>CAWUFW010004842.1:0-1452722 GCA_963921515.1 Calotriton arnoldi
GAGAGTATTTTAGGGTTTAGGGTAGTGCAGTGGTGTTCGGGTAGTGTAGGGGTCATGCTGGGGGTAGTGTTCTAGGGTTTAGGGCAGTGCAGTGGTGTTGGGGCAGTGTAGGGGGTCGTGCTGGGGGTGGTGTTTTAGGGTTTAGGGCAGTGCAGTGGTGTTTGGGCAGTGTAGGGGGTCGTGCTGGGGGTAGTGTTTCAGGGTTTAGGGCAGTGCAGTGGTGTTCGGGCAGTGTAGGGGTCGTGCAGGGGTGGTGTTTCAGGGTTTAGGGCAGTGCAGTGGTGTTCGGGCAGTGTAGGGGGTCGTGCAGGGGTGGTGTTTCAGGGTTTAGGGCAGTGGTGTTCGGGCAGTGTAGGGGGTCATGCTGGGGGTGGTGTTTCAGGGTTTGGGGCAGTGCAGTGGTGTTCGGGCAGTAAAGGGGGTCATGCTGGGGGTGGTGTTTCAGGGTTTAGGGCAGTGCAGTGGTGATCGGGCAGTGTAGGGGGCGGTGCAGGGGTGGTGTTTCAGGGTTTAGGGCAGTGCAGTGGTGTTCGGGCAGTGTAGGGGGGTGGTGTTTCAGGGTTTAGGGCAGTGCAGTAGTGTTCGGGCAGTGTAGGGGGTCGTGCAGAGGGTGGTGTTTCAGGGTTTAGGGCAGTGCAGTGGTGTTTGGGCAGTGTAGGGGCGGTGCAGGGGTGGTGTTTCAGGGTTTAGGGCAGTACAGTGGTGTTCGGGCATTGTAGGGGGTGGTGCTGGGGCTGGTGTTTCAGGGTTTAGGGCAGTGCAGTGGTGTTCGGGCAGTGTAGGGGGTCGTGCTGGGGCTGGTGTTTCAGGGTTTAGGGCAGTGCAGTGGTGTTCGGGCAGTGTAGGGGGTCGTGCTGGGGCTGGTGTTTCAGGGTTTAGGGCAGTGCAGTGGTGTTCGGGCAGTGTAGGGGGTCATGCTGGGGCTGGTGTTTCAGGGTTTAGGGCAGTGCAGTGGTGTTCGGGCAGTGTAGGGGGTATTGCTGGGGCTGGTGTTTCAGAGTCTAGGGCAGTGCAGTGGTGTTCGGGCAGTGTAGGGGGTCGTGCTGGGGCTGGTGTTTCAGGGTTTTGGGCAGAGCAGTGGTGTTTGGGCAGTGTAGGGGGTCGTGCTGGGGGTGGTGTTTCAGGGTTTAGGGCAGTGCAGTGGTGTTCGGGCAGTGTAGGGGGTCTTGCTGGGGGTGGTGTTTCAGGGTTTAGGGCAGTGCAGTGGTGTTCGGGCAGTGTAGGGGGTCTTGCTGGGGGTGGTGTTTCAGGGTTTAGGGCAGTGCAGTGGTGTTCGGGCAGTGTACGGGGTCTTGCTGGGGGTGATGTTTCAGGGTTTAGGGCAGTGCAGTGGTGTTCGGGCAGTGTAGGGGTCTTGCTGGGGGTAGTGTTTCAGGGTTTAGGGTGGTGCAGTGGTGTTCATGCAGTGTAGGGGGTCGTGCTGGGGGTGGTGTTTCAGGGTTTAGGGCAGTGCAGTGGTGTTCGGGCAGTGTAGGGGGTCGTGCAGGGGTGGTGTTTCAGGGTTTAGGGCAGTGCAGTGGTGTTCTGGCAGTGTAGGGGGTCATGCTGGGGGTGGGGTTTCAGGGTTTAGGGCAGTACAGTGGTGTTCGGGCAGTGTAGGGGGTCGTGCAGGGGGTGGTGTTTCAGGGTTTAGGGCAGTGCAGTGGTGTTCGGGCAGTGTAGGGGGTCATGCTGGGGCTGGTGTTTCAGGGTTTAGGGCAGTGCAGTGGTGTTCGGGCAGTGTAGGGGGTCTTGCTGGGGGTGGTGTTTCAGGGTTTAGGGCAGTGGTGTTCGGGCAGTGTAGGGGGTCTTGCTGGGGGTGATGTTTCAGGGTTTAGGGCAGTGCAGTGGTGTTCGGGCAGTGTAGGGGATCTTGCTGGGGGTAGTGTTTCAGGGTTTAGGGCAGTGCAGTGGTGTTCGTGCAGTATAGGGGTCGTGCTGGGGATGGTGTTTCTGGGTTTATGGCAGTGCAGTAGTGTTCGAGCAGTGTAGGGGGTTGTGCAGGGGGTGGTGTTTCAGGGTTTAGGGCAGTGCAGTGGTGTTCGGGCAGTGTAGGGGGTCGCACTGGGGGTGGTGTTTCAGGGTTTAGGGCAGTGCAGTGGTGTTCGGGCAGTGTAGGGGGTCATGCACAGGGTGGTGTTTCAGGGTTTAGGGCAGTGCAGTGGTGTTCGGGCAGTGTAGGGTGTTGTGCTGGGGCTGGTGTTTCAGGGTTCAGGGCAGTGCAGTGGTGTTCAGGCAGTGTAGGGGGTCGTGCTGAGGCTGGTGTTTCACGGTTTAGGGCAGTGCAGTGGTGTTCGGGCAGTGTAGGGGGTCATGCTGGGGCTGGTGTTTCAGGGTTTAGGGCAGTGCAGTGGTGTTCGGGCAGTGTAGGCGGTCGTGCTGGGGCTGGTGTTTCAGGGTTTAGGACAGTGCAGTGGTGTTCGGGCAGTGTAGGGGGTCGTGCTGGGGCTGGTGTTTCAGGGTTTAGGGCAGTGCAGTGGTGCTCGGGCAGTGTAGGGGGTCGTGCTGGGGGTGATGTTTCAGGGTTTAGGGTAGTGCAGTGGTGTTCGGGCAGTGTAGGGGTCGTGCAGGGGCTGGTGTTTCAAGGTTTAGGGCAGTGCAGTGGTGTTCGGGCAGTGTAGGGGGTCGTGCTGGGGCTGGTGTTTCAGGGTTTTGGGCAGAGCAGTGGTGTTCGGGCAGTGTAGGGGGTCATGCTGGGGGTAGTGTTTCAGGGTTTAGGGCAGTGCAGTGGTGTTCGGGCAGTGTAGGGGGTCGTGCTGGGGGTGGTGTTTCAGGGTTTAGGTCAGTGGTGTTCGGGCAGTGTAGGGGGTCTTGCTGGGGGTGATGTTTCAGGGTTTAGGGCAGTGCAGTGGTGTTCGGGCAGTGTAGGGGGTCTTGCTGGGGGTAGTGTTTCAGGGTTTAGGGCAGTGCAGTGGTGTTCGGGCAGTGTAGGGGGTCATGCTGGGGGTGGTGTTTCAGGGTTTAGGGCAGTGCAGTGGTGTTCGGGCAGTGTAGGGGGTCGTGAAGGGGGTGGTGTTTCAGGGTTTAGGCAGTGCAGTGGTGTTCGGGCAGTGTAGGGGGTCATGCTAGGGGTGGTGTTTCAGGGTTTAGGGCAGTGCAGTGGTGTTCGGGCAGTGTAGGGGGTCATGCAGGGGCTGGTGTTTCAGGGTTTAGGGCAGTGCAGTGGTGTTCGGGCAGCGTAGGGGTCGTGCTGGGGGTAGTGTTTTAGGGTTTAGGGTAGTGCAGTGGTGCTTGTGTAGTGTAGGGGGTCGTGCTGGGGGTAGTGTTTTAGGGTTTAGGGTAGTGCAGTGGTGTTTGTGTAGTGTAGGGGGTCATGTTTTAGGGTAGTGCAGTGGTGTTTGGGTAGTGTAGGGGGTCGTGCTGGGGGTAGTGTTTTAGGATTTAGGTTAGTGCAGTGGTGTTTGGGTAGTGTAGGGGTCGTGCTGGGGGTAGTGTTTTAGGGTTTAGGGTAGTGCAGTGGTGTTTGTGTAGTGTAGGGGTCGTGCTGGGGGTAGTGTTTTAGGGTTTAGGGTAGTGCAGTGGTGCTTGTGTAGTGTAGGGGTCGTGCTGGGGGTAGTGTTTTAGGGTTTAGGGTAGTGCAGTGGTGCTTGTGTAGTGTAGGGGGTCATGTTTTAGGGTAGTGCAGTGGTGTTTGGGTAGTGTAGGGGTCGTGCTGGTGGTAGTGTTTTAGGATTTAGGTTAGTGCAGTGGTGTTTGGGTAGTGTAGGGGGTCGTGCTGGGGGTAGTGTTTTAGGGTTTAGGATAGTGCAGTGGTGCTTGTGTAGTGTAGGGGGTCGTGCTGGGGGTAGTGTTTTAGGGTTTAAGGTAGTGCAGTGGTGTTTTTGTAGTGTAGGGGGTCATGTTTTAAGATGCAATGCTCCAATACCTGACCAGTCTGCACTACATAAAACTGCAAAAAACTAAAAATAAAAAGTGTTTTGCACACTTTTGTCATTGGGCTATATGTGGGCTACATCTGGGTAATATTTGTGCTACATTTGGGCTCTTTTTTCACTGGTGGCCATCTTGGAAGACTTCTTTGTTATGAAGTTTCCTAATTTCTTCATTTACTGCAGTCTCCTCAGTAGGAAATGCTTTCAGTTTTTTACTTTGATTCCATCAAGAAGGCATTCAGATGTGTCTCACATCTGCCATAAATTCAGAATGTTAGCACTCTAGTTGCTCATTAGATCACTGGAGTAAAGCTACTGCTCACCAGGGAGTTAACTGGTGGTCTGCTGCTGGTATTGAAAGTGATTGTTTCAGTCTGCATGTCAGAATTTTCTAATGAAATAGAAGAGGATTTGAGATCTCACTTAAAACATGCCCTAATTTTTCTTTCTGCAGCACTAACCATAATTTCTATTTCAAAAAGAACCCCTCATTTTGTTCCTTTTTAAATTAAATGTTTTAAGTGTTACCGGTTTATTCCAATCAAGATGGCTTCAGGTGTGCCATACTTTTGTCATAAGTAAGGCTGTTAGCGCTCTAGTTGTTCTTTAGAACACTCTGGGAAGCTGCAGTAGAACACAAAGGCATCAACTGGCAGGCTGCTCCTGTTGAAATATAACAGGAAGATATTTGAGATCACACTTGAAATATGTCCTAATTTTTCTTTCTACAGCACTAACCATAATTTCTATGACAAAATGAACCCCATCATTTTGTTCCTTTTTAAATTAAATGTTTTAAGTGTTACCAGTTTATTCCAATCAAGATGGCTTCAGGTGTGCCATACTTTTGTCATAAGTAAGGCTGTTAGCACTCTAGTTGTTCTTTAGAACACTCTGGGAAGCTGCAGTAGAACACAAAGGCATCAACTGGCAGGCTGCTCCTGTTGAAATATAACAGGAAGATATTTGAGATCACAATTGAAACATGTCCTAATTTTTCTTTCTGCAGCACTAACAATAATTTCTATGACAAAATGAACCCCATCATTTTGTTCCTTTTTAAATTAAATTGTTTAAGTGTTACCAGTTTATTCCAATCAAGATGGCTTCAGGTGTGCCATACTTTTGTCATAAGTAAGGCTGTTAGCGCTCTAGTTGTTCTTTAGAACACTCTGGGAAGCTGCAGTAGAACACAAAGGAATCAACTGACAGTCTCTGCCCTTGTTGGATGTACATGTTTTACTGAGAATGTCAGACTTCATTCTCACATGAGTGAGAAAGATAATGTGAATTTACAGAAAATATGCTCTCATTTTAGCTTCTGGAGCACCTTCCAAACCTCCATGGGACAAGCATGAGAAAATAGTGTTCTCTCAAACATGATTCATGATATCCCAGCAGAAGGTTTTTCACATGGTAAAATCACCTTAGAATACACCACAATTCCTAAAATTAGTATGGTACCATCAACAAATAAATTCTAATGTAACTAAAGCCTGTTATCACCCTTTATAGTTCTCCTTTTGGTGACCCTCAAAATCTTCTATTCACTACAATGCATTTCAATGAGGTACTATCATTTATATTGGTCCCAAGATGGCTGCCAGCAATTCCAGGATGAAGTGCTGACAGCCAATCAGATCTCACGATGACATGTGTGGTTAGGCTCCGCCAAGATATATATGTGACTTTACTTTTGATTTTCTCAGGAACTACTGAACGGATTTACACCATTTAAGCAAAAGGCACGACACTGAACCAAGGGCTACCTCTTTGCCAAATTTGGTGTAATTCCGTTCAGCAGTTCGGGCTGTAGCTGCGACTAAAGGTTCCTATGGAAAAATGAATGGGGAAAACGCGTTTTGGGACCCCCTTTTTCTCGGCCCCCGCTTGACGTATCACCCCGAGACTTTCAGGATAGGAGCGGACCGGAGCGCCCCAACAAGTTGGAAACTTTCGCGAAGATTCGTCAACCGGCGCCAACGTTATTTCAAATAGAATGTCGCGGATTTCCTATGGATAATAGGTTTTAACTATAACTATCTACTGGCGACCGCCAGTAGATAATATATATATATATAATATATATATATATATATATATATATATGTACACCAAGGTGTATTGAAGAATGAGTGGGTGTATGAGTGTCTGAAAGGATGATTTAGTGGGTGCGTGACTGACTGCATAAGTGAGTGATTAAACGTCTTAGTGACTGCATGGGTGACTGACTAATCTGTGTGAATTTCTGTATCAGTCTGTCAGTTGGTGTGTAAGTGGCTGCATGGGTTGGTGAGGAGCTACATGAGTGTCTATATGGGTTAATGATCGGTTGTCTGAGTACGTGTATGTATGCCTGAGTGTCTGTGTGGGTGGGTGGGGGGTGTGTGTGACTCCCTGCAATGATGTGTGAGTGGGTGATTCACTGGGTGTATGGGTTCACGAGTGTATCTGCGAGGGGCTGTATGGGTGAGTGAGTGTGCGTATGGCTGTGTTGGTGAGTGAATGGATGTCTCAGTGGTATATGTGTGAGTAACTACATATGTGAAAGGCAGTATATGTGAGTGTTGGAGTATATAAGTGACTATGTGAGAGTGAGTGATTGTGAGAGTGGCTGTATGGATGAGTGTGTGCTTGTGTCAGTGATTGTAGAAGAGAGTAAGTATGTATTGCTATCTGTATGAATAAGTGAGGTGGTGTGTGTATAACTGTATAGGTGAGTAAATGGCAGTGTGATTGGTTCTTTGGGTGACTGACTAGGTGTATGAGTAACTCTATGGGTGAGTGGCAGTGTGTGAGTGTCCGTATGGGTATATGAGTGCATATATCAGTGGCTGTATTGATGATTGACTGCATGTATGAGTAACTGTATAAGTGAATGAGTGGATGTGTGTGTAGACCTATGAATCAGTGAGTGGGTATGTACTAACTGGTATTGGTGTGTCTATGGTTTCCAAAATGGTAGTCTGTATTTTAGAGTGGGTGTATGAAAGTTTATTCTAGGGTGTGAGGAGGTGCATCAGATATTAAGAGGATGATGTCATCAGTGATGTCATCAGTGATGTAATTTGAGATGTAATCAGTGATGTCATCAGTGATGTCACTGACCATGTCATGAGTGATGTAATTTGTGACGTCATCAGTAGTGCATTGCGGGGGTGCAAGTTATAGTTAGCCCAGCTAACTATAACAGCTGAGTTTTGTACGAGTGAAATGTCAGCCTTACTATAACGTCCCTGAAACCTGTGTTTCTTTCAGTGAATATCTCAGGTTTTTTAAATGCTAATTCCTAACTATAATGTTCCTGAAACCTGTCATTTTTTCTGTGAATTTCTAAGGTTTTTTAAATGCCAATTCTAACTATGCCTACATAGGTAGGACATGTACAGAAAGAGGAAGAAAGGTGCAGAAAGAAGCAAGAGAAGTGCAGAAAGAAGCAACAGAGGTGCAGAAAAAGGCCTACTTCAACTGTACCTTTCCACAGACTCATACAAAGTAGCCTAATCACTAATCCTTCTCCCACAATGTCATAAACCTCACTTTTCTCTTGAAGGTTCACTATTCTTCAACTGCTCAAAATGTTAGGCCTATCAAAGGTAAAACAGCAAGTTTGTGAAGGTATGCATGCGTGTGTCTCTGCTTTTACCTAGTGACATGTTGCATAAAAATAAACATACAAATACTTGAATACCTGTGTTTCAAACAGCATACTCTGTAAATTTGTGTACAAAAAGGTGTATGCATTTCTTTCTGCTCACAATACAGGGCACATGGGTATTCAATAGTATATTTGAGGGACTCTATAACACCTATATACATAAGACATGTCTGCCTGTGCAACCAAATGACAGAGCAGAACTGAGAAGATTTGACCACCTATAGGAGAAGCTACCCGCTTTTTAAGCTACCATCTTCAGATGCATAACACATGTAAGAATACACGTACAATTAGACATATACCTCAGTCACGAGAGCACGCAGACCTTTAAAGTTGACAGCTTGCACTTCCCATTTGAGTACAGAAAGAGGCAAGAGAAGTTCAGAAAGAAGCAAGAGAGTTGCAGAAACAGGCAAAAGAGGAGCAGAAAGAGGGAAGAGGGGTACAGAAAGAGGCAAGAGGGGTGCAGAAATTTGCAAGAGAGGTGCAGAAAGAAGCAAGAGCAGTGCAGAAAGAACCAACAGAGGTGCAGAAAGAGGCAAGAGGGGTGCAGAAAGAGGCAAGAGAAGTGCAGAAAGAAGCAAAAGAGGTGGAGAAAGAGGTAAGAGGGGTACAGACAGAGGCAAGAGAGGTGCAGAAAGAGGGAAGAGGGGTGCAGAAAGAGGCAAGAGGGGTGCAGAAATTTGCAAGAGAGGTACAGAAAGAAGCAAGAGCAGTGCAGAAAGAACCAACAGAGGTGCAGAAAGAGGCAAGAGGGGTGCAGAAAGAGGCAAGAGAAGTGCAGAAAGAAGCAACAGAGGTGCAGAAGGAGGCAAGAGAACTGCAGAAAGAGGCAAGAGAGTTACAGAAACAGGCAAGAGAGGTACAGAAAAAGGTAACAGGGGTGCAGAAAGAGGCAAGAGGGGTGCAGAAAGAAGCAAGAGGGGTGCAGAAAGAAGCAGGAGAAGTGCAGAAAGAAGCAACAGAGGTGCAGAAAGAAGCAACAGAGGTACAGAAAGAGGCAAGAGAAGTGCAGAAAGAGGCAAGAGAGTTGCAGAAACAGGCAAAAGAAGTGCAGAAAGAGGTAAGAGGGGTGCAAAAAGAGGCAAGAGAGGTGCAGAAAGAAGCAAGAGAGGTGCACAAAGAGGGAAGACGGGTGCAGAAATAGGCAGGAGGGGTGCAGAAAGAAGCAAGAGAGGTGCAGAAAGAAGCAAGAGAAGTGCAGAAAGAAGCAACAGAGGTGCAGAAAGAGGGGTGCAGAACGAGGCAAGAGAAGCGGAGAAAGAAGCAACAGAGGTGCAGAAAGAGGCAAGAAAAGTGCAGAAAGAGGCAAGAGATTTGCAGAAACATGCAAAAGAGGTGCAGAAAGAGGGAACAGGTTTGCAGACAGAGGCAAGAGACAGTGCCCCTCAGTGGTTCCTTCTTTTTTTTGTCTCATTGAGTTTATAGTTTAGCTTCTATGGAAACGAGGAAAACTAAACCTGAGGTTACCACTCCACAACACAGACTACCATACTACATAATTACTCTCTATAACACAAAATCCCACTCTACATAATTCCTATACACTAAATACCACATACTTTCTATCCACATAATTTCACAGCACAACATACAACATAATTTCACTACACACAACGTACATCCACTCCACTCCAAAAAACATTAGTAAAAAACTTTTACATTTACAACGTCAATAGCTCTAACTCTCACAAATGTGAGACCTATTACATTGCAAATGCTTCTTTAACTAGTAGTCGCATTTTCAGAGTGGTGGAGAAAGGGGGCTGGGCCTCAGACCAGCGCTCAGGAATTCCACTGCGTAGGACCTACAGGAGGTACCAGGAGGGCTTCTTGGCCCCCAAAGTTTCTTAGGAGTAAAGTGGACTTCATCCCCTAACCAGTAGTGTGCCAGGAGGTGGGTTTGCAGAGCAGCGGAGAAAGGGGGGCATGGCCTCTGAAGACCTCTTAGCAATCCCACTGTGTGGGACCTACTGGAGGTAACAGGAGGGCTAGTTGGCCCCCATGGACATCCTTGGGGGCCAACTACTACCCCTCCTATTACCTCCAGTAAGTCCCACACAGCAGGATTGCTAAGTTCTCGTAGCAAATGCGCTCCCTGGCATGCTCTTGAATGGGGATTGAAGTCTCCTTCGCTGCTGGGGGTCCTTAGGGGCCAACTAGCATACCTGTTACCTCCAGTAAGCCCCACACAGTGGCATTGCTGAGAGGTGGCCACAGGCCACGCCCCCTTTCTCCACCACTCCGCAAACACACCTCCTGGTGCACTCTTGGTTGGAGGATGAAGTCCCCTTGCCTCCTGAGGGTCCCTGGGGGCCAACTAGCCCTCCTGTTACCTATAGTAAGCCCCACACAGCTGCATTGCTGAGAGTGGTCAGAGGCCATGCCCTCTTTTTACACCACTCTGCAATCGCATCTCCTGGTGCACTGCTGCTTGGGGGATGAAGTCCACTGTAGTCCTGAGGTCCTCAGGACACAAGGGGACTTCAACACCCCACAAGAGGTACGCCCAGAGGCGAGTTTGCAGAGTGTTGTAATAAGGGGCGTGGTCTCGGACCACCTCTCAGCAATCCCACTGTGTGGGGCTTACTGGAGGTACCTGGTGAGCTAGTTGGCCCCTAAGTACCCTCACCAACAAAGGGGACTTCATCCCCAAACCAGAACGTGCCAGGAGGCACATTTGCAGAGTGGTGCGGGGCCTCCGTCTAGCTACCGTTTTTTAATTTTTTTATTTTAGGAAGGGGGGCTGTGTGCCCCCCCTTCCCTTAACCATTTTGGGCCCCGGGGACCCCATCCCATGGGGCCTGAGCCATTTAAAATAAAATACAAATTATTGAAAAGGGAGGGGGGCGCGCAGCCCCCCTCCTGAGGCCGATTACAGCCCCGGGCACCCCATCCCAGGGGTTAGGCCTTTGTTTATTTTATTTTATTTAAGGGGAAGGGGGGCCCCCCTCCCAAGGCCGATTTTGGCCCTGGGGATCCCATCCCTGGGGCCAGACAAAAACTTTTTTTATGGAAGGGGCACCGTGTGGCCCCCCTTCCCTTGGCAACTTTTGGCCCCGGGGACCCAATTCCTTGGGGTCTGCCCTTCCTTTTTTTTAAAAAGAATTTGGAGGAGGACGCGTGGCCCCCCCCTGAGGCCAATTTTGGCCCTGGGGACCGCATCCCCCGGGGCCCGGCCTTATTTTTCTTTCATTAAAAAGGGGAGCGGGCCAAGTGGCCCCCCTCCTGGGCCATTTTTGGCCCAGGGAACCCCATCTCCTGGGGCTTGGCCTCTGTGTTGGGGACCGCAGTGGTAGCCCCAATTCCCCCGCAGTCCCTGCCGGCTCCCCGGCTCCTGTGGGAGCCGGCATTGCTAACGTGCAGCTCCCTTTGCCCAAAAGCAATTCTGCTTTGCTTCATGGAAGCGAGAGCAGTTTTCCTGCTCTCGCTTCCATGAAGTGAAGCATGAGTTTGCTATGGCAGGGCAGGAGCAATGCTTCCGCCCTGCCATAGCAAACTGCAATGTCCCGGGGGTGGGCACCCCAGGACATTGCTGGAGCCGGCCCTGGGGGGTGGCAGTCCCCATGGCCATAAAGCGCTCCACGAGGGGGGCCGAGCAGCCCCCCTCCAACAGGTTTAAAGCCCAGGGGAGGTGGTGGTCCCCGAAGCCGGGGGTCCACTACGGACCCCCATATGTTAATTAATAAATTCCCTGGGGAGGTGGTGGTCCCCGGGGCAGTGTGGGGGGGCAGGAGCTTAGTTTTTAAAAAACAATTCAGCGGGATTCGCACACCGTGCGTGAATCCCAATGAAATTATTTTTTTTAAATGCTTCTTTTGGCCCTCTGGGTCCCTGTGGGACTCCCTGAGCAGGCCTTGGGGGTCAGGGTGTTCCTACCCTGCCCCCTTTTCTTGTTTTAATCTTTTTTTTACCTTTTTCCTGCTGACTCGGTTCAACCGAGTCACAAGATGGCTGCCAACACTTCCAGGTTTGAAGTGTTGGCAGCCAATCAGTGTCAAGCTCATGCTCGGGAGGGTTTGCGGATCCACCCCGGTCACCAGATATCCATATTTTTTTATATATGAATTTCTCAGGAACTACTGAACGGATTTACTATATCGCTTTCTGAACCAAGAGCTACCTTTTTGTGATATTTGGCTTAATTCTGTTTAGCAGTTCGGGCTGTAGCCTTGTCTAAAGTTTCCTATGGAAATGAACATGGAGAAAACGTGTTTTGGGATCCCCTTTTTTCTCAGCCCCCGCTTGATGAATCACCTCAAAACTTTCAAGATACGAGCTGGCCTAAGTGGGCCATTAGTTTTGAAAATTTTGCGAAGATCCGTCAAACGGCGTCAAAGATATTGGCAAAAGAAAAAACGCTTTTTGAATAGAAACAAGGTGCTAACTATAACTACTTACTGGCGACTGCCAGTAGGTAATATATATATATATATATTACGCCAGCTTGAAACACGCATGATACTCGAGCTGGACAGTAAGACTCCTAATGGCCTCAACAACAATGAAGACATGCACAACTATCTATAACAAATATTTCTATGAGAGCTAATTTGTTACTATTGGGAAAATATTTTATGTTATCACTCCTCCGCCCTGTTTTTTAGCCTAAAATATTTAAAAACTTTTATAAACATTTTTAAAAATATATAGGAAACTTCGTTTTTTTTAAAAAATATATAAAAAAGTAAATAATTATAAACCAAAATCCCACCCGAATGTGACATACTGATTTGCACTATTTTTTGCACTATATTTGCACTTTTTGCACAGTTATTTCACAATAGACACTTTTAGAATGCACATGAGCACTTTAAATAACCTTTTCGACTGCTGATATAAGACAATATGTTTTATTAGGATTTCTTATCCAATCCCAAAAAATAGTACAAGTGTTAAAAAGGCATCAATGTACCTATAGGAACATCTTACCAATGTGTTATGACTACATCAAAGCACATTGGTTTATGCATTTATGCAGATATAATTGATGGATAATTGAATTCATTAAACAGAAACATGATATTTTAGGGTTTTTAAATGTTGATATGATTTAAAATAGGTAAATGACAATGCCTATATCCTCATTTAATTTATTATATTGAAATTTTAATATATGAAATTTTAATACATGATTTGAAAATATATATTTATTTATTTATATATTTTTTAAGGTGCTTTGACATTTCTCTTTTATGCACTTTATATAGAATGGACCGGGTTTTGATGAAACAATGTTGGGATGTGAGATTAATGTTTATATAACCCGTGAATCAGCAAAAGGTCGGATAGGCTGTTTACTATGTCTATGATATGATGTCACAGCTGGGAGGTTGTATTTAAGTTAGGCAGAATTGCATTTGAGTCATGTGATCAAGGTAACGGCTGTTACCAAAACGCGTTATGGCAGCATGATCGTGTAAGAAATAAAGAAACTTTGCGACCTCAAAACTGGAGTTCGTGCCCTTCTGTTCCGACTGGGATGAGAAGAAGTTGAAGGAGGGCAAATCTTGGTGTTGTGGATCCATTATGGGAGCTGGCTGCTCTCGTCAACGAACCCCCTCTCCGCAAGCAGGCTTCTATGTTTCAGCCAAAAGACTGCAATGCTTTTCCGGGAGGAAAATTCACGGAAGCCCCCTGACGCAGCAGCACAGAACTTCGCTGGTGTAGGGGCTATCGCAGGCTGAGTCGGAGGACTCGCCCGGGAAAACTCCGTACTGGTGAGTAGAACAGCAGTGGCGCAGGTGGGGAGGTTAAGAGGCGCGGCAGCGTTATCACGCCATTTGTGTTTAAAGAAAAAACAACACAGGCGGCGTGCAACACGATATCGGCATGTCGGACGACATAATACGAGAGAGAGAAGCGACGGTGGAGGAGCTGTTTAGCAATCTGCCCAACATAGATACCAAACACAAACGGCAGGAAGCAAGTGCAAGCAATAAAGACACTAGCGTTAAACCTTGCATAAATCATTAGAAAAATGCATGAAATCGGAAACAACAAAATGGTGGGAACAAAAATTATTGCAAAAATACGAAGAGGCAGGAAGAGTGCCTCGAGGATTGCGTATACTTTTGGCCCCAAGCTTTGAAGGACCCAATCCAGAAATGTTAAAGGAATGGGAGAAAATAATTTGATGACATCAATTAATTTAGTCCGCATCTTAATAAAATACGCTAAAATTGATGGTGAAGCTTTGATAAAAGAGATTGTACAAATAAATCAGGAACTTGCCAAAAGTGATGAACAGGATTACATCGCAAAAGTAAAAAGGAAATTCAAGAAAGAATTAAAAAACAGGAGGACAAAATTAAGCAACGAAAAGCTCATAAATTCGCGAGAGACAAGACTGATTATGAGCAAGGCCAAATTTTTACTTTTGCACGTAAATACGATAATGTGAATAGATCAAGAATTAACAAGATGTCCAATACGGCAAGTACAAGCACAACAAGAGAAGAGGTAAATGAATAACCACCTCAAATTCTGATCTAAACTCTGCCATCAGTGAAACTAGTTCGGAGGGGAGCTCGACCTCAATAAATATGCAAGGCAGCATGAACAAATTGAGCTTTGCAGAAGAAATAGGTTTTTTAGTCTTAGACAGGAGACAAACCTTGAGAACGCGGAATCCAAAGAAAACAGCAGAAAATGCAGGAATGAAAGAAGGCGAGCTAGAAGAAAACTCAGGAAAAGGAAAAAACAAGAAACCGCAATGGCGCAAGATGCGGGGCAAGAAAACACAGTAGTGAATCTGTCTGACACAGTTTTAAGTAAAGCAGAGACACAATTGCAGACTTTGAGTTTGTCCTTCTGCCCTGAAACGAACTTTGATTATGCCAATACCAGAGTGTATGTATTCCATTTCATTAGAAAGTTAAAATTGAAAAAGTTTTTTACTATTAAGGAAGGCAACACTCAACCCCATTCTATGGAGAATACTAATTTGCCAAATGACAATCTTCAAGCATCAGATGCCTCCACACTGGCAACACTTTATGAATTAAGTAAAGAAAGCAATTTGGCCAGACAAACACAATTTGAATCGGAGTTAGAGTCTATTCAAGAGCAAATAGAATAACTTAATTTGATCAAATCAAGTGCCAATAAAAGTCCATTCATACCAAAATCTAGCTTCATGCCTATGATGCCCAAAGATGCTGTGGACATCTTTCATGACCGAGTTATTGAAGATCTCAAAAATCTCAATAACCAAATGAAAAGAAATCGAGGAAAAATTCAATATCGTGATGTGCAATACAATCATCTAATGCGAAAGCTTAAAAAGAACAATGAGTTGGTAATAAATAAAAGTGACAAAGGCGGCAACGTGGTAATCTGGCTGAAACATGAGTACATTCAAGAGGCACTATACCAACTCAATAATGTGGATTGCTACGAAAAAACGGAAATGAAGAAATACAACAAATCAAAGGAAGGCCTAAAAAAAGATCTTATGCAATGGAAAAGAAACTGTTTATTTTCCAATGATGAATTTAAATTTTTACATAATGAATGGCCAGTACTACCTACCTTGTAGTTAATTCCAAAAATACACAAAGAACGTGTACCTGTTCCAGGTAGGCCTATCATTTCGGCAATCAAAGGAATTAGTGAAAATATTGCACAATACATAGACTATTTCCTCCAAGAACAGGTTAAAAATCTTCCTAGCTACATCAAGGATACAGGGGACTTTTTGTCAAAACTCCAAAAAATTATTTGGACTGAGGGGATGCTGCTAATAACTTTGGACATTGAGTCCCTATACACCAGTATCGATCATGATGTGGGACTAGCAGCAACCCAACATTACCTGAACACTAAATCTTTAACGAGTTACAGTCATAATGTTATGTTACTTGATTTGATCAGATGGTGTTTATTTAATAATTTTTCATGTTTGACAAAAATGTGTATCGTCAAAAACGCGGTGTGGCCATGGGAGCCTGCTTCTCCCCCAGTTATGCTTGCTTGCATGTTGGCTGGTGGGAGGAGCGGGTTCTCAAGGTCACACATGCCTCACAATACAATACCCATGTAATACACTGGCTGAGATTTATTGACGACATTTTCATTATTTGGAGAGGAAATGAGCTTAGTGCCATAGAATTCATAAAAGATATCAATGAAAATAATGTCAATCTCAAATTTACATCAACTATCAGTAGCCAGTCAGTAGAATTTTTAGATGTGCGGGTATATATTTCAGATATGAAAATTGAGACAACTCTACACCAAAAAAGCACTGCAGGTAATACCATTTTGCATGCACGGAGTGCCCATCCAAAACATTTGATAGCTAGCATCCCCTTTGGGGAATTCTTAAGACTCAAACGAATATGCAGCACAGAAATAGAACTAGCTAAAAATATAGATGAGGCCATCAGGAGATTTAAAGCAAGGGGCTATAACAACAGAGTCTTATAGGAGGCAGCCAAAAAGTCTAGAACAAGAACAAGGGAATCACTGTTACTACAGTACAGTGAAGAAAATATGAACATAACAGAGAAACTGATAACAAAAAAGGATGAGGACAATAATTCAGCAAGGCTTATCACTAGATTCAGTAGCCAACAAAGAAAAATCAAAGCCATTGTAAAGAAAAACTGGCCTGTTGTATTGACAGATCAGGAATTGGCTCCAAGATTACCGGCTGTTCCAACTATTACTTTTAAAAGGGCTCCGTCTATGAGAACTCAGTTAGTGAAAGCCAGTCCTGAACTAAGTCCCACTACCTCATGGCTTAAACCACGTAATGGTTTTTTCAAGTGCTCATCCTGTAGAGCCTGCAAATTTGGGGTTAATACTACACATTATGAAACAGCTTTTGATACTGAAAAAATAGCCATCCAAGGAAACTATAATTGCAGAACAGATTTTGCTGTGTATGTGCTCACGTGCACCTGTGGCTTGAATTATGTTGGAAGCACTAAGCTCCAGGTGCATGTGAGAATTCTGCAACATTTAAGGGCTATTGTAAATAATGATGTTACGTACCCAGTGGCCAGACACTTTAAGGCTATTCACAACAATAAACTTGAGTGTCTAAAATATTTTGTTATCAATGCAGTCCCGAGTTCAAGACGCGGAGGCAATAGAGAGAAACTTTACGCCAGCTTGAAACACGCATGATACTCGAGCTGGACAGTAAGACTCCTAATGGCCTCAACAACAATGAAGACATGCACAACTATCTATAACAAATAATTCTATGAGAGCTAATTTGCTACTATTGGAAAAATATTTTATGTTATCACTCCTCCGCCCTGTTTTTTAGCCTAAAATATTAAAAAAACCTTTTATAAATATTTTAAAAAATATATAGGAAACTTCGGTTTTTTAGAAAAATATATAAAAAAGTAACTAATTATAAACCAAAATTCCACCCGAATGTGACATACTGATTTGCACTATTTTCTGCACTATTTTTGCACTTTTGCACAGTTATTTCACAATAGACACTTTTAGAATGCACATGAGCACTTTAAATAACCTTTTCGACTGCTGATATAAGACAATATGTTTTATTAGGATTTCTTATCCAATCCAAAAAAATAGTACAAGTGTTAAAAAGGCATCAATGTACCTATAGGAACATCTTACCAATGTGTTATGACTACATCAAAGCACATTGGTTTATGCATTTATGCAGATATAATTGATGGATAATTGAATTCATTAAACAGAAACATGATATTTTAGGGTTTTTAAATCTTGATATGATTTAAAATAGGTAAATGACAATGCCTATATCCTAATTTAATTTATTATATTGAAATTTTAATATATGAAATTTAAATACATGATTTGAAAATATATATTTATTTATTTATATATTTTTAAGGTGCTTTGACATTTCTCTTTTATGCACTTTATATAGAATGGACTGGGTTTTGATGAAACAATGTTGGGACGTGAGATTAATGTTTATATAACCCATGAATCAGCAAAAGGTCGGATAGGCTGTTTACTATGTCTATGATATGATGTCACAGCTGGGAGGTGGTATTTAAGTTAGGCAGAATTGCATTTGAGTCATGTGATCAAGGTAACGGCTGTTACCGAAACGCGTTATGGCAGCATGATCGTGTAAGAAATAAAGAAACTTTGCGACCTCAAAACTGGAGTTCGTGCCCTTCTGTTCCAACTGGGATGAGAAGAAGTTGAAGGAGGGCAAATCTTGGTGTTGTGGATATATATAAATATATATATAAATATATATTTATATATAATATCCCAGTGGCGGGCGTCACTGAGTAGTTATAGGTAGGTCAGCGTTTCTATAGGAAATACCTTCTTTGTTTTCCTACGAACTTTAGTGCCATTTGACAAATCTACACAAAACTCTCCAAAAAGTTTATTTTTTGTCGTTAGTGCATGGAAAGTATCACGGTGATCTGTCAAGACTCGAGAAAAAAGGGGGGTCCCAAAGCGCAAAATCCCCTTGCATTTTCCATAGGCTTCTTTAAGAAGCACTACTACAAAAACTGCTGAATAGAATTACACCAAATTTAGCAGGAAGCTAGGTCTTGATCCATAGATATTACTTTTGAGATTTGTTGTAAATCCGTGCAGTAGTTTTTGAAAAATTAAGGTTCAAAACTATTTGTATATCTGATTGGTTGGGTTCAGGGGACTCTCATAATAGTCTCTCAAACCCAATATCAAAAATAGAGCTTCCTGATTGGCCCAGGTAGCTTTTTTACCTTTGGCCAATTCCCTCCCACAGAACTCAGACCTGGCGGGAGCAGCGCTCTGATTGGCTGCCAGCAACATGAGAAAAATGTTGATGGAAGCCATTACAGGGCTCATGGACTTAGTGCAGTGTCCTGAATTTAATAAGTAAAAATAATATAAAGGGCCAGAGTAGGGATTTGCTGCTCCCTAATGCCCTGTGGAATACCCCTCGGGGCCAAGATAAAACAAAGATCGGCAGGATTTGCCAGGATCTTGCAGGGCTCCCGTAGGATTGTAGCAAAAAAGAGAAAATGGTGTTCTGCCCTTTTAAAAAATTTTTTAGGGAGGGGGATGACTAGGTTCCATTTTGGGTCCCGGGCACCACATCCCTCCAGATTGGTTTCCTTAAGTACAGGGGAGTGCACAATCCCCCTTCACAGGCCCATGCCACCCTGGGGACCCCATCCCCAGGGCCCAATGCATTAATTAAGTGGATGAGGTGCATGGCCCCTCTCACCAAGCCTAAAAAGGCCCTAGGGACCCCATTCCCCTGGGGCCGTATTTAATAAAAAAGGGAGGAGGCCATGTGACCCCCTATCCTGAGCCTTAAAAGACCCCAGTGACTCCACCCCCGGGGCTGGCTAAAGTACTCGGTCCCAGGGAGCACACCCCCGGGACAGAGTAGTTTCCCTGCCTGCACTGATGTTTTCTCCCGCCTGGTGGGAGAATTTTTAAATCTCCCGCCAGACGGCAGCAAACATGCCTTCCCTGCCTGCAGCAAGCAGCCCAGGAAGGCAAGTCTACTCCCACACGTCAAGAGATTTAAAAATACTCCCACCAAGTGGGAGCAGAATTCTGTTTACCTGCCCACGCTGATGCAGATAGGGAAAAAGATATTGCTCCCACCAAGAGGGAGCATGCAAAGGAAGCTGCTCCCTCCAGGCGGGAGCAGTGCTGCTCCCGCAATATGTGGGAAGCTGGCTGGGGCCGCAGGGGTATGGGGGAAATGGGTCCCTGGGGCCTAATAAGGCTAAGGGGCATATGTCCCACTCACCATTTTATTGTTTTTGGCCCAAGAGAATGGGGTACCTGGGGCCTAATAAGTCTCATGGAGTGGAGCCACTGACCTGTTCCCCTTAGAATTTGGTCCGGGGGATGTGGTCCCTGGGGCTTAATAAGGCTTGGGGAGGTTGTTGTGCACCCCCTCCCTTTATAAATTGGATTTGGCCCTCTGGGATGGGGTCACTGGCTTATTAAGGCTCAGGGATGGGATACTGAGGCCTTTTAAGGCTTTGGGGAGGGGGGTCACACACCATTCTACCTATTAATTAAAATACTGCACCAGGGGGTTGGGGTCCCTGGGCCCATTTGGGCTTGGGGAGGGCGGCCATTTGCCCCCTTCCTCAATAGTAAGGTATTTGACCCTGGGGATGGGGTCCTGGAGCCTCTCAAGACTTGGGGAGGGGGCCATGTTCCCCCCTCCCTTATAATTACTGTATGACCCCAGGGGATGGGATCCCCGGGGCTCATTTGAGCTGGGGGAGGTAGGCCAAAGTCCTCCCTCTCCTAATGTTAATTTATTTGGCCCTGGGGGATGCTTTCTCTGGGGCCCCTAAAGGCTTGGGGAGGGGGACCACCTGTACCCATCTCCTAATAATTGCCCCAGGGCATGGAGTGCCCAGTGCAAATGGTGGCTTGGGGAGAGGGGCTGCGTACACTCACTGCCCTTTTTGAAAACAATGGGTGACGGGGTCCCCAAGGCCAATAGTGGCTTGGCTAGGGGGCTGTGCAACCCTCTCTTCCAGCGGGGGGCTGGCTGCAGTGTCTGACAGCAGGAGGTTATCTTTACGTATGGTAATAAAATATTGCTTTATGTTAAAAAAACTACAAATTCACTGAAAAAAACAAAGGTTAAAGTGATTTTATATTTAGATGAATATGTCAGTGCCAACATAACCTTGTGAACATAGAAAGCCACAGAAATTTACCAGTTACAGTTAGCAGAGCTAGCTATATCTTGTGTCCCAGCCATGCACTGCTTATGATCTCACATATTACATCACTCATGACATGTTCTATGGCATCATTTACGACATCACTGATGACGTTGTAAATGAAATCATTGTTAACATCACTGAAGACATCATCCAAGCTACTTTTGTACACATTACTCTATAAACGAGTATGGCATTAGAGGTCTGAAAGTAAGTACAAAAACAGCTCACAATAATTTGAAGCATCATTAATTCCATCACACTTACAACCCCCTTAGGTGAAGCAAGGTTGTCTTATTTGCAACATTGACGATATACCATACTCTTCATGGGTAGCTGAGTTCCTAGTAGCAATCAATCACATGTAGATGAGCAACCCCTACTACACACAGTGTTCAATCTGCATATAACTGTTCAGGGAAAACCAAGTTGATCCAGATACTCAACTTCTGTACTATCATGGACAGACCTTACCTGAATCAAACCTTTCACGGTCACCAACCCTACAGTGAGAAATGAAGTGGAAAAGAGTAAAAAAGTGGGAACAGTGTTCACTCTATGCAAAACTTTTCCAAAGAGATAGCCCATCTTCTGAAGTGAATCAAGCACATGTCGATAGGTATCTGGTGTACACAGTCTTCTGTCTTATGTAAAACATATCATGCTGAGGCAATTCTGTCTAAATGCTCAAGGTAGCTTACAATACTTAGTATCTACTAAGTAGAATCTTTGCCATGTTGGAAAATTTTTCTGCAGAGCCAAAATACTTATGTGGAACCCACTGGGCACAAGTCGTAAACTGTCACTTGCACACAAAGTTACATAGATTTATAACATGTTCAATACCTCTACTCACCTATGATGCATTAGGAGCACATGAGTTTTGTTAACACTTACACCCATTAGTTGGACACAGGCTGTACAAATTTAACACACTCATTGGATGATGTCATCAGTGATATCAGAAATGTTTTTAAAAGAAGATATCTTAGCTCTCCTGCATTCCAGGTCAATCACAATCATGACAAGACGCACTTCAGCATATAATCCTATAAATAAACAGAACAATTATAATACAGTCAATGTCAAATACAAATACACATCAAAATGCACTTATTCCGTGCAGTGCTAAAGTACAAAATCTAAAAGCTATCAAATTCCTGAGGCAATGACTGTTTAGTTAATTTTCATAGATATGTGTACAATTCCTTATTGGTGTTTAATCCTGTAGGCTCCTTCGTTCCTAATTCCAAGAAGTATCTGCATTCGAGTTGCCTTAGTGTTTTTTCTCTGTCACCTCCAAGTGGGATTTTGAATGTTTATCTAGCTCACCAAAGTCAATATGTGCCTATGCACACTGGGGCGCAATTCAGTAATACAATTGTCATCACGATGGCACTCCAGCTAGTTGAGTGGCAATAGTAATTTTCATGTATTGACACATTCTAATATGGCCGCTATGTGGGTTTAGAGTATCAAGTCCATTTTTAGTGTCTATACAACACAGTAAATAGGAAGTGCTTTCCGTGCACAGGCGTTGTGAGAAAGGCTTTCAAGCCGAAGTGTGTCTGACGCTGCATTTTTGGATTTGCCGTGCTAATCAAACAAGATTAACCACACTACAAGGAGTGTTGTTCTATTTCTAACCTAACAGAAGTGTTTTTAGTGCAAACATGCCCGGGCGCGGGCGTTCGACATGCACCCCCAACACATTGGCTGCACGTCATCTACATTCAGAAACTGGATTATATATATATATATATTCACTGGAAAAAAAAGATTACAGGGACATTATAGTTAGCAAATAGAATTAAAGCAAACCTTAGAAATTCACTGAAAAAAACAAAGGTTACAGGGACTTTATAGTTAGGGTCAGATTTCACTCTTACAAAACCAGTGAAATTCAGCAGCATAGTTATCTGAGCTAACTATAACTTACGCCCCCGAATGCACTGTGCGTATGGGTGTGTGAGTAGCTGTATGGGTGTGTAAGTAGTTGTGTAAGCAGCTGTCTGGGTGAGTGAGATGCTGTGTGAGTGGCTGTATTGGTGAGTGAGTGGGTGTGTCAGTGGCTGTATGGGTGGGTGAGGGGTGGTGTAAGTGGCTCTATCAGTGTGTAAGTGGGTGTGTAGTGACTGTATGTGTGAGTGAGTGGGTGTCTGAATGGCTATATTAGTAAGTGACTGGTTGTGTAAGTGGCTGTATGGGTGAGTGAGTGGCTGTTTGAGTAGGTGTTTTGTTAAATGACTTTGTGTGTGAGTGACTACTGGACAGTGGGTGTCTGTGTGAATGGCTGTGAGGGTGAATACAGGAATGTGTGAGTGCTTGTATGGATGTGTGAATGGGTTTGTAAGTGGTTGTGGGAATGAGTGTATGAGGGCTTTTATGGGTGAGTGAGTGGCTGTGTTGAGAGGCTGATTGGGTGAGTGAGTAGGTGTGTGACTTTGTAGGTAAATAAGTGGGTGTGTGAATAGCTATATGGGTAAGTGTGTGGTTATGTGGGTGGCTGTATGGGTGAGTAACTTGTTGTATGAGTGGCTGTATGGGTGAGTGAATGGTTATGTGAGTAGATGCACGAGTGAGTGAGTGAGTGGGTGTGTGAATGGCTCTATGAAGGAGTGAGTGGGTGTGTGAGTACTGGTATAGGTCTGTGAAAGGGTATTCAGTGGTTGTACAGGAGTGTGAGTGGGCATACAAGAGGGGTGTGAATAGGTGTGTGAGTGGTTATGTGGATGATATCATCAGTGATGTCATCAGTGATGTCATTTGAAATGTCATCAGTGATATCATCAGTGATGTCACTGACCATGTCATGAGTGATGTAATATGTGAGGTCATAAGCAGTGCATTGCGGGGTGTGAGTAATAGTTAGCTCAGGTAACTATAACTGCCGAATTTCACAGTTTTTTCTACAAGTGAAATCTGACCCTAACTATAACGTCCTTGTAACCTGTGTTTTTTTCAGTGAATTTCTAAGGTTTTTTAAATGCAAATTCCTTGCTATACGTCCCTGTAACCTTTGGCTTTTTCAGTGAATTTCTATTTTTTTTAACTAGTAGTTATATTTGCAGAGTGGTGGAGAAAGGGGACTGGGACTCCAACCAGCTCTAAGGAATCCCGCTGCATAGTACTTACAGGAGGTACCAAGAGGGCTTCTTGGCCCCCAAGGTCCTTCAGGAGTAAAGTGGACTTCATCCCTCACCCAGTAGTGCACCATGAGCCGCGTTTGCAGAGTGGTGGAGAAAGGGGGCATGGCTTCCGAAGACCTCTTAGCCATCCTGCTGTGTGGGGCTTCGTGGAGGTGACAGGAGGGGTAGTTCCCTGCATTACTTAAAAAAGTAAACAGTGTGCCCCGTGGAGGTAGCGGTCCCCTGGGCAGCGGGGAAGTACAGGAGACCCCCGCTTTAATATTAAATTTAGCCCCTGGAGGTGGTGGTCCCCGGGGCTGCTGTGGGGCTATGTGGCCATCCCACATTTCAATATCTCTAGCCCCGGTGAGGTGGCGGTCCCAGGGGCTGCAGGGGAGGCTGTAGGGCCTCCCCCCCAATTTTTATTTGTAAATAAAGTATGTGCCCCAGAGAGGTGGCAGTCCCCGGGGCCACAGGGGAGGCCCTACAGCCTCCTCCACATTATTTAAAAAAATAAACAATGTGCCCTGGGGAGGTGGTGGTCCCCGGGGCAGCGGGGAGGTCAGGAGACCCCCCTTTTTATTATTACATTTAATCCCGGGGAGGTGGCAGTCCCCGGGGCTGTGGGGGGCCCATGTAGGCCCTGCTTCATTATTTAAACTTGCCCCATGGACCTGGCCCACCCGGGAGTCTAGATTAAACGAAGCATAGGATTCCACGCTTCGTTTTGTTTTTGATTTTCGGCAGGAGTCGCGGATCCAGCATAACTCCCACTAATTTGTTTTAAAAAAAAAGCTTTTTTGGCCCTGTGGGACTTCCCCCCTCCCCGCCCCAAAGAGGCCTTGGCTGTCAGGGTGTTTCTATCCTGCCCCCTTTTCTTTTTTTAACAGTTTTTCTTGTGACTCAATTCAACTGAGTCACAAGATGGCTGCCAAAACTTCCTGGTTTGAAGTGTTGGCAGCCAATCAGATCTCAGGCACGAGATCCGGAGGGGTCGCGGATCCACTGCATCCCTATATAGACAACAGGAAGTTTCTTTACATTTCTCAGCAACTACTGAATGGATTTACACCAAATCACAAAAAGGCACTTCCTTGAACCAACATCTACCTTCCTGCCAAATTTGGTGTAATTCAGTTCTGCAGTTCGGGCTGTAGCCGTGTCTAAAGGTCCTATAGGAATTAACATGGGGAACGCGCCTTTCAGCACCCCCTGGTTCTCGGTCCCCGCTTGACGGATCACCCTGAAACCTTCAAGATAGCTGCTGAAGTGAGCGTTGTAGCAAGTTGGAACATTTTGTGAAGATTCGTCAAGCAGTCCCAAAGTTATTGGCAAAACAAAAAATATATATATATATTTATATGTGTGTGCAAACCTTTTAGACTACAATGGACTCCCATACCTGCTTTCGAAGCTCCTCGCTATCTCCCTAATTTTCCAGGTAACAGGTGCACATGTTCACGATAACTCCATTGTACATGCTATCCACACTATCCCCTCACATCATCACTCGCAGTGCTATTCCCACACTTGGGAAAGGTGTTGAACTATGTCTTCCACAATTCAACACCTAGGAAGTATCAAGACCTGGGAATTTGATCAAATGGTTATTTTGACAAAAATGTGAAAATACACAGTCACATTTGACCCATGCCCTGAACCAATGAGACACATAGATTGAAATTTACCAGATTTTGTTAAAAAAAGAAAAAAAAGAAACTTTTGTGAGGATAGAGTCCTATCACATTTCTGTTTTTGATTATGAAGGGAAGTGGCCTATCACATTTCCTTTGGCAATCATGGGGAGGAGTGCCCTGTCCCAGTTCTAAAATTTCCAAACTAAATGAGGGTGGAGTGTCAATCAGAACTCTGTTCAAGTCTGCAAAGGGCTTCAGCCCGGGTATTCCCCCTCCATCATATCATTGATGTTCGTCCTCAGGGAACTTTCCCATCCTCTGGAGCAGATACTGGTCTGGGTACCTCAGATTGAGCAAGGGGTGGGGTTTGCAAACTTTGGAGAGGAGAGAGGGAAACTCTGAGAGCCAGATTTGTTGGCCAATGTCCCGCAAGCACTGGTGTCTGAGGTTGCACTGCCTCCTTTTAGGACCTCTCTGTGAGGCACACCACGCAGAGTGGATGTCAATCACATGATCTAATCTCGGATAGACACCCTGGAGGGCATTAATCCAAGATGTATGCTCCACAGTGATGTCCTGCAACAACTGCATTGCCCCCTCCCATACCAATGCTAGCGGGGCGGGAGCAGGGGGAGGGATGCACAGGGTGAAGGTTACCTCCGGCCTAGGTCTTTGGACTGAGAGTTGGCTCAGTGGTTGGGAGTCGGTGGGCAAGACAGAGGATGATGCAGTGGTGACAGCCACAGGCTCCAATGTAATGACAAGTAGTTCAGAGCAAACACAAGGAGATGATGGATAGAGTGCTGAAACTTTTCAGACACTCACCCCCAGTCCCAGATCTGGGTTGAATCCATCATCGTTCTTTAGCTCACTTCGCCACCCCAGTTCAGACACAGCTATATGCAAATCAGTCTTGACCCTGTGCCTCATGGGCACAGTACAGCCTGAACTGCCAAGCCATGTCTTCCCTGGACCAGAAACAAGCATCCTAGGACCGGTTTCGGGCTAACAGACCTCATCAGCCAGGCTAGCTTGAATCCAGTGAAGTGAGCTATAGAACGATGATGGATTAAACACAGATCTGTGACTGGGGGTAAGTGTCTGAAAAGTTTCAGCGCTCCTTCCATCATCTCCTTGTGTTTGCTTTGTTCACCCTAAGTTGGCAGGGTATGCTCAGACGTGGGTCCCTTGCTCACTTTGCCACTGGATTCAAGCTTTCCTGGCTGATGAGGGCTGTTAGCCCGAAACCGGTCCCAGGATGCTTGTTTCCTGTCCAGGGATGACATGGCTTGGCAGTTCGGGCTGGACTGTTCCCATGAGGCACAGGGTCAAGACTGATTTGCATATAGCTGTGTCTGAACTGGGGTGGCGAAGTGAGCTAAAGAACGATGATGGATTCAACCCGTATCTGTGACTGGGGGTGAGTGTCTGAAAAGTTTCAGCGCTCTGTCCATCATCTACTTGTGTTTGCTTTGTTCGCCCTAAGTTGGCAGGGTATGCCCAGACGTGGGTCCCTTGCTCACTTTGCCACTGGATTCAAGCTAACTTGGCTGATGAGGGCTGTTAGCCCGAAACCGGTCCCAGGATGCTTGTTTCCGGTCCAGGGAAGACATGGCTTGGCAGTTCGGGCTGGACTGTTCCCATGAGGCACAGGGCCAAGACTGATTTGCATATAGCTGTGTCTGAACTGGGGTGGGGAAGTGAGCTAAAGAACGATGATGGATTTAACCCAGATCTGTGACTGGGGGTGAGTGTCAGAAAAGTTTCAGCGCTCCGTCCATCATCTCCTTGTGTTTGCTTTGTTCGCCCTAAGTTGGCAGGGTATGCCCAGACGTGGGTCCCTTACTCACTTTGCCACTGGATTCAAGCTAGCCTGGCTTATGAGGGCTGTTAGCCCGAAACCCGTCCCAGGATGCTTGTTTCCGGTCCAGGGACGACATGGCTTGGCAGTTCGGGCTGGACTGTTCCCATGAGGCACAGGGTCAAGACTGATTTGCATATAGCTGTGTCTGAACTGGGGTGGGGAAGTGAGCCAAAGAACGATGATGGATTCAACCCAGATCTGTGACTGGGGGTGAGTGTCTGAAAAGTTTCAGCGCTCCATCCATCATCTCCTTGTGTTTGCTTTATGACAAGTAGTTCAGCCAACTCCTTCCCCACAGCACGTCCTGCCTCAGCCCTTTCTAAACCAACTTGTCACTCTGACTGGGTGCCCACAGGTGAAGTGTCATGGCTGAATGTCCTCCACTTTATTATCTTTTTGGTCTCGTTGAAGGACTTTCAGCCAGTGTTCTGTAGCTGTAGATATTCACATCCAGATATTTTTAGAAATAAGTTATCCTTCAAAGTCTAACTGATGCCCTGATATCTTGATGACTTTACACCACTATGGGAATGAGCAGATGCGAGTAACTAATCCAGAGCTTTTGACTTATACTTCCCAAGGATTTGTTCCAATTTCTGTGGTTTTTCTTCTGACGTCTTTTGAGAAGATTTGTTTTGGCATAGCATATTGCCATGGCAATGTGACTGTCTTTTAATTAGATAGTTTCATGGGTGTGGCCTATTGTGCTACTTTCCTTTGATGATCTAGGTGTGTACTTTGTAATTGGAAATGTGTGGCTGCTTTTTGATTAGGTACCTTCTACTTATGTGTTTGTTGAGCTTACTTAGACATTTAATAACATGTAACTTTCTTGTAATCCATGAGTTTAACTTATTGTTGTTGGTGATATTGTGCCTTAGCTGCAGTATTATGAGTTGCATCGCCTTGGTTCGGTAATCCTTTCCTACATGGCTAACATGTGCTAAGTTTGGATGCAGCTTGTGTTGTTTTAGTGATCACATTTTATAAACATCACAACTTGTTCTGCTACCCACACACTGATGTATTGTAATTCATACCTACTAGTTTAAAATTCCATGCATTTAGAGTACTTTTCACATGAGAGCACATTTTCAGTATACACATGTAGACCCAGTCATCTGTAAAAACATTTGTGAATTTGTTTTCACACCTTCTTAAAGCACTATTATAGCCTTAGCTTTATTGCACATATACGCACTACAGTTACAATTTCTAAGAATGGACGTAGACACTGTAGGGGTACAGGGCTCATGCCTCTGTACCCTCACCTGGGGGCTATTGCACCCTGCTAGAGGGGTGACTTATCTAGGCCCCAGACAGTCAGTTGCAGGCATGGCACACATGGATGTGTGCCATGTCGACTCTTCACTTTTCTCTGTGCCAAAACATGCAGCCTGCAGTGGCAGTGTATGGGTGTTAAAGTACAGGGACTCTAAGGGTGACACAATGGGTGCTGCAGTGCTTAGAGGCCTTTACTGGTCTCAGTGGCCTTGGTACCCATGGTACCTTTTACAAGGGGCTTACCTGTGGCCAGAGATGTGCCCATTGTGGGTATAAAGGTACAGCTTTGGGAAAGATCACAGGCCCTGGGAGCCTGATTGGCAGGGACCCAGGGCACACCAAGTCAAAGTGCATCATGTGTCTGGCAAAAAGGGGGGGGTAACCATGCAAAAATTGGCCCTTTCCTACAACTATCCATAGTTACCATCTATCATTCAAGTAAGCTGATATGCCCCTCTGCATTTGCACCTTCCTACATGTGTTTCCACTTGTGTACATGGGATGATGGATGCAGCATTTCCTTTGAAAGCAGAGGAGTACTTGCACCTTGCACTCTCCAGTCTAATCACTTAAGAGCATGTGTACTTATGGCTATTCATTATGTAGCACTGTATTGCCTGTTAGGGTTTGATTGAGCTACAGCATTATAATTGGAGTGGGTCCTACTTATGGTGTGATGGGTAACTTGATGTTCATTGTCTAACATAGGGAATGGTGTGAGTTTTGGCACAAATCTGATAGCAGGCCTGTTTGAATAGGTTCCTTATGGGAGCGTAGTAAGGTGAATATGATCTCAGAGGGGCCGATTCACAGAACTAATCTGAGATAAAATCCTAAACTTACTACTTTTGGTATTCACAGAAGGCATTTAGTAGTAGTAAAGTTAGGACTCCTAACTTTACTACTACTAAACTGAGATAAAATCCTAAACTTACTACTTTTGGTATTCACAGAAGGCATTTAGTAGTAGTAAAGATAGGACTCCTAACTTTACTACTACTAAATGCCTTTTGTGAATACCGAAAGTCGTAAAGTTAGGATTTTGTCTCAGTTTAGTAGTAGTAAAGTTAGGAGTCCTAACTTTACTACTACTAAATGCCTTCTGTGAATACCAAAGGTAGTAAGTTTAGGATTTTATCTCAGATTAGTTCTGTGAATCGGCCCCAGAATGAGGAGGAACTGGTAGATTGTCATTCCATAGGGAATGGTGTGAGGTGTTTGTGACAGAGACATTGAGTTTGTACTTATCAGTGTTCACTCTGGAATTCCGAAGATGCCTTCAGTAGGGAGCATGGCCACCTCCCTCCCCCTCCCAGGGGTAGAGGGGGCTGGGAGACCCACCAATAGTTCCCAGGATATGTCCAGAAGTGAGGTAATGGACTCTCCCGTGCTGGGGC
The DNA here is from genome assembly GCA_963921515.1 of Calotriton arnoldi. Lineage (NCBI taxonomy): Eukaryota > Metazoa > Chordata > Amphibia > Caudata > Salamandridae > Calotriton > Calotriton arnoldi. Next base: position 29,494 of record CAWUFW010004842.1, read on the forward strand.
TCAACCCTAACAATCTCATCGACAATCAAATTTAACTCATTTTTTGTGATTCTGGGGGATCTTCTGCCAGCCATGTCAGCATAAATAAACAAAACGTATAAACAAAAGTTACAAATAACGTAGATAGAGATTTTGATGAGGCAATCTAGCACAAGTTAGAACATTAAGGAATTAATTTACGAGTTTTTCAGCTGCTGAAAGCAGTTGAGAAACTCCAGGTGAAATTCAGGCACAAAACGAGGAATTACCGAGAGGATCAGATCTGGAATTAACAACCCCCCTGGTATTTCCTCATTTATTAATTGACTCCGAGGCTCCAACTCGTAACGGGCTGGCGGTACCCGTTCCCCCAGTATCGGTAAGTCCAGGGGTAGGGAAATGCCAGCTTATTTCTTGAGGGCCGAAGAAGAAGGGAGAGCATATTTTATTTTGCTTTTGAAAATGTGTATGTAATGTAACGTGTCCTTTCAGGAAAAGAAGATTGCATTGGTCTAGATGCAGGTCAAATAAGCTCTGTAAGGACCAGTTAACTGCATAACTAGTGGCCTACAGTCTCCTTTCATTTCCTTGACCAGATCATCTACGTGGCGCGCAGTGCCAAGGATGTTGCCGTCTCTTATTACTATTTCCGCCTGGCGAACAGTCTGCACTCACATCCTGGGACCTTTGCACAGCATTTCGAGGACTTTATGGCAGGAAACGGTATGACACATTCCGTATTTTCTCTTGGTTTTGTACCTTTGTTGTGGTGTGATGAAAATTGCTAGAAATAAAAGGTTTTTATCCTTTTGCATATTTATGAGGTAACCTAAGCATATTACTGAATTTCAATGTCTTAAAAGGTGCCACCCCATTTGGCAAAGTCAGAGACACAGAATAAAGCTGCGCGCAATAGTTTGCCACGTAATTAAGCTGTCTATAGTGCATACATTATGGCTTCATAATGAATGCTCCAATAATCCTGGTTCAAGCACAAACAGAAGTTACAAGTAGTGCATATTTACCGCACTTCAGCCATGGTCGATTTCAGAAAGAGACACTTTAAGAAATTCGGTTATTAGTTGAGATGTCAGGATGACCCACAACAGTCATTAGATAAACCTGTCCTTAATTCTCTGGTAGCACAGTACAAAAATACAACCAGCAGAATCAGAGATATGAGTTTTCCAATTTTTAGCTGAAAATAGTGCCGAGAACCACAAAATGGAATCACGGGGTTATCGGGCCGTGCTGGACCGGAGGAAAGTCACTCGTTAAGGCTGACCGTGATGGAGCACAGGATGGATACATGGACCAGGTTATTCCTGCTATTGTGAAGGAGAGAAACCTTCAAGTAAGGCCTGTCCATTAGTCTTTCCCTGATTTCTCCTTGATTTGGACTGATGATGAAAGCCACTTGCAGAAACCTCACGCCTCTTTGTGCGTCGATTGTTGTTGATCCTGGTTGGAGAGTACCCTGCTGTAAGAGGCCTCACTCTACACAAAGGCTGCATATGGAGAACAGCCTCGAAAGGACAATTGAAAGGAAAACCATCCTAAACTGCTTCTACAGTTTCAGCAGTAGATTTGCGACCCACAGCTGCTAGTTGTTTATAAAAAAAGTGGGGCCCCACTTATTCCAGTTCAAAGTTCTCTATGGCCAAGGAAGGGCATGATTTTCAGAGTATACAGACGGGTGCTGTGCAACTAGAGCTGGTGTCTGCCAGACAACTAGTCTCCCAGAGATGAGGGGACATCACCTCAAGTCAGTATCTCTTGTGTGGAGAAGCTGTGCACCTGTCCTGAAATACCTATAAGCCTGCCTTCCAGCTGAGAGAGGGAAGGAGCCTGCTTACTTTGCAGGAGGGGAGACTGTCTAAGAAGGAGGAGGTGCAGTGCATCCCCCAATAGCTATGGGCATCCAGAAAAACAGACTGCTGAAGAGTGATCCGGGAGGACCCAGACATCCAAGGGCCTCCAAGACTCTCATGACAGATCCAAGCATGAACTGCAACTCTGCGACAACATAATCTGACAAGTTATTGGCCCATGTGGATTTGAAACTGCAGACGTTGTGTACTGCAAAATTAGTGATCAGCCCATGTGACGGCTGTAACCTCTGAGGTAGCCAATGCAATAAAAACTCCTGGCTTTCTTACCATTTGCGTATTATGGCATACAAGAAACTCAGAACCAGAACAATTAATATGAAAAGATTGGGCACCGACAAATCCTTAAGAAAGACTAAGTGCAAAGCACCCCATATTGGAGCAGTGTCGGGAACTTTAGAAATAACAACATTCTTCCCTAACCTCCCAAAAACGAGTGACTCAACAATAACAGCTGAACATTGAAACTCACAGGAACTAAGAAATGACACAAATCAAGAACTTGAGAAATTAAAGTCCAACAATAAGTTGCAACTCCACGAGGAACAAAAAAGAAAACAGGTTATGAATATACAAAAGTTGAAGAGCTTCTGGAACCCTTCGAATCAAAGTCTCAAATAGCAGAGGAGGCATCACTTTTAATATCAGTTATCGATTTTACATTACCAGACATAAATTATAATCCTGCTCTTCCCTCAGAGGTACCGAAAACAGCAAAGGAGACACTACAATTATTTAACAGTACACCAAGTAATATTTCAGATCAAGTGGAAAACTCCTCGCAGTCTCCAGAATTTCCGTTATTCAACACTCTGCAATCCCCTAACAGGCAAGATCCAGTATCCAGTGCATTATTTACACTACAGAAGATTCTGGAATCAATACTGGCTCTTTTGGAAATTTATATGGAAAATTCTGATCAGATTTTGGAGACGCAAACTAGAATACTTCAATACCTAGAGAAAGAGTAAAAAGCAACACAAGCAAAACCATCAAACCTCTTTAAGAAATTCAGAAAGAATCGAGGGAGAAAAAGAACAGAGTTTTACACTTTTACTGTTATCTGAAAACCATCCCCCACTCAAGATACAAATGGCGACTCAAACTGGTAGAACCCCCGTAAAAAGAGAAATATCAGGGTTCATAAGACGATAAAATGTACTCCCTTCGTAAATTATTTAAGGAGTCCACAAGTGAAAGCAATACACAAGAAGTTATTTCATTTTTTCCAATTTTTGATCAGAAAAGAATACAAGAACCAATAAACCAATTAGCAAAAAAAGAGGAAATGGTTATCTCTGGAATTCCGATTATAAGGGAGTCAGGACCTATGCCGAAGCGAAAGGAAAAGAGAAACAACACAAAGGAGAAAGGTAAAAAGAAAAGAGCAAAACGTAGATTCTTGAAACAAACGACAAGGAAACTTAAATTTCCACAGTCCCTGGCTTTAGAACAGAAAGCTTTGGCTAACGTACAAATCTTGAAGACTCCAGAATCTACTCAAATTATTGACCATCATTTACCATCACATGAAATTAAGGAAGATCAGAATCAATTAAATCCTTTGGTGCCAATTTTCTCTGTTAATATATATAAGATCACCAACTAATGATTAACTCAGAAAATGAAGTTCAATCTTCCTTGGGGAATTCAAACTACAAGGGTGAGCAGATTGAATCTTGTACTATAGAAATAACAGACCTATTCCCTGTTGGAAAAGATCCACTGAACCGTAGGAGAATAGTACATTTAATGCAAAAGATCAATGCTCTTCACTCACTTACAAAATCTGAAATAAAATTATTAGTATTCCATTCTAAGTCTATGCTTATGGTGGAAAATGTTAAGTTCTGGTCGAACGTGATTCCTTCCATTATTCTAAAAGAAAGTGATATCCTCCATAAAAATGGATTTGATGTAGTGGAAGTCAAGGAAATTGTAATACAGCACAAAAACCAAAAGGAAAAAAATGATAGTAAGATCTCTTATCATAATCATACATTTCATGGTCCTGGAGCTCTAATGAACGTACCTGAATGAACACTAACTATCTCGATAAAAGAAGGAGAGCGACGAATTTGGAATTACAACTTTAAAAAAACCAGTGACCCAATCAAAGGATCACTCTTGGTCATGGATTTCCAGCAATTTGAACAGCAACAAACAGGGTAACGTAAATATACTCCCTTTTTAGCAGAACCCTCAAAATTGCATCCTGGAACATCGCCGGGAAAGACCCGGAAAAGTTAGCTCTTATCCGTGAAAACTCCCCGGCAATAGTGACTTTGCAAGAGACATGGGCTTTAGAAACATTTGACCAAAAAGATTACTTTGTGTACGATATTCCGGCAGAGGCTGTGAGAAGGGGCCATGCCAAAGGAGGTCTTGCAATTCTCCTAAGAAAAGAAATTCTTTGGGATCTGGAAGTAGTCAACATGTTCCTCCAGAATGTCCAATGTATTAAGATCAAGTAGAGGAAAGAAAGCCCAGACACTATACATGATCTGCAAATTTTTAACGTCTATATCCCCGCAGGACCTTCATATGATATTTTAATGATTAAAACATTCGAGAAAATAGAACTAGTTATAGAATCTAAAGGATATCCTTCAGTAATGATATTATGGGACTTTAATGGAAAAATCTCAAATGCACTTTTGGCCAAATGGGGGAATCATGCACATGAGGAAGCTTTGTAAATACCATTACCTTTATTTCCATCAAAGGTAAAAGCTGATAAACCGGGGAAAATACTTCTTACTTCTGTGACCAGAATGAATGAAGTCATATTAGACGGAAGGGTAGAAGGTGATATCCCAGCTGCCTATACGAGAAAAGGCATTTCAAGCTCCTCAATTCTTGACTACATAATCTGCAGTTTGGACCTATTCGGCAAAGTGCAATCATTGAATGTTAAAAGTACATAAGAAAGTGATCACGCAATTCTGTACCTGGGAATAGAAATCCTAATGCAATCTATTTTTCCATGGTCCCTAACTCTCGAAAACGGTACGGCTGAAGTAGAACCTAAAGCTGGGTGGATAAATTGGAATTCTAATGCAATTGATAAAATGAATACAGCAATCAATTCTTCGCAATTAGATTCTTGCAGAAATGTAGAGGATCCTATAACAAGCTATGAAGATACTGTTTCCACGATTGTGGCCTTCCTGCGGGATCTATCAAATGGGTAAGATAAGTGCAAGAGATATCTAAAAGTAAAGAGTTTAGATTGCGAAACACCAAAATTAAATAGATTAATTAGATTGCAATTTCAAAACTACTCTGGGACCAGACAGAAAGAAATAGCAAAGCTAAAAAAAGTGCAACAATGAAAAAGGGAGAAAAAGGTCAAGATCAAAAAAGATAAAAACTGGGTCGACATCCAAATTGCAGTAAAATGCAAAAATAGTAAAGCATTTTGGAGTATAGCAGCTAAAGAAATGGGGACAAGGAAACCCTTACAATCATCTCCAGTATCATCATCTGACTGGGAAAAATGTATACAGGAGTTATACAAACCAAACCCACAGAATTTGGAAAAATCAAGTCAACTTATCTACAGTAAGGAAAAAAAGAATCAAGATGTTTCAGCTCCAACACCTAAACAAATAGCCCATTAAATAAAGGCCTCAAGATCTTCTGCAGTAATAATTCCAGACAAAATTCCGATAAAAGTTCGCCAAAGTAACCCTGAAGAGTGGAGCAAATTTTTAGCCCCCCTATACTCTCATTGTATTTCTACTGGGAAAATTCCAAAATCATGGCAGGGGAGCATTGTGGTCCCTATCTTAAAAAAAAGTTCCAGGTCAACCCCCAACAACTATCGACAGATGTCATGTTGGATGCCACTGGGAAGATCTTTACAGCTTGTGTTCTGGCCCATCTGAAAGACTGGGCATTTTCCAGAGGAGTGATACCTTTGACACCGGCCGGTTTTCGCCCAAAACATTCTGTAATAGACAATATTGTGGCTCTAAAGACAATCATAGATAAATATGTAGTGTCAAAACTACAGGTCGTCTAGTGTGTTTTCGTCGATTTCACTACTGCTTTCGACAGTGTAGATAGGCCAACACTCTGGAAGTAGTTAGAGAGGCTAGGAATTCCCAATCACCTACTCACAATAATTATATCATTACATACTGCAACATGGTGTAGAGTTCAAATGGGGGAGAAAAGGGATTCACTCAATCAATACCCACGAGGAATGGATTAAAGCAAGTCTGTCTTCTGGCCCCCATTTTATTCCCCCTCTATATAAGAGATCTCCCAGAGTGTTTTTTACAAATTAATAATTTCACGCCAAAAATAGCATTAAGTAATATTCATATTTTAATGTACGCCATCGATGTTGTAATGTTAAATCTCACACCAATAGGCCTACAAAGAAATGCAACCGCACTAAATTGCTATGCGAAAGAAAATTTCCTCATCCCAAATATCTCTAAAACGAAACTTGTTCCTTTTAGATGGAGAAATCAATATCTTCACTTTAATTGGTCACAAGGCAGAAAATCTCTGGAGGTTGTCAAAGAATACACCTACTTGGGGCAAACCTTTTTGCAAACCTTACAAAATTCCTCCCATTTTCAGCATATTGGGCTTAAGGCAGATGCCCACGTCAGCGCATTACAGAGGCTTTACTCTTCCTCTGGGAATAGACATTTTTATTCTTTGCTTGAGGTTTATCTCATGAAAATACCTCCTATTTTACCTTACGCCATAGAATATATATTGATTAAGACTTGGCAACCATTAAAAGTAAGAGAAGGGAACTTATTACGCAAATTGATAAAAGTTAACCAAGAAGTCCCGGTCCAAGTAATACGTCTAGAGTTATCTTTAGTTAGCCCTTATGCCAGAGCCATCTCTAATATAATTCAATGGGCATATAATCTCTTACATGCTGATTTAGGATCTTTAAGGAATATTTTAAAATTGGAGACTTTTAGAAATGAGTTGTAGCAATTTACTTTTAATGAGAATCTCAGCATTGCACTAAACCTGTCCCATTGCACGGTAGCACTTTTAAAATCCGGGACACCAGCACATTTGAAGCTCTTCTTAAAGAACTTGACTCCAAGAATAAGTTACGACTTGGATGTAGATCATTGTTCTCAATTAAAATCGTTTACAGAACAAGTAGGCAGTCTAGAATATAAAACCCTGCAACGATACATATGCTTTTCATTAGAACATAGGGTCCAGCGCACTATATTCTTATTACAGTTTGGGATTCTTCCGTTAAAAGCATATACTTCTAAATGGAATAATTGCAAAAATACAACGGGATCTGTGATTTGTGTTACTGAGGAGTGCAAGATTTACTTCATGTATTGCTAGTCTGTCCAAATTCGACATTGGTAGAGGCTCGGAGTCGGTATATAAAGCCCATTTGTTTTCGATATAATATCTCCTCTGCTCAAAGTTTAGTCAAGTTTTGTAAATCGCCATCTGATGAATTTGTCTGTTATAATTTGTAAAAATATTTAAAGAGCTTTTAAAGTTGTTTTAAAGGTGAAATATCATAACTATTTTTAATAATTTTATCTTGTATTTGTTGACCTCAGTTGAGGTCTAAATCAAATTAAATAAAAATCTTGAAATCCTGAAATCTACTTCCTCAACTGTGCTCTAATTGATAATGTTTCATGATTGCATTTGCTGCTAGACCCAGGGTCACCAAGTGCTAAAAGATGAAGGAAGACAGTGGGAGCTGGATGCACGTGGGAAGATAATGGGGGAATTGAATTCAATTCACAGACACACACACTTCATTTTACTCAGTGCCTGATTAACATTTTGTTGACCTTACTACTCTGGTTCTCAGTTTCCTTCGGATCCTGGTACGAGCACGTGAAGGGCTGGTGGTCAAAAAGGAACGAACTCCGTCTTCTCTATGTCTTCTACGAGGATATGAAAGAGGTAGGCGTCAATTGATCGGGATGCCTAGGAGCCCATTTGATTTAAGATTCCCCTTATACTAGCCCTAAACCGTATCACTGTATTTTGAGAAAACCCTCTTGTAGAATTAAATAAATCGGGACATGTTACTTTGAGGTGTAGGTTTGTCATGTGGTATTGCACATGACAAACTGCACTATAATAGTGATTCTGGCAACTTATCAGGTTTAGCAAGCATTGCTGGTCTGGATCTAAATATGCTTTTATTCTCACAGCTGTTTTCTACAATTCATATTTATGTAACAGATTCTGCATGCTAAAAATTACAACACATTCTCCCATCGATAAATTTAGTTTCATACCGAAGCACCTGCACTTTTATTAAAATGCATTTACATTAATTTTGAAACTGTCATAGGCAAATGGAGATGGAATCATTATCACTGAGGTTTTCTCTTGTGCATCACTTTTTATTATCATTAGACGATAATTCAAATGAGGCAGACACGGAAGATTCAGGTCAACTTCTTTAACAGCTTTTAAGCCCCTACAGGAAATAAACAGAGAGAAGGATAACATATTCAAGTGAAGATGGGGAAGGAGAACAAAGGGTCATGCGATAATACTCATGAGGGGAGATGAAATAGCTAGAGGCAGTCCTTTAAGTTCTTCACAGAAATCTTGTTAAGTGCCTAGAGTGTATGTGAGGAGAATAAAAGCAATAACAAATTTTAATAAGGGCTGGAACAGACCAGAAAAATCATTGTGTGACAGCAAAGATGGACTCGTTCCCGAATTTCAGTTTTTAGCGGAAAGGGAATATGCTGATTATGGTCCTGTTATGTTATGTTATGTTAGTAACTTTTATAAAGCGCGGCGATTACCCATGGGTGTCCTGGCGCTAGCAAATACGTCCTGAGGCAAAAAACAAGGAGGGAGGAATTATTCAGAAAAGAGCCAGGTCTTTAGGCCCTTCCTAAAATTTAGGAGATCCGTAGCGTCTCTGAGGTAAAGAGGCAGGGCGTTCCAGGCCTTCGCTGCGCTGACAGCGAAGCTTCTGTCCCCCCACAAAGCAGTCCTTCTGAGTGTCCTAATCAACCGACAATACATATATTTCTGACTAAGTATTAAAACTGTGAAGGGCTCTGATGCAAATAGTGCCTTGATTTGAGAACTGATAACTACATCATGCCCTATTACTTACCGGTAATCTTCATTACTCCTGGTCCCGTCGTAATTCAAGGCGTTGATCAACTATCAAAATGTCTAAAAAAGGACTTAAGAGGATAGGATATTTTTCAAGCAGGATGTACGTGTCAATATCCCCAGGTCCCTCCTGTCCTCGTCCCATTCATTAAACAAGTGAGATAATCCTATCACCAACAGAAAAAAAGAACGAAGGAATGCTGGCCCTACCCCACCCCCTCCCACCGGGAGTTCATAAACATACATACCTTACCCAGCATTCCCTCTGAACTGCCAAGCCACAGATGAAGGCCGGCAAGTCCGGGAGGGAGGGAGGGAAGTAATGAATGGGACGAGGACAACGGGACCAGGAGTAATGAAGATTACCGGTAAGTAATAGAGCATTATCCCCAGGTCCCTCCTGTCCTCGTCCCATTCATTAAACAAGTGAGAATACCCAAGCCGCAACCAACATTCATCAACAACAAACTAGGATAGTAACACCCAGTGATTTATTGATACAGACAAAACATGAATTTAGGAGCACAAAGTCTGCAGCACACCCAAACCAAAATTAGCATCATCCCCCAGCAAATTCTGGATCCGATAATGCCTCACAAAAGTGTTAGAGGAAGCCCAAGTAGCAGCCCTACAAATCTCAGACAGGAAAACCCCCCGAACCTCAGCCCAGGAGGCAGCCATTCCCAGGGTAGAACACCCTTGCACACCCACCGGAGGAGGGGAACCAAAAAGCGAGTAGGCAAGCATAATGACCTGCTTCAGCCAGTGACCAATGGAAGAAGAATAAGCTTTCCCTACATGGGAGCAAACTCCAAGAGACACAAACAGTGTATCGGACTTCCGAAAAGGACATGTGCGATCCAGATAGATACGCAAAGCCCGGTAAACATCAAGCAAAGACCAAGGAAGGTCATTTTCAGACACAAAGCAGGCAACACCAACTCCTGGGAACGATGGAACTGAGAAGGAACCTTGGAAACAAAAGAGGAATCCAACCGGAGGACAACCCTATCCTCGGAAAAAGACAAAAAAGACTCACTAGCCATCAGAGCCCCCAACTCCCCAAGGCGCCTGGCCGAAGTAATGGCCACCAAAAAAACCACCTTCAACGTCACAAACTTGATGTCCACCTCAGTCGAAGGCTCAAAGGGAGAAGCCACCATAGCACGCAACATTAGGGGAAGGTCCCAAAAAGGAAACGTGGGTTGCACCACAGGAGGGGCCAAAGAAAAACTCTGCAGCAACCTAGAGACCAAGTCACCTACATGCGACAAATTCCCCCAAGGGAAACGAAAGGCCTTAATCATGGCCCACTGAACCCGCAAAGTGGAAACAGACAACCTCTTCCCAAACCCCTCCCAGAGAAACCCCAGGCAGAGAGCAATCCAGGGGGGACAAGTCTAGAGCATGATACCACCGTTGGAAATTCCCCCAATGCCGCCCATAGGACCGGAGAGTAGAAGGTTTCCGAGACTGTTGCAGAGCCAAGGCTAAATGCTTGGGGAAACCCCGATGCTGCAACCCCTGCCTCTCAACTTCCAAACCGACAGCCGCAGCTGTGGGAGGGACAACATTGGGGTTGATCGCAGGGGAGCAACCAAGGACCCCGAACTGCCAACAGCCGCAGAGTGGGAAACCAAGACCGGCGAGGCCAAAATGGCACGACTACCTCCCGGGACTCCATCACCAGACGAGCCAAAAACCAGGGGATCAGCGCGAGGGGCGAGAAGGCATACAACAGGCGCGACGGCCAAGGAACCGACAGAGCATCCACCCCGATTCCCCCTCCAGACGGACCCGGGAGCAGAAGTGAGGAAGCTGAGCATTGTGCCGGGAAGCAAAGAGGTCGAGAAAGGGAAGACCAAACTTCCTGCACAGCAGTCATAAAGCCTCTGGAGTCAGAGACAACTCCTGGGAGGCGGGGAAATAAAGACTGAGGGCATCCGCCACCCCATTGTCCAATCTCCGGATTTGGACAGCCGACAGAGACAACAGATGCCCCTTCTGCCCAACAAAACAAGGGAACCACCACCACATTCAGGGACTTGGACTTGGTCCCCCCTTGATGATTCATTGCGACCCAACAACAGGCTGCGGAATCCCATGACAGCTGGACCACTGCTGTCAACTCCCTACAGGAGGAACCAATGACCCTGAAGCGAGCCGGACCCCAACGTCACCCCCCACCCGAAAGCACTGGCATCTGTCATCAGGACCGCCGGAGGAGAAGGCTGCAACGGCAGACCCTTGGAAAGATTGGCTGACACCGTCCACCAGCGCAGGTGAGGGAGGATGGAAGGAGACACCAGAACCAGAAGGGCCAGATCGCGAGACAAAGGATCCCAATAGACCAATAGATGCACCTGCAGAGGTCGTAGATGAAACCGCGTCCAAGGAACCGTAAACACCACCGCAGCCATGAGACCCAGAAGCCTCAACTAGAGATGGACCAGGTAGGAGAACACCTGCAAGAACGTCAGAGCAAGGGAGCTCAAGGTCAGTCCCTGAAAGACAGGCAGGAACACTCTGGTGAGATCGGTGCGAAAGCGAGCCCCTATGAAAGTCAAATCCTGAGAGGGCTCCAGTTGACACTTGGGGAGGTTCAGCAGAAACCCATGAGCCCTCAATGCAGAACATACCAATTCCTGATCCCTCATTAACTGACCCCAAGATGGAGCATAGATCAGCCAATTGTCAAAGTATGGGTAGACGAAGACTGCCTGAAGATGGAACAAGGCCACAAACGGCGCCACCACCGTGGAGAACACCCTAGGGCGGGCCTCAGGCCAAAGGAAAGAACCCGGAAGTGAAAATGACAGCCCAAAGGCAAAACCTCAGGAATCGGCAAGAGCAGGGGTGAACCGGGACAGGATAATATGCATCCTGCAGATCTAGTGTGCACAAGAAATGTCCCGGCAGAACCAATGAAATCGCCCTCTGAAGAGTCTCCATTATGAAGGGAAGATGAACCACAAACTTGTTCAGGGCCCTAAAGTCCAGCACCAGACAAAACCCCCCTGTCACTTTGGGTGCCAGAAAAATCAGGGAGTAAACCCCCCCACCTCCAGAGGAGGAACTTCCTGAATCACCCCCTTCGCCAAGAGAGACTTGATCCCCAGAGACTGCTCAGTCCACTTGGACTGACAGGACGGCCAAGGAGTTGGATGAATCCCTGAAACCGGATGAGGTTCTGAAAACTCAATGCGATATCCCAGTCGCACAATGTCCAGCACCCACACATCGGAACAGGACTGCAACCAGGCCGGGAGAAAGAACTGAAGCCGAACTCCAACCAACAATGCAGAATCGGCTGCCATATAGTCAGGAAGGAGGTTTCGGAGGGGGAGATTTTGCTTTTCTGTCCCGACCCCAGCCAGAAGAGAACCTCCCATGACGGCTAGAAAACTACCTCCGAGAGGGGGTACGAAAGAAGGACTTAGGCTTAAAAGAAACAGCCGCAGCGGAGGACTGCTTAAAAGAAGAAGAGTGGTTTTTCTCCTTAAAAAGCCTGTGCAATTTGCCCTCCAACTCCTCCCCAAACATCATAGTCCCCTGAAAAGAAAAGCGCAGGGCAGAAGTTTTCTGAGTGGAAGCTTCCAGTCCTTCAAAACCAGAATGCGGCGGGCCGCCACACTAGCCCTCCAGAAAGGGCCAAAGCCCTCACTACGTCAAAGGACACATCGGAAAGGAATTCAACTTGCCTCTCGAAATGCTAAAAAAGCCCAGAACAGTCAGATGTATCATCCAGTGACTGATACTGGGCCTTGATATCCGAAATCAGAGATTGGGCAACATAAGTACCATAAATGCCAGCCCACAGGGCCAGATGGGAACCTGAGTAAACCTTCCGAAGGGAAGCATCCACCTTCTTATCCACAGGATCCCTAATAACAGCATCCTCACCCAATGAAGTCCAACCTACCAGACAAGCTACAAAAAAACAATCGCAGTGAGTATGGCAAGTTCTTTGACATGTCTTGAAGAGGTTACAGTTTAGCCATGAACCTAGGAATCATAATACGATCAGGGACCTTCCACTCCAGCTTCAGCACCTCATGGATGAAGGGATGGACCGCCACATCTACAGCTGCGAAACTCTCAAACTGGCGCAGCAACGAACCACCAGACGTGCTGGGCGCATCGTCGCTAGGAAAACCCATGTTGGTCTTGACATGCTTCACCAATTCCGGCAACATATCCTTATCAATGTATTTACCCTTATGTTCCTTACCTCCCATCCAATGTCCCCCTTAGAATCGGAAGAATGAGAGGGATGAACAGAAAGAGAGCCCTTTGGACGCCCCCCACCTATCTCCTGCAAAGTCTCCTTAGTTAATTTTTTGATCCTGACACGTTCACCTTCCCTGCGGTGTTTAGACCGTGCCGGAGAAGGAGAGGAAGAAGACTCCGAAGAGGAAGAGGAGCGCTCCACATGTTTGTGCTTCCTGGAATGGTTTCCCATGCCTGCCAACACCAAGACACCACCAGGCACCAAAGGCACTAGGAAGTCCCAGGCGGTCACCCTACCAGGTACTAACCAGGCCTGACCCTGCTTAACTTCTGAGATCAGACAAGTTCAGGAGAAGGAGGGAGGTATGGCCATAGGAGCCCAAACAGGAAAGGCAACCGGAACAGGGGCACACCAGAATCTGCTTCCAAGGGTTACAGCACACGGAGTAACCAGTAGCATCCCAAACAGCAAGAAAACAAGCCCGAACTGGCCAACAGCCGAGGACAGGCGAGAACAGAAGTAATCCAGGCAGCCGTCAACAATCGGGGCCACATATGCATCAATCAAGCCCGATCCGGCTGGCCATCCGAAGGAGAGAAGGCAGGTGTAGTCAGGGCAGAAGAGGCATCAAAGAAAAACAAAACCGATATGCAGTACTCACCCAGGTCGGCCGTTTTAAGGGTTCCAGAAAAAAACATCCTCGCAGCTGACTGGCATACCAGATCCTGACTTCATGGACCGCCTCCATGCTGGAAGTCAGGCAACGTAACCCGGAAGGGAACTTCCTCCCGGGAGCGACCTCCGCCCAGGACACCGCCCGGGGAACAAGCCAAAGAGAGGAGACGCTGCACCACCCGATGTGCCCGACAACCCAGGAGGCGCACCCCGGACCCCCCCTGCAGCAATCCACAATCACGCAGGAGGAATCCAGCATGTCTCCCCCCAAGCCAAGCAGGAAGAGAAACATGAACACCAGCAACATCCCCACCGCCCTGGCAGCAGAGATTTAAGTACACCAGGAGCCCCCCAGCTCCTGATTCATCCCATTCTGTCGGTAGACAGAAAAAAAAAAACAGAGGGACTGCTGGGAAAGGTACATTTATGTACTACCGGTGGGAGGGGCTGGGGTAGGGCCAGCATTCCTTCGTTCTGTTTTTCTGTTGGTGAGATATGGGACGAGGACAGGAGGGACCTGGGGGTAATGACACGTACATCCTGCTTGAAAAATATCCTATCCTCTTAAGTCCTTTTTTAGGCATTTTGATAGTTGATCAATGCCTTGAATTTCTTTGTCCCATCTATGTAGTTTCACCCATTTACATCTGAAACCCATTGTTCTACAGGATCTGGAGCGTGAAATTCGAAAGTTACTTACGTTCCTGGAAAAGGACATGGACGAGGAGGTTCTGAAGAAGATTGTTCATCATGCCTCATTCGAAGTAATGAGAGACAATCCAATGGCCAACTTTAAGACACATGAAGCCTTTGATCATAACGTTTCACCCTTTATGCGAAAAGGTATGGACCTTTTGTAACCATTGTAATTTTTATATTGAATTAGGCATATAATGGAGTGATGGGAAATAAAGCTGTAGTTGTCCTGTAGGGCCTACCGACCCTGGCCTGCAATACTAAGGGTTCCCTCCTTCTATTGAAAATAATTTTCTCTGAAAGTGTCCTAGACGGGGCAAATGTAGTTTATGCAAGGCACGGCCTTTGGCATTTGTGAATTTTCAATATTGTGGGTTGGAAAGTATTTGCACAGAGAACCATACTGTTCCTTGGCTAAAGTTTGTCACTGGATTTCTTGGATTTTAGAATGGTTAACTTAACCCCTTTTCTGCAAGGCCCACGGCTAATTGCCTGTGGTTAGGCCCTTTGGTTATTGCCAACAGTACCCCTACATTCTGTATTGTATTTAAAGAAACTGTTTTTGGTCTGCGGATTAAGGTAACGTATAACCAGTTTTATTCAACTGTAAGATGGCCAAACCCATTGATATGTGTCCATAAAAATCAAAGCCAACTTTTACCTAAATATAGAATGTTTTGGCTTCTCTGGAGTACCTTTTCTTCCTAGTAATGTATTGTGTTATCGATAGTCTAACGCAGCTCAGCAGTTTTCCCTTAAAAATGTATATAGAGCAAAATTTTACTATTCTTGAGGGCAAATTAGATGGTCAGTTCAGTTTACATCTTTAGGGGCATATTATCAAGAACGGCGTTAAAATTATCGCCGGTTTGGCGGCAGAAAACTGCTGCTAAAGCGGCGATAATGGGCTTGATAATATGCCCTGGAGAATTCCAATAGAAGCCCATGTTCACACCAGAACATGGACTTCTATTGGAATTCTCAAAGGCATATTATCAAGCCCATTATCACCGCTAAACCGGTGATAATTTTTAACGCCGTTCTTGATAATAAAGCGATACCAAAGGGGAGGATGGACGGAGCGTTAGAGCAAATCAAACACTTACCCCCAGTCAACTGATCTGGGTTTAATCCATCATCATTCTTTAGCTCACTCCACCACCCCAGTTCAGACATGGCCATATGCAAATCAGTCTGACCCTGTGCCTCATGGGAACAGTCCAGCCTGAACTGCCAAGCCATGTCTTCCCTGGACCGGAAACAAGCATCCTGGGACCAGTTTCGGGTTCAAAACCCTCATCAGCCAGGCTATCTTGAATCCAGTGGCAAAGTGAGCAAGGGACCCACGTCTGGGCATACCCCTGCCAACTTAGGGCGAACAAAGCGATACCAAAGGGGATGATGGACGGAGCGTTAGAGCAAATCAAACACTCACCCCCAGTCAACTGATCTGGGTTTAATCCATCATCATTCTTTAGCTCACTCCACCACTCCCAGTTCAGACATGGCCATATGCAAATCAGTCTGACCCTGTACCTCATGGGAACAGTCCAGCCCGAACTGCCAAGCCATGTCTTCGCTGGACCGGAAACAAGCATCCTGGGACCGGTTTCGGGTTCAAAACCCTCATCAGCCAGGCTATCTTGAATCCAGTGGCAAAGTGAGCAAGGGACCCACGCCTGGGCATACCCTGCCAACTTAGGGCGAACAAAGCGATACCAAAGGGGATGATGGACGGAGCGTTAGAGCAAATCAAACACTCACCCCCAGTCAACTGATCTGTGTTTAATCCATCATCATTCTTTAGCTCACTCCACCACCCCAGTTCAGACATGGCCATATGCAAATCAGTCTGACCCTGTGCCTCATGGGAACAGTCCAGCCCGAACTGCCAAGCCATGTCTTCCCTGGACCGGAAACAAGCATCCTGGGACTGGTTTCGGGTTCAAAACCCTCATCAGCCAGGCTATCTTGAATCCAGTGGCAAAGTGAGCAAGGGACCCACGTCTGGGCATACCCTGCCAACTTAGGGCGAACAAAGCGATACCAAAGGGGATGATGGACGGAGCGTTAGAGCAAATCAAACACTCACCCCCAGTCAACTGATCTGGGTTTAATCCATAATAGGCCCCGTAGTCTTTCAAATAATTTTGACGACCCAGCCGCGAAAATACCTGTTCTAAAATACAACATGACCATTAGATATAGCAATCATTAACTTTTAGTCAGTATTTGATGTTGGTCTTTCAAGCAAGTACATGGTATCTTTGACATGTGCTCTGTGGTTAATGTTGGCACTGGTGCTAGAATCATCACATGGTTCTGCCCGTACAAGACGCAGAACATGGCTCTAGTCTAGGACTGGGGGTATTGTGCACAGTAATATTAAGGGCAGTCACTTGAATCTGCAGCCAAGTAAGGTGATTTGATCATAACACTGATTATTGATTGTACGGGTAATGTACTATATGCACATGATTTAACAACAACTTAATCCACATGTGAAGTAGGGCAAAGGAAAAGTTCTCTTACCCTCACTTTGGGTTTTGACTGTACCAAGGCACATTAGCCGTTTCAAAACGCCCTAGTGTCATGGTGACTGGCAATAGAGCACGGGGAAAGGGCAAGCAATGCACTCAGTGGCTACTGCACATTACATTAGGTCATGCCCTTCTGACTTTTCCCATTGCTTCTATGGCCTTTGCCCACGTCCAGCGGGCTCTCAGTATCTCTGTCCATGAAGCCTGGATTGCATAGCTTGTTGTTGTACTGAGGTGGCTCTGGGTGATGGTATGGCTGTTGGCAACACCCTCTCCCCAATCCCTTTGATCCTAGACCACAACCTTTGCATGCAAGCTCTGGATGCAAGATGTGGCACTGTGTCACACCGTGTTTCTGAGTGCCACTAACTTCAGTACCCAGTTGAAAACTGAGGGTGGTTAATTATTTATTATGAAGTTTTTGAACAGCAAGGGATTGCAATCTTTGAATTTTGAGGGTGTTGAGAATGATTTTATTATTGCAATTGATCATGACCACTACTGGTTTGTACAATGTTCATAAACCCTTCCTTTCACTTACAAACTGTTGATCAATTGCTCTGTAGGGTCTAAATAGGATTGTTGAACCACTTATGGGTCTGTGACTTACTTCTGTGAGACAAGATTCGTGAACTGCCCACATCACATACTGGGGCATGGAAGAGAATTTTCGACCCGCATCAGCCAGTCAGATTTTTGGTGTTCACGAGCCATTGTGAGGTTCGTAAATTCTGAAAAGCTATCAGCCACGCAGTTTCTTTTTTTTAACTTTGAATATGATTCTCGCAACTCAATGTGTGTAAACAGTTTGGATAAACTCCTTAAACCTGTTAGACACTTTCTATACAACTACAATTATCCTTAGAACAAGTGGATGAATTTCCACAGAATACATAAATGCGCACAGAGGGAACTTTTCTCTATGTGTATGCAAATTTGGTATCGTCGTTTCTTGTAGCCCACGCCAAATCTCCTTATGGGAGTTATCATGGAAAAGTCAAATGTTTTAATCTTTACACTAATATGCCTCCTTGACTAATCTGGACACATTTTTCTTGGATTGAACAAATGAGAAATGCACTTTTTGTGTGGAAAGTGTCATATAGATTTGTCAAATGGCACCAAAGGTATTAGCAGAACAACATTTGCTTTTACTATGGACTGACAAATCTGTCCATTAGTGCAAAAGCCCTATTGTGACACATATATTTATATTTGTAGCATGCGTGGTTATAGATATACATGTTCTGCATACTCCTGCCATCAAGTGTAAGACCCAGACATTGCAACTTGTTTTTCTTCCGAGAAGTTTGAATCACAAAACATGTTTTGACTCCACCCTTAGGCCTTGATTACGAGTCTGGTGGTCCAAGGACCGCCATACTCATGGGGGCACTGCGGTGGTGGTCTCCTGACTGCCCTATTATGAATTGGAGTGGTGGGACCGCCACAGCCCCACTGCAGCCGCCAGGGAACTGCCATTCCCTGGCAGTGTTGAGGTGGTCAGGAGGCCTCAATATACTTGGCTGGACCATCACAGTCCCGCCAAGCATATAGCGAGTTTTCTCTCCGCTGGTGGTGTCATGGAGGTTCCTCCTCCATAAACACTGTGGTGGAGAGGAAACAAAGAGGGCCCTACAGGGCCCTCTGTGTCTCCTCCACATGGGGATGCACACGGGGTGGCACAACATGTACCGCCCTGTGTGTATGCGCTTCAGTTTCTTCACGGCATTGACTTTATAGTCCATGCCCTGCAGGAATTGTTTTTGGCGTTCCTATTTCGGTGCCCATTTTTAAAGGCACCACCGTGGGAACGCAAAAAACCAGCCCGCCAGACAGGAGGAAACTTCTAATTTGGCAGGCAGTCTGACCACGGCTTTGGAGGTGCAGCAGTGGGGCAGACCAGGGGCTGCACCGCCAAAGTCGTAACCGGGCTGTTAGTGTACAATGCAACAGGACTTGGGCTGCACCTCAGATTGTTTTCTTCTGCCATCAGACTGGACGTTTGAGAACACATATCAGTTTTATTGGTGCTAGCTACTTGCCCTTCGATCGCTGCAATAACAACACCAGTGTGCAATGGAAAGTTTTCCTTGGGATGCTCAGGACTTCTGCTCTGATGGTCACCGATTGTTAGCCATCGATGCATCACGCTCTCCCCAGGCCTCCTAGAACCTTGAATCGTGCACTAGGGTGAAGTATTGGAATGTGCACCCTCCCAATTTTGCCCTAGGTGCAAATCAAAATGCCCATGAATCAAACAGTATAGTGTCTGTAACTTCTGTCTCTCGCCAACCCATGATGAGACCTTCTGTGACTCCTGTTGCACCTTATGCTGTAAAAAGACTCTTTGGTACTGGAGAGAGTGTCGATGGACTCACCATAAGATGTATCCCTATATTCATCAGGAATGTCCAAATGCTGTTTAGTGCTGAGGAACAGGCCAGTTCCTCCGCCATTTCAGCAACCCAAGGAGGTGAAAGTCTGGAAGCCATCTTGTCCGAGGCCCCAGAAAAAGGAGAGGAAGAGAAGCATAGGCTCACTATGAGATAGGTGCCATCCCACACCTCGGGCCCGAAGACCAGGTCAATACCCTGCGCCTTGTCAGTGCCCGAGGAGTCACAAGGTCCGTATCCACTCTCGACATCTCCTTTGACAGAGTAAGAGCACTGCTCCAGCAGCAGTCAGCCCTTGAGCTAGGAGTCAAGCCGAAAACAGCAAAAACTTTTGAGTTTAGCTCCTCCGACTGGCACTCCAGAGATTCAAAAGACTTGGTTGACACCTACCAAAACCTGAACCATAAGACGCCGAGCCACGTTGTTCCTCAACTTGAGGCCCTGAAAAGGCTCACCTGGAGATGAAATAGACTGAAAGCTGCCCCGCCACTGGTGTTAAAGCCATCATCAAAGCCCCCCCTTAACACCAAGCTTGAACACCTCTGAGGAGTCAATTTAAAAAAAACTTTCTGTGGTCCTTGATAATTATTCCATCACAAACTGGAAAGATCCTGGCCAAGCCCCTAGCTCCAGAACTCATTCAGATCCCAAAGAAACGCGAAATGTCCTACGACGATAAACCAGTCTTTGAACTCCCAACACAACCAGACATGAAAAAGTGCAAGGGGTCAGCCACCAGCTCCTTACCTTTTCCCAACATTATCTGCAACAGCGCCTCCTCCACCACCACCTCTACCTCAACATTTCCCTCCCCCATGACTCTAAGGACACTGACTCAGATCCTGGGAGTCCTTATCCTGAGTAGACCTGAGAGAGCATTGCCAATTCATTGTGCCTCTTCTACCACTATGATCATTTACCTCCTCCCTCAACCCCCAGGACAGTGACTCAGATATTTGGAGTCCTTATTTCCTGGATGACCTTTATGTTGAATCCTTTTGGCCTTCTGCATGCCTCCTCTCCCATTATGATCATTTTCACTGGGAGAAGCTGGTCATGCATCTCCCAGAAGCCTACAGAAATCTGGGTCGGAAACTCATTTCTGGAGGCAAGACAATCAGCAGCGCTAATATTAGATGTGCCCTTGATGCATCAAACACCACTGCTAGAGGGATTAACACAAGCATCCACCTTCACAGACATGCCTGGCTTAGGATCTCAGGATTTCAGTCCAAAGTGCAACCACACATCCTTAATGTTCTTTTTGGTGGTGAGCATGTGTTTGGATCCCAGGTGGACCAGATACTTAAGAAAATCAAAAAGGATACAAGTGTCGCCTGATCCATGGGTGCCCTGCAGTCCTCTAGCCCCAGATCTGCCATTCACAGACAGCAAAGCAGGGGTGGTACTAAAGTTACTATCTCTATCAGCAGCAATAACAATGTTTTAAAAACACGCAGCATTCCAAGTTCTTTCAGAAGGGTGCCTACTGGGGTAATGGCTGTGGCAGATGTGGCCCCAGTAGAGGCATCTCAGCCAGAAAGCAGTGACTCCCCATCCATTTCCACCTTTTGGGGGAAAGCTGAGGTACTTCTTTCCTCAGTGGGAAGACCTTACCTCAGATCAGTGGGTGCTCTCTATTCTGTGCCAAGCGTACTGCCTCAGATTACACAAGGTGCCACCCAACTTCCCATCCCACCACAATGTCCTTAGCTCAGACCATCTACAGCTCCTTAAGTAAGAGGTTCAGGCACTCCCTGCAAAGGGTGCGATCAAACCGGTGCCTCCACATCAACAAGGAAAAGGAGTGTACTCACTCTACATTTTCATCCCCAAAGCATCTGCTCCTCTGGCCATTGAACAGATTCATTGTCTCTAGGAACACTTGCAGTGCATTAAACCACTGATCCGGCCTGGCGACTTCATGTCAGTGCTGTATCCGAAAGATGCATAATTTCACATCCCCATCCATCCAGTGCACCACTGAGACCTTTGAATCATGGTAAATGGACTACACTACCAGTTCACGGTGTTAATTTCTTTTGTCACTTCAGCTCAGGGGTGCTCATGAAGAGCCTAAGAGTGCAATGCACCTGCACAGAAATGCCATTCAAGTCTTCCCATACCTCAATGATTGGCTGATTAAGAGCAGCAGCAAAGCAGCTACCAGGCACAAATGCAAACATCAGTGTCCCTACTCCACAGGTTAGTGTAAGCCATCAACATCAAGATTCCACACCTTTAACCTCAGCGAATCCAGTAAAGCATTCCCCAATGATCAGAGTGACACCTCTTTTTCAGACTCAATGTCCTCTTGCTGTAAAAACTGTGATGAACCTGTTGGGGATAATGGCCACCTACATAGTAAAACTGCCATGTTCCAGATTACTCATGCCAGAATACACATGCACGCACTTCAGGAGTGCCTCTCAGAGCAGTGGGCACAAATGGAAGCGGGAACATCTAGTGTGGTACCAGGGCTTAATTCTTTCTGCTATGGTGAAAAAACAACAGCTTTTGCTCACCAGGCCCTATATAGACGTCCTTCCTCAACTGACTATTACTATTGACATGTCTCTTGTGGGTGGGGTGCTTACCTCTACGTCATGACTGTACAGGGCACCTGCACTCCTCAGTTTCAGCCAGGGAGAAACACTCCCACTGAAGCTGGAACTTCTCACTCCAGGACCAGCTAATACACCCATATCCCAGACAGCTGAACCTTGTGATCTGGCACCTGAGCTCCTACCTCAAACCTCTAGAGAAGTCAATGCTTATGATGAGGGAGGCACGCAAAGCTACTACTTAACTGTGTTACACAGCTAAGTGGAAAGGATTGATGCACAAGTGTATCTCCAAGTCTTTAGATCCTTTTAAGGTTTCTGTCTAAGAGATTGTCTGCTATCTCCTACATCTATAGAATGGTGGCCTTGCTCACACCGCCATAAACTGACACCTGACTGTAGTTGTAGCGTATTTGCAGAACAGTCAACTTTACTTTACACGGTACCTGTCATTAAAGCTTTCATGAAAGGCCTCAAAAGAGTAATACCTTGTGTCGTAAAATCAGTTGTACAACATTACCACGCATGCCATTACAATGCAAGTCATACCACGCGTTGACATTTATAACATATGGCATTACATAGTCGACCTCTACCACACATTTTTTAGTGGTATTCACAATATACATTGACAATATATACATATACATACAGATACATATATACTTTTGAAAGCATGATTTGATTTGCTTATAACTGTGGCACCGCTTGATGAATCTTCATAAAACTTTAAAAAATATATATCTTATCCACCTCTGCTCACTCCTGGAAAGTTTTGGACTGATCCGTCTAACGGATCTGAGAAAAAGAGGGTCCCAAAATGTGTTGCTTCAATTCATTTTCCCATCGAAAAATTGAACAGCAATACTACAAAAACTGCTGAACGGAATTATACCAAATTTGGCAAAAAGCTAGATCTTGGTCAACAAAGTGTGCTTTTTCTGATTTGGTGTAAATGTGTTCACTAGTTTTTGAGAAATTACCTCTGCAAATGTATAGATCTGTCACTGCAGAAGATCAGCAGAGCCAACAGACCTTGAGATACGATGTGATTGGCTGGCACATCAACAAAGATGTGGTGACAGCCATTTTAGGACCCTGGGACTATATCTACTGTTCCAGAGAAAAGTTTAAAAAACACATATCGGGGGTAGGGTAGGAATACCTCCTCCTCCCCAGGCCGGGCGGTGGCCAAAAAAGGATATTTTTTTTAATCAATGCAATGGATCTGCAGTGGTTCTGCAAAGCTAAGGACCCGAATAAAAAAATAGAGCAATCTCTCACCTATTCTTTATAAATCCCTCAGGATGGGTCATGGCGCGGGGGTGGCACATTGTTATTTTTTTAGAAGAAGGCATGCAGCCCCTCCGCCTGATACTTTGTGAGTCCCCAGGGGCTCCATCCCCCGGGGCCGGTATTTCTATAATGAGGTGGGGAGAAAGCGCCCCCCACCCCAAGTGATGGACAGCCCCCCCTCCCCCCTCCGGGACGATAATTGATATTAATGGGAGGGTGGTCTGTGCCCCCACCCAAGCTGTTGATCCAGCCATCACTGAGAACCCCATCCCCTAACACCCGATAAATTGCAGTATTCTGGGAACTCAGTCCCTTAGGCACTGTAGTTGTTTTGTATTGTATTATACTGCAGCATTTATATAGTGCTTACTTCCCCAGTGGGGCAATGAAGTGCTTGCTTACATGAGTAGCGTGCTACACCATGTAAGGTGTGTGGTTTGAAGGATGGTGTTTTTGTTTTGATCCTATGTGGGCAGTGTTTCCATGTTGTGTGTTATGACCACCAAGGTGCGGTTATTGTGTTATGGGACGCAGCACATAGCAGTGTGTTAGATAATGCAGTGTAAGAGCCTTTCACGCAGTTTTATGGTTTTCAGTATGCTGTTAGCCTTGAACACCTCTGCAGGTCCATTTATGTGTTTTCAAATGATGTTGTCTGCTTAGCTGGTTACTGCACTGGGTTGTCCAATCTGAAATTTGTCTATAGTTGTTGTCCTGAGCTGGCATGCTTGGAGGGAGAAAGAAAGAGGAGAGATCTGTAGGGATGCACATTTGTATTATCATCCTATATCTGAGTGTCTATGTGAGATGTAAAGAAGCGGTCAGATTGTATAGATATTAGGGTCCTGCAGTGAATGGCACCGCCAAAATTGGCAGTAATGTGTGACAGATCTCTTCAGGTATTCCATGCCTGTTCATTTGGTGATGTTTGGTTGTCTGGCTGTACTGTGCTGGAGATGTACAAACCTCATAGCAGATAGGTTGTATTCTGTGAATTTAAAAGGTAAAGGTCACAATTTTTACTGCCCCCTGCATATTATGGTTTTAGCATTATTGTCGGCCAATAACTGTTATCTATGGAAGTACATATCTATATAATACCACGACCCAGCATAGTTCAGCCCTGTTTTTAGGTCTCGCCTGAGCCAGCGCGCATGCGCTGCTCTGGCGAGACTTTTAGTAAGCGGGTTTTGGAAGTGCAAACAGTGGCATTTGCTGCGGACTAGCCTGCGTTCACGTGAGCGTGCACGCGCGATCAGGCGCCATATGGCTTCCCTCGCCATCTGGACGCTCGCGTGAACGCAAGCTGGTCGCCAGCAAAAGCCACTGTTAGCCCTTCCAAAACCCGCGATTACTTTCATTCTCGCGGCCGCGCGGCTCGTGTCAGTTTCACGGCCGCGCGGCCATTGCTTGTCCTGTCATCTTATGGCCATGCTGACATGACAGCACTTCCTATCAGCACTAAAAGGTACCTGAACAAATAAATGGGACTCAGCCTATAATTCCCCTTCAAACTCAGATAAAAGTTCTACTTATTGTGATTATAATTTCGCTCCAGGGTTCTAGAGTGTGCCTGATTATCTGCTATGGCCCCGTGTCACGTGTGGAAACCTTCAGTCTTGACCTTTTAGTAAATACCACTTTGTGTGCTTGTATTTTTTTAGATCACACCTATATTTATAAATGTTGCACTACAAGTTCCCAAAAACTAATCTACGGTAGGGATTGGCTGTAATTATTACACATGGCTGATAGTCTCATATTTAGATACAGATAAGAGAACCTCTTCTGAATAAATGTTTTAGACTAATTTGTGTGCTATATAAAGTCAGTCTTGCTCCTCTGTCCTGTCTAGGCGCCTTGTTTTGACAAATTTGCACCAGTTCGTAATGAAAGCCCTGACTAATGATTACAGGACATAGTTTTTATGTATACGTCATTAGCAAATCTAACTGAAGTAGCTTAATTCGCTGCACATGTAAACATGAGTGGGGGCATTATTTCTACTCAGTCCTACTGGAGGGGTCCATTTAACAGACGTAACCTTCATCCAAGGCACAGGGAACATCTGAAAACGCTAAACCACGTTGTAACCAGTAACATGATCCTAGTCAGGCCTATACACTTTGTTTACAGTTGCTCGATGTGTTTTTGCATTCCACCCTTGAACACAAGAGACATCTGTTTAAATCGTAATCAGCTTGTCTGCAGACCTTACCAGCCTGGAAGTGTTGTTTACTCACTCCCCAGGAGCCTGCTGTCAGCCTTGTGTGTTCTGAGTGTGACGGTAACATGGAGAGAGAGGGGCGCTCTTTTACTAAGCATTTGGGGCTAGGGGGTATATTTTCGCTTCATGCTAGTTGGGAGAGGATGAGCAGGGCACCACTGCCTAGTGTTACCTCATGCATCCATTTTTAGGTCTCGGCCTGCACCAGCGCTTGCGCTGGTCTGGCCGAGAGTTTTAGTAAGTGGGTTTTGGAAGTGCAAACACTGGCTTTCGGCTGGCGACCAGCTTGAGTACACAATGGCGTCCACGCGCAGCTGCCATCTGTTGTTTCCTATCTCTTCCTCATTTCCTCGTCATGGCTCATTAACTCTCTGGACTCTGATGTTTCAATCGCAGCAGCAGCTCACATTACCAACTGACGGCCCTGGACTTCAGTCACATGAAAAACAACAGCGATTAGCATTGAAATGCAAGCTTTTTTTGTCTAGTTAGAAATATTGCTTCGGTGGGTTGATTTCACCTTATATCGCTATTTGTTTTATATTGGGAGTCACAGCCTAATTACCAGTATTTTTGTCTCTCACTGTTTTTTTTAAAAATATTTATTCGCGCAAAGCACAAAGCTATATTTAAGGTTACTTTTTCCGCGTCACTTCTTCACTCTATTTAAACTCCACCCCCCCCACTCTTATTGTCTCTCTCCTTCTCTCTCTCTCTCCCTCTCTAATTCTCTCTCTACTTAATTAACTCTCCCCTCTCTATCTTTTTTAGCCTTTCATTCTCTCTCACCCCTTTATCTGTTTCTCTTTCAAACTCCTTCATTCACTCTCTCTCCCCTTCTTTCTCTCTCTCTATCCCGCTCCACTCTTTATTCTATGTACACCCTTTCTCTCTCTTTCTCTCTCACCAC
Source organism: Calotriton arnoldi (assembly GCA_963921515.1). Classification (NCBI taxonomy): domain Eukaryota; kingdom Metazoa; phylum Chordata; class Amphibia; order Caudata; family Salamandridae; genus Calotriton; species Calotriton arnoldi. The sequence goes on from CAWUFW010004842.1 coordinate 56,010, forward strand.
CCTCTCTAATTGGGCATTATATCTTCACTCTATCTCTCACTCGGCAACACCACAGCATCACTCAGCGCAACCACAGCATCAATCAGAGCCAGCACAGCATCAATCAGAGCCAGCACAGCATCACTCAGTGCAACCACAGCATCACTCAGTGCAACCACAGCATCACTCAGCACAACCACAGCATTACTCAGCGCAACCACAGCATCACTTAGCCCCACAACAGCATCACTCAGCGCCACCACAACATCACTCCGCGCCACCACAGCATCACTCAGCACCACCATAGCTTTACTCAGCGACACCACATCATCACTCAGGGCCAACACTGCATCACTCAGCACCACCACAGGATGACTCAGCACCACCACAGGATGACTCCGCACCACCACAGGATGACTCCGCACCACCACAGCATCGCTCCACCACAGCATCGCTCAGCGCCACCACAGCATCGCTCAGCGCCACCACAGCATCGCTCAGCACCACCACAGCATCGCTCAGCGCCACCACAGCATCGCTCAGCACCACCACAGCATCGCTCAGCGCCACCACAGCATCGCTCAGCGCCACCACAGCATCGCTCAGCGCCACCACAGCATCGCTCAGCGCCACCACAGCATCACTCAGCGCCACCACAGCATCACTCAGCGTCGCCACAGCATCACTCAGCGCCGCCACAGCATCACTCAGCGCCGCCACAGCATCACTCAGCGCCGCCACAGCATCACTCAGCGCTGCCACAGCATCACTCAGCGTCGCCACAGCATCACTCAGCACCGCCACAGCATCACTTAGCGCCGCCACAGCATCACTCAGCGCCGCCACAGCATCACTCAGCGCCACCACAGCATCACTCCGCAACACCACAGCGTCACTCAGCACCACAGCAGTATCACTCAGCAACACCTGAGTATCATTCAGCATCACCTCAGCATCGTCTCCGCAACAGTCACCACCACCACCACTACCACCTCAGCATCACTCAGCACCACCTCAGCCTGCTCTCGGAATCTGGCATCTGTTGATTCTCCCCTAGCGTCTGGACGCTGCTAGTGTTATAATACAGGTACTAGTTCCCAACCTTCACCCTCCGATTGTTTATGCCCCCTCAAAAAAAGCTTTAACAAACAACCATTGCCAGCATTGCAAGAACAAAAGAAAACTGAGGACATTTTTTATTGTAAATACTTTTTTTAATATGGTCGTTCAGTTTTACATAATGCCTTCTTGGTCATATATAAAGTAACAAAAATGCTTCTGACACTTTTTTATTATAACTTTTCAGCATGCCGCACAGCAGCCACACTTCTCTACAGCACAGCTTGAAGACATTGGCAAAGTCAATAGCTCTGGCTAAACACTTATTATGCCCCAAAGGCGAGACCTATTGGCTATGCCAATGCTTGTTTACTTACCTACGTAGCAAAAGCAATTTGCTGGTTGAGTTGTTTGCAGTTGGTAGATTGCAATCTGAGGATTGCGCTTGAGAGTGTGACTGATTTCTGGTCTCTGTTGCCTGGATGCAGATAGTGCATTTATCTAGGAAATAGCCAAGTTTTCAACGTTTTCTGAAGTGTATATGCTCCTGGGTGCTTCTAATGCTGGTTTCCTTCCCTGAAGAATGAAGGCATGCCCTGCAAACTTTAAAGGACAAAGGTCATAACATGTGTTTTAATAGTGAAATAGTGGAGATATACACTTTTTATATAATAATACGAGCAAAAAAGTCTAGGGTATCACAGGGAAGAATCTTGGTGGCACAGTGTGATATTCTTGTTGTGGATGTCAAAAGGCAAGTAGCTGGCAATGAGAAAACCAGTGTTGCTCCTGGACCTGCGTTCTAAAATGATTGAGCCTGATGTGGAAAGAAATTAATCGAGGTGTACTGAAGGATATACATGAATGTTGTTCCAGAAACTGGTGTTTTTCTAATGCTGCCTTTTTTTCTTTTTTACATTTCTTACTCTGCACTCTGATGGTGTCCTGGCTGTGGATGCGCTAAGAACCACTAGAGATGGTTAGCTTGTCTGTGAAATAATCGGGATGACTGGTCATGATGACTTTGTAAATGATGCAGTTGGTCATGAGGATGGTGCTGGCCGGCAAAGGGAGCCAATGGAGTTCCATAAGGATTGGGGTCATGTAAATATATTTCTTTAGGCCCTGGATGAGACATGTTGTGGGATTTGGGATGCACTTAGAGCCCATGAATTTGAAAAACTGTTCTAAATTTACTTTCTAGAAGAACAGATACACTTTCTTTAGAAGAGAGAGCTAGTACCAGCTTTCTTTGTGTTTTTTGGCAGTACGTTCCTTGAGGGAAACCTTGGCGTACATGGTGAATCCAAGTGACTTAACATTCAATGAATGTTGGAGTTTGAAGCTGTCAAGGCTCATATCATTGAGCCAGGTTTGTACTGCTTCCTGAAAGTCACAGGAATTTTATCTTGGTTGGTTTAAGCTTCAGTTAGGCACTGGACATCCAGATCTAGATGATGTGCAGGTAATGTATAAGGTGGTTTGGATGTCTGAAGCCGAGGAGTATTTCAAGTAGAGTTGTGTCTCAGCAGCATATTGGTAATCTTGATGCTGTTATCTGTGAGCAGAGCACCAAGCAGCTCCATGTAGAGGTTGACAATGATCAGAACAGCATGGTACCCAGTGGACTCCACAGGAGATAGGGATCTTTTGGAAGCAGGGGCTGACCGAACTGAACAAACTGGTGCCGGTTAGAAAGTTAGGAGGAGAGCCAGTAAAAGACAATCCTGATGAATCACATATGAGAATCCAGGATGTGTATGAGGGTGGGATGGTAGTTGAGAGGTTTAGCAATATTAGGAGGCATGTGTCATCTTCATCTGACGATATCATCTATGATGTGTAAGGTAGCAGCCTCCATGCTGCAGCATGATCTAAAGCCAGACTGGTAGTTGTACAGGAAGGAGTTGGTTAGCATAAATGTGGTCTTGGAGTTAGACGTAGACTGCTTTTCCAGTGATCTTGCCGATGACTGGTAGGTGAGTGATGGGCTGGTAGTTGGTGTGGTCATCAGGGTCTAGAGTAAGTTTCTTTAAGAGTGCGAGGATCTGACATGTCTTGAGAGCAGCTGAGAAGATGCATTGAGTGAGGGAGGCATTGATAAAGGTGAATAGAGGTAGGAGAGTGTCCCCAGAGAGAGTGTTGATGAAGTACAAGCAAAATACATCATGTTCATAAGAAGTGGTTTTGAGGGTGTTGAGCAAGATCTGCAAGAGATAGGGCTTTGAAGGATGACATTTGCAGGATTGTACTAGAAGAGGTGGGCATAAGAGATAAAACAGGATTACCTCACCTTGTATGCTGGGATACAGTAATAACTCATCACTTCAAATTCAAGATGGAGTCAGGAAAATTTTGGCCACTCTTCGTGAACTTCAAGAAACTGTGTCCCATCAACTGACCATGTTTAAGTAAAATGGAGACTAAGTAAGGTGAGTGAATGTTGTATGCCTTCTATTTAATGTGAAGCGGGAATGTCCTGGGCCATCCCTTGTAGTAGGGTGCATAAAGCATATTCATATGTTTTGCACTAGGGGTATTGTACACAAGGAACGGGCATTGGCTGTGCCCTGTTTGTGCTGCTTAGACTGCACCATGTATACAGTGTGCACTGTTTGTGCACTGTGTATAGTGTAAGCAGCACAGGGTTTGTACTATTTATCTTCTTAGCAAATCGCAGCATGCATGGGATCCACAAAGAAATTGCCAATCCCAGAAAGAGTTCGTTTATATGATACAGTGCTAAATTGAGGCTGGGTCTTATTTTTGATTCAAACAGTTTAAAGTCACAAGATGTAACTAGTGTGCAGGGAAAGTATTGCAAATAGGAAACGGCTCGTATTTATACCTTTTGGCATTTTGTTCATTAGGGGGCTATGGCAGAATCCTAAATTGGCCTGGTGGATAATGTGCATGTTGCACATGGCTGCAGCATACATTGCATAGATGGCATGGTCTTGGGTATGCCCTATGATTACTGTGTATGTAGTATACTATTTATTATGAGAAAATAATGGCAGGATCCCGGTTCAAGGAGCATAACAATAAAAACACAAAACAGACCACAGGAAAATACAAATTAGATACTAAGGGACAAATTTACAAGGCCCTATTGCCACAGGAACGTCACTTTTTCCGATATTCCTGAGGCGATAGGGGCTTCGCCTTATTTACAAGGCGGCATTAGGCCACTTAACGTGGCTTAACGCCACCTTGTAAATAAGGCCCCCTTTCACGCTAGTCTTAGCGTGAAAGGGGTGAGCAATGGGTGTTGCAGTGGGCATTCCACTGCAACACCCAATGATTTTGACCCTACCCCTATTGACAAGGGTGGCGTAAATATGAGGCAGAGCCAAAATTAAGACCATGGAAAACCTGGTCTTAACATGGTGAAACAAGGAGAAATGCTTAATTTCTCCCCTCTTTTTGCTGTTTCTACGTGTGCTGCATTGGGCAGCACTCAATTTATCCTTGTAGTGCCTCCCAATGGACACCCTTGGGGTGCTATTAGATTCTGGCACATTCCGAAGGTTTACGGTTTCTCGTAAACCTGGGAATGCTTCAGATTACAGCGGTTTGGCATGGGAACGCCCACAGCAACACCCATTGAACCAGTGGCGGCTCCTCCGCTATGGCATAGGAGCGTCGCTCCACTGCTTTCAAGCAGTGCGAGAAGTAGAAATATAAACTTTCATTTATTATCATTTTATGTTTGTGCTGCATTGCGGGCGGGGTGGCGGGGCTGCTCTGCTCTTGGAGCAGGGCAGGGAAGGAGTGGTTTGCCCACTCCTAAGTGTGCAATGACTGTTTGATCGGCCCTCCCTGGCCGCCAAAACCAGTCATGCACACTTCTCCTTTCTCCATGCAGGCTGCATTATAGCCTGCGTGGAGAACATGCCCAGGGCCCCAACCCCAGTTTGAGCGTCGAACCAGTACGCTCAAAACCAATCACAACGCTCTATTGCAGCGTTGTGATTGGTCAGTGGGGCCTGGCTGTGCTTCCTGTTCCTTGGGGAGATCAGGAGCAGAGATGCGGGACCCGGCGGAAAGCTAAGTTATCAATTTTTTCAAAAGTTTTTTTATAATGCGCACCTTCCCGCAAAAGCGACTCCCTGTGACTCCCCTCACTCGCCCTCGCCCTGCCATCCACAAGCCATGCTGGCCGCCACTGCATGGAATGCCCCTTTCACACTATTTAATGCGTGAAAGGGGCACATAGTCACAAGTCCCTGAAAAGCCATGTAAAGTGGCTTTGCGTGGCCTTGTAAACATGTTGTGGCACATTGCCCAACCGGAACGTCAAACATGTGACGTCACAGGGATGCAAGAGTGCCGCAAGGGTCTCATAAATGAGGCCCTTGGATAATAGAAGAACTCCCACGATTCATTCTTGGCAAGGTCAACGACGCCATGGACCTCATGCCATTGCAGCTAGGAGCACCAAGTAGACCACCACCACCACCACCCTGATATGCATCACTCACCTGTACAACTGCTCCGTTCCCTTTGGGTGACAACTGGATCTAATACCCTCTAAGTGCTGAACTCGGTAGACCAGAACTTCAGCAACAAGAAGCTGGAGACCAGGGACTGCCGAAAGCCAGAGACTCTCCGGAGCTGTCTGTAACCATGGGAGAAGGAGAGACGCACAACCAGTCAACATTAAATTAGGTTATCTGGCATCTGGCGAGTCACATCCGGGGGCTGCAGAGTCTGCAGCAGATGACCACGTTGCAGTGGAGCCCACCTCGCTGGGGGAGCGTTCAGGGGAAGTGTTGGCATCCTGTCTCTGAGTGTGATTGCGCATCGTCGGCGCCGCATGCAGCTCTTTTCGCCTCTCTTGTACAACCTGCTGCAGATTGTGTGTGGTTTGTAGTTGTGGTGGCAATGCCTGCTCCTCCTATGCCTCGCAGTACAACTGGCTCCACAAATGACAGCTTGTTGCACAGACCTTTCACTCCCTGTCCACAGCACCTGGTGACCAGTAGATTTCAGCCAGGTCCAGCACTGGTCAGCGGCGTCAATCATGTGCGTGCCAACTTCTGAGATCACTCACAGCCTTTACGGGTAGAGGAGGGAGTATTTGATGCGCCACTCTCGGGGGCATTCCATAACCACTAGAGATGAGCCCCTTTGCCTCTGCACCTCCGTGGCGTAGTCAGTGAAGAAAATAACTGTGGAGTAATCCACTTTCACCTCCCCCAGCCTGCGTACCTCCCTCAAGACAGTGTCACGATCCCTGTAGGAGGCGGAAGAGAAAGGGCCTAGGACCTGTCCCCGGCAGCATGCGGCTCACCGGCACCCGATGGGCCTGCTCCACAACAAGGAATGGGGAGAGTGCACCTGCCACTGCATCAGCCCACTTCTGCTTCCTCAGGCAGACCCAACACCCTCAGGTTGTTATGCTTGGAGCGGCCCTCCGCATTCTCCACTGTTCATTCCAGTGACTTCACATGTGCCATTAGCTGCTACTCCTCCAAATCTGCGCTCGGGTACTCGGAGGGACTTTGGCCAGTTCTTGCTCAATGTTGTGTACCTTGTAAGTCAGCTTGTGATGATCTGGGAGCTCCAGGGTAAAGTCGACTGTGATTTTGTCTATGTGGCCCTCAAAGGAAGTGCCCGTTTGTTTGAGGGAGGTACCCGCTGCGAGTACAGAGTCTAGTTTGGAGTCCAGGCTGTCCACTGTCACCTGCCCCGGCGGCCAGCGATCCCCATCTGCTCGGTTCACCGACACGGAGGAACGGCCAAATGTCAACGCCGCTCCCGTCTGTAGGTGGACCATCATTGTGCCAGACGCCCAGGCACTATGTATTAAATGCGGTGCAGTGCAGTGTGGCCAGCCGGACCCTCTCCTCCAGTCAGGTGTATGCTAGCCAGGAATCTACATTCAGGCGGCACCAATGGAAATCCCCTGTACACCCAAGAGCTCACTACCAGGGGGTGAGGAAAGGCAGCACCATCCTGTCGCCTCCTCCGATCTAACAGTGGCAACCAGATTCCGTGTTCCCCAGTGCCCCAGTGAGTGACCCAAGTGCCTGGGCCTGAACAGACCCCTGTGCCCCTGGCACCCACCACTACCAATGGCCAATATCAGCGACTACAGCCAGTTAGTGGAGTCCCCCACCAGTCTTGTGATGTTGGTCAGCCGCAGCACAGGGATTGCTCAGGGCATGGTGTGCACCACCCACTGCCGCTAGGCCTGGGCCCGACTCAACCCCCGGGACTCCTATGCTCCGTGTCTCACCTTCTCCTCACCTGGACATCGACACCGGGGCTCAATCTGCTGCACTCTCTCCGAATCTGTGACTCAGCCATCAGGAACCTCAGCCAGGCGGGAACCTTCTGATGCAGTTGATGCAGCAGGGCCCCTTAGGCGTGAAGTTGCAGTGCTCCCACCACATAAGTTCAGCACAGCTCAGGGGCCCCACCCTCCACAGCGTCCCCGCAGCGCCACATCCTCCGGCCTGTGATGCAGAGAGGCGAGGCCCAACATTGGCAATCTCCTCTGTGCACCCCGGTGTAGTGGTGGCACGTGTTATGCAATGCAGACCTCCCTATGTCGGTGCGCAGGAGCGCTTCTACCAATCATAGCTCCAAGGGGCGCCAGGTGGCCTTCTCACACAGGTCAGCAACATGTCTCCATGAGACCTGCCAGACTTCGCCACCAGGTAAAGGCAATCGCCGATGCCTCAATGTCTACTGCCACGGCCCGCAGGCTTGGGCCCGACGCGGCCCTCCTCAACGGTCAGGCCGCAGCGACTCCACTGCCCCACCGCCCCGCACTCCAGGTCTCAGACGCAGGCCCAATGGGGCGTCCGCGCTTCCAGGCATCGGCTGCTACGGTGTTGCAAGGATGGCGCTTTGAAAAGTGCTGCATCACTGGTTTTGCCCATCGATGTGCCACTTTTCATAAATGAGTCCCTGATTCTGCATTTCCTCTTCCTCTGAGACTCTGGCTAGTCATCCTGGCTGTTGGGGGATTTGAGGAGGTTGTTGACCTGTGCTGAACTTGACCCTGGCTGCTCCATTCTGCATTCCATTGTTTTTATTTTATTTTTTTCATTAGAGGTTTATTTATAGGCTATTTTTGCCTCTAGAGGCTGAAAAGTGACGTTGGGCTGAGTAATGTGAATTTTTTTGCTGCTTATTGGCCTTTCGTCAATTTTCTCTCATTAACGTCAATTTTTTTATTGCCTTGACGCTAGTGTTAGCTGCAGTTTTCACCGCGGCTAGCTGATACTATCGCCATGTAGCGACGTATTGTAAATACGTTGCTAACAGGGCGATAGTTTTCGGCGATAGACCGCGTTAAAACAATTGTCGCTAACTACCACAAAAAATGGTTAGCACCAATTCTTGTAAATATACCCCTTAGTGTCTTCTTGTTCAAAGCGTCCCAGAAAGGCGTAAGAAATTATACCTGAGATGATGTTCCATTGTCATCTAAAGTAGCATATCTCTTTTCTCTAATACATAGTTGTTTTTCTTTAGGGCAGGGATTGCATGAGCTTGTCCATTATGTAAGTTTTTTAGTTTTTAAATCTATTTATGTAATATTTTTTATTTGGGAAACCCCAGATACACCCATACAATAATGTAGCCAGGCTAGCACTACTGATTGGACCAATAATTTGCAATTGGCAATGGTCAGCACGGAAATGCTTTTATCAGTGCATATCGATGAAACTTGACTGGTTTGATCATTTCATGTAGTAATAAAAAGGAAAGCTGTATATCAAAGGGGACCTTTAAATTGCAGGACATTGTGACAGGCATCGGTAACGGCCCAAAATCCAAGGACCAAGCTAAATGAGGAAAGGCTGGATGAGTCTTTGTTAAGTAGCAGAATCTCTGTTCAGTCGCTACTCAGACAAATCCCTCTGAAGTACATTCAGATTTTGACTGCTGGCATCAATCAGGAGCTGGGTATCATTTGCACACATTTCGCAAATGAAGCGCTTCTCTTCAACTGATCGAGATAATGGTGGCATATAAAGATTAAAGAGAACTGAGAATAATGCTGAGCTTTGAGGGACCTCACAGTCTACTGAGTAGCTCATGGTCACAGTTTGAGTCTTTTCTGCAGTTGATCATGTAATCTCGGTACTACATAGAGGGTATGGGTGTCCCATGCACGAGGCCATTCATTATTACATATTAAAACTAATGAAAAAAATGGTTAGGTTTTTTTTGTTAATTTTTTATTATTGCATTTTCCGCAAGTTGTGCATATGTTGCTGTACTATAACATGTCTTACATACTGTGTGATTTCCATTACATTCTTTGTTCTACATTAGTTTGACTTCTTTTTCAAAACTATTTATCATCGTACATTTTCTACTTTCAATATATAATGGAGCGTTATAATACTTTATACACCCACTCCTAAACCTTTGCATCATCCAGACTTATGTGTTGTCTATCTTCTATCATTGCCACGGGCTTCCTATTAAGCCTGTAATGCGGATATGCTACAATGCAGGTTTAATGTATTGTGTTCAGAGCAATTCCTACCATCAGCTAGTACTTTTGATCCTTTCCTGTCTGAATGAGGTGGGGAAAGGGAGTGAAGGGGCAGCTCTGTCTTAAAGGAGAAGCAGGGTGTTAGACCTGACATCCTTGGCGTTGTTTTCCCCTAACTTTTTGCCTTCAGACTAACTTTGCGGTTTGCTGCCTTAGGACTCTGTGCATGTTACCACTGTTAACCAGTGGCAAAGTGCCTGTGCTCTTTCCTTAAACCATGTTTTATTGGCTTATACCCAATTGGCATATTTAATTTACGTGTAAGTCCCTAATAAAATGGCAATACCTGTGCCCAGAGCGTGTAAATGCTACTAGTTGGCCTGCAGCACTGATTGTACCCCCTACTTAAGTAGCACTTTGAACAAATATCAGGCCTAACATTGCAGCCTGTGAGTGTGCTGTTTTAAACTGCCATTTCGACTTGGCAAAGTAAACCTGTTGCCAGGCCCAACCCTTCCTTTTTAATACATATAAGTCACCCCTAGGGTAGGCCCTGGACAACCCAGAGGGAAGGGTGCACTTTCAAGTTATACATTTCCTGGTAGTGAAGAACTCTTAAATTTGTTTTTTACTACTGCAAGGCCTACCACTCTCATTGGATAATATTGGAAGTATCTTATTACAATTTATAAGTGCAATTTCCAAGTGGGAACAGGCAGCCCCTTCTTTGGTGTCTCTGGAATTGAAATATGATTGTTTTAGTAAAATTTGAGTTTTGCAGGGGATTCTGGGTATGAAAACGTTGGGGGGTCCACACAAGCCACACCTCCCTGAACTCCCCCCGGGTGTCTAGTTTTCAGAACTGTCAGGGTTTGGTAGGTTTCCCTAGATGGCCGCCGAGCCCGGGACCAAAAACAGAGATGCCCCCCTTGCCAAAACAGGTTGTTTTGTTATTGATAATTTTGATGTCTCCACAATACGTTTGAGCTTTTCCCTGTCATGTGCACTTGGACCAACGTCACAAGAGAGGTACAGTTTTTATTGGGAGGATTGGGGAACGCTGGGTGGTAGGAAATTTGTGCCGACCCAGTGATCCCACAACTTTCCCACACAGAAATGTGAGGAAAATGTGTTTTTTTAGTTAAATTTGAGGTTTGCATGGGATTCTGTGTAAGAAAATGTTGGGAAATCCACGCAGCCACAACTCACTGAACTCCCCCGGTGCCTAGTTTTCAGAAATGTCTGTGTTTGGTAGGTTTCCCTAGATGGCCTCGAGCCCGGGACAAAAAACGCAGGTGACTCCCTTACAAAAGCAGGTCGTTTTGTAATAGAACATTTTGATTCCTCCACAATACGTTTTCGGCTCTTCCCTGTCGCGGGCACTTGGCCCACCAACACAAGTGAGGCATAATTTTTATTGTGAGACCTGGGGGAACGCTGGTTTGTAGGAAATTTGTAATGGCCCGGTGATCCCACAGCTTTCCCACACAGAAATGTGTGGAAAATGTGTTTTTTTAAGCTAAATTTGAGGTTTGCAGGGGATTCTGGGTAAGAAAACGTTGGGGGATCCATGCAAACCACACCTCCCTGTACTCCCCCGGGTATCTACTTTTGAGAACTGTCTGGGTTTAGTAGATTTTCCTAGATGGCCACTTAGCCCAGGACCAAAAAGGCAGGTGACTCCCTTGCAAAACCAGGTTGTTTGTGATAGAAAACGTTGATGCCTCAACAGAACGTTTAGGGCCCTTCCCTGTCGTGGGCACTTGGCCCACCCACACAAGTGAGGTAGCATTTTTATCAGGAGACCTGGGGGAACACTGGGTGGTAGGATATGTGTAATGGCCAGTGATCCCAGGGCTTTCCCACACAGAAATGTGAGGAAAATGTAATTATTTTTAGCTAAATTTGAGGTTTGTAGGGGCTTCTGGGTGAGACAACGTTGGGGGATTCATGCAAACCACACCTCCCTGGCCTCCGCTGGGTGTCTAGCTTTCAGAACTGCCTGGGTTTGGTAGGTTTCCCTAGATGGCCGCTGAGCCCGGGACCCAATTCACAGGAGCCCCCTTGCAAAAACAGGTTGTTTTGTGATATATAGTGGGGTACCTGCATTTTTGTTTCAGGGCTTGGCAGCCATCTAGGTAAACCTACCGTACCCAGACATTTCTGAAAACTAGACACTCGGGGGAGTCCAGGGAGGTTTGGCTTGTGTGGATCCCCCAACATTTTCTTACCCAGAATCCCCTGCAAACCTTAAATGCAGCTAAAAAAATCATCACATTTTCCTCACATTTCTGCGTGGAATCAGGGTGCTCACACAAATTTCCTACCACCCAGCATTCCCGTCTGTCTACTGATAAAAATTATACCTCACTTGTATAGGTGCCCAAAGCAGAGTCAGCTTGAAAACGTATAAAATTAAAAATTGAGAGGAAACAAAGCGTGTCCGTAAGGGCAGGTTTTTTAAAATACATTTTTAGGCTGGCTCTGGTTTGGGCACCCACACAAGTGAGATTTCATTTTTATCAGGAGATCAAGGGAACACTGGGTGGTAGGAAATTTATGTCAGCACAGTGATCCTTCAATTTTCCCACAAAGACATGTGATGGAAATGTGACTTTTTAGCTAAATGTGTGGTTTGAAGAGGATTCTGGGTAAGACAAAGCTGTGGGATCCACAAAAGCCACACCACCAGCCAAGAACAGTCTACTAACACCACCAGCCAAGTTCCAGTCCACGCAAACTGCCAGTCAAGCGCCAGCCCACACACACTGCCAGGCAAGTGCCAATCTACACACACCGCCACCAAGTGACAGCCCACTTACACTGCCAGCTAAGTGCAAGTCCACATACACTGCCAGCAAAATGCCAGTACACACACACACAGGTAGCCAAATATCAGTACATGCAGACCGTCAGCCGAACTCCAGTTCACACACACACACACAGAAACTTTCCCCGGTATCTAGTGGTTTTCTGCCCGAGCCTAAAAATATCACTGATCTTCCCCCAAGGCAATGGCAGCTCCTCTGCTAGGGCGGAGGTGCGTCGCCCCACTGCTTTGCAGCAGTGAAATAAAGAAAAAATAAAATGATAACAACTTGAGGTTATTATCATTTAATTTTTTCCTGATGCGGCAGATTTGCGGGCGGGGCAGTACTGCTCTGATGACAGAGAAGCAGGGGGAGGAGTAGTGGCACACTGTAAGTGTGCATGACTGTTTGGCCGGCCGTCTGGGACAGGCCAAACAATCATGTGCACTTTGCATGTTTTCCACTCCGGCTGCATTACAGCCTGGGTGGAGAACATGCCCAAGCTCCCGGTCCCTGGCTGAGCACCGAACCACTGCGCTCAGACCAATCACAATACTGCATTGCAGTGTTGTGCTTGGCTTAGGGGAGCCTGGGTACTTCCTGTTCCGTTCTGGCCAGGAGAGACGACAGACGAACGACCGAGGAGAGACGCGGAGAGGAGGTATGTTTTTTTTCTTTATTATACCCCCTTACCCCCTTCACCCCAATCCGTACCAGCCGCCACTCCCCCAAGGGGGGCAGAAACAGCTAAAATGTGTGCCTAATAAAAAAGGGGAGCAACCCTTGACTATGGGGCTGCTCCCTAACATGCCCACAAACAAATCCCTGGTGTCTAGTGGGCTTTCTGGTGTAATAACCACTATCCGCCCCCCAGGTGGGCAGAAAATCTGTGCCCATTTCTTTTTGAGGGGGTGGGCTTCCCCACCACTACACAAAGTAAAAATAGTCCCTGATGTCTAGTGACCTTTCTTCCCCCCTCAGGGAGGCAGATCGGGGCTGTTTTTTGGGGGGGTTAGGGGCATTGGCATGCCCCCTTCAGGGCCTCTCTCACCCCTGCACATGGAAAATAAATAGTTCCTGTTGCCTAAGGGGGCAGATCGGGGGCTATTACCATGATATGCCCCTCAGGGGAGGCATACAAACGGTGCCCTTTTTTATGGCAAGGTGGGGGCTTTGGCATGGCCTTTTGGGCAGCCCCTACCCCTACACTAACAAAAAAAATAGTTCCTGGTGCCTAGTGGGATTTCGGCCCCTCCAGGGGGCAGATCGGGTGCTATTGCCCCCATATGCCCCTGGGGGAGCAGAAATACTGTGCCCATTTTTTTGGGGGGGTGGGGTCATTTTAATGCCCATTCTGGGCAGCCCCCACCCCTCTTTTAGAAAGAAAACAATCGATGGTGTCTAGTGGAGTTTCTTCCCCTCATGGCGGGCAGATCGGGGGTAATAACCCCCTTCTGCCTCCTGGGGGGCAGAAAGCCTATCCCTTTTGTGTTGGGGGTAGGGGCACCCAGAATTAGCAGACCAGGAGGGGCAGAAAGGTTAGGTTAGAATACTTGTAGAGCGCATGGCTGCCTCGGCAATGAGGAGTCCCAGCGCTGAGCAAGACGGAGAGAGGTGGAGAGGAGATTAGGGTTGAGGGAAAAGCCATGTCTTCACATGCAGTCTGAAGGTCTGATGATCAGAGATGTTACGAATGTAGAGGGGAAGAGAGTTCCAGAGGGCATGGGCCAGTCGCCTGAAAGAGCGACCGCCAGATCTGGTCCTTCGAACGCGTGGACTGTGGAAAGACTGTGGCAATTTTGGGTCCACAGACCTACTTCTGTTAAGGACACATCGATTTTACAGGAGATCAACATGTGATCGCTATGAGAATTTTCAAGCACTTCCATATGCGACAGCCTATTAAAAGTATCAGATGAAACAATTAAATAATCAATAATAGACACACCGGAGTGCGATTTATGCATAACTTTCGCTGGGTTATAATTTCCTAATATCCCATTAGCTATTACTAGATCTATATTTCTCAAGCCTTCTAAAAGAATCAAGCCTCTTTATTACCCAACACTTATTTGGGAAAATAGGAGGGGGAAATTGTAAGAGCCTGATACTGTGAGAAGAGCCTTTAGCGTTCAAATCGCCCACAAAATGAGATGCGTACAATCCTCTCTTAACCTAGTAGTGGAAATAAAAACAAATAAGTCCTTCACTAAATGAGCATGAGAAGGATTTGGAGGTATGTAAGCATTCAAAATTAATAGGGTGTCTACATTTTCTTGATCTTTTTTAAAATCTATCTTGACCGCTTGAATTAGATAAGAAATTCTGGAAATATTTTTATACACCCACCTAAAATTAGTTATAAGCAATATGGCTATGTCTCCTTTCGCATGCCCTCTGATCACCGGAAATGAAGGGCGCCTTAACACCGTATATTCTTCTATAAACCAGTTCTTTACAATCCAAGACTCTTGAATGCATACTATATCAGCTTTCTGTTCTTCCAGAAATAGCAATTTTTTTATCAGTCTGCAAGCCAGCTGCATTCCAAGAGATTAATTTAAAGCCCTTAGTAGGAACAATTCCTAAACCTTAGCTCCATAGAGCTATTGGCATTGAGAGACCTGCTACCCAGCACCATTTCCTATAGTCCTTATCTACAATCTGAATTTGTTTATTCTCTCTCTCTGCAATCAGAGAAACTCTCTGACTCCGTTTTCCGAAGGAGACCTGCACATTACTTTCTTCCTGCAGGTGAGGGGTTTCTGAAGACGGGAGGCCAGGAAGGGAATTGACCTGGGCATCAGGACCGTTAAAGCTACATAGATAAAAGGAAAGGTCTCTCCTTTCATGGAACAAGAACATCAATGCCACGGCATCGCAACTTATCACTGTTCAAGAATATTAAGTTGGAGATCACCTTAGAACAGAAGGTAACTCTAGCCCCTCCATGACTGCCTTGATCTAAAACCTGAACCAAAACAAGATCGCTACTCTGTACTATTTGTAGGTCAGGGATGTCTGAAAAGCAACCCAGTAAAAAGGACAGACATCAGATGGATAGGCAAGTTATCCCCACTGGGCCCTTTCCTATTAGGAATATAAATAACATTATCCCCTACTGTAGATGAAAATAATGCAGCATTAGGGTGCAAATTTTGAGTTATTGCCATTTCTGGACTGAAAGCAGGTACGATATCACCTTGCGAGTTCAAAGTTTGATCATGAAAGTTCTGAGAATACAGCACAGAGTCTCTTGTACTTGTTTCAGCTTGTCTTTCATCCACCTTGGCTGCAGTCGAAATGGGATTCAAGATCATATTTGAATCGAATGCAGTCTCTTTGTTCTTTTTTAGTTTATTCTACAGGGCTTTTTTTCTTTTCTATCTTCTGCATGTGGACACTTTTATTTTTCCTACTGATCCTCTTATCCTCCACTACTGATGGTTGGACTATTACATCCTTTCTTTTTTGAAAGCTGGGGAAGACATTCTTTACCTTATTCACATTTATCACTTTTGGATTTGGAGGTGTTGATGGCAATAACGTGGAGACCTCAAGTTCAAAGAACTTCTGTAGCGAAAAAGGTTGATTTTTTTTCCAAATAAATCCACATTTTCCATGCCCTTTTTTCCTGCTTAAGGGCATGCCTGTCTGGGTACTAAAGTCCCTGTATCTGGAGTTTGAAGCAGCATTCACTTGATGGGATTTAACTGGGTTGGAACTGCAGCCATAATGTTGAGACAAGCATGCTTCGTTGGAAGAAGAAGAGGCTCTAACATTTAAAAGTCTTTGGTCCCGGATAACAGATTTAGTCAGAGACAGAACAGCATCCAGAATGTCAACAGAGTTGGTCACAGATTTATCCAACGGAGTCAGTGTAGAGGACAAAACTCTTTCCAGGCAATGTAGAGATTCAGACAGCAAAACCTTATACCCAGGTAGGTTACTTGATAGATGTGAACTTAAAGATAAATCAGTAGTGGCTGACGCCCTGGAATTTGATTTAGAAGTACCACTGGGTGTACTACTGAATAGCTACATCTTGATGGAAGGGCCTATAGGTGAATCCCTTATGTTTTCCTCTAGATTTGAAGAGAGTGGGGTATCAGTGAGTGCTTTAGATGACTCAGGGCCATTCATAGCAAAGTCCAAATTGATATCTGGGGGTTAAAATCTTCCATTAGAGGGAATTTCATCCTAATTCCAGTACTTATTTCAATACAAGGCTGGACCCCACTAATTCTAGATGAACTGGGAAATTGATTTGGCCCCTGACACTCATCTGTTTTCGTTTTGGCTTCCCCAGGGGAGATTCAGACTTATTCTCTGAAGCAACCACTTTATTTAATCCTGCCTCTCTTTTAGAGAAGAAGGTAGAAATAGCATTGGAGTCTTTTAGGGTATTTATCTGTATCGTCTTACTTCTTAAAGGTTTTTTTGCAGGCTCTTGTAAAAACCAATTTCCCTGAGTGCAGCTTCTTGGCAGTCATGTTTCAGCCCTCAGCTACCCTATCACTGGCCTAAACCTAGCTGGGTGCCATTTCCTCTGAATTCCTCCTGAATGGAATCACCCCAAAAACTCAGTTCGACCAGCTACTGATGCTACCGAAGGCTGAGGAGGTGTTGTTCAATTATCTGAAAGTATCTGCACTCTGCCAATCCCTGTTTGGGGAGGGGCACAACCAGCGCTCAATATGTTACTTGTACATATGTATGAGAAGTTGGTATCCTTATTTCATGTTCAGTGCAACAGGAAGTAGCTTACAATACAGCACAAGAATTCCTTCTCTAGCCTTTATGCAAAGCAGTGTGTTGAGGGGGGTAAGTGAGTGAGGGGGAGTGGGCGGGAGGATCCAGAGCGGGAACACACAGGGCAGACAGCAAGCCGCGCCCTGACCTAGCAGGGCCACTTCCACGTAGGTCCCGGGCTCACAATCTGGAGTGGTAGCTACTACCACTGCGGTCTAGCCTTACCTCGCCTCACCTTCCGCTCTGCACTACTCCGTTAACGGAACTTCCATTGACTCTCCCGACCCGTTTCCTCTGTCTGTGCCAAAATCCTCTTCTCCGGCTCCTGCTCGGAAAGTTGCGGTATGTTGCGTGGCCGGCACTTCAAGGCTGCCTCAGGCCTGCCACGGCTGCAACTAAACGCCACCCGCAGACTTCCTTGCGGCTTAGAAATTCCTCGCGGCTTGGTAACTCCGCTTAGCTCTGCTCACTCTTTCGATAGTGTCATCTTTTCACGCTTCTCAAGTCTGTCTTTGTGAGTTACTTTTGGTAGAGTTGTATTTTCAGGTCTCTCAGGTCTGTCTTTGTGAAATACTTTGTGTGTTCTTATTAGTTCAAGCTTTTCAGGTTTTTCAACCTTCTTTATAGTAGGTTCTTTATTTTTCACTGCTGGTTGTATCCCAAATATTTTTTTCCACTGCAGGTTGAACGTGCCCATGCCTGCCGTGCCCCAGAAGAAGCTGCTCCGCCCCGTCCGTTTCGTCTGGGGACAGGCATTGTGCAATGTTTGCCAGGGCTGGTAAGGTCAGGAGTGCGGCACCGACAGGCTCCGGCATACTGCATTGCTGGCTTCGGCGTACCGGGTCATAGGACAGGGCTGGTAAAGTCAGGAGGGAGGCACCGACAGGCTCCGGCGTACTGTGATGCCAGCTTCCTCGTACCGGGTCCTAGCCCCTGCCCCCGGGGGATCAAGGAGACCTCCGCACTTGCCCGGTCAGCGCCTCGACCCACACCAGCACAGGCACCAATCCGCAGCCTCAGCATGCACCCCCACTTGCACTACCGCCGCGCTGCTCTCCACAGACTACGCCTCATTGCTTCTGCTTCAGAGTCACTGCTTCTGCTTCGCACACATGTCCTTACAGAACACCTCCTGTTGTGTTATTGCATATGCAGGGGACACCATGCCTGCAGTTAACTATGTTGAAAAATGCTATCTCTGTCTCTTTCCAGCAGACCTTCAACAAAACAAGATCCCCTTGGAAGGCACATCTGTGCTAGTCATTGACAGAAAAGGCAGGTGTTGGAGGAGATTATTTGGGGGCAGGGGGTCCACTTCCATACCTCTCACCCACTACAAACACTCCATCATATCTTTACCATTCATACAACATTCTAGCTATATTTTATGCCCTCCACTTCCTCCAAGCAGAGTCCAGGTCAAGTTGCTGGAGTTGCACACATTCTCTGCCTAGGGTTGCCGTCTGTCCGGTTTTATACATGCATCACCGGTATTTTAATGTCACAGTCAGTACAAAATGAGAAAAATCACCTAAAGCCGCTATTTTGTTCTCCTTATCAGTACATACTTTTAACAGTCAATGTAAGAGGAAAATACTTTAAAATATGTTCTTCAGCAGGCCCAATGACCCCTGACTGATACTTTAGGTAAACAAAGACAAAAGGGCCAGTTTACAATGAATATAAACATGTCATATAAAGTTCTACCTAAGAATGTCTGTCATTGCAGAATGTTTAAATGTGAATAGAGGATGGTATTTTTCTCTGGGAAAGGTGGCAGCCATTCCTCTGCTCCAGTCAGTTCTGTGTTGCCTCTTCCCCTCAAATACAGCAGTGCTCTGTGAAAGATGCTCTCTCTCAGGGATCCCCATCCACTCTTGTAAAGTGCCTGGAAGGTGTGAGCTAATAGACAAAAAAATAAGTTGTGATTGTGTTTCCTTTCAATCCTGGGTCAGCCCATCTTCAGCTCAGAGCATGCTACACACTGAACACAGAGAGACACACAGAGAACAGCCAAGCCTTCTTCGTTTAGAGGAGGCTGCCGCCCCACCCCCCCATGGGGACTGCAGGGGTGTCCATTATGCTCCTGCTCTCAAATGTCAGATCAACTACCTCCTACAAGAGTGTGGAGTACCGCAGCAGGAGGTGACAGTTTTGGGGGCACAAGAATAGGTACAGAAATTGTGACAGCAGCATCACAGTATTACAGGACTAGGGGGCATATGTATCAAATACCGTTATTGCGATTCTCAAATAGCGATTTTTAGAGAATCGCTATTTGAGAATCGCAAAACGGGATGTAATAAAAAATTCGCAAATATTTTGCGATTCCTTGGCATTCCTTAATTGCGAGTCGCAAATTGCGAATCGCAATTAAGGAATACCTCCCCATGCATTCCTATGGGCCGAGAGGCCCATAGAAATGAATGGGAAGACATTCGCAATTTGCGAGTACCCATTAGGTACTCGCAAATTGCGAATGCATTTCAGGGTGCAAGGGTGTCATAAGGACACCCTGTTGCACCCTGAAATGAGCATGTGTGCACATGTGGCGCACATATATGCCCTAAGGGCATGTATGCGTGCCACATGGCACTTTGAAAAATGCCAAAAGTGCATTTTTCAAAGAAATGAAATTACCACCAACTTGAAGTTGGTGGTAATTTGCGATTTCTTAAGGAGAAATCGCACAACTTGGGTGCTTTCTACATCGCATTTAAGGAATCGCAATTTGCGATTCCTTAAATGCATTCGCAAAATAGGGAATCGCAAATTTTGCGATTCCCTATTTGCGAGGGCCTTTGGGATGATACATCTCAAAGAGCTGTTGTTCGCAAACGGGCCGATTCTGAGAATCGGCCCGTTTGCGAACGGGAAATGGGCTTCATACATATGCCCCTAGGTCACATATATGCATGAAACCAGAAAAACATTCATAATCATAGGTGCCATATTCATGCTATTGTCATTCTGCTTGAGCCAGCCTGGGTAGACCTGCATTGGTGGTTGATCTAATCATATGAATCAAGGAGGTAGAGCTTCTCACTGGCAAGTCAATAGAGCTATGAACTTCAAATAAAAGCTTTGTTCGCCTTCACTTTTGGTCTGCCCCGAAATATATGGAACAGAAATGTACGAAAGAATTTAACATAATCTTTGTGACTGTCTTTACAGGGATTATTGGGGACTGGAAGAATCACTTCACCGTGGCCCAGAATCGGAGATTTAATGAAGATTACGCAGAAAAAATGGAAGGGAGCTTGCTGCCTCTCCGTATGGAGCTCTGAGGAGACATTAGCCACACTTGAGTACTGTAGTAAGGCTACTGCTAATACTGGCCCTTAACTGTGAATTTGTGCTCGTATCCACACATATTCTCAATGTATGTGCAGATACTGATAGGAAATATGGTCACATATTTCAATGCTTTCATTGGGCATTCCTCATGAACACTAATATTCACTGCAAAAAAATCATTTTTGTTTAAATGTTCTGTATTACATTTGTGTTTATAACAGAATGGTGGAAATCATTGCTACTACAGGGAGAGAAACAATGAAGAGGTTCAAATAGCAAATGCATATGTATACAGTTATGGCAATAATGCAAATTAACATTGCTTATCTTTATGTTTAGTTCAATTATATTTGTTTCTAAATTAATCTTAGCATTTCATGCATAAATCAACCATCTATCACACCTGTGTTCCTCCAAAATCTAGACAGTGGTTTCTAAAGTAACTCTGGATATTGGTAGTATCCTTTACAAGCAGTTCATATCAATTATATGTGATGAGTGTGCACCACAATTGTAATTCTTTTATTTAGTAGGATATGAGTGTAAGTATATTAGTCTGAAAAAGGTATAAGTACAGATTAAAGATGTGACCTCTTTTGACAGTATGCTACGCTTCAGCATTCTTGTTACCAAATCAGTGTATCGCTCTACTGGAAACATTCTGGTGCATATTAGCAAGGGCACTATCGCCGCTTTAGCGGCACTTTTTGCCGCTAAAGCGGCGATATTCTTATTGCCCTATCAGCAAACTGTCTCTAACAGCGGTTAGCAACAGTTTTCGGGCATTAGCGCCCGTGTTTTTACCGCTTTGCATGTCAGCGATATTTATCGCTAATGACATGCAAAGTGGGCGTTCCCGACGAACAAACCTGGGAAACACCCGCTAACAGGCCTATCGCCTATTAGCAAGGTGGCCATGGCCCCAGTTAGCGACGTGAAAAGTTGCGCTAACCGGGGTCATCGCTCATTTATTTAACACCTGCAATTAGCAGGTGTTAGCCATATCTAACATGGGGGGTGGATTATGCTGATACGACCACAGGGTCGTATCAGCAAGGTTATCGCCGTTTTCCATGAAACATCGCTGGAAAACCAGCGATGTTTCATGGAAAACACCGCTATGGCTGGAATAATTATCGCCATAGCGCTAAATGTCGCTAATACAGCGTTAGCATGGCAAATTATTCCGACGATAGCCGGCGATAAAAAAGTGCTCGCTAAACACGCTTTGCGATGTTTAGCGCACTTTTTAGATAATATGCCCCTCTGTTTTTTTCCTTTCACAGTCCTTCCATTTTGGTGCGAAATGTGTGTCAGTATTATGATTTCTTGGAATACACATTCTTATCATGTTGTTTAGTTCTTTAGTTGTTTCATTCAAATGTGATAATTAATCTTACATTCATGTTATTTAGTTACTTCTGCTGAAGCATTTCATTGTTATCCTTTATAATTAAACAGAGCTTCTTAAAATGTAGTGATTGTGTGTTATGTTTTGTTTTATTTTAATGTACATTGTTTAATTATTTGAAATAGTTGAAAGAGCATTTTGCTGCTTAGAATTGAGTGTTATGAAAGTGAATGTGGAGATGTAGAGGGAGAGAGGAGATCTTCGTGCCGGTGCTATCAGGAATGGACAGGCATGGATTCTTCGCCCATTTTAGTCAAGTTTGCTGTGAGTTAAAAAGTGACCTTCACCGGCTGTCTGAGTAGCGGTGTTAGTTCTTTGATACACACAGCTGCTCTGTGCCAGGAATAACAGGATTGATATTTTGGCAGAACAATAATCCTCTTCTTCTGAACCAGGTATGAGAGTGTGCAACATATTTGAAACTTAAGATAGGCTTGTTATTTAATAATCTGCTAGATCTAGCACAGTGCCTAGACGTAGGAAAGAAGGGTGTTACTGGTAGAAATACAATAACCATGTTAGAATATTTATTGCTCTCCGCAGATTTGTTTTTCTCTATTTTCTTATTTACTTTTTGTGTGGGTACAATTCATATCATAAGCACTAGATTGGGCTTTTAAAATAAACATGTTCAAATAGATGTGCTGGGCCTGATTTATCTTGGCAATTAGGTCATTTGCTCTCCGTGATGAAAGTTTCAATCTGTCCACTGATCCTGTGGGGCTTCTCCCGCCTGATTTATATGCTGGGCAGGAGAACTGCTGTCAGCCTCGACAGAGGTATTCCCGTATTCCCGTCCGGGCAGTGGTTCTCTGCCGTCAACGGTACATAATAATCTGCAATCAAACAATACTCCATTGTCGGAGTGGCAGTACACTGCTTCCCAAATTTATATATGCCTGTCAGAATGTCGGCTTAGCTGCGGTGTACTCACTGAGTAATTACAACGCGGACCTGTCTTGGCTTGCTGTATCCATCTGTGTTAAAGACAGATGTGTACATCACACACCTGAGGTGAATGGGCAAAGTAATAATACCTGCACAGCACACTATAAAACACACCCCATTCTATACCATGATCCTTTCCCTTTCCCATCTTGGAGCAGAAACAGGTAAGTATTTTTTTGTTTGCCTGATACTACTTCAGTGATTTTTGTTGAATTTACAGCTACTTTTCTTGTAATTTTGTAATTAGTTTTGCACATTACCTTTGTTCATTACTTTCACCATGTCTGGAAGAAGAAACTCCAGATTCTCAGACACAGAATTGACAGTCATGGATAAAATTGTTGTAAGGTACATCATTAGGGCCCGCTCTGAGTCTCCAATTTAGTTTCGTGTTTTATCTTAACATCTTATTCTAATGGTGACTTTTTACATGTTTTACACTTACATGATAATGTACTGAGAAGCTATCATACATGCAGTTCATTTCTTAGTAAGTATTATTATCATGTTGTCCGTACACTCTATACAAGGCTTAGCACATGGAACTCAATACCCTTGGCTTTGGTTGTCTGTCCGGTTGGAGACAGCTCTAAGGCTCCAGACAAACCATCACATCAGCTCTTCATCTTTGCCAAAGTGTGATTGGAATGGTGCTTTTATTATATAAATGGCCTCTGTGCTACATTCGGCAGAGGAGCACTTCTGCTGGGATTGTCCTAGAACACTGTGCACTGTGATTGAGATGCAGCCTTGCTGACTCTAAACTTTATCCTGCAAAGTACCATAGCCCGCTCTACATCAGACCAGCTTCCAGGATCTTCATACTCAGGTATGGTAGGGTTAGGCTGTCCCAATGGATCTGGCAGAAGGGTGCTCCCACTATGCTCTCTATAATAAAGGTTGTATTAGATAGGAGTATTATCACATTATAATCTTGTCATGGTTGAACTGATCTTTTTCATCATTCTTGTAATGCTGGTCACAATGCTGTGTATCATCCTACTAATAATTGAAGCTCATTCTTTCTATACAAGAATATGATTGTTTCAATAAATGTTTGAAAAGCCATATTCGTATCTTTCTTGTGTATACCATGGGCATGCAAAAGTAGTAACAAAATGGTAGATCTGTTTCCATGATTTCCTTGGGTAATAAAGAGTGGTCATGTTTGAGGTTGCAGATACCATTTGGTACCCTGGTAAGGTTAAGGGTTCAGATGGGCCACTGTGAGCTAGCTATGAATTAGGCCAACATTTTCTGCTGATTTGTGTGACTGAGTCCCCATATTCTGAAGTTCATGTTGTCCAGATACACAGTCCTACTTAATTCGTAGGAACCATGTAACAAAATGATTAGGGTAGTGTCATACTTGTTAAGTGCCCTGTTAGAAATTGGGTTAGTGGTTGACTGGGGTGTGAGCCCTGGTCAAGCAGTAACCACAGTCCTTGTCAGGGTAAGGAACAAGCAACCCGAAATTAACCTTTGCTCAACCCCCTGACATCTTGGCACAAAGCAGTCAGGCTTAACTTAGAGGCAATGTGTAAAGTATTTGTGAAACACTTCAAACAGTAAACTAGTGAAAACACTACACAAAAAGAATCCCAAACCAGGTTAGAAAAAATGAACTTTCTTTAGTAAATAAAACAAGACCAAAATGACAAAAAAAATCCAATTAGTAGAACCGTAGATATTGAATTTTAAAGTTTTTAGTGGCTATCTGCTCACACCAGACCAGGGCAAAGTTTCAAGTTTAGGCCAACCGCGATGGAGCGTGAGCTGGCTACAGGGACCCAGTTAGGCCCACTGAACAAAAGTACCTTAAGTCCTGGGTTTCAGAGCATTGCGTGGATCCGTGTTGAAGATGTGCAGTGCAGCTGAAGCGATTAGTCAGTTTAGAGATCCAGCAAGGCTGCGGTGCAAGGGCCAGTGTCATCGTCGAGGATTCCTTTGACAGGGCTTGGGATGTGAAGTCCGGCATCGAAGATGCGGTGTGCAGTCAGGGTAATGCGTCAGTTTTGAAGAGCTGTGAGGCTGCAATGCAGAGCCCGACATCGTCGTCATGGCTACCGTCGATGAGAGATGCAAGGGTCTGCCCCGAGTATGCATCGTGCAATGGGAGTTCCCAAGGGGTTGAAGGTTGGGTTGGTGATGTAGGTCTTTGCAACGGGTCCAATCCATGCAGCAGCGAAGAGGTGTTGGTTCTGCTCAGGGTTGCGCCGTGCAGCAGAGGAGATTCGTCGGTTCTGGTAGATCCACAGAGGCTAGTTAAGGACCTTAAGCCCACATCCAAGGTTCCAGGACTGGGGAAGCACTACTTGGCAGGGTAGATGCACAAATGCCAAGGTCCAAGTGCAGATGCAAGGTTGTTGTTATATCCCTGAGGCTTCAGATCAAGAGACCAGCTGACTACCCTCTGATGTCACTTTGAGTTCTGGGTTCAAGTGATGCAGGTGCAGTCCTTCTCACCCAGGCAAGAGGGCAGTAGGCAGCAGGTCAGCACAACAAAGCAGGAGTCTGGCATAGTGCAGTCTAGCAGAGTGGGAGTCCTTCAGAAGCACAGCAGTCCTTCTTCCTGGCACAGCGCTAGAAGTGTACTGAAGTGGTAGTGTCTGAGGCCCAGTATTTATACTTAGTTGTGCCTTTGAAGTGGGGGAGAAGCTTCCAGAGGTTTCCCTTTGAAGTCTCCAGGCATCCTGCCCTCCCTGCCCTGGTTCCAGACTAACTACAGGGGTTATGCAGCCCTTTGTGTGGAGGCAGGACACAGCCTATTCAAGTGTAATTGAGGCTGTGCCCAGCTCCTCCCTACCATCTTGTCGGTTATGGCCAATCCAGGCACACCTAAGCTCCCTATTGTGTGTAGCTGTCTAGGAGGAGTACACAAAGCCCAACTGTCAGCTACACCCAGTCATGTGACCAGAGAAGGGCTATAGGCACGAAATGGCTAAGGCAGGAAAATAGCAACTTTCTAAAAGTGGCATTTTCAGAATTGTAATTTAAAATTCGACTTCACCATAAGTTGGGCTTTCAAATTGTGATTTCAGAGACACCAACCATGAACTGTTTATCTCATCCCATTTGGACATTACACGTATAAAATCTAATAAGGCAACTTCAGTGTTATTCTATGAGAGGGATAGGCCTTGCAGTAGGGAAAAACTTTTTCACTACCTGGACATGTAAAACTTAAATATTCATGTACTACTTTTTAAATACATTGCAACCTACCCTCTGGGCTGTCCAGGGCCTACCCTATGGGTGACTAATATATATTAAAAAGAAAGGTTTGGGCCTGGAAAAAGGTTTAATTTAACAGGTTGAAATCAATGTTTTACACTGCACACACAGGCTCTGTATTGGCAGGCTTGAGACATGTGTCAATCAATCAGTATTTATAAAGCATGGCTAATCACCCGAAAGGGTATCAAGGCAATTGCAGGTTTAAAGTGATACTTAAGTGGGTGGCACAATCAGTGCTGCAGTCCCACTGGTAGCATGTGATTTACAGGCCCTGGGCCCATGTAGTTCCACTTGTACTAAGGACTTATAAGTAAATTAAATATGCCAATTTGGTGTAAGCCAATTCTACAATGTTTTAAACAGAAAGCACAAGCACTTCAGTACTGGTTAGCAGTGATAAAGTGCACAGAGTCCTAATGCCATCAAAAACGATTTCAGTAAAAATAGGAGGGCAAAGGCAAAATGTTAGGTGGCCCTGCCCAACAGGACCCTGTTAAAATTACCACAATAACCCAGAATCTGCAAATGTGGGAGAGAATTGCCTCACGAGTGAATGCTGTATATAACAGGTGCTCAATGGTGGATTTTAGGAAGCGACTGAATAATCTGTGTGGATGAGTAAGATCCCTGGCCTCTAAAGCCCACATAGAAGCCCAGCAGACTGGTGGTGGTTCTCCCATTACCCTCCTGTCCTGGGGAGAGAAGGGGTATTGGATCCTACACACAGAAAGCTTTGGAGGAATCCGTGGTGGTTTGGAGACCGGTAAGTACAATGTTTGACATACAGTAACTGTGTCTTTATAATTTGTATCTTTGTAGATATTAATAATTTTACTTCATAATAGTTTTCTACAGGTATATTTGTGCCTAAACTGTCGTAAAATTTATTTTGATTTTTTTGTATAGCAAGTACCTTTATTCAAAATCTACTTTGTTAATTCTTACAATAATATTTATTTCCTCCTAATGTAATCTCTACACCCATATATGTTTAGATGTAAGTGTTATGCTCTCCTAAAAAGTAATAATTAGATTACAGCATTGTTTTGCAGCATCTACTTTATATTTCATATACCACATGTTGGCATTCTCTTTCTATGGTTCTGGTAAACATCCTGAAAATGTTTATTTTCTTAACATAGTATAATATTACATTTGTTATCTAAGTAACTTTTATGGAATATTTAGTCAATTGTAACTACAGTCCACAACCACTTCCACTGTGTTAATGGTCAAAGACTACATCTCCCATAATGCAGCATTATGGAAGAGTTTGATGTTTCTGATATTACTCTTTCACCATACTATATGTTGGACCGATATAAATATCTATGTACCAACTTTACAAAGTGCTCATACGGAGAGCTGTGTAACTTTTGGCTGTTTTCTCAAACTCAATTTTAAATATAATTACTCTGTGCTCCATTGGGTCTATAGGTTCATAAATTTTTCCTGCATTCTCATGTTTTTTCTACACTTTTCAAGTCATTATCAATGTCATAAAATATGAAATCTATATGATGTTGTGTCGTTTGCCAAAATTTCAATGCAAAAAGGTTCATGTCTAACAACCTTTAACATGCTTACACACAGCAATGTCATTTTTGTATAATGACTTACAAGTCTGAAGTTTTATCCCTACTTAGCATCTTACTTAATGTTATGTCTGTAGTGCTTGTCGTTGAGGACAACATGTCAGCCAGACTAAACAAGTGCAACTTAAGTTTATCATTAATCTATTTTAATGTTTTCCTTAGGAACACAGAACGTAGCTTTTTGTTAACACTAAGAATAAGAGTTTAAGCTTCGGATTAATGTTTTTAAGTGAAAAAGCTGATATATAAATTGTAGGAAGCTGGCTTAGTATATGGTGCACACTTATTTAAGAGAAGCACTTAGCACTAATCCAGACAACCCTTATAGTGATTTTAGTGGTCTTAGACAACCTTAGAAAGCTCTCTAGGTGGTAGCTGTGGAGAGCAGCCATCAGGCTTAGTCCAGAAGGAGTGTTAAGCAGCTTGTTTTACCAGATCTAATCATGTAGTGTAGGTTAAAGGAAAAAGAACCACACCGTGTAGTTATAGAAATATGTCTATTTATTAATAAACACTCACTAACACATTAGCATACTTCCTAGTTGGAGATGTCAACACAAATACACAACAACACTTCAATTGCAAGAGGTAAGTAAGCACAATACACAGTGGTCTCTGGGGGGGGGGGAACCAAACCATATACTAAGAAAGTGAAATGCGAACTGCAACCAAAGTCAAGACTTGGACCAGGAGACTCAGAAGAGCTGGAGATCCAAGGAACCGCCCAAGGAACGTACCCAGGAACCCCACAGAGGCTGTGTGCAGTGTAGGAACACAGCTGTGTACTCAAAAGAAGTCAGGGGAAAAGTTGTGGCTGCAGTTTTGCAGAAGGAGGACCCTTCCCATTGGACCCTGAAGAAACCCTGTGGAAGACAGAAGGTTGGAGAGTCACCCCACTCATCGATATCCCAGGAACCAGGATGCGTACACCAGGGAAGCCGGCTGCATAGGTGCGAATTGACGTCAGAAACCGCCGTAGACCACAATGGAGGACTTCAGTAAAGATGCTGCTGGCGAAGAAGGTGCAAGAGTCCGGAGGAATCCAAGGGTGGATTCTTGAAGTGAAGAACCTGCAAGCAGAAGGGACAGAGTCTAAGCCACTCGGAGGTGACCAGGAGGCACGGACGAGCAATGCCCATCGATGACGGAAGATGCACAAGTGTTTTCCGTGACCTTGTCTTTCAGCTGTAAGAGCCAGGTGATGCTGAGGATCACCTGGAGCCGTGCATGAGCTGACCCACGTCAGAAGTCGAGAACCAGGGGGTCGGTGTCCGGTGGGAGCACCAACAAGCCTTGGTAGCAGCAATAGATGGGGAAAGGAGCAACGTTGGAACCAGCAAGGTCAAAGGGACACACCAAGTGCAGGAGAGTCCGAGCAGGCCCTGAACTAGCAGGGGACCCTACTGAAGCAGGAGTAGACCCTCAGGAGGACCCACAAGCCAAAGGCACAGGAGTAGCAAGAGGACCTTAAGCAGCTCACCAAAGATGAAGGCCCACGGTGCAGTGGATGCGGGGGGGGCGAACATCTTTGCAGGGAAGAGATGCTGGAAGCTGGTGCTTCTTGTAGCCTGAAGATCTCTGGAGTGCAGAGCAACAAGCCTTGGCAATGGCAAGTTGACACAGTGCACAGGGGTTTGGTCCCAGCGGTTCCGAGGAGGGATACTGGCCTCAAACGTGAAGAGAGGACAGGTCAGGCTTCAAGGGAGTTGCAGAATCACCACCTGTCTTGCCAAGCCTTTCATAGTCCGTGGGACCTCAGGAGCAGCAGACCAGTGAGCTTTATTGCGGTGCCTGCAGTTGCGGGGGAGTTACTCCTTCACTCCAAGGGAGATTTCTTCAGGTGTCCTTGATGCCCTTCAGGTCTGATGAAGATCGTGGAAGAAGCACAAGCACAGACAGAAGAAGACTTGCAGAACAGCGAGACCAGGAGCAGCAGGAGTCTTCCTTGATGCAGTCTCAGTTCCAGGTGAAGTCCAGCGAAGTCCAGGTGTCCATGATAGTCGAAGAGTGACGTGGTTTCTGGCTTGAGTCTCGTCCCTCAAGTACAAAGTCCTTAAACCCAATGGTATCTATGCAGAAGACAAGGAGAGTGATCCTTCCAGCTCCAAATCCCAATGAAAAGTGACCAGGATATGGACAAAGCACTGGCAGGAGCCTGCTGGACAAAAACGGGAAATTGGTGTCTCTGTGGCACATCCTTCCTGTTAAAAAAAAAGTTTAAAAAAAACAAAAAGAGTTCTTGCACAAAAAAAAACAACTCCAACGGCAAGTTGGAGAAGCGAATTCACTTGAAAAGCCTTTCAGCTGCTTCTCGAGCACAAAATCTGCTTGAGCTGTGCATTCGCGATCACGAAGGGCACTACATTGGTGCCATCGCAGCAAGAAGCCATGCAAACAAGCATGAAGTATCGCGCTTGTGGCTTGAGATTACCATGGCACTCACAAGCGAGCACCAAAACAAATCTCAAGTGCGTGAACAGAAAAAACCTCTGACTCACACACGGGAAGGCGGGATTCAGGTACTCCGCGCTCCTCTGTGGAGCATGGAGTGCCCAAATTCCACAAGCAGAGTGGAGTTTTATACCCGGGCCCAATAATTTGGTCCTCTCCTGCCACTTAATTCCAGTGGCCCTAACTATAACTTACACCCCCGTAATGCACTACTTATGACCTCACATATTACATCACTCATGACATGGTCAGTGACATCACTTATGACATCACGGATGACATCATCAAGTGATTGTGAGTGTTTTCTAAATGTTTCTGAGTGTAAAACGTATATACTAAAGTATTACAAAAGTTAAATTAGTTTACTTTTTGTACTACTAATGAGTTATTCTATTTTAAAATATAGATTATGTATGTGCCTGTGTAGCTGTGTATCTCTGTGTGTGAGTGTGTGTGTGTGCAGCTGTATGGGTGAATAAGTGGGTGTGTGAGTAGCTGTATGGATGAGTAAGTGGTTGTGTGAGTGTCTGTATGGGTGAGTGAGTGGGTGTGTAAGTGGTGTATGGATGAGTGAGTGGGTATATGAGAGACTGTATAGATGAGTGAGTAGTTTGTGAGTTTTTGTATGGGTGAGTGAGCAGCTGTGTCAGTGGCTCTATGGGTAAGTGAGTGGCTGTGTGAGTGGCTGTATCAGTGAGTGAGTGGGTGTATAAGTTGCTGTAAATAGTGAATGAGAGGGTGCATGAGTGGCTGTATGTGGGAGTTAGCAGGTGTGTGAGTGGCTGTAAATGGTGAATGAGAGAGTGCACAAGTGGCTGTATGAGTGAGTGAGCAGGTGCATGAGTATGTATAGGTGAGTGTGAGGGTACATGAGTGGCTGTATGGGTGTGTGAATGGGTGTGTAAATGGGTGTATGAGTGACTGAGTGGGTGTGTGAGAGGCTGTATGGGTGAGTGAATGGGTGTGTGAGTGCCTGTATGGGTGGGTACGTGAGTATGAGAGAGGCTCTATGGGAGACTATGTGGTTGTCTCAGTGACTGGTTAGGTGACTGAGTACATGTGTTAGTATTTGTACGAGTAAGCAATGGGGTGTGTGAGTATCTGTATATGTGAGTGACTAGTTGTGCCTGTATGAGTAAGTGAGTGGTGTGTGAGTGGCTCTATCAATGAGTGAGTGGGTGCATGAGTATTTGCATGTGTTTGTGAAGAGGTATGTGAGTGATTGTGTGGGTGCGTGTGAGTGGTTGTATCAGATGTTGAATTGGAATATGAGTAGGTATGTGAGTGGTTCTATGGATAATGTCATCAGTGATGTCATTTGAGATGTCACCAGTAATGTCACTGACCTACTCCAATCTTTCCTGACCAAGAGACAACAAAATGTGACATTGGGCAATTTTACTTCAAGGCTTCTCTCCTTGCCCTGTGGAGTCCCCCAGTGCTCAGCATAGCCCTACACTGTTCAATCTCTATGTCACGCTGCTGGCGACACTCATAAAAAACGCTGGCTTCTCCCTAGCATCATACGCCGACGACACGCAAATCGTGGTATCACTAGCTAAATCTGAAATCAATTCTGGCCCTGCCTTTAGAATCTGCATGAGTAAAAGTCAGCGATTGGATGGACAACAACTGTCTAAAATTGAATGCCGCAAAGACTGAGGTCATCACTTTTGGCAACAATCCTCCATTTTGGTCATCGGAATGGTGGCCGCTCGAGCTGGGCCCATTTCCTGAACACGCAAACAAAGTAAAAAATCTTGGCTTTCTGCTAGACAAAGAGCTTAAGCTCAAAGACCAAGTGAATAAAATCACTGTCGCTTCTTTCTGCTCCCTGAGGCTAGTAAATAAGATTGAAAAATTCATGCCTCCGGAGCTCCTGAAAACTGTGATTATTGCACTAGTACTACCAAGGATCGACTATTGCAATAGCCTGTACCTCAACTTGGCAGTTGGACCCCTGAAGAGGCTTCAGACTCTGCAGAATGCAGCGGCTTTCCTTTTTAAACTCCCAAAATATGAATCTTCCAGAGGAGCCATTAGAAATCTCCACTGGCTACCAGTCAAACAACATTGCAGGTCTAAGGCCCTATGCCTGGCCTACAAATCACTGCATGGACAGGGGCCAGCCCACTTTAAGGAGAAGCTCAAATGGTATGTCCTAGGTAGGACTATCCGCTCAGGCTCGGCCATGAACCTGAATGTTCCCCCATTCTGGAGGACAACCTGGGGTGGGAAGAGCTTCTTCAGGACCACAGCTGTGCTCTGGAATAGCCTACCACTTTCTCTGAAAGCTGCTCCCTCCCTACTGGCCTTCAGAAAGGCCTTGAAGACCTGGCTCTTTTCACAGGACTAGAAGGCACACAACCATCTGCCAAAAATACCCCTTCTCTGACAGGTCTGTACCTTTGCCCACGCTCTCTAGCGCCAAGATGCCCTCGGGCATTTGCTGCCCTTTACAAATCACATTTACATTACATTACATTACAGTGTCATGAGTGATGTACTATGCGAGGTCGTTAGCTGTGCATTGCGTGGGCATAAGTTATAGTTAGCTCAGGCAACTATAACTGCTGAATTTCAATGGTTTTGTACGAGTAAAATCTGAGCCTAACTATAACGTCCTTGTAACCTTTGGTTTTTCAGTGAATTTCTAAGGGTTTTTAAATTATATTTCCAAACTATAACATCCCTGTAACATTTGTTTTTTTCAGTGAATTTCTATGTTTTTTTAATGTTATTTCCTAGCTGTAACTTGTAACCATTGAGAGTGAGCATATGAGTGAGTACATGAGTGTCTCAGTGGGTGTGTGAGTTATTGTGTGAGTGTATGAGTGGGTGTGTGAGTGTCTGAGTTGTTCTGTGAGTGGGTGCATTGGTGCCTGAGTGGGTTGTTTGTTTTGTGCTCATTTTCAGCCTTTTTCTGCTCACTTATGGCCAGTATTTTTCTTCTTTCTGCTCATTGCAGATCTTTATTTTTTCTCTTTGTACTAGGCCTGGTCAGAGCTTGCAGAGTTTCACTCCACAGAGTTACTGAGAAACTCCCCCAACTTCCACTGAGTTTTAGTCCACCACCCCTAATTAAGTCCCCAGGGATGCTGAGAGCAGTTGGTGGCCAAGAACTCGTACTGTTACCACCAGTAAGTCCCCCACAGTGGGATTGCTGAGACCTCATCAGAGGCCCTACCCCCGTTCTTAACCACTCTGCAAACGCCCCTCCTGGTGCACTACTGGTTGGGGGATGAAGTCACCTTGGCTGCTGAGGGCCCTTGGGTCAAAGAACTCTTATTGTTGCCACCAGTAAGTATCCAACAGCGGTATTGCTGAGACCTCATCGGAGGCCCTGCCCTCTTTCTCAACCACTCTGCAAACGCGCCTCATGGTGCACTGCTGGTTAGGGGATGAAGTCCCCTTGGCTGCTGAGGATACTTGGGGGCCAAGAACCCCTATTGTTGCCACCAGTATGTCCCCCACAGAGGGACTGCTGAGACCTTGTCAGAGGCCCTGCCCTTTCTCAAACACTCTGCAAACATGCCTCCTGGTGCACTACTGGTTTGGGATGAAGTACCCTTAGATGCTGAGGGTCCTTGGTGGACCAAGAACTCCTGTTGCCACCAGTAAGTCCCCCACAGCGGGATTGCTGAGATCTTGTTGGAGGTCCCGCCCCCTTACTCAACCATTCTGCAAATATGCCTCCTGGCACACTACTGTTTTGGGGATGAAGTTGAATTGGCTGCTGAGGGTCATTGGAGGCCTCTTTCTGCTAGCTTCTGATTTCTATTTTGCCTCTTTCTGCTCGTTTCTGACCTTTATTCTGCCTCTTTCTGCTCGTTTATCCCCTTTTTTCTGTCTCTTTCTTCTGGTTTCTCACCTTTATCTTGTCTCTTTCTGCTCGTTGCTGACCTTAATTCTGCCAATTTCTACTAGTTTCTGAACTTTATTCTGACCTCCATTTTGCCTCTTTCAGTTCATTGCTGACCTTTATTATGCCTCTTTGTGCTTGTTTCTGACCTTTATTCTGCCTCTTACTGCGTGTTTCTAACCTTTACCTTGCCTCTTTCTGCATGTTGCTGAACTTTATTCTGCCTCTTCCTGTTTGTCTCTCACCTTTATCGAGCCTCTTTCTGCACAATGCTGACCTTTTATTCTGCCTCTTTCTGCTCGTTTCTCACCTTTATTTTACCTCTTTCTCCTCTTTTCCCCTCAGGACCCAGGGGGGGCCTCAAGGCCCCCACGGTCCCTATCAGCTCCCTACCTCTTGCAGGAGCTGGCACTGCTCTCACAGACACTGAGCCGCTAAACATGCAGTTCCCTGTCTGTGAGAGCAATTGTTTCATCTGTTTCCTTGCCCACTTGACAGTGGGCTGGAAACCAGACGAAACCTCCGCTTTCAGCAAGTGAGAGCATTTTTTGTACTCCGGCTTGCTGGTAGCAGAGTGTTTGTTCTGACTTGGTGGGAGTTGTCAAAGCTCCCGCCAAGTCACAGCAAACAGCTATGTCCTCGGGGTGGGCACCCTGGGACATAGCAGGAGCCGGCCCTGAGGAGTGGCAATCCCAGGGCCATTTTTGGCTCCAGGATGAGGGTGTCACGCCACCCCTCCTTTCACTTTCACGGGCCTACCCTGGGGAGGAGGTGGTCCCTGGGGTGAGAATGGCCCAGGAGAGGTCACCCTCCTTCTTTAAATAAAAAGAAAGCCCTGGGGAGGTGGTGGTCCCCAGGGTGTGCGGGGTCCATGCGGCAACATCGATCCATATTTAAGTGAACCCCGTGGAGGTGGTGATCCCCAGGGCTTGGCAGTCCACCCCACCCCGCTCCAAGCAGTTTATTTTAATCCCCAGGGAAGTAGTGGTCCCCGGGGCTCTGGAGGGTCTGCGAGGTTCCCCCAAGTATTTAATATTTAGAACCCTGGAAGACATGGGGGCCCCCTGGCCATGGTGTCCGCGCGGCCCCCCCTCCTCTTAATAAAATTAACCCTGGGGAGGTGATGGTCCCAGGGGCTCATTTGAGCCTATGGAGGGGGGGTCCACACGGCCCCCTCCTAAATTTAAATAAAGCCATGGGGAGGTGATGATCCTTGGGGCTCAAAGAGCCTCAGGAAAAGGGCCCCTCATGCGCCTCCTCCTTTTTAGGTCAAGCGTCTGCAAGACCTGGTGTATCTCTTCTGTGGGCTTTTGGCACACCCACTGATTGCCATTGGTTGTTACCTGTGTCATTCAGAAATGCTGGCTTGTTATGAGTGGGTTGCTTTTCAAAGTCCCTCCTTTGGGTGCTTGGTTGACGCCCAGGCAATTTCACTCAGTGAAGGTTTTTGTTGGCCATCTCCGTGTTCATGCTTCTTCCTGTTCCAGCGTGTGATGGCCCCTCCTCCTGCCTGGGCATTGCAGCCACTGCTGTTTTATGGCTCTCTTTCCGCTTCCAGTCTGCCCCTGCTGACACCTCCTCCGAGGCTCTGCTTGTACTGCTGCGGACCCGTACGGTCATAACTGCCATCTCCCCCATCACCTTATCCCCCACCTGCCCCAGCTCACGAGAGGCATTCCATGCTGCATGAGAATGTATTTCTCTCGTGCTGTCTGTCGCTGGAAACTGCACATCACGTTGCGTTCGTGATGTGTCTTACCATTTGCAACCAAACCTCCTACAAGATACACCTGTGCAGCTGTGTTTGTCGTTTACATAAATGTCATTAAAAATATCTGTTCACAGTTTGAAGACGTAAACCTCCCTTATCTAATTGGCTCGCAGAACATACAGGCAGCTAACTACAAAGACAGCAACATAACGATGTTCATTACCTGACCTCCAGAATAAACACGACCAGTGTCTGCTTACAAATCTATTGATGACTTCGCTGTGATCTCTCCACCAGAGAGGAAGCCCCACGCCCAATATTATGTGTATGAAAATTGAAAGCGGATGGGCGCCGTGTTTGATGTGTGCAGCTACTCGTTGCCAGAGGGTGCTCGTAGTCTTGAATTTACCGCATTGCTAGATTTCATGAATATGTTAGCTCTAGAGAAAAGGCGTAGTTAGGATTAAGCTGTGTAGGTTTGCAGAACAAAATGCATGTTGATTTCGTTTTCAGGGCTATATGGGAGCAGGCTTATAAACAATATGATTCTACCCTTCAAAATAGAAATTATTATTTTATTTATTTATTTCTCTAGTGATTCTAAAAGGTGTAATAGTGTTCCATGAAATATCATGGAAAAGCACTAAGGGGCCCATTAGGATGTCGGGCGGAAGCATTACCGCCGTGCTGTCGGAGGCAAAAACCACCAGTTACCGTCCGCCCGCCGCGGCCCACACGCCCGCCCAATTAGGATGTGTAAAATTAGCAAAACACCGCCCGTAAGCACGCGACGTCGCCCGCCATCAAAGTGCGCCCGTACACGTAGCGGCGCCAGCCAATGGAGGCACACCGGCCGACGAAATCACGTACCGCCCGGCGTACAAATTACGATGCCGCAAACAAACAGCTCCCCCGGCTAAGAGACACTGCACGAGATAACAAGGCGGAAACTCGACCGCACGAGTACGGACACCAAAAAAGCGGCCCACCCCGACATGAATCCTGCACTCCAGGCCATCCTCATGCTCTACCTGATGCAGCACCTAGGAATCAACGCGCCGCGGCGACGCAGGTAGGCAGACACACAACAAGGGAACGCAAACACCGCACACAGTGCAAGGGCGGAAAAAATTTACATGGCCCCCCCAGACACCCCTGTGTGGACAGGACACATCCACCACTGCACCCACAAATGTCACACCGGGCAAAATGAAACAACTCGCAACAACCGGGCACACACTACCTGGGACCAGGAACTGACGTCCCCGTCACGGCAATGCAGCGCAGCGGCGATGACGCAGCTACACATGCGCACAACACAGAGGCCAACTACAGCGCCATGCATGAGCCGCACCCAAATAACACAGGCACACAACTACACACACCACACACCAGCCCCACCCTGAACGCACATGTCACGTGGCATTCCTGAATCAGTCATGTCCCCAACCGGCAACTCACAGGTGCCAACATGACGCCACACAAGTGTACCGAACAGGGCAGTGACGTCACGCCAAAATAGGACACACCCTTGTGTGCATAACATGGCGAAGCACACAGCGGCTGCTACATCACGCCGCAGAATATGTACCTCGTCCGCAAAAGGCACGCCAGTACCATACAAAAATACCAATACCATCCTGCACCCAATACCAATACATGCAATACGTAACATGAAAAAACCCGGGTGCCTGACAACAGGTGTCACCAATTACAACACACACACACAAGGCCCAATGTATAACAGAAACACAGCGTGCCGCCCACACACGGGAAAGCAGATAGCACTGAATTGCCTTCCATTCCCACTCTGAAACCACATTTCGACAAAACAAGCCGGAGAATACAGCCATTGTCCCAACAACAAGCCAAACAGAGGCATGCCGAGGAAACCGTCCAATGTGCAGATAGCGCACAACATGAAAGAAAGTTCTGACCACAAAAAAAAAATAAGACCACTCCTCCATGTGGTTCACATGCAAGTAATCTGGAAGGAGTCAGACACTACTTACCTTGACCATTCATAGAAGCATGTGGGATGAGGACCTGTGTCCTCCGCACAAGCTACTTTAACCCAAACCCTGCCTCCGTACGACTATTCCAGATTTCCCAGCATCGTCGGAGGGTGCACTCTGCTGACTGCACAGCCGGCTGGAGCACGCCATCACATCGCCCTGTAGAAAAATGGCAGTCGCAACACACCTACCCAACTACGCCGGACAGATGCAGCTCTACATGGACAGCCTGCTACAGATAGTGGGCTGTGAAAACCTGGCCACGCTGAACGTAAGTTACCGAGTAACTTACCGCATCGCAATGTTCAGCTGCGTCATCCCCGTCTTCTACTGTCGGAGGTGTCCCTTCCACTGTCCTGTGGATTTATGTCTCTCCAACCCGGCATGTCCAAAGGCGGACCTGGTACAACTGTTCACCCCCTGGACGCACACAACAGGATCTGTTCAGTCTATGGGGGCATGGCGTATGTGGCTGCAATCGGACACACACTGCAATGGGACATGTGTGCCTCCACACAACGGATTCTGGA
Source organism: Calotriton arnoldi (assembly GCA_963921515.1). Taxonomy (NCBI): domain Eukaryota; kingdom Metazoa; phylum Chordata; class Amphibia; order Caudata; family Salamandridae; genus Calotriton; species Calotriton arnoldi. Next base: position 94,131 of record CAWUFW010004842.1, read on the forward strand.
TCACAGTTTCATCGAATGTCATCCAACATGTCCCATCAGGCTCCTACAAGGGACAACTTACGATGAACACATTGACAGCCACCATCCGCTCCATTGGATGGCATCCATGTACAACACCAATGCCATGGAAGCCCTGCTGGAAGGTATTGCATACCTGACAACCTGTCAATTCGTCGGGCCCCGACGCAATACCCCCAATTGAACAATGATGTTCAACACCGTACCTATGCTTGGCTTTCGCACGCACTGGGCAGTCACCTGTACAACAACTATACCATACAACCTGCAACAAACACCACACTATCAACTCCACTGCCATGACATCGGACATTTTCGGGACATTCTCTCTGTTCCTCACCACATCCAATATCTCTGCATGAACAGGGGGAGGCAGAGGTATGGGACTTGTGTACAGTAACCACATGGACAATACTGCATGAACAACTATGCTATAATATGTATCCTGCGCACATGAACATATGCACCGGTCAGTGCACACTAATCTGTCAGCTGTATCACGTGAGAACTGTCACCTCACCTTTGTCTGTACTTCCGTGCCAGGACTTTTGCATGGACAACAAATGCATCCCCCAACAACATGACCCCAGTGAATGTGACATGTTCAGTAGCCACCACATTGCAACAACTAGTGACACGCTGCTGCATGCACGTAGGCTCATGCTCTGATGTCACCCCTCACGCACGTGTGTCGGAGTAACTACTGTAGTAAACCTGTACCATGGAACTGAGATGTACTGTACTCATGATGTCAAGCTGTCTCGTAGGCAAAATGATTACTGTCTGTGTCAAAGTCGAGAGCTCCTCAGTAACTAGCAAATGTACATTAGCATAGCAAGGGCAAGGCAGTTGTAACTCTGAAGCCCTCATTCCACAGTCAACAACTAATCACATCTACCCCTAACCCCTTTTGTATGTGTAATCATGCTAAGTAGATCCTCCACATGCATTTCACTGCCAGTAGTGTCCACTATACTGCATCACAGAGGACGTAAGTCCAAATACATGGCTTGAAGCAAAAATGTGACTCCGCTGAATCATTTCACAAACACAAGTACGAATGAGAGAGGATGAGAGTGTGTGAAGTACACGACAATCGTGAGATGACCATGTAGTCCACTGTCATTGGATGTCAACGCAAATGAGTAGCCGCAACAGTGGCCACAGTGCAATACCACAGCTCCTGGAGCAGGACTTGTCAGACTCTGAAGGTGCCCGAAAGATCATCACATCAACACTGACGGCCTGGTCAATACAAAGCACAGTCCTACACATGTCTACAATTTCCCACACAGTCTGACCACACACTCAGCAACCAAAAGTAGGAGCCACGCAAAAGCATGCCACAGCAATGCCTTTCAAAACACACACACGACATCAGTTTGGGTGGGCAGCACTGCACAATGAGTAAGAACTGCAGAAAATCTGACATGCACAATTGAACTAGGCACAATCTTGACAGTGACACACCCTGCACACACACAACGTCTGAACCATAACAAGTAGGAGTCATCCTGAACTGCAAGGACACACCCACACACTGCATTCCGTGCAACATACAACACACACATCTCATCATATACACAGACCTCAACACGGTGACAAACATCCACCATGGGCCTGGGAAACATATGTGTGTAGTCGACATGGCCACAACACACACACACACCAACGCCACCACAAACTCACACCACCCACACCACCCACCACCACCTCCCAAATGCACACATTGAGAGTAGGCCATGTCCCCAGGCACAATGCACATCACAAGACTAACATACACCTACACCTTTGGACACACAGCAAGTAAGCTCACACATGCCCGCATACTCAGCGCATGCTGCGAGTCCACCTGTGGCTAGACTCACACCCTGTGCATTGCATGCACGCAAACATGACACGGATACATTTACCCAGAAATAACACCAAATACATGTAGTCAATCCGTTGCACAGAAAAGCAGATTCATCACACACACAAGTAGCAGAGTCTGAAATAAGTGAAGTCCCTGCCACGTGTACAACACATTGGAATTTGAGACCAGACATTGCAATTGCTGAGGTCACATACACGGCATGTGCCCCACTTAACCAAGCACACACTGCAACAACTGCAATAATCAACTACACAAATACAACCGACTACAGGAACAACAGCATCCAGTCACAGATTACATCGACAGGCGGCATAACTCATCAACCCCAGGGACAGTGCCCAGTTCAATGTGCCGAGTAGTGACACGTAGTGCCGCGGATGCAATGTGTGTTAGTGTGCCCTGCCATGGCCAGCCAAAACTGCCATGGCAGTCACAATATCCATCACAGCCACCACTGTGTCAGAAGGAGATGTGTGAGTGTGCCTACCAATCTAACAGGATGCCAGTACGACTCGGTGCTGTGTGTGTGCTACGGGACAGTTGCAGGTCCGGCCCTGAGAGAGTAGCACAACTGTGGAAGACACACATGTGTCATGTGAAGTGGGAGTTACGCTTGGCCCAGGTGGGTGGGTGTGACGGGTAGGTGCGCACATGCAATGTTGAAACACACTGTGTTGGGAGGATTCGGGAGCACTAGATTACCGCTGTCTTGGGCATTAGTAAAGACCACCTGTCTGGGGACGAATGTGAACACGTGTGTGCACAACAGGCGGCCACACGAAAGATGCTGCATCAGGTGTAGACGTCAGCCCACCCTCTGGGGACATGCTGGATACTGCAGTGCGTCCGCCAGGCCCTTGCCAAGGCACGCACATCCCCTGTCGACCAGGTGTACCCCCAACATCATCCACCTGCACGGGCTATCCAGGGCACGGGATGGCAGTGGAGCATGGTGGGTGAGAGGTCATGGCGCGCTCCTCCTGGGCACATCACGCAGGCAACACATCCTCATTGTGCAGCATGGCACAAGTCAAATATAAGTAGTGGGGGGACGCACACATCGCGCCCGGGAGTGACGTCACGGAAGGTGGCTCGCACCATCGCACTCATTGCCTATTTCCCCACACACGTTACATGCCATTGCAACAGAGAAGCCAGCGCGTGCACAAGCAGCTCCAAGTTCGCCCCAGAGAGGTCAAAGAGTGAATGTGTGGGTCCATTACCTCCAGTTGGACGCGGCCTGGGCCGCTAGGGCAGCTACAGCCTCTGTGTGTTGCAGGTGGTGTATCCGGACTGGGGAGCCTGTCATGCATTGTCAATGTTGTCCAGGTCTCGAGTCGGGGTACCACGCAGGTGGACAGCGTCCCGCCACTGATTATACCGCGAGACAGACAACTCGTTCAAATGGACCCACACATACACTCTTTGGCCTCTCTGGTGCGAGCTCGGAGCTGCCTGTGCACGCGCTGGCTTCTCAGATGCAAACGCAAATTGGGGTGAGGGAGGGGAGGCCATTAAGTCTGACGGTGCAAGCCACCTTCCAACATGTCACATCCGGTCGTGACGTCAGCGTCCCCCCACTACTCCGATTTAGGATTCGTGCACTGCTGCCGTCAGATGTGCCACTCCCCAGGGGGTGGGGAAAGGGTCAGGAATGTCAGTCTGAGATTGGCGCAGTTGAAGGCACACCTTCACTGGGGGTGACAACCATTGGACGGTCTGGTGTAGTCCACCCACGCGTACATGTGGGCCCTCCATCAACCATGTCTCCTGCGGCTAAGTGATGTCATGTGCACTACACAGAATGATGTGTGCAATGCATCTGCAGGTGTGGCCATGACTTGTGTGTGGGAGCAGGTCCACACTGGACAGGGCCACAACATGCTGTGCGAATGGGCAGGGTCGGCCAGTGCTCAGCCTCCACATGTCTGTTGGCACATCATCATGTACACATTGGCATGGGAGCATGGGACATGCATATGCACACACATGCCATCTTTCACTATGCACATCTCCCACTTGGCACGTGCTACATTACGTGTCACTTGTGATGTGTATTTGCAATCACACAGCTGTGTTGTCATGGAGCTGTCAATGTGTACACCTGTCAATGTGTTTTGGAGGTGTGATCCGTACAGTGCTGTACATAGGGTGAAGTAGGGACATCAATGACTGTCTCATATCCCCTCGTGCAACAGGACCCACTTGTTTTTGCCGCTCAGCCTGTGTCCATTGCGTTGTTGGTGTGTGCCATACTCACCCAGCCGCGGAAGCTGTGTCAGGCACAGCAGCTAGTTATATTGCCGTGGTGTTGCCGCTTCCCAAATATGCAGTCTGATATCATCGTCATGCCTTACAAGTTGTTAAGGCCTAAATCCCCATGTGCATGCTCATAGCAATGGTTTGTGTCACTGCTCATTGCTATTGGTAAGGGGACCTGTGTAAGTGTATTGTGGCTGTGCTGTCCCTACTTGTCAGCTGTTCTGTGATTCAATTGCTTGGTCAGTCATTTTGGTTTTGTGTTTGTGGAAATGCCATGTGGCGTGTTGCTTTGACATGTGTCCACTTCCATCTTTCCTAGGAGGAGACCAAACATACATCGCCCCTACCAATTGATGTCAGACATGGAGGACGTGGAGGTAATCCGGAAATTCCGACTGGACCGACCCACCCTGCATCGCCTATGTGCCTTGTTGGAACCCCACCTCCGTCCTCGCAGGGTGTATCCGACTGCATTTACCCCCACGGCTAAGGTGATGGCTGCACTACATTTCTTCGCCACTGGGTCATTCCAACACACAGTGGGCAGTGGAAGTGGGATGTCCCAGCCCATGTTCAGCATGGTGCTACGTGATGTACTGTCAGCTATGATGCTGTACAGGAACAGGTACATACGATTCCCCAGGGCTCGTGAATTGGCGACAGTGAAGGGTGATTTCTATGCCCTTGGACGGATCCCCCACGTTGTTGGTGCAATACATTGCACCCATATTGGCCTTGTAGCACCACAGGCCCTGGAGCACATATATAGGAATCGGAAGCACTTCCACTCCCTGAATGTGCAAGTGGTGTGCCTTGCGGACATGGTCATTACACACGTGTGTGCGAAGTTTCCAGGATCGGCCCATGACTCGCACATCATGCGCAACAGCATCCTACCACGTCTGATGACCAATCTGCAACCGGACCGTGCTTAGATTGTTGGTGAGTATGTGTACTCGTGTAGCGTGGCTGGTGTGCGATGCTGTCTTGGGGACAGTTGGAATTGCAACTAATCTCGGTATTCCTCACACCCAGGGGACTCTGCTTATCCGAATGGGCCTTGGCTGCTCAGCCCATTACGTAATCCTCGGACACCAGCTGATGTCCGCTACAATGAGGCACATGGCAGGGCCAGACGTGTGGTGGAGCGGACTTTTGGCCTCCTGAAGTCCAGATTCAGATGCCAGGACCGCACCGGGGGTGCACTGGCGTACTCCCCACAGAAGGTGTGCCAGATAGTTGTGGCATGCTGCATGCTGCACAATCTGGCTATTCGCAAGCAGATCCCCCTAATAGTGGATGGCGGTGATCAGCCCGGGCCCCCGCCTGCAGACCAGGACGGGTCCAGTGAAGAGGACAGTGGAGAGGAGGAAGCTGTGAATGTGCGTCAGCAGCTCATCGCCCGCTACTTTACTTGAAGGTGAGTGACCATGAACGACGGCTGATGTAGCTGTAGTTGTGCAGGTGTATGTGTGCATTGTGACGGAGGCCTTTTGTTCACTGAGTGCTGTGTGGCAATGGTCCATGTCCAGGGTAGTATGCCACTGACAGTGGCTGTGGCATTGTGCCCCGTTGCTCTGTGAGATGTGTGTACATTGCATGTAGTTGGTGACAAGTACTGTGTGATGGGTGTGTGACACACTAATTGAATGGACTCTTGTTCTGATTTTCACCCCTAGGTCCCTACAACATCTCCTGGCCTATCTACATGCCACACAGCAGAGGCATTCCTGCTCATGTTGGCGGTTGCACATCGTTGATTAAACCCAGGGCACATGAAGCAGATTGTGATCAAGGTGTATTTATTTACAGCGGTGAAATGTGATTGTGTGCAAAGTGATGACAGAAGTGGTGCATGCTGTGACAATTAGTTGACGGACATGGCTGCGTGATGGTCAAGGTGTACCCATGAAGTTCTATGTCCACAGTCCAACAGACACATGCCATTCACATGGCAGTGTGGGGTAGGATCGTAGTCAAAGTCAGTGCAGTAGGTGGTCAGGGTGGCTGGCTGACTAACTGGCGTTTGGAGCGTGCGTAGTCCTCTCTGGACACCTGTTTCCTCTTCGGACGGCCCCTTCCACGTTTGGTAGGGGGGGTTGTGTTGGTGCGCTGCTGGTGGTGGCTGAGGACTGCTCACTCGCTGTGGACGCAGGGGAACTAGATGATGCACGACCCTGCGCCACAGCACGTGGTGGCGGCGGTGGAGTGGCTGGCCTTGCTTGGGCCCTCCCCCCCAACACCTGCTGAGCCATGAGGTCCACAAGTTTGTCCATATGGGTCACGGTTTGGCCCATATGGGCGTCCATGGACCTCAACACCCCAAGGACCTCCCGCGTGTCGGCAGCCGACCTGGCCCATTGTCCTTGGGCCTCTTCATAGGCCCCAAGGACTCTTGAGATTTGCGGCAGGGCTTGGCTCCCAGGCTCAGATGGCGTTGGCCTGACCCTGCTCCTCCCACCGGTACTGCTGCCACCGACCTGCCCACTCGCCACATTGGTCACCACGGTCCTCTGTCTGGCTCCCAGGGTCGAGCACGACGGGCGTGCCACCCCTTGCGCAGGTGCTGTGGCCAGGGATGGCGTGGTGGTGGTGGTGGTTGTTGCGGCGGTGGTGGTGGCCGTAACGACCATGGCAGCAGGGGTCTGTGACTGGTCAGCAGCCCTGGGTGATGTGTTGGTGGGTAGGAGGGGCCCTGGGGAGCGGTTGGGCCCTGCCACTCCAGACGGGCCTGCTAGGTGGTCCTCGTCCGAAGAGGTGTCCAGGTCTTCTACATCCGTGAGTCCGGGTCGGGGGCTTGCGGACTGGCTGTGCTGGCTGCTGTCTCCCTCTCCAGCATCCAGCTGTTCGGCACCTGTGGGGAGAATGAGATAGGTTATTGTGTTGCACCTTGCAAAGTTTGTATTGGTTGTCTGACATTCACAGTTCGTGCACTGTCGTGCACAGGTTTCCCAGTGGCGTGTGTGTGGATGTACGATGTGTGTATGCGTGAGCAAGGCAATGGAACTGTGTGTTGTGTTCATGTGGCATGGGGCGGATTAGCGATGACAACCAGTGTGTGTTGCTGTACTCCTACATTTTGTGGCTTGGGTGTATGCGGGCTCCAGACCCATCGACGCTTTTGAGGTGAAATATGGTTTTGGTGTTCAAATGGAATGCTTAGAAACGCAGATGGCAAAAGGGGGTACAGCCCCCTCAACGCTTTTGAGGTGAAATATGGTTTTGGGGTTCAAATGGAACGCTTAGAAACGCAGATGGCAAAAGGGGTACAGCCCCTCAACGCTTTTGAGGTGAAATATGGTTTTGGGGTTCAAATGGAACGCTTAGAAATGCAGATGGCAAAAGGGGTACAGCCCCCTCAACGCTTTTGAGGTGAAATATGGTTTTGGGGTACATACTGTGACATATGTGTGCAGAACGGGACATGTGTTTTGGCAACATGACAGTGCAGAGACAAAGGTGTGTGTATGTCTGACATCCCCAGCATATCTGCTCACTGTTATCATTTATGGACATTACACTGCAAGCATTGTAGTGAGTGAGTGATGGTTGTGTGCGTATTGCAGATGGGCCAATTCCTTGGTGTGCGTGCTACCCTCAGCCATGTGCAGCAATGCAGTGCTCTTGGGGTGTTGACTATATTATGTATGTTGTAAATCAGTGTGATGTGCGCTTCTGTCACTGCAGACACATTATTTGTGATGGGCAGGTACCTTTGCAGAACTACTTTGTGAGGGCCAGCTGTTCCGATGACATACCTTTCATGACACTGGGGCTGACAGATGAGATGGATGGTATGTTGGATGTGCATTGTGTGGCTGTGTGTTTCATGGGTCCAGTGGTGTTTATGTGCATTACTGGGGTTCCACACTGTTAGTTCTAGACAGGTTAGACTTACATGGGCGATGTTGTACGTTTTGTGGGGAACAGGCAGTAACGACTACATGGACAGGACTTCGATGGTGTTGCTGATGTGTGTGATGAGTGGCACAGTGCCCGCCGTGTGGGTCAGTACTCCAGTGGGACTTGTGCATGCAGACGTGGCTCCATGGGTGTTGCTGTATTTGTGATGGCTCATGTGGGCTATGACTCTGTAATACATGTCTGTGTGCACATTGGTCACATGATTATGACAGGGAGCAGTGCTGCGTGTTCCTCTGCTACGTGACATGTCCCAAAATGTTAGTCGTAATACTGTCCTCATGCCTACAGACACCCCGCCCTGTACAGTACTCTACCTACTTGTTGGTTTGGAGGGCGCAATGCAATGGATGCCATATGGTACTGGGAGGGAGGGGTGCTCCACCTTGCTGCGCTGTAGGACTAGGGGCCTGGTGGGTGTTGTACTTCAGCTGTCCCCCCTCCGACCCACTGACTTTGTCTTCCGGCTACTTACCTCTTACTTGTCGGTTAGTGCAGTCTATGGCTGACACATGGGTGTGGGGTGTGCTCCACCTTGCTGCGCTGTAGGACTAGGGGCCTGGTGGGTGTTGTACTTCAGCTGTCCCCCCTCCGACCCACTGACTTTGTGTTCAGGCTACTTACCTGTTACTTGTCGGTTGGTGCAGCTATGGCTGACACATGAGTGTGGGGAGTGCTCCTTCTGGCGCATCTGGAGTACAAGGGGACCTGGTGGGAGTTGCGGTGCTGGCTGACTGTACACAGGCCCCCATGGTTTTGTTAGTTAGTCTGTTGCATGTGTGAGTGATGTCTTGTGTATTGTGTACTTGACATGGGGGTGTTTGTCCCTCGGAGCTATGGCATAGTGGTAGTGCATGTGAGTACATAGCGGTGTGCTGGTATACATTTGTTTGTACTTACCAGCCTCCACTCCCCCTGGTATTCCGGTGAGACTCTCCGGATGTAGGATGCCTCGCACCTTCTCCTCCCACGCCTTGAAGGTCTTAAATAGCGCGGGATTTCCTCCGCCAGTCCTGTCAACCAGCTGCCGATTCTTGGCCTCCTTCTTTTTGACCACTCTTTTCATGTCGTGCCACCTCTTGGTGATTTCGGCTCTGTTGCGTGGCACGTTCCCGACTGCATTGACCTGGTCTACGATCCTGCTCCACAACCGGTTTCTGGTGGATAGTGGTGTCTGTTGGACCTGGTTCCCATAGATTTGTGGGTGCACCTTGATGATCTCGTTGACCATGACCGTCAGCTCAGTGGAAGTGAACTTGGGCATTCTCTGTGCTGCCATGGTGTGTGGTTTTGTGTTTGTGGTGCTGGTGCTGGTGCGGTGTGTGTGTGTGGTGTGTGATGTGCAGGGGGTTTGTGGGGCCGGTGTTTGGTGGTGGTGGTGGTGGTGGTGGGTGCGTGTCTGTGGTGTGCTCCTGTCCTTTCTGTCTCGCTGTGTTCTGTGCTCTCGTCCTCAGTTTGTAGTGTTGCAAGGGATTGTGGTCTGTGAAGGGGCTGCATTTGTACTTACCTATGTGGGTGTGTCATGATGTGCTGTTGTTTTCAGGTGTGTTGTGGCTGGTGTTCTGGGATTTGTAGTTTATTTGTTTGTCCAGGGGGATGTGTTTTCGGGATGTGTACTGTGTTTGGGTATTTGGGCGTGGCTTGCTGTGTGGACTTGTTGGCCATGTTGTGTGTGTTTCTTTGGTCCGCGGATGGTTTCTGTGCAGGGACGTGGCCGCCAGGGCTTCCGCCGTGTCCATTTTCATCACTGTTGTTTACGATGGCGGGCGGTGTATTTGTGGATTTGCCGCGCTCATGTCGGGAAGATCCTAATTTCACGGCCGGTGTCTCGGTAGTCAGGGCGGGCGGTTTTGGGTTGTCGTGCGGGTTTGCGTCCGTGGCGGACGGATGGACTTCGACTCGGACATGGACGGGCGGTATTTTGTGTGTTTTTTCCGCCGCGGGCGGTGTTCGCTTCGCGACATCGTGATTGCTTGGTCGGTATTCAGAAGGTGTAGGCGGGCGGTTTTTTACCGCTATGGTAGATGGCGGATTTTATTCCGCCCGGTATCGTAATGGACACCTAAGTGTTTGTTAAATACCCCTCACACACTATGAATCCCATAGTGTCATGCTTCATCATAGGGGTCTTCCCGTCCCTCTACGGGGCGGGTCGTACTGCAACCTGCGGATACGCGGGAGCACTATATTTATGAAAATAGGCTATGTGTAGTGTAGGGGTGAGAGTGGTAGGGTCTGTGATAAATCAAAAGTTAAAAATTCCCTGGATATTGGAAAAAACACATTTTATTCACTTCCCTAGCTGGAAACATTAAAAATTAAAAAAGGGGGTGTATAGGGGGTATACTCTAATGCGATGCCCTCTACCGGGTCAACATGTTTCGTAAGCAGTCCCCACTGCTTACTCGTCAGGACCTAATCTGATCCCTACTGCACTCAAGATATATTGCTTTATTTATATATGTTGTATGCCTAACTTTTCAAAACAAACATGCAAAAATAATCATGTCTGAAAAACAGGGGAAAAATTGCCCCTAGTAGTGTTCAAAAACCAATTCGGAATATGAAAAAGGCTATGCCCTCGCCTGTAAATACCTCCGTACAGTTCCAGCTGTACGGAGGTATTTACAGGCAAGGGCATAGCCTTTTTCATATTCCGAATTGGTTTTTGAAAACTTCTAGGGGCAATTTTTCCCCTGTTTTTCAGGCATGATTATTTTTGCATGTTTGTTTTGAAAAGTTAGGCATACAACATATATAAATAAAGCAATATATCTTGAGTGCAGTAGGGATCAGATTAGGTCCTGACGAGTAAGCAGTGGGGACTGCTTACGAAACATGTTGACCCGGTAGAGGGCATTGCATTAGAGTATACCCCTATACACCCCTTTTTAATTTTTAATGTTTCCAGCTAGGAAGTGAATAAAATGTGTTTTTTCCACTAGCCAGGGATTTTTAACTTTGATTTATCACAGACCCTACCACTCTCACCCCTACACTACACATAGCCTATTTTCATAAATATAGTGCTCCCGCGTATCCGCAGGTTGCAGCACGCCCCGCCCCATAGAGGGACGGGAAGACCCCTATGATGAAGCATGACACTATGGGATTCATAGTGTGTGAGGGGTATTTAACAAACACAGTGCTTTTCCATGACATTTCATGGAACACTATTACACCTTTTAGAATCACTAGAGAAATAAATAAATAAAATAATAATTTATATTTTGAAGGGTAGAATCATATTGTTTATAAGTTAGTTGAACCAGGAGGTAGATTCTATCTTTACACCTCTTTACTCCCTCCCCCATGTGTTATTTTTCATTATATGGGAGCAGGTACACATCTTACAGGTGGAAAATGTAAAACAGCACCATAACTGAACCAGGAAAAGCTAACGGGATGCAGTGTCTTCATTTTCCAAGTGAAAAATAATAACAGTTTAAAAATGTGCAAATAAAGTGCTATGAAGTCACTTATATTCGAGTGGAACTGTGTCAGGCCTTTAGAGACTTGTTGAACGACCACATCATTATAAACGTCGGTAAAATGCTGACAGAACGGCAGTCGGAATACAAGTGTTAAGAGAATTTTTAGATGACGTATGCAAAAAGGTAGTGGGCAATGTTCACAATTTTCAAGTCTTACCTGAGAATTGTTAAGCAGCTGTGAGGTTGGTGGTCATTCAATGGCGAAACAACAGCAGTGACAGTTTACCAAAATGCCAGACGCAGAGGAAATGACCTACATTTTAACACCGATAACATCGCAGAAAGTGACATCACCCAGGTGACATATAATCTTTGATAAGTGTAATAATGATACGTTGACAAAAATGTAGAGTTAGATAAAAATGCATATCTTAATTATGTTTACAAAGCTCGGTGCATAGCAATCATTTTTTTTTTTTTTCCTGTTCATTGTATGGAACTTTTTATTATTCTAAACCTATCGCCCATCAATTGCCATTTGTTCTTCATTGTGCTTGTCGTAAATGCTTCCTTTTTATTGGTGTATTTTTGTAGATGCTGTCTGCAAGAAATGCTGTATTCAGTCTATGGCTGCATGGATAAATACTTATAAGGTCCCAAAGGCGAGAACGATTGCATTGCAAATGCTTGTTTTACAAACTGTCCCCGGGATCTGGCCCACCCGGGGGCCATTTTCAAAACAAGCGAGGAGCCCCCTCTTGTTTTTAATTGCTATTTTTGCCGAAAATCTGCGAATATCGCGATATTGCTGCAAAAAAATGTTAAATGCTTTGTACCAAGTCACAAGAAAAAAAGATTAAAAAACGATAAAAAACAAGGAAAGGGGGGCAGGGTAGAAACACCCTGACCCCCTAGGGCGCAAAAAAGCATTTTTTTTAAAAAGAAAATTCGGCAGGAGTCGCGTAGGGTGCTCGAATGGCGCAATTTTTTTTTAACAAAACAAAGTGTGGTCTCCCGTGCTTCGTTTTCTTTAAGCCCCCGGGTGGGCCATGTTCCGGAGGCAATGACAAATGAGGATGAGGTGCGGGGGCCTGTGTGGGCCCCCCAAGCCCCGGGGACTGCCATCTCCCCGGGGCTATTTATAAAGTAAAGTGTGGGGGGGCTCGAGCCCACCCACACAGCCCCAGGGACCACCACTTCCACGGGGCACAAATTAAGCAAATGCGGGGGTCCGTTGCAGACCCCCAGCACCGGGGTCCACCACATCCCCGGGGCTATAGAGAAGATGGGAGGGGGGCAGCGCGGCCCCCCTCCAGGAACCCTCCATGGCCCTTGAGACCGCCACATCCCAGCAATGTCCTGGGGTGCCCACCCCCGGGACATTACAGTTTGCTATTGCATGGTGGGAGCACTGCTCCCGCCATGCTATAGCAAACTCTGGTCCGCTTCATGAAAGCGAGAGCAGGAAAAATACTCTCGCTTCCATGAAGCGGACCAGAATTAATTTTGGGCAGAGGGAGCTGCATGTTAGCAGCTCCCTCTGCCCAAAAGCAATGCCAGCTCCCACAGGAGGCAGGGAGCCGGCAGGGACCATGGGGGCCTTAAGGCTCCTCCACGGTCCCCAACAAGAGGGTCCCCGGGGCTGAAAATGGCCCGGGAGTGGGGCCACTTGCCCCCCCCCCCTTTTTTATAAAAAAAAAATGGTCGGGCCCCGGGACCAAAATCGGCCTGGGGAGGAGGTCCGCACGACCCCACTCCCTTAATCAATTATAATTAAAACATAGGCCCAGCCGCAGGGGATGGGGTCCCCGGGGCCGAAATCGGCCTCAGGAGGGGGGGCGCACGTCCTGCCTCCCTTTTTAATTTAATAAAAATTTAAAAATGGGTCAAAATGGGGTCCCCGGGGCCCTAAAGAGCCACTGGAAGGGGGGCCACACAGCCCCCTTTCCTAAATAAAAAAAAATACACAAATTGGCAACTCGCCGGAGGCCCCGCCCTCTTTCTCCACTACTCTGCAATCCAGGTAACAAGAGGGCTAGTTGGCCCCCAGGGACCCTCAAGAGGCAAGGGGACTTCATCCCCCAACCAAGAGCGTGCCAGGAGGTGCATTTGCAGAGTGGTGGAGAAAGGGGGCATGGCCTGCGACCACCTCTCAGCAATCCCACTGTGTGGGGCTTACTGGAGGCAACAGGTAGGCTAGTTGGCCCCTGAGGACCTCTAGCAGTGAAGTGGACTTCATCCCCCAACCAAGAGCAGCCCAGAAAGCACGTTTGCAGAGGGGTGGACAAAGGGGGCGTGGCCTGCTATCAGATCTCTGCAATCCTGCTGTGTGGGACTTACTGGAGTTAATAGGAGGGGTAGTTGGCCCCCAAGGATGTACTTGGGAGCCAACTACCCCTCCTTTTACCTCCAGTAAGTCCAACACAGTAGGATTGCTAAGAGGGCTTCAAAGGCCACGCCCCTTTTGTCCACCACTCTGCAAACGCGCCTCCTGGCACACTACTGGTTGAGGGATGAAGTCCACTTTACTTCAGAGGGACCTTGGGGGCCAAGAAGCCCTCCTGGTACCTCCTGTAAGTCCTACCCAACGGAATTCTTGAGAGCTGGTCGGATGCCCAGAACCCTTTCTCCACCACTCTGCAAACGTGACTGCTAGTTAAAAAACCTTAGAAATTCACTGAAAAAAACACTCTTTTCAGGGACGTTAATGCTGGAAATTACCATTTAAAAAACCTTGGAAATTCACTGAAAAAACCACAGGTTTCAGGGACATTATAGTTAAAAATTTGCATTTAAAAACCTTAGATATTCACGGAAAAAAACACAGGTTACAGGAACGTTATAGTTAGGCTGACATTTCACTCGTACAAAACCAGACAAATTCAGCCATTATAGTTAGCTGAGCTAACTATAACTTGCGCCCCCGCAATGCACTGCTGATGACATCACATATTACATCAATCATGACATGGTCAGTGACATCACTGATGACATCACTGAGGACATCATCCACATCATCTCTGATGCACTTACTCACACTCTAATATAACCTTTCATACACCCACTCCAAAATTCAGACTACCAATCTCGAAACCATAGACACACCAATAGCAGCTAGTACATACCCACTCACTAATTCATAGGTCTGCGCACACATCCACTCACTCACCCATACAGCCACCCATACACGCAGTCACTCACCAATACACCCACAGATATATGCACTCATACAGACACTCACACACTTCCACTCACCCATAGAGTTACTCACACAACTAGTCACTCTCCCAAAGAGTCAATCACACTGCCATTTACTCACCTACACAGTTATACACACAGCACCTCACTTATTCATAGATACTAACACATACTTACTCTCTTATACAATCACTGACACAAGCACACACTCACCCATACAGCCACTCTCACAATAACTCAATCACACATACAGTCACTTATATTCTCCAACACTCACATATACTGCCTTTCACATATGCAGTTACTCACCCATACACCACTGAGACATCCATTCACTCACCGACACAGCCATATGCCCTTGTTGCTGTGCACTGGAAGGCCCTATTCCAAAGTTAACTGTTCATCTTTCTGTTGGTTTTTACTGTATTTGTATGTTAACCCGTTCCATGTGTCGGACGGCCCCCACGGTGGGCGTGTGCGGAGGACGGCCGGGGGCCGTCCGAACCACGCCCACTCATTATTTTACCCGCACCGCGGTGCAATTCGCGCCGCGGTAAACGGGTTAAACTGGTACCAATGTAGTGAAAACTTTGTCGGGGCAGTATCAACATATGTAAAAATTACAAAATTATGAATTAATACTATCACAATGCGTGCTGCATTACATCGCATATTTCACCTTTTCTTGATGTCTTATTTAGTCAACCCTGCTGCATAATTTGGTCCTTCCCTGCCACATAATTTCAACGGCCATGGTATTAAATTAAATACTTGTTGAGGGATTCCCATTCAGTGTTACATTTTCAATACATCTGCATGGATTAAAATCAATCACATGTCCCTACAAAACACTTCACCTTGGTTTATTGCTTACACAGGTGACACCATGCCTGCCTTTTATTTATGTTAAAAAATGCTATCCTCCTCCCCTTCAAGCAGACCTTCAACAAAACAAGATCCCCATGCAAACATAACTGAGCTAGTCATTGACAAACAAAGGCAGGTGTTGCAGATGGGTGTCCAGTTAACTCTTAAGCACCACAGTTACCCATGTGCAATCACCCCTTCATAACTTTACTACTTATTGAACACTTTAGCTACTTTTTGTACTTTACACTCCCGCCGAGCATAGTCCTCATCCTGTTGCTGGAGTTGCACACATCCTCTGCCTAGGGTTGCTACCTGGCCAGTTTTATACCGGCATGACAGGTATGTTAATGTTCTGGCCGGTACAATAATGAGAAAAATCACCCAAAGCTGATATTTTTTTCTCCTTATCTGTACATACTTTAAACAGTTAATGTTAGAAAAAAGCACTATCAAATGCGCTCTACAGCAGCCTTAATGACCCCTGGCTGATTAAGTAAATAAAGACAGAAAGGTCACGTTGAAATGATTGTAGGTGATGTCATATACAGTTCTACTTACGAATCAAGATCGGGCCTTCGGAGAATGTTAAAATGTGAACAGAGTAAGGTATTTTTGTCTGGGAAAGGTGGAAAACCTACCCATTTTCCGGTCAGATCTGTCCTACCTTGGCCCCTCTCAGATGAGCAGTACCTTCTGTAGGATGCTATCTCTCTCTGGGGTCTCCAACCATCCTTCTAAGGTGCCTGGCAGGTTCGAACTGAAAGAGAAACAAATAAGTTATTTTGTTTCTGTTCAATCCTGGATCAGCCCGTGTTAGATCAGAGCATGATGCACACTGCAGCTGCTTTTGAGAGACACACAGAGCACAGACAACAGACCTGCCAACTCGAACAAAAATCTCACTGTGTGAAGAGGGGGGGCGGGGCCTTGGGAGCCCACTCTTCCAAAAAACAAATGCTTGGTGAGGCTGGTGCCGAAGTCCTGGGGTGTTTTCACACTCCTTAATGGACATTGGAAGTGCACAACCTCCAAACATAAGCTGGAAATCCACTATTTACAGTGGTTTTCAGCTCGTTTTCCCTGCCACTGGTTTTCAGCTCGTTTTCCCTGCCACTGTGTGGTATCGGCAGTGTGATGGGAGCTGATATTGTGTGTCACATTGTGGCACAGTGTGAGTTGGCAAGTCTGAGACAAGCTAAGGGGGGCCCCTTTCATGTAAAGAAGACTGGGGGCTACCTCGTACCCTGGAGGTCGCAAGGGTGTCCATAACACCCCTGGTGGAATGTGGTAAGGACCTCAGTGAAGGTTGTTTTCAACATCCACAGTCCAGCAATAGCCTTCAAAAGGATTAGAATCTTCATTTAGGACACAGATTGGGTACCATCCAGACAATGTTATATTCACATATTTGGAGGAATATTATAGGTCTCCCACCTCCTGTCCTGTAGTAGTTCAGTCAGTGATTTGGGCAGCAGATTCTCCCACAATGATGCACTTCTCTGGAACGAGCTATTCGGCCCACACCATATTTGCAAATAAGGATCTGTTTATGAGCTATGGCATTATTTTTGCCCCAGGTAAATACCGATGGGGTATGTTATTTATCGGGTACGATAAATAACACCTATTATGAGTTCATTGGGAATAACATGCAGATTTTGGTCTTTAACGCACCAAAATCTGCAGGTGTATGGTAAATACTGTATGTTTTTCCCTGTTACATTTCGGCAGGTTTGACCTGCTGAAATTTATGAAAGGTTGAGCTGTTTAACGCACTTGATAATTATCAGATGTGTTAAATTCCTGTAAAACTTGTAATTCCGACTTAAATAGAAGTTTAATCATAGGCCAGAAAATTAGGAGGAACTCATAATCAGACAGTAAATGTTCTTGCTTACTCCTGCTGTGTGCCCCCATACACCAGCAGTGCCTGCAGGTGACCAAAGGAGAATTTCACAAGCTTTCAATGTTTGCACATTTAGAGATCAAAGAGGCCATTAAAAAAGCTCTGACCTCAACACTTAGCAACAATCATGTAACCTCCGACTTTATCAGAGATGTATTGTGTATTTATTTTATTGAGCCTGATTAATAACAAAAGTGCTCTAAATTTTCTAAAGAAAAAACACTGACTGGGCAATGCCATTATTTCACGTAATTTCGGTGTTAGCTGTATTTGAGTTTGTAAACTTGCATCAAAATTGAAGAGTGCTTGACCTCACTTGTTTTACCATTTCACTTAGCTGCAGAGTAGAACCTCGTCCCTGGGTTCCATAAATAAAAGGGTTTAAGTGCCACAATGGCTGCCCAGTGGATGAGCCCTCCACCCCAACATCCTAAATAACTGCCACGTCTTTAAGAGGTTAGGTAACACCAATGCAAGCTTCGCTTCACAAACAGAACCGCAACTTCGCACGATGCAGTCAACGCACTCAGGACAGGAGGCACCTGAAATGTTGGGGGACTTGACCAGCGCCACTTTGGCCCAGGACTTAAGCCATCCAGGCTTATGCGCGTCTCATTCTTAAGTAAACTTCAGAAGGAGTGGTACACCCCTCCACTTGCTGTTTGATTGACTCATCCTCCCTCCCCTTCTCACTGCATCTTCTGTTTTTATATTCAGTAGTGAATGTGAACCTTCCTTTAATCTGATTAAAATAAAAGTAAAAGCCATCTCACCGCGCATGCACAAATAGAAAAAAAAGTGGTGATACCCACTTAAGTGGGTGCGTGTTTGTGTAACATCATGATCTCGGACACAGTAACAAGCACCTCAGATGTCAGTGAACGCAGTGGAACTGGCGATGCATATTGACAATTTACAGGAATTGATCTCAAGAAAGAAACTAGGTCTGGCCCGCCAAAGGGTCAAGAAGCGTCCATCGGTCGGAGTTGACTGCTGATGAATGCCTCACGACCTGCGAGGGCATTACTCCCCTGCGTACCACCACTGGTGGTTCCATACGATCCCAAATGAATAGCAGAAGCAAAAGAGTGCGGATGGTACAAGGCGTGTGTTCTGCCAGCCTACCCTTCTTATAAAAGATTCACATTTTCT
Source organism: Calotriton arnoldi (assembly GCA_963921515.1). Lineage (NCBI taxonomy): Eukaryota > Metazoa > Chordata > Amphibia > Caudata > Salamandridae > Calotriton > Calotriton arnoldi. The sequence goes on from CAWUFW010004842.1 coordinate 112,768, forward strand.
CAGGATGCTCTAATGGCTGATTTACAATGTGTGTAAACGAGGGCGAGGCAAATCCAATTAGAATTTATTCATTACAGTTTATGTCCCTCACCAGCGTTTCATATCGAGCTACATTAAAGTCTCTGGATTTACTGTTCTTATCGCAGAATGTGCAACTCCTCGTGTAGGGGTGCACTACATATGGCGGGCATCTAGGGGCTGCTCTTCTTGCCAGACTCAATGATGTAACCATGCCCCCTTTCTTTCACTCCTACGTCCACGGCATTTGTTCATCCAGCCAAATTTGCCATTTCATTTAGGCTGAGTTTCCTTTTCCAGACGCTGCTCTCGTTATACAAGCCTCTCCTTTATTCAATAGGCACATGCTCCAGCGTTTCTTTCCTACATTTACTCTAACCTCATCCTTATAACCACTGCTTCATTGTGTAACTCAATCTCTTCTTCATACATGCAATTCTCTCCTTAATCACTCACTCACTTATGGTGTCACCTATCCAGATGTACCTCTTCTCATATGTTGTATCTCTCATAAGCAGCATACAGACACGCCCATCCTGCTCAAGCCATAACTCAGAATCACCCAGCACTCTCTCACTCATCTAACACCTGTCTCACCTAGTCTGTCCATCATCCACTTACTCTCCACGTTCTTCCCTCAAATGTCCATCCACTTCTTCATTTTATTAATACTCTTGAGCAGGGCCACTGGAATTATGCGACGTCGAGGCTATAGACTTTTCTGCACAATTTCTGCAAAATTTAGGATATGCTGCACTTGACAGGTAATCCAACATCTGGTGCATAACTTGCCAATTATAAAAAAGAACTTTCTTCTAGTTCAAACTGATCAAAAGTCAATCAAAGAAAACACTAGAGATGGTGTGGACAATGACACACCTTTCCAAAGATATAACTATCACCTATTAATGTGTGTTAAATGATAAATAATGAAATAATGAGACATAGGGGGTGACGTGGAGCTATACAGATGGCAAAATGATTGCTCCTAGGATATGTTTACCCAATTTAGACTGTTTGTATCATTGTATTGCGCACGAGTCAAGATGGGTATGATTCATGAACCATATTTTGCCTTCACTGCCGAGCAATATTGTCATTCCTGTGCCACTTGTCAAGCTTAAAATGTCGATAAGAGCATGCAGACTATATGATCTGCCCGACCTGCTCCATGGGGTCTACGTGCAGCTACACTGCGCTCAACAGCTGCAATGTTGCTCTTATGTGTATGTTTTAGTTTCAGTCTGTATGTTAAGGGGATAGGTAGAAGCCTGTCCATGTGCCTGGGCTGATACTATCATGTATTCAAAAGACTGATCCAAGAATGTGTCTCCACATTCGATATTCTGCTCAACAGCAGACCTGCCAAAGCAGTTTATGTAAGTCCTCAGTACTCCTAAAACAGTAACAAGCTTTAGTTCTCTAGCACTAATGCGATACTGAAAAATATGTTTTGGGTACCAAATATATTTTTTTACTGTGCCTTTCACTCTGAAACTTTGGGGAAGGTGGAGTGATTTAATGGGCCATTGAAAAATATCTAAGACATGACTTAGGCTCATATGATCTTATGCCCTACGCCTTAAAGGTAATGAGAGCCATTCTTAAACCAAAAGACTAAGCTGAGCCCTCATTAAATATTAATGGATACACCTATGATTCTGCCCTCCTGTGTCACCAGCCTTAGTTGATTTGTACTTTTCTCAAAAGCTTCCATTTTCAGATACAATGTGCTTTTCCCACCAGACCAACTGCGCCTACTACGAACTGCAGGCTGGCGATTCTGTCCATTTCAAGGTCCAATAGCAAAGGTCGTCCTTTCAAGACTGATGGGGAGGTCCCTTCCAGATTCCGCTCATCACCAACACCTCTGTCAAATGTCAAGACCATTCTGGATCCACAAATCACATTGCCAGTGGACTACAAAGCTGAGAGTTCCTGAACCTGCCGACAGAAGAGAACCTGCCTCCAGAGGCGCACCACAAAGACTAAACTAGGCACCACCCTCATCCCGGTCATTGCTATGGCCTGCGAGCCCAGTAGTAGGAAGCATCTCAGCTACCTTATCCCTTATTCAGTCTAGTCAGACCCATTTACAACAAGCCCATTTGGTTGGATCTTTTTGTGGCTGTATCAAGAGGGCCAGAAGAAGTGAACCACAAGAAGCCTACTGTGATCAATCTACGAAGACAATATTTTCCTGCAGGTTCCGGATCAATACAGTTAGTCACTCAACTTTCTTCATGTTTTGCAAGTGATCCAGCAGAAGCGGTGCAAAACTTTTTGTAATTATGTACTCCTTCACAAATTATCCAATACTAAAATCAAGAGTTTGGTTCCATAATAACTCTACAACCACCTACAATTCATGAGGTCATACGATAGATCTTTGTAAGAGCTAATAGGGACTCAGATCATTAGAGACGGAAAGCATTACCTTCATGAGGACCTATAATGAAGAAATGCCTGTCTAGCAACAATAGTCAGTAACTTTACAATATCAATAATTTCATCAATATAGAAGAAACAAAACTAAGAATATTTATAAAGGTACCTTTATCTAAATCTCATAACGAATGGTCAATGCACAAAAACACATTAGTATTTTCAATACTTAGTTATTTCATATTAATATAGGTATAATCACAATAAAATCACAGCACAAAGCAAATATACATCATTAATCAATAACTAGCATGAGGAGAGAGAGAAAGAAAGATATACATTGCAATTTCAGTATGCAATTCGAGATTTCATACGAACCTAGATTTCAATGAGCTAAAGCACTGCGTGCAATAGTCAAAAAATTTGCTAACCCTTCGGCTGTAAGGTATTAGCATATGTAATCTGCACCAGCCAATGAAGTACAAGGGAAAATCAGGAAAGTTCGATTCAGGGAAGATCAGAGTTTGGACCAACAGCATGTCATGCCCAAAGTTTGCAAGGAAAATAGCCAGGCAATCGTTCATTTCCCACAGGGTAGTTATACCTCAAAATGTTCGCAACTCCAGCCCCCAAATGTAACTTCTTCTCAGTTTTACATGATTCTATTGGTTGAGATCCATGGTGTGATTGTGGAATGATCATCCTCCAGTCCCAATCATCTGGAACTTTAACGTAATACTTGTGTTCTTTGTCCATAGTTTCTCTAAGGATATGATATCTTGTCACCTCGGTAATAGGAAGCATACTTGTTGCTTTTCATATCCACGCGCTCGCTTCCGAGTTAGCTTGGAACAAATTTAACACAATTATTCTTAGAAAGAATGCTCTAACCGTAGGAAGGAAATTCTAGTGATAAACACTCATAACTAAAACAAATAGATCAGCATTCTAGAAATAATGAAGGACAAAGTACAATACTCTGAGACCTGCATTTAGAAAAATACACTAACAGGGTTTGAGGCCTACATGGAAAACTTCTAAATCATCATTTTCTAATGGACTAGACACACTAAATAGAAGAATAGAAGAAGAGAAATAAAAGTGCATAAGAAAACCTCATTTTCATTTAATATATAATCAATAATTTGTTAACGTTTCATTAAAATGTATGTAAAAGCATTTTCTTATTAAGCTTGCACGTTAAAGAAATCATGAGCAGAAATCAATTTTTCTTAAACGTTTCTCTTAATTATACTTTGCTAAGTTACGGTTTTCATTAACACTTTACACTTATAATCCTAATATGTTAATTCTTTTGTAGGTTTCTCTTCCTTTTCATGAATAACGAAATCGTAAACAAATTTGAGACACTTCTACATGCTTTTACGATGCAGTTTTAAATCTTTCACGTATTGTGTCACTCCTGCATGCTTTTACAATGCAGTCTTAAGCTCTCATGTGGTTTCACAAGATCACGCTGTTAGTTTTGTTCATTAAAAGAATATTAGTTCGCACTTGATGAGCAGATTTGATCAAGCAAAATCATTCTCAAATAATCTTGCTCTATCAATCCCCCATCTGATGGCAAATCAAGCCATCACACAATCCATATAATCTGATTACAATCTGACTATTTTAGAATGCACTTGTTTTCATCTGTTCAAGTCTAACACCCTCTACATCCCTTAACACTTCATAATAAGCACCCTTTTTGGCTTCCAACTCTATTTCGTCCCTTTTTCTTTTCTTAGCCCTTCGTTTTGACTCTTCTACTTTGCACTTACAACATCTATATATCAATATAATGATTAATATGCCAATAGCAATTATTGGTATTAGTATTTATCCTATTAAACTGTTATTTAGTGCTGCAAACCAATTTCCCACCAAGGAAAAACCCTTACCAAGTTTTTCCCATGCACCATCAACTTTTAGCTCTGTTAAATCACTACGCAAATGAGTAATGTTACTAATATATTCCCTCAAATCTCTGCTTTTGTCAGGGATATAAGTGCAACATTGTTGAATTTTCAGCATACTACAGACTCCGCCCTCTTTTGCCAATAATACATCAAGGGCAAATCGATTTTGTAAAACCATTGATCTAATAGCAACCATTTCAGTATCAATCACTAAGAATGCACCAGCAGTGTCCGTTGATAAACGATCAACCACTGTAGACAATTTTCTAATTTTATGTGGGTTCAAAATCACTCCCACTGAAGGTATTAATGCACCAAAAGTATCACCCACAATTTCCGCAGCACTTATTCCCCTTCTATTCCGTGTTAATTTCTTTTCATTGGTTCTATGATTTTCATTCACATGGTATATTTTGGGAAAGACAATACCCACGTGACAACAACCATACCAATGTTGAGGCAATCTATGTTAAGCATTTTTACCACACATATAATATGCTCCAGGTAAACCGGATCAGTATCACCTCTTAATCCCCAACCCCCAGTAAACAGGAAGGTATGTTCACATTCACCAGAACCAATGAAATAATTATTATAATCAGTCTTTTGTCTTAGTAAGCAACTCTTCCCTTTGTGATGCCAATCCAGAGTCATCGCAGCATATGTCTCGCCTTTCTTATAATCACCCTCCCTATGAGCCCATGGAGGTACTCTAGACTTTAGCTCTACAGATTGTCTCTTAAATTCTTGCCATCTATCCTCCACAGTATTTATAAACTCTTCTCTACACTGTGTAAACTACATGTTTGATTATTTCTATGTGCATGTACAGTATCTATAGGCTTAGTGGTATGAAAGAAATCCCCCATATACTCAGCATTCTTCACACTAGTCACTATATTCATATTCTTCTTGATAGGAACTTCTGAGAAAACTAAATCATAATTTGAATAAAAACATTGAAACTACTCCCTGCCATAGTACAAACTTGTTAGTACACTACATGAAATTCCATATATTAAAGGAAGATGGTAATAAGTCACCGCTTCTGATACAGACGAGGGTAATTGCATGCACACATAACAATCTCTTGCATCAATTGTATCGACATACTCATACAAAAGTTTAGTATAAACATTTAACGAAAAGTCATTAATAGATTTATCTTGGTGTAAGTGATTTCCTGTTAGTTCTTTAATATTTATTTCTGCATCCTCTTTAAGGACTCTTGCTACCTCTGTTATTGTACTTACATAATCATTAGTAGGATTAACAGGAACCATAAAGTAAGGCACGATTTGTACTAACACCAACCAGACGAACAATATTACAAGAAAACATATAAAGCCAGCGTTTAGACACCTTTGCCTATTTGAACTTCAATTTTGACTACCAGTCTCAGTTTTATCAATTTTAAAGAGAAAAAAGAAAAGTAAACTATAAATATATATATATATATATATATTTTTTGTAACGATCCAAGTAATCACGCTCTCTTAGGATATATGCCAATGACAAAGATTTTATCACCAGTTACGCGTTTTGGGGAACACCGTCCCCTTGCTCACACACTGGGTATTGGTTTACACCACCACACATATAGTACATCGACATAAACAAGGGACAACCCGCTTAACCACAAGGGAGAATTTCCATGGTAAACACGGCATCCATTTTGAAGTGGGGTGAGTCACAATTTGACTATATATCACTTGCATTTCTAAGCTTTCATATTATTACCTCATAATATTAAATGCATAGACAAGTTATACATATATCCTTAGTACATGTTTCGTATCCATAATATGATTCAACATAAAATTGTTGTATTTCTGGACTCAAACAGATGTCCTATCGGAAATTCTGTGGTACTGTTTAATCTATGGGAAGGGCAAAAAGTGTTTTCGCTCTAGTGGCATATTCATCCTTTGGGCTACCTACATTATACAGTAGTTACTGTCTACTGCATGATAGATAGAGCAACATCAGGTGAACATGATAAAAGTAATTAACACAGTGTTGTAAAGGTACAGGTTCGGAATTCTTGCATTTGTCCAGTTTTTATACATACATTTCTGGCGCCAAAGTGGCTTTTGAACCTCGTCATTGGGCTCATGTCCTACCAATGAGGAGCCCATTGTCTTTCCGTGAACCTCATAACGTGGATTACTATTCTATGTCTATGTCTATGTCTATGTACTGTTTCTTATAGAGCGCATATATCACCCAGAGGTCTCATAGCGCTTTGCCGAGACTCAGGCACAGACAGAAAAGATGGCCAGGAACAAAAGAGGTTTAGAATAGCCAGGTCTTAAGAGATTTACGAAACTTTGTGTGCTCAATCTCAGTTCGTAGGTGTATAAGCAGAGAGTTCCAGAGGGTGGGGGCCAATTTTGAAAAAGATTTACTACCATGCTTAACTGTTCGAACCTTCGGAACTATAAGTAGGTGTTTGTTTGCAGAGCGAAGTGTCCTAGAAGGCTGGTACTTCTGTAGTTTTGTTGCCAAATACTGAGGGCCCTGTCCATTTAGAGTTTTATGGACTAGACAGCAGATTTTGAAGTCTATTCGCTTCTTAATAGGCAGCCAATAGAGCGACCTCAGATTAGGGGCAGAGGGAGATCGGGCTGGAAGATTTAAAACCAGTCTGGCTGCTGTTTTTTGCAGAACCTGGAGCTTATGAAGGAGATCAATGTTTATGGAAGCCATCAAGGCATTCCCATAATCCAGGCGGCTGACAATCAGACCCTCGACCAGTGGCAGACGGGATGGCAAAGGGACCCATTTAAAGATTATACGAAGGGCGTGCATTATCCCGTAGCAAGTACGTATTGTATGGTTGACATGATTCCGCATAGAGAGTTGGTTGTCAATCATTATGCCGAGATTACGGGCTGTTTCTTTCGGGATGGGACAGGTACCTAAGGTAGAAGGCCACCAGTCATTTGTCCATAGCGTCTGGGTATTATTCTAGATCTGTGTTGCTAAAAGTCCTCTGAGCGGATGCTCCACATGTTCAAGGGAATACCAAAGTGGGTGGTGTACCAGTCGTCAACAGATGGATCTACGAAACCCTCTCACTAAACGTGTATTATGTGCAAAAGCCGGAAAAATTACCAATCAGTGAAAATGTGCAAAAAATGGCAAAGATTAAGAAGTAAAGTATAGTCTTATCTTTTAACGTGCCATGTGCCGATTCCTCTTACTCTTGAAGAAAAGGGTAGGTGACCTCTACTGCTTCGTACAGGTCAAGGTAGGTCCCTTCCTTTCCTCCTGTGAAAAAGTTAAAAGAAAGAATGTAAGGTTAAAATTAGGAACCTGAACATAGTCAGTATCCACTATAAAACACGCTAGGCAGTAAAGATACAGTGTATTAATGTAATAATCTAAGTTACAGCTGTGCCTAAAGGTTGATGGTTGGAGACCGAAGAGTATTAGTGGTGCCCCCTACTCATCCTGTAAACGTATGATCATCTCCTCATCTTGATTATGGCCCCATGGGTTCCTCGTCTGTAAATCAATTGTGTGCCATGATTCACGTTTCCTGAGGAGGAGGGTTCTATTTCCCCCCCTTTTGTTTGATTTGACTTGTTCTATGATAAAGTACCTCAATAGCGAACTGTTGGAAAGATGGTATTCTTCAAAGTGGCGTGCTATTGGATAGTGTTTGTCTTTGTTGTTTATTGCCCAGAGGTGTTCCAGTATTCGTTTTGTTGCTGCAAAGGTAGTGCTCCCTACATACCTCATCTTGCAGGGGCATTCTAGTACGTAGATGACATAAGTGGTACTGCAAGTAAGAAATTGGTTAATGGTTTTGGTTGTGGTAGGTGTGTTGTATGTTTTAACCATATAGCTAAATTTACAAGCCTTGCAGTGTCCACATGGGAAAAATCCCTGCAGATTGTGTTGATGTTCTCTCTGTTGTGTGGTGATGTCTCCTTTTACTAGAATATCCCTGAGGCTTCTCCCTTTTCTGTACGTTATCATGGGACGATTGGGTAAGTCCCGTCCGACCACTGGATCACTTTTAAGGGTGTTCCAGTTGTCGTTCAAGATTTTCGCTATTTGTTTAGATTCTTCATTGTAAGTAAGAATAACTCTACTCACATTTTCTTCTCTCGTGGTAGGTTTTTCCTGGAGAGTTTGTTCCCGGGTTATTTGTTGTACTTTTTTGATTGCTTTTTTGATAACCCAATTAGGGTAGCCCCGCTCTTTGAATCTTTTCCTCATGATCTTAGTTTCTGATTCGAATGCTTCGTTGGTGCTACCATTTCTTTTTGCTCTCAGCAGTTCCCCAAATGGAATGCTCCATTTGAATACATCTGGATGGCTGCTGAGAGCATGGAGAAGACTGTTACCTGCTGTACTTTTCCTATGTAGCTTTGTGTTCAATTTGTCTCCGTCGGTCGTTACTACTACATCTAAAAACTCGACTGTATCCTTACTCATGTTGTATGTGAGTTTGATGTTGCAGTTATTCGTGTTCAGTAATTCAATGAATCTGATGGCACTATTCTCACTGCCTTTCCAGATCAGGAAAATATCGTCTATGTAGCGGAGCCAAGCAGTAACTTGGCTCCACATGGGACGCAAAGTCGGCTCCATGCGGATTTCTTCTTCCCACGCCCCCAGAAACAGGTTGGCAAAGCTGGGGGCAAAGCATGTCCCCATCGCTACCTCGAGGAGAACAACATCCTGGACCCTTCCCAGTCCGGCTTCCGTAGCAACCACAGCACCGAAACCGCCCTCATCGCCGCCACCGATGACATCAGGACCCTGCTAGACAACGGAGAAACAGCAGCCCTCATCCTCCTGGACCTATCAGCCGCCTTCGACACGGTCTGCCACCACACACTACGAACACGCCTTCACGACGCCGGGATCCAAGAGAAGGCCCTGGACTGGACCACATCCTTCCTTTCCGGCAGAACACAAAGCGTCCGCCTCGCCCCTTCCGATCCAAGGCCACCAAGATCATCTGCGGCGTACCCCAAGGCTCCTCCCTCAGCCCAACGCTGTTCAACATCTACATGGCACCCCTCGCCCACGTCACCCGACAGCACAACCTCAACATCATCTCCTACGCCGACGACACCCAGCTGATCCTCTCCCTCACCAAAGACCCTCACACCGCCAAAGCCCACCTCCACGAAGGAATGAAGGCCGTCGCCGAATGGATGAGGACCAGCCGCCTGAAGCTGAACTCGGACAAGACGGAGGTCCTCATCCTTGGTTCCAACCCTTCAGCCTGGGACGACTCCTGGTGGCCAACATCACTGGGAACAGCCCCGCCACCCACCGACCACGTACGCAACCTAGGGGTCATCCTCGACCCCACCCTCTCCATGACTAAGCAGGTCAACGCCGTTTCCTCATCCTGCTTCAACATCCTCCGAATGCTCCGCAGGATCTTCAAGTGGATCCCCACCGAAACAAGAAAAACAGTCACCCAGGCCCTCGTCACCAGCAGGCTGGACTACGGAAACGCCCTCTACGCAGGAACGACGGCTAAGCTCCTGAGACGGCTGCAACGCATCCAGAACGCCTCTGCACGTCTTATCCTCGACATCCCCCAACGCAGCCACATCACACCCCACCTGAGAGACCTGCACTGGCTCCCTGTCAACAAGAGGATAACCTTCAAGCTCCTCACCCACGCACACAAAGCACTCCACAACTCCGGACCAGCCTACCTCAACAGACGACTCAGCTTCTACACCCCCACCCGCCAGCTCCGCTCGACCAGCCTCGCCCTCGCCACAGTCCCCCACATCCGGAAAACGACCGCCGGCGGCAGATCCTTCTCCCATCTCGCAGCCAAGACCTGGAACACCCTCCCCACCAACCTCCGACAGACCCAAGACCTACTGGCCTTCAGAAGACTCCTCAAGACCTGGCTCTTCGATCAGTAGCAGCACCACCCCCCTCTTCCCCCAGCGCCTTGAGACCCTCCCGGGTATGTAGTGCGCTTTATAAGTGACATGATTGATTGATTGATCGCTGTGCCGAGTGTTTGTATAGCTCATCGTTGAACATAAAAATGTTGTTAGTGAGACAGAATCTTATCATCTCAACTAACATATTTGTGTGTTCAAGGCATCTGATTGGTCTCTGTTCTAGTAAATGTTGGCAAGATCTTACACGTAGGTCATGGTCAATGATTGTATACAGTGAATTCACATCCATCGTTATTAGAATAAGATCATTTGCCCACTGTACATTTTGTATTTTTCCCAGGAAGTCCTTAGTGTCTTTTACATGTGAGGGTAGATCTGTAACAAAGTTTCTGAGAAAGCAGTCAACATATTTCGAGATGTTTTTGGTGACACTCCCAATGGAGGAAACAATGGGTCTCCCTGGTGGTGTGGTAGGATTCTTATGTATTTTGGGAAGTAAGTAAAAGATGGGTAATCTTGGATAGTCGTGTTTCAAGTAGCAAAATTCTTCCCAATGTAATATGCTATTAGTTCTCCATCCATCAAGTTTTTCCCACATGGCAGTGATGCTTTGGTTGTATTCTTTGATGTTGCTTTTGGAGTAGAAATGTTTATCTTCTAGTTTGTATATAGAGTTCTTTGTCCCATATCACTATATTCCCTCCCTTGTCTGAGGGACGGATTACGATAGTCTCATCTTTGGATAGGGACTTTATTATCTTGTTTTGAGCTTGAGTTATGTTCCAATTTGTAGATCTTTGATTCTTTTGTTGTCGGGTCTTGATTAATTCGTACATCAAGGTGTCATGGAATGTATCGATGTTGTCATGGGAAAGGTTGGGGTAGAATCTGGATTTTGGTTTAAAGCCTGTTATGGTTGATTGGTCGGTGACTATGTCCATACTTGCCAATGTCTCAGTTTCTTCCAGGCCTGTTTCTACCAGCAATCCCTGCAAGGCTAGGAGAGGACCTGCGTCTCTAATACAGAGTATGTTGTTACCCTCTATTGTGATGTTAGGGGCAAGATTCATGGAGTTCATGGAATCTGGAAGATTCTCTCTGTGTTCTTGTTGTGATTTGTTTAACTCATGCCATTTTTTTAATTTCACTTTTCTGATATATTTAAATATATCAATTCTTGTCTCTAGGTAATTAAAGTGGTTGGTTGGGCAAAAGGATAGGCCTAAGCAAAGCGTTCTTTTTTCTAGTTCAGTAAGTGGTCTATTTGACAAATTGACAGTTGTTCTGCTTACCATGTCGTTGTCCATCATGGTTTCTTGGAGGTGGTTGCCTTGTTTCCCACTGGCATTTTTCCTCGTCCTCTGACTCTTCTGCTCCCTCTGTTTGTCTCGCTTTCTTCTCCGCTTGTTTCGTCCATATTTCTTCACCGGCCTCTCCCCCTCTGTCCTCTGCCCCTTCCTCGTGTTCTCGGGGTTGGTGTTGCTCTCGGAGTTTGCCTTCCTGTTCTCAGGAGGCGATACTCATCTAAAAACGTTGTAGGGACTCCAGTTTTCCCTTGTCTATTAGTTCTCCTGTCAGTTTCTTGATTTTGGAGGTCATCTGCATCACTGCTGGTTATTGAATCCGTTCCACTTGCGGTGTCAGCTATTTCTCCAATTGGTTCACCCTGCATCAATTTTTCATAAAGATAATCATAGTTATGACTATAGGTAAGAATCCTGCCTGATTCATAGACTATGCAGTCTCGGTGGAGTTTCCTTTGTTTGCGTGTCTTAATATCCTCTTCGTATCCCTTCATCCGTGCTTTCAGATCTTCCACATATTTTTTAATTGTTTCTTGTTCTTTGTGGTGTTTTAGTTCGTCTTCCAATAGTTTGTCAACATGTTTTTAGAGCTCTGGGCAGAGTTTTGTGACCATTCCTCGAGCATTTTCGGATTCGGGGATTCATACGATGGGGTGGTATATATTCTTAGTCCACGTGGGACAATATCCTTATCGATGTAATCTTGTAAGGATATGGCCTCCCACCACTTCAAGATTTCTGTTTTTTTTAAGTTTCTCCATTTTCTTAAGTTTGTCATGCAGTGAAATGTCCTTTATTGCTGGGGTACATGTTTGTTGTTTGTTGGGGGCTCTTGCGAATAGGCTTTGTGCAGCCAAACGTCTTTCTGATTCCTCATCCATCATGCGTGTATATAAGTGGCAAAAAAATGAAAATAAAGTGAGAGTGAAAATATCGCTGTGACTTGTTGTACAATTGGAATAGCCCCCCTCCTTACTATAGAGGGTTTTTACTCCCAGGCACAATGATTTGTTTGTTTTCCCGCTCAGATGTGGTGAGGTGATACTGGGTATGATGTCTGGAAAATGATCAAAACAGTCAATCAAGTGCGGTAGTTGAGTAAATTCAGTAGTGCTAATCCACTAGCACGATCTCCTGAAGTGGAAATATTAGGTATATCCCCACGAGTATTTTAATAATGATAGTCGTACACTTGGTTGTGATGTTCAGCAAGGCTCTAATCGCCGCAAACAAATGTTACCCAGGGTCCACGGAAAGACAATTGGCTCCTCATTGGTAGGACATGAGCCCAATGACTAGGTTCAAAAGCCACTTTGGCGCCAGAAATGTATGTATAAAAACTGGACAAATGCAAGAATTCCGAACCTGTACCTTTACAACACTGTGTTAATTACTTTTAGCATGTTCACCTGATGTTGCTCTATCTATCATGCAGTAGACAGTAACTACTGTATAATGTAGGTAGCCCAAAGGATGAATATGCCACTAGAGCGAAAACACTTTTTGCCCTTCCCATAGATTAAACAGTACCACAGAATTTCCGATAGGACATCTGTTTGAGTCCAGAAATACAACAATTTTATGTTGAATCATATTATGGATTCGAAACATGTACTAAGGATATATGTATAACTTGTCTATGCATTTAATATTATGAGGTAATAATATAAAAGCTTAGAAATGCAAGTGGTATATAGACAAACTGTGACTCACCCCACTTCAAAATGGATGCCGTGTTTACCATGGAAATTCTCCCTTGTGGTTAAGCGGGTTGTCCCTTGTTTATGTCGATGTACTATATGTGTGGTGGTGTAAACCAATACCCAATGTGTGAGCAAGGGGACGGTGTTCCCCGAAACGCGTAACTGGTAATACAATCTTTGTCATTGGAATATCCTGAGAGAGCGTGATTACTTGGATCGTTACAAAAAAACAATGTCCCGGTGAGCTTCGCCGGAATACGCTCCATTTACCATGGGCCAAGTGGGGCAGAAGAAGCAGCACGATTAACCATACATATATATATATATATATATATATATATATATATATATATATATATATATATATATATATATATATATTCAAAAATTAGCTTAGATTAAAAAATATATTAAAAAAATTAGCTTAGATTAATTATCTTAAATCAATTTAGATTAGCAAGGTTTGTGTATCACACATTTTCCAGGCCTCAGGTCCTTCAGGTCACAACGTCACAGCCTTAATTTCAAATCTCCTCTCTGTTTTTTTCACACCCTTTTTTTCTCATGCACAGTTCATTTAGCGTGGCTCATATGATGAGTTTTCTTAGGAACAGAACACAATGAATTCTTTTTCCCAATCATTTGTGGCAGCCAAATACGTCCATTCAGGGGCTGTTTACTTTTGACTTTGAACTCGTGCTCTTTTCGTTCTACGTACTGTGTTTTCTTCTTCGTCTGTATCACTTTGTTCAGATTGGTTAGCGACTTCAACCACAGTTGTTGGAATCTTTCTGCTCAAAGTACTTTTCAACTGCTTAGCTCCTCCAGGCCATTCATCACCTTTTCACACACATTTTTTCCAGGTACACTGTCTATTTCACCTGTCTGAAGACTCCGCTTAGCTGATTCCCTTTTCTCTTTATCTCCGTCACTTTCAGGAACTCGTGCTCTTTTCGTTCTACGTACTGTGTTTTCTTCTTCGTCTGTATCACTTTGTTCAGATTGGTTAGCGACTTCAACCACAGTTGTTGGAATTTTTCTGCTCAAAGTACTTTTCAACTGCTTAGCTCCTCCAGGCCATTCATCACCTTTTCACACACGTTTTCCAGGTACACTGTCTATTTCACCTGTCTGAAGTCTCCGCTTAGCTGATTCCCTTTTCTCTTTATCTCCGTCACTTTCAGGGACCTACTCTCTTTCAGTTTTGACAGTAACAATGTTATGAGACCCAGTAGCTTGTGCCCACTCTCTTTGATTCTCAGTCTGTTCAGGCTCTCTTTGTTCTCTTTGTTCACCTTCAACTGACTCAGTACTTTCAAGTGGATATGGGACTCGACAAGTGTGTGCAGCCTGCACCCAGTTAGGCAAACCACTACATTTAATGGCTGTTGTTGTTACAAGTATCACTTGACATGGCCCACGCCAATGAGGTTCCAACCAAGAGTTCCTCACATGTTTTTTCACAAGCACCCAGTCACCGGGGATCAAATTGTGTGCTTGTTCTTGTTGGACAGTGGTTGCAACTTCTCCAACCTGGTGAGACACAGAACGTACTATGTCACCCAATCATTTACAATAATCGAGCACTAAATCATCAGATATGTTCACAAGCTGATTTGCTGGGACTGGTGGCTAACTCATAGCTCTCCCCATAACAAATTCATGTGGGGGCAGTCCAGTTCTTCTGTCTGGGATATTTCTCAAACTCATCAACACCAATGGTAATGCATCAGGCCATTTTAGTGTTGGGGATGCACACACCTTAGCCAATCGTGATTTTATTGTGCTGTTAATTTGCTCGAGCACACCAGATGTCTCAGGTGGTTAAGCACAATGCAATTTTTGCTCAATTTGTAATGCAGCACAAATCATTCGCACTACTTCATTATTGAAGTGTGTTCCTCTATCTGATTCCAATGAGACTGGAAATCCGAATCTAGGTATCAACTCTCTAAGCAACAATTTAGCAACAGTTAGACTGTCATTACCCCTTATTGGGTGTGCCTCGACCCAACTTGAAAACAAACACACAATCACCAAGACATGTTTTAATCCATTGCAAGGAGGCTTATCTATAAAGTCCAACTGCTTATGAGTAAATGGAACTCCCGCTTTTCCAATTTGACCCAAGCTAACAACTGTTTTTTTTCCTGGATTTTGCTGCTGATATGTCACTCATCTTTGGCACAGACTTTCTGCAATGACTCTGAATTTTGTATTATACCAGGACTGTATCATAGCATTTCTGCCTACATGAGTTGGACCATGGCAAACTCTCGCCATCTGTGATGACAAACTATCTGGTAATACAGGTCTCCCATCTGTGTAAACCCACACTTCATCATCTGCTCTGCGTGTACATTCTGCTTGATTCACCCTTCTATTTCTGCTTCAGTAACTGCATCTTGTAATTCTCTAATTTCCTTCCATGTTTCAACAGTTAAAAACATTAGTCTGCATTCTGTTTCATCAGATTGTTCTTTCAAATGTTCCCCCTTGTTTGTAAATAAATTTTGAGCACAAAAGTGCGCAATTTCGCCAGCATATCTGTTGCCAACGGTGACATAGTCACTACCAGATTTATGTGCTAGACATTTCACCCCCCCAATTTGAGCTGGCAATTGTAGTGCCATCAGTAGGTCTTTTACACACTCTCCATTTCATATGGGTGAACCCGAATAGGTCATGGACCCACGTTGAGACCACAACTGCCCAAAATCATGCACCACCCCAAAACCATATTGACTGTCCGTAAATATGGTTACTCGCATTTGCTTCGCAATACAACATGCTCTAGTCAGTGCAATCAACTCCACCACTTGTGCTGAACTCACTCCTTTCAACCATGATGCTTCAATGACACTCATCACTGTACAAATCGCATATGCAGCTCGCAAAGTACCCTCAGAATATCTCAAGCATGATCCACCCACAGACAAAACATGATCAGATTCAAGAAATGGAGTATCTTGTATGTCAGGCCTTGGCTTTGTACACAGTTCAGTCACATCCAAACAATCATGATCTGCTTCATCCACCACCACTTCACACCTAGGAATCAGTAACAAGGTAGTTGGATTCAAACTCGTACATCTTATCACAGACACATTCTCTGCACCCAAAATTACTTGCTCATATTTGGTTAAGTGACTGCTCGTAACATGCTGTCTGCGAATTTGCGTTAACAAAATCTCAACTGAATGTGGCACATACACTTTCAACAGATGTCTCATTACAATCATCTCACTCTGCCCCAGGCTCATGCAAATAGCAGCAACTGCTTTCAAACAATCAGGTAAGACAGCAGCTACAGGATCCAAAGTAGCAGAAAAATATGCCACTGGACTGCGTGCTGTTCCGTGCATTTGCGTTAGAACTGAAAGTGCACAGCCATCGCGTTCACTACAAAACAGTGCAAATAGAGTACTTCTTTTTTACAAAATTGTAATTTTGCTGGTGACACTTTATGCCCACCTACTGCTAAATGGTTCAGTAGAGCAATCGTATCAGCAATGCAGGCTTCTTTTGTTCCTGACGCAATCAATAAGTCTCTATGTATTGCACTAAAACTGAATTATTAGGCATTACCAATGACTCCAAACTTTTCTTCAATATCTGATTGAAGATCGAGGGACTCTTTGTATACCCTTGAGGAACTCAGCACCATGCCAAGACACGGTTTCCGAACCGGAACGCAAATAAATATTGACTATCCGGATGCAAGGGTATCGAGAAAAAGGCTTGACATAAGTCAATCAGCGAAAACCATTCCGCTTTGCAAGGAATTTGGTATAGAATCAAAGCTGGATTTGGCACTATTGGACAACAAGGTATTACAATCTGATTAATTTTACTAAGGTCCTGCACTATTCTGTACTTTCCGTTAGGTTTGCGAATTCCCACGATAGGTGAATTGCATGGACTCCCTACAATATCTTTAAGGATGCCTTGTTCAATTAACATTTCAATTACAGGAGTTATTCCTGCAATTTTTTCAGGACTCATCTTGTAAGCTGCTGTTCTTGGAAACTCTGCATCTGGTTTTACTGTAATCTGAATTGGAGCTACTCCTTTCATCAAACCAATGTCTTTACCTGAAAAATCCCACACATCAGGTAGCACTGTATCTCTCAACTCATTAGGCAAGTCATTTGCTGTAAATAGAGGATATTAATAATTCACTTCTGTTCCCTGCCGTGCCATTTTAAAGACTACATCTTCATCTTTTGTGTGAAATGCTATTCCATCTAGTGTACAGTAAATGGAACAATTCATCTTACATAAGAAGTCCCTTCCCAATAGGTTAACTGGACTTGTGTCACACACCACAAATTTGTGTAAATCATGAAATCCTCCAATCTGTACTTTCATTGGTTTAGTCACTGGGGTCTTAATCAATTCATCTGAAACTCCTAAAACTTGGATACTTTCTCCCGAGAGGGGTAGGTTGGGAATTTCCACAGTTCTCACAGTGGAACGGGTAGCACCAGTATCCACGAGGAACGTAACATTGTTTCCGTCAACCTCGCCATCCACATAGGGACCACACTGATCTACCTCTAAGGATGCGCCAAGCACGCACTTCTCCCCCCCCTTCAGGCACCATCATGTTATATTCCATATAGGTACCCCAATATAGGCTCAGGTAACGTCGTAACCTTCCACCTATACTCTCCCCTACATTACACACATAACGGTTCTTGGGGACTGACCTTTTACCTAGAGACGACAAGTGCACACAGAACGCTGGATTTTCCCTGGTAAAAGTCTCATACATTATGCATGAGGATTCTTGGAAACTCAGCAGGACTACCATCTCCTGTATAATAACTATGTATAAAGTTCAGTCCCGACGTCATCCTAAGTCCGACAAGTGGCACAGCAAGGTAGAACCCCCGGGGAGACCTTTGGGTATATAAACATCACATGTTGCTGAGACAAACAGAGGAGATCAGGACTTCCCTGCCGACACACTGACATGAGACACTGAAGCTCCTGCATGCAGATACTCCAGCTTGCAGTGGTCGAAGATCCCTTGTGGGGTGTCCAACTCGAGACCAAGACGGTGTCCCACAGTTTCTTACTTCAGGTAATGGGGTTGACTTTATCCTGGAGGGATTCTTGGCTTAACACCTACACACATTCTAGGTACACTTAGGTACATCTAGTTTGGATTTCATCGTAGGAGTATGCATTTTATTATCATGTATTTTATATACCTGCCTGTATTCATGATTTTAGCATAATGGTAGAAATCTACCATGCTTTTACTTTCCTAGTGCTTCTAATCATTTATATCTGTTTTTGTCCAGTGGTTGTTTCAGCACACCTATTTTACACTAGAATAATGACTGTTCAATAAATGCTTATTGAAAAACTTCCATACCGTTTATTATGTGTATCTCTCAGACTAAGTGAGCACGAGTGACTGAGCGAAAGGTAGTACACTGTTTCCACGGTCCTGAGGGATCAGGGTTGTCATGTTCGATAGTTGCCAAGTACTATTCCCTCCTTGATAAGAGGAGTTACTAGTGGCACTGTGAGCTAGCAGGCCAACATACCCGGTGGGGGTGTCTAGAATCAGTCTGACACCAATCCTATAGTGTATGTTGTCTAAACGCACAGATCCTATATAGGTTTTATAGGAACTACACCACAATCATTGAGATGTAGCTGAATCATTTCCATCCAACTGCATCAAATACTGTGAAGACACCTGCACATTTGAATTCAATTGATCATTTGTTTGAAAACCCATATTCGCATTGTATCTTTGTACTTGACCATTCATATTTTGCATAGGAGCTTGAGGTATTCGCTGACCCTGTCCTCTGCCCATTGACATCTGTTTATTCATTTGCATCTGATTCATTCCATCTACTCCTGTATCTACAAACTGTGTATTACCTGTGTTTGCTTGTATACTTTTACACTCGCGCTTCCAATGTCCCATCTTGCATGACAAAGAAACTTCTTTTTCAATTCTTCTATATTACCACCTCAACCTCTCCCATGTGGTAATGGTATCATATTCGTCACAGTATTTCCATTTGTCACTACACCTCTCATACCACTAGTAGTCTGACCATTTCCCTGATAAACTCCTGTAAAATCCGTATTCATATCCAGGAATCCTCCTTTCTTTGCTGCTTTCATCTGAGCCAACATCAATTTCTCTTTTAACATTTTATGACGCAAATCAATATCGTCGCCACAATATTTTGCATAATGAAGAATCTCGTCAATTGATTTACTCTGCCAGCAAATTAAATGCTGCTGAATCATGGCACTTATTTCTGGTCTCAATCCATACACAAACCGATATACAAAATGTCCCATATCTTTTTCAGAGATATTCTCAATACCACTGTACTGTTTAAACACATGTAAAAGCTTCTCATAATATGCATGTATTGACTCTTTCAATTCCTGAGTAGTCCTGTCTATTCATACCCAATCTTTTCCTTTCTGTGAAATTTTCCCTTTCAAATACGTAATGACCTGATCATACTTTTTCATAACTTCTTCTGATGGTGCTCCTGTCTTTGGATTTCTTGGATATTCTTCTTTCGGCCAATCTACAGCAATTTTACACTCAACCTACAAATCAGTCAGAACTACAATATCAAACAAGCCATTCAAATCCTTCCACAAAACTTTTGAAACCTTGACAAACCTCTCCACTTGTTTATACCATTCCACTGGTTTCTCTCTTAACCTAGGAAAATCATTCGTAAAAGATAATATATCCTGCCATGACCAAGGGACATGAACCAACCCGCCTCCTGGTACCTCTCTCATAGGATATACCATCGCATCAGCTGCTCCAGTTCCTGTTTCCCTCACAGGATACAGCGGTAAAGCCTCTGAAGTCACTATTGTATCCTCCTTCTTTTTTACCCATCTGCCTTACCATCGATCTAATTCACCCCAACACTTTAAAGTGTTAATTAATTCTTTGATCAGCAAACATTTTCCTGAAACATTCAAATTCTCAAAATCTTTGTCAGTAAAATCTAATCGATATGTCTTTTGTAAAGCCTTGGACTTCTCTATGTCAACTCCATATGTTTGGGCAACCTCAGCAAATTTCTCATGTAAATTTCTCGCTCTCCGCGTTATATTTTTACACATGAAGAACAATTCTTCATCCTGATATTTACCTAATCTTTCTGGACTAATAGTTCCCCAAATCATTTCTTCCAAATCTGCTTTCAATTTGCTCACATATATGCTCATGCTGTTTTTCTGTAAGCTACATCGAGGTGCTATTTCTTTTATCCACTCATCCAATTCTTCCACAGAAGGACCTACAGATCCCTGAGTATCTTCACTAACTCTACGTGACCCTCCTGACGTTGATGTTACTCTTTTCTCAATTTGCAATGTCCTCCTTGAATCTATATATGCACCTCTTTTTGGTGGTTCAACTGAGTTTTCTGAAACACAAATTAATGGCTCTAATCCATCTCCCGTTGCTGCACTTGGATTTACTCTTTTATTCTCAATCGATCCTTGGTTCACCTCATTCATTCTATGAATTCCACTCATATTTCTTTCTGGTATTGTTAAAGCATGTACTCGAGAAATTCCTTGTCCATCATTGTATAATGGAACAATGGGGCCAATAGTCACTGGGACTGACAAAGCATCTGGTTCATTGGTGTAATTGTTCTCAACAACTCCTCACTAACTGGAATCTGATTCTGTCTTACTGTGTTTTTCCCTGTGCCATTTCTACATGTACTATTGAAGCACTTGGGATGGAATCTGACTCCACTTGATTCTGTTCCTCATGATAAGGTGGAGATCTATTCATCAATAACTAATTTAAAAAATCATCATCTATATCGTCAGCTTCCCCAATAAATTCTGTATTTTTAGATTTTCTCCTTACATTTTTCTCCCTCATTAGTCTCATCTACAATGACTGGAAACATTTGAGTTACTTCAGCTATATCTCTTCTCCACATTTTCTTCTGGGCATCCCACTTTGCTTCTGAATATCTACTCACAGTATTCTTATATCTAGTCTGATACCTTTCTCTTTCTCTTTTGTATGCCTCATGTTCCCACTCTTCAAGAGCTTCATACTGCATAGGTCTAGGATTAGGTCTCAAGTTGTTCATTTGATTCCTTAAATTTTCTAAAATTCTAGTATTAAAAGTCCCATTCTCTGGAAATGCTAAATTACCATCTTGCTCAGTACATTTCATCCAATTTTGTAGCCATGTACACGTGTGATAACCCCTTTCTAATGACATAAATGTAGCAGGGCTCCCTTCAGGAGCCACAGGAATTCCTTCTTTAATTGGTATTGGCTCATCTTTTCGAAACAAGGTTTTTAACAATTTTAAAAACTTCATGATTCTCTATGCTAAAAATTAAAAATCTATACTAAAGAATCATTCAACTATTCTTTTCCGTGTTATGATTCTCTGCTACCAATCAAAATTATTCATGCTGTCCAATCTCAGCGCGACTCACACCAACCAACCAATACCAGCGCGGCACCTAGTGACGTCAGTTAAACTCCTGCGACTGGCCCTCCCTTTACAAAATCAGCGTCAGTGTCTTTACAAAGTCTTTAACAAAACAAACCAAATGATACAACTTGTTTGCTCAACTAAATGAAAACGATAGAACCATATACTCTGAGAGTTTTCTTTTACTTCCAGCAAAATCTCGAATGAAAAAGTCTCAAGATCCCTCCAGATGCGCTTTTGAAGAAACCTCAAAAATCCTCACTTATCACACTTCAAGATTCCCTATGCAAGTACCGACAAGACACCATTGCTCAACACTGCATCAACAGCAGACAACACACTAAGGGGTCGATTCCGATTCGGGCCGGAAATTTCTCCGACCGAGCCGGACCCGGAGAGATTTCCGACCGAATCGGACCCGTGCAGTCCGACCGAACGAGTACGATGCGGCCGTATGTTATCGGACACGAGTCGGGTCGGACTCCCATTGAACTCAATGGGAGCCGGTCGTACAACGCGTACGCGGGCTCCCATTGCCTCAATGGGTGCGAGGCGGACAAGGGCGCCCCTACAGCGAGTACGCCGCGAGCGCTCGCGGCGTACACGCACAGGTAGGGGGACCCTTGGGTCCCCCCTGTGTGCGCCTCGCGCGGCTACGCGTACAGGGGGGTCCGACACGGACCCCCAAAGTACGGCTCCGACAGCTCTTACGAGCCGGAGTGCGCGGCTCGGTCGGACTGCTCGCGGCGCGCATCGTACTTACCCGGCCGGGAAACGTCTCCATTGCGCGGTGCGAACCGGGTCCGACCGAGTCGGTCGGAGCGGTTCGAGTCCGAGCGAGTCGGTCGGAGTTATCGGGACGCCCGGACGAGTCGGTCGGCGAATTCGCATCGTACTCGCTCGGCCGGACCCGCGTACGGTTCGGTCGGGAAACAGGCTTTCGCATGGCTTTTTTCCCGACCGAATGGTATTGGGTGCGCCTCCGACCGAGATCGGAATCGGCCCCTTAGTGTATGCCACACTAAGACTGCCGTTATGCTTTATCCCGGGATCTTAAGCCAACGACGGACCCGTTACTTCCATTAAGGTCAACGACGGACCACAACAATTCTGTCTCTTATTGCTGTCTCTCCATTATCTAGTATATTTAGTCAATTTAAACCATCCAATTACGCTACCAGAAAACTGATCCAGCGGAAGCGGTGCAAAACGTTTTGCAATTATGTACTCCTTCACAAATCATCCAATACTAAAATCTAGAGTTTGGGCCTATAATAACTCTACAACCACTCACAATTCATGAGGTCATCCGATAGTACTTTGTAAGAGCTAATAGGGACTCAGATAATTAGAGACAGAAAGCATTACCTTCATGAGGACCAATAATGAAGAAATGCCTTTCTAGCAACAATAGTCAGTAACTTTACAATATCAATAAAT
This sequence comes from Calotriton arnoldi, assembly GCA_963921515.1. Classification (NCBI taxonomy): domain Eukaryota; kingdom Metazoa; phylum Chordata; class Amphibia; order Caudata; family Salamandridae; genus Calotriton; species Calotriton arnoldi. Next base: position 135,923 of record CAWUFW010004842.1, read on the forward strand.
TCATCAATAAAGAAGAAACAAAACTCAGCATATTTATCAAGGTACCTTTATCTAAATCTCATAACGAATGGTCAATGCACAAAAACACATTAGAATTTTCAGTACTTGGTTATTTCATATTAATACAGGTATAATCACAATAAAATCACAGCTCAAAGCAAATATACATAATTAATCAATAACTAGCGTGAGGAGAGAGAGAAAGAAAGATATACATTGCAATTTCAGTATGCAATTCGAGATTTTATACCAACCTAGATTTCAATGAGCTAAAGCACAGAGTGCAATAGTCAAAAAATTAGCAAACCCTTCGGCTGTAAGGTATTAGCATATGCAATCTTCACCAGCCGATGAAGTACAAAGGAAAATCAGGAAAGTTTGATTCAGGGAAGATCAGAGTTCGGACCGACAGCATATCATGCCCAAAGTTTGCAAGGAAAATAGCCAGGCAATCGTTCTTTTCCCACGGGGTAGATAAACCTCAAAATGGTCACAACTCCAGCCCCCAAATGTAACTTCTTCTCAGTTTACATGATTCTATTGGTTGAGGTCCATGGTGTGATCGTGAAATGATCATCCTCCAGTCCAAATCATCCGGAACTTTAACGTAATACTTGTGTTCTTTGTCCATAGTTTCTCTAAGGATATGATATCTTGTCATCTCGGAAATAGGAAGCATACTTGTAGCTTTTCATATCCACGAGCTCGCTTCCGAGTTAGCTTGCAACAAAGTTAACACAATTATTCATAGAAAGAATGCTCTAACCGTAGGAAGGAAATTCTAGTCATAACTAAAACAATTAGAGCAGCATTTTAGAAATAATGAAGGACAAAGTACAATACTCTGAGACCTACATTTAGAAAAATACACTAGCAGGGTTTGAGGTCTACATGGAAAACTACTAAATCATCATTTTCTAATGGACTAGACACACTAAATAGAGGAAAAGAAGAAGAGATATAAAAGTGCATAAGAAAACATCATTTTCATTAAACATATAAACAATAATTTGTTTACATTTCATTAAAATATATGTATAAGAATTTTCTTATTAAGCTTGCACGTTAAAGAAAACATGAGCAGAAATCAATTTTTCTTAAACGTTTCTCATAATAATACTTTGCAAAGTTACAGTTTTCATGAACACTTTACACTTATAATCCTAATACGTTAATTCTTTAGTAGGTTTCTCTTTATTTTCATGAATAACAAAATCTTAAACAAATTTGAGACGATTCTACATGCTTTTACAATGTAGTTTTAAATCTTTCACGTTTTGTGTCACTCCATGCTTTTACGATTCAGTCTTAAGCTCTCATGTGTTTTCACAAGATCACGCTGTTAGTTTTGTTCATTAAAATAATATTAGTTCACACTTGATGAGCAGATTTGATCAAGCAAAATCATTCTCAAATAATCTTGCTCCATCACCCGTTTCAATTTCCAACTGAGTAGAAGGGGTTCATACCTATGCCTTTGCAGGTCACCACCCTGCACTCACTACCTATTGCCAAATGGGCCCCATTTAACTAAGTCTGCCTCTCAACTTGCCCATAATCATAGCCATCTCTACCTGCGCTATCACTTTGCAGGGTAAGCCCCCAATAGAGTTCTTCGTTCTGCCTCCGTCAATCTGGTAGTCACTCCTCACATTAGGCACAAGTACCTTGGATACAGAGCCTTTTTCACTGATTGCTGGCAAGCTCTAGAACTGTTTGCCAGACTCCTTTGGACGTGTCCAATCCTACACCTTCCTCAGAAAGCGACTCAAGATATGACTCTCAGTATCACTGCTTAATTCTGCCTAATATTGCTCTCCCTACTCCTGTCCATTCTGATCAGATTCTAGTACCAAGCCTACTTGTTAAAGGTTATCATGTGCATTTTATAAATTTTAAGCATTCATTTGATATTATCTCACTTTGTCTTCCTCATTTGATGACTTATTTAAATTCACTCCGGTTTTTTATTATTACCTTATTTAAGGACAGTTGTATTGCTTACTCAGTTGGGGGCACACTCCAAGACGTAGCCACATTACCCTCACCTCTCTTAGATTGTCGTCTGAAACACTGACTATCCTTAATTTTAATACTCCTAGGGGCATATTCTCAAGGAACTATTGCCGAGTTAACGGCACTTTATCTCAGCCAAAGTCGCGATAAAACTATCGCCCCATTCACAAGCTGGTGCTAACAGCCGACAACACCAGTTTATCTGCGATAGCAGCCGCAAAAAACATCGGCAAAGATGACCCCAGCAACTATCGCTAATGAGATGCAGAGTAGGCGTTCCCGAGCAAAAATCTGCGACACCACACCTCAACATTCTCAACGACCAGCCAGATCGGCGATAAGATCTCAAAACAAGCGATAAGGCGTGTTAGCAGCATGAATCTAACACCTGCTCTGACCTGGTGCAAAGTCGGACGACAACCTGCACCATCAAAGGGAGCCCAGCTTAGAGCCACACATGAAGAGCAACAGATGCCATGGAGCCACTGACCATGCATCCCGGAGCCCCAAGAGGGCAACAACACCCACCGCCACCACCCCCAGGACCACCCCCCCGGGGCCCCACTCCGGGCACCCCCCACCCACCCCCGGACAAAGATATGTCACATCAACGTTACGAAATCGTAAACAAAACAATGTGCCTGATGTCGCACAATTACAACACCTAACATACATGTGTTGTCAGAAAAAATGAGAATCATACATTCATCTCAGAATTTGCAAATAATTTGTTTCATTCAGAATAAACACAAAACAACTATTTTGAAGAGTCATGGCGGGTCCTCTCAGGACAATCTGTAAGTCACAGCCTGCAAAACAAAATTCCAGATAAGAAGGTGTGTCATGCGCTCATCAAAGGACAGAGAGAGCGAGCGAAAGAGAGAGAGAGAGATAGAGATAGAGAGAGTGAGAAAAAGAGAGGGAGAGGGAGAGAGAGAGAGAAAGAGAGAGAAAGAGCGAGATTGTACAAGGAGTGCAAGGCCAATCGGGCTCTTGGCTCATACATGCCAACTGTTGTGTGTGTATCGCTATTGGTGCACACTAAGTCAAAGGCCTGCCATCAATTGCAACGCGAAGGCCACATCACATTTCAAAAATGCAAGCAGTAGTCAGACTAACATTAGGAATGAAAGCTCCTTTGTCTCAATACACAAGGCTGAAGGACATCTGAACCCCCGACCTTGGTCTTGAATGCGGCTGGCACTCCCTGCGAAAGATACCATACCAGATCTTGACGACTCCCACACCACGAACTGTGCGAATGAAAGACCAATGTGTCCACTCCCCACACACACTTGTCCCTGCTTGAGGTACACCTGCATGGGATGCTCCTGACACATAAGTAAAAAACAACCCATACGCCCAAACGTTGCACACAAATTCGACTCATTGCTCCGAGCAGTGGCATATCATCCACATAACTGCCGCCTGTCAGAAGAGTGCCGGTGCTACGAGACCAACAAAGGCAATGGCTGGCAATCCCGGGCACATGCACAACCCCTGTCACGTGGAACTGTACCGTGCAGGAATGCTGCATCTGTTGGGATCACTGCCACTGGCAGTGTTGCGCATCAGTTACCGTCTGAGTTTCCGTCTTGCGTACATCACCTGCGTCCAGCCCTGGTTCCTCTGTCGATCATGCACATTCGAGTGGCCCATGGATGTCTGCCTATCCAACACAACGGTCGCTGAACTGGATTATGACACAGGATCCTTTCACCTGCTCACTGTCAGCAGGGCACACAGTCAGCGCAGTCCGGTGCTACAGCACTATGCAGATCCCATGGGCTGTGAGTCGTGTCCCCTGACATGGGCCAATGAGCAGACGCCAAACATCACATGACTCATCCAGCAAGGCAAGGTGGGCTGAGACCGTTGACATCCGTAATGATTTGTGTTCACTTTTGCCACCCCATTACTTGCACCTTGACATGTGCCTAAGCTGCCTGTAAGTATCTTAAACATTGGTCTGCATGTTGTGGCCCTTGCCCTGCCCGTACTGACACGCACATGCCAATAAAGTCTACGCAACTTCACTAGTGTACAACTGTGATGCGTGTTGATTATAATGACAAATCGTGTGCCTGCCTACATGTGCATTGTCCGTACACAGGGAGGGATTGACTGATGCTTGTGAATTGGGGGTGAGTCCCTATTGACAGCTCCACCTCTGTGAGCCAGACATTATGGTTGGGATAGTTGCTGGCAGACCTGTGCTCTTACGTGTCTCCAGCAATGTGAGTATGGTGTCCAACTTCTTGCCATGTAGATCAAGGTTATCCATCAAAACAGACTGTGTCCACACAGATGTGTGTGAGTAGGTATACGAAGAGACGTTCTGTTGTCACATGTGATGGGGGACACCACTTCAGGACTGCTACCGAATTTGACATTTCTACACACAGCCCTATTTAATACATGGACGTGGGGCTACGTTGGGGGGTAACGCGATTGTTGTTCATGTGCAATGAGGCCACAGCTAGTTCACACCTTCACAGTCATCTAATTGGCCATGTGGGTCAGGGTCAAACATGCACATTGATGACATTTACCAGGGTGTACCTTTTAGTGCAATCAATGTACCTACATCCATCCAAACTTTTATACGTGAGTGAACATAGACATGACACATCTGTGTGATTTGGAATGTTTTATTCACATTCTGGGTAGTGTTGGAGCTGGAGCAGTACATGGCCATTTCAAGCCCACATGACATGGTGTTGCCCAGTGGTGGGCCAACCAGAGTCCTTGGGGGAATAAAAAATATAAGAGGAAGAGTTCAGTCCGCAGCCGGATTGCTGTATCATTGGTACCAGAGCAGATATGGCAGTCCATGTCGGGGTCCAGGTGAATGTCGCAGAGTGTTTCGGGGGACAGTGGGAGGTGTTGTTCCAGGGCATGATGCAGAGGGCAGAACCAGGCAGGGACAGGCCATATGGCAGGGACGGATGCTACTACCTCCTTCCTCACACAGTCATTACCCTCCACATCTTACTCCTCTGAGACGTCTTCTGTGTCCGGTGTGTCAGGTGTGTGTGGTGGGGTTATGACTGCGTCACTGTGTGCCACTGACACATCAGGGTGCGAAGGTGATAGGGCTGCATCACTGTGTGCCACTGACACGTCAGGGGGCGGAGATGTGTGTGTCGAGGTTCCTGCAACAGTCATCTGGTACAGGCTCAGTGGCAGCAATGGCAAGATGAGGATCTGCAGGGCATGGAAGATCCCAGCCACATCTCGCTGGTGTTCAGCCGTGGCAGCCATACTTCCAGCCTGCATCGGCTCCATGGTCTCCATTGTCCTCCGCATCTGTGCCAACTCTGTGCTGTCATCGCTGGAGCCTGTCTGACTAGACAGTTCTTGTATCCGAGTAATGCCCCCAGCGATGTCAGCCAAGGATTGTTGGTGAGCATGGTGCGGACAGTGGGTGTCCGTTAGGCATGTGCGTGAACACATCAGCAATTTCCTTCCAAACAATCTATGCACACACCTGGAGAGGCTTCAGCAGGGTACAATGTGGGCTGATCAGAAATAGTTTCAGTATACTTAGGATTTGTGGCACACAGGTGCAGCAAAAGGATGCTGCAATCCAGGCAGCCCGATAATGGTTCAAATGTACCTGAATCAATGCTGAATATAAAATGCTCATTACTAATATTTGTATTGTAGTGGGATTCTTGTCATTTGTATACTGGTTCACTACAGTCTAGTAACAATAGGGCGATTTCAGTTTAGTGGCAATACAATAAGAAATTGAGAACCCTCCCATTTTTTTATTTATTGTTGCAGAAGATGGCATCTCATTCTCTAAGTAGTGTGAGTGATGGACGGTAAGTCAATCTGAACACTTTGATTTTTTTATTTATATGTTTTGCCCTCCTCTTCTATGTAAATCCATGTAAAGATAGCGCTCCACAATTTCGTTGTTAAATAATAACTATATTAATTACATGGTTCTCAGACATTTGCCCCAGATATGGTCTTGTCACATATACATGCACATGCACACATGGTCATCCCCATGACACATAATTTTGAAACACTCATCTAACACAACGTTCAGTCACACCTGACTGTCTTTATTACTACTTTGGGCAAAACAAGGGATTGACTCCATTACATACATGCTGCTCAGTGGATGGAATCCTAACAGTTAACTTGGAATACTATTCATTTCAAGGTCTACGTCTCATCTGCAGGAATACTAGATTAGAAGGGATATTGGTTCATTGAAACTCATCTCAGGGTATCAGAAAAACACATGAGAAGCTGCGAGTAGCTCTCAGTGTAAGCTACCTCATGAGAGTTCTGCACGAATGCTTCTATCAAGATTACATGTTAGCCCTAGGAAGACTGAACTCCTATTTTTTTAGTCTCCTACTCCCAAATGCCTCACATACTCTTCACCTTAGCACCAACATTCCTTGGATGACATGGATTCCACACTAACTCACATAAGAGCAACCGAGCGGATGGGTAGGGTCCAAAAAAGGCCACCAGTCTACTATCTTCAGGGTTATCCAAGGATATAGGAGTAGATGCCTCACTCACTTTAACGTGACATGCTTCATCATCAGCACCTATCCACACCCTGGTAGGGTGGTACCACCAGGGCAGACTCAACCAAAAGAAGGTTTTGGGAGTTCTTAGATAAAATCTGACTGGATAATGCAGGGATCCAGAAAGGAAGTCTAGTGAAAGATTTAAAAATACCTCACAGTATACCCAAAAGGAGGTTCTTTATTAGTAGGGCATTGACAGTATGATTAAAAAATATATACTGCAAAGTTGTAATTGAGATTCTACTGCTTAATTAACCTTGGTTTCCTAAAGTGCCAACATGTTTCGGTCCTCGCAATGAGTCCAATCGGATCTGGGGCCTTCACCAGGACTGTATGCATATCCCTGAAGCATGTCACAATAAAGTGAGTGAGGCATCTACTCCAATGTCTTTGGATACTTCTGAAAGATAGTAGAGTAGTGGCCTTTTTTGGACCTTGCACACCTACCCGGTTGCTCTTATTTGAGTTAGTGTGTTTTTCGGAGAATTCAAGTGGACAGGTAGTCTCCCGTTCTCTTTTAGTGAGACATGGCTTCAACACTGGCTGACTCCATAATCTTCCACACAAGAGCACTACACAGATGTCTGACACACAGACAAAAACTTAATTAAATAAATAAGCCCTGCAACTCTTATTTGACAAAGAACCCATTGCTGCAATAATGGCTCCTCAGATTAAATGACTGTGACACACTTCTGGTGTACCAGCTTTATGTCTGCAGTGAGATTTATTACACTTGCAAGCACTAGAGCTGCTATCCTGACAGCGGCTGAAAATATGACAATCTGCATAAAACAGAAATTGATCTGTACTATTAGTACCACAATCCTGATTACATTAAACAGATAAAGGCCAGCCTACATCAAAGAAACATCATATGTGCAATTGAAGATGAGCTTAGATAGCTGATAGGTAGTCTACCTCACACACATCATCATATTATTACATGGCTTCCCAAATGTATTGTAAAAGAACTGCCTGGTGATGAAAATGCCCATGCCATCATCAGATATGATCATTGAAGGCAATGCTAGATGTGCATCGAAGAGTTACTGAAGCATTCTGTCTTGAAAGGGTTGACCAATTGCATCTTGTCTGAAGAACTAACGTCACTAATTAAAGGGGAGCAGTCAATATACCTGGGTTTGTCCTGCGCGTTCTATGATTTGTGAGGAGAAAGACTTTGTCTAGAGTTGCTCATTTCCCCCATTGAGCCTGTTCTTGATCTTGTAGGACACATCCAGAGAGCTCCACACATAGCAAATAACTCAGGTATGGTACATCCTAATTAAATAAAAATTAAGAACTAAACATATATATGTATATGAAGAGTCTAGGCTGAGTATGGCTGCATCTCTTGCACTCGATACTTATTTATACCTCTCTGGAAAGCTCCTACAGAAACCATTAGGACAATTTTATCCCAGTTCTTCCTCTGCCCGAGGTTGAAGACCAGAGGCATTGAGTTCGCAGAGTCCCACGTACGTATGGTTTCAAACTTCTAGAGTTACCAGGAAACTGGGAGATAGATGATACCAAGGTGACAAACTTCAAACTTTTTAATTTTCGTTTTCTTATACAGTGCCTCCAATTTGCCTAACCTGAAATGTAATACTTATTTTATATATCTCTTTATTCGATGCCTCATGGACAAAAGGTGCCATGGCTGAAGCACGGTGCAAATTGCTCATCTGATAAATAAAGAATTGTCCATATAATTTCCTTGGGTGTAAAACCTTACTTTGTTTTTTGAAACTTAAATAGACAATTGAAACATTGCCTACCACATACACCAGATGGGTGCAAACTCTACCTATATGTCTTGTCCTTAATTCTTCATTCACCCAGTTTGCCTCTCTATTCTGGTACCTCACATTGAGCTGACCCTTTTCTAGTAGTATAACTCGGTAGTACCCTCTTACAGCTGACCAAATAGGGCAGTGGCCACATGCTTGTCATTCTGTCATGTGCCGCTCTCACACCATGCAGAAGCTGCAGTAGCACTTCTTTAGTTTTAAGACCTCCACGTGATGTCTCCAGAGAATCGGTCAAGCAGACAGGCAGTGGCGGCTGGCAGGGAACAGAAGTGGCGGGCGAGGGCACAAAATACAAAAAAAAAACACTTACCTGCTCACGGCTGCCGTCTCTCCACCGTCGTCTCTCCGCTTCTCCGGCGAGCCCCGGAAGCAGGAAGCACAGAGGCTCCCCTAAGCCAATCACAATGCTGCAATACAGTGTTGGGATTGGTCTGAGTGCCATGGTTCGGCACTCAGAGGGGGACAGGGAGCTGTTCTCCACCCAGGCTGTGTATTTACAATCCAGTGGAGAACATGCTAAGTGCACATGACTGTTTGGCTGTCCCAAGACAGCCGGCCAAACCGTCATGCACAATTAAGTGCATGAACCACTCCTCCTCCCTGTGCCACCAGCCCCACCCTAACCCAGCCCCATAACTACAAAAAATAAAATGATGATAACGATGTTATTATCATTTTCATTTTTCTTTTTCATGCTCTTAGAGCAGTGGGGTGACGGTTCTCCGCCTTAGCGGAGGAGCTGCCCCTGCAGACAGGATGTTTCCTCCAAAACCTAGCTCAGTGCTGTGATGTGTTAGCACATCTGTGATTTTAAGACTCTTTGGGGGATATTCACAAGAACGTGCGCTAAACATCCCCAAAAAATGTTAACGCAACTTTACACATCGCAGTCTATCGCGGGAAAATAACCCCGTGTTAACGTGGAATTCACAACACGGCGGTACCATGCGATAGTCTCCCGAAAACAACAACCGCAACGGTGATAAAAACCCAAACCCCAATGCAAAAAAACATGCGATGGGCGAAACCGCGATGAGGAAATCAGCGATAAGCAGCGCCAGGTCTGGTATACACACATGGCTGGCGGGAAAATCACTACAAAAGTAGAAAAAACACACAAACACAAAATGACCAACACCGAAGCACCATGGAGGCAGCCGGAGCAGGCGCAGAGGACGAGCGGAACCCCAAAAGCACCCCGGTCGACCAGCCTGGGACCTCGGGGACAGGGAAGGGCAAGGACAAGAAGAATAGGAAGACGAAGTTCAGTCCGCAGGAGAATAGGATCCTGGTCACGGAGGTGATAGAACACCATCAACAACTGTTCATCACCTCCAATGTGTCATTGGGCACCAAAAATGGAATATGGCCGTCCATCGTGGACAAGGTGAATGCCGTCGGAGAGCACAAGAGGTCAATGTTCGAAGTCAAGAGGCGATGGATTGACATCAAGCGCAAAACCAAGGAGAAACTCGCAGGCAACCAGAAGGCAGCAATGCAGACTGGAGGTGGGAACCCAGCGCCACAGCTGGAGCTGGATGACATGGAGGAGCTGGTGTCGACAGTCATCAGTGTGGAGACCGTGGCAGGAGTCGGGGCACCGGACACTGCTCGACATGACACAACACAACAGCAACAGGGTGAGTAACCACCAGGTACTGGGGGGATGGGGGGAGATGGCCACAATTGCACACATGCACAATCAAGCAGAGCACAGTGCACACCCACAATGACTCTGGATCATGGCCCTGATCTACAGACTGTCACAATGTACATTGCCATGCTGTCTGAATGTGAACATTTACCATGCGGCCACATACATGTGGACACATTGTAACACAGCATCTCCCCTTCACATTGCAGGGGCTCCGTCAACACCTCCTGCAGAGCAGTCGCAGCCACTCTTCACTGATGACGAGGAGGACACCACCAGCATCGACACCCAAGCCCTCCAAGACATCATTGAACTCATCCGCCAATCACCTCCAGGACCAGGGCAGCCCAGCTGCATCGAGGAGACCCCACCCACTCCACAAACCACCCAGCAGGAGGCACCCACAACCCCGGCTGTCTCCCAAGACCCCCCCGAACAACACATGGCCTTCCAACGCCGTGTGTTGGAGGGCCAGAGGGAGATGGCTGAGCAGGTGCGGGTGGGGTTCGACCTCATGACTACCAAACTTGACGCCATCCATGGGTGTCTGAGTCCCATCAGGGACCACCTCCAGTCCCTAACGGACACCCACAGGCCGCTCCATGGTCTCCAACAATCCCTGGCTGACATCGCTGGAGTCATGACTCAGAGACAAGAACACCTGTCCGCTAAGAATGGCTCCAGCGATCTCAGCCGTGAGCTGGCACACATGCGGAGGCTCATGGAGGACATGGTGCGGATGGAGGCGGAAAGGATGGCAGCCACCGCTGCACATCAGCAAAATGTAGCTGGGATCTACCATGCCCTGCATATCCTCATCATGGCATTGCTGCCACAAGGCGTGGAACAGATGAATGCTGCTGCTCCTACACCATCCACATCTCCGCCCCCTGGTGTGTCAGTGCCTCACAGTGCGGCCGACAATCCACCTCCGGCCCCTGATGTGTCACTGCCACACAGCCAGCCAGAACTGCACCACCCACAGGTGGGGCAGAGCACACATATGAGGACGAGGACGTGGATGGGCTTGAGATCAGAAGGAGGCACTAGCATTCATGTCCACCACCTGGCCTGTTGCTGCTTGGTGCTGCACATGGCCCCATGACCTTCCACTGACCCCCGATACACTCTGCTGCACTCACCTTGGACCGCGACATGGACTGCCATATCCTGTTTGGTGACGAATGACACGGCGACCAGACTGCGGACTGTACCCTTCCTCTTCCGCTGTACTTGTCATTCCTCGATGGACTCTGGCTGGCCCTCCACGGGCCCATATTGTGAAGTGGGGTTGGCATGGCCCTGTACTGCTCCAGCTGCAAAACTCCACTGGATGTGCATTAAACATTCAGAAACGCACTGCTGTGTCATGTCTTTCATCATTCATGTATGAATGTGTGGATGAATGTAGGGTCAGTGATTCCCCCTTACGTCAATGTAGCTCATCTAGTGGGATTCCAGTCACAGTGTGCTACATTGCCGATTGCGTTCCGGGTGCCGTAGACACTACAACAGGGACACACGCATTAGTCACTTCCTTGTCCGGACATGGACTGAACCATGCCCAGAGCCCCCGAGTCATTGTTGCAAGCCCTGCGTTGGTCCGGCGTACGCCAGGCCAGACCACTCCGCTTACGCTCCGAGGGAGGGGCCACATAGCTACAAGTCGCAGGTTTACACGCTAGTGGTCTGCAGGTCACTGGTCTAGTTGTCAGCATGTCAAGGCCACTCCCTGAGGGCAGGTTTGCACACACACCACACCCATCCGGCACAGGCGTCACAGGCCATGTGACCCCGCCAATATAAGGGGCCGACAACGTCACTTTCCCCACTGCCGGTGGTGACTGGATGACGGACGTTCCACGAGTCTCAATCATAAAGGGCCCATGAGTTGTTGCGCACAGGGTTAGTGGCACCCGAAGCCATGCGGCCGTCACGGGCCTACCACCACGTTGCGCTGACTGGGGTTGCACAGGCTTAGTGGTACCCGAAGCCTTGCGGCCGTCACGGGCTTACCACCACGTGGCGCTGACTGGGATTGCCTGAACACTACTGCACTGCCCTAAACCATGAAACACCATCCCCAGCACGACCCCCTACACTGCAGGGGTTTAGGGCAGTGCACTGGGATTGCACAGGGTTAGTGGCACCCGAAGCCTTGCGCCTGTCACAGGCTTACCACCACGTGGCGCTGACTGGGGTTGCACAGGGTTAATGGCACCCAAATTGCTGAGCGGGTGTGCAGCCTGCGATGATGACGTGTGCACTGATGTGGTCTCTGCCATTGATGCCTCAGGACTCAGCGTCATGTGTGGGAACTGCTGGGCTGCGGTGCGGGTCCGTATGATGTGGAGCATGCCATGGTGGCAGGACCTGGGCCTGGAGCTTGCACGGGCACGTGGTGTGCCCACTGGTGGACACACCGTTGGCGGCAGGTGAGCAGTGGGGCCTGGGTGCGCAAGTGCGGACAGCCAGCGCTGGCCGGCGGGAGGGGGTAGGGTGCGGCTGCATGTGTGCGCAGGGACGGACAGGTGTTGTTGCCGTGTGCAGTGAGATGGACTCTGCCATGGTTGACTCTGGCCTTGATTACAGATTGCAGACCTGGTGGCTTGCAGTGTATACCGGCACGTGGTTGGAGACACACCGGTGGCAGCAGGTGAGCAGTGGTGCCTGGGTGCGCGGGGCGGCAGTGTCCCTCCTTCTCTCTCTCTCTCTCTCTCTCCCTTCCTTCTCTCTCTCTCTCTCCCTTCCTTTCCTCTCTCTCTCTCTCGCTCCCTCCCTTCCTTTCCTTCTCTCTCTCCCTTCCTTTCCTTCTCTCTCTCTCTCTCTCTCTCCCTTCCTTTCCTTCTCTCTCTCTCCCTTCCTTTCCTTCTCTCTCTCTCCCTTCCGTTCCTTCTCTCTCTCTCTTCCTTTCCTTCTCTCTCTCTCTCCCTTCCTTTCCTTCTCTCTCTCTCTCTCTTCCTTTCCTTCTCTCTCTCTCTCCCTTCCTTTCCTTCTCTCTCTCTCTCTCCCTTCCTTTCCTTCTCTCTCTCTCCCTTCCTTTCCTTCTCTCTCTTTCTCTCTCTGCCTTTCTTTCCTTCTCTGTTTCTCTGTGTCTCGCTCCTTTGATGTGAGCATGACACACGTTCTGATTTTGTGCTTTATTTTCCAGGCTGTGACATCAAGATTGTCCCGGACGGACCCGACAGGAGTCTTCCGCATTGGTGTTTTGTGTTGTATTTCAATAAAGTTTTTGGTTGTTACTTCAATGATGAATGACTGTTTCTCGTTCTTCTGACCACACATGTGTGTTTCTTGTTGTCATTGTGCGACATCATGCGCTTTTTGTGGCTCTTGTGTCGTGCACGGTATGTGTTTGTCCAGGGGGGGGGGCCTGGGAGTGGTGGCGGTGGGTGTTGTGGCCCTCATGGGTCTCCGAGCTGCATGATCATTGTCTCCATGGCATCTGTGGGTCTTCAGATGTGGCTCTGGGCTGGGCTCCCTTTCATACTGCAGGAAGTCGTCCTGCTTAACACTAGCAGAAGGCAGGTGTTAAATCCCTGCTGCTACCGCGGCTTATCGCCTGTTTTTGGTTCGCATCGCAGATCTGGCAGTTCGTTGTGAATGTGGTGTAGTGGTGTTTTCATGTGTTTTTGCATGGGAATGCCTACTCTGAATCTCATTAGGGGTAGTTGGTGGTGTCACCCGTGGAGGTAAATTTTGCGGCAGTTATCGCGGGAATACTGGCGTTGTCTGCAGTTTGCACCCGCTTGTGAATGGGGCGTTAAATCTATCTCCACTTTTGATGCGTTAAGGTGGCTATAACTCGGCGATAAGTCCTTGTGAATATGCCCCTAAGCTTCCAAAACATGTGCTGGAGGAGTCAGGATCATCCCGTGGTGAAACGTGTCGGTTTCCTTCAGTGCCTCTTCGCAGGGTATTAAGCTCAGGGCTTTAAGTGGGCCGGGTCCTGCCGGCTTTCAGCACCGGCAGTTCTCAAAAGCAGGTGCTGAGAGGGGCCTCTATCGGGCTTTCCATTTTTACCCAGAAAGAAATCTTCACTCTGCAGCAGTACCACCCTTCACTGCCTTTGAGGTAACTTCAAAGAGACTGCATACAGTTCTTTCACAGTCTCATCATGCCAGAACTGAAGCGATTTCAATATTATGTACAGCGGAGCCCTAGTTGTTGCTTATTTATCTTATGCAACTAACTACCAGTGACAAAGCCAACAGTCCTGACTTGTTGTAGGTGTAATGTTACTTGTTGTATTATATATCTGGATGCAATGTCAGAAGCAGCAAAATACCAGTCGGGCGGCACACTTGCTAAGCACAGATTTTTTAGCTTTATACATCGGACTCGCCCCTTTGAGAGATCCCCCAGGTTTTTCATCCCACTTCAAGCCCTGATTAAGCTGTATAAATGCATAGATGTATAGCCCTCCTTATTGCTTCCACACCCTTCGCTACAGGTTGCTGTCTCTCACCCATGTTCCTCCCTTTGCCCCCTGTTCTCTCACTCATGGTGCTTCCCCGCCACGCCCACTGTCCTCCTACACAACCACGGACGACGGTGAACAATTTTTAGCCCAGCCGCCGTTCACACAGACTTGTTAAAGAAAAACACGTTCCGTGGAATACATGCATTATTTTATTTTTTAACTTTAATGAAGGGGCATATTTACAAGCCCCTTGCGCCACTTTTGCGCCACCGTTGCGTCACGCATGTGACGCAGCGGCGACGCAAACCATGCGCCGCGTTGAGCTATATTTACAACGTGACGCATCTAGGGAGATGCGTCACGTAGTAAACCCCTGCGCCACATGAAACCTGCGTCAGGTTTCATGTGGGCGTACCGCGCAGGGGGGCGTTCCGGCGCAGGAACGCCTCGGAAAAGTGACGTAGTGAAATCTACAAGATTTCACGCAGTCACTTTTTCCGAGCCGCTGGTGCGTCAAATCCTTACGCCTGCTTCAAGCAGGCGTAAGGATTGACGCACCATGTTAGGGATAGGGAAGGTTGGAACAGTGCTGGAGTTGCGTCGCGCTTGCGACACAACTTCAGCACTGCGCCAACCTTCCGCCGGCAGATGCGTCACGTATCTGCTTATCCTTGCGCCACGATGCGCCGCATTGTAAATGCGGCGCATCGGACGTGGCGCAAGAGTAAACTTGCGTGACGCATTTTCCCTGGCGCATCCCTGCTGATATGCAGGGTTGCGCCAGGGAACGTAAATATGCCCCGAAGTCTTTTGGACGAGTGGACTTTGTACTAATTTTGTCTGCCATCCCTGCTACTTGCATGCAAGAGAAGGTGAAGTATTTTCTTTGCCGTGGAGGAGTTCAGGCCCTCCGCTTTCTTTCACTGAATTGCATAACTCTCCCATCTGACATACAACATCAGATGTGCTGCTGCCCTCCCAGAGGTGCTGCAGAGTGAGTGTAACAGAAGAGCAAAGCGGCCACTCCCTCTTTCTGTTTAACAAGTTTTAATTTTAACTCCAAGAACTCCATCGTTCCACCAAACAATTTCTAGGTCTCATCTATTTATTTATTTTATTTTTTATTTATAAAGCTTTTAGATGTCTTTAGGCAAAAAAGGCGATTGTGGACCACAGTGGTTTTAGTGGGATGAAAAAAAAGGGGGGGCTCTAAAAAGGCTGTACTAAAGGTACTTAAGGACGTGGCTTAAAACATGTGAACTACAGTCCTTTGCTTCACACACTTACTTACTTACATTTTTTTACTTACACAGCATGCTGCTTGACCAGCATTAAGGTGCCTCTTTGTGAATTTTCTGCTATTGCATCCAAACATATCAACATGTGCCTAATACAAGCCAGACCTATTAACTTTGTAAGAGCCTGTTAGCTGTTTGATATAAATGAGTAACATCAATGATTTAGTCGTAAAGATTTACAATTGATAATTACCAATGGTAGATATGTGACCATCACTCTGTGAGCACTGGAGAGAGGCCAACGATTGAATGAGCATGTCATTTGAACACTGTGGGGCCGATTCCGATCTCGGTCGGAGGCGCACCCAATACTATTCGGTCGGGAAAAAAGCCATGCGAAAGCCAGTTTCCCGACCGATCCGTACAGCACACCGAACGAGCAAGTACGATGCGCACAACAGCAAAAATCCCGGCCGAGCCGTACTCACCCAAACCAGGTCCTGTTCTCCGACCGAGGCGAATCCGGAAACGCCGAATCGAGTCGCACGGAAGGGAAAATGCAGCCCCGTCCGGCCGGACAAGTACGATGCGCTTTCCGTACGCGCCGAACCCGTCGCTACGCACGGCACGTCAAAGCATCCGGGAGAGGCGCACATAAGCTCCGAATCGCGCCACAACACGATCCACGGCTACGAGACGAACACAGCACAGACGAGGACGACGCGAAGCGACGAGGACGAAGCGAAGCGACGAGGACGAAGCCAAGCGACGAGGACGACGCGAAGCAACGAGAAGGACGAACGACACGAACCAACCATGAATCCCTTCGTCCCGATCATACCAATATTCTACATCTACTACCGGAACAGGCACGGACGCGTACGGCGCAGAAGGTAAGTCAGACACCAACCACAAAACACATACAACACGTACACGACACATCACACACATACACTGGGAATCTGAATATACTTACACCAGCAGCACCATAGGGGCGGGATGCCCATCACCAATGCCACATATGCACACAGGGGCCTGAATGCGTGCCACCACCCCAACCCAGGGGGGGCTGGATGCCCACCACTACTACCACCCTCACCCAGGGGGGGCAGGATGCCCACCACTACTACCACCCTCACCCAGGGGGGGCAGGATGCCCACCACTACTACCACCCTTAGCCAGGGGGGCAGGATGCCCACCACTACTACCACCCTCACCCAGGGGGGCAGGATGCCTACCACTACTACCACCCTCACCCAGGGGGGCAGGATGCCTACCACTACTACCACCCTTAGCCAGGGGGGCTGGATGCCTACCACTACTACCACCCTCAACCAGGGGGGCAGGATGCCTACCTCTACTACCACCCTTAGCCAGGGGGCAGGATGCCCACCACTACTACCACCCTCACCCAGGGGGGCAGGATGCCCACCACTACTACCACCCTTAGCCAGGGGGCAGGATGCCCACCACTACTACCACCCTTAGCCAGGGGGCTGGATGCCTACCACTACTACCACCCTTAGCCAGGGGGCTGGATGCCTACCACTACTACCACCCTCAACCAGGGGGGCAGGATGCCTACCTCTACTACCACCCTTAGCCAGGGGGCAGGATGCCCACCACTACTACCACCCTCACCCAGGGGGGCAGGATGCCCACCACTACTACCACCCTTAGCCAGGGGGCAGGATGCCCACCACTACTACCACCCTTAGCCAGGGGGCTGGATGCCTACCACTACTACCACCCTCACCCAGGGGGGCAGGATGCCCACCACTACTACCACCCTCACCCAGGGGGGCAGGATGCCCACCACTACTACCACCCTTAGCCAGGGGGCAGGATGCCCACCACTACTACCACCCTCACCCAGGGGGGCAGGATGCCCACCACTACTACCACCCTCACCCAGGGGGGCAGGATGCCCACCACTACTACCACCCTTAGCCAGGGGGCAGGATGCCCACCACTACTACCACCCTCACCCAGGGGGGCAGGATGCCCACCACTACTACCACCCTCACCCAGGGGGGCAGGATGCCCACCACTACTACCACCCTTAGCCAGGGGGCAGGATGCCCACCACAACTACCACCCTTAGCCAGGGGGCAGGATGCCTACCACTACTACCACCCTTAGCCAGGGGGGCAGGATGCCCACCACTACTACCACCCTCACCCAGGGGGGGCAGGATGCCCACCACTACTACCACCCTTAGCCAGGGGGGCAGGATGCCCACCACTACTACCACCCTCACCCAGGGGGGGCAGGATGCCCACCACTACTACCACCCTCACCCAGGGGGGGCAGGATGCCCACCACTACTACCACCCTTAGCCAGGGGGGCTGGATGCCTACCACTACTACCACCCCCACTCATAGGATGGACAATGCATGACACAACAAGCACACCACAACCTAGGGAATGCAAGATTAAGACATCCCCCCACCACCATGACAAGCGTGTGAGCAGGCTGTGTCAAATGCCTACAACACCGAACATGACATTGAACATACAATGTGACCCCCTAGCACATGTGCCACACATATATGTGTGTGGCACCCACAATGCAAGCAGCCCATGACCATTGTGGCAATGGGGCCTAAACCCCCATCATCACAGTGACCAAAAGGCAAGTGTGGGGTCCATAGCTGAAGCATATTTTGACCATTGTGGCAATGGGGTCTAAACCCCCATCATCACAGTGACCAAAAGGTAAGTGTGGGGTCCATAGCTGAAGCACATTTTGACCATTGTGGCAATGGGGTCTACACCCTCATCATCACAGTGACCAAAAGGTAATTGTTGACAAAGAAAGAGCTGCAACTGCCAAACTGCATGGATCATTCCTGGTCACAGAACCAAAAACTCAACTGTGGCAAAGTAGTGTATGTGTCCCATTGCAACATAAATTGGGGGAGCCAAATACTGCAGTGCAAATGAAACATTCCTTTGGCCATGTGCAGACAAACAACACCCATGGGGGCTGAGACCGTCAACAGTCATCAATGACACAATGACAGAAGTGACCATCAGAATGCAGACCCACATATTTGCACCAATGGGCACACAAATGCAGATACCCTGTGGAGACAGCAGATGTGAGGTGAACAGATACCATACCATGGCAGCAATGGGACACACAAACCATGATCAATGTGCTGACCGATGACCTAGGAGTCCCAGGGACAGCAGGGGAAACACACCAAACAACATACAGCCAATGGCACACCCAAGATATGCCAATGCAGTGGTGCAGATGCACAAACACAAACAGGCAGACCAACACTGTCATCATACACAGCAGGTGAGGGGTGGGGGTGCCAGTGTCCCCAGGCAACAACACAACACATGAGGAGAGCTGAATACCAATCATACAGATGTGCATACACTGCCACACTAAGGTAACTCATGGATCCAAATCCCCTATGTGGGCAAGCAGGCATTGACAGGTGAGAGGGAGCACAAAACACACATGTCACACAGGCACGTAGGAACAACAACTGACACAGCAAGTCACAAACACACCACAGCACCACCCCCAGGGCCCCCACAATGTGGTGACCCTGGGCTGAAGAAAAATACCACTGTGATGACAAAGCTAAATGTCGTTCACACTGTGAACCACAGTCAGGTGTCCTGAGCAACTAACTACCATCACACCTACACAAGCACAAATCAATCAGCATGGCCAGTAAGCCAAGGCCAACATGGAGGCAGGGGACTAGCCGGGCAACAACTCTCATCTGCACACACTCAAGACCACACCCCTCGACCTCCAACAATGTGCAGCAGTGAAGTACACATGCACTGGTGACATTGCACATGCACCCATTACTATTCCAGGGTGGTGGGTGGGAACCAAGGTGTAGAAACACATCACACATGGACACTCAACAAGACTCCTGAATGTCTGACACACTGCACACTACGCTGTACATGGACATGACGGCAATACCACACCGACCAATGAGATCCCAGCCACAGTCACACACCAATGAAGAAGCCAAGGTCACCCACAAAGAACACACATAGACAACAACCAACATTGCAGCCCGGACCCTAAGGAGTGCCAGCAGTCACACACACAACGTGTCACAATCACTGAAAGATAACACAAACTGGAAATCACATGACAGGGGCAAACAACAAGTGCCAAAGGGAAACCTGACTGTGACCCATCTGCGTCAGCACACAAACTCTGCCCTGACAGCAAACACACCTATGGGTGACACCCTGATGACCAGTAATGTGCCATGCACCCACATCACAGAGAACACAGGGAGAAGACTTTGGGGGAACATAGCTCAAGTCAGCAAGCATCACAAACAGGTACAACACTAGGGATCACAGCATGCGCAGATGAATGGAAGTGAACACACAGACATGCACATACAACACACACCTTGGGCGCAGGCAATGTCACACGTGTACACACTGCCATGAGGGGACTCCACTCCTGTGTGAGGAAAGCTGTGCCATATGTTGCCTCAGTAGGGCCCCATCATGTCAGCTGAGCACTTGGTCACACAATCAACAATTAGCACCAAATGAGGGCTCCCATCACATCAGCCTGGTCATGGATGTGCCAACGGAATCATCAGCACAGATCCAACACACTTGTATAGCAATGTTGCACTGACTACACGGATGAGTCCCTCCCCATTGATGCCCAAACCTGCATGTCCACTGGAGATGGCAACACGGTCAGGGAAGTAGACAAATGCAACGATGGCAGGCACAACAGATGTGCAGGGGTGGAAGCCACAGATATGAAATTGCCAATGTAAGTAGGAAACCCATTGCCAAATACTGAACACATGACACCCTCAGATGCTGCTATTGATGACATGGATACACCACATGATAGGACACATTCCCCCTGGACCACATGGGTTCCTGCACAGTAACACTTCATAATCATGAGACCAGATATCACCATCACTGCAGCAAGGGCATGGTTAGCTGCACCAACAACATGTACATCTGAAGCATGAGCACTAGAGAAAAGAAAGTTGCTTTATTCAGCATATGTGTTGAGGCCAAACGAAGTCCTGAAAAAGAGCAAAGGCCAATGGCCAGTCCATTGTCAAAGTTCAAACAGGGTGACACTGGCAGATGTCACCCTACGCATGCCTGCACAATACCAGGGACAATCCACTAGGAGGGGCAACCGGGGGGCAGGCCAGGCACCGCAGGGACAGGATCAGGGCTCACCAGGGGGAGTCAGGAAGGGGTGGTGGGTGCTGGAGAGCCACTGACAACTGCAGTGGAGGTGTCTGACATGGTGTGTGCCGGCACAACTGGGGGGCATGACACAGATGTCGTGGGTGCCGGCACAACTGCAGTGGACCCTGCAGATGGGGTGGACAGGTCCGCCACTGCAGTGCCCAAGTCAGACAGGGCGGTAGTGGACTCCACTGCAGTGCCTACCTCCAGGGGAGGAGAATGGGGAACAGGCAAGGTGGGTTGGACAGAGGGGGGACACCCTCACCACATCAGTGGCACAGACAAGCGCAGCGGGGGGTGTGGTGCTGGGAGAGCAAGTGGCAGGGGAGAAGGCCGGAGCATCTTGGGGATGGTATATCTGTGGGTGGGGGAACCTGGGGCAGGGTGTGGTGGGGGCACCTGTGCAGTGGGGGCCTGAGGGATGGAGGACGGAGACCTTGTGCCTGAGCTGCAGGGCGGTGGCGGGGTCTTGCTCTTAGCACTCCGGGGGACTTGCGGGTGGGGGCCTCAGTCCGTCTGCGCCTGGGGGAGGGTGTCCGGGGGCGAGGGGCACTCTGCTCCGTGTGGGTGGGCTTCCTCTTCCCCCGGGATGCTGGAGCAGCTTCATCGGTGGGGAAGAGGCCGAGGTCACAGAGGAAGAGCTGCTGTGACTTTGGGGTTGCAGGTGAGGCAAGGGAGGGTGCTTTGGAGGGAGAGGGAACTGAGGACTGCGCAGTGCATGTGGATGCGTGTGTGTGTTCCAGGGCCCCATCCCCTGTGAGTCTGGCTTCAGTCCCCTGAATGTGCGTGCGTGTGCGTTTTGTCATTGGCGTGTGTGTCAGTGTGCTGGATGTGTGTGTGCTGGTGTGTGCCAGTGTGTGTGTGCCTGGGATGGGTAAGGTGCTGGGGAGTGTGGATGGAGCAGAGGCAGGAGGGGTGAGGGACCGTTTGAGGAGGGACACTGCTGCCGTCAGGGAGGAGTCCATGGACCTATTGCCCCTCTGTAGGTCAGACATGCCCGATGAGATGCCCTCCATGAACGACACCAGCTGAGTCAACAGCGCGGTGTGCGCATGGAGGACACTCAGCATGGCTGTCTGCCCTACATGGAGCTGGCGAAGGAGGTACACAGACTCCTCACTCAGGGCAGCAGGGGACACAGGGGCAGGGGTGCGGTGCCTGGCCCAAAGGAGACACGCTCCCGGACATGGGAGCCTCCACGGACCTGGGGAATGGGAGCCGATGGGAGGGCGGTGGTGGTGCTGGTGGTGGCGGGGACAGCAACACTAGCTGGGGTGTGGTGGCTGCTGACACCCGCCTCCACAAGGGAGTCATCCTCCGAGTTGCTCTGGTCCTCAGCTGAGGTGGATGCTGCTGAGGACTCCTCGGTGTGGCTCCCCTCGCCCTCTGTGCCACTGGGTCCCTCCGACCACTCCTCGGCTGCTGACCCAGTCTGGCTCTCCGGCTCCTCCTGGTCCGTGGAGCTGTCCCCTTCCGTGGCCGTGGATGTATCTGCAAACAATGGGGAAACAGACAGACATCAGTCACCTGCACATAACGCACACACCACTGTGAGCACAGCACATCACAGAGCAAGCCCTGGCATCATTAGTTGTACATTGCTAAAAGTGCACTAATTGAACAGGAGAAGTCAATTGTCAGTCTGATGCCAAGCATGGCACTCACATCCCACATGGCCTTGCACCCATCTGTCTGGTGTCTGTTGGATTGCAACACCCCAGTGTTGACACATGCACCAAGTACACAGTAGTTGGACAGTGCAGAGGACACGGTGTGGACACATCACAGCTCTTGCCACTGAGTCAGTACAGGTTTACGGATGTAAGGGATGCCCAGAGTCAAATAGGAAATGCATGTGATGCATACCAGCGACAGACACCATGATGCACCCATGTCCTGATAGCCAGCGCCACTATGGTGTGCATGTAGCACATGTCACTCCCCTGCAGGATCACCAATCAGTAGACACATGCCATGGCGGAGGCATGACTGCAAAGTCATACATCACTGTCTCAGTGATGTATGACTTTGCAGCCAGACAACAACACTCTGCACTGTGTCACAATAGTAGGTCATGGGGAATGCAAGTCCTGGAGCTGCACAAGTGCACATGTACATCCCCCCACAACACATCCTCTTAACCCTCATCTGTCCAGGTCATACCTATTGGACATATGGGAGACCTGTGACACTACCCTCTGAACCTGAGCCCCTCACACTCTGCTGTGCATGGGGAACA
The DNA here is from genome assembly GCA_963921515.1 of Calotriton arnoldi. Classification (NCBI taxonomy): domain Eukaryota; kingdom Metazoa; phylum Chordata; class Amphibia; order Caudata; family Salamandridae; genus Calotriton; species Calotriton arnoldi. The sequence continues at coordinate 159,106 of CAWUFW010004842.1, forward strand.
GCTACCTGAACTTCACATTTACATGCCCCAGTCTGCATGGGCAGCTGATCAGACACCTATGTGTCACACAAGTATCGTCTCCTATGGTCACATCTCCAGTGGCATGCTGAGCCCCTACCAAGAAACTCCACAGCAGTCCTGGCGACTAATCCACAGCACACTGACACAGAGGCAGACACCTGAGGGGCAAATCACTGTGCACAATGTGTCCACTGATACACGGGAGTGGGAGTACAGAGTGTATTGTATGGCCTGGAGTAGGCATGACTGTCCAGCCCCACATTAATGAGGGATGAGCCCTGGACTGTAGGCAGCTGGCTAAGTATGTGTGACACACGTCATATACATACTCCTGGGGCCCAAACATTGTTCCCACCCGCAGCATGGGTGTGTGCCAGGTACCCCAGCCACATGTGGTGGATCAGCTCAGCAATTGGACCACAGATCAAAGTAACACGCTGAATACATGTCAGAATACAGGCATTGTGTAAGCAATGGACCCACCCATGATGCCCACCACAGAGTCAGGGAAACAGATGCTGTCTCCCACCTTGAGTCAAGCAAACTGCAAGGACACAGTCCTAAGTGACAGAATTCCCTGCATGTAAGGGCCACACCTGGGTATCAGATGAGGAGTGGGCAGTGCACAATAGAGGGACATGGCTCCTGGACAACATGACTGCTGTACTGTGGCAGTTCAACCTGGCCCGAGGAGGGCACATAACATGTTAGACAGAGTACACAGTGCAGTCTTTGACTCACCCCCTCCTTGCTGCTCTCTGGCCTTCAGCTGCCCATCCAGGTCTGGAAAGACCACCGCCAGGATCCTGAGCATGTGGGGGGTCAGGGTCCGTGTTCCGCCCCTCCTGCGAGGAGGCGACAGCTTCAGCTGGACCCGTGCAATCCTCCGGGTCCAGCCCCGAAGGTCCTGCCACCTCTTTTGGCAGTTGCGGATCCGGCGCTTGTAGACCCCCACGGACCGGACAGCCCGGACGATGTCCTTCCAGATCTCATGCTTCCGATGGGCAGAAGCCTGTCAGGATGACAAAGTGATAAGGACATTACTACACATGCAACATATCCGTGCATGACACAGTTGCATATACATGTCGCAATCACAGGGGCACATGGTGTACCCAGGCAGTGCACGGCTGCCCATGGACAGTTTTCCAGAAGTCACTACATGGTATCATAGCATGGGGAGTAAAACCCTGTTCAGAAGCACTGTCACTGCACCATACCTGTCCAGTGCAAGTCACTACACACTATGGGGGTGACAACTACTCAGTGAGCCTGCTAGCCAGTGGTGTGCTGACTCTCAGCCTTGCTAGTCAGACAAAATGCACATTCAGAAAGGCAGTGCACAGAACACTCACCTGCTCCCCTGGTGTCCCATACAGCTTGCTGTACTGTGGAAGTAGGCTGTCCAGCAGGGCCTGGTTCTCTTCAAGGCTGAAGGCTGGGGCTCTCTCCACAGTACGTGCCATTGCAGGGTCCAGAGGGGCAGAGACAGCAGCAGTGCAGTGGCAGATGTCGTCCTGGAGCATGTAGTGCAGGCAAGTGGGCTCTCAGGGGAACATGCAGCAATATATATGTGCTGGAGAGGCAGATACTGTCCCTTGTGTCCAAAGTGATAGGTCCAAGTCGTTTGCATCTTCTGAATCTGGCCAATCCATGGAATAGCAGCACCAAAACACGCCCACAGCATCCTTCAAATCTTCAACTTCATGACATACATGATTTTGCAACATTGTTGTGGGTGACCAACTGATTTTCCAGCAACCGACTCGTTCGAATATTCGAAAACGCGTCCGTTGCCAGGCAAGCCCATTGTCAATGGGTGCGCACCGATCGGTCCATTGAGGTACAACGCGCACAGGGGTACAACGCGTACCCGCACACATTGAAAGCAATGGGCCGGCCGGAGGCACCGATCGGTCCATTGCAGTACAACGCGCACAGGGGTACAACGCGTACCCGCACACATTGAATGCAATGGGCCGGCCGGAGGCACCGATCGGTCCATTGCAGTACAACGCATCACTGTACATGTGACTGGCATATGTCAGCATGCCTGTCTCAGATGGACATATGCCAGCCACAGATAGCTCCCAGGGAGTGAGGGGCACACCTACATCACGACAGCCTGTCCAAACCTTATCATAAGGCATGTAAGGCTGCATTTCCTATTGTGTGTATGTTGGTGTACATGTTGTCCTGTGGGTGTCACCTGTGGGCAGCCACCCCCAGGCTGTGCACGTGTTCATGGGGACAGGATCCTGGGTGTTACGTGTACGTGACCACTGTGATGTGCAACTGTTCATATCTGTGCATGTGCCATGGTCACATTTCACAGTGGTGTTTGTGTATGTCATGTCACATACCCCGTGAGTCCCATGTGGGACGGTATGTTTGAGCCAGGGTGTCCCAGTGGCACAATAGTGATGGCCCTCCACAGTCTTTGTGCATGTAGTGTTTACAATGTCTCTGATTTCATGTGCACAATGGGAGACAGTCTCCACATCCACGTTGTGTGTGCATGGACTCTGATGTTGTGCGTGTGTGTCACAGACGTCCATGGCTCTCCTGCCATGGCAAGTGTGGCCACTACCTGTGGGGGTCATGTTTGTTTTGTTGTGGTGTACACATGATACTCCAGGTGATGCCAGTGTCCATGTGGCATTACAGGGTCCCTGGGAATGTGCCTGTCGTTGAGCTGTGGTGCCTGGGGCACATCTGTCCTCACATGTCACTGGAGGGGTGACTGTGACACAGCATCATGATATCCAATGGGCCAACCTGGGACAAATTGATGCCACCTGTAGGACCGTGTTGACAGATGTTGGCCATGTATGTACCATACATGTCGTTCCGGTACTGCACACTTCATGTAGTTGTGCCTCATGATGATGTATGTTGGGATCTTGAGTGTGTTCAATGCCGCATATGTGGGGTGACTGACGATCTTGCTTACTTCTCCTCTGCACTGCAGGGCTCCTGCTGTCCATCGGCCATTCCCAGACCTGGCAACGATGGTGGAACGGGACAGCATCCGACGGTACCGCTTCACCAGGCAGCTGATTGAGGATTTTGCAGTGCAGTTGTCCCCACATTTGCAGCCTGGCCGGCCGTATCCTACAGCGCTGACCCCCAAGGTGAAGGTGATGGCAGCCCTACACTTCTTTGCCACCGGTACCTTCCAACATACTGTGGCGTCTGCTGGTGGGATGTCACAGACCATGTTCAGCCGTGTGCTCCGCGATTTCTTGGCGGCAATGTTGCTCTTCCTGAACCGGTACATCTATTTCCCTAGACTGCGACGACTCACTGACGTGAAGAGTGACTTTTATGCCCTGGGGAGGATGCCGCATGTCATTGGCTCCATTGATGGGACACATGTGGCTTTGGTACCACCACAGGCCCAGGAGCAGGCCTACAGGAACCGCAAGCACTACCACTCGGTCAATGCACTGGTGGTGTGTCTTGCAGACATGACCATCACACACGTGTGTGCCCGTTTCCCTGGTTCAGCACACGATGCCTTTGTGATGAGGAGTAGTCGCATCCCCAGGTTGATGGCACAGATGCAGAACCAGCGTGCCTGGCTTGTCGGTGTGTACTGACTTTGTGCCATTGTGTGTGATCTGATCTGTAGTATTCCGCCCACTTTTCCAAGTCAGCTGATGTGCACTTGTCTGTCCGTAGGTGACTCGGGATACCCCAACATGCCGTGGTTGCTGACACCCCTCAGGAACCCTGTGACACCTGCCCAGATGCGCTACAATGAGGCACATGGTCGGACCAGGAGAGTGATTGAGCGGACCTTTGGTCTCCTGAAGAGCCGCTTCCGCTGCCTGGACAAGACGGGAGGGTCCCTCCCATATGCCCCTGCGAAAGTGTGCAAGATTATCATCGTCTGCTGCATGCTCCACAACCTGGCAGTGCGGAAGGAGTTGCCTCTCATCCAGGATGACGATGACCAACATCCGCCACCTGTGGAGGATCCTGGCCTGGACCACGATGCCAGTGACGATGATGATGATGATGGTGATGGTGATGTCCGCACACAGCTCATCACCAACTTCTTTAGCTGAATGTGAGTATCCTGAGGTGTCATGTGAATGATGTGAGTTGGCATGATGTGTGGGTGGTGCTCTGGTGCTGTTGGAGTGTGTCCATGGGCTACTTGACAGGATGTGTGTTGCGATGTGTGGTGACAGGTGGGCTGTACTCCCCAACAGTGTTGACATGCTAACTTGGTTCTGGGTGGGTATCTTGTAACATGTATTGTGCATGAGTTTTGCTGTTCTGTCCTGTACTGCATTGCTTTTGACTGTGTGTCATTTCTGTCCTTCACAGGGTACTTTCAGATTCGTTTGGTCAACTGTGTCCACCGACGACGTGATTGCACATCCAGGCTGGTAGCTGTTGTGTCCCTACAGGTGATGTGCGCCACACCCATGGACTTCCTTCTGTCTACAGTTGTTGACTGTGTGCCCGCTACCAGGTGGGGTTACCTTGCATCTGTAGTGGTTACGGCATGTTGCTACTGTGTAATAAACCTGTGCTTCACTTAGTGATGTGCGTTGTCTGTGGTCACACATTTGACTGCCATTTGCTTACTGCACCTGTGGGCTACTTGACTACAACTGGGAATGGGTGTGGTGTCTGTGCATTGCACCGTCTTCCCTGGCAACATCAGTGTAGGCAATGAGTCAGATGGCCTAGGTGTGTATGTGTTGTGTAGCCCTGGTGGTGTGTCTCCCTCATATGTGTCACGTTGCCTGTACTCACATGCCTGTGTTGTCCTTGCTGTTGCAGTTCGCATACACTGTGTAATTTTGCAGTTCATCATCCCCATAACAGCACCCACGTTGGAATCACGACAGAGGCAAGTATGGTGTATTAGTGTGTTTATTGTGATAATAGTGCATAGGATGGATTGTGCTGTACATGAATCTTGCAATCCCAAGTTCCTAGATGAATAGAAAGTCCAGGTAGACAGGATCCCCAGTATCGGGGCCACAGTTGTCTGACACATTGTTCCAACTTGTACTCCCCATGCAATGTGTGGGAGTAGTGTTGCCATCAACAGGGTGAACAGTCTGTGCACAAAGGCGAAAATCCAGAACAGGTTCAGGCTTCCTGGGAGTTGCGCTTGGCCATCAGCCTCTCACTTTCCCCTCCTCGGACGACCCCTCTTCTTGGGGGGGCCCTCAAGTGCAGGCTGCTGCGGTGCAGGGGACTCTCCGCCAGAGTCCTCCTCCCTCCCTGTGGCAGTTGCAGTTTGTTCGGTACCAGATGTTGTTGGCACACAGGGAGGTGTGGACTGGTTGCTGTTCATCTGGCGGAGGCATTGTAAAATGTCCCTGTGCACCGCCGTCATCTCATGTAGTACATCCCACTTGGACTCCACGCGGGTCATGTGGGAGTCCACACGTGACATGTGGGAGTCCACACGTGACATGTGTGACTCCACTTGGGACATGTGGGAGTCCAAGCGGGCATGATGGGCAGCCTGCTGCTGTTTGATGTCTCTGAGGAGCCCCACTACCTGGCTGAGCTCTCCGGTGCTGGACTGGTACGCATCAGCTATGCGTACCAGTTGTGGGTCTTCATGCACACCAGCAACGTCTGCAAGCAGCGACCTCTGTCTCCCACCCCTCCCACCACCCCTGCTGACATGTGCAGTGTGTGCAGTTGCACGCACAGATAACCCTGGTCCACCTTGGGGGTTGGTGGTGGTGGTGGTGTCCATGGCCCCAGGTTGGTCCAGGGTCACTGCGCTGGTGTTGTTCCTTATTCTGTCCATGTCGGCAGGGATGGTATTCGTGGTGACAGTCGTTGGAGGGGTGGGTGCAGGGGGTGCAGCTGGTGGACCTGCTGGTGCTGCAGCTGGTGGTCCTGCTGGTGCAGCATGTTGACTTGCACCGGATGTGCCAGGTTGTTCTTCATCGTCCGAGGAGGACAGAGGCTGTACGACGCCAGTGAGCTCGGCATCCTCTTGAGCCTGGGACTGGGACTCCTCAGCGTCTGCTGCTGTGTCCCTATCATCACCTGTTTTTGGGAGACACAAACAATGTATGTCATGTTTCTGCAGGCATCAGTGGTTGACACACCTGACAGTTGTGACTGTGCCTCGGGGTGCGGGCCTGTACATTGTATTGTCCTAAGTCGTCACAGTCAGGGGTTGATATTGGTGTGGCACATTGTCCTGCATTATTTGGGCATTTCTATGTATTCTCTGGGGTGTGAACATGGTCTGCATTGATTGTGTTTGGTTGACAGCCAGACCTCCTTCCCACCCACCCACCCACCCAGTCAGTTATCCCACCATGGAACGTGCTTGCATTGCAGGGAGTGTAAGTTGTCTCTCAGGATGTCAGTCAGTGGTGTCCTGCTGTTTGTTGGTGCACAGTTGGCAGCAGGGCCTTGTGCTCCCCACAGCAGTAGCCAGTGTCAGCCATCTTGTGAGTCCTTCTCCACTCCCTGTGATGTGAGCATGGTTCAGGGTGGTGTTGATGGGCCAGTTGTGAGGCTGAGCAATGTCTGTGACTACGACTCCCATCATGCTATTGCCTCCACCCCCTTCCCAGCATGCCCATGCTTCCTTCCTTTTGACTCTGCTTCCCTGTGGGGTGGGCTGGCTGTGCTGACAGGATGGCTGGGAGTGTTGTCCTGGCAGTTGTTTGGCTAAGAGTCCCAAGAGTGTCCCTGTGCTTCACACAACATAAGCCAGGGTGGTGGTGCTTTGTGGGATCTTGTGTTAGGATGGAGGGCATTGCATTCTACCAGGTGGGTACTGTGGAGTTTGTGTTGGGGGGGGTGTGAGGGGAGGTGCTGGTGACTATAGTCAGTGCTGCAAGTCCCCCTTCCCACCCAGCCAGCCAGATATCCCACCATGGAACGTGCTTGCATTGCAGGGAGTGGAAGTTGTCTCTCAGGATGTCAGTCAGTGGTGTCCTGCTGTTTGTTGGTGCACAGTTGGCAGCAGGGCCTTGTGCTCCCCACAGCAGTAGCCAGTGTCAGCCATCTTGTGAGTCCTTCTCCACTCCCTGTGATGTGAGCATGGTTCAGGGTGGTGTTGATGGGCCAGTTGTGAGGCTGAGCAATGTCTGTGACTACGACTCCCATCATGCTGTTGCCTCCACCCCCCTTCCCAGCATGCCCATGCTTCCTTCCTTTTGACTCTGCTTCCCTGTGGGGTGGGCTGGCTGTGCTGACAGGATGGCTGGGAGTGTTGTCCTGGCAGTTGTTTGGCTAAGAGTCCCAAGAGTGTCCCTGTGCTTCACACAACATAACCCAGGGTGGTGGTGCTTTGTGGGATCTTGTGTTAGGATGGAGGGCATTGCATTGTACCAGGTGGGTACTGTGGAGTTTGTGTTGGGGGGTGTGAGGGGAGGTGCTGGTGACTATAGTCAGTGCTGCAAGTCCCCCTTCCCACCCAGCCAGCCAGATAGCCCACCATGGAACGTGCTTGCATTGCAGGGAGTGGAAGTTGTCTCTCAGGATGTCAGTCAGTGGTGTCCTGCTGTTTGTTGGTGCACAGTTGGCAGCAGGGCCTTGTGCTCCCCACAGCAGTAGCCAGTGTCAGCCATCTTGTGAGTCCTTCTCCACTCCCTGTGATGTGAGCATGGTTCAGGGTGGTGTTGATGGGCCAGTTGTGAGGCTGAGCAATGTCTGTGACTACGACTCCCATCATGCTATTGCCTCCACCCCCCTTCCCAGCATGCCCATGCTTCCTTCCTTTTGACTCTGCTTCCCTGTGGGGTGGGCTGGCTGTGCTGACAGGATGGCTGGGAGTGTTGTCCTGGCAGTTGTTTGGCTAAGAGTCCCAAGAGTGTCCCTGTGCTTCACACAACATAAGCCAGGGTGGTGGTGCTTTGTGGGATCTTGTGTTAGGATGGAGGGCATTGCATTCTACCAGGTGGGTACTGTGGAGTTTGTGTTGGGGGGGTGTGAGGGGAGGTGCTGGTGACTATAGTCAGTGCTGCAAGTCCCCCTTCCCACCCAGCCAGCCAGATATCCCACCATGGAACGTGCTTGCATTGCAGGGAGTGGAAGTTGTCTCTCAGGATGTCAGTCAGTGGTGTCCTGCTGTTTGTTGGTGCACAGTTGGCAGCAGGGCCTTGTGCTCCCCACAGCAGTAGCCAGTGTCAGCCATCTTGTGAGTCCTTCTCCACTCCCTGTGATGTGAGCATGGTTCAGGGTGGTGTTGATGGGCCAGTTGTGAGGCTGAGCAATGTCTGTGACTACGACTCCCATCATGCTGTTGCCTCCACCCCCTTCCCAGCATGCCCATGCTTCCTTCCTTTTGACTCTGCTTCCCTGTGGGGTGGGCTGGCTGTGCTGACAGGATGGCTGGGAGTGTTGTCCTGGCAGTTGTTTGGCTAAGAGTCCCAAGAGTGTCCCTGTGCTTCACACAACATAACCCAGGGTGGTGGTGCTTTGTGGGATCTTGTGTTAGGATGGAGGGCATTGCATTGTACCAGGTGGGTACTGTGGAGTTTGTGTTGGGGGGGTGTGAGGGGAGGTGCTGGTGACTATAGTCAGTGCTGCAAGTCCCCCTTCCCACCCAGCCAGCCAGATATCCCACCATGGAACGTGCTTGCATTGCAGGGAGTGGAAGTTGTCTCTCAGGATGTCAGTCAGTGGTGTCCTGCTGTTTGTTGGTGCACAGTTGGCAGCAGGGCCTTGTGCTCCCCACAGCAGTAGCCAGTGTCAGCCATCTTGTGAGTCCTTCTCCACTCCCTGTGATGTGAGCATGGTTCAGGGTGGTGTTGATGGGCCAGTTGTGAGGCTGAGCAATGTCTGTGACTACGACTCCCATCATGCTGTTGCCTCCACCCCCTTCCCAGCATGCCCATGCTTCCTTCCTTTTGACTCTGCTTCCCTGTGGGGTGGGCTGGCTGTGCTGACAGGATGGCTGGGAGTGTTGTCCTGGCAGTTGTTTGGCTAAGAGTCCCAAGAGTGTCCCTGTGCTTCACACAACATAACCCAGGGTGGTGGTGCTTTGTGGGATCTTGTGTTAGGATGGAGGGCATTGCATTCTACCAGGTGGGTACTGTGGAGTTTGTGTTGGGGGGGTGTGAGGGGAGGTGCTGGTGACTATAGTCAGTGCTGCAAGTCCCCCTTCCCACCCAGCCAGCCAGATAGCCCACCATGGAACGTGCTTGCATTGCAGGGAGTGTAAGTTGTCTCTCAGGATGTAAGTCAGTGGTGTCCTGCTGTTTGTTGGTGCACAGTTGGCAGCAGGGCCTTGTGCTCCCACAGCAGTAGCCAGTGTCAGCCATCTTGTGAGTCCTTCTCCACTCCCTGTGATGTGAGCATGGTTCAGGGTGGTGTTGATGGGACAGTTGTGGGGGGCAATATGTGTGACTGCGACTCCCATGATGCTATTGGCTACACTGACTTGGCCAGCTTACACAGAATTCCTTCCTTTGAGTGGTCTTCACTGTGTGTTGGTGTTGTTGTGGTGGCTACATGTGTGGATGTGTGTGTTAGTTCTATTTGTGCCACTGCCTAGCTGTAGTTGTGGTTGTGTTTGTACATGTGTTGGCACAGTTGGATGTGACTTTTTTGATGGCATGTGTTGTGTTTATCTGACTGACATACACATTTTGGGATGATTCTGTTCTAGTTGCTGTGTAATTGCTATGTGTGCATGGTTTGACTCTCCCCTTGACAGTGATGTGTGTGTTTTGTGGCAGTTTATTGTGTACATTTGTTGTGTACTCACCAGGCTCTGGGATGTTCTCTAGTCCATATACGCTCACTGGCGGAAGGATGTCCCGCACCTTCTCCTCCCAGGGCCTGAGGTATATTGGCTTGGCAGGAGGGCCACTGCCGGTATGTTGGCTGTTGATGTAGTCTATCTTCAGCAGGTCCCGTACCCTCCTGCGCACGTCATACCACCTGTTCTGGATGTCCGTCTTTGTGCGCCGACATGATGATTGGGCGTTCACCCTGTTGATGATCCTCTCCCACATCTTGGTTTTCTGCGACATGGGGGTCTGTTGGACCAGAGTGCCAAACAGCTGTGGCTCCACCCTGAGGATCTCGTCTACCAGGACTTCCAATTCACAATCTAGGAACTTGGGATTCTTCTTGGGGGGCATGGTGATGGGTGGTGATGGTGAGTGATGTGTGTGTTGGTGTGCAGGTGAGGGTGTGTGAGTGTGTGTTTTGCTGGGTGTATGTGAGGTAGGTATTTGTTGGTGTGCTGATGGTGTGTGGCTTGTGTGAGGGGTGAGCTGTGGGTGTGTGGTTGCTTTCTCTGGGTGCTGGCAGTGAAATGGCATTTGCAAAGGCTCATGGTAGTGATTTGTGTCCTTTATATAGGTGGAGTTGTGGGTGTGTCTTTGTTCTCTGTCCCCACCCCCCAGTATTTATTGGCTTGGTAATTGCTTGTTTGGCCTTTTTTTGGTTGATTTTTCCTTTGTGCTGTTTGTGTATGTTGGAAACGTTCTTGTGACCGAGTCGGACCCTGCATTGGTCTCGTACGGTGTTTTCCGTTTCGTTCACGCTGTGTTTGTGCAGTTTTGTATGCTGCGTACGCGTCGGTCGCGGTGTATTGTGTTGCTTCGGCTCGGTTTTGTATGCGTGTCGGTCGTACGGCTTGTCCTCCGTCCGACTCGGTCGTGTTTTTCGCGCCTTGCATCGTACTTTGCGGGTTGGAGTTGGCGGGTACGATTCGGTCGGATTTGTTCCGGGTGCGTGTCGGTCGGTTGGATTCGCGTGTTTTTCCGGCCGGATTGCAATTTTCCGAGCGGCTCGGTCGGTCGGCTTGGTTTCCTGACGTGTCGGTCGGATTTATCGCGGCTTGCATCGTACTTGGCGTGTCGGGCGCCACTGGTACGTGTCGGTCGGTATTTTTTCCGGATCCGAGTCGGTCGGTGCTTTTTCCGGCCCGAATCGGAATCGACCCCTGTGTGTGTGTGAAGGTGAATGTGTGTGTATGTGCGCATGTGTGTGAGCGAAATTTAAGGTCAAAGGGCGTGTGATGTCACTTCTGCTACCCCTGGCACTTTGCTGAATTGAGTTCATGGTCTCGCTTTAGCACCTTTCTCTGTTTTTTTCGCTCATAACCCTTCCCTCTTATTAGCATGGTGTTCGACCCCTTCTTATTATCTCCCTAGTCATGACTCGGTCTCTGACCTGCCTTTTCTCTATTCTTCTTACACTCTTTACATTTTGTCTTCTATTTTTCTCGTCAGTTGTTATTTCCCAGTCTTACTTTCTTTTTCCTCATATCTTATACGCTTGTCTCCTCCGCGCCATCTCCTATGTTCCCTCCCTTTCTTGTTCGCTTTCAGACACAGAATGAGAGGGGACTTGGCCCCCAGAGCCTAAACAAATTTATTTTAGTGCACTAAGATTATTCTTCGCACAGCATACAAAAGTATCTCACAGGAGGGTTTATCTTTATCCAGATTCTGGGAAAAGGACAGCTTGCAGGCAGGGTTATATTTACATCATGTCACTTTTTGATAGAATAGCAATCAGATTTACCACCCTAGCACATCACGGCAGGAACTACAGAGGAATAATAAAGAGACAAATGAAATTTCATCATCACCATCTTATAAGGGGGCATGTACTGTGAGGTTGTTTGTCAACTGAAAGCTGGTGATATGAAGAGCCAGCCAAGTATGTGTTTTAATAATATTGGAAATGCGAGATTTTCATTTCACCTTCTATTGGACAGCTTGCTGTCAAAACATATTTATGGTGCCAGGAACCAGCATGATTGAAGTCAGTGGAGCAGCGTTAAGTGTGCAGCGACTGCATGAGATAGAGCTGTCTAAGGGACATGGAAACAGAAGTTGAGCATTAAAGTGAAAGGAAAGAAGTTGGGACAATCGACTTCTACAAATTTCTTCTGCTAGACCCTTCACCCCAAAGCAACACGCCCCAACCTACTTTTGCTGTATAAAAACGAATCTGCATTTATTATCTTCGATCACCTCAATGTTTAACATCACAGCTGCTTTTTAACTTCCCTTCCCTCCTCACTTCTATCAGCTGAACAGTACCCCCGAGCTCAGTGCTTAATTTGTAGAAATAAATAAGTGCCAGGGCTCTGGTCAGGATGCCACTGCAGCTTGCAACAACCATTGCCCCTGCCAGCGCTGCCAATGATAATAACAACACAACTACTAACCATCACACCCGTGCAAGTGTGACAATCCAGACTATTTCAGACCCCCAAAGCTATAAGAATGGCTCGGGCGGCAGGTTATAGTCATTTGAATGTATATTGGATTAATAATTAAATATTGTTGTGGTCATCTCTAAATTAGCCAGACAGCGGCACCTTGTGGCAGACTGTCACAAGCACCGGTGTTAACAACGTAGGGGCATATTATGAGAAACGGCGTTAAAATTATCGCCGCTTTAGCGGCAGAAAACTGCCGCTAAAGCGTGCGATAATGGGCTTGATAATATGCCCTTGAGAATTCCAATAGAAGCCCATGTTCTGGTGTCAACATGGGCTTCTATTGGAATTCTCAAGGGCATATTACCAAGCCCATTATCGCCGCTTTAGCGGGAGTTTTCTGCCGCTAACGCGGCGATAATTTTAACGCCGTTCTTGATAATATGCCCCTAAGTGCTAGCGCCGAGCACCAGAAACCACAGGCTCATTTTAAGCACTGCTCGAGCTACTACTACAAAACACGCACGACCTGGTTACATGTGGGCTGCAAAAAAATCCTTATTTCTAGTGGAAAAAGGAGTTTTGGGTGACAATCCTGGATCAATGCCTCCATAATTTGAGGCCGATGTATAGGGGCAGCTAGCACCAATATGCCCGTTTGCACACCCCAAAATGGGTGAATTCCCAATTAGCGAAACATGCTGGTTTGCACATCCCAAAACTAGTGAATTCAACCACGCTTTGCACAGCATTCTCCATTTGCTGGGATGCCTACGGGTAGCTACGCACTATATAAGTGCTACATAGAATAGAATAGAATTTCGTGTAGTCAAACTGAAAATAAGGAGCAAATTGCAGACCCCCTACTTACTGCGTTCTGTGCTATAGGTAGTTGGTGAATATCCCATTTGTACCTGTGAATTCTGGCCTACGTATAACCTGGGCCCTAAAGGACCATACAGTGGCATGATAGAGGGTGGGGTGGAGAGAGACAGAGGGGCATATTACCAAGGATGTGCGATAATTATCGCAAAGCGCACTTAGCGCTGTTTTTTTTATCGCCGGCTATCGCTGGATTACATCGCGGAGATAACGCGTTATTATCAACGCTTATCTCCAAGGCGATAGAAAATCCAGCGATAGCGGCGAAACCCAGCAATAGCGCGCGAAATCCAGCGATAAATTCCACGCGCTAATGAAAAGCTTGCTAATAGGCACGTGAGGACTTAACCTTACAATCCACCTCCCATTGACTAGAATGGTTGAGTCAAGTTTTAAAGAGGTGTTAGATTCCAGCGATAATCGCGGTTAGCGCAAATTATTTTATCGCTTCGCGGGCATTGCTAATAGGGGGAAGTTGTGTTTGCGACTGTTTTCAGTCGCTTTTAGTTGGGAACGCCTACTTTGCATGTCATTAGCGATAATTATCGCTGACATGCAAAGCGGCAAGAAAAAGGCCGCTTTCGCCATAAAGCTGTCGCTAACAGCTGTTAGCGACAGCTTGCTAATAGGGTGATAGAAATATCGCTGCTTTAGCGGCAAAAAGTGCTGCTAAAGTGGCGATACTGCCCTTGATAATATGCCCCAGAGAGTGGGAAGTAAAGGAAAGAGAGGGAAAAAGGTGAGTGAAAGTGAGGTAGAGGTAGAGGAAGAAAGAGGAAGAGGGAAAAGCAGATGATTTATCTAGAAACTGTGTTTAAATAAACTGAGTACTTCAAGGGAAGTGAAACGAAGAGTTAAGGGTTAGATTTAGAGGAGGTCGGAAACAAAGCAAGTCACCAAAAAAGGCTGAAATCTCTTTAGCCCAGTGACGTAACAGAACCTGAGGACCACCCAGCCCAACAAGGTATGATAAGGGAACCCCACCCAAGGCATCCTTTCTATGTATTTAAATTCATTAACATTTAATTATTATAATTTCTTTTTTAAATAGGATCACGTAGTCCATTTCTCTGGATCACAGCACCTGGTTTCTGTGGTAATTTCTCATTTTAAACCCCTTTGCATGCACAGATTTTATCAGCTTGAAGCTAGTGAAATGACTGGGGATAGGACGAATTGGGAGCACAATATTCCTGCATCTCCCCTAATTCTTGATTCAGATGGCAACACTGGGTGCAGCCAAATTGGACTTTACGCTACACTTCTAATGGAGGCAACAGCAAGCTATTGAGTGTACAGAGGCAATAGCAAGCTATTGAGTATATCTTTTTGAAATGGAATTTAAACTACTATGGAGAGAACAAAGATAGAGGCATTCCAGTTTTCCAACATTCCAAAATTGATTTGCAACACATAACCAGCATGGTCACGCGGACTGGGTCAAAGTGAAAAAATATGGCCTATTGCGATGGAATGCGGGTTGGACACAAGAAGTGGGTTGGGATCGGTCAGTGCTTACCTTCGGACTTAGAAGAATTTTCAAGAAAAATGTTGTGAGAATGTAAAGTTCAGCGAGGCAAGGCTGCAGGTGGTGTCTGAGGAAGGAGCAGTGTCCAAGGAGGGAGCGTCTTCGCCGGAGAGCCGCTGGACAAAGTTGCAGTGAAGAATTCTACATTCGGACTAAGTCACTTTTTTGGAAGTTGAAAATCGCCAGCAGGACAATGCAGGAGGCTGTAGCCAAAGACATTTCCAAGAGGTCAGATACCCCTTTAGCGAAGGAACACTGACAGAATTTGCTGCTGTGGAGAAGAATGTGGTATGGGACAGCCGCAAAGTCAGGCCAACCAGCAATGCACCTTGGGTGGCTTGACGAGCAGGTTGGTCCCGGTCTTCCCTCAGTTCTCAGAGAAGTTTTAAGCCAAAACTTTTCAACGACCCAAGTTTTGGATTCTGGCTATTTGGGCACGTTTAGCACCACAACCAGGGGTCCAGCACTGGTGGGACACCACTTGTTCATACAGGACTCCAGTGGTGTCCGACACAGAAAAATACCAGCGGGCGGGTGGAGGGGGCACGAGGGGGATAGGGAGCCAGCGGGAAGCATGCGTGGGGTAGCGCGTGGCGGGGGGTTAATGATAAAAATATATTTATTTAAAGGCACTTACCTGGTACTGTCGGCCACAGTGCAATCCTCTGCTGTAGTTCCTGGTCCCAGCAGTCTCTGGGACAGCATCAGGACTCCCATCCAAACCTGTCGCTGCTCTCAAGCATGAGAGCAGCATTGGGATTGGCCTGAGCGGGCTGAGTCAATGCTCACTCAGGCACAGGGAGTCTGTGTGTTTTTCCAACAATATAGCTGGGTTGGAGAAACCTAAGTGTGCATGTCAGTTAGGCCGGCATGAGACGGCCGGCCAAATTGACGTGCACACTTACAAGTGCACATACCACTCCTACCCCCTTCCCATGGCCTGGCCCTGCCTGCACATGCTGGCTCAGAGCCTGCAGCTAAAAAATAAAAGATAGTAAGATATTATTTTATTTTTCAGCTGCTGGCTCTGAACCAGTGGGATGACGCTCCTCCGCCATTGCGGAGGAGCTGTCGCTGTAGGACTCACTTAGGCTGGGTCCAGGTTCAGGTACAAGATGGTGGGAGCCTTTTATGTCCCTGTGGCTCTGAACAGGAGGCCAGCAAACTAGCCCTTGCAGTCATTCTAGTAGTCCTGGGTTCAGGTGAAGATGCAGGGCTCAAACAGCTGGGCTGGTCTCCGAGGGATCAAGGAGGGCTCCAGGCAGAAAAACACTCTTTCCAGGTGCAGCAAAGCAGTCTTGTGGAGTACACAGCAGGCCACTGAAGCAGGCAGTCCTCTGAGTCCTTCCGCAGATCCAGAAAGTGAACTGAAGAATGGGGGTCTGAGGGCCCTCATTTTATACCTGGTGCCTCCATTGAAGTTCGGAGAAGTTTCTAGAGGTTTCTCTATGATGTGCTTGGAATTTCCTGACTCTCCTGCCCTGGATCCAAGCTAGCTGCAGAGATAATTTGGAGTTAACAAGCCCTTTGTGTGAAGACAGAGCACAGCCTATTCAGTTGCAAATGAAGGTGTGCCCAGCTCCACCCCTCCCCCATCCTGCCACCAGATGGCCCATCAGGTTCACCCAATCCTTCTATTGTGTGACTGTATGAGAGGAATTCACAAAGTCTAACGTCAGTTACGCCCAGTCATATGGTCCAGGGGAGGCTGCAGGCACCAATTGGCTAAGGGCAGAAAAATGCAAACTTTCTAAAGTGGAATTTTCAAAATTGTAATAAAAATTCAGACTTTATCATTAAAGAGGACTTTTCTATAAAATTTCATAGACACCAAACATGAAATGCTTACTGCTCCTAATCAAAAGTTAGCACTTACTAAATGTAGTACGGCAACCTAATGATATCCTATGGGACAGGTAGGCCTCCCAGTAGAGAAAAACGAATTTAGGAGGTTGTCAGGCAGTGGCGGCTCCTCTGTTAAGGCGGAGGAGCATTGCCCACTGCTGCTGTGCAGCAGTAAAAGAAAGGAAAAATAAAATGATAATAACACAATGTTATTATCATTTCATTCTTCACTGCTGCTGCAGCATGAGGGTGGGGCTGCTCTGCTGACAGAGCAGGGGAGGAGTGGTGGGCACACTAAAGTACGCATGATGCTTTGACAGGCACTCTCAGGCCAGACCAAACAGTCATGCGCCCTTTAGCATGTTCTCCATGCAGGCTGCATGGGCGGGGCGGGGCCAGCGACCGTGATGGCCGCTCGGAGCTGGAGCTCCTGGTGAACCCGCACACCAGCTTCCAAAACGGCGCTTCGTCGCGCTATATTCCCACCGAAAACAGCAATTCTGCAATCGGAGTGCAGGCGGATCGATTGGAGCTGGGAGTCGCCTCTCCCCGATCTTGAATGGCCGAGAGGTGAGCTGCGATGTCCCCGTGGGCCAGTGAGCCAAGATGGCGCCCTAGGAGCTACGGGACTGCGCCTAGAGAGATGAGCGCGAGGTTGCCGACCTCCACTCTTCCAGCTGATGGCGGCCTCATCCCCCCCCCGCCCGAGGCAGTGACTTGCCGGCTGACTCCCCGGAGGAGAGGGCTCCGCGTTGCAGAACTCGCCTGCCTGCCCCATTTGAGAGGTGCGGGTGCGGCTGGAGGGGGAGGGTCCCACGAATATGCCCTGCAATTTCCCCAGCGACCGGACCTTTTCTGGGGACCGTGCCCGCGGCCGGGAAGTACATGGACGCTGGCTACGCGCTGCTCCACTGCAAGGCGGACACCCCCTCGAATGCAGCTGGACACGCTGCTGCTCCCCGTGCTAACACCGGCGGCCCGGTGCCTAGCTGCCGATCCCCCCCACTCCAGGGTGACACTGAGAGCTGGGTTTCCAGAGCTGCTGATTCTCAACGGCAGAACAAATAACGGCACACACCCAGCGCTTCCCAGAAGCGTCTTGTAATCCCAGATCATCGCTGCCGCCAGAGAATGCTACATTGGCACCCGTCCAGCCGTCTCTTTGAGGCCAGGGTCCTGATGTTCTTCCAGGATTATTGGCACTGCAATTTTATCCAACTTTAGAACTGGTGGCATCTAGAACTAGCCTTGGAGACTAATAGACTCGACGTGCCTGACTCTAAGATGGCTGCCAAAACCACACTCATACCTTGCCATCCTCGCATGCGCCTACCACCCATCTTTGGATTCTTGTCTTTGAATCCCCTCCTGATCCTCACTCTACGCCTGGCGGAGCCTTAAATGCATACATGGCCGTTTCCCGGTGGAGCTGCTCCGACAGTTATAGGGGAGATTGGCCCTGGCACACCGCTATGGCCGTCACCTACCCAGCCGGATCTCGGACATTTGTCTCATTTTTTTTTCCCTCGGTGCTGTCTCTTTCCTGTGGATTACCTGCTTTCCATGGTCTTTCTTATCCCGATTTTCGTGTTCGCTAATTTACTCCTGTATTGTTTGTTTATCCATTGTGTAACTATGTGAAACTTTTGCAACTTGTAACTCGCTGTGTCCTTATGTAAAGCGCTCTGATACCTCCGGGTCTAGCCAGCGCTATATAAAACTCAAGTAAATAAAAATAAAAAAAGCCTGCTTGCAGAACATGCCCAGGCCCCCAGTCCCTGTCTGAGCACCGAACCACGGCGCTCAGACCAATCGCAGTGCTGCATTGCAGCGTTGTGATTGGTTTAGAGGAGCCAATCGCAACGCTGCAATGCAGCATTGTGATTGGCTCAGAGGAGCCTGGCTGCTTCCTGTTCGGTGGAGGAGGGCGACGCGGGACAGAGCAGGGAAGAGGTAAGTGAATTTGTCTTTTTTTTACAATTATACTTCTTTACCCCCTCGCCCCCCCCCGCCCACCACCCCAGATCCGTGCTGGCCACCACTGCTACCAGGACATGTAAAACGTAAAAGTGCAGTGGAGCAGAGACAATTGATAGATAGAACACTTGAGCATTATGTTATTCTTTATTCTTGTGTCCAGTTGGAAGGATGTGGGTTGTGATTGTGGCCTATGTTGGTATTATTTGGGTGTTGGGCATGATTAATTTGTATATCTCTCACATATGCAATTGTGTTGCTTCTCCTAAGTCTGAAGTGGAATTAAGTAGAGTCAGATATAGTTTGGAATGTAATTGTGGCTACTCTCCTTTGAGGGGTAAATGTTCTAGTTCTTAGGTGGTTACGGTGTCCACTCTTCTGATAACCAAACTCTACTTGTGTGGGCAGTTGACTCTCTTTAATGCTTAGTGTGATCTTGCCTCATTAGTTTGGGGAAAGTCAGGTATTGCCTCCTTCTCAAATCCAAATGATATTGGATATTTATCGCCTGACAGGAGATAATTCAATAACTCTGCTGCATGTATGTAAAATGAGGTGTTTTGGCTATGTGTTTATTCTTGAAGAGTGGCATGATCAGCCAATGTGTTAGTTTGCAAGAGCTCCTTGAACGTCTTGGTAGTGGCACAGCAGTAAGGATAGGTATTCATTGTATGAGCTCTGCTAAATTCTTACTGTGGCATAGTAACCTACCAAGTAGCTGTCACATGGCTGTGTCTTTTGTGACTAACACCTTTGACCAGTCCTGCTTTTACAGACAAGAGCACTTTGCAGTCTCAGACATGTAATTCTACCTTTCTTTGGAAGGATTAACTATTAACCATATCAAGCTAATGCCTGATTTAGGACTGCTTTAGTTCATGTAATCACATTCCTCCATATCAGTATCAAAAGTAAACCTGAATGCTAAGCACAGCCTGTTGTCAGCACATACTGCCATATAAGCAACTTCTTCCAAACAGCCCTCCCTCCTGGAATTAATTGGGTAGGTACAGCTGGTTGTGGAGTCATGGCCAGAGTCAAAATAAATCAAGATTCAGGTCATGGCCTTAGCATCAGGACCGTAGCTTCGGGGGGGAGGGGGGAGGTTGTGTGCTTGGTAACACCCCACAAAATAAATAAATTGTTGACTTGATAGTTTGGTCTGGGGGCCCTGAGTCACGCCTGCTATGTCTCTGTTGGTTTTTCTTGTCAGTCTGATTTCACTCAGAGGTTTTAACCTTTTCATTTTTTGGATCAGGAACTTAAATACGAAGATTTTGCAACAGGGTTGCATCAGTTTTATGAGACAGCACCAGCGCAAAATTCCTTCTTAGTATTTACAGCCACACAAATGTCGATTTGTGTGGCTTTGTAAGTAAAAGTAACACAATGCTGCGCATTACGCTGCCTTGCATCACTTTTGTGTTACATAGGTGTCCATAGGTGGTGCATGGACGTTTCCTTGCATCCACGCATGTATTTTAACGAACACCCATACTTACAAAGAGTTGCAGACTTGGATTTGCGCCAAAATGCTGCACCTGCCTGAGGCTGGTGCAACAAGAATAAATATCTTCATTTCTCTTCGATATTTCCTCTTTGCATGTATTCTGATTCCTGCAGCACACAGCCAGATATGATGTATCACACAGCCAGATAGGATGTATCACACAGCCAGATAGGATGTATCACACAGCCAGATAGGATGTATCACACAGCCAGATATGATGTATCACACAGCCAGATATGATGTATCTGGCTGTGATGGACAGTAAAAAAAAAAAGCCATCTGACCGTCCTCTCTAAATAAATGTTGACCAAATAGCTTCATTCGTGAAGTCAAGTATTGCGATGGCCAAGGGTGCTGTAAGTCAGACTTAAGTTGCACTGGCAGGGCTGAGTATGAGCATCATTGCTGAAACAGCAGGAGGCCTGAAGATTAGGACTGAGATGCAATGGCTGGGATGTCTATGCAGCAGTCCTGCTGCTGGAATAACTGGAATTACTGCAAAGGGTAGACCTGGGGTGCATTATAAACGTGTGAACGTGTCTTAACTCTTAATAATAGAGCACATGCTGAGCTCTAGGTTAAAAGTCAGGGGCGCTTGTAAAACTGTGGCTCAGTGCTCTAACGACATAAGTTCATGAGGGCCGAGTTTGGAGTCTATTGGCAGAGTTGTGACTGTCAGGACAGAGGAGCTGTCATAATATTTGACCCCAAAATAACCCTGCTAGGAGAAAAGATACACCATACTTAGGTTTCATATCCCAAGAGAATAGTAGGTCATTGCCATGTGCTCTGACAATGAAAAAAGTAAACACCACAGATGTATCTCAACCTTTCATGTATTTAGAACCATGTGCATTAGCACACGGCCGTTTACCCTGTCAGAGACTTGCAGTTTATTGTGCAAGGAACCTTAGACACCACAGCACTGTACATAGGTGCACACACTAATAATGGTTCGATATATATAAATAAAAATAAAAAATGAAAAAGCTGAATTTGTCAGCAACTACATTTGAAAACCTCTCAATGGTTGGTTTTAACTCAAGGTACAAAAAACCTAATCTAACTAGATTCTGTTCTAGTAATGTGTTAGTAATGTTATTTATCCAAACCAAAAATACTAAAAGGCACGTACATGCATATGCATGCCTCAGTAATGGCAAGTATACAGTATGCCCCTCAGAGATCTCCCATTGCAGATTGTTCACATCCCACAAGAGAGCCAGTGTAGTTCTCATGAGATGTGCTGCTATGTTTCTAGCTCATGTCTCAGGATCCTGGCAGTATGAAAGATGCAACCTCAAGCTGTAGGCTTTTGTGTGATATTTTGGATTCTGTCCAGCTTCAGGATCCCCATTCAGCCCACAGATCCCTCTGCTAAGCTTTTAAAGCTAAGAGCTTTTATGGAGGCTAAACCAATTCTCTTAATTAGGGATGGTCACGCCCAGGTATCTCATTGGCTGGAATACAATTACAAAGCCCATACCTGCATATCTGAGCAAATCAGCAATTAAATTAATTCACGTTTAGCATATGCACATGTCTTAAAATCTTTCAATATTTTCTTGACTGATGGAGAACCTCCATGTGACATGGTCCAGTTCAAACCAGAAAAATAACCTATTGTTCCCTCTGCTCCGTTGTTTGAAATGCAATTGTACCTCGTACCTGTATTACGTCAATACTTGGAATATTTCCCATAAGAAGCTCTTTGTATTGAAGGATGCGTCCAGTTCATCCTGGACATTGGCAGGTATTCAAAAACCTTGTATGGCAGCCGGAGCGTCGAGCATGTTTAGAAAGGAGGAAAGATGCTCTCTGAATGCTTTTCCAATAACTTTAATTCTAAAACTGAAAAACATTAATATTTTAATAAAAAATTAGTATGCTAGATAAAATACACCATACATAAAATAAACCATACATACTTCGTTAATGCACAATGCGCAAGCACAAGGTGTTAAGTGTAAATACTGTAAAAGCATCTCCATGCTATTACGGTGATAAGTTCACCACAGTGCGCCCGCAGATCTGTCAGAGGGTCTTAATACTGGGTATCATGTGTGTTGCTGGCTATAAGCGGGGTACAAATCTGTGTGTGAAGAGCAGGTACACCATGTTGTAAATCAGGACAGTTTTGAGGTGCTCTGGCAGAGCTGAGTGTATTGGAGTGCAGGAGTAGGAGGGAGGTACACCAGGCTAGGATTGAGGTGCACTGGCAGAGCTATGTGTATTGGATTGCAGGAGTAGGAGGGAGGTACACCAGGCTAGGCTTGAGGTGCACTGGCAGAGCTGTGTGTATTGGAGCGCAGGGATCGCAGGGAGGACAGGCTAGGATTGAGGTGCACAGGCAGAACTGTGTGTATTGGAGTGCAGGAGTAGCAGGGAGGTACACCAGGCTAGGATTGAGGTGCACTGGCAGAGCTGTGTGTATTGGAGTGCAGGGGTAGCAGGGAATTACACAAGGATTGGATTAAGGTGCACTGGCAGAGCTGTATGTATTAGAGTGCAGGGGTAGCAGGAAGTACACCATGAAGGATTGAGGTGCACAGGCAGAACTGTGTGTATTGGAGTGCAGGAGTAGCAGGGAGGTACCCCAGGCTAGGATTGAGGTGCACTGGCAGAGCTGTGTGTATTGGAGTGCAGGGGTAGCAGGGAGGTACACAAGGCTTGGATTAAGGTGCACTGGCAGAGCTGTGTGTATTGGAGTGCAGGAGTAGGAGGGAGGTACACCAGGCTAGGATTGAGGTGCACTGGCAGAGCTATGTGTATTGGATTGCAGGAGTAGGAGGGAGGTACACCAGGCTAGGCTTGAGGTGCACTGGCAGAGCTGTGTGTATTGGAGTGCAGGGATCGCAGGGAGGTACACCAGGCTAGGATTGAGGTGCACTGGCAGAGCTGTGTGTATTGGAGTGCAGGGGTAGCAGGGAGGTACACCAGGCTAGGATTGTGTTGCACAGGCAGAACTGTGTGTATTGGAGTGCAGGAGTAGCAGGGAGGTACACCAGGCTAGGATTGAGGTGCACTGGCAGAGCTGTGTGTATTGCAGTGCAGGGGTAGCAGGGAGGTACACAAGGATTGGATTAAGGTGCACTGGCAGAGCTGTGTGTATTGGAGTGCAGGAGTAGGAAGGAGGTACACCAGCCTAGGATTGAGGTGCACAGGCAGAACTGTGTGTATTGGAGTGCAGGAGTAGCAGGGAGGTACACCAGGCTAGGATTGAGGTGCACTGGCAGAGCTGTGTGTATTGGAGTGCAGGGCTAGCAGGGAGGTACACAAGGCTTGGATTAAGGTGCACTGGCAGAGCTGTGTGTATTGGAGTGCAGGAGTAGGAGGGAGGTACACCAGGCTAGGATTGAGGTGCACTGGCAGAGCTGTATGTATTAGAGTGCAGGGGTAGCAGGAAGTACACCAGGCTAGGATTGAGGTGCACTGGCAGAGCTGTGTGTATTGCAGTGCAGGGGTAGCAGGGAGGTACACAAGGATTGGATTAAGGTGCACTGGCAGAGCTGTGTGTATTGGAGTGCAGGAGTAGGAGGGAGATACACCAGGCAAGGATTGAGGTGCACTGGCAGAGCTGTATGTATTAGAGTGCAGGGGTAGCAGGAAGTACACCAGCCTAGGATTGAGGTGCACAGGCAGAACTGTGTGTATTGGAGTGCAGGAGTAGCAGGGAGGTACACCAGGCTAGGATTGAGGTGCACTGGCAGAGCTGTGTGTATTGGAGTGCAGGGGTAGCAGGGAGGTACACAAGGCTTGGATTAAGGTGCACTGGCAGAGCTGTGTGTATTGGAGTGCAGGAGTAGGAGGGAGGTACACCAGGCTAGGATTGAGGTGCACTGGCAGAGCTGTATGTATTAGAGTGCAGGGGTAGCAGGAAGTACACCAGGCTAGGATTGAGGTGCACTGGCAGAGCTGTGTGTATTGGAGTGCAGGAGTAGCAAGGTGGTCCACCAGGCTAGGATTGAGGTGCACTGGCAGAGCTGTGTGTACTGGAGTGCAGGGGTAGCAGGGAGGTACACCAGGCTAGGATTGAGGTGCACTGGAAGAACTGTGTGTATTGGAGTGCAGGAGTAGCAGGAAGGTACACCAGGCTAGGATTGAGGTGCACTGGAAAAGCTATGTATGCCTCGGTGCAGGAACAGCAGGGTTTTTTGGACAGAGTTGAGGTACACTAACAGAGCTACATGCTGCCGGGGGTCTGTCTTCCTCACTTTCCTTTCCGTCCTCTTTTTCTCCTTCTCCTGTCACACCTTTATTTTCTCCCTCCTTCCTAGTTCTCAGAAGGGGTCAGTCTGCCAGGTCAGTGTGTGGGCTTTTTTTTGCATCTATGTAGTCCAGTTTTGTGGTGTAGTGTGCCAGTTGTGTGCTGCTTGCGGGCTGTTGTAGTGAACATCCTTATATATTCATTATGATGCAGTAAGAGGTGGTTGTATGTGAGGTGGTTGTATGTTAGGTTGTTGTGTAGAAATATCGTCTGACATAAATATTGCGTTCTAAATATCTTTTACAAAAATATTGTCCAACTGGCTGTAGATTTTCTATTATTAACCCAATGGAGCCATATTTTTGTAGATGATATTTAGGACACAATATTTATATCAGACGATATTCTGACAAATTCGGCTACCACAGCATAGCAGGGAGGTCTGTCCAGGTGAGATTAGATTGCACTGGGCTCACAGAGGTGGGCTGGATGGGGATCTCACATGGTATGGAATGCGCACTATCATGTCATACTGGGTAGGCAATGGCAGGTGGTGCAGTACTTATTTGGAAATAAATCACAGCCACAAGACAGACCATATCTGTTTTGCAAAAACCTCCACAAATGCCTCCAGTCTCCTTCTCTGTCATGCCCCTAGTCCCACAAGCGACTTATGTGTCAAGGAATGACCATTGCCAAATCACATTTGAAACGTCAGCAGCAGCTAATTGGCTGGAAGAGGATGGATGGCACAAATGACTGTGGTTGGTTGTCCATGCAGCACAAACTCTGCAGAGATATGAGAGGAGAAGTGCTGCCTGGCATTTTCTGTATTCAAAATGTTTTATTAATTTTTTCATATAATAAAAAATGACATTACAAAAAAGAGCACTGTATAGAGTACTCATATGAGAAACGTATCTATGAAGAACAATAATTGAATATAAAACAGGTACAATCTAATATAGACTTAAAAATAAATCATAAATAAAGAGGAAGGGATAGGAATAAGCATATAATATCGTAAAAAGCAATTTGAGTAGAGCTACTATAACTTAAGACATGTATGATTTATACTGTAAGGGAATAAATAAAAGGAAATATAACTAAGATGATAAATAGTGATCTATTGGTTTCCAAAATGAATGATAAGAATTACAGTTGTGAATAATACCATTCAAAGATAGATTGGCACCTCTTCTAGTGAAAATAATCCATGGCCACCAAGCATGAACAAATAATAATGACACGTCTTTCCAACAAGTTGTAATAGGTTTTAAAGCAGCTGACATCAGAAAATTAAAACGTTTATATTCTAAATCAGACAATTCTTTAGAAAGAGCAACATATTTGCATATCAACAAATTAAATGAAAGTCCATCGGAAATATTAAATATGTTTTGTATAACATCCCAAACTTCATTCCAAAATTTAAAAACAGATGTACATTCAAAAAGCATATGTTTTAAACCAATATGTGAATTAAAATGCCAACAATTTGAACTTGGAAGAAGCTTAGCTTGAAATAATTTTAAGGGGGACCATAAGCAATTAAACAGAATATAAGAATTAGTTTGATAAAGTGATACAGGTAACCATCCTGAGATATTATTCAACCATATTTTTCTCCATGTATCATATGAGAAAGAAGTTGAAAGTTCATTATTCCAAAACATCGAAACCGCATCAATATTGTTACCTTGAAATGCTTTCATCTTCTTGTACATTAATGAAACAGCATGAGATGAAGAGGATACCGTTTGAATATAAATTGTCAAATCTGAGTTTATATTTGAAGGAACATTATTAGGAAAGGAATCTAATATAGAATTACATAAAAGTTCATATTTGAGAAAATCAGAAGATGGTAAGTGAAATTTTGCCTGTAATATATCAAATGATATAAAAGTATTATTGTGATAAATATCTTTGAGGTAAAAATACCAGCTTTTATCCATGAATGCCAAAATTTAACAGATCTAGAAAGTTTTAGTCGTGGATTGTACCATAATGACATATCTACAGTATTTGAAATGGTTGTTTGAAAAAGTGAATCAAAATCATTTA
Source organism: Calotriton arnoldi (assembly GCA_963921515.1). Lineage (NCBI taxonomy): Eukaryota > Metazoa > Chordata > Amphibia > Caudata > Salamandridae > Calotriton > Calotriton arnoldi. The sequence continues at coordinate 185,279 of CAWUFW010004842.1, forward strand.
ATATTAGTTTTGTGGATTTCAAAATAATAGACTTATGAAATAATAATGACTTGCTAGACATGGTTAACAAGGCAGACAAAGGAAATGGAGTTACCAAACTTCTTTCTATAAGAAGCCATGTAGAAGGAATAATCAGGTAGGGATGATTAAACCAAAGTGAGCTTTGTTTTAAGATAAATGCTTTATGATAATTAAAAAATCTGGTAAACCAAATCCTCCATTACACTTTGCCATTTTTAGTTCTTTATAGCCAATACGAGGTGAATTATTATTCCAAAGAAACTTAGAAAGATGTTGATCAACAATTTTATAAAACTTCATAGGAAATTGACTAGGAATCATAGCTAGAAAATAAATACATTTTGGTGCTATAGTCATTTTTATTGAATCCATTCTCCCCCACCATGAAATGTGAAGCGAAGACCATTTAGATACTTTGGGGCCTATTAGGATGATGGGCGGACTTTCGTCTGCCCGCCACCCTAGCGGTGCTGGGACCGGCCGCCAGTGGTGCGGCAGTCCCGCACAGGCGATTAGGATGCCACCGCCACCGTGGCGGTGGCATCCTCCATTCCCAGCATTGTGGCGGGCGGTGCGCACAGCTCCGCCCGCCACAATGCTGGGAATGCACTGTGTGCATCGTCATGCACAAGGTGACAGGCACCACGAGGTGCCTGCCACCATGTCCATGACAATGGAGGCGGGTGCCATAGGTACCCCCCATGTGCACCCCCTGCCCCCCCAACATCTTGGGGGCCCGCAACAGGCCCCCGAAAGCAGAATCCACCTGTCTCTCCATGGCGGAGTCACCGCCATGGAAAGCCCTGCACCGCCGACCATCGTAATATGGATGGCGGTGCCTGCAAGGCACCGCTACGATATTGCAGGCCTTTTCCGCCCGGTAGGCAATCGGGCCGATTGCCTACCGGCGGAAAACCGGCGGACGGTCTTTCCGTCCGCCTGGGTCCCCACCGCCATCGTAATATGACGGTGGGGAAATGTGCAGCGGGTGGTGGAAAATAGCGGGCGGATCGCCACCGCCATACGGGCGGTGGCGATCCGCCCGCTATCCTAAAGACCCCCTTTATCTTTAATATAATTTAAAATAGATTCACAATTTAATGTTATTGTTTTTTTCACAGACGAGGATAACAAAATGCCAAGGTATTTGAACTTATCTCTGTGCCAAATTACTTCTTTTATGGGTAACATATCTGGGGTACAGTGAGGATTTAAAGGAAAAAATTCAGTTTTATTGGTGTTTAACGAATATCCAGAAATTAAAGAATATGATGAGATAATATCAAATAGAAGAGGAATAGAGGTATCAGGATTGCTAATAAATAAAAGTACATCATCTGTATATGCTAATGTTTTAATAATGACTCCATTAATATTAATACCAGCGATATCATTACATTTTCTAATGGAAACAAGCAGAGGTTCAATAACAAGAAGAAATAGTAAAGGGGATAGTGGACAACCTTGTCTAGTCCCTCTTAAAAGGAAAAATTGATTAGAAATGTGGCCATTAATAAATAAACGAGCGGTAGGGGTAGAATAGAGAGCAGATATCGTACGAATAAACAAATCACCAAAATTAAATGCTGCTATAGTATGGAATAGAAATTGCCAATGAACTTTGTCAAAAGCTTTTTCAGCATCCAATGCGAGTACTCCAGATGGTAAGGATGAAGTAGAGCCCTGTTCGATAGCATGTAATAAAGTTCTTGTATTATTGACAGAGTATCTATTTTTCATGAAACCATACTGATCAGGATGGATAAGAGAATCCAATACGGAGGTCAGTCTGGTTGCAAGTATTTTGGCATATAGTTTACAATCTTGATTTATTAAGGAAATAGGGCGATAATTCGATACAAGTGTCTACAATCAACGCTTCAGTAGAAGAACCTGAAGTTGATCCAATAGCACTAAAAAGGTAAGCTTTAAGCAAATAAGGAATACGTTGTAAATCAAATTCTTTATAAAATTCTGCTGGAATGCCATCAGGGCCTGGAGATTTATTTTGTTTAAGAGACTTAATAGCTAAATGAATTTCTTTCTCAGTAATAGGTAAATCTAATCTATCCTTGGATAACTGAGGAACTTTAGGTAAGTCACATTCATATAAAAAAGAATCAATCAAAGAAGGATCTTCAAATTTTGGTTTATTATATAGGGTAGCATAATAATTTAGAAATTCATTAACAATATCTTTTTGTGATAATGCAATTTTTCCATTAGAGCCATGAATTGAATTTATTTGTGCTTTATCTTTTTAATACGTAAATAGTTGGCCAAAAGCCGACCAGATCTGTTAGCATTAAAACAAAATTTGGCCTTAGAGTTAGAGAGTTGTATACCAGCTCTTTTACTTAAAATTGGTTTAAACTCATATCAAAGTTTTTGTAGTTTCATTTTATATTGGGGATCATTAGAAGTAATAAAAAGTCTCTCGAATTTTGCAATTTGTTTGTCTAATTCCTTAATTTTTGCATTTAAAGTTTTGTTTTCATGTGCCATAAGAGAAATGGAAGTTCCTCTAATATAGGCTTTGAAAGCATCCCATCGATTCACCATAGATGTAGAGCCTTCTGGGTTCAGTTTAAAGTACTCTTGAAGAGCAGTCAAAATTTTTGGTTTATTTTGTTCATTCAGGACAGTGCTAATATTCATGCGCCATCTGGATTGAGCTATAAAATCTGAATTAAGTTGTAGTCCCATAGAAATCAAGGCATGATCAGGAGTAGGAGTAACAACTGAATTAATTAATTGTCGAGAAACTAAAAAATAATCAAGTCTAGAGTAAGAGTTGTGAGGGTTAGAGAAAAAAGTGAACATTTTTTCAGTAGGATAATGTAATCGCTGGATATCCACCAATTTAGTAGTTTTAAAAAAAGATTTTAAAGTAAAAAATGCTCTAGGTGGTCGAAATTAAGTGTGAGATGATCTATCTAATAAAGGATCATATACAAGGTTGAAATCACCTCCAACTATAAGTGAGACATTACCCAACTTGAGAACTTCAGTGGTTAAAATGGACCAGAAATTAGGATCATCAGCTATTGGGCCATATACATTAAGTAAAAACATAACTGTATCTTGAATTTTAACTTTCGCTATAACATATCTGCCTTCTGCATCCGAGGATTTACTTAAGATTTGACAATGTAACCTTTTTGCAAACAAAATAGCAACACCTTTTTTTTTACCTATAGCAGGAGAAGATATAATAGAATCAACCCACTTTTTTTTTCATAAAATCCAATACCTTGTCTTCAATATGAGTTTCTTGTATGAAGCAAATATCCCCTTTATAACTACCTAAATAATCTAAACAAATGTAACGTTTTACAGGATGTCGTAAACCTTTGACATTCAAGGAAACTATTTTAATATTATGAACGTTAGCCTTAGTACAGTAGGAAAAATACCACGAAGAAGAAGAGATAAAGTTTGAAGCAAAAGAAGAAAAATAGTAGCACTAGAGATGGACAAAAGGGAAACAAAGTGGAGAAGAAAGAGACATACCAACATAAAAAAAGACGACAACAGTTAAACATTAATAACAATCTTGAAACGCACACACGCTTTGCAAGCATGACCAAACCATTGGAGCCCTGTGAGGAAAAAAAAAGACAATTAATTTAGCCAGAAGAAATAATGTATTAATATTCAAGTAGCAGACTCATGTGTATCCATAGAAAGCTGCGAATGCTGATCCAGAAATATTTGTAGGTCTTCAGGGCGCTGGAAGGATTTCAAAAACTATCTTTCCAGATTCGCATTGTGGAAGGATCAAAAAGACCATATTTAAATCCAAGACTTCGGAACCGTGGACGAATGTCAGTGAATTCCTTGCGAATCCTAACAGTTTCCTTAGCAAAGCCTTGGTGAATAAAAATGTTATTACCATTAAGGAAGGAAGTTCTCGTGCTGCTTTCCTTATCAAGACTAAATGATGGTGACGTAAAACCTTGAAAATCATTTGTCTCGGTTTAGTGTGGTGTGGATTACGATGAGAAAGAATCCTATGAGCTTTATCTATTTCAAACTTCTCAGGAAATTCGATGCGTAGAAGACCAGGTATGAGATTCTCCAAATATAAACTGCAATCATTACCTTCTACGTCTTCTGGTAAATTAAAAATACGCAGGTTATACTGTCTGTTACAATTTTCTAAATCAAGAAGAAGAGCAGACATAGGAGATATTTTTGCCACAAGCAGTGAAAAAGCATCAATTTTAACTTTATTGTCTTGAATTTTAATTGCTTTGTCAGATATTTTCATTGACATACTAGCCATATCTTTCCGCAAGTTTTTACTCTCTGATGCAATAGTATCAGTGCTAGAGAGAATTGCCTGAATCTCATCAAGTAACAACGCCAAAGAAGGTTCACTAGATTCCACCAATTTAGATTTAACTGGAGGAGGAGAAATATTTTGTTTCCTTTTATTATGTTGAGGTTGTACATTTTTGTTCTCCATCTCCCTTAAAATAAAGTTCAGCAGCCAGATAGAGACAATGGGGCCGATTCCGATCTCGGCCGGAAGCGCTCCTAACACCATTCGTCCGAAAAAAAACAAGCCGAACGCGTGTTTCCCGACCGATTCGAACAGTCGTCCGAACGAGCAAGTACGATGCGCATAACTGCTCAGATTCCGAGCGAGCCGTACGTACCCATTCCAGCTCCTGTACCCGCCCGAGCCGGATCTGTAAACGCTGATTCGAGTCGCACGGAAGTAAATATACAGCACCTTCCGGCCGGACTAGTACAATGCGCCATCCGTACGCGCCGAACCCGTCGCTACGTCCGGCACGTCAGAGCATCCGGGAGAGCTGGACATAAGCTCCGATTCACGCCACAAGACGATCCATGGCTACGAGACGAACAAGCCAGCGACGAGTACGAGTCGAAGCCACGAGAAACCCGAACGAGACGACCCAACCATGAATCCCATCGCGCAGGTCCTACCAATACTCTACATCTATTACCGGAACCGGTACGGACGCGTACGACGCTGACGGTAAGCCAGACACCCACTACACAAACAAACGACACGTACCCGACATATGTCACACACACATAGGGATGCAGAAATGACGTACACTAGCAACAGCAGAACCATAGGGGTGGGATGGCTATTACCAATGCCATACTCACCCATAGGGGCCTGATGGCTACCACTACCACCACCCCTACTCATGTGGGCCTGGATGCCTACCACTACCACCACCCCTACTCATGTGGGCCTGGATGCCTGTCACTACTACCATCCCCACTCATAGGGGGATGGATGCCTACCACTAACACCACCCCTACTCATGGGGGCCTGGATGCCTGTCACTACTACCATCCCCACTCATAGGGGGATGGATGCCTACCACTAACACCACCCCTACTCATGGGGGCCTGGATGCCTGTCACTACTACCATCCCCACTCATAGGGGGATGGATGCCTACCACTACCACCACCCCTACTCATGGGGGCCTGTATGCCTACCACTACCACCACCCCTCCTCATGTGGGCCTGGATGCCTACCACTACCACCACCCCTACTCATAGGGGGATGGATGCCTACCACTACCACCACCCCTACTCATGTGGGCCTGGATGCCTACCACTACCACCACCCCTACTCATGTGGGCCTGGATGCCTGGCACTACTACCATCCACACTCATAGGGGGATGGATGCCTACCACTAACACCACCCCTATTCATGGGGGCCTGGATGCCTGTCACTACTACCATCCCCACTCATAGGGGGAAGGATGCCTACCACTAACACCACTCCTACTCATGGGGGCCTGGATGCCTGTCACTACTACCATCCCCACTCCTAGGGGGATGGATGCCTACCACTACCACCACCCCTACTCATGGGGGCCTGTATGCCTGTCACTACTACCATCCCCACTCCTAGGGGATGGATGCCTACCACTACCACCACCCCTACTCATGGGGGCCTGTATGCCTGTCACTACTACCATCCCCACTCCTAGGGGGATGGATGCCTACCACTACCACCACCCCTACTCATGGGGGCCTGTATGCCTACCACTACCACCACCCCTACTCATGTGGGCCTGGATTCCTGTCACTACTACCATCCCCACTCATAGGGGGATGGATGCCTACCACTACTACCATCTCCCACTCATAGGATGGGTAATGCATGACACAACCAGCATACTCCAACATAAGGAATGTCAGCAAAAGACATCCCCCCAACATCATGACAAGAGTGTGTAGTCTGTGTCAAATGCCTACAACACTGAACATGACATTGAACATACAATGTGACCCCCTATCACATGTGTCACACATAAATGTGTGTGGCCTCCACAATGCAAGCAGACCATGACCACTGTGGGAATGGGGTCTAAACCCCCATCATCACAGTGACCAAAATGTAAGTGTGGGGTCCATAGCTGAAGCACATTTTGAACATTGTGGCAATGGGGTCTAAACCCCCATCATCACAGTGACCAAAAGGTAAGTGCGGGGTCCATAGCTGAAGCACATTTTGAACATTGTGGCAATGGGGTCTAAACCCCCATCATCACAGTGACCAAAATGTAAGTGTGGGGTCCATAGCTGAAGCACATTTTGAACATTGTGGCAATGGGGTCTAAACCCCCATCATTACAGTGACCAAAAGGTAAGTGTGGGGTCCATAGCTGAAGCACATTTTGGACATTGTGGCAATGGGGTCTAAACCCCCATCATCACAGTGACCAAAAGGTAAGTGTTGTCATGGAAAAAGCTGCAACTGCCAAACAGCATGGATGTTTCCTGGTCACACAACAACAAACACATCAGTGGCAAAGTAGTGGTTGTGTCCCATAGGAACATAGATTGGGTGAGGCAAACAGTGCAGTGCAAATAAAACATACCTTTGGCCATGTGCAGACAAACATCACCCATGGGGGCTGACATTGTCAACATTTATCAATTACACAATGACAGAAGTGACCATCATAATGCAGACCCACATATCTGCACCAATGGACACACAAATGTAGATATCCTGTGGAGACTGTAGATGTGAGGTGAACAAATACCATACCATGGCAGCAGTGGGACATACAAACCATGATTATTGTGCTGACTGATGACCTAGGAGTCCCAGGGACAGCAGGGGAAATCCTCCAAACAACATACAGCCAATGGCACACTAAAGATATGCCAATGCAGTGGTGCAGATGCACAAACACAAACAGGCAGCCTCACACTGCATATCAAACACAAAAGGTGATGGGGTGTGCCAGTGTCCCCAGGCAACCACACAACACATGAGGAGGCCTGAATTCCAATTACACAGATGTGTATACAGTGCCATACAAAAGTAACTCATGGATCGGATTCCCCTATGTGGGCAATCAGGCATTGTTAGATGAGAGGGAGCCCAAATTACACATGTCACACAAGCTTGTAGGAACAGCAACTAACACAGCAAGAGACAGACCCACCACAGCACTATCCCCAGGGACCCCACATTGTGGTGACACTAGCCTGCATCATAATCCCACTGTGAAGACAAAGGTAGATGTCGTTCACACTGTGAACCACAGCCATGTGTCCTGAGCAACAAACTACCATCACACCTACACAAGCACAAATCAATCAGCACGGCCTGTCAGCCAAGGCCAATATGGAGGTAGGGGTCTAGAGGTGCAACAACTCACATTTGCACACATTCAACACCACACACCTTGATCTCCACCAATGTGCAGCAGTGAAGCTCACATGGACTGGTGACATTGCACATGCACCCATGACAATCCCAGGGGTGGTGGTGGGAACTAAGGTGCAGAAACCTATCATACATGGCCAGTCAACAAGACTCGTGAATGTCTGACACACTGCACAGTACGCCGTACATGGGCATGACATGAAATCCACCCCAATCAATGGGATCCCGGCCACAGTCACACACCAATGAAGAAGCCAAGGTGACCCACAAAGAACACACATAGACAACTTCCAACATTGCAGCTCTGACCCTGAGGAGTGGCAGCAGTCACACACACAACGTGTCACAATCACTGAAAGCTACCACAAACTGTACATTACATGACTTGTGTAACCAACAAGTGCCAAGAGGAATCCTGACTGTGTCCCATCTGCGTTTGCCCACATCCCCAGCCCTGACAACAAAGACAACTAGGGATGACAACCTGATGAACATTAGTTTGCCATGCACCCACATCCTGGAGAAACCAGGTCCAAGATGCTGGATGAACACAGGACAACTCAGCAAGCATCACAAACAGGAACATCCGTAGGGACACAGCCTGTGTAGGAAAAGGGAAGGGAACACACACAGACATGCTTACACAACACACAACATGGGCCCAGGCAATGTCACGGGATTACACACTGCCATGAGGGCACTCCACTCCTGTGGAAGGTCCGCTGTGCCAAACCTTGTCTGTGCACGACTCAAACATGTCAGCAGAACACTCGGTCAGTGAGTCAACAACTACAACACACTGAAGGCTCTGCTCACATCAGCCTGGGTACGGGAGTGTCACGTCAGTCATCTGCATACACCCAAAACACGTGTCAAGCAAGTTGCACTGTATACACAGATGAGTCCTTCAACATTGATGTGGTAAACTGCATGTCCAGTGGAGATGGGCACACAGTCAGGGAAATAGAAACATTGAACAGTGGTAAGCCCACCAGATGTGCGCATCAGTGTAAGCCAAAGATGTTAATTTACAAATGCAAAACGTACATCCCTGTGTCAAATGCTGAACATTACACCCTCAGACTGCAGCAAAGAATGCTATAGATCCAGACTAGATTAGGACACATATCCCATGGACCACATGGAGTCCATCACAGCAACACTTCATTTTCCTGATCTGAACACTATTACAACTGCAAATGCATGATGATACTCATCTACATCATGTACATCAAAAGAAAAACCACAAGTAAACAAAAAGAGGCTTTATTCAGCAAACGTGAAACTAAAATTTTAAGTCCAAAAGAAACTAAGGCCAATGGCCAGTCCACATACACAGTCCCAACAGGGTGATATGTGACAACTTGTCACCCATTGCTTGCCTGCACTGGTACGGACAGGGGACATCCCCCTCGGAGGGGCATACAAGGGGCAGGCCAGGCACCGCAGGGACAGGATCAGGGGATGCCAGAAGGAGGCAGTGAAGGGGTGGTGGGTGCAGGAGTGTCACCGGCAACTGCAGTGGAGGTGTCTGACTCAGTGGGGGCCGGCACCACTGTAGGGCACAAGTCGGATGGTGTGAGTGCTGCAACCACTGCAGTGGGCTGGTCAGATGGAGTGGACTGGGTCCCCACTGCAGTGCCCGAGTCAGACGGGGTGGTTGTGGACTCCACTGCAGTGCATAACTCCAAGGGAGTGGAAGGGGGGCAGATGAGGTGGGCAGGACAGAGGGGGGACCCGGTCTCCACACCAGTGGCACAAACAGGTAGAGCGTCTGGTTTGGGGGTGGAAGAGCAAGTGGTAGTGGGGGAGGGCCTAAGCAGTTTGGGGATGCGGTATCGGTGTGTGGGGGAACCTGGGGCAGGGTGTGGCAGGGGAACCTGTGGAGTGGTGGCCTGGGGGATGGAGGAGAGAGACTGTGTGGTGGAGCTGCGTGGTGGTGGGGTCTTGCCCTTCCTGGTCCGGGGGGACTTTCTAATGGGGTCCTCAGTCTGCCTGTGCCTGGGGGAGGGTGTCCGGGTGTGAGGGGCACTCCCCTCTGTGTGTGGTGGTCGCCTCTTCCGCCTGGACGTTGTGTCAGATGGATCTGTGGGGAAGTGGCCAAGCTCACAGAGGAAGATCTTCTGGGAGGGGGGGGTTGCAGGTGAGGCAAGGGAAGGGGTTTTGGAGGGAGAGGTATCTGAGGACTGCGGAGTGCTCGTGGATGCGTGTGTGTGTGTCTGGGCCCCATCCCATGTGAGTGAGGTATCAGTCCCCTGACTGTGCGTGTGTGTGCGTCTGGATTTTGACTTGTGTGTGTGTGTGCTGCTTGTGTCTGTGCTGGTGCATGCCGGTGCCGGTGTGTGTGTGCTTGGGACAGGTAGGGTGCTGGCGATTGTGGATGGGGCATAGGTAGGAGGGGTGAGGGACTGTTGCAGGAGGGACACTGCTGCCATCAGTGAGGAGGCCATGGACTGATTGGTCCGATGTAGGGCAGACTTGCCAGATGACATGCCCTCCATGAAGGACACCAGTTGTGTCAACAGACCCGTGTGTGCATGGAGGACACTCAGCATTGATGTCTGCCCTACATGGATCTGTTTCAGCAAGTCCACAGACTCCACACTCAGGGCAGCAGGGGGGACAGAGGCAGGGATTGCGGTGCCTGGCATGAAGGAGACATGCTCCCCTACACGGGAGCCTCCACGGACATGTGGGATGGGAGCAGATGGGAGGGTGGAGATGGTGGTGGTGGCGGGGACAGACTTGCTTGATGTTGCCTCTGGTCTGCTGACACCCGCCTCCACAAGGGAGTCCTCACTGGAAGTGCTGTTTTCCCCAGCCGAGGTGGTCGTAGCTGAGGTCTCCTCAGTGTGGCTCCCCTCACCCTCCATGCCACTGGGTCCCTCGGTCTCCCCTGCAGTGGACCCAGTCTGGCTCTGTCACTCCTCTTGGTCCATGGAGCTGTCTCCTCCTGTGGCCGTGGATGTATCTGCAAACAATCAGGATAAACAGAGCAACATTAGTCACCTGTACTGACCACACACACCACAGTAAGTACAGCACATCACAGAGCAAGCCCTGACATCATTTTCTAGACATTGCAATAAGTGCTGACACTGATTTGAAGAAGCCCATTGTCTGCCTGACAGTCATTCATGCCACACATATCTTACCTGTCCATGCACCCATCTGTCTGCTGCCTGTTGTATGCGACTAATCATATGTGCACACATTCACCACATACACAGTTGTTGGACATCCAAGAGAACATATGGAAATGTGTCACTCCAAACACATGCCATCTCCTGCCACTGACTCAGTACATGTGTCAGGAAAAGTGATGGGCAGAGTCTCTGTTGATATGCAGGTTTTGCTTCCATCACCAGGCACAATGATGTCCTCATGTCCTGATAGACAATGCGACAATGGTGTGCATGCAGGACATATCACACTACTGCTGGATCACCCTTTGCGAGTTGAATGTCATGGCACAGGCCTGTCTGGCAAGTCAGTCATAACTGTCTCCTGTCACAGGGGCAGTGCATACACACAACACCAGTCTACACTGTGTCACAATAATGGAAGTTTTGGGAATGCAAGCCATGTAGCTGACAGGTGCACATGTGCACCCCTGGCCACCAACATCATGAGTACTAAGATGATCCCACGTCAATCAAATGAGATATTTGAGTGACTGCAAACACAAATCCATACACATGAGCACTTCACCGTCTGATGAGAATGAACCAAAGCTGCCTGCACCTCAATGTTTCATACAACATTGTGCACAGTCAAGGGATCAGAGACCTATGCATTAACCAATGTGCAGATCCCATAGTCACAACTCAGATGTCTGGCCACCCCAAATTGTTAAACACTCCAGGAGTCCAAAAAGCAAGGCCACACCACGGTGACACAGAGGCATACACCTGAGTGCACTCTTCACAATGCCCAATATGTATGCTGACACACGGGAGTGGGAGAACAGAGTGCCTTCGATGTACGGAGTAGGCATTACAGTCCTGGTCCATGTGCAACATGGTATTACCCTGAACACTAGGCAGGTGGCTATGCATGTGTCACACACATGATGTACATACTTCTGAGGCTCCTACCTTGGTCTCTGCTGCAGCATGGGTGTGTGGCACATACCCCAGACATGTGGTGAGTCAGAGCAGCAATTGGAACACATATTAAAGCCATACCCAGAGTACATGTCAGATCACAGGCATTGTGTGAGCAATTGTACCACCCATGCAGCCCACCACAAAGTTCTTGTAACTGATGCTGTCCCCAACTTGAACCACAGGTAACTGCAAGTACACAGTACCCAAGTGACCTAAGTCACAGACTGTAAGGGCCACACCTGTGTATCAGATGAGGAGGGGGCATGACACAAGTGAGGGACATGAGTCCCGGACGACAAGACAGTTGTACTGTGGAAGTGGAACCAGGCTAAAGGAGTGCATAGAGCATGTTAGTCATAGTACACAGTAAAGGCTAGCACGTACCCCCTCCTTGCTGCTGTCTGGCCTTCAGCTGCCTATCCAGGTCAGGGAAGACCACCACCAGAATCCGGAGCATGTGGGGGGTCAGGGCCCCTCCTGTGAGGAGGCGACAGCTTCAGCTGGACCCTTGCGATCCTCTGGGTCCAGCCCCGAAGGTCATGCCACCTCTTCTGGCAGTTGCGGATCCTGCGCCTGTAGACCCCCACAGATCGTATTGCCCTGACGATGGTCAGCCAGATCTCCTGCTTCTGGTGGGCATCAACCTGTGAGGATGACAAAGTGAAAAGGCCATTACTACACATGCAACATATCCGTGCATCACACAGTTGGATATACATGTCTCAATCACAGGGGCATATGATGTACACAGGTAGTGCAACTATGGCTATGAACAGTTGTCCAGCAGTTACTAAATGGTATCATTGCCTGGGAAGTCAAACCTTGTTGGAATGCACTGTTACAGCACTATACCTGTTCAGTGCATGTGACTACACACTTTGGGGGGTGACAACTACTCAGTGAGCATGCTAGCCACTGGTGTACACACTGTAAGTCTTGCTAGTCAGACAACATGCACAATTAGTAAGGCAGTGGACAGCACACTCACCTGCTCCCCTGGTTTCCCATACAGCTTGCTGAACTGTAGAAGGAGGCTGTCCAGCAGGGCCTGGTTCTCCTCAGTGCTGAAGGCTGAGGCTCTGCAGTAGCCAGAGGATGCAGAGACAGCAGCAGTGGTGGTGGCAGATGTCGTCCTGGAGCATGTAGTGCAGGCAAGTGAGCTCTCAGGGGAACAGCCAGCATTATATGTGTGCTACAGAGGCAGATACTGTCCCATGTGTCCAAAGTGATAGGTCCAAGTCGTTTGCATCTTCTGAATCTGGCAAATCCATGGAGTTGCACCACTTATACACGCCCACAGCATCCTTCAAAAGTTCAACTTCATGGCACCCATGAATTTGCAACATTGTTGTGGGTGGCCAACTGAATTCACTGCATCCGACTCGTACAAGCTTGGAAAACGCGTCCGTTACCATGTCAGGCCATAGCCAATGCTTACGCACCGATCGGACCATTGCTGTACGACGCGTATTTCGAAAAACAACACGCATCCGTCCACATCATATGCAATGGCCAATGCGTGCACACCGATCGGTCCATTGCTGTACAACGCGTATTTCGGAGCACAACACGCATCCGTCCACATCATATCCAATGGCCAATGCATGCGCACCGATCGGTCCATTGCTGTACGACGCGTATTTCGGAGCATAACACGCATCCGTCCACATCATATGCAATGGCCAATGCGTGCGCACTGATCGGTCCATTGCTGTACGATGCGTATTTCAGAGCACAACACGCATCCGTCCACATCATATGCAATGGCCAATGCGTGCGCACCGATCGGTCCATTGCTGTACGACGCGTATTTCGGAGCACAACACGCATCCGTCCACATCATATGCAATGGCCAATGCGAGCGCACCGATCGGTCCATTGCTGTACGACGCGTATTTCGGAGCACAACACGCATCCGTCCACATCATATGCAATGGCCAATGCGTGCGCACCGATCGGTCCATTGCTGTACGACGCGTATTTCGGAGCACAACACGCATCCTTCCACATCATATGCAATGGCCAATGCGTGTGCACCGATCGGTCCATTGCTGTACGACGTGTATTTCGGAGCACAACACGCATCCGTCCACATCATATGCAATGGCCAATGCGTGCACAAGCATCGGTCCATTGCTGTACGACGCGTCCCTGTACAAGTCACTCGCATATGTCACCATGGTTGTCACTGGTGAACGTATGCCAGCCACAATTACTTGCCAGGGACTCAGGGGCACACCTACAACACCACAGCCTGTCCACACTGTATCCTAAGGCATGTAAGGCTGCATTACCTGTGTGTGTATGGGGGTCAACATGTGGTATTTTGGGTGGCACTTGGGGGCAGCCACTCCCAGGCTTTGCCCGTGTACATGGGGACAGAATCCTTTGTGTGTTGTGCACATGACCACTGTGATGTGCAACTGTTCAGTTCAGAGCATGTGGCATGGTCACATTTCCAGGTTGTGTATGTGTATGTCATGTCACATACACCCTGAGTCCCATGTGGGATGGTATGTACGTCACAGGGTGACCCATTGTCACAATTGTGATGGCCCTCCACAGTCTGTGTGCATGTTGTGTTTCAGATGTCTCTGATTCCATGTGCACAATGGGAGACAGTCTCCACATCCACGTTGTTTGTGCATCTACTTTGATGTTGTGCGTGTGTGTGTCACAGACGTCCATGTCTGTCCTGCAGAGGTAACAGGGGCCACTACCTGTGGGAGTCATGGTTGTTTTGCTGACGTGTACATGATACGCCATGTCATGTCAGTGTCCATGTGGCAATACAGGGTCCCTGGGAATCTACCTGTCAAAGAGCTGTGATGCCTGTGGCACATCTGTCCTCACTTGTCACTGTGGTGTGTGTTTGGAAAGTGACAGCAGTACATGGGTACTGTGACACAGCCTAATGATTTCCCATAGCACAACCTGGAATTTGTTGTTAACACATGTTGAACTGAGATGTTAGATGTTGGCCATGTAGGTGCCATATATGTCCATACAGAACGGCACACACATCAAGTACTTGTGTCTCGTAATGATGTATCAGGTGATATTGAGTATGGTCAATGCCACATATGTGGGGTGACTGACAATCTTTCTTTGTTCACCTATGCACTGCAGGGCACCAGCTGTCCGTAGACCATTCCCTGACCTTGCAACCATGGTTGAATGTGACTGCATCTGACGGTACCGCTTCAACAGGCCGCTGATTGAGGAATTGGCGGTGCGGTTGGCCCCACATTTGCAACCTGGCCGGCCCTACCCTACAGCGCTGACCTCCAAGGTGAAGGTGATGGCAGCCCTACACTTCTTTGCCACTGGTACCTTTCAACACACTGTGGCGTCTGCTGGTGGGATGTCACAGACCATGTTCAGCCGTGTGCTACGTAATGTTTTGGAGGTGATGTTGAGATACCTGAACCAGTACATCTATTTCCCTAAACGTCAACAACTCACTGACGTCAAGAGTGACTTCTATGCCCTGGGGAGGATGCCACATGTCATTGGCTCCATTGATGGGACACATGTGGCTTTGGTACCACCACAGGCACATGAGCAGGCATACAGGAACAGGAAACATTACCATTCTATCAATGCTCTGGTGGTATGTCTTGCAGATATGAGCATCTCACATGTGTGTGCACGTTTCCCCGGTTTTGCACACGATGCCTACGTAATGAGGAGTAGTCGCATCCCGAGGATGATGTCACAGATGCAGAACCAGCGTGCCTGGCTTGTCGGTGTGTACTGACTTTGTACCATTGTGTGTGTTCTGCAATGTTGTATTCCACCCTCTTTTCCAACTCAGCTAATGTGCAATTGTCTGTATGTAGGTGACTCCAGATACCCCAACATGCCGTGGTTGCTGACACCCCTCAGGAACCCTGTGACCCCAGCCCAGATGCGCTACAATGAGGCACATGGTCGGACCAGGAGAGTGATCGAGCGGACATTTGGTCTCCTGAAGAGCCGCTTTCGCTGCCTGGACAAGACAGGAGGGGCCCTCCCATATGCCCCTGCAAAGGTGTACAGGATCGTCATCGTCTGCTGCATGCTACACAACCTGGCAGTGCGGAAGGAGTTGCCTCTCATCCTGGATGACGATGACCAACATCCGCCACCTGTGGAGGATCCTGGCCTGGGCCACCATGCCAGTGATGATGATGATGAGGGTGATGTCCGCACACAGCTCATCACAAACTTCTTCAGCTGAATGTGAGTATACAGAGATGTTATGTCAATGATTTGAGTTTGCATGATATGTGTTGGTGGTGCTCTGTTGCTGTTTGAGTGTGGCCATGTGCTACTTGACTGGATGCGTGCCGCGATGTGTCCTTACAGGTAGTCTGTACTCCCCAACAGTGTTGACATGCTAACTTGGTTTTGTGTAGGTATCTTGTGACATGTATTGGGCATGAGTATTGCAGTTCTGTCCTGTTCTTCAGTGCTTTTGACTGTGTGTCATGTCTGTCCTTCACAGGGTACTTTCAGAGTTGTTTGGTCAACTCGGATCCCCCGACACCATGATTCAACTTCCAGGGTGGAAGCAGTCGTTTCCCTACAGGTGATGTGCCACACACCCCTGGACTTTATTTCTTCTACACTTGTTGACTGTGTGGACACTGCCACGTGGGATTACCTTGCATCTGTAGTGGAAACAACATGTTGCAAATGTGTAATAAACCTGTGCTTCACTTTGGGATGTGCGTTGTCTGTGGTCACACATCTGACTGACATTTGCTTACTGCACCTGTGGGCTAGTTGACACAGACTCTGAATAGGTGTGGTGTCTGTGCATTCCACTGTATTTCCTGGCAACATCAGTGTAGGCGATGAGTCAGATGGCCCTGGTGTGTATGTGTTGTGTAGCCCTAGTGGTGTGTCTCCCTCATATGTGTCACGTCGCCATGACTCACATGACGGTGTTGAACTTGCTGTAGCAGTTAGCATGCACAGTGTCATTTAGCAGATCATCATCTCCATGACAAAAACTACGTTGGAATCACAACAGAGGCAAGTATGGTGTATTAGTGAGTTTATTTACATACATGTGTGAGGATAGTGCACAGGATGGTGGGTGCTGTACATTGGGATTGGAATCCAAAGTTCCCAGATGAGTTGGAAGTGTTGGTAGCAGAAATGTCCTGAGTAAAGTCCACAGTCATCTGATACATTAGTCCAACTTAAACTCCCCATGTCATGTGGGAGAGTTGGGTTGCATTCGACAGGGTGAACAGTTTGCACACAAAGGAGAAATTCCAGAACAGGTGTTGGGTTCCTGCGGGATGTACATGGCCATCGGCCTCTCAGTTGTCCTTCCTCGGATGACCCCTCTTCTTTCTGGGGGGCCCTCACGTGCAGGCCGCTGCGGTGCAGAGGACTCTCCACCAGAGTCATCCTCCCTCCCTGTGGCAGTTGCAGTTGTTGCGGCACCAGATGTTGTGGGCACACAGGGAGGTGTGGACATGTTGGTGCTAATCTGGCGGAGGCATGTCAATATGTCCCTCTGCACCGCTGTCAGTTCTTCCAATGTGTCCCACTTGGACTCCATGCCAGACATGTGTGTCTCCACACGGGACATGTGGGAGTCCAAGCGGGCATGATGGGCAGCCTGCTGCTGTTGAATGTCCTTGAGGATCCCCACTACCTGGCTGACCTCTCCGGTGCTATTCTGGTACGCATCAGCAATGCGTACCAGTTGTGGGTCATCATGCAGTCCAGACCCCTCTGCAAACAGCGACCTCTGCCTACCACCCCTCCCACCACCCCTGGCCACACGTGCGGGACCTGCGGTGGCACGCACAGGTGACCCTAGGCCCCCTTGGGGGTTGATACTGGGGTTGTTGTTCATTGCTTCACGGTGGGCTGGGGTCCCTGTGCTGTTGTCATTCAGTGTCCTTGGTCTGTCCGTGTCGGCAGAGGTGGTCTGTGTGTTGCCAGATGTTGGAGGAATGGGTGCAGGGGGTACAGATGGTGGTCCTGCTGGTGCTGCATGATGACTCACACCGGAGGTGCCAGGTTGGTCTTCGCCATCCGAGGAGGGCAGAGGCTGTTCCACACCAGAGAGCTCAGGGGCCACCGGAGCCTGGGACAGGGACTCCTCATCATCTGCTGCTGTGTCCCCATCATCACTTGTTTTTGGAAGAGACACACAATGTATGTTATGTTTCTACAGGCATCAATGGTTCAAACACATGACAGTTGTGACTGTACCTCTGGATGCGGGCCTGTACATTGCATTGTCCTAAGTTGTCACAGTCAGAGGTTGATATTGGTGTGGCTCATTGTCCTGCCAACCTGAAGCATTTCAATGTGGATGTTGAGGTGTGTGCATGACCAGCATTGGTGGTATTTGGTTGACATCCGGACCTCCTTCTCCCCCAGCCCAGTTATCCCACCATGAAGCATGCCACCCTTGCAGTGGGTGCAGGTTAACTCTCAGGATGTCAGTCAGTGGTGTCCTGCTGTTGGTTGGTGCCCAGTTCCCAGCAGGGCCTGGTACTCCCCACAACAGAGCACCATTGTCAGACATCTTAGAAGTGGTTTTTCACTCCCTGTGAGGTGTGCATGCTTCAGTGTGAGCTTGCTGGGCCATGTGGGTGGGGGATGTTGAGCTGTGACTACCACTCCCATCATGCTGTTGTCTACACCCCCTTCCCAGCATGCCCATACTTCCTTCCTTTTGACTCTGCTTCCCTGTGGGGTAGTGTGCCTGTGCTGACAGGATGGCTGACAGTGTTGTCCTGGCGTTTGTTTGGCTACAAGTCCCAAAAGTGTCCCTGTGCTTCACACAGCATAACCCAGTGTGGTTGTTCTTTGTGGGATATTTAATTAGAGTGTGAGGCATTGCATTCTCCCAGGTGAGTTGTGTGGAGTTTGTGTTAACCGCTTAACCGCGGCGGCAATTCCGCCGCAGTGCGGCGGTTTGATTGAGTGGGCGGGGCCGCGTCGGCCAATGGACGTGCGCAGCACTACGGAGGTAGTGCTCGCGATGGCCGTTGGCCGACGGGCGCATCGAAGGGGTTAAGGGGGTGTGTGAGAAAAGCTGCTTGTAACTATGGTCAGAGCTGTCAGTCCTCCTTCCCACCCAGCCAGATATCCCACCATGGAATGTGCTTCCATTGCAGGGAGTGCAAGTTGGCTTTCAGGATATCAGTCAGTGGTGTCCTACTGTTGGTTGGTGCACAGTTCCCAGCAGGGCCTTGTGCTCCCCACAGCAGTACCCAGTGTCAGCCATCTTGTCAGTTCTTTTCCACTCCCTGTGATGTGAGCATGGTTCAGAGTGGTGTTGATGGGCCAATTGTGAGGGTGACCAATATCTGTGACTACAACTCCCATCATGCTATTGGCTACACTCACTTCACCAGCATACACACAATTCCTTCCTTTCAGTGAGCTTCCCTGTGAGGTGGTGTTCTAGTGGTGGCAAAATATCTGACAGTGTTTGTTGGTTAGATTTGTGCCACTGCCTTGCTCTATTTGTTGTTAGGTTTGTACATGTCATGACACACTTACATATCACTATGAGATGGCATGTATTGCGTTTATCTAACTAACATACACATCTTGGGATGATTATCTTTTGGTTGCTGTGGCTTTGCTAAGGGTGCATGGTTTGACTATCCCCTTCACAGTGATGTGTGTGTATTGTCACACAATATTGGGTATATTGGTTGTGTACTCACCAAGCTCTGGGATGTTTGATAGTCCATGTACGCTCTCTGGTGGTAGGATGGCCCACACCTTCTCCTCCCAGGGCCTGAGGTATACTGGTTTGGCAGGAGGGCCACTGCTGGTGCGATGACTCAAGGCGTAATCCTTCTTGAGTAGGTCCTTGACCCTCCTGCGCACATCATACCACCTGTTCTGGATGTCTTCCTTTGTGCGCAAACATGGTGATTGTGCGTTCACCCTGTCGACGATCCTCTCCCACATCTTGGTTTTCTGCGACATGGGGGTCTGTTGGACCAATGTACCAAACAATTGTGGCTCTACCCTGAGGATTTCATCTACCAGGACTTCAAATTCACTGTCTAGGAACTTTGGATTCTTCTTTGGGGGCATGGTGATGGGTGGTGGTGGGTATTGAGGTGTGTGTGTGAGTGTGCAAGTGAGCGTGGGTGAGTGTAGGTTTTGCTGGGTGCATGTGAGGGTGCTATTTGGGAGGTGCTAATGGTGTGTGGCTTGTGTGATGGATGAGTTGTGAGTGTGTCTGTGGTTGCTGTCTGATGGTGTTCTGTGCTGGCAGGTCAGTTGAATTTGCAAAGGATCATGGTAGGGATTTGTGGCCTTTATATGGGTGGAGTTGTGGGTGTGTCTTTGTTCCATGTTTTTTTCCCCCTGTATTTATTGACTTTGTCATTGCTTGTTTGGCCCTTTTTTGTATTTTTTCCTTTGTAGGTTTTAGGCATGTAGGAGACATTCTTCTGACCAAGTAGGACGCTGCAGTTGGCTCGTGCGGGCTTCTCCGAGTCTTTCAAGCTGTGTTTCTGATGGGTTTCATGTGCGGCGTACGCGTCGGTCGCGGAGTATTGGGTTGCTTCGGCTCGGTTTTGTATGCGTGTTGGTCGTACGGCTTGAGCTCCGTGCGACTCGGTCTGGTTTTACACTTATTGCATCGTACTGCGCGGGTCGGAGTTCGCGGGTACGTTTCTGTCGGGTTCATTCCTGGTGCGTGTCGGTCGGTTCTATTCGCGTAGTTTCCCGGCCGGATAGCTGGTTTCCGTGCGGTTCGGTCGTTCGGCTTGTGTTCCGTACGAGTCGGTCGTAATTCACATGCATTGCATCGTACTACGCGGATCGGACAGCACCAGTACGTGTCGGTCGGACTACATTCCCGTACCGAGTCGGTCGGTATATTTTCCGGCCCGAATCGGAATCGGCCCCAATATGTGGGAAAGAGTTAATAATGTAGAGAAAAACTCTCAATAAAGGCTGGTGCAGCAGCTAAAACCAACTGTGGGAGAGACTAGGCCGAAGCCTCGCCCTTTCCTGAGCAATACTCCGTCCCCCTGACTGGAGTGCTGGGCTGTACCTTGGTGAAGAGATCGATGCAGCAGCAGGAAGGGAGAAGAACAGCTTCCTCCACTCAGCCAGGCTGGAAAATCTCCACAACGGTTAGTAAAAGTCATAGAACATTGCTGCCAGTAATTTTTTATCAAATTCTGGGCAATATTCATCCAGAAATCGTCAATTAAGGGCTGACGTGAGGAAGAGCTCACCGGGGGGCGGCCATCTTGATTCACGCGCTCGCGCTTCCCTGCCTGGCATGTTCTGATGTGCGGTATGGGGACACTTGAGAAAGTGGTGGAGAAGATGGTGAGCCAGGCAAACAAACAAGATATTGTTTGATATGTACGTTTTTCTTTTGTGGCGTAAGTCTTTAAATGCTGGAAAGAATTCTCTAGTGTTTAATGGAACATAATTATTTCCTAACTCTTAATCAACTGTTTTCTTGCCTTCAATATTGCAAAAGCCTCTGCACTGAACTCCATGCCAAATCAATATCTAAACTCCAAAAAGTCCATAACCATCCTGCTTGTCTCCCATTCGGCATGAAACGAGATGACCACATCACACCAGCACTGAAGGCTCTCCACTGGCTCCCTATTAAGAAAAAGGGAATCTCAAATGCACCTGCCTGGTCCACAAAGCTTTTACAGCTAGAGTTGTAAATTACCAAAGTTGTGTTCCCCTTATCTTCCCACCAGAGGTATAATGTCTTCAATTCTCAACTCACTGTCCATCCCTCTCGCTTGTCACAAGAAATTCGGAGGAGTGGTGTTTCATATACAAACCTAGTGCCTATGGAGTTCTCTACCTCTCTCTACGCATGGAATCTGACTTACTTAGATTCAGCAAATTGAGAATAACCCATTTCTTCATACAGGCTTCTGTCTATCTCTGTCCTTTCCTGCCTTTATTTTGTTTCTTTTCTCAGGCTAATTTATCAAATTTCTAAAAACAGTTTTGATGAGGGTCTAAAACTTGACTGAAAATTACTGAGAAGGCCATTTGATTCCGAGAGTGATCCAAGCTGACGGGTGACTGTTGTTTCAAGTGCCTTAGCAACACAGCGTATGCTTGAGATAGGTCAGTAGTTTGAAAGATTGTCTACACCACGAAAGTTTCTTTACAGTAGGCATGATGGTGGTGTGTTTTTTTAGCTCTTGCTCTCAAAGATAGGGAGATATTGATAAGTCTGGCAGTGAAAGGTAATAGTGCTGTGAGTCTCGGTTAACCATTTTTGCATTACAAACATCACATGAAAGGGAGGTTGTTTTGAAGGACATCAACATTTTTCTAATTTAATCAGTGAGGGTGAGAATTTACAGAGCAGAATGGAGCAGGCAGGTACTATTGGTGAGCAGTCAAAATATCGAAATTTTAATGTCGATATACCAAAATATCGAATGAAAAATATCGATGGTATAAAATATCGATGTTTTGCATATCGACATCAAAAATTTCGATATTGGTATGTGTAGTAAAATATCGAAGTACAATATATCGAATGTCATAATATCGTTGTGTTAAAATATCGATAAAGTGTAGTATTGTGTGATTTTTTGTATATTTTGTAATATTTTGTATATAAGTGTTTTAATATGTTATTTGGAATGTATTAAAATTATGTTTTTTATATTTTAAATAATTTAATTTAAAAAAAAACTTTTATATATAATTTTAAATTAAATATTATTATTATTTATTTTTTTTAAAATTGAATTTATTTGTAAAAAAGGAAAAATAATATTTAAATTTAAATTTGAAAATTTATTTTAAGAGCGGGATGTTGGGTTTATAGTGGATAAGGTTTGGGAGTGTTTAAAAAATATTTATTTAAAAAAAAATATTATTAAACATTTTTAAAAATTAGAATTTATTTTAAAAAAAAAGAAAATTTATATTTAAATTTAAATTTGATCATTAATTTTAGGAGCGGGATGTTGGGTTTATAGGGGATAAGGGTGGGGAGTGTTTTATAAATATATATTTTATATTAAATATTATTTAAAAAAAAAAAAAATGAGAATTTATTTATTAAAAAAATATTTATATTTAAATTTTAAATTGAAAATTAATTTTAGGAGTGGGTTTATATGGGATAAGGGTGGGGAGTGTTTTAAAAATATATATTTTAAATAAAATATTATCAAAATTTTTAATAAATTTGGAATTAATTCTTTAAAAAAATATAATATTGAAATCTAAATTTGATAAATATTTTTAGGAGTGGGATGTTTGGTTTTTAGGGGATAAGGGTGGGGAGTGTTTTAAAAATATATATTTTTAATTAAATATTATTTAAAAAAATTGAAAAATTTAGATTTAATTGAAAAATAAATAAGTTTATAGAATTATAAATTTGAAATTTATTTTTAGGAGTGGGATTTTGGGTTTATAGTGGATAATGTTGGGGAGTTATTATAAAAAAATAATGTTTGGGGATGTAATTGATAATGTTTAGTGATCAGTACATAGGGGCCCATTATGATAACGGGCGGATCGCCACTGCCCGTATGGCGGTGGCGATCCGCCCGCTATCCTCTCCGCCCGCCACACATTTACCCCCGCCATATTACTATGGCGGGGGACCCTAGCGGACGGAAAGACCGTCCGCCAGCACCTCACGCCGGTCGACTCGTCGACCGGCAGAAAGAGCATTATATGGTGGCGGTGTCTGCAAGACACCGCCATCCATATTATGATGCTGGCAGAGGTGTGCCTTTCCATGGCGGCGTTGCCGCCATGGAAAGGCATACTGATATTGCTATTGAGGCCACGTTGCAGGCCCCCGGAGTGTTGGGGGGTGGAGGGTGCACATGGGGGTACCTATGATACCCCCTGCATTTCAATGTACAACGTGGCAGGCACCGCGCGGTGCCTGTCACGTTGTGCATTGAAAAGCACAATTTGCATTTTGGCATTGCGGCGGGCGGTGCTTTCAGCACTGCCCGCCGCAATGTCAGGAATGCGGGATGCGCCCGCCAGTGTGGCGGGCGCATCCTAGACAGTATAGGGACCGCCGCATGCATTGCGGGCGGTCCCATTTCCCGGGGGTATGGCGGGCAGACAAAGTCCGCCCGCCATGCTAATGACCCCCATAGTTTATTTAAATTTATATTGGAGTGGGAATAGTTAATTATTTATGTTTACTGTCCAGCACCTACCCCAATTTATTATAGACTGGAGTGGGAATAGTAAATTATTTATGTTACTGTCCAGCATCTACCCCAATTTTATATAGACTGGAGTGGGAATAGTAAATTATTTAGGTTTAGTGTCCAGCACCTACTATAATTTATTATAGACTGTAGTGGGAATAGTAATTTGTTCATGTTACTGTCCAGCACCTACCCCAATTTAATATAGACTGGAGTGGGAATAGTAAATGATTTATGTTTAGTGTCCAGCACCTACCATAATTTAATATACACTGGAGTGGGAATAGTAAATTATTTATGTTTACTGTCCAGCACCTATCACAATTTAGGGGTCGATTCCGATTCGGGCCGGAAAAAGCACCGACCGACTCGGAGCCGGTATTAATTCCGACCGACACGTACCTGTGGTGCCCGACCCGCCAAGTACGATGCAAAGCGTGCAAAATCCGACCGACACGTACGGAACCCAAGCCGAACGACCGAGCCGCACGGAAAACAACAATCCGGCCGGAAAAACACGCGATTCGAACCGACCGACATGCACCCGGAACAAATTCGACCTAAACGTACCCGCGAACTCCAAACCGCCAAGTACGATGCAAGGCGCGAAAACCACGACCGAGTCGTACGGAGGACAAGCCGTACGACCGACACGCATACAAAACTGCGAGCCGAAGTAACACAAAACACCGCGACCGACGCGTACGCAGCATAGAAAACAGCACAAACACAGCGTGAACGAAACGGAGAAGACCGTACGAGACAACTGCAAGGTCCGACTCGGTCACCAGAACGTTTCCAACATGCACAGAAAGTACTAAGGGAAAATACACAAAAAAAGGCCAAACAAGCAATTACAAAGCCAATAATACTGGGGGGGGGGACAGAGAACAAAGACACACCCACAACTCCACCCATATAAAGGACACAAATCCCAACCATGATCCTTTGCAAATGCTATTCACCTGCCAGCACTCAACAGACAGCAACCACACACCCACAGCTCATCCCTCACACAAGCCACACACCATCAGCACACCAACAAATAGCTACCTCACATACACCCAGCAAAACACACACTCACACACCTTCACCTGCACACCAACACACACATCACTCACCATCACCACCCATCACCATGCCCCCAAAGAAGAATCACAAGTTCCTAGATTGTGAATTGGAAGTCCTGGTAGACGAGATCCTCAGGGTAGAGCCACAGCTGTTTGGCGCACTGGTCCAACAGACACCCATCTCCCAGAAAACAAAGATGTGGGAGAGGATCATCAACAGGGTGAACGCACAATCACCATGTCTGCGCACAAAGACTGACATCCAGAACAGGTGGTATGACGTGCGCAGGAGGGTACGGGAGCTGCTGAAGAAGGACTACCTCCTGAGCCAATACACCGGCAGTGGCCCTCCTGCCAAGCCAGTATACCTCAGGCCCTGGGAGGAGAAGGTGCGGGCCATCCTTCCGCCAGTGAGCGTCTATGGACTAGAAAACATCCCAGAGCCTGGTGAGTACACAACAAATGTACACAATATTCTGCCACAATACACACACACATCACTGTCAAGGGGAGAGTCAAACCATGCACTCTTAGCAATTACACAGCAACCAGAACTGAATCATCCCAAAATGTGTATGTCAGTCAGATAAACACAACACATGTCATCTCAAAGTTACATTTAACCGTGTCATCACATGTACAAACACAACTACAACTACAGCTAGGCAGTGGCACAAATATAACTAACAAACACATCCAGACATGTAGCCACCACTACAACACCAACACACAGTGAAGACCACTGAAAGAAAGGAATTCTGTGTATGCTGGGCAAGTCAGTGTAGCCAATAGCATCATGGGAGTCGTAGTCACAGATATTGCTCACCCCCACAACTGTTCCATCAACACCACCATGAACCATGCGCACATCACAGGGAGTGGAAAAGGACTCACAAGATGGCTGACACTGGCTACTGCTGTGGGAGCACAAGGCCCTGCTGGCAACTGTGCAACAACCAACAGCAGGACACCACTGACTGACATCCTGAGAGACAACTTGCACTCCCTGCAATGGCAAGCACGTTCCATGGTGGGATATCTGGCTGGGTGGGAAGGAGGACTCACAGCACTGACCATAGTAACAAGCACCTCCCCTCACACACCCCCTCAACACAAACTCCACATAACCCACCTGGGAGAATGCAATGCCTCACATCCTAACTCAAGATCCCACAAAGAACCACCACCCTGGGTTATGCTGTGTGAAGCACAGGGACACTCTTGGGACTTTTAGCCAAACAACTGCCAGGACAACACTCCCAGCCATCCTGTCAGCACAGGCAGCCCACCCCACAGGGAAGCAGAGTCAAAAGGAAGGAAGGATGGGCATGCTGGGAAGGGGGTGGAGGCAATAGCATGATGGGAGTAGTAGGCACAGATATTGCTCAGCCTCACAACTGGCCCATCAACACCACTCACAACCATGCTCACATCACAGGGAGTGGAAAAGGACTCACAAGATGGCTGACACTGGCTACTGCTGTGGGGAGCACAAGGCCCTGCTGGCAACTGTGCAACAACCAACAGCAGGACACCACTGACTGACATCCTGAAAGACAACTTCCACTCCCTGCAATGCAAGCACGTTCCATGGTGGGATATCTGGCTGGGTGGGAAGGAGGACTCGCAGCACTGACCATAGTCACAAGCACCTCCCCTCACACACCCCCTCAACACAAACTCCACATAACCCACCTGGGAGAATGCAATGCCTCACATCCTAACTCAAGATCCCACAAAGAACCACCACCCTGGGTTATGCTGTGTGAAGCACAGGGACACTCTTGGGACTTTTAGCCAAACAACTGCCAGGACAACACTCCCAGCCATCCTGTCAGCACAGGCAGCCCACCCCACAGGGAAGCAGAGTCAAAAGGAAGGAAGGATGGGCATGCTGGGAAGGGGGGTGGAGGCAATAGCATGATGGGAGTAGTAGGCACAGATATTGCTCACCCCCACAACTGTCCCATCAACACCACCATGAACCATGCGCACATCACAGGGAGTGGAAAAGGACTCCCAAGATGGCTGACACTGGCTACTGCTGTGGGGAGCACAAGGCCCTGCTGGCAACTGTGCAACAACCAACAGCAGGACACCACTGACAGACATCCTGAGAGAAAACTTGCACTCCCTGCAATGGAAGCACGTTCCATGGTGGGATATCTGGATGGGTGGGAAGGAGGACTCACAGCACTGACCATAGTCACAAGCACCTCCCCTCACACACCCCCTCAACACAAACTCCACATAACCCACCTGGGAGAATGCAATGCCTCACATCCTAACTCAAGATCCCACAAAGAACCACCACCCTGGGTTATGCTGTGTGAAGCACAGGGACACTCTTGGGACTTTTAGCCAAACAACTGCCAGGACAACACTCCCAGCCATCCTGTCAGCACAGGCAGCCCACCCCACAGGGAAGCAGAGTCAAAAGGAAGGAAGGATGGGCATGCTGGGAAGGGGGTGGAGGCAATAGCATGATGGGAGTAGTAGGCACAGATATTGCTCACCCCCACAAATGTCCCATCAACACCACCATGAACCATGCGCACATCACAGGGAGTGGAAAAGGACTCACAAGATGGCTGACACTAGCTACTGCTGTGGGGAGCACAAGGCCCTGCTGGCAACTGTGCAACAACCAACAGCAGGACACCACTGACTGACATCCTGAGAGACAACTTGCACTCCCTGCAATGGAAGCACGTTCCATGGTGGGATATCTGGCTGGGTGGGAAGGAGGACTCACAGCACTGACCATAGTCACAAGCATCTCCCCTCACACCCCCTCAACACAAACTCCACATAACCCACCTGGGAGAATGCAATGCCTCACATCCTAACTCAAGATCCCACAAAGAACCACCACCCTGGGTTATGTTGTGTGAAGCACAGGGACACTCTTGGGACTTTTAGCCAAACAACTGCCAGGACAACACTCCCAGCCATCCTGTCAGCACAGGCAGCCCACCCCACAGGGAAGCAGAGTCAAAAGGAAGGAAGGATGGGCATGCTGGGAAGGGGGGTGGAGGCAATAGCATGATGGGAGTAGTAGGCACAGATATTGCTCACCCCCACAACTGTCCCATCAACACCACCATGAACCATGCGCACATCACAGGGAGTGGAAAAGGACTCACAAGATGGCTGACACTGGCTACTGCTGTGGGGAGCACAAGGCCCTGCTGGCAACTGTGCAACAACCAACAGCAGGACACCACTGACAGACATCCTGAGAGAAAACTTGCACTCCCTGCAATGGAAGCACGTTCCATGGTGGGATATCTGGCTGGGTGGGAAGGAGGACTCACAGCACTGACCATAGTCACAAGCACCTCCCCTCACACACCCCCTCAACACAAACTCCACATAACCCACCTGGGAGAATGCAATGCCTCACATCCTAACTCAAGATCCCACAAAGAACCACCACCCTGGGTTATGCTGTGTGAAGCACAGGGACACTCTTGGGACTTTTAGCCAAACAACTGCCAGGACAACACTCCCAGCCATCCTGTCAGCACAGGCAGCCCACCCCACAGGGAAGCAGAGTCAAAAGGAAGGAAGGATGGGCATGCTGGGAAGGGGGTGGAGGCAATAGCATGATGGGAGTAGTAGGCACAGATATTGCTCACCCCCACAAATGTCCCATCAACACCACCATGAACCATGCGCACATCACAGGGAGTGGAAAAGGACTCACAAGATGGCTGACACTAGCTACTGCTGTGGGGAGCACAAGGCCCTGCTGGCAACTGTGCAACAACCAACAGCAGGACACCACTGACTGACATCCTGAGAGACAACTTGCACTCCCTGCAATGGAAGCACGTTCCATGGTGGGATATCTGGCTGGGTGGGAAGGAGGACTCACAGCACTGACCATAGTCACAAGCATCTCCCTCACACACCCCCTCAACACAAACTCCACATAACCCACCTGGGAGAATGCAATGCCTCACATCCTAACTCAAGATCCCACAAAGAACCACCACCCTGGGTTATGTTGTGTGAAGCACAGGGACACTCTTGGGACTTTTAGCCAAACAACTGCCAGGACAACACTCCCAGCCATCCTGTCAGCACAGGCAGCCCACCCCACAGGGAAGCAGAGTCAAAAGGAAGGAAGGATGGGCATGCTGGGAAGGGGGTGGAGGCAATAGCATGATGGGAGTAGTAGGCACAGATATTGCTCAGCCTCACAACTGGCCCATCAACACCACTCACAACCATGCTCACATCACAGGGAGTGGAAAAGGACTCACAAGATGGCTGACACTGGCTACTGCTGTGGGGAGCACAAGGCCCTGCTGGCAACTGTGCAACAACCAACAGCAGGACACCACTGACTGACATCCTGAAAGACAACTTCCACTCCCTGCAATGCAAGCACGTTCCATGGTGGGATATCTGGCTGGGTGGGAAGGAGGACTCGCAGCACTGACCATAGTCACAAGCACCTCCCCTCACACACCCCCTCAACACAAACTCCACATAACCCACCTGGGAGAAGGCAATGCCTCACATCCTAACTCAAGATCCCACAAAGAACCACCACCCTGGGTTATGCTGTGTGAAGCACAGGGACACTCTTGGGACTTTTAGCCAAACAACTGCCAGGACAACACTCCCAGCCATCCTGTCAGCACAGGCAGCCCACCCCACAGGGAAGCAGAGTCAAAAGGAAGGAAAGATGGGCATGCTGGGAAGGGGGGTGGAGGCAATAGCATGATGGGAGTAGTAGGCACAGATATTGCTCACCCCCACAACTGTCCCATCAACACCACCATGAACCATGCGCACATCACAGGGAGTGGAAAAGGACTCACAAGATGGCTGACACTGGCTACTGCTGTGGGGAGCACAAGGCCCTGCTGGCAACTGTGCAACAACCAACAGCAGGACACCACTGACTGACATCCTGAGAGACAACTTGCACTCCCTGCAATGGAAGCACGTTCCATGGTGGGATATCTGGCTGGGTGGGAAGGAGGACTCACAGCACTGACCATAGTCACAAGCATCTCCCCTCACACACCCCTCAACACAAACTCCACATAACCCACCTGGGAGAATGCAATGCCTCACATCCTAACTCAAGATCCCACAAAGAACCACCACCCTGGGTTATGTTGTGTGAAGCACAGGGACACTCTTGGGACTTTTAGCCAAACAACTGCCAGGACAACACTCCCAGCCATCCTGTCAGCACAGGCAGCCCACCCCACAGGGAAGCAGAGTCAAAAGGAAGGAAGCATGGGCATGCTGGGAAGGGGGTGGAGGCAATAGCATGATGGGAGTCGTAGTCACAGCTAAACATCCCCCACCACATGGCCCAGCAAGCTCACACTCACGCATGCACATCCCACAGAGAGTGGAAAGGCCCATCAAAGATGTCTGACACTGGTGCTGTGTTGTGGGGAGCACAAGGGCATGCTGGGAACTGCACACCAACCAACAGCAGGACACCACTGTCAGCCATCTTGCCATTGCTCTCACACCCACACACACTGAACTCCCCACAAAAGCAAGTAAGTATGGGAATGCTGGGAAGTGGGGTGGAGGCAATAGCATGATGGGAGTCATAGTCACAGACATAGCTCACCCCCACAACTGTCCCATCAACACCACCCTGAACCATGCTCACATCACAGGGAGTGGAAAACAACTGACAAGATGGCTGACACTGGCAACTGCTGTGGGGAGCACAAGGCCCCGCTGGCAACTGTGCAACAACCAACAGCAGGACACCACTGACTGACATCTTGAAAGACAACTTTCACTCCCTGCAATGCAAGCACAGTCCATGGTGGGATAACTGACTGGCTGGGTGGGAAGGAGGGCCGGCTGTCAACCAAATACAACCAATGCAGACCATGTTCACACCCCAACAAATACATAGAAATGCCCAAATAATGCAGGACAATGTGCTACACCAATATCAACCCCTGACTGTGACAACTTAGGACAATGCAATGTACAGGCCCGCACCCAGAGGCACAGTCACAACTGTCAGGTGTGTCAACCATTGATGCCTGCAGAAACATAACATACATTGTGTGTGTCTCCCAAAAACAGGTGATGATGGGGACACAGCAGCAGACGCTGAGGAGTCCCAGTCCCAGGCTCAAGAGGATACGGAGCTCACTGGTGTCGAACAGCCTCTGCCCTCCTCGGATGAAGAAGACCAACCTGGCACCTCCGGTGCAAGTCAACATGCAGCACCAGCAGGACCACCAGCTGCAGCACCATCAGGACCACTAGCTGCACCCCCTGCACCCACCCCTCCAACGACAGTCACCACAAATACCATCCCTGCCGACATGGACAGAACAAGGAGCACCACCAGCACAGGGACCCTGGACCAACGTGGGGCCATGGACACCACCACCACCAACAACCCCCAAGGGGGACCAGGGCCATCTGTGCGTGCCACTGCACGCACTGCACATGTCGGCAGGGGTGGTGGGAGGGGTGGGAGACAGAGGTCGCTGCTTGCAGAGGTGTCTGGTGTGCATGATGACCCACAACTGGCACGCATAGCCGATGCGTACCAGTCCAGCACCGGAGATCTCAGCCAGGTAGTGGGGCTCCTCAGGGCCATCAAAGAGCAGCAGGCTGCCCATCATGCCCGCTTGGACTCACACATGTCCCGCGTGGAGTCCAAGTGGGACACACTGCAAGAGATGACGGCGGTGCATAGGGACATATTACAATGCCTCCGCCAGATGACCAGCAACCAGTCTACACCTCCCTGTGTGCCAACAATATCTGGTGCTGAAACAACTGCAACTGCCACAGGGAGGGAGGATGACTCTGGCGGAGAGTCCCCTGCACCGCAGCAGCCTGCACTTCAGGGGCCCCCCAAAGAAGAGGGGTCGTCCGAGGAGGGGCAAGTGAGAGGCCGATGGCCATGTGCAACCCCCAGGAAGCCTGAACCTGTTCTGGATGATCACCTTTGTGCGCAAACTGTTCACCCTGTTGACGGCAACACAACTCCCACACATGACATGGGGAGTACAAGTTGGACCAATGTCTCAGACAACTGTGGCCCCGATACTGGGGATTTTGGCTACCAGGACTTTCAATTCATCTATAAACTTCTGATTGCAATATAAATGTACAGCCCTAACCATCCTGTGCACTATTCACACAAATGTATCACAATAAACACACTAATACACCATACTTGCCTCTGTTGTGATTCCAACGTGGGTGCTGTCATGGGGATGATGAACTGCAAAATTACACTGTGTATGCGAACTGCAACAGCAAGTACAACACAGGCATGTGAGTAATGGCAACGTGACACATATGAGGGAGACACACCACCAGGGCTACACAACACATACACACCTAGGCCATCTGACTCATTGCCTACACTGATGTTGCCAGGAAAGACGGTGCAATGCACAGACACCACACCTATTCCCAGTTGTAGTCAAGTAGCCCACAGGTGCAGTAAGCAAATGGCAGTCAAATGTGTGACCACAGACAACGCACATCACAAAGTGAAGCACAGGTTTATTACACAGTTGCAACATGTCGCAACCACTACAGATGCAAGGTAATCCCACCTGGCAGCGGGCACACAGTCAACAACTGTAGAAGGAAGGAAGTCCATGGGTGTGGCGCACATCACCTGTAGGGACACGACAGCTACCACACTGGAAGTACAATCACGTCGTCGGTGGACACAGTTGACGAAACGAATCTGGTAGTACCCTGTGAAGGACAGAAATGACACACAGTCAAAAGCAATGGAGAACAGGACAGAACAGCAAAACTCATGCACAATACATGTTACAAGATACCCACCCAGAACCAAGTTAGCATGTCGACACTGTTGGGGAGTACAGACTACCTGTAAGCACACATCGCCACACACATCCAGTCAAGTAGCCCATGGACACACTCTAACAGCACCAGAGCACCACCTACACATATCATGCTAACTCACATCATTGACATGACACCTCAGGATACTCACATTCAGCTAAAGAAGTTGGTGATGAGCTGTGTGCGGACATCACCATCATCATCATCATCACTGGCATCGTGGTCCAGGCCAGGATCCTCCACAGGTGGCGGATGTTGGTCATTGTCATCCTGGATGAGAGGCAACACCTTCCGCACTGCCAGGTTGTGGAGCATGCAGCAGACGATGATAATCTTGCACACCTTCGCTGGGGCATATGGGAGGGACCCTCCTGTCTTGTCCAGGCAGCGGAAGCGGCTCTTCAGTAGACCAAATGTCCGCTCAATCACTCTCCTGGTCCGACCATGTGCCTCATTGTAGCGCATCTGGGCTGGTGTCACAGGGTTCCTGAGGGGTGTCAGCAACCACGGCATGTTGGGGTATCCCGAGTCACCTACGGACAGACAAGTGCACATTAGCTGACTTGGAAAAGTGGGCGGAATACTACAGATCAGATCACACACAATGGCACAAAGTCAGTACACACCAACAAGCCAGGCACGCTGGTTCTGCATCTGTGCCATCATCCTGGGGATGCAACTACTCCTCATCACAAAGGCATCGTGTGCTGAACCAGGGAAATGGGCACACACGTGTGAGATGGTCATATCTGCGAGACACACCACCAGTGCATTGACCGAGTGGTAGTGTTTGCGGTTACGGTAGGCCTGTTCATGTGCCTGTGGCGGTACCAAAGCCACATGTGTCCCATCAATGGAGCCAATGACATGCGGCATCCTCCCCAGGGCATAGAAGTCACTTTTCACGTCAGTGAGTCGTTGCAGTCTAGGGAAATAAATGTACCGGTTCAGGTATAGTAACATTGCCTCCAAAACATCACGGAGCACACGGCTGAACATGGTCTGTGACATCCCACCAGCAGTCGCCACAGTATGTTGAAAGGTACCGGTGGCAAAGAAGTGTAAGGCTGCCATCACCTTCACCTTGGGGGTCAGCGCTGTAGGATACGGCCGGCCAGGCTGCAAATGTGGGGCCAACTGCACTGCCAAATCCTCAATCAGCTGCCTGGTGAAGCGGTACCATCTGATGCTGTCCCGTTCCACCATCGTTGCCAGGTCTGGGAATGGTCTATGGACAGCAGGAGCCCTGCAGTGCAGAGGAGAAGAAAGCAAGATTGTCAGTCACCCCACATATGCGGCATTGAACACACTCAATATCACATCATACATCATTATGAGGCACAACTACATGAAGTGTGCAGTTCCATAAGGACATGTATGGTACATACATGGCCAACATCTGTCATCACGGTTCAACAAGTGGCATCAATTAGTCCCAGGTTGGCCCATTGGATATCATGAGGCTGTGTCACAGTTCCCATCTCCTGCTGCCATGTTACAATCACCCCCCACAGTGACATGTGAGGACAGATGTGCCCCAGGCATCACAGCTCAATGACAGGTACATTCCCAGGGACCCTGTATTGCCACATGGACAGTGGCATGATATGGTGTATCATGTATACACCACAGCAAAACAACCATGACCCCCACAGGTAGTGGTCCCTGTTGCCTCGGCAGGACAGATATGGACGTCTGTGACACACACACACGCACAACATCAAAGTCCATGCACAAACAACGTGGATGTGGAGACTGGCTCCCAATGTGCACATGAAATCAGAGACATTGTAAACACAACATGCACACAGACTGTGGGGGACCATCACCATTGTGCCAATGGGTCACCCTGGGTTAAACATACCATCCCACATGGGACTCAGGGGGTATGTGACATGACATACACATACACCACCGTGAAATGTGACCATGCCACATGCTCAGATATGAACAGTTGCACATCACACTGGTCATGTACACGAAACACCAAGGAATCTGTCCCCATGAACACGTGCACAGCCTGGGGGTGGCTGCCCCCAAGTGACACCCACAGAACAACATGTTCACCCCCATACACGGAATAGGTAATGCAGCCTTACATGCCGTAGGATACAGTTTGGACAGGCTGTGGTGTTGTAGGTGTGCCCCTCACTCCCTGGGAAGTATATGTGGCTGGTATATGTTCACCTGTGACAGGCATGGTGACATATGCCAGTGACATGTACAGGGACGCGTTGGACAGCAATGGACCGATCTGTGCGCACACATTGGCCATTGCATTCAATGTGTGCTGGTACGCGTTGTATCCGCAATACGCGTTGGACAGCAATGGACCGATCAGTGCGCACACATTGGCCATTGCATTCAATGTGTGCTGGTACGCGTTGTATCCGCAATACGCGTTGGACAGCAATGGACCGATCAGTGTGCACACATTGGCCATTGCATTCAATGTGTGCTGGTACGCGTTGTATTCGCAATACGCGTTGGACAGCAATGGACCGATCAGTGCGCACACATTGGCCATTACATTCAATGTGTGCTGGTACGCGTTGTATTCGCAATACTGCGTTGGACAGCAATGGACCGATCAGTGCGCACACATTGGCCATTGCATTCAATGTGTGCTGGTACGCGTTGTATTCGCTGTACGCGTTGGACAGCAATGGACCGATCGGTGCGCACACGACTGGCCCATTGCATTCAATGTGTGCTGGTACGCGTTGTACCCCTGTACGCGTTGTACCGCAATGGACCGATCGGTGCACCCGGCCGGCCCATTGCATTCAATGTGTGCGGGTACGCGTTGTACCCCTGTACGCGTTGACCCGCAATGGACCGATCGGTGCACCCGGCCGGCCCATTGCATTCAATGTGTGCGGGTACGCGTTGTACCCCTGTACGCGTTGACCCGCAATGGACCGATCGGTGCACCCGGCCAGCCCATTGCATTCAATGTGTGCGGGTACGCGTTGTACCCCTGTACGCGTTGTACCGCAATGGACCGATCGGTGCGCACCCATTGTCAATGGCCTAGCCTGGCAACGGACGCGTTTTCAAAATTCGAACGAGTCGGTTGCTGGAAATTCAGTTGGTCACCCACAACAATGTTGCAAAATCATGTATGTCATGAAGTTGAAGATTTGAAGGATGCTGGGGGCGTGTATTGGTGCTGCTATTCCATGGATTGGCCAGATTCAGAAGATGCAAACGACTTGGACCTATCACTTTGGACACATGGGACAGTATCTGCCTCTGCAGCACATATATATTGCTGGCTGTTCCCCTGAGAGCTCACTTGCCTGCACTACATGCTCGAGGACGACTTCTGCCACTGCACTGCTGCTGTCTCTGCCCCCTCTGGACCCTGTAATGGCACGTACTGTGGAGAGATCCCCAGCCTTCAGCCTTGAGGAGAACCAGGCCCTGCTGGACTGCCTACTTCCACAGTACAGCAAGCTGTATGGGACACCAGGGGAGCAGGTGAGTGTTCTGTGCACTGCCTTTCTGGATGTGCATGTTGTCTGACTAGCAGGGCTGAAAGTCTGCACGCCACTGGCTAGCAGGCGCACTGAGTAGTTGTCACCCCCCATAGTGTGTAGTGACATGCACTGGACAGGTATGGTGCAGTGACAGTGCATTTGAACAAGGTTTTACTTCCCATGCAATGATACCATGTAGTGACTTCTGGCAAACTGTCCATGGGCAGCGTTGCACTGCCTGTGTACATCATGTGCCCCTGTGATTGAGACATGTATATACAACTGTGTGATGCACCGATATGTTGCATGTGTAGTAATGGCCTTTTCACTTTGTCATCCTCACAGGTTAATGCCCATCGGAAGCAGGAGATCTGGAAGGACATCGTCCGGGCTGTCCGGTCCGTGGGGGTCTACAAGCGCCGGATCCGCAACTGCCAGAAGAGGTGGCAGGACCTTCGGGGCTGGACCCGGAGGATTGCAAGGGTCCAGCTGAAGCTGTCGCCTCCTCGCAGGAGGGGCGGAACACGGACCCTGACCCCACATGCTCCAGATCCTGGCGGTGGTGTTTCCAGACCTGGATGGGCAGCTGAAGGCCAGACAGCAGCAAGGAGGGGTGAGTCAAAGACTGCACTGTGAACTCTGTATTACATGCTTTGTGCCCTCCTCTGGCCTGGTTAAACTGCCACAGTACAGCAGTCATGTTGTCCAGGAGCCATGTCCCTCTATTGTGCACTGCCCACTCCTCATCTGAAACCCAGGTGTGGCCCTTACAGTCAGGGAATTGTGTCACTTGGGACTGTGTCCTTGCAGTTTGCTTCACTCAAGGTGGGGGACAGCATCTGTTTCCCTAACTCTGTTGTGGGCATCATGGGTGGGTCCATTGTTCACACAATGCCTGTGTTCGGACATGTAATCTGCGTGTTGCTTTGATATGCGGTCCACTTGCTGAGCTGATCCACCACATGTGCCTGGGGTATCTGGCACACACCCATGCAGCGGGTGGGTACAATGTTTGGGCCCCAGGAGTGTGCAGATTACGTGTGTCACACATACATAGCCAGCTATCCACTGTCCAGGGCTCATCCCTCATTCATGTGGGGCAGGACAGTCATGCCTACTCCAGCCCATCCAATACACCTGTACTCCCACCCCCGTGTATCAGCTGACACGTTGTGCGCAGTGATTTGACCCCTCAGGTGTCTGCCTCTGTGTCAGTGTGCTGTGGATTTGTTGACAGGACTGCTGGGGTGTTTCTCGGTTGGGGCTCAGCATGCCACTGGAGATGTGACCATAGGAGACGATACTTGTGTGTCACATAGGTGTTTGATCAGCTGCCCGTGCAGACTAGGGTATGCGAATGTGAGGTTCAGGCAGCAGTTTCCCATTCACAGCAGATTGTGAGGGGCTCAGGTTCAGAGGGTAGTGTCACTGGTCTCCCATATGTCCAATCGGTCTGACCTGGACAGATGAGGGTTCAGATGATGTGTTGTGTGGGGGATGTACATGTGCACTTGTGCAGCTCCAGGACTTGCATTCCCCATGACCTACTATTGTGACACAGTGCAGAGTGTTGTTGTCTGGCTGCCAAGTCATACATCACTGAGACAGTGATGTATGACTTAGCAGTCATGCCTCTGCCATGGCATGTGTCTACTTATTGGTGATCCTGCAGGGGAGTGACATGTGCTACATGCACACCATTGTGGCGATGGCTATCAGGACATGGGTGCATCATGGTGTCTGTCGCTGGTATGCATCACATGCATTTCCTATTTGACTCTGGGCATCCCTATCATCCGGAAACCTGTACTGACTCAGTGGCAAGAGTTGTGATGTGTGCATGTCCACATGCTACACCGTGTCCTCTGCACTGTCCAACTACTGTGTAGGTGGTGCATGTGTCCACACTGGTGTGTTGCTATCCAACAGACACCAGACAGATGGGTGCAAGGCCATGTGGGATGTGAGTGCCATGGTTGGCATCAGACTGACAATTGGCTTCTCCTGTTCAGTTAGGGCACTCTTAGCAATGTTCAACTAATGATGCCAGGGCTTGCTCTGTAATGTGCTGTGCTCACAGTGGTGTGTGCATTCGGTGCAGGTGACTGATGTCTGTCTGTTTCCCCATTGATTGCAGATACATCCACGGCCACAGAAGGGGACAGCTCCACGGACCAGGAGGAGCCAGAGAGCCAGACTGGGTCAGCAGCCGAGGAGTGGTCGGAGGGACCCAGTGGCACAGAGGGCGAGGGGAGCCACACCGAGGAGTCCTCAGCAGCATCCACCTCAGCTGAGGACCACAGCGGCTCGGAGGAGGACTCCCTTATGGAGGCGGGTGTCAGCAGCCACCAAACCCCAGCTAGTGTTGCTGTCCCCGCCACCACCAGCACCACCACCGCCCTCCCATCGGCTCCCATTCCCCAGGTCCGTGGAGGCTCCCATGTTCGGGAGCGTGTCTCCTTCGGGCCAGGCACCGCACCCCCTGCCCCTGTGTCCCCTGCTGCCCTGAGTGAGGAGTCTGTGTACCTCCTTTGCCAGCTCCATGTAGGGCAGACAGCCATGCTGACTGTCCTCCATGCACACACCGCTCTGTTGACTCAGCTGGTGTCGTTCATGGAGGGCATCTCATCGGGCATGTCTGACCTACAGAGGGGCAATAGGTCCATGGACTCCTCCCTGACGGCAGCAGTGTCCCTCCTCAGACAGTCCCTCACCCCTCCTGCCTCTGCTCCATCCACACTCCCCAGCACCTTACCCGTCCCAAGCACACACACACCGGCACAGGCACACACCAGCACACACACGTCCAGCACACAGACACACACGCCACAAACAAAACGTACATGCACGCACCGTCAGGGGATTGAAACCAGACTCACAGAGGATGGGGCCATGGAACACACACACACATCCACAAGCACTGCGCAGTCCTCAGTTGCCTCGCCCTCCAAAGCACCCTCCCTTGCCTCACCTGCAACCCCAAAGTCACAGCGGCTCTTCCTCTGTGACCTCGGCCTCATCCCCTACGATCCAGCTGCTCCAGCATCCAGGGGGAAGAGGAAGCCCACCCACACAGAGCAGAGTGCCCCTCGCCGCCGGACACCCTCCCCCAGGTGCAGACAGACTGAGGTCCCCACCCGCAAGTCCCCCCGGAGTCGTAAGAGCAAGACCCCGCCGCCGCCCTGCAGCTCAGGCACCAGGTCTCCTTCCTCCATCCCTCAGGCCCACACTCCACAGGTGCCCCCACCACACCCTGCCCCAGGTTCCCCCACCCACAGATATACCATCCCCAAGAAGGTCAGGCCTTCTCCCCCTGCCACTTGCTCTCCCGGCACCACACCCCCCCCTGCGCTTGTCTGTGCCACAGATGTGGTGAGGGTGTCCTCCCCCTCTGTCCAGCCCACCTTGCCTGTTCCCCATTCTCCTCCCCTGGAGGTAGGCACTGCAGTGGAGTCCACTACCACCCTGTCTGACTTGGGCACTGCAGTGGCGGACCTGTCCACTCCATCTGCAGGGTCCACCGCAGTCGTGCCGGGACCCACAACATCTGAGTCATGCCCCCCAGTTGTGCCGGCACACACCATGTCAGACACCTCCACTGCAGTTGTCAGTGGCTCTCCAGCACCCACCACCCCTTCCCTGACTCCTCCTGGTGAGCCCTGATCCTGTCCCTGCGGTGCCTGGCCTACCCCCGGTTGCCCCTCCTAGTGGATTGTCCCTGGTTTTGTGCAGTGCAGGCATGCGTAGGGTGACATCTGCCACTGTCACCCTGTATTGACTTACTTGATGGACTGGCCATTGGCCTTTGTTGGAGCATTACTGTTCTCTGAGTTTTTGGACACACATATGCTGAATAAAGCAACCTTCTGTTCACTAATGCTATTACTTCTGATGTACATGATGTTGATGATGCTGACCATGCCCTTGCAGCAGGGATGATGATCTTTGGTCTCATGAAAATGAAGTGTCACTGGGCAGGGCCCCATGTGGTCCAGAGGGACAGTGTCCTATCCTGTGGTGTATCCATGTCATCCTTAACAGCATCTGTGGGTGTAATGTTTACAATATTTGGCAATGGAATTTCCTAGTTACATTAGCAATGTCACATCTGTGGCTTCCATCCCTGCACATCTGTAGTGTTTGCCATTGTTCAATTCGTCTACTTCCCTGACCGTGTGGCCATCTCCAGTGGACATGCAGGTTTGGGCATCAATGGGGAAGGACTCATCTGTGTTGTCAGTGCAACTTGCTGTACATGTGTGTTGGATCTGTGCTGATGATTTCGTTGACACTCCCATGGCCAGGCTGATGTGATGGCAGCCTTGATTTGGTGCTAATTGTTTACTGTGTGACAAAGTGTTGTGCTAACATGATGGAGCCCTACTGATGCGACATATGGGACAGCTTTCCTCACACAGGAGTGGAGTCCCCTCATGGCAGTGTGTGCTCCTGTGACATTGCCTGCGCCCAAGGTGTGTGTTGTATGAGCATGTCTGTGTGTTCACTTCCATTTTGCTATGCGTGCTGGGATCCCTAGTGGTGTTCCTGTTTGTGATGCTTGCTGAGTTGAGCTATGTTCCCCCAAAGTCTTCTCCCTGGGTTTTCTGTGATGTGGGTGCATGGCACATTACTGGTCATCAGGGTGTCACCCATAGGTGTGTTTGCTGTCAGGGCTGAGTTTGTGGGCAGGCGCTGATGGGTCACAGTTGGGATTCCCCTTAGCACTTGTTGTTTACTCCTGTAATGTGATTTCCGGTTTGTGTTAACTTTCATTGTTTGTGACACGTTGTGTGTGTGACTGCTGGCACTCCTCAGGGTCAGGGCTGCAATGTTGGTAGTTGTCCATGTGTGTTCTTTGTGGGTGACCTTGGCTTCTTCATTGGTGTGTGACTGTGGCTGGGATCCCATTGGTTGGTGTGGTGTTGCCGTCATGTCCATGTACAGCGTAGTGTGCAGTGTGTCAGACATTTAGGAGTCTTGTTGGGTGGCCATGTGTGCTGTGTTTCTGCACCTTGCTTCCCACCCACCCCCTGGTATTGTCATGGGTGCATGCGCAATGTCACCTGTGCATGTGAGCTTCACTGCAGCACATTGTTGGTGGTCGAGGTGTGTGTTGTTGAGTGTGTGCAGATGAGAGTTGTTGCCCGGCAAGACCCCTACCTCCATGTTGGCCTTGGCTTACTGGCCATGCTGTTTGATTTGTGCTTGTGTGGGTGTGCTGGTAA
This sequence comes from Calotriton arnoldi, assembly GCA_963921515.1. Classification (NCBI taxonomy): domain Eukaryota; kingdom Metazoa; phylum Chordata; class Amphibia; order Caudata; family Salamandridae; genus Calotriton; species Calotriton arnoldi. The sequence continues at coordinate 226,893 of CAWUFW010004842.1, forward strand.
TTCTTTGCTCAGGATACATGACTGTGGTTCACAGTGTGAACGACATCTGGCTTTGTCATCACAGTGGTATTGTAATGCAGCCCAGGGTCACCACATTGTGTGGGCCCTGAGGGTGGTGCTGTGGTGCCTCGGTGTCTTACTGTGTGGGTTGCTGTTCCTACATGCTTGTGTGACATGTGTGATTTGTGCTCCCTCTCATCTGACAATGCCTGATTGCCCACATAGGGGAATTGGATCCCTGAGTTACCTCTGTGTGGCACTGTATGCACATCTGTGTGTTTGGTCTTCAGGCCTCCTCATGTGTTGTGTGGTTGCCTGGGGACACTGGTCCCCCCTCACCTGTTGTGTTTGATGTGCAGTGTGTGTCTGCCTGTTTGTGTTTGTGCATCAGCGCCACTGCATTGGCATATTTATGGTGTGCCATTATCTGTATGTTGTTTGGTGTGTTTGCCCTGCTGTCCCTGGGACTCCTATGTCATCAGTCAGCACAATGATCATTGTTTGTGTGTCCCATTGCTGCCATGGTATGGTATCTGTTCACCTGCCATCTGCAGTCTACACAGGGTATCTCCATTGGTGTGTCAATTGGTGCAAATATGTGGGTCTGCATTGTGATGGTCACTTCTGTCATTGTGTCATTGATGTATGTTGACGGTGTCAGACACCATGGGTGATGTTTGTATGCAGCTGGCCAGAGGTATGTCTTATTTGCACTGCACTGTTTGCCTCCCCAAATCTATGTTGCAATGGGACACCTGCACTACTTTGCCACAGTTATGTTTGTTGTCCTGTGACCAGGGATTGTCCATGCAGTTTGCCGGTTGCAGCTTCTACTTTGTTCACACTTACATTTTGGTCACTGTGATGATGGGGATTTGGACCCCATTGCCACAATGGTCAGGATGTGCTTCAGCTCAGGACCCCACACTTACATTTTGGGCACTGTGATGATGGGGGTTTGGACCCCATTGCCACAATGGTCAGGATGTGCTTCAGCTCAGGACCCAACACTTACATTTTGGGCACTGTGATGATGGGGGTTTGGACCCCATTGCCACAATGGTCAGGATGTGCTTCAGCTCAGGACCCCACACTTACATTTTGGGCACTGTGATGATGGGGGTTTGGACCCCATTGCCACAATGGTCAGGATGTGCTTCAGCTCAGGACCCCACACTTACATTTTGGGCACTGTGATGATGGGGGTTTGGACCCCATTGCCACAATGGTCAAGATGTGCTTCAGCTCTGGACACCACACTTACATTTTGGGCACTGTGATGATGGGGGTTTGGACCCCATTGCCACAATGGTCAGGATGTGCTTCAGCTCAGGACCCCACACTTACATTTTGGGCACTGTGATGATGGGGGTTTGGACCCCATTGCCACAATGGTCAAGATGTGCTTCAGCTCTGGACCCCACACTTACATTTTGGGCACTGTGATGATGGGGGTTTGGACCCCATTGCCACAATGGTCAGGATGTGCTTTAGCTCAGGACCCCACACTTACATTTTGGGCACTGTGATGATGGGGGTTTGGACCCCATTGCCACAATGGTCAAGATGTGCTTCAGCTCTGGACCCCACACTTACATTTTGGGCACTGTGATGTGGGGGTTTGGACCCCATTGCCACAATGGTCAGGATGTGCTTCAGCTCAGGACCCCACACTTACATTTTGGGCACTGTGATGATGGGGGTTTGGACCCCATTGCCACAATGGTCAAGATGTGCTTCAGCTCTGGACCCCGCACTTACATTTTGGGCACTGTGATGATGGGGGTTTGGACCCCATTGCCACAATGGTCATGGCCTGCTTGCATTGTGGGGGCCACACACATTTATGTGTGGCACATGTGATAGGGTGTCACATTGTATGTTGATGATCATGTTCTGTGTCGTAGGCATTTGACACAGTCTACACACGCTTATCATGGTGTTGGGGGGGTTGTCTTAATGTTGCATTCTTTATGTTGGTGTGTGCTTGTTGCGACATGTATTAGCCATCCTGTGAGTGGAGATGTTGTTAGTGGTAGGCATCCAGCCCCCCCTGGCTAAGGGTGGTAGTGGTGGTAGGCATCTGGCACCCCCCTGGCACTGGGTGGTAGTAGTGGTAGGCATCTTGCACCCCCCTGGCTAAGGGTGGTAGTAGTGGTAGGCATCCGGCCCCCTGGGTAAGGGTGGTAGTGGTGGTAGGCATCCAGCCCCCTGGGTAAGGGTGGTAGTAGTGGTAGGCATCCAGCCCCCTGGGTAAGGGTGGTAGTAGTGGTAGGTATCCAGCCCCCCTGGGTAAGGGTGGTAGTGGTGGTAGGCATCCATCCCCCCCTGGGTAAGGGTGGTAGTAGTGGTAGGCATCTGGTACCCCCTGGCTAAGGGTGGTAGTAGTGGTAGGCATCAGCCCCCCTGGGTAAGGGTGGTAGTGGTAGGCATCCAGCCCCCCATGGGTAAGGGTGTTAGTAGTGGTAGGCATCCAGCCCCCCCTGGGTAAGGGTGGTAATAGTGGTAGGCATCTGGCACCCCCCTGGCTAAGGGTGGAAGTAGTGGTAGGCATCTGGCACCCCCTGGCTAAGGGTGGTAGTAGTGGTAGGCATCCAGCCCCCCTGGGTAAGGGTGGTAGTGGTGGTAGGCATCCAGCCCCCTGGGTAAGGGTGGTAGTAGTGGTAGGCATCCAGCCCCCTGGCTAAGGGTGGTAGTAGTGGTAGGCATCCAGCCCCCCTGGCTAAGGGTGGTAGTAGTGGTAGGCATCCAGCCCCCTGGGTAAGGGTGGTAGTGGTGGTAGGCATCCAGCCCCCTGGCTAAGGGTGGTAGTAGTGGTAGGCATCCAGCCCCCCCCCCCTGGCTAAGGGTGGTAGTGGTGGTATGCATCCAGCCCCCCCTGGGTAAGGGTGGTAGTAGTGGTAGGCATCTGGCACCCCTGGCTAAGGGTGGTAGTAGTGGTAGGCATCTGGCACCCCCTGGCTAAGGGTGGTAGTAGTGGTAGGCATCCAGCCCCCTGGGTAAGGGTGGTAGTGGTGGTAGGCATCCTACCCCCTGGGTAAGGGTGGTAGTAGTGGTAGGCATCCAGCCCCCTGGGTAAGGGTGGTAGTAGTGGTAGGCATCTGGCACCCCCTGGCTAAGGGTGGTAGTAGTGGTAGGCATCCAGCACCCCCCTGGCTAAGGGTGGTAGTAGTGGTAGGCATCCAGCCCCCCCTGGGTAAGGATGGTAGTAGTGGTAGGCATCCAGCCCCCCCTGGGTAGGGGTGGTAGTGGTGGTGCGCATCCAGGCCCCTGTGTGCATATGTGGCATTGGTGATGGGCATCCCGCCCCTATGGTGCTGCTGTTGCTGGTGTAAGTAAATTCTGCATCCCTCTGTGTGTGTGTGATGTGTCGTGTATGTGTTGTATGTATTTGTGGTTGGTGTCTGACTTACCTTCTGCGCCGTACGCGTCCGTGCCTGTTCCGGTAGTAAATGTAGAATATTGGTACGATCGGAACGAAGGGATTCATGGTTGGTTCGTCTCGTTCGTCTTTCTCGTTGCTTCGCCTCTACCTCATCGCTGGCGTGTTCGCCTCGTAGCCGTGGATCGTGTTGTGGCGCGAATCGGAGCTTATGTGCGCCTCTCCCGGAAGCTTTGACGTGCCGGACGTAGCGACGGGTTCGGCGCGTACGGAAAGCGCATCGTACTTGTCCGGCCGGACGGGGCTGCGTTTTCCCTTCCGTGCGACTCGATTCGGCGTTTCCGGATTCGCCTCGGTCGGTGAACAGGACCTGGATTGGGTGAGTACGACTCGGCCGGATTCTATGCTGTTGTGCGCATCGTACTTGCTCGTTCGGAATGATGTGCGGGTCAGTCGGGAAACAGGCATTCGCATGGCTTTTTTCCCGACCGAATGGTATTGGGTGCGCCTCCGACCGAGATCGGAATCGGCCCCTTAATATATACTTGAGTGGGAATAGTAAATTAATTTTGTTTAGTGTCCAGCACCTACCTCAATTTAATATAGACTGGAGTGGGAATAGTAAATTATGTATGTTTAGTGTCCAGGACCTACCCTAATTTATTATACACTGGAGTGGGAATAGTAATTTGTTCATGTTACTGTCCAGCACCTACTTCAATTTAATATAGACTGGAGTGGGAATAGTAAATTATTTATGTTTAGTGTTCAGCACCTACCCCAATTTAATATAGACTGGAGTGGGTATAGTAAATTATTTATGTTTACTGTCCAGCAACTACCCCAATTTAATATAGACTGGAGTGGGAATAGTAAATTTTTAATGTTTACTGTCCAGCACCTACCCCAATTTAGGGGCCGATTCCGATCTCGGCCGGTAGGGCACCGAATCGGATTCGGCTTAACCGGATCCGATTCGGAGCCCTCATTCCCGACCGATTCGTACGTGCGTCCGGCCGAGCGAGTACGATGCGAGTGCATGCGAAATCGCCGACCGACTCGTACGCGGGTCCGAACCGCTCCGACCGACTCGCACGGACACGACTCGCACAGCGCAATGGAGACGTTCCCCGGCCGGGCAAGTACGATGCGCGCCGCGAGCAGTCCGACAGACTCGCGCCGTCCGGCTCGAAAGAGACGTCGGAGCCGGACTTTGGGGGTCTGTGTCGGACAGCCCTGTATGCGTAGCCGCGCGAGTCGCACACAGGGGGGACCCATGGGTCCCCCCTACCTGTGCATGTACGCCGCGAGTCGCATTGAGGCATACCCGCTGTAGGGGGCGCCCTTGTTCGCCTCGCACCCATTGAGTCAATGGGAGCCCGCGTACACGTTGTACGTCCGGCTCCCATTGACTTCAATGGGAGTCCGACCGACTCGAGTCCGATTGCATGCGTGCGCATCGTACTCGTCCGCTCGGACTGCCAGGGTCCGCTTCGGTCGGAAATCTCTCCGGGTCCGGCTCGGTCGGAGTGATTTCCGGCCTGAATCAGAATCGGCCCCTCAGTATACACTGGAGTGTGAATAGTAAATTATTTATGTTAGTGTCCAGCATCTACTCCAATTAAATATAGACTGCAGTGGGAGTAGTAAAATATTTATGTTTAGTGTCCAGCACCTACCCCAATTTAATATAGACTGCAGTGGGAATAGTAAATTATTTATGTTTACTGTCAAGCACCTACCACAATTTAATATATACTGGAGTGGGAATAGTAAATGTTTTATGTTTACTGTCCAGCACCTACCCCAATTTAGGGGCCGAATCTGATTCGGGCCGGAAAACGTACCGACCGACTCGGTGCAGGATTTTAGTCCGACCGACTCGGACCGGCGCCGTACGACCCGGGAAGTACGATGATATGCATGTGAAACCCGACTGACTCGGACGGAATACAAAACGAACGAACGACCGAGCCGGACGGAAACAAGCCATCCGGCCGGAAAATCACTCGAAACGAACCGACCGGCACGCTCCCGGATTGAACCCGAACGAAACTTACCCGCGAACTCCGACCCGCGTAGTACGATGCTGTGCGTGCAAAACACGACCGACTCGCACGGAGCTCAAGCCAAACGACCGACATGCATACAAAACCCAGCCGAAGCAACCCAATACTCCGCGACCGACTCGTACGCCGCATATGAAATATAGCTGACACACAGCGGGAACGAGTCGGACAACATCGCACCACACAACAGCAGCGTCCGACCCGGACACAAGAACGACACCTACCTGCACCAAAAGCACCAAGGAAATTTTTTTTTTTAAAAAGGGCAAACAAGCAACCACTAAGCCAATAAATACTGGGGGTGGAAAAAAATGGAACAAGGACACACCTCCAACTCCACCTACATAAAGACCACAAATCCCTACCATGATCCTTTGCAAATTCCACTGACCTGCCAGCAAACAACACCATCACACAGCAACCACAGACACACTCACAGCTCATACATCACACAAGCCACACACCATTACCACACCTACAAATCACACCCTCACACACACCCAGCTAAACCTACACTCACACACCCCCACTTGCACACACACACACATCAATCACCCCCACCACCATGCCCCTAAAGAAGAATCCAAAGTTCCTAGATAGTGAATTGGAAGTCATGGTAGATGAGATCCTCAGGGTAGAGCCACAGTTGTTTGGTACATTGGTACAACAGACCCCCATGTCGCAGAAAACCAAGATGTGGGCGAGGATTGTCGACAGGGTGAACGCACAATCACCATGTTTGCGCACAAAGGAAGACATCCAGAACAGGTGGTATGATGTGCGCAGGAGGGTCCGGGACCTACTTAAAAAGGATTACCTCCTCAGCCAGCACACCGGCAGTGGCCCTCCTGCAAAACCAGTATACCTCAGGCCCTGGGAGGAGAAGGTGCGGGCCATCACTACCACCAGTGAGCGTATACGGACTAACAGACATCCCAGAGCCTGGTGAGTACACAACTAATATACACAATATGGTGTGACAATACACACACAGCACTCTCAAAGGGATAGGCAAACCATGCACCCTTAGCAAATACACAGCAACCAAAACATATTCATCCCAAGATGTGAATGCTAGTCAGACAAACACAATACCTGCCATCTCATACTGATATCTAACTGTGTCATGACATCTACAAACCTAACAACAAATACAGCAAGGCAGTGGCACAAATAGAACCAACAAACACTCTCAGATATTTTGACACCACTAGAACACCACCTCACAGGGAAGATCACTGAAAGGAAGGAATTCTGTGTATGCTGGTCAAGTCAGTGTAGCCAATAGCATGATGGGAGTTGGAGTCATACATATTGCTCAGCCTCACAATTGGCACATCAACACCACCCTGAACCATGCTCACATCACAGGGAGTGGAAAAGGACTCACAAGATGGCTGACACTGGGTACTGCTGGGGGAAGCACAAGGCCCTGCTGGGAACTGTGCAACAACCAACAGCAGGACACCACTGACTGACATCCTGAAAGACAACTTGCACTCCCTGCAATGGAAGCACGGTCCATGGTGTGATATCTGGCTAGGTGGGGAAGGATGACTCACAGCTCTGACCATAGTTACAAGCACTTCTCCTCACACACACCCTCAACACTAACTCCACATAACCCACCTGGGAGAATGCAATGCCTCACATTCTAACTGAAGATCCCACAAAGAACCACCACCCTGGGTCATGCTGTGTGAAGCACAGGGACACTCTTGGGACTTGTAGCCAAACAACCGCAAGGAGAACACTCACAGCCATCCTGTCAGCACAGGCACCCCACCCCACAGGGAAGCAGAGTCAAAAGGAAGGAAGGATGGGCATGCTGGGAAGGGGGGTGGAGGCAATAGCATGATGGGAGTGGCAGTCACAGCTCAACATCCCCCACCCACATGGCCCGGCAAGCTACCACTGAAGCATGCACACCTCACAGGGAGTGAAAAGCCACTTCAAAGATGTCTGACACTGGCCTCAGCTGTGGGGAGCACAAGGCCCTGCTGGGAACTGGGCACAAACAAACAACACAACCACATTGTCAGCCATCTTGCCATTGCTGTCACACTCACACACACTGAAGTCCACTCAAAAGGAAGGAAGGATGGGCATGCTGGGAAGGGGGGTGGAGGCAATAGCATGATGGGAGTGGTAGTCACAGATATTGGTCACCCTCACAATTGCCCCATCAACACCACCCTGAACCATGCACACATCACAGGGAGTGGAAAAGGACTCACAAGATGGCTGACACTGGGTACTGCTGGGGGAAGCACAAGGCCCTGCTGGGAACTGTGCAACAACCAACAGCAGGACACCACTGACTGACATCCTGAAAGACAAATTGCACTCCCTGCAATGGAAGCACGGTCCATGGTGTGATATCTGGCTGGGTGGGAAGGAGGACTCACAGCTCTGACCATAGTTACAATCACTTCTCCTCACACACCCCCTCAACACTAACTCCACATAACCCACCTGGGAGAATGCAATGCCTCACATTCTAACTGAAGATCCCACAAAGAACCACCACCCTGGGTCATGCTGTGTGAAGCACAGGGACACTCTTGGGACTTGTAGCCAAACAACCGCAAGGAGAACACTCACAGCCATCCTGTCAGCACAGGCACCCCACCCCACAGGGAAGCAGAGTCAAAAGGAAGGAAGGATGGGCATGCTGGGAAGGGGGGTGGAGGCAATAGCATGATGGGAGTGGCAGTCACAGCTCAACATCCCCCACCCACATGGCCCAGCAAGCTACCACTGAAGCATGCACACCTCACAGGGAGTGAAAAGCCACTTCAAAGATGTCTGACACTGGCCTCAGCTGTGGGGAGCACAAGGCCCTGCTGGGAACTAGGCACAAACAAACAACACGACCACATTGTCAGCCATCTTGCCATTGCTGTCACAATCACACACACTGAAGTCCACTCAATAGGAAGGAAGGATGGGCATTCTGGGAAGGGGGGTGAAGGCAATAGCATGATGGGAGTGGTAGTCACAGCTCAACATCCTCCACCCACATGGCCCAGCAAGCTACCACTGAAGCATGCACACTTCACAGGGAGTGAAAAGCCACTTCAAAGATGTCTGACACTGGCCTCAGCTGTGGGGAGCACAAGGCCCTGCTGGGAACTGGGCACAAACAAACAACACGACCACATTGTCAGCCATCTTGCCATTGCTGTCACACTCACACACACTGAAGTCCACTCAAAAGGAAGGAAGGATGGGCATGCTGGGAAGGGGGGTGGAGGCAATAGCATGATGGGAGTGGTAGTCACAGATATTGGTCACCCTCACAATTGCCCCATAAACACCACCCTGAACCATGCACACATCACAGGGAGTGGAAAAGGACTCACAAGATGGCTGACACTGGGTACTGCTGCGGGAAGCACAAGGCCCTGCTGGGAACGGTGCAACAACCAACAGCAGGACACCACTGACTGACATCCTGAAAGACAACTTGCACTCCCTGCAATGGAAGCACGGTCCATGGTGTGATATCTGGCTGGGTGGGAAGGAGGACTCACAGCTCTGACCATAGTTACAAGCACTTCTCCTCACACACCCCTCAACACTAACTCCACATAACCCACCTGGGAGAATGCAATGCCTCACATTCTAACTGAAGATCCCACAAAGAACCACCACCCTGGGTCATGCTGTGTGAAGCACAGGGACACTCTTGGGACTTGTAGCCAAACAACCGCAAGGAGAACACTCACAGCCATCCTGTCAGCACAGGCACCCCACCCCACAGGGAAGCAGAGTCAAAAGGAAGGAAGGATGGGCATGCTGGGAAGGGGGTTGAGGCAATAGCATGATGGGAGTGGTAGTCACAGATATTGGTCAACCTTACAATTGCCCCATCAACACCACCCTGAACCATGCACACATCACAGGGAGTGGAAAAGGACTCACAAGATGGCTGACACTGGGAACTGCTGTGGGGAGCACAAGGCCCTGCGGTGCAACAACCAACAGCAGGACACCACTGACTGACATCCTGAAAGACAACTTGCACTCCCTGCAATGGAAGCACGTTCCATGGTGGGATATCTGGGCTGGGGGGAGAAGGAGGCCCGGATGGCAACCAAATAGCACCAATGCTGGTCAGGCACACACCACAACATTCACATTGACATGCCACAGGTTGGCAGGACAATGTGCTACACCAATATCACTCTCTGACTGTCACAATTTAGGAGAATGCTATGTCCAGGCCCGCATCCAGAGGTACAGTCACAACTGTCAGGTGTTTGAACAATTGATGCCTGTAGAAACATACCATACAATCTGTGTCTCTCCCCAAAACAGGTGATGATGGGGACTCAGCAGCAGACCAGGAGGAGTCCCTGTCCCAGGCTCCGGGGGACACTGAGCTCACTGGTGTGGATCAGCCTCTGCACTCCTCGGATGGCGAAGAACTAGCTGGACCCTCCGGTGTCAGTCATCATGCAGCACCAGCAGGACCAACATCTGCACCCCCTGCACCCACCCCTCCAACAACTGCCAACACACAGGCCACCCCTGCCAACACGGACACACCAAGGACCACAGGTGACAACAGCGCAGGGACCCAGGCCCAAACTGGAGCTGCTGACAATGAGCCCACGAACAACACCCAAGTGGGCACACGGTCACCTGTGCGTGCCACCGCAGGTCCCGCACGTGTCGCCAGGGGTGGTGGGAGGGGTGGTAGACACAGGTCGCTCTTTGCAGAGGGGACGGGACTGCATGATGACCCACAACTGGCACGCATCGCGGATGCGTACCAGACTAGCACCGGAGAGGTCAGCCAGGTAGTGGGGATCCTCAAGGACATACAACAGCAGCAGGCTGCCCATCATGCCCGCTTGGACTACCACATGTCCCGTGTCGAGACACACATGTCACGTGTCGAGACACACATGTCACATGTCGATACACACATGTCTGGCATAGAGTCCAAGTGGGACACATTGGAACAACTAACAGCGGTGCATAGGGACATACTGACATGCCTCCGCCAGATTAGCACCAACATGGCCTCACCTCCCTGTGTGCCCACAACATCTGCTGCTGAAACAACTTCAAATGCCACAGGGAGGGCGGAGGACTCTGGCGGAGAGTCCCCTGCACGGCGGCAGCCTGCACCTGAGGGTCCCCCCCCAAGAAGAGGGGCCGTCCGAGGAGGCCAAACTGAGAGGCCGATGGCCAGCTACATCCCCCAGGAAGCCAACACCTGTTCTGGAACTTTTCCTCTGTGTGCAAACTGCATGCCCTGTCGAAGCCAACCCAACTCGCCCACATGACATGGGGAGCACTAGTTGTCCAAATTCATCAGATGACTGTGGACTGTACTCTGGACATTTCAGCTACCAAGACTTCCAAATCACATGGGAACTTTGGATTCCAATTTCTATGTACAGCACCCACCATCCTGTGCACCATCCCCACACCTTTTGTAAATAAACTCACCAATACACCATATCTGCCTCTGTTGTGATTCCAACGTGCTCTCTGTCATGGAGATGGTGATCAGAAAAATTACACTGTGCATGCTAACTGCTACAGCAACTCCAACACCGTCATGTCAGTCATGGCGACGTGACACATATGAGGGAGACACATCACTAGGGCCACACAACACATACACACCAGGGCCATCAGACTCATCCCCTACACTGATGTTGCCAGGAAATACAGTGCAATGCACAGACACCACACCTATTCACAGTCTGTGTCAACTAGACTACAGGTGCAGTAAGCAAATGTCACTCAGATGTGTGACTACAGACAACGCACATCCCAAAGTGAGGCACAGGTTTATTACACATTTGCAACATGTTGTTTCCACTACAAATGCAAGCTAATCCCACCTGGCTGTGGCCACAAAGTCAAACAATGCAGAAGATAGAAAGTCCAGGGGTGTGTGGCACATCACCTGTAGGTAAACAACTGCTGCCACCTTGGAAGTTGAATCATGGATTCGGGGGATCCAAGTTGATCAAACAACTCCGGCAGCACCCTGTGAAGGACAGACATGACACACAGTCAGAACCACTGAAGAACAGCACAGAACGGCAATACTCATGTCTAATACCTGTCACAAGATAACTACACAAAAGCAAGTTAGCAGGTCAACACTGTTGGGCAGTACAGACCACCTGCAAGGACTGCATGCATCCAGTCAAGTAGCACATGGCCACACTCAAACAGCACCAGAGCACCACACACACATATCATGCAAATCAAAATCATTGACATCACAACCCTCTGGATACTCACATTCAGCTGAAGAAGTTGGTGATGAGCTGTGTGCGGACATCACCATCATCATCATCATCATCATCATTACTGGCATCGTGGCCCAGGCCAGGATCCTCCACAGGTGGCGGATGTTGGTCATCGTCATCCAGGATGAGAGGCAACTCCTTCCGCACTGCCAGGTTGTGTAGCAGGCAGCAGACGATGACAATCTTGCACACCTTTGCTGGGGCATATGGGAGGGCCCCTCCTGTCTTGTCCAGGCAGCGGAAGCGGCTCTTCAGGAGACCAAAGGTTCGCTCAATCACCCTCCTCGTCCGACCATGTGCCTCATTGTAGCGCATCTGGGCTGGTGTCACAGGGTTCCTGAGGGGTGTCAGCAACCACGGCATGTTGGGGTATCCCGAGTTACCTACAGACAGACAATTGCACATTAGCCGATTTGGAAAAGTGTGCGGAAAGCAACATAGCAGAACACACACAATGGTACAAAGTCAGTACACACCGACAAGCCAGGCACGCTGGTTCTGCATCTGTGACATCATCCTCGGGATGCGACTACTCCTCATCACGTAGGCATCGTGTGCCGAACCGGGGAAACGCACACACACATGTGTGATGGTCATATCTGCAAGACATACCACCAGAGCATTTATAGAATGGTAATGTTTACGGTTCCTGTATGCCTGCTCATGTGCCTGTGGTGGTACCAAAGCCACATGTGTCCCATCAATGGAGCCAATGACATGTGGCATCCTCCCCAGGGCATAAAAGTCACTCTTGACGTCAGTGAGTTGTTGACGTGGTGGGAAATAGATGTACTGGTTAAGGCATCTCAACATTGCCACCAAAACATCGCGTAGCACACGGCTGAACATAGTCTGTGACATACGACCAGTAGATGCCACAGTGTGTTGAAAGGTACCGGTGGCAAAGAAGTGTAGGGCTGCCATCACCTTCACCTTGGGGGTCAGCGCTGTATGATACGGCCGGCCAGGCTGCAAATGTGGGTCCAACCGCACTGCCAAATCCTCAATCAGCTGCCTGGTGAAGCGGTACCGTCGGATGCTGTCACGTTCCACCATCGTTGCCAGGTCTGGGAATGGTCTATGGACAGCAGGAGCCCTGCAGTGCAGAGGTGAAGAATGCAAGATTGCCAGTCACCCCACATATGTTCCGTTCACCATACTCAATTTCACATTATACATCATTACCAAACACAAGTACTTGATGTGTGTCTCGTTCTGTTTGGACATATATGGCACCTACATGGACATCATCTAACATCTCTGTTCAACAAGTGTGGACAACAGGTCCCAGGGTGTGCAATGTGAAACCATTTGGATGTGTCACAGTACCATTTACTGCTCTCACATTCCACACACATACCACAGTGACATGTCTGGACAGATGCGCCACAGGCATCAAAACTCATTGACAGGTAGAGTCCCAGGGACCCTGTCTTGCCACATGGACACTGGCATGACATGGCGTATCATGTACACGTCAGCAAAACAAACATGACACCCACAGGTGGTGGCCCCTGTAGCCTCTGCAGGACAGACATGGACATCTGTGACACACACACACAACATCTAAGTCCATGCACAAACAACGTGGATGTGGATACTGTCTCCCATTGTGCACATGGAGTCAGACATGTGAAACACAACATGCACACAGACTGCGGAGGGACATGACTATTGTGGCATTGGGCCACCCTGTGATGTACATGCCTTCCCACGTGAGCCTGGGGGTATATGACATGTCATACACATACACAACCTGGAAATGTGACCATGCCACATGCTCCAAAATGAACAGTTGCACATCACAGTGGTCATGTGCACAACACACAAAGGACCCTGTCCCCATGAACACGTGCACAGCCTGGGTGTGTCTGCCCCCAAGTGCCACCCCAAAAACAACATGTACACCCCCATACACAGATAAGGTTATGCTGCCACACATGCCTTAGATACAGTGTGGACTGGGTGTGGTGTAGTAGGTGTGCCCCTGAGTCCCTGGAAAGTATATGTGGCTGGCATAGGTTCACCAGTGACCAGCATGGTGACATATGCGTGTGGCCTGTCCAGGGACGCGTTGTACAGCACTGGTCCGATCGGTGTGCCCGCACGGACCATTGCATTGAATGTGAGCGGGTATGCGTTGTACAGCAATGGTCCGATCGGTGTGCCCGCATGGACCATTGCATTGAATGTGAGCGGGTACGCGTTGTACAGCAATGGTCCGATCGGTGTGCCCGCACGGACCATTGCATTGAATGTGAGCGGGTACGCGTTGTACAGCAATGGTCCGATCGGTGTGCCCGCACGGACCATTGCATTGAATGTGAGCGGGTACGCGTTGTACAGCAATGGTCCGAACGGTGTGCCCGCACGGACCATTGCATTGAATGTGAGCGGGTACGCGTTGTACAGCAATGGTCCGAACGGTGTGCCCGCACGGACCATTGCATTGAATGTGAGCGGGTACGCGTTGTACAGCAATGGTCCGATCGGTGTGCCCGCACGGACCATTGCATTGAATGTGAGCGGGTACACGTTGTACAGCAATGGTCCGATCGGTGTGCCCGCACAGACCATTGCATTGAATGTGAGCGGGTACGCGTTGTACAGCAATGGTCCGATCGGTGTGCCCGCACGGACCATTGCATTGTATCGCGGGTACGCGTTGTACAGCAATGGTCCGATCGGTGCGCACGCATTGGCTGGGGCCTGGCATGGCAACGGACGCGTTTTTGAAGCTCCAACGTGTCTGATGCAGTGAATTCAGTTGGCCAGCCACAACTATATTGCAAATTCATGGGTGTCATGAAGTTGAAATTTTGAAGGATGCTGTGGGCGTGTATTGGTGCTGCAATTCCATGGATTGGTCAGATTCAGAAGATGCAAATGACTGACTTGGACCTATCACTTTGGAGACTTGGCACAGTATCTGGCTCTGCAGCACACATATAATGCTGGCTGTTCCCCTGAGGGCTCACTTGCCTGCACTACATGCTCCAGGACGACATCTGCCACTACACTGCTGCTGTCTCTGCATCCTCTGGCTACTGCAATGGCACGTACTGTGGAGAGAGCCCCAGCCTTCACCCATGAGGAGAACCAGGCCCTGCTGGACAACCTCCTTCCACAGTACAGCAAGCTGTATGGGACACCAGGGGAGCAGGTGAGTGTGCTGTCCACTGACTTACTAATTGTGCATGTTGTCTGACTAGCAGGATTTACAGTGTGCACACCACTGGCTAGCATGCTCACTGACTAGTTCGCACCCCCCAAAGTGTGTAGTCACATGCACTGAACAGGTACAGTGGAGAAACAGTGCATTCAAACAAGGTTCACTTCCCATGCAATGATCCCATGTAGTAACTGCTGGCAAACTGTCCATAGCCCTCATTGCACTGCCTGTGTACATCATATGCCCCTGTGATTGAGACATGTATTTCCAACTGTGTGATGCACGGATATGTTGCATGTGTAGTAATGGCCTTTTCACTTTGTCATCCTCACAGGTTGATGCCCATCAGAAGCAGGATATCTGGCTGGCCATCGTCCGGGCAGTCAGATACGTGGGGGTCTACAAGCGCCGGATCCGCAACTGCCAGAAGAGGTGGCAGGACCTTCGGGGCTGGACCCGGAGGATCGCAAGGGTCCAGCTGAAGCTGTCGCCTCCTCGCAGGAGGGGCGGACACCGGACCCTGACCCCCACATGCTCCAGATCCTGCCAGTGGTGTTCCCAGAGCTGGATGGGCAGCTGAAGGGCAGACAGCAGCAAGGAGGGGGTGAGTCAAAGACTGCACTGTGAACTCTGTCTAACATGCTATGTGCACTCCTCTGGCGTGGTTAAACTTCCCCAGTACATCAGTCTTGTTGTCCAGTACCCATGTCCCTCTATTGTGACATGCCCACTACCCATCTGATAGGCCGGTGTGCACCTTACGCTCAGGTTAATTGTGTCACTCGGTCCTTGCATTTTGCTTTGCTCAAGGTGGGTGACAGCTTTTGTTCCCGTGATATTGTGTTTGCCTTCATGGGTAGGTCAATTGCTCACACAATGCCTGAGTCGTGCAATGTAGTCTGGGTGTAACTTTGATATGTGATCCACTTGCAGATCAGAATCACCACATGTCCCTGGGGTATTTGGCACACCTCCATGCTGCGGGTGGGTACAATGTTTGGGCCTCAGGAGTATGTATGTCAAGTGTGTCACACATGCTTAGCCACCTGCCTACTGACCAGGGCTCATCCCTCTTGCAGGTGGAGCAGGACAGTCATGCCTACTCCAGGGCATACAATACACTCTGTACTCCCACTCCCGTGTATCAGCTGACATGCTGTGCTCAGTGAAATGTTCCCTCAGGTGTCTGCCTCTGTGTCGTTGTGCTGTGACTACGTTGTCGTGACTCCTGTGATGTTTATCGGTTAGGGGTCAGCATGCCATCTGCTATTGGACCATGTGAGACAAGACTTCTGTGACTTATAGGTGTTTGATCACTTGACTGTGCAAACAGGTGTATGCGACTGTGACTTTCAGGCAGATGTTCATCATTCACAGCACACTGAGGTGCTCTGGTTCAGAGAGTTGTGTTTCATGTCCCCCATATGTCCAATTGGTATGACGTGGACGAATAGTAGTTGTGATGATGTGGTTTATGGGGGCTGGACATGTGCACTTGTCAGTTACATAACTTGCATTCCCCATGTCCTAGGATTGTGACACAGTGCAGACTGTTGTTGGCTGGCTGCCATGGCCATGTGACTGGAGACAGTGATGTATGACTTTGCACGCATGCCTGTGTCATGGCATTAAACTTCCTAAGAGTGATCCTGCAGGGGAGTGACATGTGCAACATGCACCCCATTGTGGCATTGACTATCCGGACATGGGTGCATCATGGTGTCTGGTGCTGGTATGCATCACATGCATTTCTATTGAGACTCTGGCCATCCCTTCATCCGGACACCTGCACTGACTCAGTGGCAAGAGATGTGTTGTGTGCATGTTCACATACTGCACCGTGTTCCCTGCAATGTCCAACAACTGTGTAGGTGGTGCATGTGTCCACACTGGGGTATTACCATCAGACAGGCACCAGACAGATGGGTGCAAGGGCAGGAGGGGTGTGAGTCCCATGGTTGACCATCAGACTGACAATTGGCTTCCCCGAATCTGTGTGAGGACTTTAGGCAATGTTCAACTAAAGATGCCAGGGCTTGCTCTGTGATGTGCTGTATTTACTGTGGTGTGTGCGGTCAGTGCAGGTGACTGATGTTTGTCTGTTTCCCCAATTGTTTGCAGATACATCCACGGCCACAGGAGGGGACAGCTCCACGGACCAGGAGGAGCAGCGGAGCCAGACTGGGTCAGCGTCCGACGAGTGGTCAGAGGGACCCAGTGGCACGGAGGGCGAGGGGAGCCACACCGAGGAGTCCTCAGCACCATCCACCTCAGCTGAGGACCACAGCAGCTCGGAGGATGACTCCCTTGTGGAGGCGGGTGTCAGCAGCCACCACACCCCAGCTACTCTGTCTGGCCCCGCCACCACCACCACCACCACCGCCCTCTAATTGGCTCCCATTCCTAAGGTCCGTGGAGGCTCCCGTGCTCGAGAGCATGTCTCCTTCGTGCCAGGCACCGCACCCCCTGCCCCTGTGTCCCCTGCTGCCCTGAGTGAGGAGTCTGTGTACCTCCTTCGGCAGCTCCATGTAGGGCAGACAGCAATGCTGACTGTCCTCCATGCACACACCACTCTGTTGACACAGCTGGTGTCGTTCATGGAGGGCATCTCAACGGGTATGTCTGCCCTACAGAGGAGCAATAGGTCCATGGACTCCTCCCTGACGGCAGCAGTGTCCCTCCTCCAGCAGTCCCTCACCCCTCCCACCTCTGCCCCATCCACACTTCCTACCACCCTACCTGTCCAAAGCACATGCACACCTGCACATTCACCCAAGCACACAGACACGAGCAGCACAGACACACCCAAGAGAAAGGCAAGACGTGCACACAAGCATCTTCAGGGGACTGATACCACAGACACAGGGGATGGGGAACACACACACACACAGGCATCCACTGTCACTCCGCAGTCCTCCAAATCCTCTCCCTCCAAGACCCCTTCCCTTGCCTCGCCTGCTACCACACCTACACAGAAGATCTTCATGTGTGACCTCGGCCTCTTCCCCACCGATCCTGCTGATCCAGCATACCGGGGGAATAGGAATTCCACCCACACAGAGGGGAGCGCCCCTCGCCCCCGGACACCCTCCCCCAGGCGCAGGCAGACACAGAACCCCATTCGTAAATCCCCCCGGACCAGGAAGAGCAAGACCCCACCACCACCATGCAGCTCCACCACCCAGTCTCTCTCCTCCATCCCCCAGGCCACCACTCCACAGGTTCCCCCGCCACACCCTGCCCCAGGTTCCCCCACACACCGATACCGCATCCCCAGACTGCTTAGGCCCTCCCCCTGCCACTTGCTCTTCCACCCCCAACCCAGACGCTCTGCCTGTTAGTGGCACTGATGTGGGGACCGGGTCCCCCCTCTGTCCTGCCCACCTCATCTGCCCTCCCTTCCACTCCCTTGGAGTTATGCACTGCAGTGGAGTCCACAACCACCTCGTCTGACTCAGGCACTGCAGTGGGGACCCAGTCCACTTCATCAGACCAGCCCACTGCAGTGGTTGCACCACCCACACCAACTGACTTGTGTAGCACGGTGGTGCTGGCCCCCGCTGAGTCAGACACCTCCACTGCAGTTGCCGGTGACACTCCTGCACTCACAACCCCTTCACTGCCTCCTTCTGGCATCCCCTGATCCTGTCCCTGCGGTGCCTGGCCTGCCCCTTGTATGCCCCTCCAAGGGGGATGTCCCCTGTCCCTACCAGTGCAGGCAAGCAATGGATGACCAGTTGAGACTTATCACCCTGTTGGGACTGTGTTTTTGGACTGGCCATTGGCCTTAGTTTCTTTTGGACTTCGGACTTTTCTACTCCATTTGCTGAATAAAGCCTCCTTTTGTTTAATTGTGGTTTTTCTTTTGATGTACATGATGTAGATGAGTAGCATCCTGCATTTGCAGTTGTAATAGTGTTCAGATCAGGGAAATGAAGTGTTGCTGTGATGGACTCCATGTCGTCCATGGGATATGTGTCCTGTTGTTGTGTGGATCTATGGCATCCTTTGCTGCAGTCTGAGGGTGTGATGTTCAGCATTTGACACAGGGATGTACGTTTAGCATTCGTATATGAACATATTTGTCTTACACTGATGCACATCTGGTGGGCTTACCACTGTTCAATGTTCCAATTTCCCTGACTGTGTGCCCATCTCCACTGGACATGCAGTTTTGCACATCAATGTTGAAGGACTCATCTGTGTATACAGTACAACTGGATTGCCACGTGTTTTGGGTGTATGCAGATGACTGACGTGACACTCCCGTACCCAGGCTGATGTGAGCAGAGGCTTCTGTGTGTTGTAGTTGTTGACTCACTGACGGAGTGTCCTGCTGACATGTTTGGGTCGTGCACAGACAAGGTTTGGCACAGCGGACCTTCCACAGGAGTGGAGTGCCCTCATGGCAGTGTGTATTCTGGTGACATTGCGTGTGCCCGTGTTGTGTGCTGTGTGTGCATGTCTGTGCATGTTCCCTTCCCTTTTCATACACAGGCTGTGTCCCTAGGGATGTTCCTGTTTGTGATGCTTGCAGAGTTGGTATGTGTTCATCCAGCATCTTGGACCTGGTTTCTCCGTGATGTGGGTGCATGGCTAACTAATGTTCATGAGGTTCTCATCCCAGATTGTCTTTGTTGTCAGGGCTGGGGATGTGGGCAAACGCTGATGGGACACATTCAGGATTCCCCTTGGCACTTGTTGTTTACACAAGTAATGTTATTTTGAGTTTGTGGTAGCTTTCAGTGATTGTGACACGTTGTGTGTGTGACTGCTGCCACTCCTCAGGGTCAGAGCTGCAATGTTGGAAGTTGTGTACGTGTGTTCTTTGTGTGTCACCTTGGCTTCTTCGTTGGTGTGTGACTATGGCCAGGATCCCATTGTTTGTTGTGGATTTCACATCATGCGCATGTACGGCGTACTGTGCTGTGTGTCAGACATAGACGAGTCATGTTGAGTGGGCATGTGTGATGGGTTTCTGTACCTTAGTTCCCCCCACCACCCCTGGGATTGTCATGGGTGCATGTGCAATGTCACCAGTCCATGTGAGCTTCACTGCTGCACATTGGTGGAGATCAGGGTGTGTGGTGTTGAGTGTTGAAATGTGAGTTGTTGCACGGCTAGACCCTTACCTCCATATTGGCCTTGGCTGGCAGGCCGTGCTGATTGATTGGAGCTTGTGTAGGTGTGATGGTAGTTTGTTGCTCAGGACACATGGCTGTGGTTCACAGTATGAACGACACCTACCTTTGTCATCACAGTGGAATTGTCATGCTGGCTAGTGTCAGCACAATGTGGGGTGCCTGGGGGTAGTCCTGTGGTGGGTCTGTCTCTTGCTGTGTTAGTTGATGTTTCTACAAGCTTGTGTGCCATGTGTGATTTGGGCTCCCTCTCATCTAACAATGCCAGATTGCCCACATAGGGGAATCCAATCCATGAGTTACTTGTGTGTGGCACTGTATACACATCTGTGTAATTGGGATTCAGGCCTCCTCATGTGTTGTGTGGTTGCCTGGGGACACTGGCACACACCCCCATCACCTGTTGTGTTTGATATGCAGTGTGAGTCTGCCTGTTTGTGTTAGTGCATTTGCATCACTGCATTAGCATTTCTGTAGTGTGCCATTGGCTGTATATAGTTTGGTGGTTTTCCCCTGCTGTCCCTGGGACTCCTAGGTCATCAGTCAGCACAATGATCATGGTTTGTATGTCCCATTGCTGCCATGGTATGCTATTTGTTCACCTGACATCGACAGTCTCCACAGGATATCAACATTTGTGTGTCCATTGGTGCAGATATGTGGGTCAGCATCATGATGGTCACTTCTGTCATTGTGTTATTGGCTGAATGTTGACAATGTGGTCCCCCATGTGTGATGTTTGTATGCACATGGCCAAAACGATGTTTCTGTGATACTGCACTGTTAGCCTCGCCCAATCTATGTTGCAATGGGACACAAGCACTACTATGCCACAGATGTTTTAGTTGTTGTGTGACCAGGATTCATCCATACAGTTTGTCTTTGGCAGATTTTACCATGCCTGCACTTACCTTATGATCACCGTGGTGATGGTGCTTTAGGCCCCATTGCCACACTGATCAAAAGGTGCATCAGCCATGGACCCCACTCTTACCTTTTGGTGACTGTGGTGATGGGGCCTTAGGCCCCATTGCCACACTGATCAAAAGGTGCATCAGCCATGGACCCCACACTTAACTTTTGGTGACTGTGGTGATGGGGCCTTAGGCCCCATTGCCACACTGATCAAAAGGTGCATCAGCCATGGACCCCACACTTACCTTTTAGTGACTGTGGTGATGGGGCCTTAGGCCCCATTGCCACACTGATCAAAAGGTGCATCAGCCATGGACCCCACACTTACCTTTTGGTGACTGTGGTGATGGGGCCTTAGGCCCCATTGCCACACTGATCATAAGGTGCATCAGCCATGGACCCCACACTTACCTTTTGGTGACTGTGGTGATGGGGCTTTAGGCCCCATTGCCACACTGATCAAAAGGTGCATCAGCCATGGACCCCACACTTACCTTTTGGTGACTGTGGTGATGGGGCTTTAGGCCCCATTTCCACAGTGGCCATGGTCGGCTTGTATTGTGGAGGCCACACACATTTATGTGTGACACATGTGATAGTGGGTCACATTGTATGTTCATTGTCATGTTCAGTGTTGTAGGCATTTGACAGACTACACACGCTTGTCATGTTGTTTGGGTGGATGTAATTTTCTGTAATTCCTGATGTGGGATTATGCTGGTTGTGTCATGCATTACCCGTCCTATGAGTAGGGGTGGTGGTAGTGGCAGGCATCCAGCCCCCATGAGTGGGGATGGTAGTAGTGATAGGCATCCAGGCCCCCTGAGTAGGGGTGGTGGTAGTGGCAGGCATCCAGCCCCCCATGAGTGGGGATGGTAGTGGTGATAGGCATCCAGCCCCCCATGAGTGGGGATGCTAGTAGTGATAGGCATCCAGCCCCCCATGAGTGGGGATGGTAGTAGTGATAGGCATCCAGGCCCCCTGAGTAGGGGTGGTGGTAGTGGCAGGCATCCAGCCCCCATGAGTGGGGATGGTAGTAGTGATAGGCATCCAGGCCCCCTGAGTAGGGGTGGTGGTAGTGGCAGGCATCCAGCCCCCCATGAGTGGGGATGGTAGTAGTGATAGGCATCCAGGCCCCCTGAGTAGGGGTGGTGGTAGTGGCAGGCATCCAGCCCCCCATGAGTGGGGATGGTAGTAGTGATAGGCATCCAGGCCCCCTGAGTAGGGGGAGGTAGTGATAGGCATCCAGCCCCCATGAGTGGGGATGGCAGTAGTGATAGGCATCCAGGCCCCCTGAGTAGGGGTGGTGGTAGTGGCAGGCATCCAGCCCCCATGAGTGGGGATGGTAGTAGTGATAGGCATCCAGCCCCCATGAGTGCGGATGGTAGTAGTGATAGGCATCCAGCCCCCATGAGTGGGGATGGTAGTAGTAATGGGCATCCAGGCCCCCTGAGTAGGGGTGGTGGTAGTGGCAGGCATCCAGCTCCCCATGAGTGGGGATGGTAGTAGTGATAGGCATCCAGGCCCCCTGAGTAGGGGTGGTGGTAGTGGCAGGCATCCAGCCCCCATGAGTGGGGATGGTAGTAGTGATAGGCATCCAGGCCCCCTGAGTAGGGGGAGGTAGTGATAGGCATCCAGCCCCCCATGAGTGGGGATGGCAGTAGTGATAGGCATCCAGGCCCCCTGAGTAGGGGTGGTGGTAGTGGCAGGCATCCAGCCCCCATGAGTGGGGATGGTAGTAGTGATAGGCATCCAGGCCCCCCTGAGTAGGGGGGGAGGTAGTGATAGGCATCCAGCCCCCCATGAGTGGGGATGGTAGTAGTGATAGGCATCCAGGCCCCCCTGAGTAGGGGTGGTGGTAGTGGCAGGCATCCAGCCCCCCTTGAGTGGGGATGGTAGTAGTAATGGGCATCCAGGCCCCCCTGAGTAGGGGTGGTGGTAGTGGCAGGCATCCAGCCCCCATGAGTGGGGATGGTAGTAGTGATAGGCATCCAGGCCCCCTGAGTAGGGGTGGTGGTAGTGGCAGGCATCCAGCCCCCATGAGTGGGGATGGTAGTAGTGATAGGCATCCAGGCCCCCTGAGTAGGGGGAGGTAGTGATAGGCATTCAGCCCCCCATGAGTGGGGATGGCAGTAGTGATAGGCATCCAGGCCCCCCTGAGTAGGGGTGGTGGTAGTGGCAGGCATCCAGCCCCCCATGAGTGGGGATGGTAGTAGTGATAGGCATCCAGCCCCCCATGAGTGCGGATGGTAGTAGTGATAGGCATCCAGCCCCCCATGAGTGGGGATGGTAGTAGTAATGGGCATCCAGGCCCCCCTGAGTAGGGGTGGTGGTAGTGGCAGGCATCCAGCTCCCCATGAGTGGGGATGGTAGTAGTGATAGGCATCCAGGCCCCCTGAGTAGGGGTGGTGGTAGTGGCAGGCATCCAGCCCCCATGAGTGGGGATGGTAGTAGTGATAGGCATCCAGGCCCCCTGAGTAGGGGGAGGTAGTGATAGGCATCCAGCCCCCCATGAGTGGGGATGGCAGTAGTGATAGGCATCCAGGCCCCCTGAGTAGGGGTGGTGGTAGTGGCAGGCATCCAGCCCCCATGAGTGGGGATGGTAGTAGTGATAGGCATCCAGGCCCCCCTGAGTAGGGGGGGAGGTAGTGATAGGCATCCAGCCCCCATGAGTGGGGGTGGCAGTAGTGATAGGCATCCAGGCCCCCCTGAGTAGGGGTGGTGGTAGTGGCAGGCATCCAGCCCCCCATGAGTGGGGATGGTAGTAGTGATAGGCATCCAGCCCCCCATGAGTGGGGATGGTAGTAGTGATGGGCTTCCAGGCCCCCCTGAGTAGGGGTGGTGGTAGTGGCAGGCATCCAGCCCCCCATGAGTGGGGATGGTAGTAGTGATAGGCATCCAGGCCCCCCTGAGTAGGGGTGGTGGTAGTGGCAGGCATCCAGCCCCCCATGAGTGGGGATGGTAGTAGTGATAGGCATCCAGCCCCCCATGAGTGGGGATGGTAGTAGTGATAGGCATCCAGCCCCCCATGAGTGGGGATGGTAGTAGTGATAGGCATCCAGGCCCCCCTGTGTAGGGGTGGTGGTAGTGGCAGGCATCCAGCCCCCCATGAGTGGGGATGGTAGTGGTGATAGGCATCCAGCCCCCCATGAGTGGGGATGGTAGTAGTGATGGGCTTCCAGGCCCCCCTGAGTAGGGGTGGTGGTAGTGGCAGGCATCCAGCCCCCCATGAGTGGGGATGGTAGTAGTGATAGGCATCCAGGCCCCCCTGAGTAGGGGGGGAGGTAGTGATAGGCATCCAGCCCCCCATGAGTGGGGATGGCAGTAGTGATAGGCATCCAGCCCCCCATGAGTGGGGATGGTAGTAGTGATAGGCATCCAGGCCCCCCTGAGTAGGGGTGGTGGTAGTGGCAGGCATCCAGCCCCCCATGAGTGGGGATGGCAGTAGTGATAGGCATCCAGCCCCCCATGAGTGGGGATGGTAGTAGTGATAGGCATCCAGCCCCCCATGAGTGGGGATGGTAGTAGTAATGGGCATCCAGGCCCCCCTGAGTAGGGGTGGTGGTAGTGGCAGGCATCCAGCCCCCCATGAGTGGGGATGGTAGTAGTGATAGGCATCCAGGCCCCCCTGAGTAGGGGTGGTGGTGGTAGTGGCAGTCATCCAGCCCCCCATGAGTGGGGATGGTAGTAGTGATAGGCATCCAGGCCCCCCTGAGTAGGGGGGGAGGTAGTGATAGGCATCCAGCCCCCCATGAGTGGGGATGGCAGTAGTCAGTAGCGGTCCGTGGTAGGAGTGCCGGCCGGGCGGTGACGTGGGGCGGGCGAGGGGCAGGGTGGGGGGGTAGTAAACCACGGATTACGGCCGAATACAGGTAAGTAAACATTTAAATAAATAAAATGAATTTCGTTGCGCGCACTGCATTGCATTTGGCGATGCAGCGCTCACAACGAAATTCGTTTTATTTATTTAAATGTTTACTTACCTGTATCCAGCTGTAATCCGTGGTTTACTACCCCCCACCCTGCCCCTCCCCCACCCCACGTCACCGCCCGGCCGGCACTCCTACCACGGACCGCTACTGGTAGTAGTGATAGGCATCCAGCCCCCCATGAGTGGGGATGGTAGTAGTGATAGGCATCCAGGCCCCCCTGAGTAGGGGTGGTGGTAGTGGCAGGCATCCAGGCCCCCCTGAGTATGGGTGGTGGTAGTGGCAGGTATCCAGCCCCCCATGAGTGGGGATGGTAGTAGTGATAGGCATCCAGGCCCCCCTGAGTGGGGATGGTAGTAGTGATAAGCATCCAGGCCCCCCTGAGTGGGGATGGTAGTAGTGGCAGGCATCCAGGCCCCTATGGATGTGTTTGGCATTGGTGATGCCCATCCCACCCCTATGATTGTGCTGTTGCTAGTGTACGTCATTTGTGCATCCCTATGTGTGTGTGACATATTTTGGGTACGTGTAGTTAGTTTGTATTGTTGGAGTTTGACTTACCGTCTGCGCCGTACGCGTCCGAACCGGTCCCGGTAATAGATGTAGAGTATAGGTAGGACCTGCGCAATGGGATTCATGGTTTGTTCGTCTCGTTCGGGTTTCGCGTGTCTTCGACTCGTACTCGTCGCTGGTTTGTTCGTCTCGTAGCCGTGGATCTTCTTGTGGCGCGAATCGGAGCTTATGTGCGGCTCTCCCGGATGCTCAAACGTGCCGAACGTAGCGATGAGTTCGGCGCGTACGGAAGACGCATCGTACTAGTCCGGCCGGAAGGTGCTGTGTATTTGCTTCCGTGCGACTCGATTCGGCGTTTACGGATCCGGCTCGGGCGGAGAACAGGAGCTGAATTGGGTAAGTACGGCTCGCTCGGAATCCGGGCTGTTATGCGCATCGTACTTGTTCGTTCGGACGAATGTTCGAGTCGGTCGGAAAACACGCGTTCGGCTGGTATTTTTTCCGGACGAATACTGTTAGGTGTGCCTCCGGCCGACATCGGAATCGACCCCTCTGTATACACTGGAGTGTGAATAGTAAATTATTTATGTTAGTGTCCAGCATCTACTCCAATTTAATATAGACTGCAGTGGGAGTAGTAAATTATTTATGTTTAGTGTCCAGCACCTACCCCAATTTAATATATAGTGGCCGATTCCGATTCAGGCCGGAAATCTCTCCGACCGAGCCGGACCCGGAGAGATTTCCGACCGAATCGGACTCTGGCAGTCCGACCGAACGAGTACGATGCGCACGCATGCAATTGGACTCGAGTCGGTCACACTCCCATTGAGTCAATGGGAGCCGGACGTACAACTCGTACAATGCGTACGCGGGCTCCCATTGACCCAATGGGTGCGAGGCGAACAAGGGTGCCCCCTACAGTGGGTACGCCTCGCAGCGACTCGCGGCATACATGCACATGTAGGGGGGACCCATGGGTCCCCCCTGTGTGCGACTCGCGCGGCTACGCGTACAGGGGGGTCCAACACGGACCCCCAAAGTGCGGCACCGACTGCTCTTTCGAGCCGGACGGCACGAGTCGGTCGGACTGCTCGCGGGGCGCATCGTACTTGCCCGGCCGGGGAACGTCTCCATCGCGCGGTGCGAGTCGTGTCCGTGCGAGTTGGTTGGAGCGCATCGGACCCACGAACAAGTCGGTCGGCGATTTCGCGTGCGCTCGCATCGTACTCGCTCGGCCGGACGCACGTACGAATCGGTCGGGAAACAGGGCTCCGAATCGGATCCGGTTAAGCCGAATCCGATTCGGTGCCCTACCGGCCGAGATCGGAATCGGCCCCATAGTGGAGTGGGAATAGTACATTTTTTAAGTTTACTGTCCAGCACCTACCCCAATTTAGGGGCCGATTCCGATCTCGGCCGGTAGGGCTCCGAATAGGATTCGGCTTTACCGGATCCGATTCGGAGCCCTGTTTCCCGACCGAACCGTACGCGGGTCCGGCCGAGCGAGTACGATGCGAATCGCCGACCGACTCGTCCGGGCGACCCGACCGCTCCGACCGACTCGTACCCGGATCGTACCGCTCCGACCGACTCGCTCGGACCCGATTCCGCACCGCGCAATGGAGACGTTTTCCGGCCGGGTAAGTACGATGCGCACCTCGACCGCTCCGACCGACTCGCGCCGTCCGACTCGAACTCGCTGTCGGAGCCGTACTTTGGGGGTCCGTGTCGGACCCCCTGTATGCGTACCCGTGCGAGGCGCACACAGGGGGACCCATGGGTCCCCCTACCTGTGCGTGTACGCCGCGAGCGCTCCGCGGCGTACTCGCTGTAGGGGCGCCCTTGTCCGCCTCGCACCCATTGAGGCAATGGGAGCCCGCGTACGCGTTGTACGACCGGCTCCCATTGAGTTCAATGGGAGTCCGACCGACTCGTGTCCGGTGGCATACGAATGCATCGGACTCGTTCGGTCGGACTGCACGGGTCCGATTCGGTCGGAAATCTCTCCGGGTCCGGCTCGGTCGGAGAGATTTCCGGCCCGAATCGGAATCGACCCCTTAGTATACACTGGAGTGTGAATAGTAAATTATTTATGTTAGTGTCCGGCACCTACCCCAATTTAATATACACTGTAATGGGAATAGTAAATTATTTATGTTTAGTGTCCAGCACCTACCCAAATTTATTATAGACTGGAGTGGGAATAGTAAATTATTTATGTTAGAGTCCAGCACTTACCCTAATTAATTTACATTTTATTGGGAATGTAGAACTATTTAATTTTAGTGTCCAACATTTACTTTATTTAATGTGCATTGGAGTGGTTATAGTAAATTAATTATGTTCACTGTGCAGCATTTGCTGAAATTAATTTATATTGGGGTAGGAATAGTATATAAACATATGTTAGTGTACAGTAACTGTATTTAATTATTATATATTGGAGTTGTAATAGTTTACTAATTAAGTATAGTGTAGGATAATAAATAATATTCAATTTTATGTAATATGTTTATTAATATATTACAATTTATTACTAGAAAAATATATATCATAATTTTGCATTAAAAAATGGTTAATGGTAGTTAATAAATTGACAATATTTATTTATTATAATGTTTGTCAAAAAAAATTGTATTTTATATATGTAAAATATAGATTATATAAGTAAAATCAAAATAATTAGAAAACACACCATTTTTATTGTAGTTCTTATAATTTTTTATTGTTTATTAATTTGAGTAGGATAATACAGTAAAATATTTTATTACATTATAATTCAATAGAAACATATTAGTGCATATATTTCAGAAAATATGTTATGTTTATTCACAACATTTTTTACATTTTTTTTAGTACATATTAATTATTAACAAAACAGTAGAATTTTGTGTTTTCAATTATATTTAATACAGTAATATGTATTGTATATATTTATACAAAGAAAGTGCAAACTGTTTACATATAATATAAATGTTTAAAACATTTCTATTTTTGTTACATACATATTACATTGTTTAATATTAATATTAAAAATATGAATATTAATTAATTTTTACAATGTTTTTAACTTAAAACAAGTTTTTAACAGAAATGTATTTGTATAATGAATGAAAAACATTTATAACAATTTTTTATACATTGTTTTATTGTATTTTTTTTCAGTAATTATAATAATAAATATTATATTTATTATAATATTTATTTTTATAATTTTACAAATTAGGTACATTATGTCAGAAATATTTTATTAAATCAAAATAAATTGTACTATTTTATTTAAATAGTTGTACATTTTTTCCATGTAAAGTAACATTTTACTGCATTAAATGAGTTACATTTTCTATGGTTAAACATTTTATTAGTTTTTGGGCGTTCTATTTTGTAACCGGGCTATGTCGTTTTGTGTCATTTTGGTTGAAGAGAAGCTCGCGGTGGGAGACACTTCACGTCGCTAAAGGTAAGGTTTGTTTTCTTTGTTTTAACTAAGTTTTAAATATATTTTGAACCTAGTTAGATACTTTTTAGTGTAGTTAGATGTTTATTAGTTATATTCGGAAATGTTATATGTTATAGTTACGTGTGGTGTATTTACGTATTGTTAACGTTGTGTAGGCCTGTTTAGAGAGTTAGGATTACGGTGTTCAATGTATATTTTTATCAAATTTAAAGCTAGTAGTATTGTTAGTAAGTGTTTATGTGTTGTTTTATGTGGGTGGGAATGTATGTGCTTTTGTTTTGACACTTTTTATTTTCAGAAGTTCTTTGTATCGGAAGGAGTCGTTTTTTTTTTTAAAGAAGTGTTTGTTAGTTTTATTGACTAATATATTTGTTACACTTCTTTAAATTTTTCGGTTTTCCTGGAGCGTTTTTTACTATTTTATACATTTTCGTTTTTTTATGGTTTTCCTATGGACCTTTGCTACATGGATTATTAATTTTTGCTACAGTTGTATTTTTCCATTTTTTGGGGGAAACTGTTTTTTTATATTTGGATTGTGTTAGCAGAAAATGGATTTTACAGCATTTGGAATAAACCTGGTAAGTTTATTTATTATTATTTATTGTGGGTGGGTAATGTTTTTTATTATTATTGTTGTATTTTATTTTATTACAAATATTATTAATGTGTGTTAATATATTTTATTAAAAATTAAAAATATGTTACACACAGTAATTATTTTTGTGATAAAATAAATACATTTTACTTTTATGGTATGTTTGAAAGATGAGTAATTTGTAATTTATTTGTATTAATGCTTTAAAGAAGAGTTTTGGATATTATGTTTAGGTATCCCAGGCCCTTTGTACTAGGGTACAATTTTACTTGTTGTTCTAGATATTTATGCATTTGTTTAGTTTGTTTTGATGTTTTTGGAGTTAATTGAGTAATGGATTGTTCCATTCAGAACTCTTGATAACTCTGTTCTTTTTGTAGGCATGATATAAATTTTTCTAGTGTTGGTTTGCTTCTGCCTGTTGATTGAAGGAAGGCATTATGCCATCCTTCGACTGCGTTATTAGTTTTGGATTCCCCATTTAATGTGCTTCTGTATACGTTCCACCAGGGTATTAAGTATTTAGGGTTTCTTCTGTGGCCAGATCTGTGTAGTCTGCTGACCCATGTATCCTCAAAATAGTCTAATAGTGGACTTAGTTTTGCTTCATTTTGTTTCTAGAAGGTGCTGTCTATTAAGATGTTGTAATGTTCTGTGACGTCTGTCTCAGGTACATAAGCTAGTGCTGTTAATTTTTTTATTTGATATGCAAAAGAAGAATTAGTTGCATATTCAATGCTTAGGGGCCCATTACGATGTCGGGCGGAAGCACAACCGCCGTGCTGTTGGAGGCAAAAACCGCTAGTTACTGTCCGCCAGCAACGGCCCACACGCCCGCAAAATTAGGATGTGAAAAGTCAGGCAAACACCGCCCGTAAGCCTGCGGCGCCGCCCGCCATCAAAGTGCGCCCGTCTACGTAGCAGCGCGAGCCAATGGAGACACACCGTCCGACGAAATGACGTACCGCCCGGCGTACAAATTACGATGCCACAACCAAACAGCCTCACCGGCAAAGAGACACCGCACGAGATACCAAGGCGGAAACCCGACTGTTCAGTACGGAGACTAAAAAGGCGGCCCACCCAGAGATGAATCCGGCACTCCAGGCCATCCCCATGCTCTACCTGATGCACCACCTAGGAGTGAATGCGCCACGACGACGCAGGTAGGCAGACACACAACAAGGGCGGAAAAATTGTACATGGCCCCCCCAGACACCCCTGTGTGGACAGGACACATCCACCACTGTACCCACACATGTCCCACCTGTCAAAAAAAAACAACTCGCAACATCCTGGGCACCCACTACCCGGGACCAGGAAGTGATGTCCCCGTCACGGCACCGCAGCGTAGCGGCGATGACGCAGGTACACATGCGCACAACGCAGAGGCCAACGACAGCGCCATGCATGGGCTGCACACAAACACCACAGGGTCACAACTACACACCCCACACACCAGCCCCACCCAGAAGGCACATGTCACGTGGCCTTCCTGCATCAGTCATGTCCCCAACCGACAACTCACAGTTGTCAACCTGATGTCACACAAGTGTCCCGAACAGGGGAGTAATGTGATGGCAAAATAGGACACACCCTTGTGTGCAAAACATGGCAAAGCACACAGCGGCTGCTACATAACACCACAGAATATGGACCTCGTCCGCAAAAGGCACGCCAGTCTCATCCAAAAATACCTATACCATCCTGCTCGCAATATCAAGCCATGCAATGTACAACATTGAAAAACCCTGCTGCCTGAGAACAGGTGTTTCCAATTACTACACCCACACAGAAGCCCCAATGTATAGCGGAAACGCAGTGTCCCGCCCACACACGGGAGAGCAGATAGCACTGAATGGCCTTCCATTCCTACTCTGAAATCACCTTGCAACAATTTATGCAGGAGAATGGAGCCATTGTACCAACAAGAAGCCAAACAGAGCCATGCAGAGTAAACCGTCCACTGGCAGATAGCGCCCAACATGAAAGAAAGTTAATAACACAAAAAAAAATTATACCACTCCTCCATGTGGGTCAAATGCAAGTAATCTGGAAGGAGTCAGACACCACTGGCCTTGACCATTCATTGAAGCATGTGGGATGAGGGCCTGTGTCCTCCGCCCAAGCTATAACCCAAGTCCTGCCGCCGTACAACCATTCCAGAATTCCCACCATCGTCAGAGGTTGCACTCTGCTGACTGCACAGGCAGCCGGAGCACGCCATCACATCACCCTGTAGCAAAATGGCTGTTGCACCACTGCTTCCCAACTACGCCGGACAGAAGCAGCTGTACATTGAGAGCTTGCTACAGATAGTGGGCTGTGAAAATATGGCTATGCTGAACGTAAGTTACCGAGTAACTTACCGCATTGCAATGTTCAGCTGCGTCATCCCCGTTTTCTACTGTCAGAGGTGTCCGTTCCACTGTCCTGTGGATTTATGTCTCTCCAACCCAGCATGTCCAAAGGCGGACTTGGTACACTTGTTTGCACCCCTGGACGCCCACGACAGGATCTGTTCAGTGTATGGGGGCATGGCATATGTGGCTGCAATCGGACACACACTGCAATGGGACCAGTGTGCCTCCACACAACGTATTCTGGATCACAGTTTCCTCGAATGTCATCCAACATGTCCCATCAGGCTTCTACAAGGGACAACTTACGATGAACACGTTGCTAGCCACCATCCGCTTCATTGGATGGCATCCATGTTTACCACCAATGCCATGGATGCCCGCTGGAAGGTATCGCATACCTGACAACTTGTCAATTCATCGGTCCCCGACTCAATACCCCCAATTGAACAATGATGTTCAACACCGTACCTATGCTTGGCTTTCGCACAGAGTGGGCAGTTAGCTGTACAACAACTATACCATACAATCTGCAACAAACACCTCACCATCAACTCCACTTCCATGACATCAGACATTTTCGGGACATGCACTCTGTTCCTCACCGTATCCCGTGTCTCTGCATGAACAGGGGGAGGCAGAGGTATGGGACTTGTGTACAGTAACCACATGGCTAATACTGCACGAACAACTATGCCATAATATGTATTCTGCGCACCTGAACACATGAACCTGTCAGTGCACACTTATCTGTCTGCTGTATTACATGAGAACTGTCACCTCACCATCGTCTGTACTTCCGTGCCAGGACTTTTGCATGGACAACAAATGCAACCCCCTACAACATGGCCCTAGTCATTGTGTCATGTTCAGTAGCCACCACATTGCAACAACTAGTGAGACGCTGCTGCATGCATGTAGGCTCATGCTCTGATGTCACCTCTGACGCAGGTGTGTCGGAGTTACTATTGTAGTAAACCTGTACCATGGAACTGAGATGTACTGTGCCTATGATGTCAAGCTGTCTGGTAGGCAAAATGAATACTGTCTGTGTCAAAGTCTACAGCTCCTCAGTAATTAGCAAATGTACTTTAGCATAGCAAGGGCAAGGCAGTTGTAACTCTGAAGCCCTCATTCCACAGTCAACAACTAATCACATCTACCCGTACCCCCTTTTGTATGTGTAATCATGCTAAGTATATCCTCCACATGCATTTTGCTCCAGTAGTGTCCACTATACTGCATCACAGAGGAAGTAAGTCCAAATACATGTCTTGAAGCAAATATGTGACTCAGTAGAATTATTTTACGAAGACAAGTACGAATGAGAGAGGATGAGAGTGTGTGAAGTACACGAGAGTCGTGAGATGACCATGTAGTCTAGTGTCATTGGATATCAATGCATATGAGTTGCCGCAACAGTGGACCTAGTGAAATACTACAGCTCATGGGCCTGGACTTGTCAGACTCTGACGTGGCCCAACAGATCATCACATTAACACTGACGGCCTGGTCACTACAAAGCACAGTCCTACATATGTGTATAATTACCTTCACAGTCTGACATCACACTCATCAAGCAAAAGTAGGAGCCACGCAAAAGCATGCTACAGCAATGCATGACAAAACACACACACGATATCAGTGTGGGTGGGCAGGACTGCACAGTGAGTAAGAACTGCAGAAATTCACAAACATGCTCAATTGAACAAGGCACAATCTTGACAGTCACACACCCTGCAGACACACAATGTCCTAAACATATCAAGTAGGAGTCATCCTGAACTGCAAGGACACACCCATACACTGCACACTGTGCAACATACAACACACACATGTGAACACATTCGCAGACCTGAACACGGATACAAACATCCACCATGGGCCTGCCAGAGCGCACACACACACACCAACACTACCCCAAAGTCACACCACTCACACCACACACACCTACACCTCCCAAATGTACACATTGAAAGTAAGCCATGTGCCCAGGCCCAATGTTCATCACAAGACTAACATACACCTACACTGCTGGCCACACAGCAAGTAAGCTCACACATACCCGCATACTCTGCACATGCTACCTGTCATCCTGTGGCTAGACTCACACCCTGTGCTTTGCTTGCACGCAAACATGACATGGATACATTTTCCCTGAAATACCACCAAATACATGCAGACAATCCGTGTCACAAAAATACTTATTCATCACACACACAAGTAGCAGAGTCTGAAAGAAGTGAAGTCCCTGCCACGTGTACAACACATTGGAATGTGAGACCAGACATTGCAATTGTTGAGGTACCATACACAGCATGTGCCTCACTTAACCATGCACACACAGCAACAACTGCAGTAAGCAACTACACAGACACAACCGACTACAGGAACAACAGCATCCAGTCACAGATTACATAGACATGCGGCAAAATTGATCAACACCAGGGACATTGGCCAGTCCGATGTGCCGAGTAGTGACACGAAAAGCTGCGTATGCAATGTGTGTGAGTGTACCCTGACATGGCCACCAACACTGCCATGGCAGTCACAATAGCCATCACAGCCACCACTGTGTCACAGGTAGATGTGTGAGTGTGCCTACCATTCAAACAGGATGCCAGTTCGACTCGGTGCTGTCTTTGTGCTACGGGACAGTTGGAGGTCCGCCCCTGAGAGAGAAGCACAACTGTGGAAGACACACATGAGGCATGTGAAGCGGGAGTTCCGCTTGGCCCAGGTGGGTGGGTGGCACGGGTAGGTGCACACATGCATTGTTGAAACAGACTGTGTGGGAGGATTCCGGAGGGCTAGATTTCCACTGTGTTGGGTATTTGGAAAGCCCACCTGTCTGGGGATGAATGTGAACTCGTGTGGGCACAACAGGCGGGCACACGATCAATGCTGCATCAGGTGTAGACGTTAGCCCTCCCTCTGGGGACATGCTGGATACTGCTGTGTGTCTGCCAGGCCCTTGCCAAGGCACTCACATCCCCTGTCCACCAGGTGTACCCCCTACATTGTCCGCCTGCACAGGCTACCCAGGGCACGGGATGGCAGTGGAGCTTGGTGGGTGGGAGGTCATGGCGCCCTTCTCCTGGTCACATCTCGCAGGCAACACATTCTCAGTGTGCAGCAGGGCACAAGTCCTAAATATGTAGTGGGGGGACGCAGACGTCACGACAGGAAGTGACATCACGAAAGGTGGCATGCACCATCAGACTTATTGCCTCCCTTCGCCCACCCCTTACATGCGATTGCAACAGAGAAGCCAGCGCTTGCACAAGCAGCTCCGAGCTCGCCCCAGAGAGGCCAAAGAGTGAATGTGTGGGTCCATTTGCTCCAGTTATCAGGCTCGCGGTAAAATCAGTGGTGGGACGCCGTCCACCCGCGTGGTACCCCGACTCGAGACCTGGTGTGCAGGCAAAGTGTCATATTGGCTTTGCGATATGTGTGAGTTGCATGACACTCGTTGGCAGGGGATGGCTCGGAGGCCTGTCACCCTGAGGCCCATGTCTCACCACATGGGTCCCTTGTCAATGGCAGCAGTTGTAATGACTATGCGCGCCGGGGTGGGTCTACCTTTCGTCTGGGATTGTGTTTGCGGCCTGGCCCGCTAGGGCAGCCACAGCCTCTGTGTGTTGCATGTGGTGTATCCGGACTCCGGAGGCTGTCATGCATTGTCTCTGTTGCCCAGGTCTCGAGTCGGGGTAGTACGCGGGTGGACGGCATCCCCCACTTATTTTACCGCGAGACAGATAACTGGGGTAAATGGACCCACACATTCACTCTTTGGCCTCTCTGGGGCGAGATCGGAGCTGCTTGTGCACGCGCTGGCTTCTCCGATGCAATCGCATATAAGGGGAGAGCGAGGGGAGGCAATGAGTCTGACGGTGCAAGCCACCTTCCGTGATGTCACTTCCTGTTGTGACGTCAGCGTCCCCCCACTTCTTATTTTAGGACTCGTGCCCTGCTGTTGTCAGATGTGCCACTTCCCAGGGGGTGGAGAAAGGGTCAGGAATGTCAGCCTGAGATTGGCCCAGTTGAAGGCCCACCTTGACTGGGGGGACAACCATTGGACAGTCTGGTGTAGCCCACCCACGCGTACATGTGGGCCCTCCATGAACTATGTCACCTGCGGCAAAGTGATGTCATGGGCAATGACGTTATTGAGGAGAGCTGTCTGCTCCACGCAGAGATGGCACATAAGCTCAACAGACAAAGCACTGAGGGCAGCAGGGGTCACATGTGCAGGGGCAGCTGTGCCTGGTGTGAAGGAAACTCTACCCTTCATCCCTGTGCCGACACGTGTTGCACCAGGAAGTAGATGGGAGGGCGGGCATTGGCCTCCGTGTGGCTGAAGAGGAGCCAGAGTCCACGTCCCCTGTGTTAGCAAACATGGATGCATCACCTCTGTCCTCAGATGACTCAGAAATTGCCGTCTCGGCCTGTGATTCATCCAGCACACGTCTGGCCCCTCCGAGGCGCTGGTCACATCTGTCTCACTCAGCACCTGTGCAGCTGCTACATCCGATGCCACACCACTGTTGACCGTCCCCTGTCCCTCAGCACACACGGGAGATGCCACATGAGAGAGAGCGAGGTGGCCTCACTCATCTGGCATCAATTAAACAGACATGTGCAAGGGAAGCAGCACAGAACATACCCAAATCCACATGTTGCACGATACCTGTGCAATTGCATACAGCCACCACAATCAACATTTAATGGCTGGCGTACAGTAAATGAAGCCGCTAATAAGTGGCACATGTGTTGTGCACATAGCACTACACCCGGCCTGTGTCACCCTGCGACCATAGCCACGAATCGCGGTGTGCACACCCACTGTCCTGATGGTGGCAAGGATGACCACTACGTAATTAGGCCAAAGACATACCTGCATGGAGCAGAATGGGAAACCACTCACACAGACTGCAACATGACAGACCACAATGGCCATGAGCCCATGCCATCCACCTGTCGTTCACACGAGCACAACTGCTGTTGCACAGTGTGCCAGATGTGTAAGTACCAGAGATATGAGGTGAGGCATCGCACACATATGACCGAACGAAATCAGAGTAGGCACAGTGCCTCAAACATACATGTGAATTGCCACTCCAGCCTACTACAGGTTGTTCCTGAGGGCTACGACTCTGAGTGCATTGAGAATGCAGAGTGCTCAAATTACATCTTGAGCCTCAGGAATAGCATATGCATGTCAGATGCACACAGAACAGAGTACACTTACAACCCACTGCATCACACAACAAACATCACATTACCCAGATTATGGGTAGGCTGTGGACACATGCTGCCTCTCACAGCAAAAGACACCATCCCAC
Organism: Calotriton arnoldi; assembly: GCA_963921515.1. Lineage (NCBI taxonomy): Eukaryota > Metazoa > Chordata > Amphibia > Caudata > Salamandridae > Calotriton > Calotriton arnoldi. The sequence continues at coordinate 264,064 of CAWUFW010004842.1, forward strand.
AATACTGTACACTTGCTTGCTGCTGATGCCCCTACAAACATGCATCCGGCACAGGCTGTGTGACTGTCAAGATGCAGACCATTACTGGTGAAATGCAGCGCCGTGCTGACCTGACAATACGAGGGGGCATCCCCCGATTCGTTATCGCCACGTAGTAGCTCATCCGGCAGATGACGTCACACCCTTTGTGGAATTGGCTGCACTGTCGGTCACACATACACAGAGGCATCAACTTGGATGCAATGGCTCATCACAAGCCCTTGGGCTGCAGGACTTCAAACTGCAGGGATGGTACACAAGAGGCTTGGAATATCACTCATACACTTCTCAACATCACCCATATCCACCAATCACAGTGGCATGCTGCTGACCCATCCCAAATACTCAGAGACGTGCAACAGAGCCAAGAAGTAATTGGACATGGCCTAACAGCATGTGTACACCACACGTGAATGCATGCTGGTGGGAGTGTGTACACAGTACCTGTCCATCCCATTCACATGCAGGTTGCCAGCACATTGAGCAATGTGTAGTCTGCCCACATCTACTGTCCATTGTCAGGTGGACCAACACATAGATCACAAGGCAACACATCTTTGTGGGTGGACTCACTGTGTCCAACACTGCGCAGCCCTCAACGTACTCGCCCTGTGAATGGCTCACCCCGCAATGGAGGTCACATTCAGTGCCACTATCTCTCACACACATCACTATCACAAGGCATGGTGTGTCCAATCGACAGGGCAGAGTTTGCGCATTTCAGGAGAGTCCTGAACAAAAGACACATGTAACCCACTGTACAGTCAGTGTTGTCTCCTTCTAGGATTGTGCGGTCAATGTGCAGCCCAGGTCTGCTGCGACTGAGAAGGCCAGCAGGGACCCAGCCAGCCATTCACACAAGCAATGACTGCCCTGAGTCCTGCATTGCCAAGTGGCTGCGTCACTGGATGTATGACATGGAAATGCCATGTACCACCACTCGTGAGGGACATGCATGGGAAAGCGCCAGAGAGCCTACATACCCCTTACACCTGTAGTTAGCATGGTAAGCAGTGCATGTTGGAACCCCACAAGCTCAGAATCATAGTGCTGCGGATCAACGACATGTGTGTCCCCCACATGCACTCCCACACACACTGTAGTTGTCTTACACACACAACTTTTGCTATAAATAGCCTTGGGCAGTGTGCGTGGAGCTCGGAATCCATGATCTCCAGCTCCTCGCTGGTGAGTGGACCTGGACATATCTTCAGAGTCGTTGACATGTAGGTGGACATGTGGCAGCAGCGGCAGGTGTTGTTGAGGGATGCCAGGCAGCAGTCCCTGGAAGCTGTGGTAATGCCGGTCTCCCTCCCACACTCATATAGCCCCCTGGGGCTGTTCCAGTGGGTCCAAGCTGCTGCAATTGGTGTACCATGTCTGCCTACTTCAAATGCACACAATGGCCTGCACCGAGCTGTCCCGGTACGCTTACCTCTATCGTCGAACACGCAGGATGCAGTCGCGAGGGCCATTGGAGTTGGCCTCAAGGGCCTGGTCCATGGCGGGTACAGTCCGCTGGTGCCATGTGGAATCCACAGTTGAATGTGCACCATGCATTTGCAGGTGTGGCCATGATTTGTGTGTGGGAGCATGTCCACACTGGACAGGGCCACTTCATGCTGTGTGCATAGGCATTGACGGCCAGTGCTCAGCCTCCACATGTCTGTTGGCACATCATCATGTACACATTAGCATGGACACATGCACACACATGCCATATTTCTCAATGTACATCTCCCACTTGGCACGTGCAACGTTACGTGTCACTTGTGATGTGTGTTTGCATTCACACAGCTGTGTTGTCATGGAGTTGTCAATGTGTACACCTGTCAATGTGTATTGGAGGTGTGATACGTACAGTGCTGTACATTGGGTGAACTAGGGACATCATTGACTGTCTCAAATCCCGTTGTGCAACAGGACCCACTTGTTTTGGCCGCTCAGCCTGTGTACATTGTGTTGTTGGTGTGTGCCATACTCACCCAGCCTCGGAAGCTGTGTCTGGCACAGCAGCTAGGTATATTGCCGTGGTGTTGCCGCTTCCCACATATGCAGTCTGAAATCATCATGATGCCTTTCAAGCTATTAGGGTCTAAATCCCCATGTGCATGGTCATAGTAATGGTTTGTGTCAGTAGCCATTGCTATTGGTAAGGGGACCTGTGTAAGAGTATTGTAGCTGTGCTGTCCCTACTTGTCAGCTGTTCTGTGATTCTATTGCTTTGTCAGTAATTTTAGTTATGTGTATGTGAAAGTGCCATGTGGTGTGTTGCATTGACATGTGTCCACTTCCATCTGTCCTAGGAGGAGACCAATCATACATCGCCCCTACCAATTGCTGTCAGACATGGAGGATGTGGAGGTCATTCGTAAATTCCGGCTGGACCGACCCACCCTGCATCACCTATGTGCCATGTTGGAACCCCACCTTCGTCCTCGCAGGGTGTATCCAACAGCATTCACCCCCACGGCTAGGGTGATGGCTGCACTGCATTTTTTCGCGACCGGATCTTTCCAACACACGGTAGGCAGTGGAGGTGGAATGTCCCAACCCATGTTCAGCATGGTGCTACGGGATGTCCTGTCAGCCATGATGCTGTACAGGAACCGGTACATCCGATTCCCCAGGGCTCGTGATTTGGCGGCAGTGAAGGGTGCTTTCTATGCCCTTGGTCGCATCCCCCACGTTGTTGGTGCAATTGATTGCACCCATGTTGGCCTTGTTGCACCACAGGCCATGGAGCACATCTTTCGTAACAGGAAACATTTCTACTCCCTGAATGTGCAAGTGGTATGCCTGGCGGACATGATCATCACACACGTGTGTGCGAAGTTTCCCGGTTCCATCCATGACTCGCACATCATGCGCCACAGCATCCTCCCACGATTGATGTCCAATCTTCAACCGGACCGTGCATGGATTGTTGGTGAGTATGCATACTCGTGTAGCGTGCTGGGTGTGACATGCTGTCTTGTATCCTGTTGGAATTGCAACGATTCTCTGTGTTTCTCACACCCAGGTGACTCGGCATATCCTAACGGGCCTTGGCTGCTGAGCCCACTTCGTAATCCCAGGACACCAGCTGATGTCAGATACAATGAGGCACATGGGAGGACCAGACATGTGGTGGAGCGGACTTTGGACTCCTGAAGTCCAGATTCAGATGCCTGGACCGCACCGGGGTGCACTGGCATACTCCCCACAGAAGGTGTGCCAGATAGTTGTGGCATGCTGCATGCTGCACAATCTCGCTATTCGCAGGCAGATCCCCTGACAGTGGATGACGGTGATCAGCCAGGGCCCCCGCCTGCAGACCAGGCCGTGTCCAGTGACGAGGACAGTGGAGAGGAGGAAGCAGTGAATGAGCGTCAGCAGCTCATCGCCCGCTACTTCACTTGACGGTGAGTGACCATGTACGTCGGCTGATGTTGCTGTAGTTGTGTAGGTGTATGTGTGCATTGTCACGGCGGCCTATTGTTCACTGAGTGCTGTGTGGCAATGGTCCATGTCCAGGGTAGTATGCCACTGACAGTAGCTGTGGCATTGTGCCCTGTTGCTCTGTGAGATGTGTGTACATTGCTTAAACTTGATGACAAGTACTGTGTGATGAGTGTGTGACACACACATTCAATGGACTCTTGTTCTGTTTTTCACCCTTAGGTCCCTACAGCCTCTTCTGGCCTATCGACATACCACACTCCTGATGCATTTCTGATCATGGTGACGGTTGCACATCCTTGATTAAACACAGAGCAGATACAACAGAATGTGATCCAGGTGTATTTATTTTGAGCAGTGACATGTGATTGTGGGCAAGGTGATGACAAAAGTGGTGCATGCTGGAACAATGAGTTGACGGACATGTCCGCGTGATGGTCAAGGTGAACCCATGTTGTTCTGGGTCCACAGTCTGACAGACACATGCCATTCACATGGCAGTGTGGGGTAGGATAGTAGTCCAAGTGAATGCAGTAGATGGCCACCGTGGCTGGCTGTCTCACTGGCGTTTGGAGCGTGCAAAGTCAACTCTGGACACCTGTTTCCTCTTCGGACGACCCCTTCCACATTTGAGAAGGTGGGGTTGTGTTTGTGGGCTGCTGGTGGTGGCTGAGGATTGCCCACTCGCTGTGGATGCAGGGGAACTGGATGTTGCACGGCCCTGTGCCCTAGCAGGTGGTGGCGGAGGTGCTGTGGTTGGCCTTGATTGGGCCCTCACCGCCACCACTAGCTGGCCCATGAGGTCGACAAGTTTGCCCATACGGGTCACGAATTGGCCCATATGGGCGTCCTTGGACCCCAACACCCCAAGGACTTCCCGCGTATCGGCAGACTGGGCCCATTGTCCCTGGGCCTCTTCATAGGCCCCAAGGACTCTGGCGATTTGCGGCAGGGCTTGGCTCCCAGCCTCTGATGGCGTTGGCCTGACCCTGCTCCTAACACCTGAACTGCTGCCACTGACCTGCCCACTCGCCACAGTGGTCACCCGGGGCCTCGTTGTGCTTCCCAGGGTCGATGTCGACGTGCGTGCAGCCCCTTGCACAGGGTGAGTGGTCAGGGAGGCCCTGGTGGTGGTGGTGGTGGTGGTGGTTGCGGCGGTGGTGGTGGCCGCAATGACCGTGGCAGCAGGGGCCTGGGACTGGTCACCAGCCCTGGGAGATGCGTTGGTGGGTAGGAGGGGTCCTGGGGAGCGGTTGAGCCCTGCCACACCAGATGTGCCTGGTCGGGAGTCCTCGTCCGAAGAGGTGTCCAGGTCTTCCACATCTGTGAGTCCGGGTGGAGGGCTTGTGGACTGGCTGTGATGGCTGCTGTCTCCTTCTCCAGCATCATGCTGTTCATCACCTGTGGGGCGGAGACGAAAGGTTATTGTGTTGCACCTTGCAAGGTTTGTGTTAGATGTCTGACATTCACAGTTGGTGCACAGTTGTGCACTGATTTCCCAGATGCGTGTGTATGGCTCTACAATGTGTGTGCGTGATCAAGGCAATGGAATAGTGTGATGGGTGCACATGGCATGGGACTGATTTGGATAGCCAATCGGTGTGTGTTGCAGTACCCCTACATTTTGTGGCTTTGGTGGAAACGGGGTACAGCCCCATGAACGCTTTTGAGGTGAAATATGGTTTTGTGGTACATACTGTGACATATGGGTGCAGAAGGGGACATATGTTTTGGCCACACGACACTGCAGAGACAAAGGTGTGTGTATGTCTGACATACCCAGCATATCTGCTCACTGTTATCATTTAGGGACATTACACTGCAAGCATTGTAGTGAGTGAGTAATGGTTGTGTGCCACACAACGTATTGCAGATGGGACAATTCCTTGGTGTGCGTGCTACCCTCAGCCATGTGCAGCAATGCAGTGCTCTTGGGGTGTTGACTATATTAGGTATGTTGTAAATCACAGTGTGACGTGCGCTTCAGACACTGCAGACACATTATTGGTCATCGGCAGGAATCTTTGCTGAACTACTGTATATGGGACAACTGTTTAGATGATATACCTTTCATGACACTGGGGCTGAAAGATGAGATGGATGAGATATTGAATGTGCATTGTGTAGCTGTGTGGTTCATGGGTCCAGTGGTGTATGTGACATTACTGTGGTTCCACTCTATTACATTGAGACAAGATAGACTTACATGGGTGATGTTGTACGATGTCAACGGAACAAGCAGACACGACTACATGGACAAGACTTCGATGGTGTTGCTGTTGTGTGTGATGACTGGCACAGTGCATGCCATGTGGGTCAGTACTCCAGTGAGACTTGTGCATGCAGACGTGACTCCTTACGTGTTAGTGTATTTGAGATGGCTCATGTGGGCTATGACTCTGTAATTCATGTCCGTGTGCACATTAGTCACATGATTATGACAGGGAGCAGTGCTACCTGTTTCTCTGCTACGTGACATGTCCCAAATGTTAGTCGTAGTACAGTCCTCATGCCTACAGACACCCCACCCTGTACAGTAGTCTACCTACTTGTTGGTTTGGAGGGAGCAATGCAATGGATGTCACATGGTTATGAGAGGGAGGGGTGCTCCATCTTGCTGGTCTGTGGGAGTGGGGGCCGTGTTGTGAGTTGTGGTGAAGGCTTACCACCCACAGACACCCCTCCATGTAGGGAAACATATCTACCTGTCGTGTGGAGTTGTGCACTGCAATGGCTGACACATGGGTGTGGGGAGTGCTCCATTTTGCTGCGCTGTAGGACTAGGGGCCTGGTGGGGGTTGTACTTCTGCAGTCCCCCCCTCCGATACTCGGAGTTTGTGGTAAGGCTACTTACCTGTAACTTTTGGTTAGTGCAGCTATGGCTGACAAATGAGTGTGGGTGTGGGGAGTGCTCCTTCCGGCGCATCTGGGGTACAAGGGGACCTGGTGGGAGTTGTGGTGCTGGCTGACTGTACACATGCCCCCATGGTTTTGTTTATTGGTACCTTTGGGCTGAGTGTGTGGGAATGTCTGTTGCATGTGTGAGAGATGTCTTGTGTATTGTGTACTGGACATGGGGGTGTTTGGCCCTCGGAGCTATGGCATTCTGGTAGTGCATGACATAGCGGTGTATACATTTGTTTGTACTTACCAGCCTCCACTCCCCCTGGTATTCTGGTGAGACTCTCCGGATGTAGAATGCCTCGCACCTTCTCCTCCCACGCCTTGAAGGTCTTGAATAGCGCGGGATTTCCGCCGTCAGTCCTGTCAGCCAGCTCACGATTCTTGGCCTCCTTCTTCCTGACCACGCTTTTCAGGTCGTGCCACCTCTTTGTGATTTCACCCCGGTTGCGTGGCACGTTCCCAACTGCATTCACCTGGTCTACGATCCTGCTCCACATTCTGTTTCTGGTGGCTACTGGTGTCTGTTGGACCTGGTTCCCATAGATTTGTGGGTGCACCTTGATGATCTCGTCGACCATGACCGTCAATTCAGTGGCAGTGTACTTTGGCATTCTTTGTGTTGCCATGGTGTGTGGTTTGCTATTTGTGGTGCTGGTGTGGTGGTTGTGTGGTGTGTGGTGTGTGATGTGCAGGGGTTCGTGGTGCCGTTGTTTCAGTGGTGATGGTGGTGGTAGTGGTGGTGATGAGTGTGATGTGTGCGTGCGTGTGGTGTGCTGCTTTCCTTTGTGTCTCTCTGGGTTCTCTGATGGATCTTCGCTTTGTCTTAGTGCAAGGGATTGTGGTCTGTGAAGGGGCTGCTTTTGTACTGACCTATGTGGGTGTGTCATGATGGGCTGTCGTTTTCAGGTGTGTTGTGTCTGTTGTCCTGGGATTTGTAGTTTTTTAGTTTTGGCAGGGGGCATGTGTCTTTGGGATGTGTTCTGTGCTTGGGTATTTTGGCGTAGTTTGCTGTGTGGACTTGTTGGCCATGTTGTGTGTATTTCTTTGTTCCGGAAAGGATTTCCGTGCACGGACGTGGCCGCCAGGCCTTCTGCCGTGTCAGTTAATCATCACTGTTGTTGACCGTGGCGGGCGGGGAATATGTGGATTTTCCGCGCTCATGTCGGGGAGATCATAATTTCACGTTCGTTGTCTCGGTCGTCAGAGCGGGCGGATTTGGGTTTTCGGGCGGGATTGCGTCCGTGGCGGACGGTTAATCTTCTACTCGGACATGGACGGGCGGAATTTTGTGTGTTTTTACCGCCGCGGGCGGAGGTTGCTTCGCGACTTCATAATTGCTCGGTCGGTATTCCCATGGTGCAGGCGGGCGGTTTTCTCATGCTATCGTAGATGGCGGATTTTTTAACGCCGCTTATCGTAATGGGCCCCTTAGTGCTGATTTTTGCATGTGTCTCCATAAGCACTGATTAAAATGATAGTAACAGTCTTGGATGCAGGTATGGGGGTGTGTTTTTAATATAGTATTAATCATTGACTGTTCAAAATCTAGGATTATTTTTGTGGAGAAAAGTCATTCGTTTTTTTTTTATTGTGTTTAATTGTTCCATGTATGTGGAGTTCTGTTTGTTTGGTAATAATGCGTAAATTAATGGTATATTGTAATTCTGATGTAGCCCATGTATTGTATACAGTTGGAAAAAGGGCTTGGGACATATAGAAAAAGTCCCATCCATCATCCAGTATTGACATTCTTGTAGTTTTAATAGATTAGTTGCATTTCCAAAAATTATTAATCTTTTGTCATTGCTTTTATTATCAAAAATGACAAATGGTTCTTTGTTTAAAGTGATACTTTGTTCAGGACTTATAATAACTTCACTATATGTTCTAGGAATTGGGGTGGAAGTAGTAGTAATTTTTTTAGTACGTGCTATAGTTCTCTTTAGTGAAGCTACAGATGACATTTGTGTAGTAGCAGTTTTAGGAATTTTGGGAAGCTGCTCTTTTAAAATTACACTTGTAGGTTTTTGAGAACTTGTACTAGCTTCCTTTATTGTTTCTAATGCAGATCTGACTTCTATTTCTGTCACGTTTGGTGGGTGGTTATTAACTAACCCTGGGCGTAGTTCGCGAAGTAACGCTTCGCGAAGCTACGCAAAGTGCAGTTCGCACTACGCGAGCTACGCGTAGCACTACGCGAACTGCGTAGTGCGTGTTCGCAATGATTGCACAGTGCCGGATGCTTGTCCGCACTGTGCAATCATTGAAAACGGCATCTTGCACAGTGCGAGCTGTCTTTTACTGCCGCTCGAGTAGATTTTTACTCGAGCGGCAGCTTTCTCAACGCAGACTGGTAGTTTCTCATCGCGAGCGGTCGCGAGCATACGCGACCACTCGCAATGAGAAACCTGACCTCCCCGCATTGAGAATCTCGCCGGGAGGTTTATTTTCACGCTCGCGATCTGCAACTTGATGTTGCTGATCGCGAACGAGAAAAAGTCTCGCCGGGATGTCATTTTGCTTGCTCGCGGTCGCCAACTTGACGTTGAGGACCGCGAGCAAGCAAAAATGACCGCTGCACTACGCTACGCTACGCGTGTTCGCACTGTGCTACGTGCAATTCGCGTAGTGCGAAGTAGCGCAAACTTCGCAAACTACACGAGCGTAGCGTAGTTTTCCGCCCAGGCCTAGTGGTTATGTTCTCTAGTATACAGTACTGTTGTTTCCCTAGCTGTAGCACGCCCGTAACATTTATTAGAGTAGTATTTACAGCATTTCCAGTTAACTTTTAATCCAAATTGTTTTTCTTGTGTGTAAGTGTATCCCATATAGCATAGTAACATTTTCTCTTTTTGGCTTGTTATAAATTCGGCTCCTTCCGTCATTTTGATGTAGGTTAATCTATGAAAAATAGATATTATTGTTATTAAATATGTTGTTCTATGTATTTTAATTTAAGCAAATAAACATTTATTTACAATATACTTACAAAGTTGGTCTTTATGTATTTCAGTTTGATGACGTTTAATCTTTAGTTGTGGAATGTTGTTTCTGTATTTTCTTTGTCTGGAAAAAAAGTACATTTGTTTTATTATTTGTTTCTATATTTTTTATAGGGGTGGGTAGGGGTTTGGGATTGGTTTTGACTTTGCGTTGTTGTTTAATCTATTTGTTTAAGATTTGTTGGTAAATACTTACTTTGTTAGTTGTACATTTTTTGGGGCTTTTCTGTAGTTTGTTAGTTTCCTCTAGAGTTTCCTGTAGTGGTAATATAAAATAGAAAGAAGACATTGGTTAATTTATAGGTTATGTATATTATTGATTAAAGTTTTTACTTTTAGTATTATTTCTTTTAATTTAGTTTACTTACTTTTGATAGAGTTAATTATTGGGTATATGTTGATCTTCTTATATCTGTAGTTGAATTCCTGTAGAGTTTCTCCTTCTTTAGTTTTCTTTCTTTTGGGTGTGGAATAGGAATGAAGTTTAACTGTTTATATAGTGTGTTGGATGTTGTAATTTAGATTTTATTGGTTAGTTTGAAATTGCAGTTTTTCTATTGGTTAATTTTTTTTTTTTTTTTTAATGTTTAGGTAGTTAGTTTCCAAATAAGGAAAACGCTAATTAGTAGTAAGTTATGTATAATTTTGTATATATTTTTAAATAGCTTTTGTTATATATTATATTATATAATTGAATAGTAATAGTAATATTTAATAATATTAATGTTTAATGTAGTAATGTTGTTAATAATATTTTAGTAATTTTATTGCTGTGTTAATTAATTTTTAATGTAGTAAAATTGTTATTGTTATTTACTAATTTAGTATTGTGTTTTTAGTAATTTAATTATTTTTATGTCATTTTATTTTTATATTTATTATAGTTTTATATAGTCGATATATTTAATTTTACGATATTAGTGTTGTCGATATTTTTGTGTACGATATTTTTTACCTAGTTAATGTATTTTAATGAAGGTCGATATTTTAGAATTTCGATAAGTATGATATTTGTGAAATTGATATTTATGTACTTCGATATTGTTTCCTCGATATTTTTGTAATTTTTTAAATAGGTATATGATGTCGATATTAATGTTATCGATAATTTTGTATCGATATAATTATAGCTCGATAATATGTCTTTCGATATTTTGTCAGTGATTCGGTACTATTAGGTGAGCCCAGGCCAGGTGCAAGAAATTCTCTTTCTAAGAACCGTGATTTTGATGGTGGAGAAGGCAAGGATTTTGGGGCCAGATGTACGACTCTTTTTTGCGGTCGCAAATGGGAAATCGGCCTGTTTGCTATCGCAAAAAAGGGTCCTGGCATGTACAAACGCTATTTTGCAAGTCGGTGCTAGTTGCAACTCGCAAAATAGCGTTTGCGACTCTTGCTATTAGGAAGGGGTGTCCCTTCCTAACAGCGAGTCACAATGGAATGTACCATTGTTTTGCAACCGCATTTGCAGCTGCAAAACACTCTCAGTTTACCACCTACTTCAAGTAGGTGGTAAACCACTCGCAAACAGGAAGGGGTCCCGAGGATGCCCCTTCACCTTTGTGAGTGTGTACGAAAATATTTTTGAAGAGCAGGCAGTGGTCCCGGGGACCACTGCCTGCTCTTAAAAAATGAAATAAAAACGTTTCATTTTTCTTTTTTAAATGCATCCCGTTTTCCTTTAAGGAAAACGACTGCATTTTAAAAAAAAAACTGCTTAATTAAAAAGCAGTCACAGAGATGGTGGTCTGCTGACCCCAGCAGGCCACCATCCCTGTGAGTGCTGGCCATTTCTAATGGGGTCGCAAATAGCTCCTGCCTCATGAATATTAATGAGGCAGGCAATGTGCGACCCCATTAGGAATCGCTAACAGTGTCTGAGTCACTGTTGTAAATTGCATTTTGCGATTCGCAAATTGCGAGTCACAAAGCGACGCAATTTGTGAGTCGCAAAATGTAAGGGTGGTACATCTGGCCCCAAGTCTCTGAAATCATTTGAAAGTACAAGGAAGCTTCTGCTTATAGGTATGAAAAATATAGTTGTTTAATTATCGACCTTGGTGATGCAGACCTGGAAGTATTGTTTTTTATCAGTGTTGTAAGCTGAGTGAAGGTCCAACGTGCACTCTGCAAGCGGTACAATGTGATCAGAGCTCCTATTGTTTGCAATGTCTTCAAGAGCTTCGTCTTGTCATTTCAACAGGTGATGGTTATCTGTGAACCATTGGTTGGTCTTCATGGGTTTAGGCTTTCAGGTGGACAATGGACAAGAGCAGAGCATGCAAAAGATAATTTGTTCTCTGTTCTAGAATTTTCTCAGCTGACTCCAGTTGTATACGGGTGAGTTCATAAACCTGCGTTTGATCATCATTAGTTGGGTGAAATCAGAATAGAATTTAAGTTTCTGTACACTAACTTGTTCTTGGGCAGAAGAAAGATTCGTTTTTTCACAGAACTTTCATTAGAGAGGTGTATTTAACTCTAGTCTGACCAAGATACCTGCTGGGAACGAAAAGGAGGAACACAGTACTCATGGAAATAGGTAGAGGCAATGTCCTTGTAGGTAAGTTGGCACGTTGACGAGTTGGGAGAAGCCAAGAGTTTACATTTCTTCAATGATATTTTGATTGTGCAAGCTGAAAGGATCATCTACCCAAATATTCAGTAGTGGGCAGTCTACAGACTGCAGAAAATGCATCCCACCTCTCAGAATGATACAAGTCTGAGGAGGGCCCAAAGGTACTCCACTTTCTATAGCTACCTGCATTTTCAAAGGTCATTGCAAAGAGGCATCAATGATTTCATCCAGTCTGTGCTGAGTCTGGAGGCCAGCACATGGTCTATATGCATTCCTTACAAAGAAATATTTCACAAAATTACTATAGATGCCAATGTTGTTAATCCCACAGCCCACTTGCTGAGTTGTAGTTCTTTTAATTAATTAATTAATCAAGAGTGGCTGCTGTCTAGTTCTAGGACACATGGAATGAAGAGGTTATGGCTTGTGCCAGTCACCCATGTCCACGGCCTCTGAATTCTATCATCTGAAATGGCAGCCATCAAGCAGAGCCACTGTTACAGGAGATGGAAACAAAGCACTAGCCAGAAATGCAGGGCCATGTGACAAACCGCTCAACCTTGAGAATATTTTCAGGGTCTTGTTAGATTTTCCAGGGGTAAAGTTGCCATTTTTCCAGCAAGCAAAAACCTATTGCTTAAGCTTTGCCCACATGAAAGTGAAATGCCCCTTTGCAACACTCTTTTTTAATTATAAAAAACTAGATGCATATATAGACACACACGTGATTACCTTTATTTGCATTTCTCCTTTTAGCAGCAATGTTTATGTGTGTTATGAGTGCCCAACTGAATGGTGCCTATTTCTTTCATCCAAGAAAAATGAAAGATTGAGTTTGCAGCAACAAGATTCGAACCTGTCACCTTCAGTTAACAATTATTTGAACAGTGAAGATCAAGATATTTTACCAGCTATATCTGCTGGGCACGCATGTCTATTCGGAAAGTGGATTAGGGGTTTAAGTCATCTGGTGATCTGTATGCATTAAGCACCTCTTGGTTTAATGCTTGCGATATATTGCTCAGGTTGTTAATGCACTTGATAAAAAAGATCTGTGTGCAATCTGCTGCTCATATGTACAAATAATTTCAAAACTTCTTGGAAGGTTAATTAGCCTGCTTCAAAGCACTTTGCGCAACCTGTCAATCACATTTTGAACACAGAAAAAGATGGCGTAATCACCTAAAGAGCTGAGGGCAACAGTAGACGTGGAAAAGTGGGAGCTGTAGATAGGAAAGAAGGGAGATAAGATAGAAGAAAGAGGAAGGAACAGTGTGGATGGTAATATTTTTTTCCAAAGCCAGCGATGATTGACCAATAGCTCTTTGTGAGCAGGAAAACAGGAATTTGTAATGTTTTGATCTTTTTAATAGAGCAGGAGCCTAGTGAATTTCAGTGCTGCATAACTACAAACATAGTTTGCAGGAAGCACAAATGTCAACAGTTCCCCACCCCTCAGTGACCACCCAGATCCAAGTTGAGAGTTGGTCAATTTTCAAATGTGGACCTCTTATTACAAATGGGGGCCACTTTTATTTTTTATACCCTGGTCTACCTTCTGTCCCAGTCTGAGCCTCTTGTACTCCTGCATGCATTTCACCTCTCCCCATCTGCTCCCATTCCTTCTCACCCCTAACTCCCCAGTCTGCACTCCCTTTTACCCCGGCCCTCCAGCACATGTGCTCTACCCCTATCTGCTGCTATGCTTGCCATCACCCTTTTACTCCTGCCTTCCTACTCTCCCTTCTGTTCTTTCCTATGCTGTCCTGCAAACATCTTAGCTCTCTGCTCAATTGCTCCTAACCTTCCTTCTCCTCACTCTCTCTTAGTGCTCCCTACCCTGCCCTCCTAAAAACCCCTTACTGTTTTCTTCTTCAGCTCCCATCCTCCCCTTTCACCCTCCCCCCCACTTGCTCTCCTTTGTGCTTCCTACCACTGCTATCTGAACGCACCTTACCTGTCTCTGCACAGTGTCAGCCAATGCAGTCTCAGCAAATTGAGACGGGCACATGCATCTATATGCACTCATCCTCTGCCCGACCTCCATGTCCTACCTCTCTATAAGTTTCGGTTTGTGGAGAGAGGCATGAAGATGGACTGTAGGTATTGTGTGACCACCTTGCGATCACCTTGTCCGGGTCCAGCAAGGCTTCATGTGGCAATGGATGGCCTGAGACTGAATTTCTTATTTAATGCATTATTTTTGGGGAGGGGGTACATGCAATTAATGGACATCACACACACATACCCTTGTACTGTAGTATAAGGGTGTATGTTTTGCAAAGTAGTCTAAAGTGCACCAGTGCAGGGGGGTGAGAGAGACAGTGCCATATCTTAGTAGATCTTGGTTGGTATGCTGCGTTGCATGAATAATTAGTGAATTTGGCCACACAAACTTAAGGAAGCCTGGCACCTTGCCTGCTTCGAAGTGCTGTCTGGGCTCTCCTTCAATGAGCACCTGTGGGTGGTGGCTGATATGAGTGGAATTAGGGCCATTGATGCTGTAACCTCTGTGGAGCTCTGTGTGCATGTAGAAAACCCCTCTGACATCTTTGTGGCACTCTGGTGTGCTTCACTGTTGGTATATTCTATGTTGTATAACATTCTCAGTAGGTTTACTGTTGGCTTCCTCAGGGCAAATTATGTCTGCCATTGCCTGACAGTATCAGTGATCATGTCAACTCCATTGCTGGATTTCGTTTTTGGGTGTTGTTTTTCTATTGTTTTTCCATTGCACTGGTAATGGTTTAAGCCATGCACTAGGCTTCTGGCTTATAGCCCTTTGAGCCTACATTCCTATTGAACATCAGTTTGTTCACTTGGGCATCTCCAGATCGCAAGAGATCCATGTCACCTGTGGAGTCATCCAAGCTGCTTTGTGCTCTAACCATAGGTAACAGCGTTAAGATTCACCAATATGCCCAGGATACTGAACTCTACTTGAAAGTCACCTCTGTTTCAGACATCCAGTGCTTCCAATACAACTTGCACATCATCCAGACTTGGATGTCCAGCACCTACTTAAAGCTCAACCCAACCAAGACAGAATTTTTCTTATTTGCCAAGGTCAATAAACAAGATACATTACATATCTGGTTCAATGACATCAACCTTGATGACTTTGAAATCCAACTATACCTGAATGCCAAATCAATTGGATTCACCCTAGACACCAACCTCTCCCTCAAGGAACACATTGCCATAAAAGCAAAGACAGCCTAGATACCGGCCCTCTCTTCTAAAGAAAGTCAAACTGTTTCTCCCGGAAAGTAACTTTACTCTCGCATCTGAGTGGTGGCAATGCACTACTCCATGGCGTCTCAGACTTCATAATGGCACCCCTTAGTGCAATCCTACGCACTGCAGCATGTCTGATACAGGGCCTGAAGAAATATGATCACATCACCCCCATCATGATGGAAATCCATTGGCTCCTCTTGCCAGCCCGCACCATCTTCAAAACCAGCTGCATTATTTTACAAAACCACAACAACCAACAATTCTGCTTATCTTGCAGACAAGCTCCCTTTCTCTGGGAGTTCTCACCGCATCCGCAGCCAGGACACCATTAGACTGCAGACTAAGAAGAGTTTAAAATAACAAACAAGACAACAGGCCTTTTCCATCTATGCGCGTGGGATCTTGAACAACATTCCTATATATATATAAGGAATGCCCCAATGCTGCTCCAATTTAGGAAAGAGTTGATGACTCATCGCTTTTAAAAAAACTACATCAAAATGCATTAACTGTCCACAACCCAGCTTCCAGTCCTATTACTTGCCGATTTTAAGCTTGCTTTTGACCATACACAGAGCATTCGCTGCCTTTGGCTAGGTTCTAGATACAGAAATACCATATACATACATAAGAACTTCTTTGGTGAAAATTTCAAGGTGAGGCTGGAGTCAGTACAGGTTGTCATGTTGGCATGCATAGATCTCGATGCGCAGAACGACAGAAGGGCATGTGCACCCAACTCTCTTTTAATCGGCAGGATCATCTAACCTGGTGGCCCCTGTGTACAGACGGGTGTCGGAAGTGTGAGCTATCATATGACATGCGCTCCCGACACTACTCAGAACACTCTTGAGTGAGTTATTTAGGATCCTGCATTGCTGAAGGCAGGCCGATGGCCCTGATAGTTAAGAATAGTTTCTCAGCAAACAGAGAACTCAGCAATGTTCTAATCAGGCAGTGCTTAATTTGAGCCTATGGTTGCTCGGCACCGGCACTCAGTTGTCATCACCACATTATGCCACATCTAATTTAGCGGTGAGCAGAACAACGGTTGTTTATGAATACAATATACATTAAAAATACTAATACCTGCCTCCCCAGGCATTCTTTTAGCTTTGGGGACCTGGAATTATCTGAACTGTAGCACTTGCAGGCGAGAGGGATGGTTAGTAGCTGTTTTAGTACCGTCATTGGCAGCGATAACAGGGCAAAGGGTGGTGCAAGCTGCAGAGGCCTCCTGGTCAGGGCCCTGGCACTTATTATTTTACAAATTAAGCACTGCAATCGAGGGCCTAAATTATTTTCTGTGCGGTATTGTACAGAGCACAGCTGGTTAGCTATTCACAGTTTGGAACACACACAGGCTCTGGGCCAAAGTCTGCAGCATAAATCTCATTCCTTTAGGCTGGTCTCTCCACGTCTACACACAGACTCCCTGTGGGCGTGTGGGTCTTCTCGAACAGGAGCAATGGAACAATAAATTACAAAGTCCCCACAGAAATTCGTGCTTAATTAGGCTGTGCTGGGCTTCCTGGTTTTGAAAAGATGGAGCCATTTCCCAAGCTCAACACGATTTGAGTAGCAGCAGGAATGTCCCTATCGTCTGCCTGAAATCTCTGGGGCTCCACTTGAGAGACCTTAGTGTGTAGAAGGAGGGGTAGGACGTGCACTTTTTCTTTCTGTAGCCCATCACGTTAACATTTTCAACCAATATTTAGCTTTTGCATAGTTCTTTCTCTGTCGCTTTTACCATAAGAAATCCGCACTGAGAATGTCTTGGTCCCCTTTTACCGCCCAGCACATTTCAGATGGTTCACATCCTCTAGAACAAGAACCAAATGTAGGAATTTGTAAATGTATTATTTATTTATAAAGAGGCTGTGTAAAGCGCTGCGAGTCAACTTTTTGATGCATCAGAGCACTGTAAAAGTATCATATTCAGTACATAGTGAATGGGGTACAGTTGGGATCTAATCGGTGATGGTGGACGCAGTTTGGTATTCTTCAGTGCCATCCTCGAATGTTACAAGTTCACCTAACGGCTACCAGGAGCAGCTCCGGTAGCAGATCATCCCCGAAGTGCAAGAGGTTGGGCTTGGAAAGATGGCACTCTGAAGTGTACACTCAGGACTGCTCCTTGTCCTGCATTTGAGCATGGGCCAATTATTCACAGTTTCCTTAATTAGAGGTGCAAACCTGCTGCAGAATGGGCACAAGGGCCACTATTAGGTACGGGTGTTGATTTGGGCATCTGTCCCCTTCACCCGACCCTACGTTCCTCGTCCTCGTTTAATTTTTCAACGATTGGAATCCAACAAAGAGATGTCTTTTTTGAGTAATAAAAGTGCATATTCACTTTATCAAACATGCACAATGATCCAATAAAACTCCATGGATGCCTAACAATTCCCGGAGAACGTTTTGCAAAATATGTAGACATTTTTATAAAACTATTTATTCCTGAAGTTAAAGCTTATGTCAGAGACACAATGGATGTTATAAATCAAATTGAATGGAATTTGATCACCAAAAATAACTCCTATTAGCACTAGATGTGAAAAGTTTATATATGAATATTCCACAAGATAATGCCCTAGAAACAACTGAATGGTCCTTGGAAAGCTGACCACGTCCGCACCCTATTCCTACAGATCTCAATTTGTATGGCAGGCTACAGTTCTTGAAGTAACCATTGCCAAACAGCAAAGTAACGGGGGGAAAGCTCCAGGACCAGATGGTGTCCTAATTGATTTAATCAAATGCAAATTAGAACTATGGACACTACTGCTGACAAATGTTTTTAATAACCTAAGCGCTCAGTCCATACTGAATTTGTGGGTGAGTTGGGTGATCGTCCCAATTTTTAAAAAGGGCGATCGTTCTAAGCCGCACTGCTACTATCCCATTTCATTATTAGATATTCCAGCTAAAATTTTAGGCAGAGTCCTCTATAATAGGATATTGGAATGGGCTCAAGAAAATCATGCCAATACGGGTTTCGCACTGGCACTGGTGCCATAGAACAATGTATAAATTTGAATTTTATTGTTGGAAAATACACGGTGGCCAAGCAGTCCTCTATTTTTCTTGCTTTTATGTATTTGTCAATGGCCTTTGACTGCGTCAGTTGGTCAAAATTGTGGCAATTGCTCTCTGAGATGGTTCTGGATCCTAAATTAATGCACTTATTGATGTCGACACATACCAACACCAAAGCTAGGGTTAGGCTAGGCCAGAATGGGGAGGTATCGAATGAATTTAGCATTGGTCGAGGAGTCTGCCAAGGTTGCGGGCTCGCACCACTGTTATTCCTTCTTTACATCAACAAGCTTGCCCCTGAGTTAAGCCTAAATACTCCTGATGTTCCTAAATTTAACAGCTTACCACTACCTGTTTTGTTAGACGTGGATCACGCTGTACTTATTGCCCACATCCTTAAAGCGTTACGTCTGTTAGTGCGATATTTTGTGTCTTTTATGGCAAATCTTGATTTCACAACAAATAACGCTAAATCTTTCATCATGACAGGCGGCCCCAAGCCCACCAAACTCATGAGTATACAAACAGGTACCTATTGTTTAGCAAGCACTGATGCATTCTCCATTTTAGGAGTGTCTTTTGGTTCATCAGGCTCATGGGCCCCACATGTTTCAAATTAAAGAGCAAAATTAACTAGGGCTACAGGATCACTTCGTGGTCTCCCTTGCCCGTCAGGAGGGAGGGCACTTTCCCCATTGTGCAGATTTACGCCGCCCAATGCATTCCTATAGCGAAATATGGGGCTGAAATTTGGGGTTTATAAGATAACGAAACTCTTCAGAGGAAAGAAAACTGCTTTCTTAGGAAACCTTTGGCTGTCTACCCATTTACCCTTTACTACATTTGCCACAAGAAATTGGGAGTTAACTACTTAAGCGACTATATTCGCATAAAACCCTGTTTATTGTGGCTATCTATATGGAAGAAGGAGGAGGTGGGACTAACTAGGGATATAATTATGGGCAGTTTGACATGCAACAGGGGCCTGTTGATTCCATGGTTAGCGCATGCCAAAAACATTATTCGCCGAGATTGGTTCTCCCCATATTTTTACTTCATGGCTTCCTGTGCTGGTATCAACAGAACGCAGTTGCAACCTCTATTGTTCGCTCATTTTCAGGCAGCGGGGGATATTGCAGAATGGCGGAAAATATTCATTGTAACATTTTTTAACTTAAATCCAGAACATTCCCCGACTACTTATTTATAGAATAGTAGAGGACACTGGGCACGTTCATTGTTGTTCTGTTTTAGGGCAATCAAAAGCAAATATTTGCTTTGCTTTCCGCTTGGATATCAGCAAAATTTGGAAAGTAAGGTCTGCCCCCCTAACAATGTTTCCGGCCAATCAATGCTCCATGTTTTCTTTTTTTTGTGATTTTTATAGAATTTACACCAAAAGGTATATAATGCCTTTTTAAAATGTAAGACTTTTCGACAGTGCACCCAGGCTTACCATTATCTTCAGCAACTCTTAGATGAAGAGTCTTGCCTCTGTGTAAGCTTATTTCTCTGTTCAGCTGTGCGATCCCATAGCACTATGCACTTTAGTAAGTGAGTTTTTAAAGATGTTTTTATATATTTTTATCTGATGCTTTTGGTTTTAATATTGTGCTGTTGAATTGCACTGTACTGCTGGTTTTACATCTCTAGATTATGTGCTGCTGGTTTTATGTATCTTTTTAATGAGTGTGCTGTTGTGGTTTATTTTTTTAACCGAATAAAGTTTATTATTGAATTGAATGGTACTTGGAAAGCAGACTCACGTCTGCACCCTATTCCTACAGATTTCAATTTTGGGTATGGCAAAGCTTTGGTTGACAAAAAACTTTCTGAAATTCAACCATGATTTTTGTGTACAAACCAAACTGACTGTGATTGGATGCCCCTGAGCCCCGGGGCTGGTCATATTATTAATGGCAAAATATGAGGAACACTGGATCTATGATAATAATTCCTAAATCAGGAAGTTTTCCTTCTGGAAAAAGTACATCGACGATGTGCTGATGGTGTGCAATGGCAGTATCGAAGGCCTGAATTTATTTCATGGCAGATATATGATTTTCACTAATAGTAAAGTTGAAATACATTTTTTGGGTCTCCAGATGAAATATGAGGATGGACTGATATACACATCCCTTTATAACAAAGCCACAGGCTTATTTTTTTTCTAGCCACAACAGCTTCCATCAGCGAAATGTGAAAGATAATTTGCAATACAGTACATTTTTGTGAATACAACGGAATTGCATTAAGAAGGAATATTATTTTACGAATGCTAATGCCCTACTGGAAAAGCTCTGCTTGAGGAACTATTCAGGAAAACTACTGCGAACGTCTCTGAAGAGAGCGTCGTTCACACCTAGGGAAACCTTATAGCAAATTACTAATATACAAACTGAGGACTGTGCCGCTTGACAAACGAAGGTACGAAAATTGTTTACATTAATATCAGAATTAAACATGAATAGTTCACCAACTGCAATACAACAAATGGTATTTTACATAATTAAATGTCCATGTGATCTGGCATGCACTGGGAAGATTTCACAGGAATTAAAAAAAGGATTATGCAACATAAATCACGGCTAGAAAATAGGGTGATGGCGGCCGCCATCGGTACAACATTTCATTGATTTCAGAGACTGAATTTTCATGGCGTGTGCTGGAACATGCAATACCGAGGGGTGTAGAGACGGAAACTACTCTACTTCACTTAGAGGCTAAATTAATCATGAAATTGCAGACAATTGAAAAGGGACTGAATGAGCTATCTGAAATTCATAACATTGTTTGAGCTATATAGATGAATGAATGAAGGAGTTTATAAAGCGCAAACATATGCTCCAACAGGAACGTCCCAGAGCTAGTTGCAGTTAAAAAAAAGAAAAACGACTAGCAATTCCTGCCTAAAAGGAGTAAAGATAAAATTCACAATTCTTCCAATTACAACTGTCCTAAGGAAGACCTCATTAAAAAATGTGTCGTTCACATGAAAGACCAAAGCACTAGGCAGATAATGGGTGCTTTTATGCCATGGACATACATGAATCCCGATGAACCACAACAAAAATTTCTTTTCCATATGCATTATAATGGCACCCCAAAGGGAACAGTAGTAATTACATTGGCCTGAACTGTCCCAATTATCAGATGTTGTGGTTGAAATATGTTGAAAGAGATGTGCATAAAACCACTGTGTTTTGTAGTTTTCTGTTTAGGTATCTATCTATGTATATATTTATTCTCTGGATACTGTGGGGCCGATTCCGATTCGGGCCGGAAATCTCTCCGACCGAGCCGGACCCGGAGAGATTTCCGACCGAATCGGACCCGTGCAGCCCGACCGAACGAGTACGTTGCGTCCGTATGCTATCGGACTCGATTCGGTCGGACTCCCATTGAAGTCAATGGGAGCCTGTTGTACGACGCGTACCCGGGCTCCCATTGACTCAATGGGTGCGATGCGGACAAGGGCGCCCCCCACAGCGTGTACGCGGCGAAGCGATTCGCCCCGTACACGCACAGGTAGGGGGACCCATGGGTCCCCCTGTGTGCGACTCGCGCGGCTACGCGTTCAGGGGGTCCGACACGGACCCCCGAAGTACGGCTCCGACAGCTCTTCTGAGCCGGAGTGTGCGGCTCGGTCGGACTGCTCGCGGCGCGCATCGTACTCACCCGGCCGGGAAACGTCTCCATTGCGCGGTGCGAGTCGAGTCCGAGTGAGTCGGTCGGTGCGGTTCGAGCCGGCAACGAGTCGGTCGGAGCGGTCGGGATGCCCGGACGAGTCGGTCGGCGATTTCGCATCGTACTCGCTCGTCCGGACGCGCGTACGGATCGGTCGGGAAACAGGGCTCCGAATCGGATCCGGTAAAGCCGAATCCGATTCGGAGCCCTACCGGCCGAGATCGGAATCGACCCCTGAATGTCAAATATACTTGAGAATTTTGCCAGATGAATTCTTGTTAAATATAATTTTTGATCATGCCAGTGTCTGGTGAATGTGCCTACATGTGCTAACTTAATTTTGTATTGGACGTAAAACATAGCAACGGGTTAATTGAAGATTCCATGTTACATCATAATGAATAATATTTAATATATGGCAAGTGAAGGCGCTGTTCTGTAGCTTAACTTTCTTAAAGTGGCATTTTCAAAATTGTATTAAAAAATCTGACTTTATCATCAAAGAAACTTTTAAATTACAATTCATTTGAGTACAAACATGACATTTCTCCTGCTCTCAATTAAATGTTAGCACTAATTAAATGTAATAAGGTAACCCATGTTATGCTATGGGAGAGGTAAGTCATACAGCAGTGAAAAATTAATGCAGGAGTTGTTCACTACCAGGACATGCAAAACATAAAAACATATGTCCTACTTCTTAATTGCAATGTACCCTGTCCTATGAGCTGTCCAGGGCCTATCTTAAGGGTGACGTATGTTTTAATAAGAAAGTTTGAAGCCTGGCAAAAAGTTGAGTTTGTCAGGTCGAATTTGCAGTTTAAAACAGTACTACAGGCTTCACTGGCAGGCCTGATACATGTTTTAAAGTGGGTGGCATAATGAGTGCTGCAGGCCCACTAGCAGCATTTAATATACAGGGCCTGGCTACATGTAGTACCATGTAATAGGGACTTATGAGTAAAGTAAATGTACCAATCAGGTATAGGCCAATTTTATCATGCTTTAAGGAGAGAGCACAAGCACTTTAGCACTGGTTAGCAGAGGTAAAGTGCACAGAGTCCTAATGCCAACAAAAATAAATTCAGGAAACAGCAGAAGTGAAGACAAAATGTTTGGGGCTTACCTTGCAAAGAAGGCCAAGTCCAGCAGTGGCTTTTTAAAGGGTGAAGCCTTAGTTTCCTTTTCACCAGCACCAGGATCTCAGCATTGGTTCTGTTTAAATAAAGAAACCTCTCCTTAATTGAATGGAACATCTAGACTAGTAAAGAGATAAACTTGGTATAGGTTGTTGACCTGTTTTCCAGCTGACAGTGGATGTGAGCATCTTCTATGTACATTTGGGCGTAGGCCTGGGTGGAAATTCAATTATACCGGAGTAATTTCGGTAATTCCATGTTACTCTTTGATGCTGAATTACAAATAATTATGTGATTACTCCTCCTCGCATACTTTGGTAGAAAAAATCCTACAGCAGGAGTACATTTAGCGAACGGGCACTTACACTCACTATTCGTTTTCTGCTGTATTTATTACTATTTCTTAGTGCAAAAATGCATCCTTGTGCCCATTTTGGGGCATGTTTGTCCTAAGAAATAGTGCTAAATGCAGAATTACTCTTCTTGTGTAATTCTGCGTAGTCTTGCAGAATTCTCAAGTAATTCTGCATGATTATGCTACATAGAATTATGCGAGATATGCCCATCTCTATTTGGGAGTTCACCTACACTCTTGCTGTGTACGTTGGGTCAGAGGGTGCACATGTGTGATGAGGAGGAGACAGGCTAAAGAAAAACTTTGAGGGATTTAGCATAATGTCTTTTGTGATGACCATTCCACTAACCTTATTCAGACTCCCTGAGGGTACTTGGACAGGATCAGATCCATTTCAAACATATTTGAACTATTCCACTTTATTGTCTAGTCCGAAATCCATGTTGCTGGACAAATTCTTCTTAACTGAACTACCCCAGCTGGGTTTGATACCCAGCTGGGCATTTTTGTTCTTTCACATCAAATCCAACCAGAGGTTTCTCTTGGGTCTCTTGAAAGGTTGCCACAGCAGCAGACTGCAAGATGTTGTTGCTGGTTTCTGTCGAGGGACCAGATGTCAGGCTTGATTTTGAGTTTTGCTGGAGGAGTAGCTATCCGCTAGAGTGGCAGATGTAAGTTCTCCATCACACTGAAGGTGGAACCTCTGTGGCCTTTTGAGTTCTACCAAATGGTTGCTGAGTTTAATCCCTCGTAGTAGCTGTCTCTGTCATACATTAAGGAAAAGATGCATGTGACTTAGAGAAGTTGTGCTCAGAGAGAGGATGCATGCTAGGGATGAAAGGGAAGGAGATGGGCATTTGAAACAAGCATTGGCATAGCCAATAGGTCTCGCCTTTGGGACCTTATGTGTTTAGCCATGTGTTTAGTTCATATTTTATATGCTGCCAGAGAAATGCTGTGGTCATGCCATAGAATTCGTCATGTAGCTACAGCTAACTCTTTTTAACGTGTTGAGCGGTAAGGGTATTTGTTCGGAATTGTGTCATGTGTAGTTGAAGTCAGCCATTGAAATGCAAGAGTAAAAAGGAGTAGTGTACAAAGTGAACAAGCATTGGCCGCGCGGCCGTAAAAGTAACGCCGACCGGCCGCGAAATGAAAAAATAATAAAAAAAAAAAAACGCGAGTGGTGACGCGAGTTGTGCGCACGCACGCGCGCGATGAGAAAAAGTGCTGTGCACGTCGCGCGCGCTTGTGCGCGTAACCGCACACTGGTGGCTGCTTTCGGAGCACTTTCAAAAGCCCCTTACTAAAGTCTCGCAGAGCAGCGCATGCGCGCTGGCTCAGCGAGACCTAACAAAAAGGGAGAGGAGAAAATTAGAAGTTTTAATTAAAGGTCAACTTTTCATGCAGGATTTAGAAATATAGAGGATGCTTTTTGACGTAGCATGCAATTTGGGGTTACAGGACTATGGAGAGAAACAGCATAATTTGCAAGCAAAGATAGTGCTATATTGGGTACTTTTTTATAGCTACAAGAATCACACGAACAGTCTAACCACTGCTAGGTTTCCACTAGACCACCGCTCCAGCAAGGTCAGCTGATCAGCTTAGTGTTTGGAAGCATAAAGTAATGGTTAGATGCACATCTGTGGAAATGTCAAGACTTTAAGGGAGCAGTAACCTCAATATCATAACAATGTGAGAACATATATAATGAAAATATTGAGGAGAGTCTGCAAATACTGGAGTGGATGTCTTCTGCTGTTCGGCTCACAGAATTTATTATAAAAACAAAGCAAATCAGTTTTGATGCCTCTGGTTGTAAAATGGCACAAGTTGGAGGGCAAGGTGAGCGTCCCCAGATAGCAGAACCCAACAAAAACTAGTTCATAAAATGGGAGAGTGAAGGCAAAAACTTTGGAGATGACCCTGCAAAGAGTGCTAGGTCCAACCTACATTAATAGGCATTAAGGCAAAGATGCATGTGAGTTAGAGAGGTTGTGTTTAGAGAGAAGGGGCATGCTAGAGATGAAAGGGAAGTAGAAGGCCTTTTGAAATAAAAAAGGAATCTTAATTTTCATGCAGGATCTAGAAATATAGAGGATACTTTTAGAGATAGCATGTAATTTGAGGTTGCAAGACTATAGAAAGAAACAACATCATTTTCAAGCAAAGATAGTGAAATATTAACCTCTTCCGTGCTCATGACGGCTCCCGGCCGTCATGAGTCACGGTAGTCGTGTGCTCATGACGGCCGGGAGCCGTCCGAACGTTGCCGCTCCGCCCACGCATGGTTAATTCCCCGCCTGTGCGGGAGAATTAAAGAGTGGGCGGAGTTCGGACTGCTCCCGGCACACGCCTACTGTGACTCATGACGGCCAGGAGCCGTCCTGGGCTCCCGAGCGCCACGCCCAGCCCCACCCCCCCTCGCACCGCAGCGGAATTTGCCGCGCAGCGAAGGGGTTAAGTACTTTTGATAGCCACTAGAATCAGGTAAACAGCCTGTAAATTGCTATGTTTCCACTAGACCTCTGCTCCTGCAAGGTGAGCTAAAGGATTGGAAGCATAAAGTAATGGCTTAACACATGTACTGGGAAATATCAAGAGTTTTAGTCTGTGCTTGAAGGAAGCAGTAACCTCAAGATCATAACAATGTGAGAAAATATATGATGAAAACATTGAGAAGGAAAGTCAGTGTATACTGGGGGGATGTCTTGTGTTGTTCAAGTTTGACTCACAGTATTAATCATAAAAGGAATGCGTATTCTTTTTGATGCACCTCATTGTAGCATGGCACAAGTTGGAAGGTGAGGAGAACTTCCCCAATCAGCAGAAGTGAATTGCCTGCATTCCTGTGGCTGGATGGCAGAGATTTAGAGGTGAGGAGGAAGGTAAACGGGTTCCCTTTGTTAGCAAGAGGCTGATTATTAAATTTTCTGAAGCATTGCTCCTTGGCAGATGACAATAGGAGCTGCAGGGCTGCAGACGCTGTCTGTTTAAGGTCAAGAGGACCCTTCAGGTTAGGCCCAGTCTTTTTCCCTTCTTAATCACAGCCAAATGCAGTACCACAGACCCCTTTGTGAGTGCTCCACGTTGGAGACCAACCTGCTGTTAGGCGCATCACCCACAAAGACTGAGTCAGGAGAGCAGCCAGGAAAGGACATTTAGATTCTGGTACAGGTGAGGTCGCTTTGTCAGATATAAATTGAATTAGAGCTTCAGGTTGCAGGTCAAAGAGGAAAAAAACAGTACAGAGTACAGTAAAGTGATAACAAGATTTTTAAAATGTGATACCTGTGACATAAAACACTGCAATACTACATCCTGCCTGCCCCAAGTGTTAATAAAGCATCTATTTATACACTGTCCATAAACATATTTGTCACAGTTTCAATAGAAACCATTCATAATCAGTCTACTGATATTTTCACTAGAGAATATATTATTTTTAAATAAATCTTTAAACTAGGGGATGTGTATAAGTCAGTATTTCTAAAGCTGAAATCGCTCTAACACATTCAAAGGGTTTAGTGCTCTAAAAATCAACAGACATGTAAATAAAATAAAATTAACTTGTTCAACATACTATCAACATGTTGGTTTTTAGAGCTGGTTGGACTCCCATTTTAGAGACAAGTTAGCTTGCATTCTGGACATCACTTAGTTTCTCGTGATTTGGTTTTATCACACACTCTATTGTGTCACATTTTAGATGTGACCGGGAGTTGGCTGCCTCATTGTCTAATGCTACACACAGCTGAGTGTTCCTTTCCAAAATCCAATCATGTGGTATTTCCATGCATTACACAAACTGTTTTCTATTCCCATAATCAAGGGGCTGGACGTTATACAATTCTCATCACCATGCTCTCAATGCCACATACCCTCATCTTGTCCACACCCAAATGTTAAATACTGCATAATGTACAGCGTGACTCGGGGTGAGTGCAAGGTTCAAGATGAGGACAGAAAGTAAGTGGAAAATACGGAGTTTCCTGAGGTCTATTTCCATGAAAGTCTGTATGTTTTTTTTTTTTTTTAAATGAGGCCTATTTCCATTAAAGTCTGGATGTGTTTTTTTATTTTATTTTATATATATGTGTGGTATGTGACAGAAGGTCACTCCAATAGACCAATCACATCAGGGGTCTAAGAGGCTGACCATTATAATTAACGACCCCCTTTGAGATACTTTATAAAACCTACAGTGCAGGTCCAAAGGACTTCGAAAGGAAGTTTGGGCCGCAGATACGTCATATAGAACTCAACAGATCCTTAGCACAAGGTTTTTAAGTCAATCTGTACATTTATGGACATTAAACCGACGTGTAATATGTGCCAGCAAAGTCTGATCTTGGGACGAAGTGCCTCAGGGCCATGTTTCCCCCTTTATAACTCTGCAAAGAAACTCTACCATTTCAACAGAGGTCAACTGAAAAATAAAACCATTGCTATTTCTGCTGGAATATTCCTCCACAATATGTTCCCAGATGGATGGAAAGCTTTGCTAGCAGCATGGACAAAGAGCCCCGCAGGCGTCTTCCCAAAAGCCACTGACCAGGCCATTGTGCTTGCAGAAGCTCTTTACCTACCCTGCAACCCCACCAACCCAGAGTGATGGCATAGGGCACATCCAGTTGTCTTTGGCTCTCTCCAGAGGCGATGCATCCATAGTTGACTCTGGGAGTCTGCTCCTTCCCAGACCTTTCAGATTGTGCTACACAGTTTACTAGAGAGTTTTATTGAGCTCAAACATGACCCGAGGGTATCAGAGCACTGTACATGGCACAGGTTACTGTGACAAAGATTATGAATAAAACATAAAAGTGAACTTACTTACAATATGTACAGGTAGTAGTTACTAATACAGAAATCCTGAGTAAAATCTAAACTTAAAGCTGTTGCTTACTTACAATATGCACAGGTAACATAAGATGGCATACGCCTTAGCTTATGACTGACCGTATGTACAAGCAATGGCACAGTGAGTGATTACATCAGATGTGTCCGTCTGAGGATGGTCATGTGGTCAACGGGGATAAAGACTAAGGTAGTGCTCAAGAAGAATTGCTTTCACATTTCTCTTGAAGGAGGCCATGAAGGTTAGCTCCTTTTTAGGTCTCGCCTAGCGTTGCAGAGCGCATGCGCTGTCGCTCTGCGAGACATATTGTGGATGAGGAGATTTCAGAAGGGGACTTGAAGCCCCGCCCCTCATTTTCATTGGCTGGTGTCACGTTTATGCGAAACGGTGGCCTGCCATTGGAAATGAGGTTTTTTTGTTGCCTCCCTTTCTCCTTTTCGTCCGGCCCATCCGGACTGGATCGTCTGCTTTTTGGCTGTCGTGAAGCAATTTCTTATCAGAAGGAGGCGTGCAGTGACGGATCATGTTTCCGAATGTACTGCTGCTGTAAATTATACGACAGTGTCCGCCCTGACCTCGCTCCTGTTGCTGTCCTGTTCTGTCCTGCCAAAAGAACACAGTGAAAGACAACTCCGGCCATATTTCTCCAGCCATATTTTTAAAATACTCTTTAAATCCTGGCAGCTGTTGTTAGATTGTGAGAGGGGGGGCGGCGGAGCAGAGGGAGCGAGCGGGGCACCCTGACAAAGCACTTCAAAATGGCGCAGGAGAGGAACGGCAGCAGCAGCCATGACGGACTCCTTTCTGCTTCTACGTGACTGAGACCTCACTGCATGCAATAAAATAACGATTATTATCGCCCGCAAAAATTCATGCAGCTCACGTTTATTTTCGAACTTTTTTTTTAGTACGCTCAACAATGCGACACATTTGGCAAACTATTGATCTGTGCTCCGCCCGTTAGGCCCGCGGACGGCTCGCCTCTTCTTGGTACGTGAACCGGGCCATGAAAACTGGTTTGCTAAAACAAGTCGTTACCACTTCTGCCGACGGCGGATTTCAGCACTGTTTACAGAGACACACTGCGTTTTTCCGTGGCCCGCGCTGAAGCGCAGCCAGAATACAAGCTCTTTACGTGGAATAAATGTGAAAAAGCAGCCGAGGCGATACCTTGAGTGTAATGAGTCGCGTTTATGTAAATGCGCCGCGTTTGGAAGGTCGTATCTCGAGGTGTAATCGCTCGGTTATGGCGCTACCTGGCTGCTTTGCCTGTGTTTATTTATGCTGCTGCCGGGGTGATATATTGCCAGTTGCAGGGGCATAAACATAGCTGGCTCTCATTAGCGCACCGCGGATGATTGGTCGTTATATTTAAAGGTAATTGATGGCCTAGAAGAGCTGGAGCCGGCTCAGGCCCCGGTGCCGGTTCCAAGCAGCGGCTTATCCGGGCAGGCTCCGCATCTCGGCCTCATCTCACACCCACTATCCCCAGTGCAAGATCCTGGAGACGGAATCTATCGATAATGCATGGGTGTACAAGAGCTTCCCTTTGCAAGCCCGCCTGCACTAACCTATTTATTTACCACATGTACTTATTATCACACTTGCTGCCTTCACAGAGAACCATGCGCCTCTTGTGAGCAGAGCACAAACTCGTCCTGGCTGCTGCTCTTACTTAACACATACAATTATATTTTATTTCATGTTTAATTGTTCAGCAATGCTGGCGCTGATTTATAATTGGCTATCGAGCTCTCCTTGTGCTTCCACCTATGGACAGTGCTGCTGTTTTATTGATCGCTGCTTTCATTATTTCAAAGTGTTAGCACGTAAAGCAGTAAGTAGTTCGAGTGCCCTCCATGAGTCCGTGTGTGTGCAAAATGTGGGTGTGTCAGCGTATGTGCAAGCATGAGTCAGTGTGTGTGAAGTTGTGGGTGCGTGCATGAGCGTGTCGGTGTGTGTGTATGTGCGGGCATAAGTCAGCTTGTGTGCAAGTATTGGTGTGTGCATGAGTGTGTCAGCGTGTGATTAAGTGGTGGGTGTGAGTGTCGCCAGTGTGCAAGTTGTGTGTGTCAGCGTGCGTGTAAGCACGAGTCAGTGTGTGCACAAGTTATGGTGTGTGTGTGTCAGCGTGTGTGCAAGTTGTGTGTGTGTGGAAGTATGAGTGTGTGCATGAGTGTGTCAGTGTGTGCGCAAGTTATGGTGTGCGTGTGTCAGCATGTTGTGTGTGGGAGAGTGTCAGCGTGTGTGCAAGTTGTGTGTGAGTGTCAGTGTGTGTGTAAGCACGAGTCAGCGTGTGTGCAAGGTATGGTGTGTGTGTGCCAGCCTGCTGCGTTGTGTGTCTGTCGGCCTCGGCAGGACCCCGGCCCTTCCCCGGTCCAGGCGAGGAATGTGCTCTCCACCCACATCCTCACCCAGCCTCCTCCGTCACTCCCTCCCTCTCCCTGCAGCCTCTTCCTCCCCAGGGACAGCGGCCCTCCCCTGGCCCATCCCCAGTCCGCCCCACAACCTCACCCAGCCTCCCCCGTCACTGCTCCCCACCCCAGCCTCTCCCTCCCCAGGGACACCGGCCCAACCCCAGCACGCCCCAATCCGTCCATCACTGCTCTGCAGCGCGATTACCCTGGCACCCAAGGCGCTGGAGGCGGGGGTGCTGCACCTACCCTGGCACCCAAGGTGCTGCAAGTGGGGGTGCTGCACCTACCCTGGCCCCCAAGGTGCTGCAGGCGGGGGTGCTGCACCTACCCTGGCACCCAAGGCGCTGGAGGTGGGGGTGCTGCGCCTACCCTGGCCCCCAAGGCGCTGGAGGTGGGGGTGCTGCATGCTCACCATCTATACATTCCATCTTGCATTTTAAGATCCTTTTTTCATATTTTTATTCATCCATTTACACCCCTTTACGTTAACATAGCCTTAGCTTTACTGTACAGTTGCTATAGAAGCTTATAGTATGATATAGTGTGCACTTTTTTCTTTAAATTATCACTCCACTTAAAAAACATAACTAAAAAACATTGCCATTTACAATGTCAATAGCTCCAACTCCAACAAATGCGAGACCTATTGCATTGCAAATGCTTGTTTCTGGTGAGAGGTAGTTCCTGATTCTTGGTACGTTTCCTAGAAAGGATTGTGCATACATTCTTTCTTTCATGAGTCTGGGTGGTTTCCAGAAGTTCGAGCGAGTGCTGCATATGGAGCACTGTCCCCCGATCTCATCGATGTTGTGCTGGGTATTTTGGATTTCTGTGGTGGACTGTGTGCTGTCTTGTAGTCTGACCAGAGCTCAGGCTTTTCGGAAATGTTCATCTTCTCATTATTCAAAAACTATTTCACCCTCTCGGTTTTTCAGTGCTGCTTTATTTGCTGAGTTTACTCATGCAAAAGTGCTTTCCCATGGCTACCATAATGCATGACGACATTTTGGAATAGCCATTAGGGACATTGGCAGAAAACAAGCGGTGTATATTGCCATTAACCTGGATTGCAGTGATGTTTAGAGGAAGAACGGTGATACTAAAATTGTATTTTTTCCTTTCAAATGGGGAGCCCCGCTCCAGCAGTAATAGTGATGTGTATGTGACTGGAGAAGCTCAAATTACCGAGGCATCCTGCTGTGTCTGGACTCAAATGTTTTAAGTCACTGTGTCTAAACACCAAAACTATAACTCTCACAATAATGATTCACATGTTTAGAACTAAAAAAATAAATACTTAAAATAATACACTGGACGCCAGAAACACTGTTCCAAACATACCACTTCCCCTATGTTTCTTACACTCAGACCCCATCTCGTACTTCCTCAGTGCCGCAGTGTCCTTCACCCCGTTCACTGGCTGAGTAACAAAAACATCTATACAAACTACAGCAAAGGAGTTAATGCAGAGGCCTCTGTGAAACCAGTGAGGCGGTCCAAGGCCAGAAGGATTCAGGGAGTCCAAAGCCAAGAGGACAGTAAGCAATCAATCAATCAATCAGGGTTGGTAAAGAGCAACTACTCATCGGTGAGGGTCTCAAGGCGCTGGGGGAAGTGGAGATAACTCTCGCTCCATGTATTTCTGAGTTGCAAAGAGATCAGTACACAAACGAGGTATGCACACAACAACCTCGGAAGGATTAAGACAGGCAACCCTGCAGGAAATCAAACCTGTGATCTCATCAGAGAGTGATTAACTTTCTCAGTGATCTTCCAGATGTGAAATACATCAACGTTTGGAATATATTCCCTCTGCTGACGCATCCACCATGAACAGTTTCAAAGATGAGCATAAGAAAAACGCACTGTTTCCTGCATGACTTCTGCTCCAGTCCAAAGTGACCTCAGTTCACCAAAATGCCAGAGGTATGTTAACTTCCATTCACCCTTTAGATGACCTCGGGTTTAATCCCCTTCCTTAGCCCCTCAGGTTCTTCTTTGCTGTTGAGTGTAGGGAACGGAAAAAGAACAGTGATAGTAGAAAATTAGCACATGGTTTTCCGACTGTTCCTGTCTCTGCCACCCCTTGCTATTCCTGATCTCAAATGCCACACAGGCAAAGGAAAACTGTTGCTATCACCAACAGCTGGTAATTCTGGTCCACCATGACATTAGACGCCCTTAATAAAGAGTACTATATGCACAATGGCACACCAGCTTTATTGGTTCAATGCATAGTTCTGAGGTGATGTGACAATGTAAAGCTGGTACCTAGCCATTTAACTGTATAGAGGCAGAATAAAGTAAAATGTGTTCTCAATTCCAATATGAAGTGGGAAACATATGGACTAAAAATATAAGATACCATTAGTCTACTTCTGTGGTGGATGGGCTTTTAATGTTCAGTGAAAACAACAGCACCTCCACCTTGACTGACCTCCATGAAATTCCACAGTGAGGAGCAGTTAAGTGGACCCCATATCACGTATGAACATTAGCCAGAGTTTTCTTTATTCAACAAGGTAATGGCTGGCCAGGGTGCCTGTATGCCCTGATGCCCTGATGCCCTCAGATGTCCACAGAGCCCACTGGTCACAGTCTATAGTTTCTACTAGCATGACACCCACGGGGACATTGCTGCTTGCTACTAATGCAGGACAAGAAAGGGCAAAGCTGGAGGCTAAGCAAGTCCTGGAGCAAAGAGCTAAGTTTCACATAGTATGCTCCTCAAAAGGGCATCTTCTCCAGCTACAGATGGTAACTGGAAGTACCCACAGGTTCCCACCGTACAGTGGAGCGGTCAGGGCAAAGCAATCTCACCTGTAATGAAAGAAACGAGCTTCCAGTGTCTCCCTTGTTGATGTGCAGCAAGTTTCCTCAGCTTGAGCAGCTGAATGGAGTCTCCTTGTTCTTCATATTAGTTGGCTTTCTACGGTCCGGTCAGATAGCTTGTTCCTTGCTAGCCTGGTGCAAAGCTCTGGCCTGGTGAGCTAAACCCCAGCTCTGTTAGATTCCTTTCACAGGTAATTAGTCTCAGAGACACTGTGTCCAGACCATTTTCCTTGGTCTTACAGGGGAAATAGCAATCAAATGTCTTGATTCCATTCCTGAATCTCCACGGCCCTGGTGTGTGCTTGGTCTGAAAATGTGTACAGTGTTGAACAAATCACTGGCTGATGGGGCCATTCTTTTATCATTCCCTGATGGACCGGCTAATCAAATCAGAGGGTCTGCTTGTTTTTAATCCTGGGTGCCTCTCCCATCCTGGGGTATATTTCCTGCTTGTTCACTGCATGATCAGTGCATGAGAAAGAGCTGCTGCCCCCTCTCTCTGGGTCCCTGTGGTATTAGTTAATCAAAAGAGTAATGACACCTGTCTCCAGATTAGGCTATTAGTCACCAATGGTGAATAACCCACTTTATTCAATAGGTGGCTTGGTCACATTTGTCTAAACTTGAAAGCCATCACTCACTGTTAGATGCAATGTGTACACTGCAATATACAGTGTATACATTGCAAACGTCCCCTGTTTGATGAATTTATCTACATATTTACAAAACAAATTAATTGACAGATGGTGTACATCTTGATGAGACCCACAAGTTGACACCATTTACTCAAAAAGTTGACAATATTTAAGGGTTGTTCTTCCAATGTTGGAAAGGAAGATCTATAATTCATATTGGACTTGGTCTGTTGCCTATTGTTTTCACATACTTACCACAGTTGACCTTATTTTAAAAGTCTACTTCATTTTGTTTTGCATGATGGTCAATCAAGGAGTGAACTCCGCCAGATACCGTGACGGACCAGTTACTTTAAATTCGGTGTAGACTCCTTTACCAGTTCTATCAGAGTAGCCACAGCACATTGGTGGATACAATGGCAGCGACAAAGGTACCTCTTTGATAGAACATCTTGCTTCGAGCAGCTCCAAACAAGATCTTTCAGAGGACAGAGAACTGCTGTTTTGGTGGCTCCACCATTACTGTCCTCCTCTAAATCAGGCCTTTAGTATAAAATTGGTTCCATTTACACTTATGAAAACCAGACTATGGGAGTCTAGGCATTATTTCCAATGCATAGTCTGAGATACAAACTCAAGAGCGTTGGCAGTAGGCACCTTCTTGGTTGCGGCGCGTGGTACCCTGTAAGTGGTGAAAAAATGTGCTCAAATTATATTATGAGTCCAGGACATCCCAAATTTACATTGTTGCCCTCATTTTGAAGTGGGATTTTTTCACTGCTCTCCAATGCAAACAGTTGTTGAATTGTTTGGCTCACATATGTGCAGGTGTTACCTTTTAATGAAACAAGATCACTGTTAGAACTGTGGGTCTCTAGTTGGCAGAGGTAGGTACCTTTGTCCAAGTAGGGACCCTTGCTTCTAGTCAGGGTAAGGGGGATACACACTTTAGATCACCCCTGCTCACCCGCTTGGTAGCTTGGCTCGAGCAGACAGGCCTATCCCAAAGGCAATGTGTAAAGTATTTGTACTCAAAACACACAGTCATACAGTGATAACACCACAAATGGACACCACACCAGTTTAGAAAAATAAAGTATCTTTTTCTAAACTCTACAAGACCAAAAAGACAAAAATCCAGCATACATGTTGTAAAATAGCACTTAAAAACAGTTAGTTCTAAAATAAAGATGGTAGAAAACAAATAGCTCCACCTGCGGCTATTACAACTTCGTGACAGCAATAAATCCAAAGTACGTCGCCAACCGTGAGGTGTGTGATGTTGGGCATGGAGTCACACGGACCCCCAGACAAACAGTACCTTGGAAAACGAAGTCTATGATGTTGCACGGCGTCGTGGAGGTGAGGCGTCGGTGCCGAGGTTGAGTCCGGCTGCCACAGGGGAGGCGAGGTATCGTGTCTGCGACTGGTCGAATCCAGGACAGGGGAAGTCAGTTGTGTCGGCGGTGAGGCGTCAGTTTCGGTGAGGCAATGCGAAGTCGGCGAGTTCGTGGAGTCACCCTTGATGGTTATCAGCGCCGTGATAACAGGATGCAGGCACTTGCGATGATGAAGTAGGTGCGAGCGCTGGCATCGGGAATGCCAATAACTGCAGGCGTTAGCAGGTGTTGAAGGGCATCGGAGCTGCGCTGCAGGCCGGGCGGTGCGTCGTGCACTTCACAAGCAGTGCCCCTGGCCGCGGAGCAGGTCGCAGCGTCATTGCTGACGGTGTCAGAGATTGCTTTTCTTGCTTCTTTTAAGTTTCTTCCAACTCCCAACAGCAGGAACAATCTCTAGAGGCCCAAAACTGGAATAGGCACCTTCTGGCACCCCTGAGTATGGAGTTCAGGGGAGCTGGGGGTGAAGTCTTTGTGTCCCTGAGAAAAGTGGCATTTTCAAACACACAATTTAAAAGCCATCTTTACTAAAAGATGTGTTTATTAAATTCAGAGTTCAGAGAGCCTAAACTTCATCTCTCTATCTTGTCCCAATGGGAGGTTATACTTGTAAGATGTTACAAAGTATCATCCATGTTATCCTATGGGGCAGATAGCCTTTCAATAGTAAAAAACGAACTACACTATATTTCACTATAAGGACATGTCACACACACCAGCACATGTCCTACCTTTCACATACACTGCACCCTGCCCATGGGGATACCTTGGGCCTACCTGAGGGGTGTCTTAACATGTAAGAAAAGGAAAGGTTAGGGCCTGGCAAGTGGATGCACTTGCCAGGTCGACATGGCAGCTCAAAACTGCGCTCAGACACTGCAGTGTCAGGTCTGAGTTACATTTGCAGGGCTACTTATGTGTGTGTCACAGTCAGTGCTGCATGCCCACTGGTAGCATTTGATTTACAGGCCCTGGCACACTCAGTGCACTTTACTAGGGACTTATCTGTAAATCAAATATGCCAATCAGGGAGAACCAATTGTAATGCCAATTTATACAGGGAGCACTTGCACTTTGACACTGATCAGCAGTGGCAAAGTGGCCAAAGCATCTAAGCCAGAAAAAAGGAAATCCTGCACAGCATCAAAAATATAGGAGGGAGAGGCAAAAAGTCAGGGGAAATCACGCCAAAGATGCTAAGTCTAACACGTGTCCCCTCCATCTGAAAAGTCTGGCGAACTACCCACCCTCTTGGGAGTTCTCATTACTAAGGGGGGAGACTCTGGACAGACTGTAGAAAGGTAGGATCCTTCTGCATGTTTACCCCCACTTTTTGCCTGGTGCTAAGCTGTATTTTGGCTAATCTGATTGGGATCCTACTAATCAGGACCCCAGTCTATCCTAAATTGTTGTGTTCAGTACTTAGGTACATCCCCGATTGGATACTGGGGTAACCTTGTCAGTCCCCAGTATATGGTACCCATGTACCCAGGACATAGATACCCCAGAGGTCTCCCATGGGCTGAAGCATGTATTATGCCAACCGTGAGAGATCATTCAAAATGGAACTACAGGCCTGCCATTGTGTAAGTTGGTGCCTGCACCACTTACTAAAGATATAGTTTACTATATCTAAGGGTCACTGCACTTAAAACCTATAAGTCACCCCTATAGCAGGCCTTGACAATCCTGAAAGCAAAGTGCTTGGTTCTAAGTGAGAGGGTGCCCCTGCATGAGAGGGACACCCCTGCAGCCTACAGAGTCCATTCTCCTGGGTTGTCAGTGAAGCAGCCATATACTATGTAGAGGGGCACCGCTTAATTACGCGATGACCATCTCGAAAACATCTGCAACAAATCCTGTCATGTTTGGTATCAAACATGTTGGAATCATACCCCCACACCGTAAATGGTGTGGGAGTATGATTCCAAGCACTGGGAGAGCCCTCCGTTAGGCTCTCAGTGTTCCCGGTACCAGCCTTCTAGTCCCGGACAGCACAAAATGGTTGCTGCCGACCAGAGACACATTTCTGCCCTCCTGCTGCTGAGCCAAGCTTGAGCAGAGGAAGGTGGAACAATAGGAATCCTGTCACAGGGAGGTGTGACCACCTCCCAGACAGGATTTAGTGAATTGGGGCTGGGTGGGTGTGCTTGCCAGCGCCAGAAAGTCTGCATGAGGGGCACATTTGGTGTCCTTGTGCATAGTCCAGTTCAAACCAGTCCTGGGAGCCATTGGCTCCCGCTCTGGTGCGGAACTTGACAAAGGAAATGGGAATAAACTCTCCCCTGTCCAGACGCTCCCCTGGGAGGGTCCCCTGAATCGTCCAAACACTTTCCCTGGGGTACTTAAGGGCTTACCTGGGTATAGGTCCCTAGATTCATCGTGGGACAAGATTTAATTCCAATACCACTTCAACTTCGACCGTCTGGACACTCTGGACTTCGTAAGGGCCCGACTTCATTCCCTTGCTTGTCTGCTGCATTGTCTCTGTCTGTGCTTCATACAGAAACCCTCCAAGGCCTGTGCAGCATCCAAGACACTTGAAGGAATCTCCCTGGAAGTGAAGGAGTCACTTCCCTGCATTCACAGACACCTCAATATTGCTGACCGGCCTGCTGATCCCGAGCTCCTGCGGACTCCGAAGGGTTCAACAACACAGGTGGTGGGTTTCTGCATCCCTCGAGGCCTGAGCTGTCCTCTCACCGAGTTTGAGGCCAGTATCCCTTGTGGGGGCTGCAATACCCATACCCCTGTGTACCACATACTTTTGCAAGTGCAAAGGCTTGTTGGCATCTTTGTAAAATTAAGTAAGTAAATCCGTTTTTATATAGCACAGCTACTCACGCTTACGGGTCTCAAGGCGCTGGGGGCCGTAGTAGAAATTAAGTGAGCTATTGCCCAGAGTCACATGGTGCTGAGCTGAGCTGCCACTGGAGCCGGGGATCGAACCGTGAACCCTGTGCTCCGAAGTCAGCTGCCCTGGCCGCTGCACCACACCTCTCCACTGTGCAACAAGTTGCATCTTTGCAACAAGTGCATCGGGCTCCAAGTAGCCCAACCTTTGGCAACTTCTTCCACCAAGATCTTCAGCCACATCGCATCGTGTGCACCGTGGTCTGCTGCTTTGGTAAGCTGTTCGAGGTCCTCCTGTGACTCCAGTGCCTTCGGCCTGTGGGACCTGTGGAGGGTCATCTACGTCTTCTTTGGGCTCCCCTGATTGCTCGGGCCTGCCCTGACTCCTCTGCTTTTGGTGAGTCTCCTGGACCTTGCTGGTCCCAGCTTTGCACCTTCTTGACTTCCTTCGTGGGACAGCTCGTATCCGGCTCCTGGTTGTCCTCAGCGTCTCCTGGTCCCCACAGCTTCAGAGTCAAGGTCATCATCATCTTCCCTGAAGCACCCAACATTGGAGGGCATTCGTCTTCCAAGTCTCCTGGTCACTCCCATCTGCTGTCCCATCTGCTTTCAGGTACTCTTCTTCAAGAATGCATGTTTGGATTCCCACAGACACTTTCTCTTCTTCCAGCAGCGGCACTTTCTTGAAGACCTCCATTGGGTTTGACAGCGGTTTCCGACACAATTTCATCCCTATGCACCAGGCTTCCCTGGTGTAGGTAACTTGGGTACTAGGGTATCCACAGGTGGGTGGCTCTCCAACCTTCTGTCTTCCATGGGGTTTCTTCAGGGTTCACTGTGAAGGGTCCTTAATCTTTAAAAATCCAATCGCGACTTACACATAGGCTTGTACGGAGCACGCGGTTGTGTTCTCACACTGCACACACTCTCCATGGGATCCCTATCTACTTACCTTGGGTGGTTCTGTGGGTTCCCAGCAATTCTACGTCCTCTTGACATCGTCCTGACTCAAGTCGTGGTTCTTATACCACCTTCTTAGTATATGGTTTGGTCCCCCCCTGGGGCCCGCTGTGTATTAGTGCTATTTATTGTTTTTCTTTGCTAAAGTATTGTGTGCATTGTGTTTATCTCCGTGTTGAGGATACTGGAACTTACTAGAGAGTATTCTATAATAAATACATATTTTTATAAATACTTGGTGTGGTTCTTTTCACTTAATCTATACTATAAGATTGCATTCTGGTAAAACAAGCTGCTTTACACTCCTTCAAGACTAAGCTTGAAGGCTGTTCTATGGTTGTCTAAGACCTTTTAAATCACCATAGGGGTTGTCTGGACTGGTCCAAGGTGCCCACTTACATCAGTGGACATCACATACCTGGCCAGCTTCTCACACAGACCATCAGCATTGGTGTGTTCTGTACCTGGGCGGTGTTTCACCGTAAAGTCCATTCCCTGTAGGGAGATGTACCACCTCAACAATTTTGGGTTCTCACCCCTCATTTTCATCAACCATCTGAGGGGCCTGTGGTCTGTCAGAACCCGTAAGTGAGTTCCAAACAAGTAGGGTCTTAGCTTCTGCAGCGCCCAGACCACAGCAAAAGCTTCTCTTTTAATTGCACGCTACCTCTGTCCCCAGGGAAGTAGACTCCTGCTGATGGATGCTATGGGTTGGTCCAAGCCCTTGTCATTCAACTATGAGAGTACTGCTCCCACACCATTCTCTGAAGCATCTGTCTATTCAACAAGTTCTTGGGAGAGGTTGGGTGCCTTGAGCACAGGTGCCATGCACATGGCAGATTTCAGGGCATCAAAAGCGGTCTGACAGGCGATCAGTCCAGATCACTTTTCTTGACTGCTTCCTTGAAGTCAGCTCTGTCAAGGGTGCAACAATGGTGCCATATCCCTTGACAAACCTTCTGTAGTATCTGGTGAGACTTAGAAAAGGCTCTCACCTCCATCTGGGTCTTGGGTGGTTCCCAAGCCACAATGGTATTGATCTTAGGCTGAAGGGCGCCACCTGGCCACTTCCTACATCGTGCCCTAAGTACACCACAGATCCCTGATCTAACTGTCACTTACTGGCCTTGATAGTGAGGCCTGCCTTCTGCAGAGCCTTC
Organism: Calotriton arnoldi; assembly: GCA_963921515.1. Lineage (NCBI taxonomy): Eukaryota > Metazoa > Chordata > Amphibia > Caudata > Salamandridae > Calotriton > Calotriton arnoldi. Next base: position 304,603 of record CAWUFW010004842.1, read on the forward strand.
AACACTCCACAGAGGTGTTGCGAGTGTTCCTCTCAGCTGGAGCTGAACACAGCACTGTCATCCAGGTAGGCGGCGCTGAACTCCTCCATTCCGGACAGTACCTAGTTGACCAGTTTCTAGAATGTGGCATGGGTGTTCTTCAGTCCAAAGAGCATGACAAGGAACTGGTAGTGCCCCTCTGGCATTGAAAATGCAGACCTCTCTCTTGCCCCATCAGTCAAGGCAATCTGCCAGTACCCAGATGTTAGACCAAACATACTGAGGTACCGGGCAGCTCCCACCCTTTCAATGAGCTCATCAGCTCTGGGGATGTGCTGGGCATCAGTCCTGGTGACGGCATTGAGCCCACGGTAGTGCACATAGAACCGGAGTTCAGGTGTGGCACCGGGTGCAGCAGCTTTCGTAACCAAGACCACTCAGCTAGCCCAGGTGCTGCTGGAGGGCTCTTTCACCCCTAACGCCAGCATCTTGGAAACCTCTTCCTTAATGCTGGCCCTGACTTTGTCAGTTACTCTGTTAAATTTTGTGTTTTACAGGTAAACTGTCCCCAGTGTCCACATCATGGACACACCAATTGGTGATTCCTGGAGTCAGGGAGAACAGGGAGGCTAACTGTCCCAGCACCTGGCGACAGTCCCTCTGCTGCTCTGGAGTCAGGGTGGGAGAGAGGTTCACACCATCTACTGACCCATCATGTTCCTTGACAGACAGGAGGTCAGGAAGAGGCTCACTCTCCTCTTCCATTCCATCACCTGTAGGCACTTCAGACCTCTCATAGTAAGGTTTGAGGTGGTTCACGTGCAGGACACTTACAGGGTTCATAGGAGTCTGCAAGTTCACCAAGTAGGTTACCTCACTCTTGCACTCCACTACCTCAAATGGCCCAGTCCACTTGCCTTGGAGCGCACAATGCTCCACTGGTGCCACCACCCACACTTTTTGGCCAGGTTGGAACTCAACCAGAGTAGCATTCTGGTCGTACCATCATTTTATCTCCTCCTGGCTGGCTTCCAGGTCACTTGAGTGAGTTTCCTGGAGCTCTGAGTCTGGTTCTCGAAGGCCAGCATGTGGCTGAACACATCTTGGGGGGGTCTTACCAGGAGTTTTTCCCAGCCCTCCTTCACCAGACACATTTTCTTGGGGATGGTAAGGAGTGGTGAATTTGTATATTACACCGCACTCCTCCCACAATGAAGTCATATACCTAAATATGAAGTTTGTACCTTTGGCAGAGACCACCTCTCTTGGGAACCCCACTCGGGAAAAGATTCCCGTCAATGCACGGCTCACCACAGGGGCCATGAATGTTCTGAGAGGGACAGCTTCCGGGTACCAGATGGAATGGTCCACCAAGACCAAGATATACTTGTTGCTTAAGGCTATCTTGCGTTCCAGGGGCCCCACAATATCAATGCCCACCCTCTCAAAAGGGCTGCTCACCACAGGGAAGGGTCAGAGGGGGGCCTTGCACTTCCCTCCGCTTTTGCTGCTTGTCTGCCAATTCTGACAAGTCGTACAATGTGTGTCAGTGTGTCTTCGTATTTGGGGCCAAACGAAGTGGGTAGCAAGCCTTGTCTTGTCACTCCCCAAATGTCCTGCCAAAGGCACATCTCGAGCTAGGCCCAGCAGGAAGGTCCTGAAGCACTGAAGTACCACCAGCACACGGGCTGACCAAGTTTCAGCAACCTTAAGCTCACTGTAAAGAAGACCATTCTCCCAATGAATCCAATGTGATCCAGACTGATCACCTGCTACCTGGTCTGCAGCCTGCTGCTGCAAACCAACAAGAGTAGGGCACTCCATCTGCGCCTTGCAGAACTCCTCCCGGGAGAGACCCCCCTTGCTGCAGCCATTGGGTCAGCTCAGGTAGGTCTCCCAGTTCGGCCACTTGCTCCTCAGTAGGTTCCAGGGCATAACCTGCAAGGTCTGCCTCCTCCTGGACTGTGGTAACTTCTGGAGTGGGTTTCCAATGCCCCCTGCCCCTCCTCTTTCTGGCAGGCAACTGGGCCACTGTTTCATGCTCCAGGTCCTCTTGATTACCCTTAATGGCTGCCATTGACCAAGTGGTCACACACACCCACTAAGGCAGGCCCAGCATCTCCTAATGAGCCCGGCGTTCCACCTCCTTCCAAGGGAAACTCTCCAGGTCATTGCCAAGCAGTCAACAAGCATTGATGGACTCACAATGACCGTCAAAGGACCTGAAACCCACTCCCCCCATTCAAAGGGAACCTGCACCACCTTGCACAGGCACTCAGAGTTGCTTGCAGCAACTACAGGGCAAAGTACATTGGGGATTACCTGCTCCTCAGACCCCCATTGACACCTGACAGATGTCACACTGGCTCCTGTGTCTCTCAGAGCTTCCACCCTCCTCCCATTGATGGTCACCCACTGCAGGTACTTTTCAGTGTTATCCGGCAGGCAGGTTTCATGGACCATCTCTCTATCTCCTAATGAGAAAAGGGTCATCACAGCTAGCTTCCCACCCTCACTAGGAACCAACTCCTCCCCGAGCACTACACTAACTAACCCCGGTGACTCTGCACCAGTGGGTGCTGGTGGTGCCTTGTGGCACTTGGTATCACTCTGCATGTGACCCTCCTGACCACATACATAACACTTGCGGGGACCCCGGTTATCTGGCCTAGCCCTAGGGGGCCATGGCTTCTTACCACTGGGGGGGGCTGGGAATCTTTACCCTGGGAACTATTTTGGGGCCCTTTAGAGAACTCCTTTTGGTTACCCTTGCACCCCCACTCTTCTGCTGGGGACACTGCCCAACTTTGGCTGGCTTACCACATACCCATTGTGGACCCTGGTACTCGTCCAGCTGTCTGCCTCCTGAGCAAGCTTCCTGGGGTCAGTCAGCTTACTATCCTTCAGATGCTGGCGCAGATCTGGAACATAAAGACTACTCAAGTGCTCCCAACCTATCAAGTTGTACAACTCCTGGTAATCAGTTACCTTGCTGCCCTTTATCCAACCATCCAGTGCTCTGCAATAAAGATGCACACATTCCACCCATGTATCTAAGTCAAGCTTTTTAAAAGACGTAAACTTTTCCCTGTATTGCTCAGGTGTGAGCCCATACCTGCGGCATAAAGCCTCTTTCATATTTGGATAGGTCAGAGCACCCGCCTCCTCCAAAGGTGTCAGGGTGTTCCTCCCATTGGCCTCAAAGTGTTTCCACAGGCCCGTCCCCAGTGATCTTCAGGGACCTTATTCATACACAGTGCTACCTCATAAAATGCAAGCCAAGCATAAATATCCTCCCCCTTCTGGAAATTCTGCACTTGGTTTTTGGGACTGTATACCTTACCCCCTGGCACTGACTGTACGCTGCCACCTTTTGCACTGGACTCCGCCTGTTTGGCCTTGATGTCCAGTTCTCTCATGCTCAATTCATGTGCCAAAAGCAATCTCTTTTCTTCCAAGGAGCGAGCGTTTTTGATCTCCTTTGCCTTTGCCTCGAGTTGCATGACCTCTGACTCATGATCCCTGGCCCTTTGCCTTTCCTCCATTTCCTCTGGAGCCAAATTCCTTGAAGAATAATAGCTACCAGCCACAGAGGCTGCTCTTCCAATAGCCAAATCCTGGGATCTGAAGCTGCTCTCTGGTACACCCCCATCCACATCTGCATCATCTGCCTCAGCAGCTTCTCTGGCCTCCCACCAGGCACTCAAGACCTTCTGCAGCTCCTTCTTCCTCAAGGTGCTTTTAATGGGGCATCCAAACCTTTTGCAAAATTGCTTGAGCTGATCTACTTTGTAGGTATGCAACATTTCAATGCTAAACTCTAATTCTGCTTCCTCAGCTGGTTTACCAATTAGAGACATGGTGCGTGGATACTTGAAGGGTCAGATCAAAAATAAAACCAAAAACACGTGGTTGCATAGTGGTCTGCACTAAACTAGTGATGTACACCAATCACTGTGGGTCAAGTACAGATACAAGTTCAATTTTCACCTCTGACCACCAATGTTAGAACTGGGGGTCTCTAGTTGGCAGAGGTATGTACCTTTGTCCAAGTAGGGACCCTTGCTTCTAGTCAGGGTAAGAGGGATACACACCTTAGATAACCCCTGCTCAGCTCCTTGGTAGCTTGGCATGAGCAGACAGGCCTATCCCAAAGGCAATGTGTAAAGTATTTGTGCTCAAAACACACAGTAATACAGTGATAACACCACAAATGGACACCACACCAGCTTAGAAAATTAAAGTGTCTTTATCTAAACTCAACAAGACCAAAACAACAAAAATCCAGCATATATGTAGTAAAATAGCACTTAAAAACAGATAGTTCTGAAAAAAAGTGGGTAGAAAACCAATAGCTCCACCTGGAGCTATTACAACGTCGTGACAGTAATAAATCCAAAGTAGGGCTCCGACCGCAAGGTGCGCTGCGTCGGGCATGGAGTCACACGGACGCCCAGACAAACAGTTGCTCGGAAAACAAAGTCTATGACAATGCAGGGCGTCGTGGAGGTGAGGCGTAAGGTGCAAAGGTCAAGGCCGGCTCCCTGGTTGACACTGGGGAGGTGAAGCGTTGTGTCCGCGAGGAGGCGACGTGTTGAAACCAGGACAGGAGAAGTCAGTTGCGTCGGTGGTGAGGCGTTGAATCCGGTGAGGCACTGTGAAGTCAGCGAATTCCTGGAGTGACCGTCAGCAGTTATCGGCGCGGTGATAACAGCATGCAGGCACTGGCGATGACGGAGTCGGTGTAAGCGCTGGCATCAGAAATGCTGATAACTGCAGGCATCAAAGGGCGTCGAAGGGTGTCGGAGCTGCGGTACAGGCCGGGCGGTGCGTCGTGCACTTCACGAGTGGTGCCCCTGGCCTCGGTGCAGGTCGCAGTGGCCCAGCAGCATTGCTGACGGAGTCGGAGATTGCTTTTCTTGCTTCTTTTAAGTTTCTTCCAGCTCCCAACAGCAAGAATAACCTCCAGAGGCCTAAAACTGGAATAGGCACCTCCTGGCAGGTCAGAACTCCCAACAATGGAGTTCAGGGGAACTGGGGGTGAAGTATTTGTTTCTCAGAGACTTCAAAACAGGAGGACAGCACACACAAGCCCTTTGAGATTCTTCTTCAAGCAGGTTTCTCAGCAAAGTTCCAGTCTTTGTCCTTTCCTTGGCAGAAGCAGCAACTGCAGGTCAACCCCACACAGCACACAGCAAAGGGGCAGTACTCCTCCTCACAGCTCTCCAGCTCTTCTCCTTGGCAAAGGTTCCTCTTGAGTCCAGAAGTGAACTAAAGTTCTGGGGTTTAAGGTCCACAACTTATACCTCATTTTGTCTTTGTTCTTCTTTGTGCAAGGGTCTCTGAGCCCAGTCTAAACCAGTTTTGTCCTCACTGGTGCAGTATAACCACAGAGGGTAGAGACAGCATTGTGCAAGGGAGACAGACCCTATTCAGGTGCAAGGAAAATTCCTCCCACTACTCTAAATGCAGTCAAGGTCTATTCAACTCAGCTCTGAGTCATCCAGGAAGTGCCAGACACACCTCAACCCCCTCAGTGGCTGTCTACAGTGAATGCACATCCCCAGCCCCTATCTCTCAAAACCAGACAGTCAATCCACAAACAGGCAGAGGCACACAGAATGGTTAAACAAGAAAATGCCTACCTTCTAAAAGTGACATTTGCAAACACACAATTTAAAAACCATCTTTACTAAAAGATGGGTTATTAAATTCTGAGGTCAGACAGCCTAAACTTCATCTCTCTATCTTGTCCCAATCAGAAGTTATACTTGTAAGATGTTACAAAGTATCTCCCATGTTATCCTATGGGACAGATAGCCTTTCAATAGTGAAAAATGAAATACACTGTATTTCACTATCAGGACACGTCACATACACCAGTACATGTCCTACCTTTCACATACACTGCACCCTGCCCATGGGGGTACCTTGGCCCCACCTGAGGGGTGTCTTACACGTAAGAAAAGGGAAGGTTAGGGCCTGGCAAGTGGATGCACTTGCCAGGTCGACATGGCAGCTCAAAACTATGCGCAGACACTGCAGTGGCAGGTCTGAGTTACATCTGCAGGGCTACTTATGTGGGTGTCACAATCAGTGATGCATGCCCACTGGTAGCATTTGATTTACAGGCTCTGGCACACTCAGTGCACTTTACTAGGGACTTACCAGTAAATCAAATATGCCAATCGGAGAACCAATTGTAATGCCAATTTACACAGGGAGCACTTGCACTTTGACACTGATCAGCAGTGGCAAAGTGCCCAAAGCATCTAAGCCAGCAAAACCGAAATCCAGCGCAGCATAAAAAATACAGAAGGTAGAGGCAAAAAGTCAGGGGAAACCACACTAAAGATGCCAAGTCTAGCAATCACCAACATGATCACAGAACCTCACCTTAGAATGCCAATTCTGATCACAAAATGACATTTTATATTTTAAGCCACAAGCATCGGTGTCTCTAATGTTTCCAATAGTGTGAGCTATTGTCCAATAAAGAGATATGATAAAGGTATGCAAATACCAAGTAACGTCAACGCCAACTCTGGATTACCTCAATTTTGTTCCAGTGTGGAAACCACTAGTGGCACAAGAGCTGTATTGCAAAAGATTTACATATAGGGTTCCTAAAAATTACCTATAGGAGGTGAATGCCTCCACAAAGCTTATAGCATCATTGCCATGCAATCTACAAGATAAAACTGTTCTCCATTTGTAAACTAGAGCCTAACTTTAACCCTACGTCTGGCTAATTACCCTGAATTCTATTTGTTAAAGTCCTCAAGCCAGCAAATCAGAACGTTCTTTTTTAATATGTACATAGCATCCTTAACTAGAACTATTACTAAAGATAGAAATAAATATATCTCTGGAGTCCACCCTCACCTCACACACACACACACACACACACGGTATACCAATCAGCTACTCATGATACATAAATGAATGTATGATCAGATTGCTTTAAAAATCTAAACCCCCCTAACAGAAGGAAGGGAATACATGGAGGCAGAAAGAAAAGAGAGAAGGTAAGGAACAAATTAAAGGAATTAAAGAGGAAAAAGAGTAAGGAGGATAGGGAAAAAGAAAGAAACATGGAGGGAAAACAGAAAGAGAAATAGAAAGAAACAATGATAGAGAGAGGGAGAGCAAGAGAGAAACAACAGGAGATAACAAAAGTAGAAAAATAAATAAATGAACAGAGATAAAACAGGAACAGGAACAAATTGAGAAAGGAGCACAAGAAAAATGTAAGAAAGAAGGGAGAAAAAAGAGGAAGGGAAAAGAAAAACAGGAACAAAAAAAAGCGGCCACTGAAAGATAGAAAAAAAGAGCAATCTGGAAAGTAAGAAAAAGAGGGAAATGCAAACAGGGAAAGAAAACGAGAAAGAAAGATAAGGAGAGAAATTAATCGAATAAGGACGATATAGAAAAATGAGAGAAAAGGGAGAACGAGTAGAGAAGAGTAAGAAAAGATAAAAACAAGTAGAGAAAGAACAAGAAATAAAAACACAAAGAAAGAGGTTGAAGAAAATGAAAGAAACTGAACAAAACAATGCACAAAAAATAGAAGAAGAAAGAGGAAAGAAAGGTGTGAGAACAAAAAAAGGGGAGAAAAATCAAATGGAGAAAGTAGAGAATGAAAGAATTAAGGGGAAAAAGAAAAACAACAAATGAAAGAGGAAGACATGAGTATTTGGAAAAAGGAGGAAAAGGGATAGAAAGAACAAAAGAGAAAGAAATAATTTTTCACAAGAGGGAGGGGTGCATTTTCCTGCACTGTAAGCTTTCCAGGCCTAATAAAACTGGGCACACAGTATTGAATTGCTACAGGTGGGCAGCTGCTTTACTTTTTCAAAGATACTGACAGGAATTTTATTATGTGTGTGTGCTATTCAGAGGAAACCTGTGAGTTACTGGTAGCTCATGATCGAACTGTTGCAGACACCTCCACTAGCATTTACGTTTCGCTTCTTAAGGATGTGGTAATTCGTTCTGGAGCCTGAAAATTTGGGAATCTCTGGTTACTCGTGACTTTCACACTAATCAGATAATAAGGGCACAAGATCCTGCTACGGTGCCAAAGTAGACTCTTTCAGGGCTGGCATCTCACCATACATCCCCACCACAAGTTGGGCTTCTACAAATTGTGCTGTCCCTAATCTGCTCTATCCCTAGTGTTACAAGGTGACAATATGAAAAGGAAGACCCGATTAGAGCCCTGTACTTTTCTTTTACAAACCATTGTAATCGGGAACCTTTGAATGATCCAAAAATATGACTCTCAGAATGCATCAGACCCTCCCAGAGTCCTCATGGCCCCGAATTTCCATTGCATTCTGTCTACGGATCCCTGACGTTTCTCATCCTTTGGGCTGGTACTTTTCCTCCATATAAATAACAATCTAGGGGCTTATTTACAAGGCCCTTGCGCCACTTTTGCGTCATTTTTAACATGGGAAAAGTGACGCAAAAGTGGCGCAAGGGGCTTGTAAATCTGCCCCCTAGTTTTCAGATTGTTCTATTTTAAGCAACTTCAGGGTACTCCATCCTCCAACTGAAAGTTTCGATTCATATGCTCAACCCCCGAGCTATCATAACTTTAACTTTAAGAAGGGGGCTCATGTTTAGGGGTATAGAAAGTGTTTCTCTGACAAACGTCTTGTAATTTTGTCAGATGTTACAATTACTACCTGTAGAAGTGCAGTACACGAGGCATAAGAGCCTCTATTAGGGTTGGGTGTCAATGCGGCATCTGCCAAAAATTGAGAGATGTTCCATTTCTCCCGACCCTAGGTTCCTCCACCTCATTCAGTGTTTGGGGTAATGCTATGTTTCTGAAGGATGGGCTGGAAAAAACCTGCCCTGCAGCACAAGGGTGGTGAGAATGGTGTGAGAATGATGAGCCGATATGTGGCTAGCTTTGCAATTCTCACAAGTGTTTTTTTCTGTTTGGGGCTGCCATGCTTGGCATGATAGTCCAAGGCATGAAGAAACAAAAAATGTACCAACGCACTGCTAAAATTCTCAGTGCCTCAGGGATATTGCTTTTTTATCTTCCAAAGACAAACCCCAGCCTTGTAGGTTTTGGATTTGAGAAACAAAAGACGTGCTAACCAGTCTGTGATAATACCACTGCATAATTGTTTTTCTCGATTGAGTGGCTCCCACTTCCTTTGAGTTATGCCTTGGCTGCTTGCCCATATCTGCCCCAAGATTCAAAAAGCCCTAATTGAGGCCCACTTTTGCCTGACACCTAGGGACTACTGGAAGCCAGTGATGCATTTTGAAGGCTGCATTATTTTGGTCTCACCTCCTCAGATTCAGGTAGACTGTAGGATCCTGAATTTGAAGCATCTTCATCCTAGCACTGAGATTTTTGGGGAGTCCAGTGTACACAATATTGTATTAATCGTATTGTGCCTTTATTAAGGCTCTAGTCAATTCCATCTGGTAGTTTGAATGGAGAAGTTGCAGGATTCTCTTAAGAAGGAGATTTTGATGTCATTGACCACCATATTGACTTGGGGGCAGGGAGCAGAGCTCAGCATCAAAAAGGACTCCTAAGCTCTTTACTTTCAATGCTATCTTTGGTGATTTACCTAGACTGGGTGTCTATTCAAAGGGTTGGACCTTAGTTTCCTTTTAACCCAGAAACAGGAACACAGTGTTGGTTCTGACCAAACGAAGAAAACTCTCCCTAATCTAATGGAACACCTAATCTAGGAGATAGGTAATTTTGATGTAGTATGGTGACCTGTTTTCCAGCTGCATGTGAATGTGAACATCTTCTATTTACATTTGGGAGTTCACCTACTATTGCTCTAAAAGTTGGGTCAGAGGACACACATATATGTTCAGGAGGAGATAGGCTAAAGAAGAACTTTGAGGGATTCAACATGGTATTTTTGAGATGTCCATTTCACTAACGTGATTCAGACTGCCTGACTATGAGTGGACAAGATCAGATCCATTCCAAGCATGTTTGAATCCTTCCACTTTTTTGTCACACAATGAAATCCTTGCTCCAATCCTTGCTCTTGTATTTGTTGCTGGATTCATTGTTCTTAACTGAACTACGCCTGCTACGCATGACAATCTGGCTGGGCATTTTTGTCCTTTCACTTCAAATCCAAACATAGGTTTCTCTTGGGCCTTTCGAAAGGTGACCACAACAAGCAGACTGAAAGAACTCCTTGCTGGCTTCTGTTGAGGGACCAGATGTCAGGCCTCATTTTGAGTTTTGCTGGAGTAGTAGCTATATATTGGAGTGGCAAATGTAGGTTCTCCACCACACCGGAGGTGGAACCTCTGTGGCCTCTTGAGTTCTACCAAATGATTGCTGATTTTTTTCCATCAAAGTAGCTGTCCCCACTCAAACCCCTTTGAGTGGGGAACCACCTCCGCAAAGCCAATGTTGCATGGTGATATATAGTATAATTGAGTGCTAGAGCGTCCGGTTTCCCGGGGCACCAGGGCAGTCAGGGGTTACTGGGGCTCCCGTTTCATCAGTTGGAATTATTTACCACTAGTGTCCTGGGGCTACAGTACTAATGGATCCCAAATTGGATAACCAAGCACTCCTCTCTCTGGGTAGTGTCTCTCTCTTGGTAGTGAGAGAGGGTAGTCCAAGGCATACTCAAGAATGTGATGAGGTTAAACATTCAGAATACAGTTTACACCGTAATACCAACTAATAGGATCAATGTTCAGTCAGTGCTTTACTTTATGAAAGAAAAATACTTTAATGCATGCAAGAATAATATACTATACATAAAGCCAAGATAAACACTGAAGAACAGAAGTCTCTACAGCTCTCTGGGCAAGAGCGCCTGGACTCAAACACTATAAAAACAGTTCACATTGCAAAATTCAGACAATATTGCACAAGGTTACTCTTCAAAGCTAGAGCAACGATATAAATACTTGTTTTGAAGTAATTTGGCTTCAGCAGTTGATATGGAGTTAAATGTTCCTGATGCACCCACTGTCCCACCACCCATAGTAAGAGAAATGCCTACACTTCCTTAGAGAGGATACTGCTGTGATGGCATCAGGAGTCTGGTGGGGCGCACATAGGGTTTTTACATAGCTTTCTGCAGGTACTGCAGTCCGACTAGTACCGTAGCCACTGGGATAGCTGTAGGAAGGTATTGGCCATTTGGTGCTATCATTAGTGGGATGTTTGTGCTGCAGTAAGTTCATGCACACCTTTAGTTGGGTTAATTGATGAGCAAGAGGAGGTTTGGTATTGTGAGGTTGCAGGGGTATGGCTCTCAAAAAAAGGAGAGGTGGTGCTCTCTGAAATGATTTTTGGGCAATGTGCAGAAATACATTGATAGACATTAAGGCAAAGATGAATGTGAATTGGAGAGGTTGTGTTCAGAGAGAGGAGGCATGCCAGGTATGAAAGCGAAGGAGATGGCCATTTGAAAGAAAAAAGGAAGAGACAACACTCATATGCCTTAATTGAAGGTCAGTTTATTGTGCAGGATTTAGAAATATAGAGGATGCTCTTTGAGAAAGCATGCAATTTGAGGTTGAAAGACTATAGAGAGATAGAGCATAATTTGCAAGCAAAGATATTAGGTACTTTAATGATCGTCACTAGAATACGTTGAACAGCCTGTCCACTGCTAGGCTTCCACTAAAATACCGCTCTTGCAAGGTCAGCTGATCAGCGGAAGGTTTGGAAACATGAACTAATGGCTAGATGAATGAAGTTGGATATATCAAGAGTTTTAGGCTGTGCCTGAATGAAGCAGTAACCTCATGATCATAACAGTGTGAGAAAATATATAATGAAAACATTGAGAAGGAGACTCTGCAAATATGGTTGTGGATGTCTTGTGCTGTTCATACTCACGTTTTACTCACGGTATTAATTATAAAAGCAAAGTGGATCTCTTTCGATGCCCCTCATTGTAGCATGGCACAAATTGAGGATGAAGGCAGCTTTTTCAGACAGCAGAAGTGTATTGCTTGCATTTCTATGGCTGGAGTATGGAGATCTAGAAACTAAGGTGTGGAGGATTGTGACTTTTCTCCCTTTGTTAGCAAGGTGCTGCTGTTAACCTTTCTAAAGCATTGCCACTTAGCAGATGACAATAGGTGTGGTAGGACTGCAGAGGTTATCTGTGCAAGGGCAAGGGGACTCTTTAGGTCAGTCACAGCCTTTTGTCCTTCTTGATTACAGCCAAATACAGGAGACCACCCTGCTTTGAAGAGCATCACCACACTAAGACGGAGCTCCTCATTTACAAGCCCATTGATCCTCCGTTGCGTCTTTTTTTTTTACGCACCGGCAGCGCAATGGGCTTGCCCAAATTTACAAGGCCACTAAAGTCACCCTGCGTGACTTTTAATGGCCTTGTAAATATGGGCCCCTTTCATGCATTACTCTACATGAAAGGGGCATTCCATGGGTGTTGCTGTGGGTGTTCCCACGCAACATCCGTGGAATCTGACACATTCCCAGATTTACAATGTTTTGTAAAGCTGGGAATGCGTCAGGATCCTATGCCTCCCCACAGGAGGCGTAAGAGTGGTGCAACGAGGAGAAATGCTTTTATTTCTCCTTTTCTTTTCTTCTTTCTATGCGTGCTGCATTCTGCAACATGCATAGAAAGAGGAAAATGTCATCCACGATTGTTTTGGGTCGGAAGGTGTCAAGGGTGCCCCACAACGCAGGCACCCTTGCAACATGATGCGAGGGTGTCTGCATTGGCGCACGGCTGCAGTTTGTATGCTGGTGCAGGGGAAAGGACAGAATTGCGCTGTATCTTGTAGATAGGGCACATTTCTGGCCTTTTTATTTTGATGCACGGCGGCGCAGCAGGAAAGCTTGCTGTGCTTCTGTGCATTAGAATATAGTACCTGAGGCCCTATGTCTGTAGAGCAGCAAGGAAAGGACATTTAGATTCAGGTTCAGGCGAGGTTGCTTTGTCAGGTAAAGATTAAATTAGAGCTTCAAGTGGCAGGTCTAAGAGGAAAACAATAGTACAGGGTACAGAAAAGAGTTAGCAAACTGATGTTTCAAATGTGATACGTGTGAAATAAAACACTGAAATGCTACGTCCTGCCTGGCACAAGTATTAATAGAGCATGTATTTATATACTTTCCATAAACATATTTGCCAAAATCTATTTCAATAGAAACCATTCATAACTAGTCAACTGACATTTTCACTAGGGTAGAATAAACTTTTTAAATAAAGCTCCAAACTGGAGAGTGTGTATAAAGCAGTATTACTAAGGCTGACAGCACTCAGAAACATGCAAAGGGTTTAGCGCTCTGAAAATCAATGGTCATGGGAATAAAGTAATATTAATTTGTTTAACGTGCTACCAAGATGCTGGTTTTTAGAGCTGGCTAGCCTGCCCATTTTAGAGACAACGTGGCATGTACTGTGGACATCGCTTAGTTTCTCGTGGTTTGGTGTCATCACACGCTCCATTGTATCCCTTTTTAGATGTGACCGGGAGTTGGCTTGCCTCATTGTCTAATGTTACACACAGCTGAGCATTCCTTTCTAAAATCCAATCATGTGATATATCCAAGCATTACACAAAACACTTTCTATTCCCATAATCAAGGGGCTGGGGCTTTAGTAAATCCTCATCACCATGCCCTCACAGTCACATACTTTCTTCTTGTCCACATTCAAATGTTAAATACCAGTTAAAGAGCAGCATGCCTCGGGGTAAGTGCAAGGTTAATGTTGAGTGCCACAAGTAGGTAGAATATAAGGACTTTCCTGCAGTGTCATCTTAAGGTTTTTGGGGGCCCCAGGCAAGACAAATTTTGGGGGCCTCGGGCAAGACAAGATTCAAGAAAGAAACCAAGATCTTTCTAATAAGCAAATACCTACCGTAACCATGACAGAACTACCACATAAGACTCGCCTAAATCCGCTAGCTTAAAGTCACTAGCGCTCTTTGCGCAGAACTAATTCCATTTGTTCATAACAGCTTCTTGTTTGCACTGATGATATGATAGGGTTCCTCTAGTCTCACACTCTGTAAATATGCTAAAATATTTATCAAGAAAAGGGGCTGTGACAACTTTGAATTGTACCGTAATATGTCAATCACTATTCAGAATATTGTTTCCCCTGACGACATGGTTCCTCTAGTCTTACTTACTGTGAATGTGTTATAGTAGTTATCAAGAGAAGTGGCTATGACAGTTTTGAATTGTACTTTAATATGTCAATTGCTATACAGAATATAGCACTGAAAATGTTATCATGTCCTGTACTGTGAAGCGCTCTGATACCCTACGGGGTCTAGTTCGTGCTATACAAAACACTGAATAAATAAATTTAAAAAAAATAGTGGCCCTCAATGGAACAAATTTGAATTTTGTTACCCATTTCCTGCTAATTCATGCCCATCGCGATGTCAAACAATACAAGATGATTTGTTAAACTTTAAGGTCACATTGCAGTTAGAATATGTCTTGCCAAGAACCCTAAAAATCCTTAAAATGGCACTGAGTAGAGAGACTGAGTTAGGGTAGAGGCAAGCAGAGAGAGAGGTTTTCGAGAGCGAGAAATATAATAGCCAGCAGTCAAATAGAAAGTTCACTTTCACAGTGGGCCCCTTGGAAGGTGGGGGCCCTCATCAATTGCCCACACCTTAAAACATCACTGCTTTCTTGGGGTCTATTTCCATCAAAATCTAAATGGTTTTCATTATAAGTGGGCTATGTGATTATCAGAACCTCGTCCAGAGGGCGACGGGGCAAGCAGGAGCAACTGGGCCCAACTGTTGGGGTTAATTCCTTTTACTCCTGATGCCCGGGGCCCGACTTACTATGGGTCCTACCCATACTATGGGCCTCTACTATGATCCAAGCACCTATTCAGCACTTGACTCTCAGTGGTAGTGCTAGTTGAACAGTCCAAGTCTTCACTTGGGGGGAGGTAGACCCAAGGGTGTGAACGCAGGCTAACAACTCAAAATGCATTACGCAGGTGCAATAAATGATTGTCCAACTAAATTCTTGCTTTAATGAAAGAAGGAGTATTTATATATGAACACAAAGTAAAACATGGCATTCACAAACAATACACTGCTCTCCTGAGGCAAGGGCTCTAGTGTTTTAACAGGCGGATTCCTGCATCCCACTCTCCTTTCGCTAGCGATAGTGGTTATTTCCCATTCCCTATAGGTGACATTCAGGTTAAGCGCCACTAGTAGACCAAGTCTCAGGAGGTTCACTCTGACTCTTTATTAAAGTCAAAAGTTTTCCAGGGGTGAAGCGCTAAATGGCTGTCTCTTCACACCTCAATACAAGGGTCCAATCGCCAGATCCCCCACTGCTCTTTTACTCTTCTATACAGGGCACACCGGTCTTGGCAAGCAGGCAGACACTGGTGATCTAGGCTCTAGAGGGAGGTATTCTTGGATTCCCTGAGTCATGTTCCCTCACCCAGCTGGGAGACTGGCAGGCCTTGGCCCCCAAATCCGATAGGTAGAAAACTTACAGAGCTTCTCCTCCTCATACAGCCTGACTGCCTACTTGACGGTTAGCAATTTTGGGGGATTCGAGCTCCAATTCCAGAGACCCAATGTAATTTAAAGTCCGAGTCTTTGAAGTTTATATTGAGGTCTGCTTCCTTTTAAAGTGCCCTCTCCTCTGCCCTGCCCATCCTCCAGAAAGCAGTCTGTCACAGCAGGAGCGACTCCAAATCTGAAAACCCCACAACACAGGTCAAGGGCATTACTAAAGATTCACACCTGGATGTCAGCTACAGTGATATATGTATCAAACGTTTGCACCATGGCCTCAGCCAAACTCTTTATAATTCTATTATCAACCCCATCTCCTTCCTGAGCTGTGACCAGGACCCTTCCCAGTGACCTCTCTCTGAATCAAAGAGCACCCTTTGAAGTATCCTGAAGAGCCTGGTTCACTCTTGCTCCAGTACGCCTCACCCAGCTCACAGGAATGGAGCAATCCACAATTCTGTCTGGGGGGATTCCTCTACCTCCTCATATACCTCCAGTTAGCCCTGGGTCTCCCAAAATGAACCCAGAATATTCCATGCATTGTACCATTCACAGGCACCCATACACCCACCACATATATAATACATATAAGTTATATCAAAGCTGCACCACTTCACAAATGTATACAATCAAATCATATTTTGTCCAGTTCGTTTTAAGAAAATATAAGGTTCCTGCTTTATTGATTTTTTCTTAAAAAGAGCCACACCCAACGCGTTTCGTTCTGCAAACAGAACTTCTTCAGGGCGTTCCTCTATTTCGCGAAGCCATTAGGTAATTGAAACGTGAGGTAGTAGTCTCTCACTTCCAAATTTCCTTTGGAGATTATACTCTTATATCTCATCCGTATATCTCGACGTCGCCTCTAAGTAAGACGTTACGTGATGACCTTTTCATATTCGTACAAAGACCAATTCGGAACCGGGTGTGGTGTTGTGATATGATAGTCACTCTGATTTCTCAAATGAGTATGTACATTGAGCACAGCACACACCGTACCTTACAAAGGGGCCAGTGCGACCAACTTAACTTCTCGGCGTTCCAATTCCCGCCCGTGGTTCCATATGCACTGCGCAGCACTACACACCAAATTGATGTAGACCAAGGGTGAGTTAAGTGCAGTGCAGCGGACCTTTAAATATATGAGCCTGCAGGACTTACTCCACTGACACAGGTAAAAAGACCTGTTAACTCCTACTGATCACTATAAACAATGCTGCCACCATTGCGCTTGCGCTGCTTAACTTCTGGCAACAGCATTAGCCTTTCACAACTATGATGGTAGTGCTCTGTGCAACCTCTCCTCTGTCTCTCTGTTCCTACCTTACACCGAGACACCATCTCATACTTCCTCAGTGCTGCAGTGCCCTTCACCCTCCCCAACCCCTCGGTTCACTGGCTGAAAAGCAAAAACATCTATACAAATTATAGTGAAGGAGTTAATGCAGGTGGCACTGTGAAAAGAGTGAGCCGGTCCAAAGTCAGAATGATTCAGGGCGTCCATAGCCAAGAGGACAGTAAGCAGATAACCCTTGCTCCAAGTATTTCTGAGTTGCAAAGAGATCAGTACACAAACTAGGTGTGCACACATCATCCTAGGAAGGAACAAATCAGGCATGCCTGCAGAGATTCAGACCTGTAATCTCAACAGAGAGTGCTTAACTTGCTCAGAGGTCCCGCCAGCTATTAAATACAGCAACCTTTTGGAACTTTTCCCTTTGCTGGCACATCCAACATGAGCAGTTTCAAAGACCCGCAGTCAAAAACTGCACTGTTTGCTGCATGACTTCTGCGCCAATCCATAGTGACCTCAATTCACCAAAATGTCTGGGGTATGTTAACTTCCATGCACCCTTTTAAATGACCTCAGGTTTGATCCCCTTCAGTAGCCCCTCAGGTTCTTCTTTTCTGGTGAGGGTAGGGTACTGGCAGAAAATAGAGATAGTAAAAAATAAAAAGAGCTCTTATTACATGGTTTACCACCTGTTTCTGTATCTGCTACTCCTTGCTATTCCTAATCTCAAATGCCACACAGGCAAAGGAAAACTGTTGCTATAGTTGAATTCTGGCCAACCAGGACCTGAAATCAGAGTACTAGATGCATAGTGACCCGGGTTGGACTGGGTCAAAAAATAGAACCTGGCACCAAAATAAAAGTGGCCCCAGTTAGCAAACCAGACAGCTAAAAAAGTGGCCCACATTTAAGAAATCAGGCCAATTTTAAACTTATAAAGACACACTCTATAGGGATCACTGACATAATATCGATTACCAAAATATCCCAATACACAAATATCAGCACATAAATATCGATGTCAAAAATATCGACATCCTATCTTTATAATGTAAAGTATAAAAATATCGAAAAAATAATATCGATATAAAAAATATCGATGTACAAAATATTGTTTTTTTTATATCTAAAAAATAATGTTGAATAAAGTAAATAATAAAATTAACTCAATTTTTTTTAGATGTAATGTACATTTTAACAAATATAATAAATACATTTAATTTAAACATACATATATAAAATGTAATATAGATATGTATATTTACTTTAAAACAATTAATAAACTAATGATCTTAATTTATTTCAAAATGTTATAAATATATAAAAATGTACAAATAAATATATATATACATACACCTATAACATAAAATCTAATAAAAAACATTATATTATAAATTAAAACATTAAAATATTAAATAATTTTTAAACTTACATTTTGCACTCCATTGAGTGCAACAATAGGGAAAGTGTTGTATAGCGTAGGGGTAAAAATTACTATTCCCACTCCAGTGAGTGCAACAGTAGAGAAAGTGTTGGATTGCGGAGGGGAAAAATTACTATTCCCACTCCAGTTAATGCAACAGTAGGGAAAGTGCTGGATAGCGCAGGGGTAAAAATTACTATTCCCACTCCAGTGAGTGCAACAGTAGGGAAAGTGTTGGATAGAGGAGAGGTAAAAATGAATGTTACTACTTAAGCGAGTGCAACAGTAGGGATAGCGCAGGGGTAAAAATTACTATTCCCACTCCAGTGAGTGCAACGGTAGGGAAAGTGTTGGATAGCGGAGGGGTAAAAATTATTATTCCCACTCCAATTACTGCAACAGTAGGGAAAGTGTCGGATAGCAGTGGGGTAAAAATTACTATTCCCACTCCAATTACTGCAACAGTAGGGAAAGTGTTGGATATAAGAATATTGAAAAGTACAAAAGATAGAAACATATTATAATGTTAAAAAATGTGAAAAATTATCTACGAACATTATTTTATAAATAATGTGAAAAACATTTACAAACAAATAACTGTATTTTATAGAAATTAATTATAATCAAAAACATTAATTGTTGCATATAATTAATATTTTTTATTTCATACCCTATAACACCACAAAATTCACAACACACATCTAAATTTCCAAAAAGTGTACATCCATAATTAACATAATTAATTATCAAATGAACAAATATTATTAATTAAAAAACAAATTAAAACAGATAGAAATTAATTTACTCACCAAACATTACCCCTATAAAACCAAAATCCGCACACAGAATAAAAGTAAACAATTACCATAAACATTTATCAATTAATGAATGAATAATAATGAGCAACTAATTATTAATTAATGAAACCTAAAATACTTTCCACCCTCTACCCCAATAAACACCACAACACACACCTAAAAATCATTACACAATTTCCATAACTAATTTTACATTATTGAATTAATATCAATTAACAACTTATTAATTAATTTCAAAGAATTTACTTCCCACCCTTTACCACTATAAACCCCACAACTCACATCTCAAATTAATTACACAATTGCCATATTTCATTTTTAATTAATTAATTACCATTAATTAACAAATAATTATTAATTCATTTTAAATAAATTACTTCCCCCATTCTCCTATAAACCCCACCACCCATTCCTAAGAAATGACACAATTAACATAATTAACCACCAATTAATTAATTAATTAATATTAATTAACAAACAATTGATAAATAATTATTAATACATTAATTCCCTCAGTTAACACTATAAATTATAAATTAAATAAATATTAATATATACATATTATTAAATGTATTAAAATTAAATTGCTTCCCACCCTATTCCCCTATAAACCCACAACCCGCTCCTACAAAAATGACACAATTAACATAATTACCAATTAATTATTAACTACCAATTAATAATTAATTAATAATACATTAATTTCCACAGTTAACACTATGAAATCGAAATTAAATAAATACTAATAAATAAAAAATATTAATTAATTTATTATAATTCAATTACTTCCCATCCTAGTCCCCTATAAACCCACAACCCGCTCCTAAAAAAATAACACAATTAACATAATTACCAATTAATTAATTAATAAAAATTAACAACCAATTAATTAATAATAAATTAATTCCCACAATTACCATTATAAAATCTAAATTAAATTAATACTAATAAATAAAAAATATTAATTAATTTATTATGATTAAATTACTTCCCACCCTATTCCCCTATAAACCCACAACCCGCTACAGAACTCAAAATCGCAAAACTTAATTAACATAAAATTAATCACTACTAAAAACACGTATAAAAAAACAAAAGCAATACTTATACAAAAAAAAGATCACATACTTTTAAAATACATACTAAAATACAGAACACTAATTTAAAAATTGATATTTTAACCCCTTCGCTGCTAGGCCTTTTCCCCCCCTGTGCTAAGCCTTTTTTTGGCTATTTGGGGTAGTGCGCGCTTAGGCCCCTGTAACTTTTTGACCACATAAGGTATCCACGCCAAATTTGCGTCCTTTTTTTCTAACATCATGGGGATTGTAAAGGTACCCAGGGTTTGTGGATTCCCCTGGAGTGGACCCAGAAAAGAGCCAAAATACAGCAAAATTTTGTTTTTTGGGGGAAAAATGCGAAAAAAGGGCTACAGATGAAAGCGTCTTGTTTTTTCCCTGCAAATGGCATCAAAAAAGGGGTTGTGGTGCTGAAATCACCATCTTCCCAGCTTTCAGGGACAAGCAGACTTTTGTCAGAAAACCAATTTTTTTACACAGTTTTGGCATTTTTCTGGGACATAGCCTATTTTTGCTATTTTTTGTGCTTTCAACCTCCTTCCAGTTAATGGTAGAAATGGGTATGAAACCAATAATGGATCCTGGAAAGCCATACATTTCTGAAAAGTAGACAAACTACTGAATTCAGCAAGGGGTCATTTGTGTAGATCCTTAAAGTTTTCCTTATAGAAACTAACAGTTAAATGAAGGAAAAATTGAAAATTAGTTGAAAAAAACAGCCATTTGTGTCAACGTTTTCACCTGTAACTTCTTCTAATTATGACAGCTATTTGAAAACAATATACTGTTATATCCGCTGGACCTTTCTGGTTGTGGTGATATATAGGACTTGTAGGTTCACCAAGAACCCGACGAACCCAGAGCCAATAACTGAGCAGCATCTTGCAATGGTTTTTTATTATGTACGGGTATATAGCAATTATTTTGGGAAAATGTATACATGGAAAAATTGTTATGAAAGACACCTATGTATTTCTGAAATGGGAAAAAAATGTAGATTTTAGAAACAGTAGATATTTGCACATTTCCGAAATTGGGAGTACCCATACTAGCATGAGAATTATAGGTCATTTTTCAACACATTGGGGCCGATTCCGATTCGGGCCGGAATTCTCTACGACCGAGCCGGACCCGGAGAGAATTCTGACCGAATCGGACCCTAGCAGTCCGACCGAACGAGTACGATGCGTTTGCATGCTATCGGACTCAATTCGGTCGGACTCCCATTGAAGTCAATGGGAGCCTGTCGTACGACGCGTACGCGGGCTCCCATTGACTCAATGGGTGCGAGGTGGTCAAGGGCGCCCCCTACAGCGTGTACGCGTCCATGCGCATCGCGGCGTACATGCACAGGTAGGGGGGACCCATGGGTCCCCCCTGTGTGCGACTCGCGCGCCTACACGTACAGGGGGGTCCGACGCGCACCCCCAAAGTCCGGCTCCGACAGCTTTTTTGAGCCGGACGGCGCGAGTCGATCAGAGTGGTCGCGGCGCGCATCGTACTTACCCGGCCGGGAAACGTCTCCATAGCGCGGTGCGAGTCGTGTCCATGCGAGTCGGTCGGAGCGTGTTGGAGCCGCGTTCGAGTCGGTGGGAGATTTCGCGGGTGCCTGCATCGTACTCGCTCGGCCGGACCCGCGTACGATTCGGTCGGGAAACAGGGCTCCGAATCGGATCCGGTAAATCCGAATCCGATTCGGAGCACTACCGGCCGAGATCGGAATCGGCCCCATTGTCTTTCATTTGGAAGGCAGAAATGCATTGAAAGTCAATAGATAATAACAGTTGCTCTACAATTCTGTGTTACCCTAAGTCTCCCGATAAAAATGGTACCTCACTTGTGTGGGTAGGCCTTGTGCCCACAACAGGAAATGGCTCAAAATGCAACGTGGACTAACCACATTTTCACAATGAAAAATTACCCTTTTTTTGCAAAGTGCCTAGCTGTACTTTTTGAAACCTAGCTCTGCGGGCACTTAGGGAAACCTAGCAAACCTATACATTTTTGAAAACTAGACACCCAGGGGAATTCAGGATGGGGTGACTTGACTGGCTCTCACCAGGTTCTGTTACGCAGAATCCCTTGCAAACCTAAAAAATTGGTAAAAAAAACACATTTTCCTCACTTTTCTGTGGTGGAAAGTTCTGGAATCTGCGTGGATCCACAAAATTCCACCCACCCCGCATTCACCAAGGTCTTCCGATAAAAATGGTACCTCACTTGTGTGGGTAGGCCTAGTGCCCGCGACAGGAAGCAGCGCAAAACGCAACGTGGACGCACCACATTTTCACAGTGAAAAATGACCCTTTTTTTGCAAAGTGCCTAGCTGTAGTTTTTGAACCCTAGCTCTGCCGGCACCTAGGGAAACCTAGCAAACCTATACATTTTTGGAAACTAGACACCCAGGGGAATCCAGGATGGGGTGACTTGACTGCCTCCCACCAGATTCTGTTACCCAGAATTCCTTGCAAACCTAAACAATTGTCAAAAAAAACACATTTTCCCCACATTTCTGTGGTGGAAAGTTCTGTAATGTGCGTGGATCCACAAATTTCCACCCACCCCGTGTTCCGCAAAGTCTTACGAGAAAAATGGTACCTCACTTGTGTGGGTCGGCCTAGTGCCTGCGTCAGGAAACGGCACAAAACGCAACGTGGTCACACCTCAATTTCGCAGTGAAAAATGACCCTTTTTTGGCAAAGTGCCTAGCTGTAGTTTTTGAACCCTAGCTCTGCCGGCACCTAGGGAAACCTAGCAAACCTATACATTTTTGAAAACTAGACACCCAGGGGAATCCAGGATGGGGTGACTTGACTGCATCCCACCAGGTTCTGTTACCCAGAATCCCTCGCAAACCTAAAATATTGTCAAAAAAAACACATTTTCCCCACATTTCTGTGGTGGAAAGTTCTGGAATCTGCGTGGATCCACAGATTTCCACCCACCCCGCGTTCCCCAAAGTCTTACGAGAAAAATGGTACCTCACTTGTGTGGGTCGGCCTAGTGCCTGCGACAGGAAACGGCGCAAAACACAACGTGGTCACACCTCAATTTCGCGGTGAAAAATGACCCTTTGTTGGCAAAGTGCCTAGGTGTAGTTTTTGAACCCTACCTCTGCCGGCACCTAGGGAAACCTAGCAAACATATACATTTTTGAAAACTAGACACCCAGGGGAATCCAGGATGGGGTGACTTGACTGCCTCCCACCAGGTTCTGTTACCCAGAATCCCTTGCAAACCTAAAAGATTGTCCAAAAAAACACATTTTCCCCACATTTCTGTGGTGGAAAGTTCTGGAATCTGCGTGGATCCACAAATTTCTGCCCACCCCTCGTTCCCCAAAGTCTTACAAGAAAAATGGTACCTCACTTGTGTGGGTCGGCCTAGTGCCCGCGACAGGAAACGGCACAAAACGCAACGTGGTCACACCTCAATTTCGCAGTGAAAAATGACCCTTTTTTTGCAAAGTGCCTAGTTGTAGTTTTTGAATGAGTACTGTCCTGGGCACACGCGGTGAGGATATTGACAATATATTAATCTGTTACGAAATGTTATATAAATGCAGAGGTCGGCATCAGTATTGGAACAAAAAAGGGGTTTAGTTATGTCTCAACACCAACTATGTTGAATACAAAAGGCCAGCCGACACGTGTTTCGTCACTGGGAGAAATCCCGTGACTCATCAGGGCTGGGGAGGATACAAAGAAAAGGGGTGAGGAAACATTGAAGGTTAAACACAAAACCTGGTTAATGCAAAAAGATAATTGGAAAGGGATCATCCTACGTGACTACTGGATAGAGAGAAACTGAAAATGCACATTGTGACACGTGATGTGTGATGTGTGAAGTGACAAATGAGGAAATTCCACTATTTCAAATTCAGAACTCATGGAGGCAATACGGGAGAACAAGTTAAAAACACATTGTGACTGACGTGTTCGTGCCGCTCTCATGAGAAGGATACATGAGGTAAAGCGCGGAAAAACATGTTATATTGTGTGGTGTGACAGCTATAAAGTGCAAGTAGAGGTGTGTAACGAGGTTTGAGAATAACCTCTATAGAGGAGGAAATGATATAGACCTGTACCCACATAAAGGACTGAAGTAAGCACGAAAAGAAAAGGAAAAGGTCATAACACAGAAGGATAGGCCAGGACTGGGGAGGAAGGACAGGGGGTCCCGGAACTGTATTGCTAAAATTACCTAGAAAGCGAATGTATCAGAAGGAAAGTTGACCCTGAAGGAGAAAATAAAGCAAGAATAAGAGAAAGGGAAGACGCATTGCTATGGGATAGATAGCAACGGGAAACGGAATCTACAAGGAAGGCTCACCCGAGGACCGGTGATAATTCCAACCCGGTGTGGGGTGAGCTGGAGGCTGGAGCAACAAGGTTGATAGGCGCTACGAAAATTACAGCGGTGGACGGAGACCGCTGTGGAGAGATAGGGCGAGTTGTATTTACCTAGTGCCCCTGTTGTCTGTTCTCACCGTCCTCATCCTTACTCGCCCTATCTCTCCACAGCGGTCTCCGTCCACCGCTGTAATTTTCGTAGCGCCTATCAACCTTGTTGCTCCAGCCTCCAGCTCACCCCACACCGGGTTGGAATTATCACCGGTCCTCGGGTGAGCCTTCCTTGTAGATTCCGTTTCCCGTTGCTATCTATCCCATAGCAATGCGTCTTCCCTTTCTCTTATTCTTGCTTTATTTTCTCCTTCAGGGTCAACTTTCCTTCTGATACATTCGCTTTCTAGGTAATTTTAGCAATACAGTTCCGGGGCCCCCTGTCCTTCCTCCCCAGTCCTGGCCTATCCTTCTGTGTTATGACCTTTTCCTTTTCTTTTCGTGCTTACTTCAGTCCTTTATGCGGGTACAGGTCTATATCATTTCCTCCTCTATAGAGGTTATTCTCAAACCTCGTTACACACCTCTACTTGCACTTTATAGCTGTCACACCACACAATATAACATGTTTTTCCCGCGCTTTACCTCATGTATCCTCCTCATGAGAGCGGCACGAACACGTCAGTCACAATGTGTTTTTAACTTGTTCTCCCGTATTGCCTCCATGAGTTCTGAATTTGAAATAGTGGAATTTCCTCATTTGTCACTTCACACATCACACATCACGTGTCACAATGTGCATTTTCAGTTTCTCTCTATCCAGTAGTCACGTAGGATGATCCCTTTCCAATTATCTTTCGTGCATTAACCAGGTTTTGTGTTTAACCTTCAATGTTTCCCTCACCCCTTTTCTTTTGTATCCTCCCCAGCCCTGATGAGTCACGGGATTTCTCCCAGTGACGAAACACGTGTCGGCTGGCCTTTTGTATTCAACATAGTTGGTGTTGAGACATAAATAAACCCCTTTTTTGTTCCAATACTGATGCCGACCTCTGCATTTATATAACATTTCGTAACAGATTAATATATTGTCAATATCCTCACCGCGTGTGCCCAGGACAGTACTCATTTTACAGTGTGGATCCTGCGATTCACACATTTTTCAGGGGTTATTGGGTTACTCCCCTGACCTGGAGGCATCGCATGCATATAAGCCTATAGTTAGTATACGCAATAGCCTGAGCGCCACTTTCCTGTCTTAACTAAAAAACCCCCACCTAATCTCCAGTAGTTTTTGAACCCTACCTCTGCCGGCACCTAGGGAAACCTAGCAAACCTATACATTTTTGAAAACTAGACACCAAGGGGAAAGTTCTGGAATCAGCGTGGATCCACAAATTTCGGCCCACCCCGCGTTCCCCAAAGTCTTACGAGAAAAATGGTACCTCACTTGTGTGGGTCGGCCTAGTGCCCGCAACAGGAAACGGCACAAAACACAACGTGGTCACACCTCAATTTCGCAGTGAAAAATGACCCTTTTTTTGCAAAGTGCCTAGCTGTAGTTTTTGAACCCTACCTCTGCCGGCACCTAGGGAAACCTAGCAAACCTATACATTTTTGAAAACTAGACACCCAGGGGAATCCAGGATGGGGTGACTTGACTGCCTCCCACCAGGTTCTGTTACCCAGAATCCCTTGCAAACCTAAAAAATTGTCCCAAAAAACACATTTTCCCCACATTTCTGTGGTGGAAAGTTCTGGAATCTGCGTGGATCCACAAATTTCTGCCCACCCCCCGTTCCCCAAAGTCTTACGAGAAAAATGGTACCTCACTTGTGTGGGTCGGCCTAGTGCCCGCGACAGGAAACGGCACAAAACGCAACGTGGTCACACCTCAATTTTGCAGTGAAAAATGACCCTTTTTTGGCAAAGTGCCTAGGTGTAGTTTTTGAACCCTAGCTCTGCCGGCACCTAGGGAAACCTAGCAAACCTATAAATTTTTGAAAACTAGACACGCAGGGGAATCCAGGATGGGGTGACTTGACTGCCTCCCACCAGGTTCTGTTACTCAGAATCCCTTGCAAACCTAATAAATTGTCAAAAAAAACACATTTTCCCCACATTTCTGTGGTGGAAAGTTCTGGAATCTGCGTGGATCCACAAATTTCTGCCCACCCCGCGTTCCCCAAAGTCTTACGAGAAGAATGGTACCTCACTTGTGTGGGTAGGCCTAGTGCCCGCGACAGGAAACGGCGCAAAACGCAACGTGGTCACACCTCAATTTCGCAGTGAAAAATGACCCTTTTTTGGCAAAGTGCCTAGCTGTAGTTTGTGAACCCTAGCTCTGCCGGCACCTAGGGAAACCTACCAAACACACACATTTCTGAAAAGTAGACACCTGGGGGCTTCCAGGGAGGTATGGCTTGCGTGGATCCCCCAACGTTTCTTACCCAGAATCCCCTGCAAACCTCAATTTTAGCTGAAAAATCACTTTTTTCACACATTTTGTGTGGGAAAGTGTGGCATCACTGGCCTCACACAAATTTCCAACCACCCAGCGTTCCCCGGGTCTCCCGATAAAAATGGTGCCTCACTTGTGTGCTAGGCCCAAGTACCCGCGACAGGCAAGGGCCCAAAACGTAGTGAGGCGACATCAAAATTGCCTATCTCAAAACCACCTGGTTTTGCAGAGGTCACCTGGGTTTTGGCCCCGTGCTCGGCGGCCATCTAGGAAACCTACCAAACCCACACATTTCTGAAAACTATACACCCGGGGCTTCCAGGAGGTATGGCTTGCGTGGATCCCCAACGTTTCCTTACCCAGAATCCCTGCAAACCTCAATTTTAGCTGATAAAATCACTTTTTCACACATTTTTGTGTGGGAAAGTGTGGCATCACTGGCCTCACACAAATTTCCTACCACCCAGCGTTCCCCAGGTCTCCTGATAAAAATGGTGCCTCATGTGTGCGGGAGGCCCAAGTACCTGCGACAGGCAAGGGCCCAAAACGTAGTGAGGCGACATCAAAATTGCCTATCTCAAAACCACCTGGTTTTGCAAGGGAGTCACCTGGGTCTTGGCTCTGTGCTCGGCGGCCATCTAGGGAAACCTACCAAACCCACACATTTCTGAAAAGTAGACACCCGGGGCTTCCAGGGAGGTATGGCTTGCGTGGATCCCCCAACGTTTTCTTACCAGAATCCCCTGCAAACCTGACATTTTGCTGAAAAAATCCCTTTTTTCACACATTTTTGTGTGGGAAAGTGTGGCATCACCGGGCTCACACAAATTTCCTACCACCCAGCGTTCCCCCAGGTCTCCCGATAAAAATGGTGCCTCACTTGTGTGGGAGGCCCAAGTACCCGTGACAGGCAAGGGCCCAAAACGTAGTGAGGCGACATCAAAATTGCCTATCTCAAAACCACCTGGTTTTGCAAGGGGGTCACCTGGGTTTTGGCCCCGTGCTCGGTGGCCATCTAGGGAAACCTACCAAACCCATACATTTCTGAAAACTAGTCACCCGGGGCTTCCAAGGAGGTATGGTTTGCGTGGATCCCCGACGTTTCTTACCCAGAATCCCTGCAAACCTCAATTTTAGCTGAAAAAATCACTTTTTCACACATTTTTGTGTGGGAAAATGTGGCATCACCGGGATCACACAAATTTCCTACCACCCAGCGATCCCCCAGGTCTCTCGATAAAAATGATGCCTCACTCGTGTGGGAGGCCCAAGTAACCGCAACAGGCAAGGGCCCAAAACATTTTTTGATAGGCAATGTTGATGTTGCCTCAAAACGTTTTGTGTCCTTGCATGTCGCGGGTACTTGGGCCTCCCACACAAGTGAGGCACCATTTTATCGGGAGACCTGGGGAACGCTGGGTGGTAGGAAATTTGTGTGAGCCCAGTGATGCCACACTTCCCACACAAAAATGTGTGAAAAAAGTGATTTTTTCAGCTAAAATTGAGGTTTGCAAGGGATTCTGGGTAAGGAAACGTTGGGGGATCTACGCAAGCCATACCTCCCTGGAATCCCCCGGGTGTCTACTTTTCAGAAATGTGTGGGTTTGGTAGGTTTCCCTAGGTGGCCGCCGAGCCCCAGGCCAAAACTTCATGGGACCCCCTTGCAAAACCAGGTCGTTTTGTGAAAGGCCATTTTGAGGTCGCCTCAATACGTTGTGGGCCCTTGCCTGTCGCGGGTACTTGGGCCTCCCACACAAGTGAGGCACCATTTTTATCGGGAGACCTGGGGAACGCTGGGTGGTAGGAAATTTGTGTGAGCCTGGTGATGCCACACTTTCCCACACAAAAATGTGTGAAAAAGTGATTTTTTCAGCTAAAATTGAGGTTTGCAGGGGATTCTGGGTAGGAAACGTTGGGGGATCCATGCAAGCCATACCTCCCTGGAAGCCCCCGGGTGTCTAGTTTTCAGAAATGTGTGGGTTTGGTAGGTTTCCTAGATGGCCGCCGAGCACGGGCCAAAACCCAGGTGACCTCGCTTGCAAAACCAGGTGGTTTTGAGATAGGCAATTTTGATGTCGCCTCACTACGTTTTGGGCCCTTGCCTGTCACGGGTACTTGGGCCTCCCACACAAGTGAGGCACCATTTTTATCGGGAGACCTGGTGGAATGCTGGGTGGTAGGAAATTTGTGTGAGCCCGGTGATGCCACACTTTCCCACACAAAATGTGTGAAAAAAGTGATTTTTTCAGCTAAAATTGAGGTTTGCAGGGGATTCTGGGTAAGGAAACGTTGGGGGATCCACGCAAGCCATACCTCCCTGGAAGCCCCGGGTGTCTAGTTTTCAGAAATGTGTGGGTTTGGTAGGTTTCCTAGATGGCCGCCGAGCACGGGGCCAAAACCCAGGTGACCTCCTTGCAAAACCAGGTGGTTTTGAGATAGGCAATTTTGATGTCGCCTCACTACGTTTTGGGCCCTTGCCTGTCACGGGTACTTGGGCCTCCTACACAAGTGAGGCACCATTTTTATCGGGAGACCTGGGGGAACGCTGGGTGGTAGGAAATTTGTGTGAGCCCGGTGATGCCACACTTTCCCACACAAAAATGTGTGAAAAAGGGATTTTTTCAGCAAAATGTCAGGTTTGCAGGGGATTCTGGGTAAGAAACGTTGGGGGATCCACGCAAGCCATACCTCCCTGGAATCCCCCGGGTGTCTACTTTACAGAAATGTGTGGGTTTGGTAGGTTTCCCTAGGTGGCCGCCGAGCCCCGGGCCAAAACCCAGGTGACCCCCTTGCAAAACCAGGTCGTTTTGAGATAATGTGTTGTTTATTTCTGCAGCGTGAAAATTTTGGCACAATATTGCAAGGAAAATGTGGCAGACATTTTGAGGTTTGCAGGACATTGTGGGTAACATAACTTGTTGTGATCCACAAGAGAGATATCACCATGTTCTCCCATGGGTGTTTCGTTTACGACAATATCTACAGTTGGTAGGTTATTCTTAGACGGAATGTACACCTTGGCAGACAGACTAAAAAGACAAAGATTACTGCACAGCCATCTATTCCTCAAGCACACACACATACTGGTTGGATTTGGCACGAGGGCAAGTGATGGTTCAGTATATACAATTTTATTAACAAGAGATTTCACAAAAATGAAATGCACTGTCAATAATTGAAAGGACAAAAAACTGAACCAGTGACTCGCAGCTCGTGAGCTGTAAAGCCACGTCAAGGCCCCAACCGCTTTACAGGCCATTCACACACCTTTCATACGTGATACACACAAGACCATTCACACCACCAGCCACGAAACAAACACATTACAACATTCACAAAAAGGGACAAGGTACACCCTGCTTGAGAAAGACAAAAAAAAATATTACTGCACAGCCATCTAATCCTCAAGCACACACACATACTGGTTGGATTTGGCACGAGGGTGAGTGATGGTTCAGTATATACAATTATATTAACAAGTGATTTCACAAAAATGAAATGCACTGTTAATAATTGACAGGACGAGAAACTGAACCATTGACTCACAGCTCGTGAGCTGTAAAGCCACGACAAGGCACCAACCTCTTTACAGGCCATTCATACACCTTTCATATGTGTGACACATACAAAACCATTCACACCATCAGCCGCGGGCCCATCACATTACAACACTCACACCAGCAGACAGCGCCATTCAAGGGCCCATCACTTTCACACGCCCACATTCCTAACACAGCAACCACACAAGCTGATGGATTGCGTGGAGTGTCGCTCGGCTAGCAGTGTGTGTAGTGACCAGCAGCAAGTCACTACTCACACACCGCCAGCCGAGCGCCAGTCCACGCACACCGCCAGCCAAGCGCCACTCCACGCACACCGCCAGCCAAGCGCCACTCCACGCACACTGCCAGCCAAGCGCCACTCCACGCACACCGCCAGCCAAGCGCCACTCCACGCACACCGCCAGCCAAGCGCCACTCCACGCACACCGCCAGCCAAGCGCCACTCCACGCACACCGCCAGCCAAGCACCACTCCACGCACACCGCCAGCCAAGCGCCACTCCACGCACACCGCCAGCCAAGCGCCACTCCACGCACACTGCCAACCAAGAGCCACGCCACGCACACCGCCAGCCAAGCACCACTCCACGCACACTGCCAACCAAGAGCCACGCCACGCACACCGCCAGCCAAGCACCAACCTACACACACCACCATCACATTTAGGATTTTTTTATACAAAAAAGAAAACACAAACAAATTGCAAATAGATACAAATCTACTAACACAAAATCAGAAAATAAATACATTGCACTAATGCCAACCTTGAAACAGAACAACAATTCTTAAACATTACAGACCAGGCAGTTCACTTTACCACTCATGGTTGCTCCCAATAATTCTTTTGCTTGTGGTACGCTCTATAACAAGCAGGCACACACAGCCCAGGGTTAGAAGGACACTCAGGGCAGTACATACGAGTCTCCTTCCGCGTACCTCTTCGCCAACAGACTCTATATCTCCTAGTGGGAAAGTCTTTTGAGGGTGTAGGAGGAATGTGATCAGGAAAGTGGCGATCTTTCAATCGAGCCACATCCTCCACCACTCCAAATCTAGGAACACTTGCCTGTTCCACAACAACAAGGCTGCCTATGACAGACTGCTGAAACTGAACAAAAGTCACCTTTGACGCAGGAGAACACTCCTTGAACACAACAAAAGCATTGAAAGTTGCTAAATTGAAGAGATGGATGGCCAACTTCTTATACCAAATGTAAGCCTTACGAATAGCAGTGTAAGGTTCCAACCTCTGATCTACTCTATCAACACCACCCATGTGCTTATTGTAGTCTAAAATGCACACAGGTTTGCGCACTTCAGCAATCTGACCCCAAACAGCCACAGGTGAAGTACTCTCATCATGGATGGTAGTCAGCATGTACACATCCCTCCTGTCCACAAATTTCACAGCTAGTAGTTCATCACTACGCAAGGAACTGCACTGTCCCCTCTGAAGTTTTTTGCAAACAAGCTCTTTTGGATAACCTTTACGGTTAGAGCGGATTGTGCCACAAGCAAAAGTGTCCACTTTGAACAATTCCTTAAACAATTGCACAGCAGTGTAGAAGTTATCAAGGTACAAATGGTGGCCTCTGTTAAACAGTCCTCTAGCAAGATCCCACACAATTTTCTCTGAAACTCCAAAAGTGGATGGACAACCAGGGGGGTCAATAGTGGAATCCCTACCAGTGTACACACGCAAATTAAAAACATATCCTGTCCTACTCTCAGACAACATATACAGCTTAATTCCATAGCGTGCCCTCTTGCTAGGAATGTACTGCCTAAAACCAAACGGCCCTTGAACAGGACCAAAGACTCATCAATAGATATTTCTTTCCCTGGAGTATAGATCTCTGAAAATCGATCTACAAAGTGATCAAGAACAGGCCGAATCTTAAAAAGACGGTCACATTCAGGGTGATCTCGTGGCAACGCCAAACCATTATCAACAAAATGCAGCATCCGAAGCAAAAGTAAATATCACGAGTCATAACTGCAGGAAATATGGCCGTTGCCATCAAGGGACTGGTAGACC
Organism: Calotriton arnoldi; assembly: GCA_963921515.1. NCBI lineage: Eukaryota > Metazoa > Chordata > Amphibia > Caudata > Salamandridae > Calotriton > Calotriton arnoldi. The sequence continues at coordinate 337,116 of CAWUFW010004842.1, forward strand.
AATATGAAGCCATGGACGGCTTCCTTATCAAACCCATCAAAAAAGTCAAACCCAAAAACTTCTTCATCTCTTCCAGATTTGTGGGACTCCACTGGGTAGCTCTAGAATGGGGCCTAAGTCTGGCACTGTTGTCCCTCAAAAACTATTCAGCATACAAATTAGTCTGCTCAACAATCTCACCCAAAAATACATCATCCATAAACAACTGAAAATACTGTATAGGCAAATAATGTTCACAATCCACTCTACACCCTGCATAACCACTAAAGGCAGGCAACACCGGCTGCACCATGTTTGGATCAACCCAGAGTCCAGCACTTCCAGTAGGAAGCCTAGCAGCCCCAGGCTGCAATCCAGATGCCTCTTGCACCATCGGCACAGCAGTATCCTCCTCTAAAACAGGCACTTCATCCGCACTGAGAGTACCTTCATCATCCGATGATTCCATGTGGAGAGAAAACTCACTGCCTGAATCTTCCCCTCCCTCCTCTCCCTCAGACGCACTGCACTGTCAGTCTCATAATCCTGCTCAGAGGAAGATTCAAGAAGCAAACCAACCACCTGCTGAGCAGTCATTCTACGGCTAGCCATAATGCTTACTAATAAAGGTAACTTGTCAAACAAGTCAACAACAACAAACACTTTGTAAAATAAGTAATAAACAAAATGCACCTTTATCAGAAATACCTATATACTCCAAAACGATACCACTCACTTGCCAGAAGCAGCTAAACTCACCACCACCTACTCTGCACAGACACAGTATGGATCAACAATATCCCACTAAAAAAAAGAAAAAGAAAATTACACATAAGACAATGCAAAACACATCGCAAAGAATTTCATGCTCAAAACACTAACTAAATATGCTGCCAATATGACACCACTTACAAAAAAATTCATTCATACATGACAATAATACTCATTTGGAGTCAATCCAACAAAAATGTTTTTCTTACCAAAAAAATGCAACTACGCAAAACTGCAGAACAACCACTGTCGAAACTGCAAACAGGAATCAAAAGCTTTACACTAGAATAAAAAGGAGAAAAAAACATTATAATCACATATGCAAATAATGCACCAGTCCACACACAATTCACCAGCCAAGCTAAGGGGTAGGTGGGCCTAAGAGTATAAATAAAATATTCACCCCCGTAAAAGGGGAGCAACCCTTGCCCTTGAGGCCACTCCCCAACACAAAAATTAAAAAACCCTGGTGTCTAGTGGCTTCTGCCCCCTTGGGGGCAGATGGGCCTAAAAACATACTGCTATTCTGCCACCCAAAGAGGGCAGAAATGGCCACAATCATCCTCCCATAAAGGGGCCGCTCCCCAACATTAAAAACCCTGGTGGCCTAGCGGCCCTACAAAAACAAATCAGCCGATCTGCCCCTCAGGGTGGCAGAAACGGCCAAATTAATGCTCCCCAAAGGGGAGCAACCCTTGCCCAAGGGGCCACTACACACAAATAAATCCCTGGTGGTCTAGTGGGCACTATATCAATAAACAATTGGGCGATCTGCCCCCCCCCATGGGGACAGACAGCCACAAACAATGCCCCCACAGGGGAGTGACCCTTGCCCAAGGGGCCACTCCCCACAGTTTGTCCCTGGTGGTCTAGTGGCAAAAGGCCTAGCAGCGAAGGGGTTAAACATTTAAAGCCAAGGACTGGGAACAACTTAACATCCTGTGACTTGAGAAGGTCTTTCACAACAAACCTTCCACAGTAGAACTATTTTACACTATTTTTGGTAACGTGGGTCTCTATCGGGCGCGCACCATGGCAAAAATGTGACAATAGGTTACGCCCGCCCATTGGGGCCCAATTAGCCAACTGAATAAATTCTCAACAGAGGAAAGTACTCAATACATTTGTACATGTGGCATCGTAGAAAGAAAGAAGCTGGAATGTATGCAGCACAAATATATATTGCCAAACATAGTGTACGGCCCATATTTATAGCAACAGAATCGCAGTCCGCATAAGGATGTAAAAGTATGTTCCTGTGAAAGCCATTTCAGAGTCAAGCCACTAATACTTGGCTGAAACATGTAGATCTGTAGATGTTGAAGTTTATTAAATACTCCAAGTGCATCGACCTTTGTTTTTCATCTTGCCAAAGAATAAATTCCAAAATAAAAGGGACACCTTTAAGCAATTTTGTTCTCCTACCCCAAAACAATAAGTGCTCCCTCGACTAACATTGTTGAGCTCGCACAGATACGGAAGGTATCTGGGTGAGGACACAATGACGACATGCCAATGGATGATTCACTCTGTCACAATGTGATGGATATTTCATCCACCTTATTACAAGTGCATTATTAGGGGCTCCGCTCCGGATTTAATCCGGAGTGCTCTGTCCTCAGTACTGTGCTGAGTGGGCCCCCTGTAGCTCGGGCCCCCCTGCACCACAGGGGATGCGGGGCTCTGTGTTACGCCCCCGCACCTCAGTCTGCAGCCAGTGAGTGTGACAGTGACTCACAGAGACACTTCAGCAACAACACATCGGCAGAAGACTTTTCTCCCCAGCTAGGTGCAGCAGTAGGTAGAATTGTTGTGACTCAGGACTTCTGTAAGCAAGTCAAAAACTAAGGCTGCTGTAATTAAATGTATCTGTTCAAAGGTCGGAAATTTGTCAACTGGCAGTTCACTCTGCATGTTCTATCGCAGAGGATTAATATCCCTGCAGCAGAGAATGCCACTCTACTATGCAAATCGTAAAACTGTTTATGAGGATCTCTCTGAGTTACTGGATACTATGTTCAGGGACATCTTAAGGATTTTGGGGGCCCTGGGCCAATAATATTTCAGGGGCCCCTGTTCGGGACAGCTTTGAATTTATGATCCAGTTTCAGCTGTTTCTTTCCCTCTTTGGCCAGGTCACTAACAGTGCACAGGCACACTTGTCTAAATTCTAAATGTGTTTACAACTAATTTTCAGGGATAGTGACCTGTGTTTTCAATATTGTAACACAGCAGGGTCTCTCTCATATTACTGCAAATAATCACTATGATACCCCCCATTTCTCATATGTGAGCTCCTGTTTTGATCTAAAAGAAACATGTTTGAGAATGTTGCATGAAACATAAACACAACATTTCTCTGAAAAATATTTGTAATAGACTCACACATCACCGACATAAACATAAATTAAAGGAAAACGGTATTGAAAATAATCTGATTTATCAGGGCAAGACTCTCTGCAGAACAGAGCAGGCTCTATCAGGCGGCCCCTGAAAGGCTGGGGCCCTGGGCCAGAGCCCACTTTGCCCATGCCTTAAAACGTCTCTGACTATGTTAGTGCCCTTCCATTTCTAGTACTGTGCAGCAGTTTCAAGATCTTAGAGTTCCTTGTTGCTCAAATGGGTGTAACTTCTAATATTTATGTGGTTCCCTCATCTTCATTACTTGATCGGGAGAAAGTGTCACTCATAGTCATTGAAACATAATTACGCTGACATTATAAAAATGTCACACATAGCAATCTGAAACCTTGGCAGCTATGCCCCAATAAGGGGAGCGACCCTTGCCTAAGGGGCCGCTCCCCGCACGCAAGATCGCCATTTAAATAAAAAAAAATAAAAAAATCCCTGGCGCTAGTGGGCATTCCTGCTGCACGATCACACGATCGTGCAGCAGGAATGCACAAAAGAGGCATCGGGGGAAAGGAAAACCCTTTCCTTTCCCCCGATGCCTCTTTTGGAGAAATCCCTCCCTCCCCAGCAACAAAACTTACCTGTTTGTTCCCCGACACGCTGGAAGCAAATGGCTTCCTGCGCGTCGGGGAACAAAGGGAAACCTCCATTGATGTCAGCGCGCCTCGCGCGCTCACGTCATTGATGACGTGTACAGGGGGCGGTGGGAGGCAGGGGAAGGGCTTTCCTTCCCAAGATCGGCGTCCCACGGGGGGAGCACCAGCGCTTCCCCCGTGGGTGGGTCCCATGACGAGCTGGACTCGTCATGAGCACACGCCCACTGTGTGCCATGACGAGTCCAGCTCGTCATGGGCACTGAAGGGGTTAAACAACTATATTTTTGCAAACGATATTACTAACTTCGATATTTTCAGAAATGTTATTTCTTACCTTAAAGTCGATATTCTTGACCACGATATTCTTGCTGTTGATATTTCTGTATCACAATATTTCCAACTCGATATTTGTGTATGTCGATATTTAAAACTGGATATTCTGTCTGTGCACCACTCTATAGGTATTTTGCAAGGCATGGGAAAGTGCATGCATTTGTGTTTGCTGCAGGCAGTGTTCATGGCAATAGTGGGAAAATCAACAGTAAAAACTGGCCCAACTGGCCATAAAACCGGCCCACAAACTGTTAAAAATTCATCCCACACACTAATTTGTCTGACCAGGCAATCGGGCCCTCCTGATTGCCCTAAAGTCCAGTCCAACCCTGATAGTGGCACACCACCCTCATTGATTCAATACATAGTGCTGAGGTCATGTGACAATGTAAAGCTGGTACCCAGCTTCAACACCCAATGAACTGTATACCTTGGCTGTGTAAAATAAAATGGATTCTCTACTCCTATACAAAGTGAGAAGCATATGGTCTAAAAAGATAAGATACCATTGGTCTACTGTGGTGGATGGCCTCTTAATGCTCAGTGAAAACATCAGCACTTTCATGGTATTCCAAAGTGATGAGCAGTTAAGTGGACCCCAGCCATGTGTGAACATTAGCCAGACTTGGCTTTAATCAACAAGGTAGTGTTTTGCCAGGATGCCAGTAAGCCCTGATACCGTCAGATGACACAAAAAGGGGTGGGGATCTGTACCACAGAGCACACTAGTCGTAGTCGAGTTTTTAATAGCATGGCACCCACAGGGACAGTGCTGCTTGCTACTAGTGCAGGACAAGAAAGGGTAAAGCTAGAGACTATGCAAGTCCTGAGGCAAGGACCAAGGGTTCATATGGTACACTCTTCAACATGGCTCTCTTTCCCAGCAACAGACTGGACATGGAAGCACCCACAGGCTTCCACAGCACATGTGTAGGGCCAAATCAGTCTTGCCTGCACTGACAGTAAGGAGCTTCCACTGTCTCCCTTGTTGATGTGCAGCAGGTTTCCTTATCTTGAGCAACTGCCTGGATTCTTGTGCTTCAAAAGCGGTTGATCTGTAAGAGTCCTAAAAGATAGCTCATTTCCTTCTAGGGTGGTGCAAATTCTTTGGCCTGGTGAGCTCAACCCCAGCTTCCACTGTAAGCCTGGCAAATTCCTTTCACATGTAATCAATGTAATCAGGTCCTCAGTGTCAGAGACACCTTCTCAAGTCCAGACCCTGTTCCTGGGTCGTACAGGGGAAATAGCAATCAAACTCCTTGATTCCATTCCTGAATCTCTGCTCACTCTACGGCCCTGGTGTGTGACTGGTCTGAAAATGAATACAGTGTAGCACAAATCACTGGCCAATGAGTCCATTTTTTATCATTCCCTGATGGATAGGCTAATCCAATCAGGGGGTCTGCTTGTTTTAAATCCTGGGTGCCCCTTAATCATGGGGTATAATTCCTGCTTGTTCACTGCATGATCAGTGCATGAGAAGGGGCTGCTGCTCTCCTCTGTCGTTGGTTCATGTGTTATTAGTTCATCAAAAGAGTAAGGACACCTGTCTCCAGGGTAGACTATTAGACACCAATGGTGAATTACCCATGTTATTCAAAGGGTGGGTTGGTCACATTTATCTAAATCTGAAACCTGCTGCTCACTGTTAACTACAATGTATACATTGTAAGATACACTCAATGTTAGATACAGTGTATACATTGAAGGCCTGGGCGGAGTTCGGGAGTTCTTCTATGCAGAACTCCGCGAAGTGCTGAAAAACTCTGCCACACTCCGCGGAGTTCCGCAAGCAGCGGAGTGAGGTACTTGCGCTGATTTTTAGCTTCGGGAGTTGGTCCAGCGCGAACGGCACTACGCGCATCGCAAAAGGGCACTGCTTCTTTCTGCCGCTCGAGTAGAAGCCCTACTAGAGCAGCAGCTTCCACAAAGTGAGCGGCAGGGTTCTCAACGCGAGCGGTAGCGACCTGCTGCAACCGCCTGTGTTGAGAAACCTCGCCGGGAGGTGATTCTAGCATATGATTTTCCTCGCCCGCCAACTTAACGTTGGTGAGCCACAAGAGAGGTAAAACTCCTCTCCGGAACTATGCACTCTACGAGGGGTGACTAAAACTCCGCAAACTCCCAAGCCTAATACATTGTAAACTTCCCGTTTTTTTTTTTTTTGTTCGATTAATTAATATTTGTATTTGCAAATGAGGTTAATAAACAGATGACTTATGTTAGACCTGTCAGCTTTAGGGTGGTCTTCCCTCAAAAGTTTTGCCTCACTTTTTACTGATCAGTTTTTGTTGGCCTTAGGACTCTGGCACTTTACCACTGTGGTCCCTGCTTGGACAGGGTCCATACCTCGACCAACTAGAGACCCAATTGCTAACAACTTATATCCTGATGAAACCCATAAATTGACACCATTTGGACAAAATGTCGACATCCCTGTATGTTTATGTGCATCTGTATGTATACAGCTGCACATATACATCCATGCAAAACAAAGAGAAGTGGACCTGATTTTGAAAGTCCACTTTTCTTTGTTTTCCTTGGGGGTCATCAAGGTGCAACCTCTGCCAGACCTTGGGACAGGCCAGTTACTGTAGACTGGGTGGGTACTCCTTTATCAGTTCTATCAGAGTAGCCTTATCACCTTGGAGGAACCATTGTAGCGACAGAGGTATCTCTGCTGAGAGTACATCCTGCATCAAGCTGATCCAAACAGGGTGGTTCAAGGTCTGGAAACAGATGCATCTGTTCTTAGTGGCTCCACCATTACTGCCATCCCCTAAATCAGTCCCTTAGTATAAAACCCCTAGCTTGGTTCCATTCTCCTTCATGAAAACCAGACTCTGGGAGTGTAGGCATTATTTTTAAATCCATAGCCTGAGATACAAACTCAAGAACATTAGCAGTGGGTACCTTCTTGATAGCAACGAGTTGTACCCTGGAAGTGGTGAATGAACTGAGCCAAATTATAATGTGAGTCCAAGCACATCCCAAATGGGCATTGTCGCACTGGTTTTGATTCTAGCTCATTTCACTGCCCAGCAGTGAAGAAGTTGTAGAATGGTTTGACTATCAGATTTGTAGCTAATGAGGCTTTGGGTTCCCTTTTAACCAAACAAGATCACCAACATGATCACAGCGCCCCAGCTTAGCATGGCAGTCCTGATCACAAAAGGACATTTTGTTTGTTAAGCTGCTAGCATTTACGTTTTCCTCCTATGGATGTAGCAATCCTTTCTGGAGTCTGAGAATAGAAATCTGAGGTTACTCGTCACTTTCACACTAATCAGAGGATAATAAGGGAATAGATGTTACAGTTTTATACCAGATCCTGCTGTGGTGCCAAAGTAGACTCTTTCGGAGCTGGCATCTCACCATACGTTCCCACCACGTCCCCACCACAAGTAGGTCTTCTACACATTTTGCTATATCTAATCTGCCTTATTCCTAGTGTTAGCCATGTTCTTTCCTTTTACAAACCACTGTAATCAGGAACCTTTGTGTGATCCAAAACTATAACTCTCAGAATGCATCAGTCCCTTCTAGAGACCTCATGGCTCCGACTTTCCATTGCATTCCATCTACGGATCCCTGACATTTCTCATCCTTGGGGCTGGTACTCTGCCTCCATATGATTACCCATCTAGGCTCCAGATAGTCATATTTCGAGGGACTTCAGGGTACTCCTCATTTAAGTTTCGATTTGTGTGCTCAACCCTTGAGTCATCATAACTAACTTTAACAAAAGGGCTCCTGGTTAGTGGCTTGCAAATTTATTTTGTAATTTGTCAAATGCTAAAATTACTACCCGTGGTTCGAAAAATAAATGTACTGTGGTTTTTCACAGTAAAGGCCTCATTTACAAGAGACCTGCACCGCCTGAGCATCACTTTTTATGATTCTCCGATGGAGCAGGCCTCTAAATCATATCTATGAGGTGACTCACCCTGTGTGGCTTTGCATGGCCTCATAAATATATGGAGTAAGGCAAGGCAGATCCTTGCCTTACTCTACGTCAAGGAGGCGTTCCATGGGCATTAAAGTGGGTTTTCCCATGCAACACCCAGGGGTTTTGAAACATTCCCAGATTTACAAGGATCTGTAAACCCGGGAATGCATCAAAACTGCACTGTATCTTGTAAATACAGTGTATTCCTGCCCTTTCGACATGGCCTAGGGCAGCTCTACAAAAAGATTTGCGGCACTGCCCAAAGCCAAATCTTTGTAAATTAGGGGGTATATTTACAAGAACTGCCGCTAACTTTCGTTAGCGTTAGTTAGCTGCAGTTTTCTTAACGCGGGTCATTGCTGAATACTATTGCCCTGTTCGCAATGTATTTACAATATGTCGCTACATGGCGATAGTTTCAGGTAGTCGCGGTGAAAACTGCCGCTAACACTAGCATGAAGGTGATACAAATTCTGATGTTAGTGGGCGAAAACTGCCAAAAGGCCAATTTGCGGGCAAAAAAACTCACGTTAGTCAGCAGAACTTCACCTTTTTTGCCTCTAGAGGCAAAAATAGCCAATAAGTCTACCTCCAATGAAAAAAATAAAATAAAAACAATGGAATGCAGAATGGAGCAGCCAGGGACAAGTGCAGCACAGATCAACAACCTCCACAAACCCCCCAACAGGCAGCACGACCAGCAAGAGTCCCAGGGGAAGAGGAAATGCAGAATCAGGGCTACATATATGAAAAGAGGCGCATCGCTGGGGAAAGCCTGTGATGCATCACTTTTCATAGTGCCCTCCTTGCAACACCATGGCAGCCAAAACCTTGAAAGTGCGACAGTCCCCGGGGCCCAGAGGCCTCGCTGTGCCTGCATCTGAGACCTGCAGTGGGATGCGGAGGTCCTGTGGAGTTGCTGGGCCATGGCGGTAGACATTGAGGCTTCGGCGATCGCCCTTACCTGGTGGTGAAGTCTGCCACGTCGCATGGAGACATGTTGCTGACCTGTGTAAGAAGACCGCCTGGTGCTCCTTGGAGCTGTGAACGGTAGAGGCGCTCTTGCACACCAATGTAGGGAGGTCTGCATCGCATACCACGCACCACCACTACACCGGGGTGCACTGAGGGGATTACCAATGGTGAGCCGAGCCTCTCTGCATTATGGGCCGGAGGATGTTGCGCTGGCGGGACGCTGTGGAGGGTGAGGACCCTGAGCTGCGCCGAACTTGTGTGGCGAGAGTGCTGCAACTTCACGCATAAGGGGGCCCTGATGCATCATCGGCATCTGGAGTTTCCCCAGCGGACTTGGCGGCGACTGCTGTATCCAGGCTTGTGAAATCCCACCTGGCTGAACTCCTGCTGGCTGAGTCACAGATTTGGAGAGTGCAGCGGATTGCACCACTGTGTCAATGTTCAGGTGAGAAGAAGGTGTGGCGCGTAGCGGAGGAGGCCCGGGGGTCCAGTCGGGCCCAGGCCTAGCACCAGTGGGTGATGCACCCCCAGTGGCGGCTGCTCCGCTATGGCGGAATAGCGTCGCCCCACTGCTTACAAGCAGCGCAAGAAGAGGAAACATAACATGATGATAACTTTCTGATATTCTCATGCTATGTTTCCTTTGCGGGTCGGAGTGTGGTTGGGGCTGCTCTACTCACGGAGCAGGGCAGGGGCTGAGTGGTATGCCCACTCAAGTGCGCAATGACTGTTTGGTCGGCCCTCTCAGGCTGCCCAAAGCAGTCATGCGCACTTCCCTGTTCGCAATGCAGGCTGCATTACAGCCTGCATGGAGAACATGCCCACCCCTCCAGCCCCTGTCTGACCGCCTTGGCACGGCGCTCAAGAACAATCACAACGCTGCATTGCAGAGTTGTGATTGGCTTAGGGTAGGGAGCCTGGCTGCCTGCTTCCTGTTCCTGGAAACAGACTCAGGAGAGCAAGAGCACAGAAGATGCGTGACCCGGCCTCGAGGTAAGATTTAAAAAAATATATATTTACAACCCCCGTACCCCCCACCACGTCCCCGCCCCCTCCAGTGTCCTTTCCAGCATTTCCCGCCCTCCCAGCTGTCCACTCCCCCCGCAGCACTACTTAATGGCGGCCGTTGTGCGGCCATGCGCAGAGGGCGTACCACTGGTGCGCCAAAGGCAAGCCCGCCTGCGTCCGTCCACCCCTGAACCGTGCCCAGCACCAAGGACTCTTCCTCTCAGACACTCCACCCCTACGACGCCAGCACCCTCCTCGCCATCAACCCTGGACACCACACCGCCTGCCATTTAGCATCACTGAAGTATTCCCTTGCACCCTGCGCCTGCCGAAACTGCAAATGCACCTTCTGCCACATCAGCACACCAGCGCCTCCTGCCGCCCAGCTGACCAACAGCGCAGCCGACCGGCTCAACTGCATCCTCCTTAACATCCGGTCCCTCAACAAACACGTAACAGAAATCTGGGACCTCCTCAACGCCACCTCTTCACTCATCGCCTTGTTCACAGAAACCTGGACCAACCTCTGCTCCAGACCGTACATCGCCATCACCATCCACGACGGCTACAAATTCGCCCACATGGGCCACCCCGAGAGCCCAGGAGGAGGCATTGCCATTGTCGAAAAAAGCACACTCCGACTGACCATGCACTCTAATGACCCTACGGCTACCATGGAACACCTCCACTTCCAGATCCGGACCAACTCCACCCTCCGCGGCACCCTCGTCTACAGGCCCCCGGCCCATGAACCACCATTCACTGATGCCATTGTAGACCTCATCGCACCCCAGGCTCTCCCATTCACTGACTACATCCTACTCGGAGACCTCAACTTCCACCTTGACAACCCCAGTGACCAGAACACCACCACCCTCCTGGCGAACCTCGCCAACATCGGACTCAAGCAGCTAGTCACCGCACCAACCCACATAGCCGGACACACGCTTGACCCGTCTTCTCCGCCAGAGCTAACTTCAACTACAGCCACACCACCATACTCTCCTGGACTGACCATCATAGTATACAACACGCCTTCACCATGCCCACTGTACACCACTGCCATCATCGCCCCCCCTGCCGCAGCTGGATCAAGGCCATCAAAGTACTTTTCGGCAACTCCCTCAGCACCACCTCTCTGCCAATTCTTACAGGCGCCAACACCGCAGCGCGCAAACTCCACCGATGGAGCTTTAACTGTGCAGACACCCTGGCAGCTCCTCAGTGTCAGTGGACTGAGCATCTGGGGGGCGCTGGCCGCCAGGGAAGGTGACAGCAGACACCCTTGATGCCAAACTAGACTCTACAAAGTGACGCATCTAGGCATATGCGTGACCTTGTGAACCCCTATGCCACATAATACCTGCGTCAGGTAGGATGTATGCAGGGTGTGCGTTACCACGCAACAAAGCCTCGTAGGAGTGGCGCACTGCTTCAAAACCTTATGCCTGCCTCATGCCATAGGGATAGGCCTGCCCCATGCATTGCTGCAGTTGCGTAATGCTTGCGACAAAATTGCAGCAATGCGTGACTTTAGCGCCAAGAGGTATGTCAGGAATACTGACATATCTGTAAATCAGTGTGACATGGAGAGCCACACAGTAAATACGAAAACAACAATTGATGGACAGAATGCAGCACAACGTCATACATTCACCCCAGTACAGAGATCTGGGCCTAAATCCATCATTTTTTTGCTCCCCATGCCATTCCAGTTTGAACCCAGCCATATGCAAATCAGTCTTAAACTTGCACCCAATGGGAACAGTCCAGCCCAAACTGCCAGGCCAGGTCCTCCCTGGACTGCAAACAAGCATCGTAGGCCCGGTTTTGGGATTTCACCCGTCATCAGCCAGGATAGCTTGACTCCAGTGGCATGGAAAGCACAGGACCCACGTCTGGGCATACCCGTCCCACTCCGGGAGACAAATGCAAAAACAACAATTGATGGACAGAATGCAGCACAATGTCATACATTCACCCCAGTACAGAGATCTGGGCCTAAATCCATCGTTTTTTTGCTCCCCATGCCATTCCAGTTTGAACCCAGCCCTATGCAAATCAGTCTTGACCCTGTGCCCAATGGGAACAGTCCAGCCTCTGTGACTGGGGGTGAGTGTCTGAAAAGTTTCAGCACTCCGTCCATCATCTCCTTGTGTTTGCTTTGTTCGCCCTAAGTTGGCAGGGTATGCCCAGACGTGGGTCCCTTGCTCACTTTGCCACTGGATTCAAGCTAGCCTGGCTGATGAGGGGTGTTACCCCAAAACCGGTACCAGGATGCTTGTTTCCGGTCCAGGGAACACAAGGCTTGGCAGTTTGGACTGGACTGTTCCCATGAGGCACAGGTTCAAGACTGATTTGCATATAGCTATGTCTGAACTGGGGTGGCGAAGTGAGCTAAAGAACGATAACGGATTCAACCCAGATCTGTGACTGGGGGTGAGTGTCTGAAAAGTTTCACACTCCGTCCATCATCTCCTTGTGTTTACTTTGTTCCCATACAGTAAATACAGCGCATCCATGGTGTCGCAAGGATGGCGCAGTGAAAAGTGTGCCAACGCTGTTTTGTTGCAGTGTTGCAACACTTTTCATGAATGAGGCCCAGGACTGCACCCTATCTTGTTGTGGGGCGCATTCCTGAGCTTTTTCTTGGCGCAGGGCAGCGCAGCAATAATCTTTGCTGCGCTGTCCAGCACCAAAACCTCTGAAATGAGGCCCCAAGTGTTTGCACCAATTTTAAGACCAGCTATTTTCTGGTCTTAAAAAACTGCCTCTAACTGAACCTAGAGGCAGTTCTTTGGGTTTTGCACCATACAAGGAATTCCTCGTAAATATCGCGAAGTGTGGTTAGCAGCAGTTTTTTCACAGGAACGCCCACCTTGCATCTCATTTTCGTTAACTCTCGCTAATAGAAGTAGCAATTTTTAAAAGTCACGCTTTCATCGGAAAAGTGCCGCTAACTCCAGTTAGCGGCAACTTGTAAACAAGGCGATAAAAAAATAGCCGCCTAACGTCAAAAAATTGATGCTACAGCAGCGTTAGGCCCTTGTACATATGCCCCTAGGTCCTCAAATTGGAACTTTTTGCCACTTAGATGTTGATAACGTTTTTTTCTCAAAGCAAATTCTATCGGGTTTCAAAGTCGTGAGGCAAAAGGTTTTAAAGTTAACAGGTGGTGCCCGGGTGAGGACTCCCCTTTGAGCAGACGCGAAGGCGAACCCCTGGAGGTGCGGGTGACACGCGCGGAAGATCGGAGCCATGACGGGGCGGCCTCCGGTGGCGAGGAGCGACTGGTATCCACTGCCCCAGTCGGAATACTGCCCGGGGCTGCCCCCGTCCGCGACTGGCCTCACTGGCGAGGCAAAGGCCCTGCGACTGCGAGTACCTCCGGAGCGGACCCCGAGTCAAGGTACGATCGGCGGGGGGCGTGGGTGACCCCCCCCGGTGCTTGTGGGGCGACGCTGGTGTGGCGGGGTGTCCCCCCCCATCGGAGACCCTGCTCCTATGCCCTTCCGTTACGGATCCTGGGAGACCGGTGGTCTGAGGCAGCTCACCCCGGACTGAAGGGGTGCGACCCTTGCATCGTGGAGCCTGCTGCCCTCGGCCACCGGATCGGGCGGCGGCGACCGGGTCCCGACTAAGTAGACAGCCCTGCAGGGCGATTCCTGACGCCCCCTGGGAGGCCCGCACCGGCTCCTCCCCTAGTTGCAGTGGGGATTCGGAGCTGGTGGGCCTGCTGCCTTCGCCCGGTGATCCTTGAGGCCCTGGGAGGCTTTCTCTGGACTTGAGGTGATCCCCTGAGTGTGACGGCGGGAGTTGGGAGCGAGGCGGCGGCCCTTGAAGCCTGGTGCCGATTATTACGGAGCAGTCCCGGATCCTGAGCACCTACTGCCTCGGCTGCCGGGTCGGGTGGCGGAGGCGGCCCCTGGCCGGACTGTTGTGATCCCGGACGACCGGTGAGTGGGGCTTGGGGGTGGGGATTCGGCTGCCACATCGGGCGGCAGGGCAGGGGCCCTTCCCCCCCCTCTTAGTGACCCCCATGTGCCTTCCCCCCGTGGATGACTGGGCGGGCTGTGCTGGCCAGGACGGATCCTCCCACCCCCTTACAGCGCGTCTGGGTGACCGGCTGATCTCCCTGTGTACGCCCCTTCTCCTGGTGGCGGGGGATTCAGGGCGAGGTGGTAACCCCCCCCTTGAGATCGGACCACTGCGGGGTTCCCCCCGGCCCTCCGGATCGACCCCCCCCACTACAATCAACGGTTCCCCGGGTGGATGAAGGACGGCGATCGACCACTACACCGGGTGAAGCCATAAGAGGCCCGTGGCATGGATCTTCCGGGGCTGACCCCCCTCCCTCTTCCCTGGGCGGCATTTCTCCAACTGGGTCTACGAATCTTTGTCTCCTGCCGCGGTCTAACCTCTGCTACCTCTCCCTACCTCCGCCCTTTTACCAGACAGCGACCTCTTTGAAGCCAGACCCTGGGGCTAAGGGTCCCAACGGTACAGCCTTACTATTATCATTGTGGAACCGCCCCCTCCCGGTCCTGGGGTGGATCGGGCAACGCCGGGCTTTGCCGCACCCGGGGTGGTGGGGTTGGCCGCGAGCCCCCGGACCCGAGCATTGACAGCCTGGGTGGCTCTACCGCCACAAGAACCTCCGAGACGCTCACGACCCGGACCCGAGTATTGACGGCCTGGGTGCCGGGGGTGCCCTCCACTCTCTCGAAGACCCCTTCCCCCCCCCTCATTGGCTGGTTTCGGCCTGGCGCCCCCCCCTTCCGGGAGGTAATGGGTAAGGCCCGCCCCCCACAGACCCCCGGTCCGGCGACCCAAACCAAAATAGACCAATTCACCACGTCAGACCGTGATCCCGGATCTGGGCCGCTGGATGCCCCCAACACCCCCAGGGGAGACCTCTCTACCATCCTACAGGCGATAAGTGCCTCCCAAATCGCTGTCGAAAACAAGATCGGTGAAGTGAGGGAAGACGTAGCCCTCATACGCCAAGACCTGCGCAACGCCACGGCCCGTATCACAGAGACGGAATCTCGCATTTCCGCAACGGAAGATGATATTGGCCAGCTCAAGACCCAGATAGCCCGCCTTCAGACCCAGACCCAAGAACTCCACAAAAGGGCCGAAGACGCCGAAAACAGGTCAAGGAGGAATAACTTACGCCTTATAGGGTTCCCGGAGGGTGTGGAGCAGGGGCATACCGATGCGTTTGTGGAGGATTGGGTGCGGTCATGGATGCCCAAAGATGCCCTATCACCCTGGTTTGTGGTGGAACGGGCCCACCGTTCTCTGGCCCCCAGGCCCCCACCCGGAGCCCCGGCTCGGCCCATCATCCTCAAGATCCTTAATTTCCGGGACAGAGATGCTATCCTTGGGGCGGCCAGGACCCAGGGCCCCCTCCAGTTTCAAAACGCCCGGATCATGGTGTTTCCGGACTACACCCGGGAGGTCCAGGCCCAACGCCGCACCTACGACGAGGTCAAACAAAAACTCCGTAATATGGGCCTTCGCTATGGTCTCCTCTTCCCCGCTAGACTCAAGATCATTTACCAAAACAAATCTTTGTTCTTTGACACTCCACAAGCGGCATGGACCTGGCTCACGGAGGAACGACCCCTGAGGAACCAACCAACTTCCTCTCCCACCCGGAAGGCCCCCCCGAGGCACCGACGATCCCCCTCCGGTTCCCGGAGGCGTCAAAACAGATCCCGTAAAGGAAACGCAAGCCGCGAGATGGCATCTCGCTCGACGGACGAGACATCCCGGCGCCAACCCTCATCAGTTTCGGCCCGAGGATCTGTTTCCCCCAGCCCGCCTGCCTCCCTAGATGACTGGGGCGGCGTTCCGCGGCCCACTGGTATCACCCGCCACGCTAAATCAGACTCTGACTTGTCCAGGAGCCCCATACTCCAACAATCCGAAGCCTTGACGGATCCCTGAGGAGGAACGCGGCCCGGCAGCTCAGTCCATTCTCATATGGTCGAACTCATCCCATGGGCTCCTAATGTTCGCGCTGCTTCAAGGGATGCCTACTCATCACAAGTTGGCACTGGTGGGTCCTGAAATGGACCACATACTTTTCTCCAAGTTGCCACTCTGAATACATGTCTTCACCACGGTTCCTTTCTAGTATTTACCGGACTTTTATCCGAATGTAAGGAGGGGGTCTACTTCCGCCATGTTCAAGCCTAACTAATTGTTTTAGATTAGTGTTCGCCTCAGTTGGGGTATTTTTGCTTTGAGTTGAACTGTTTGACAGGGCGACAGATGCTTCATTTGCAGAAGTGTAGGGTGGGGGGTGTTGGGGGTGTGGGAGGGGGTGGGCTGTTGCCTACCACTGTTAACTGTCACCGGCTGCCCACGAGCCGGGGAAGGGGTTTTTATTATTGTTTTGTATGTAAGCCTTGCACACATCTCTGCTCTTGGAAGCGGCGCGGGACTCAATCGGACACGCACCCTTGCGCTGTTAACTATGGCCACTACGCGCTTCCCCCCCTGCAACCCAGGCATGACTGCATTCCGACCGCCCCTGCAAGCGCGACCCACTGCAATGATCTCCACAATGCATAGCCCCCTCCACATTATATCGTGGAACGTCAATGGCCTGTTAGATCGAATTAAACGTACTGCTGTTCTCCGCTGTGCACAGCGTCACGCACCAGACATCCTGTTTTTACAAGAGACACACCTCCTAGGCTCACAATGTAATTTCCTGGCCCGCTACGGGTTTGACAGGGTTTGGCACTCTGGGTTTGCAAGGGGATCCCGGGGGTTGCCATTTTACTGCGTAAGGGCTTTCCCTTTACCTTGACCCGAGCCGATCACAATGCACAAGGCCGCTATGTGGCCCTGACGGGAGCGATGGAGGGCCAACCCATCAACCTCCTGAATGTATACATCCCTCCCGCTGCCTCGGCCTCAACCCTGACAAGCCTCACATCTTTGTTTCCCTCCTTCCCACAAGGCCTGACGGTGGTGGGAGGCGACTTTAACGCTACCCTGCAGCCCTCTCTTGATACGACGGGGACCCCATCGGCGTCCCGCATGGCCTCGGCGAAGCGGTTGTCAGATTGGTCCTCTGCCCTGGGTCTCTGTGACGCATGGAGGGTGTGGAATCCACGCAGGAAACAGTATACTCACACCTCAGCGGCTCATCACACCCACTCCCGTTTTGACCTGTTCCTGCTGCCCGCTATGGACTGTCCGCGAGTCTCCGGGGCTACCATCCTTCCCAGGGGTATTTCTGACCACTCCCCTGTGTCCCTTCGTCTTGGTCCCTCCCCCGGGGGTACGAGCCCGGTGTGGCGTATGAATGCCTGGTTCCTGCAAGACGCAGACCTCGTGCAGTCTCTCCGAAGGGAACTAAAGACATACTTCTCACTTAATGCGGGTTCTGTGTCCTCACCCGGGACTTTATGGGAGGCCGGCAAGGCGGTGATGCGGGGGATAGCCAGGGGTCTTGTCTACACGAAACGATCGGCACAATCCGCTCGACTGATGAGTTTTGAGGCCCAGGCGTCACAACTGGAGGGTGACCTGGATGCTCTTGCAGATGCCAATTCTGATCGCCGGCTGACGCTCCTCCGCGAAGAGATCTGTCAACTGTCACTAGACTCTGCCAAACTACTCTGGCGCTCCTCAGTGGCGCGCATATACGGGTGGGGGGACAAAAACGGCAAATTGCTTCACAACCTGGTGTCCTATCCTAAAGTCAATCGCATAATTCCCGAAATTCGAGATGGAAAGGGGTCCCACCACACTCTGTCCCGAGCCATTGCTCAAACGTTCGCTACATACTATGCGACCCTCTATGAGGCTCGAACCCCTGAATCCAATCTGACATCACTGTTGGCTGCCACTGGAACTCACCTGCCCCGTCTCTCCCAGGTCGACTCAGATCCCCTGGACCTCCCCATTACCCCGGAGGAAATCCATGGGGCGATCTCGGCACTACATTCAGGCAGGACGCCCGGCCCGGACGGGTACCCCCAGGAATATTATGCGGCTTGTCGTGACACCTTGGTCCCCCACTTGCTAAACCTGTTTGAATATGCGATTGACCAAGGATCTTTCTCGCCAGAGACTGACCTAGCAACCATTGTGGTCATTCCGAAAACACAGCCGCCCTCCCTTGAATGTGCAGAGTACCGACCTATCTCCCTCATTAATACGGAGGTGAAGATCTTTGCCACTGTGATAGCCCAGCGGCTCCGCCCCCATCTCCAGACACTGGTCCACCCGGACCAATGCGGATTTATGCCTGGCCGTAGTACTCGTCACTGCATCCGCCGACTCCATCTGGCCCTGGCACACCGCCAACAACTCACCCCGTATCTGGCCTTGCTTCTCATAGATTTTGAGAAGGCGTTTGACACGGTGGACTGGGGCTATCTTGGGGAAGTACTGGAGGTGATGGGATTCGGTCTTCCCTTCCGGCGCCTCATCCGGGTCCTTTATGCGGCTCCCAAGGCGAGGGTCCTTATTAACGGTGTGCTATCGGATGCCTTTCCCATTCGGAGAGGCACCCGCCAGGGATGCCCACTCTCACCTCTCTTATTCGCCTGGCAGGATTTCCGCATCCGAGGCTGGACCTGGAGACCACATCTATGTGACAAAATTGCCCTATATGCCGATGACGTCCTCCTCTACTTGGCGGACCCTGAGGGCTCTGGGCCTCGCTGTCTGGAGGCCCTTGCAGCCTTTGGGCGGATCTCTGGTCTCAAGCTCAATCCGGCTAAGTCCACACTGGTTCCCCTCCATCCATCCCGGGCCTGCTTTGACTGGCAGGAGTCTATCCCTCTCCGGAGACAGTCCTTCAAATACTTGGGGGTCTGGATCGCTCTCCTTCCGGAGCTTGAATGGGCCCTAAACATTACGCCATTAATGACTAAAACTAAATCGGATCTGAAGAAATGGCAAACCCTTCCCCTCAACCCTCTCCGCCGGACCGCCCTTTTCAAAATGATGATCCTTCCCCGCTTCCTCTACATTTTGCAAAACATCACTACCCCCCTCCCCGGTAGCTGGTTCAAGGAAATAGACGGGCTCCTCAGTCGTTTCCTCTGGGGAGGACGGAGATCGAGGGTATCTCTGGCGCGCTGCCGCATTCCTCCCTATGACGGGGGTATGGGGGTGACTAACCTCCACCTCTATTACTTAGCCACAAAGCTCATTGTGATCCATGACTGGTTCGCAGGCGGCTGGTCCGACCCGGCATACCGGCTGGAAACCACATTCATGGAGTTTCCCCAGATCATGACATATCTCTATGGTGGACCGGTCCCACACTCTCTCCCCCATCACCCGGGCAGTCCTCATGGCCTGGCGAGCGGCCCTTCGTTATGTCACTTGGAACCAGAAACTCACTAGACAGACGCCCCTGTGGCATGGGACCTGGCTGAAGGAAATATCTGATCTCCAAGGCTTTCACCGATGGGACCTTATTGGGATCTCCCTGCTGGGGGACATCTGGGCGGGGATCACATCAAATCTTTCACAGAGTTACAACGCCAATACTCTCTCCACTCCTCTCAATTTTTCCAATATTTACAAATACGCCATGCCATCCACACCTATATACCCTCCCCCACCACCCTCCCTGAATTTAGTCCCCTAGAGGCACAAGTATTGATGGGAAATTTGGGTAGCGGGGGAGTATCCCGGATCTACCGCGCCTTAGTGAATAATGGCCCCACGTCCCTGGAACCGTTACGGACCCGCTGGGAGGGATGGGTGGGCCCCCTGGACGACGCGGACTGGAGAGACGCCCTCATGGCCCCTAAGACCCTGACAACCTCCTCCAAGTTGCGTCTTATCCAATTCTACTACTTGCACACGGCATACTTGACCCCATCACGCATTCACAGCGCCCACATGAGACCCACCCCAGCCTGTACACGCTGTGACCACTCCCCAGCAGACTTCTTCCACATGGTCTGGCAGTGCCCCGCTTTAACGAGGTTTTGGACGGGAGTGGAACGGGAACTGACGCAGTCCTTGGGTTGGACGGTGCCCCATGACCCGACACGTTTGCTCCTAGGGGTGTTCGATGGCCTGGAGGGGTCACAGGCAGACAAGCGTTTCCTAGGCATGGCCCTGGCGGTCGCAAAACGGGACATAGCAATGCTATGGTCGCAAAAAACACCTCCATCTCTGCAGAAATGGAGACGGGGAGTGGACTGGTGCGGTGCTCAAGAGGAACCCCTCTTCGAGGCTCGAGGTTGTCCTGGCCTCTTTGACAAAATATGGGGCAAATGGTTTAACTTATAATCTGATTGCGGGGTTGAGGGGTTTGACACAATATACGCTTTTTGCTTGTATAGGCCGAAGCTGAAATCTTATCATCTGGTGGCTCTAAGTTTCCCATGTCGCTCCAAAATGTACCTTATCGCTACTCATGATGTACAATCAAGGCTTTGTTCTTCTTGTGTGTTAAAAATCAATAAAGTTGATTATCAAAAAAAAAGTTAACAGGTGAAAAATTGACACATCCATTTCATTGTCAACTAGCATTCCCGAAGAAACATTGCAATGTGGATAAAACTACATCAGGATGTGCACGTTGGAAAAGCAGGAATCTTCTATTTCTAGGAATAGTGCAGTAACCGTAATCTATGAGAAACATTTGCTTGACCTAGCACTAAACAGGCATAGGACGGTGTGCGTGTTTTCGGTAGGACGGTGTTAGTTTTTCTGGAGATAGTCACATGACATTTGCCACCTTTCAAGATACGTGAAGACATCTGTTTTTAACATGAAGAAAGCTTGTACGAGTCGTATTGATATTTCTGATCTAAAAGTAAGGCGCACTGGAAAAAGAGGCCATCTATATGTTTCATTGCCCAGGGCTGTGTGTTTATTGCAAACACCCTGCCCTCCAGGGCGCCATTCAGAAGGCTAGCTTTACAAGAATCCGACTAGCTACAATAGAGGTGCTCCGGGGTTCTGGAAAGGGAATCACAAACATTTCCAGACTTGACCGCGACATTTTCTTTTTTTAATAAATAATCTAGACCTACTACCAATGTATAATTTACGTCCAATTACAATTTGAGCCAAAAATAATACATTCTTATATTAAGCACATGGTTATCTCATTCTGCTAAATATTTTAAATGCCCCCGCTCTGAATACTCAGTGACTGCCTTGGGACCCTGCCCCACATTTGGAGAAGCCCTGTTTAAAGTCAATGTGTGCACACCTCGTGTACGGCTCGACACATCCCTCACCACCCTCAGCGTGACCCGCTGTGTGCAGCTGGGATGAGTGTGTGCATCTCGTGTGCGGCTCGACAACATCCCCCATCACCCTCAGCGTGACCCGCTGTGTGCAGCTGGGATGAGTGTGTGCATCTCGTGTGCAGCTCGACAACATCCCCCATCACCCTCAGCGTGACCCGCTGTGTGCAGCTGGGATGAGTGTGTGCATCTCGTGTGCAGCTCGACAACATCCCCCATCACCCTCAGCGTGACCCACTGTGTGCAGCTGGGTTGAGTTGTGCAGCTCGTGTGCAGCTCGACAACATCCCCATCACCCTCAGCGTGACCCACTGTGTGCAGCTGGGTTGAGTTTGTGCAGCTCGTGTGCGGCTCGACAACATCCCCCATCATCCTCAGCGTGACCCACTGTGTGCAGCTGGGTTGAGTTTGTGCAGCTCGTGTGCGGCTCGACAACATCCCCCATCATCCTCAGCATGACCGCTGTGTGCAGCTGGGATGAGCATTGTCACTCGAGAATCCTCGCAGTCTGCAAGCCACTGCTAAATGATGGAAACAGTTATTACATGGGGCTGAATTAGCTAATTGACTTCTGGGCTATTTCAAGCAAACTGCCAGGACAGCTGCCTCTTTCGAAGATTTAATATTGAACAGACCAAGAGCATCTGTTCTGTTTGATTTATTCGCCCCTTATAGTATTCGAAATACACGCTCCTTATGGTATTAGAAATGCTTTTGATTGGCTACAACTCCCATACTGTGTCCACCGCCGGGACCTTCTATGAGAGAAAATCGTTTTGGAAAATATTATGATATTTTCCAGTGAACCTAGAGGTAGAGTTGATGAGAGAGCTTTCAGGAGGGAAGCTGAGCTGGGTATAACACTCAAGCACCCCAAAGCCTAGCATTTGAGGATCCATGTTCAGCCTGAGCATCCCTTAGCTGTTTCTTGGCATTACTTCCTCGTCCGTCTTCCTCACCACAGTAATAACCATTGAGCATTCTGCTCCTACAGAAACTCCAAGTAAAAAGTTACATACTAGTCTCCCTATCCCTCCAATATGGCCCCCAGTGGCAACAACCAATCATATAAAAGGTCAGATAAGTCAGAGCACCACCTGTTTTTTTGTTTTTGCACTGCTCCGAGCGCTGTTCCTGTTCTGGATGATCAGGTAAGTTGGGGGCGGCGGCGGTCCTGCTCTAGCGGACTCATGGGCCCCGTTAAAGTGTGGGGGGGTTTGTAATCATTGTCTCCCCCCTTGTTTTGGCATTTATTCGCATTCCTCCTCAGTCCTGCACTAGCGGACACTCGGAGGTGCTGTGCCTTGATCTGACTTCATTTGATCTGCCGAGTCCTGCTATAGCGGACTCTGCAGGTCTAGCGTGTGGCTTTGTTTACCGCTGACTCCCTGTGGGGTTAGGAGGGTCGCCTAAGTCTCTGCATGGCTCCCTCCTCCCCCGTATCTTACCGGCTTCTGCGGGACGGCGGCTGGGGTCTTCTGCGCTGGTCGTCGGCTTGTGGGGGGCGTGGCTTCATGCCGGCTCCTTGTGGGTCGGCGCGTTTGATACGGCGCCTTATACAGGGGCAAATTTAAGTGGTGTACGCGCTAGGGGCGTGCCGATGGCCAGCCTGTGGCGTTTTTTTCTTGGTTTCCATGGCAATAGTACGCTTTTTAAGCGTCCTAGCTTGCCGTAGTGGTTTAGTCTGGCATTTTTGGTTGTGACATGATGGAGGAAGGTGCTGAGTTGCCTTCTACTCACACTGGGGAGTCTTCTGAGTCTATGGACGCGGTCCCTTCCCTGGCTATGGTCCAACAAATGATTAATACTGTTGTGGCTGCCGCTTTGCATGACAGTGAATCTGTTCCTCCCTCTAAAAAGGCCAGCTATGACCCTGGTCCCTCCCATGACTCTGATGGGGAGGAGGATGTAGAACGTAAGGGTCATTTTGTGCAGGGGTCGGATCTTAAGGATGTTCTTCAGCACATTTGTTCCAACCTGCTGTTTCCAGAGTCTGATGCGAATGTGGAAGACGCGGATTTCTTTTCGCAGTATCAACAGAAAGAGCCGGAGTCGTTGCCGCTCCACTCCTCTGTCTTGAAGGTGTTGGAAACCGAATGGAAGGATGTGGATAAGAGTAACTTTCCCAGGTTTTTGGCCAAACGATATCCGTTACAGGACTTTGCGGTTAAATATCCGGCCTCAGTGAAGGTGGATTCTTTGATGGCTGGCATGTCTTCTCAGGGTACTATTATTTCTGAGGATGCTTCCCCGGCAGATCCTGTTGATAAAAAGGTGGATGCGGCGGTGAAACACACTATTTCCACTGCCAATTTTTCCATTAGGGCTGCTACCTATTCCTCCTATGCCATCCAGTCTTTGCTGAAAGACTTCCAATCGTTGGCTGAGTTGTTGGACCAGGCCGAGGACGTTGATGGAACAACAGGTGCGGCTGCTTTCTGACATTTCCTTTGATTCTTTGGGTGCAGCGGCTTCGACGGCTGGGTCTTCTGTGGCAGCTCATCGCCAGTTGTGGTTACGTTCTTGGAAGGCTGTTCCTGCGCAGAAGGTTTTACCCATGAAAATCCCTTTTTCTGGAGTTAAACTGTTTGGTGCTCCCTTGGAGGATATGGTAAAGAAGACTGCAGAAGATAGTAAACTGTTGGCTCCGGAGAGAGTGGGGCGTTCACGCTTTTTTGGGGCTCGTAGGGCCTTTGGTCCTGCTCGTCAAGGACGGGCTCCTCAGCCCTTTCGTGGAAGGGGGCGTGGCCGGGGTGCTCCTTCCTCTGACAAATCTCGGTTCCCTGCAACTCTTCATCCTCTTCTGCTCCCTCCAAGTCATGACTGGGTTGCTCCAGGAGTGGGTCCTGTGGGGGGTCGCCTGTCTCTCTTTTTGGACAGCTGGAGGCGAACTGTGTCGGATCAATGGGTTCTTCAGGTGGTGTCGGAAGGTTTTCACAATCGGTACGGCCAGACTCCCCCGGACTGTTTTCGGGTCACTCCTTGCCCCAAAGACTCTCTGAAGAAGGTGGTTCTGTTGGAAGGCGTCTGTTGTCTTGTGGAAAAGGGCGCTGTCGTTCCGGTACCCGTGGATCAGCGGGGCTGGGAGTGTACTCTATTCTCTTCCTGGTAGAGAAACACACCGGGGACCTCAGACCAGTGTTGGATCTGAAGTGGTTGAATTGGTTCATTCCTCCCATGAAGTTCAAGATGGTGTCCTTGCAGGTGATCCTCCCTCTTATCACTCAGGAGGATTTTCTGGCTTCCATCGACCTGCAGGATGCTTATCTCCATGTTCCGCTCCATCTGAACTCTCAGAAGTTTCTCCAATTCTGTGTTATGGGCCAACATTTTCAGTTCCAGGTATTACCCTTTGGCCTGTGTTCCTCCCCCCGGGTCTTCACTAAAGTTCTGGCCCCTCTGATGGGACATTTACATGGGAGGGGTATTAGGATCTTTCCTTACCTGGATGATTTGTTGATTTCTGCTTCTTCTTTTTCTAAGGCGGAGCTCCATGTCCAAAAGGTTTGCCAGGTCCTGGAGGGTCACGGATTTCTGGTGAATCGGAGGAAGTCCTGCCTGGTTCCTTCTCAGGATCTGACGTACATTGGGGCTCACTACAGGACTCAGTTGGGGTTGGTGTTCCTGCCTCCTGCACAAAAATTGACTCTGATTTCGGAGATTCAGTCCCTGTGAGACTGTGGTTGAGGGTCCAGGGTCTGATGTCCGCCTCGTTGCTGGTCGTTCCGTGGGCTTGTCTCCATTTGCATCCTATAGGGAACCATATTTTGTCTTATTGGCGCCCCTGTGGTCAGGATTTCAATCAGGGGGCTCCTGTGTGAGCCCAGGTGAGGGAGGATCTGGGTTGGTGGTTGAACGACGATTATCTGTCCAGGGGTCGTCCGTTTCTGATTGTTCTCTCTCGAATGGTCACTACAGATGCCAGCCTGTTGGACTGGGGGGCTACTCTGAATGATTCTTCAGTGCAGGGCGAGTGGTCAAAGGCTCTGATGTCTTTTTCCTCCAATTACAGGGAGCTGAAGGCAGTTCAGTTGGGTCTATTAGCGTTCACTGCCTTGCTGGAGGGTCACCATGTTCAGGTCCGGACGGACAACCAGGTGGTCATGTCGTACATCAATCATCAGGGGGGTTGCAGGGTTCGTTCCCTCAGTTGCCTCAGTCACCTGATTTGTTCTTGGGCTGAATCAAAATTGGCGTCCCTGTCGGCGATTTATCTCCCGGGACGGGAGAATGTAGTGGCAGACTGTCTGAGCAGGGTCTTTCCCTCCATGGAGTCTTTGTCTCTGACCCAGTTGACATTCCAGACGTTGCAGAGGAAGTTTGGGTGTCCGGTGGTGGACTTGTTTGCGTCTCCGTACAATGCCAAGATCTGTTGTTTCTGCACGATTATGCCTTGTCCAGAAGCTTGGAAAGTGGATGCGATGTCCTTCCTGTGGCCGAGGGGCCTGTTGTATGCTTTTCCGCCGGTTCCCCTGATTCCGGCGGTGTTGCAGAAGATCAAGAGGGAGAGGGCATTGGTGCTTCTGGTGGTCCCGGGCTGGTGCCGCCACCCGTGGTTTCCTCTATTGTTGGAGTTGGCGGTGCGTCTGGGTTGGACGTTACCGTTCCATCCCTATCCCTTGATGGGCCCTCTGGTTCCTCTTCCGGTGTTCCGGTCCATGGGTCTGCAGGCTTGGCTCTTGAACGGTGTTCCCTGATCCAGAGTGGTTGTTTTGTGGAGGTTGCAGGTCTTATCCAGCAGTCCAGGCGCCCCTCGACTTTGAAGTCTTATGCTGAGCATTGGGACAACTTTGCTAGTTGGTGCCTTCGCCATGGTTGGTCTGTTGAGACTTTGGATCCTGCTCGGGTCCTGTATTTTTTGAAGGAAGGTTTTGATTTGGGCTTGGCCCTTTCCACCCTCTGTGCTCAGTGGGCTGCCATTGAAGCTTTTCATGGTCTCCCTTTTGTGTCTGTGGAGCCCTTGGTGGCTCGTCTTTTCAAATCTCTGACTTTTCAACGCCCTCATCCGGTGTTGTCTCCTCCCCCGTGGGACCTTCCGTTGGTGTTGCGGGCCTTACAAGGGGTTCCCTTTGAGCCTTTAGAGTCTGTGGACTTGACATTTTTGACACTTGAGGTGTTTTTGGTGGCTATTGCCTCTGCCATGTTAGGGAGTTGGGGGCTTTCCTACGGTCTGCTCCTTTTTTGCCGATTTTGGAGGATAGAGTGGTCTTCCGGGCTCGTCCTACTTTTGTCCCTAAGGTGGACTCTTTCTTTCATCGTTCTGCGGAGGTGGTTCTCCCTGTCTTCTTTCCTGTTCCTTCATCGGCGGAGGAGTCTCTGATGCCCCTATTGGATATTAAGCGTGCTTTGGTGATTTATTTGTCTCGCACGGCTTCCTTTTGTAAGGTGGACAATTTGTTTGTCACTTTTGGTCTGACTCGGCAGGGCCTGACGCCGTCTCTTTCCACTCTCAGTAGATGGATTAAGGAGACTATTCTTTTGGCGTATGATGTCCAGTCTGTGGTTCCCTCTCATCCTATTCTGGGGCGTTCTACTCGATCTGTTGCTGTTTCTTGGGCCGCCTTCAAAGGTGTTTCCATGGAGGATATTTGCAGGGCGGCCACTTGGTCTTCTCCTCATACCTTCATGTCTCATTACCGGCTTGAGATTGGGGGTGGGGCTTCTGTTGCCTTTGCCTCTTCGATCCTGGACTCTGTGGTTTCTTGAGATGTGTGTCTCTCTCCATTGTTATCAATAAAGTTTGTTTTGTACTGCCTTCCATGTGTGGGCTGTGTTTCCTATCCATGAAGCTGATTTTGCTTTGTATCTGCTCAATGGTTATTACTGTGGCGAGGAAGACGGACGAGGAGGTAATGCCCCTGTTACTTACCGGTAATCTTCATTACTCCGAGTCCTAGTCTTCCTCGCCACGGTATAGTTTCCCTTCCCTCCCGGCCCTCTGTTGTGGCTTCATGTCTACGGCTTTGTTTACAGGTCGTGCTCTGACTTATGTGTCCTTTTATATGATTGGTTGTTGCCACTGGGGGCCATATTGGAGGGATAGGGAGACTAGTATGTAACTTTTTACTTGGAGTTTCGGTAGGAGCAGAATGCTCAATGGTTATTACTGTGGCGAGGAAGACTAGGACTCAGAGTAATGAAGATTACCGGTAAGTAACCAGGGCATTCCCAGATACTCCACCCAGGTCACTCCATACCCAGCTGTTGTGTCACACACTTCCCCATAGCAGAACAGATAAATACCAATGGTAGTGATACACAATAAATTGGTAGAAAACCCATTACCAAGCCAGGCAGCATTTTAGGTAGGTGTTTTTGGCTGCTAATGTCACTAATTGCCAAACTTTCAGCCTTAGCTGATGGCGAAGCTCATAGAAAAGTCTACTGAAATATACAATATGCAGTCATTGTGCCTCAGCAGATGGCAGGTTCTCCTTCCTGCCGCTCTTTCTCCCACGCTCCCCCTGTGTGCCGTTATGTCCACCTTGCTACTTTTTTTACCTCGTGGGCTTTCCTGCTCAACTGGCTCTTTCTCTCTTTCATACTATTTCTCCGCAATTTGTTCCAGCCAAGCTCTTTCCTCCAGTTCAGCCAACTTGCTATTTTACCACTTCCTTTTCCTTCTCAGGATGTTCATCAACCCTACGGCTCTGTTCTACGCTGCTCTCCTATCCCCTCATGCTAGTCAACTTACCCACTTCTTCAACCTGGCCCAGCCCACTTTGTCCTGCATGCTCTCCACTCTCAGGTCCCTCTACCCGCATCTCTCTGTATTTCTCTATGATTCCTTACACCTAGTCAGTGCTAGAAAGCTTAGCATATTAGAAAACAACTGAAGCTTTACAAATACCATAAAATAAATGCATGTTGCCCACAGTCTGAACTTTCTGATTTACTTAGCTACTCCGATTAATCCATAAGGGTAACAGTTCAATGGGTGTTTGAGTTTCCCTCTATTTGGGGGAGCGCCAGTAGTGAGTGACAGCAGCAGTAAGAATATTACATGTTTGTACCTGGACATGGACTCTGTCTTCCTTATCTCTGTCTCCTGTTTCTAGATATCTGTTTTCAAATGTTGTCTCGTACGCAATCTTCTCAATCGTCACAAATCTCAACTACTCATTAATGAGACCTGGCTTGAGGATGGTACAGCCATCATTGTTCATCATCCAATACCACACAACTTGAAGACTGTCTTCTGTAATTGACTTAATGAAAGATCCAGGTACCTGGCCCCTGTCCAGAAGTTTGCACTCCCTGGGTTTACTTTTCCCATCACCACAACTCCTAAATGCAACGCCTTTCTCCGCAGGTGCCATTTCTCACCTCAATTCTTAGTCTCATTCCTTCTAATATTCCTATGCCCTTTCTGCCCTATACTCTATGTGCAACATCATTTCACAACAGTGTTATGATATATTACTGTTTATTTTTATAGCGTGCTATCACCAGTAGATTTCTAGATGCTACTAGTGCTTCATCTTCGGCAACTTCAACAAATGGTTTGACTTTGCATTAAGCCTGGGTGGAGTTTGCGGACTTCCGCTACACGGAACTCCGTGAAATGCAAAAAAAACTCAGTCGCGCTACGCGGAGCTCTGCAAGCGGCAGAGTGCATTAGAAAAATGCTGTTCGCTGTAATATTCACCGCCGGGTGTTTGTCCGCGCAGTGAAATTATCGCGGACGGCACCATGCACAGCGCAAGTGGGCGCAAGCGGGTGCCGCTTCCTTTCTGCCGCTTGAGTAGGTTTTCTACTCGATCTGCAGCTTTCTCAACGTGAACATTCGGTTTCTCAACAGGAGCAGTCGCGAGCATATGCAGCCACTCGCATATGCTGCCACTCACATATGCGGCCACTCGCATTGAAAAATCCATCCGCCCTCATTGAGAAACCTCGCTGGGAGGTTGATTTCCATCGCTCACACTTGCCAACTTGATGTTGACGAGCACGAATGAGTTAAAGTCTCGCCGTGAGATGAATTTTTCTCGCGCTCACCAAATTGATGTTGACGTGCGCGAGCGAGGAAAAAAACTAGTTTTTCGGAACTCCATGAGCTTCAAGTAACGCGGAGTGCGGAAAACTCTGCAAACTCTGCAAGTGGAGCGGAGTTCACCGCCCAGACTTACTTCGCAAACTACAGTAATGCACGATTTATCCTCCCTCAGCTGCCATCTTTAGACCTCCACTAATTTGTCTCTGGATCTTTGCACACAGATGGAGACACCTTACTTTCCATCATCTCGAAACAGAACATCTTACATGCTCACCAGCCTTACAGATGTCTGTGGGACGGTCATGCCCTTTTTTGCTTTCTGACACCTTCCAGAAGGCACCACCAGCTCATCCACTACTGATCGAGTCTAAAACACCTCTTGATGATTTTGGCATTACCATTGCTGGCCCTTGCTTCAACAGCACATACAATCGCACTCTTCTAATTATTGGACATCATCTGACCTCAACTCCTCAATACCACTTAAATCTTGATTGGCGATTGTCTACATCACCAAGGCCCAAAATAGTTCACTCTTACCCTGGTAAAGAACTACCCTCTGGATATTTAAAATGAGCCACCAGACAAACATGCATGGTACATAGACCTTAGATGTCCAAAACATAAATGAATACTGAAAAGAAGTACTATGCCATCTGTCTACTCTAGCTATATCCAACTGCATCTCTATAAAAAGTTTCGAAATCCTGTCTGCACCGTTTGCATCTCATTCCGCACCACACCTATTGCTCACCTTCACAGAGTGCTACATATCTCAAATCATATCTTTCAAAGAGCCTGGACTATTCCAGTCTTATTTCTGGGCCCCTTAGCCTCCCATCACTATAGTATTCGGCTACTTTATTTGGTATATTCGGATCCTCATCTGCCCCCTGCCTGCAGACCATCCTCAGAAGCTCATTTCACTTCCTGTGTATCATATACTCCCTAAATGACTTAGCTGCTCTTAATACTTTGAACCTCATGAACATCACACACATAGCCCATCTGCTAATCATCTGCAAATATCTATACTGCTGCATCACCGCTGCACCTCACGGAGCCTTTTACACTATTTTTACCACGTGCAGTCACTGCATAATTCGTCCATGTCACCTCAGCAATGAACAGTCCTCACCATAAGGTCTTCTCCGCATGGCAGTGCTTGGTTCACTGTTATTTAGGCTGGGGAGGGCAACAAAACTTGTTACGAATGATCAGACAGAAAGGCAGTCATACATGTTAGCATCAACATACATAGAGTAGAGAGAAACATAGAGGCAGTGAACTGCAGGCATGATAGCATTACAGACTGTGTCCAGGAGGCGGCTCAGAATCCTCCCTGAGGGGGTAAAAGTGCTCACAGAGGTCTAAAAATAGTTGCAGTTATGGTATTACGTACATTCTAGTTTATTTAATGGAGGTGTAACTAGCATTTTCTTACATTCGAACTGAACTTTTCCAGACTTCACTGACTTATTTTTGAAGTCATTAATTATAGCTACTACATTTGCTTTGATCAGTATTCCTGGACAGACATTGTTGGGGGAGCACAGCCCTATTTATTTTTAATAATGACCATTGCATCTTCCTCAGACAAAAGGATAAAAAGCATGAGTAACTTTCCAAGATAGAGGGGCCTTCCAGGCAGCAGAGAAGGATCACCAGCCCTAGAGTAGTAAATTGCAGGGTAGATTTACCAAGAGTTTGTGCCTCCCCAAAAGCATGCAGATTGGCGCAAAGTCTTGATATGGTATTTAGTTTCCCGTTCAATTTTTTTCTAGTGGAAAAGTTTCCTTTTTGTAGCACAAATGGCACTTTGCTCTGCTTTGCATTACTTTGTGTCAATGGGTCTTTCCATGGATGGTACATGAGGGTTCCAGGGCAAACACTCCTTTGAGGCGCCGCAAAGTAGGAGAAATGTTTTTATTTCTCCTTACATTTCACACATTGTGTGTGGGCTACACTGTGCACATACAATATGCCAAATGTTTTAAAAAATGTCTATGCACAGGATTTTCTACAGTAAGGGTACCATTTCAGAACAAAATCTATTCTAGAGAGTACATGCACACCATTGTGCTATGTTGCAAAGAAATGTATGCGGCCCTAGGTAGCCTTAAGGAGCACCTGTGCAGGGGAAGTAGACTATATTTAATAAATATATCTCTGTGCAGCTCTCTTCTCAAAGTGGCAAAGCGGGTTAGGAACTTTGGCGCACTAAATTTTGTGAACCCTTGCCCCTACGTCTCTAAAATGCCTGACCTTATCTCCAATGTGGTTGCTCAAATAACCACAGAAGTCTGATGAGGAATGTTTGAAGCACCTCCTTCAGGGGAAGACAATCCAATGCAGGTTTCAATGCACCCATTCACACGTTAGTTGCAGCTTCTGGTTTGGTATTTCTTGGCAGTGGGGGTTCCGCTACAAGGATGACCAGTGACGTTGTGCACTTTCTTATACCTGAAAACTTTGGTGTAGTTGTCAATTAAATTGCACCACTGGTCATGTGGACATTTTGTTATCGATTGGAAGTGTGTGAAAGGAGCTAACATCAGCACCAAAATTAAGTTTCAATGAAACCTATTTGGCTCCACAATAATGACATAAAGGATGGATTCCAAACCTCAAAGGATTGTTAGCAGATTAGTCAGTTACAAGCTTTAATCAATCAATAATTCAGTTTATAATACAAACAAATATATCAATTCAATTATTCAATTTCAAGTTATATATTATATAAATAGTAATGCAAATCATAATCAACTATAAAATGTAGAACAGAGAATATATTGGTTTTACAAAGTAACTTCCCTAAGCTAAATTAAGCACCAAGAGTGGCAAGGGAAAATTCTAAATGGGAGCTGTCAGCATCAGATGAACCAAGTCAGGGTTTAGGTGAAGTAGGCATAGGCGTTCAAGAGAGAAGCTCAAGAACCAAAGATAGGGGAAGCAGCAGAGTTAGGGAAAGATCTTCCCTCGGCAAGTCAGGACAGGCTCTGTTAAACTATTCTAAGAGACTCACAATTATATCAAACAGAATTCTCGGAAGCTTATTCCCACCATCTTCTTTCCAGATGGGCCAATCAGGATACACCATCTTCTGGGAGCAAGTAGACTCTCTAAGGTCTGATAACCAGACAAAGCTTCAATTACCTTTTGTAATCTAACATTTCCAAAGCTAAAACAATGACTATTCTTCTAACTAACTAAAATGATAAGACACTTGCAAGGGAAAAGAGAAATGTTAAACCACACAGGAATCAACAGTACATGTCTTAAAGGATTACTTTGAGTGGCTCGGGCCTACTCGCGGTCAGGCTAACACTACAGTTAAATGAATGCAATACATCATAAGCAATCCATTGATGATGCTTCAGCTATATAAATGTGGCCTGGTTACATTGATATACTGCCACATATTAACACACGGATTAACATGTTAGCACATTGATTAACATATAATAAGTCAAATTAAGGAGCACTAAAGCTAGGCTGCTCCACCAGCTTAATTGGTGAAGGAGCAGACCTGTCAACTTCCAAAAAACGCTCATTGTGTGAGAGGAGGAAACTTGGAGGGAGCAGTGAACCTATTATCTCTCCAGCCATGAATTCTTCAGAGGAGTGGGACTTTGTGCAGACCACCGCCTAAGAGGCACTCTAATCCCCCACACTCCACCAAAAAACACAGAAGCTTCCGAGGTTGCTGCTGATGTCCTGGGAAGGTTGCAGAACCCCAATGGGCATCATTTGTGCTCAGTCTCCACACAATGGGTTGAAAACCTGCTCTCTGCGGGGTTCTCAACTCGCATTGTCTGCTACCTTGTGAAATCAATTCCACACCGGCTGACCGGGTGACTGGATGAAAGGAGCTGACATTGTGTGACACATTCTGGCACCGTGTGGGATGGCAGGGAGTTGGAGGGCGATGAGATTGTAGCTTTAAAGGATAATTATGAATTTCATAGTGTGATGCCCAGAACATTGGCTTTCATAACCTTTCAGTTGAAATGAGCAAACTCAATTCAGAGCAGATTGAGTTTGTGAGAGCAGATTGTTTCAAATTCAGTGCTTAGAATATAAGAATGTAGGTTTTAACAAAACTAAGAGCAACTCAGTTCTTGTCATCCATTTTCATGACTGCAGTCTAACACGTGACTCGAGCTGCTGTTTATTCTCAGTCATTAAGAAGTATTTGTAGGCTTCACTAGACAAGAGAGTGATTTTTTACAGCTAAGGGGTCGATTCCGATCTCGGTCGGAGACGCACCCAACGCCATTTGGTCGGGATAAAAGCCATGCGAATGCCTGTTTCCCGACCGATCCGCACATGAATCCGAACGAACAAGTACGATGCGCACAACAGCACAGATACCGACCCAGTCGTACTCACCCAATCCAGGTCCTGATCCCCGACCGAGCCGGATCCGTAAACGCAGATACGAGTCGCCCGGAAGCCAAAAAGCAGCCCTGTCCGGCCGGACAAGTACGATGCGTTTCCCGTTCGCGCCGAACCCGTCGCTACGCACGGCACGTCAAAGCATCCGGGAGAGGCGCACATAAGCTCCGATTCGCGCCAGAACACGATCCACGGCTACGAGACGAACACGCAAGCAACGAGGACGAGGCGAAGCAACGACAAAGACGAACGAGACGAACCAACAATGAATCCCATCGTTCCGATCCTACCAATATTCTACATCTACTACCGGAACAGGCACGGACGCGTACGGCGCAGAAGGTAGGTCAGACACCAACCACAAACACAAACTACACGTACCCGACATATCACACACACACACAGGGATGCAGAAATTACTTACTCCAGAAACAGCAGCACCATAGGGGCGGGATGCCCATCACCAATGCCACATATACACATAGGGGCCCGGATGCCTGTCACTACTACCACCCCTACCCATAGGGGTGCCAGGTGCCTACCACTACTACCACCTCTACCCATGGGGGTGCCAGGTGCCTACCACTACTACCACCTCTACCCATGGGGGGCTGGATGCCTGTCACTACTACCACCCTTACCCAGGGGGTGCCAGGTGCCTACCACTGCTGCCACCTCTACCCAGGGGGTGCCAGGTGCCTACCACTACTGCCACCTCTACCCAGGGGGTGCCAGGTGCCTACCACTATTACCACCCATTCCCATGGGGGTGCCAGGTGCCTACCACTACTACCACCCATACCCAGGGGGTGCCAGGTGCCTACCACTACTACCACCTCTACCCATGGGGGTGCCAGGTGTCTACCACTACTCCCACCCATACCCAGGGGGTGCCAGGTGCCTACCACTACTACCACCTCTACCCATGGGGTCTGGATGCCTGTCACTACTCCCACCCTTACCCAGGGGTGCCAGGTGCCTACCACTACTACCACCTCTACCCATGGGGGTGCCAGGTGCCTACCACTACTACCACCTCTACCCATGGGGGCTGGATGCCTGTCACTACTACCACCCTTACCCAGGGGGTGCCAGGTGCCTACCACTACTGCCACCTCTACCCAGGGGGTGCCAGGTGCCTACCACTACTGCCACCTCTACCCAGGGGTGCCAGGTGCCTACCACTACTACCACCTCTACCCATGGGGGTGCCAGGTGCCTACCACTACTACCACCCATACCCAGGGGTGCCAGGTGCCTACCACTACTGCCACCTCTACCCAGGGGTTGCCAGATGCCCACCACTACTACCACCTCTACCCATGGGGGTGCCAGGTGCCTACCACTACTACCAACCATACCCAGGGGGTGCCAGGTGCCTACCACTACTACCACCCATACCCAGGGGGTGCCAGGTGCCTACCACTACTACCACCTCTACCCATGGGGGTGCCAGGTGCCTACCACTACTACCACCTCTACCCATGGGGGTGCCAGGTGCCTACCACTACTACCACCCATACCCAGGGGGTGCCAGGTGCCTACCACTACTACCACCTCTACCCATGGGGGTGCCAGGTGCTTACCACTACTACCACCTCTACCCAGGGGGTGCCAGGTGCCTCCCACTACTGCCACCCATACCCAGGGGGTGCCAGGTGCCTACCACTACTACCACCTCTACCAATGGGGGTGCCAGGTGCCTACCACTACTACCACCTCCACCCATGGGGGTGCCAGGTGCCTACCACTACTGCCACCTCTACCCATGGGGGTGCCAGGTGCCTACCACTACTACCACCCATACCCAGGGGGTGCCAGGTGCCTACCACTACTATACCTCTACCCATGGGGGGCTGGATGCCTGTCACTACTACCACCCTTACCCAGGGGTGCCAGGTGCCTACCACTACTGCCACATCTACCCAGGGGTGCCAGGTGCCTACCACTACTGCCACCTCTACCCAGGGGGTGCCAGGTGCCTACCACTACTACCACCCATACCCAGGGGGTGCCAGCTGCCTACCACTACTACCACCTCTACCCATGGGGGTGCCAGGTGCCTACCACTACTACCACCTCTACCCATGGGGGGCTGGATGCCTGTCACTACTACCACCCTTACCCAGGGGGTGCCAGGTGCCTACCACTACTGCCACCTCTACCCAGGGGGTGCCAGGTGCCTACCACTACTGCCACCTCTACCCAGGGGGTGCCAGGTGCCAACCACTACTACCACCTCTACCCATGGGGGTGCCAGGTGCCTACCACTACAACCACCTCCACTCATGGGGGGCTGGATGCCTGTCACTACTACCACCCTTACCCAGGGGTGCCAGGTGCCTACCACTACTGCCACCTCTACCCAGGGGGTGCCAGGTGCCTACCACTACTGCCACCTCTACCCAGGGGTGCCAGGTGCCTACCACTACTACCACCTCTACCCATGGGGGTGCCAGGTGCCTACCACTACTACCACCCATACCCATGGGGTGCCAGGTGCCTACCACTACTGCCACCTCTACCCATGGGGTGCCAGGTGCCTACCACTACTACCACCCATACCCAGGGGGTGCCAGGTGCCTACCACTACTACCACCTCTACCCATGGGGGGCTGGATGCCTGTCACTACTACCACCCTTACCCAGGGGTGCCAGGTGCCTACCACTACTGCCACCTCTACCCAGGGGGTGCCAGGTGCCTACCACTACTGCCACCTCTACCCAGGGGGTGCCAGGTGCCTACCACTACTACCACCCATACCCAGGGGGTGCCAGGTGCCTACCACTACTACCACCTCTACCCATGGGGGGCTGGATGCCTGTCACTACTACCACCCTTACCCAGGGGTGCCAGGTTCCTACCACTACTGACACCTCTACCCAGGGGATGCCAGGTGCCTACCACTACTACCACCCATACCCAGGGGGTGCCAGGTGCCTACCACTACTACCACCTCTACCCATGGGGGTGCCATGTGCCTACCACTACTACCACCCATACCCAGGGGGTGCCAGGTGCCTACCACTACTACCGCCTCTACCCATGGGGGTGCCAGGTGCCTACCACTACTACCACCTCTACCCATGGGGGCTGGATGCCTGTCACTACTACCACCCTTGCCAGGGGGTGCCAGGTGCCTACCACTACTGCCACCTCTACCCAGGGGGTGCCAGGTGCCTACCACTACTGCCACCTCTACCCAGGGGGTGCCAGGTGCCTACCACTACTACCACCTCTACCCATGGGGGTGCCAGGTGCCTACCACTACTACCACCCATACCCAGGGGGTGCCAGGTGGCTACCACTACTGCCACCTCTACCCAGGGGGTGCCAGATGCCCACCACTACTACCACCTCTACCCATGGGGGTGCTAGGTGCCTACCACTACTACCACCCATACCCAGGGGGTGCCAGGTGCCTACCACTACTACCACCCATACCCAGGGGGTGGCAGGTGCCTACCACTACTACCACCTCTACCCATGGGGGTGCCAGGTGCCTACCACTACTACCACCTCTACCCATGGGGGTGCCAGGTGCCTACCACTACTACCACCTCCACCCATGGGGGGCTGGATGCCTGTCACTACTACCACCTCTACCCATGGGGGGCTGGATGCCTACCACCACCAACACCCCACTCACAGGATGGCAAATACATGCCACAAGAAGCACACACCAGCAGAAAGAATGCAACACAAAGACATCCCCCCCAACACCATGACAAGCGTGTGTAGACTGTGTCAAATGCCTACAACACTGAACAGGCCTGTGGACATACAATGTGACCCCCTATCACAAGTGCCACACATAAATGTGTGTGGCACCCACAATGCAAGCAGGCCATGACCATTGTGGCAATGGGGTCCAAACCCCCATCATCACAGTGCCCAAAATGTAAGTGTGGGGTCCATAGCTGAAGCACATATTGAACATTGTGGCAGTGGGGTCCAAACCCCCATCATCACAGTGACCAAAATGTGAGTGTGGGGTCCATAGCTGAAGCACATATTGAACATTGTGGCAATGGGGTCCAAACCCCCATCATCACAGTGACCAAAATGTATGTGTTGACAAAGAATAAGCTGCAACTGCCAAACTGCATGGATGATTCCTGGTCACAGAACAACAAACACATCAGTGGCAAAGTAGTGCTTGTGTCCCATAGCAACATAGAATGGGGGAGGCAAACAGTGCAGTGCAAACAAGACATACCTTTGGCCATGTGCAGACAAACATCACCCATGGGGGCTGACACTGTCAACATTCATCAATGACACAATGACAGAAGTGACCATCAGAAAGCAGACCCACATATTTGCACCAATGGGCACACAAATTCAGATACCCAGTGGAGACTGTAGAAGGGAGGTGAACAGATACCATACCATGGCAGCAATGGGACACACACACAATGATCATTGTGCTGACTGATGACCTAGGAGTCCCAGGGACAGCAGGGCAAACACACCAAACAACATACAGCCAATGGCACACCTAAGATATGCCAATGCAGTGGTGCCGATGCACATACACAAACAGGCAGACCCACACTGCACATCAAACACAACAGGTGAGGGGGGTACCAGTGTCCCCAGGCAACCACACAACACATGAGGAGGCCTGAATACCAATTACACAGATGTGCATACAGTGCCACACAAAGGTAACTCATGGATCCAAATCCCCTATGTGGGCAATCAGGCATTGTCAGATGAGAGGGAGCAGAAATCACACATGTCACACAAGCATGTAGGAACAGCAACTGACACAGCAAGACACACAGACACCACAGCACCACACCCAGGGCCCCCACAATGTGGTGACCCTGGGCTACATTACAATCCCACTGTGATGACAAAGCTAGATGTCGTTCACACTGTGAACCACAGTCATGTGTCCTGAGCAACAAACTACCATCACACCTACACAAGCACAAATCAACCAGCACGGCCTGTCAGCCAAGGCCAACATGGAGGCAGGGGTCTAGCCGGGCAACAACTCTCATCTGCACTCACTCAACACCACACACCTCGACCTCCAACAATGTGCAGCAGTGAAGCACCCATGACAATCCCAGGGGGGGTGGTGGGAACCAAGGTGCAGAAACACATCGCCACTCTACCAGACTCCTGAATGTCTGACACACTGCACACTACGCTGTACATGGACATGACGGCAATACCACACCAACCAATGGGATCCCAGCCACAGTCACACACCTATGAAAAAGCCAAGGTCACCCACAAAGAACACACATAGACAACTACCAACATTGCAGCCCTGAGGAGTGCCAGCAGTCACACACACAACGTGTCACAACCAATGAAAGCGAACACAAACCAGAAATCACATGACAGGTGTAAACAACAAGTGCAAAGGGGAATCCTGACTGTGACACATCAGCGTCTGCCCACAAACTCAGCCCTGACAGCAAACACACCTATGGGTGACACCCTGATGACCAGTAATGTGCCATGCACCCACCTCACAGAGAACCCAGGGAGAAGACTTTGGGGGAACATAGCTCAACTCAGCAAGCATCACAAACAGGAACATCACTAGGGATCCCAGCATGCACAGCAACATGGAAGTGAACACACACACATGCTCATACAACACACACCTTGGGCGCACGAGATGTCACAGGAGTACACACTGCCATGAGGGGACTCCACTCCTGTGTGAGGAAAGCTGTGCCATATGTCGCATCAGTAGGGCTCCATCATGTCAGCAGAACACTTGGTCACACAGTCAACAATTAGCACCAAATGAAGGCTCCCGTCACATCAGCCTGGTCATGGGAATGTCAACGAAATCAACAGCACAGATCCAACACACATGTATAGCAAGTTGCACTGACAACACAGATGAGTCCTTCCCCATTGATGCCCAAACCTGCATGTCCAGTGGAGATGGCCACACGGTCAGGGAACTAGACTAATTGAACAATGGCAAACACAACAGGTGTGCATGGGTGGAACCCACAGATGTGACATTGCTAATGTAAGTAGGAAATCCCATTGCCAAATATTGAAAACATGACACCCTCAGATGCTGCTAAGGATGACATGGATTCACCACAGGATAGGACACTGTCCCCCTGGAACACATGGGTTCCTGCACAGTAACACTTCATTTTCATGAGTCCAAATATCACCATCACTGCAGCAAGGGCATGGTTAGCGTCATCAACATCATGTACATCAGAAGTAAAAGCACTAGAGAACAGAAAGTTGCTTTATTCAGCATGTGGGTTCAAAACTTGGAAGAACTGTAAGGTATCAACAAAGGCCAATGGCCAGTCCATCAAGGAAGTCTATACAGGGTGACAGTGGCAGATGTCACCCTACGCATGCCTGCACTGATCACAACCGGGGACAATCCCCTAGGAGGGGCATACGGGGGGCAGGCCAGGCACCGCAGGGACAGGATCAGGGCTCACCAGGAGGAGGCAGGGAAGGGGTGGTGGGTGCTGGAGAGCCACTGACAACTGCAGTGGAGGTGTCTGATATGGTGTGTGCCGGAACAACTGGGGGGCATGACTCAGATGTTGTGGGTGCCGGCACAACTGCAGTGGACCCTGCAGATGGAGTGGACAGGTTTGCCACTGCAGCGCCCAAGTCAGACAGGGTGATAGTGGACTCCACTGCAGTGCCCACCTCCAGGGGAGGAGAATGGGGATCAGGTAAGGTGGGCAGGACAGAGGGGGAGGACACCCTCACCACATCAGTGGTACAGACAAGCGCAGCGGGGGTGTGGGGCCGGAAGAGCAAGTGGCAGGGGGAGAAGGCCTGACCCTTCTGGGGATGGTGTATCTGTGGGTGGGGGAACCTGGGGCAGGGTGTGGTGGGGCACCTGTGGAGTGGGGGCCTGAGGGATGGAGGAAGGAGACTTGGTGCCTGAGCTGCAGGGCGGCGGCGGGGTCTTGCTCTTCCGGGACCGGGGGGACTTGCGGGTGGGGGCCTCAGTCGGTCTGCGCCTGGGGGATGGTGTCCGGGGGCCAGGGGCACTCCGCTCCGTGTGGGTGGGTTTCCTCTTCCCCCTGAATGCTGGATCAGCTGGGTCGGAGGGGGAGAGGCCAAGGTCACAGAGGAAGAGCCGCTGTGTCTTTGGGGTTGCAGGTGAGGCAAGGGAGGGGTCTTTGGAGGGAGAGGCAACTGAGGACTGCGCAGTGCTTGTGGATGTGTGTGTTTGTGCCTGTGCCCCATCCCCTGTGAGTGTGGTTGCAGTCCCCTGACGGTGCGTGCGTGTGCGTCTTGTTTGTGGCGTGTGTCCGTGTGCTGCATGTGTCTGTGCTGGTGTGTGCCTGTGGCAGTGTGTGTGTGCTTGGGATGGGTAAGGTGCTGGGGAGTGTGGATGGGGCAGAGGCAGGAGGGGTGAGGGACTGTCGGAGGAGGGACACTGCTGCCGTCAGGGAGGAGTCCATGGACCTATTGCCCCTCTGTAGGTCAGACATGCCCGATGAGATGCCCTCCATGAATGACACCAGCTGAGTCAACAGACTGGTGTGTGCATGGAGGACACTCAGCATCGCTGTCTGTCCTACATGGAGCTGGCGGAGGAGGTACACAGACTCCTCACTCAGGGCAGCAGGGGACACAGGGGCAGGGGGTGCGGTGCCTGGCCCGAAGGAGACACGCTCCCGAACATGGGAGCCTCCACGGACCTCGGGAATGGGAGCCGACGGGAGGGCGGTGGTGGTGGTGGTGGTGGCGGGGACAGCAACACTAGCTGGGGTGTGGTGGCTGCTGACACCCGCCTCCATAAGGGAGTCATCGTCCGAGTTGCTCTGGTCCTCAGCTGAGGTGGATGGTGCTGAGGACTCCTCGGTGTGGCTCGCCTCGCCCTCCATGCCACTGGGTCCCTCCGACCACTCCTCGGCTGCTGACCCAGTCTGGCTCTGCGGCTCCTCCTGGTCCGTGGAGCTGTCCCCTCCTGTGGCCGTGGATGTATCTGCAATCAATAGGGAAACAGACAGACATCAGTCACCTGCACCGAACGCACACACCACAGTAAGTACAGCACATTACAGAGCAAGCCCTGGCATCCTTAGT
This sequence comes from Calotriton arnoldi, assembly GCA_963921515.1. Classification (NCBI taxonomy): domain Eukaryota; kingdom Metazoa; phylum Chordata; class Amphibia; order Caudata; family Salamandridae; genus Calotriton; species Calotriton arnoldi. Next base: position 378,847 of record CAWUFW010004842.1, read on the forward strand.
TGAACATTGCTAAAACTGCACAAACAGAACAGGAGAAGTCAATTGTCAGTCTGATGGTCAACCATGGCACTTACATCCCACCTGGCCTTGCACCCATCTGTCTGGTGTCTGTTGGATGGCAATACCCCAGTGTGGACACATGCACCACCTACACAGTATTTGGACAGTGCAGTGAACCCGGTGAAGCATGTGTACATCCACACATCACAACTCTTGCCACTGAGTCAGTGCAGGTGTCCGGATGAAAGGGATGCCCAGAGTCAAATAGGAAATGCATGTGATGCATACCAGCGACAGACACCATGATGCACCCATGTCCTGATAGCCATTGCCACAATGGTGTGCATGTAGCACATGTCACTCCCCTGCAGGATCACTAATAGGAAGTCACATGCCATGGCACAGCCATGCCTGCTAAGTCATACATCACTGTCTCCAGTCACATGGGCAGGGCAGCCAGACAACAACACTCTGCACTGTGTCACAATAGTAGATCATGGGGAATGCAAGTCCTGGAGCTGAACAAGTGCACATGTACATCCCCCACACACCACATCATCTGTACCCTCATCTGTCCAGGTCATACCCATTGGACATATGGGAGACCTGTAACACTACCCTCTGCACCTGAGCACATCACAATCTGCTGTGAATGGGAAACAGCTGCCTGAACCTCATATTCGCATACCCCAGTCTGCACGGTCAGGTGATCAAACACCTATGTGTCACACATGTATCATCTCCTATGGTCACATCTCCGGTGGCATGCGGAGCCCCAACCAAGGAACACCCCAGCAGACCTGACAACGAAGCCACAGCACACTGACACAGAGGCAGACACCTGAGGGGACAAATCACTGAGCAAAACGTGTCAGCTGATACACGGCAGTGGGAGTACAGAGTGTATTGTATGGCCTGGAGTAGGCATGACTGTCCTGTCCCACATGAATGAGGGATGAGCCCTGGACAGTAGGCAGCTGGCTAAGTATGTGTGACACACGTTATATACACACTCATGGGGCACAAACATTGTTCCCACCCGCAGCATGGGTGTGTGCCAGATACCCCAGGCACATGTGGTAGATCAGCTCAGCAATTGGGCCACATATCAAAATGACACGCAGAACACATGTCAGAACACAGACAATGTGTAAGCAATGGACCCACCCATGATGCCCACCACAGAGTCAGGGAAACAGATGCTGTCCCCCACCTTGAGTCAAGCAAACTGCAAGGACACAGTACCCAAGTGACACAATACCCTGACTGTAAGGGCCACACCTGGATATCAGATGAGGAGTGGGCAGTGCACAATAGAGGGACATGGGTCCTGGACCACAAGACTGATGTACTGTGGAAGTTTAACCAGGCCAGAGGAGGGCACATAGCATGGCAGACATAGTTCACAATGCAGACATGGACTCACCCCCTCCTTGCTGCTCTCTGGCCTTCAGCTGCCCATCCAGATCAGGGAAGACCACCGCCAGGATCCTCAGCATGTGGGGGTCAGGGTCCAGTGTCCGCCCCTCCTGCGAGGAGGCGTCAGCTTCAGCTGGACCCGTGCGATCCTCCGGGTCCAGCCCCGAAGGTCCTGCCACCTCTTCTGGCAGTTGCGGATCCGGCGCTTGTAGACCCCCACGGATCTCACTGCCCGGACGATGGTCAGCCATATCTTCTGCTTCTGGTGGGCATCAACCTGTGAGGATAACAAAGTGAGAATGCCATAACTACACGTGCAACATAACCGTGCATTACACAGTTGGATATACATGTCTCAATCACAGGGGCATATGATGTACACAGGCAGTGCAACAATGGCCATGGACAGTATGCCAGCAGTTACTACATGGTATCATTGCCTGGGAAGTAAAACCTTGTTTAAATGCACTGTCACTGCACTATACCTGTCCAGTGCATGTAACTACACACTATGGGGGGTGACAACTACTCAGTGAGCCTGCTAGCCAGTGGCGTGCAGACTGTTAGCCTTGCTAGTCAGACAACATGCACATTTAGAAAGGCAGTGGACAGAACACTCACCTGCTCCCCTGCTTTCCCATACAGCTTGCTGTACTGTGGAAGGAGGCCATCCAGCAGGGCCTGGTTCTCCTCCGTGCTGAAGGCTGGGGCTCTCTCCACAGTACGTGCCATTGCAGGGTCCAGAGGGTGCAGAAACAGCAGCAGTGTAGTGGCAGATGTCGTCCTGGAGCATGTAGTGCAGGCAAGTGAGCTCTCAGGGGAACAGCCAGCATTATATGTGTGCTGCAAGGGCAGATACTGTCCCATGTGTCCAAAGTGATAGGTCCAAGTCGTTTGCATCATCTGAATCTGGCCAATCCATGGAATTGCACCACTTACACACGCCCCCAGCATCCTTCAAATGTTCAACTTCATGACACCCATGAAATTGCAACATTGTTGTGGGTGACCAACTGAATTTACAGCATCAGACTCGTTCAAATTTTGAAAACGCGTCCGTTGCCAGGCCAGGCCATAGCCAATGGGTGCGCACCGATCGGACCATTGCTGTTCAACGCGTACATAGGATACAACGCGTACCCGCACACATTGAATGCAATGGGCCGGCCGGGAACACCGATCGGACCATTGCTGTTCAACGCGTACATAGGATACAACGCGTACCCGCACACATTGAATGCAATGGGCCGGCCGGGAACACCGATCGGACCATTGCTGTTCAACGCGTACATAGGATACAACGCGTACCCGCACACATTGAATGCAATGGGCCGGCCGGGAACACCGATCGGACCATTGCTGTTCAACGCGTACATAGGATACAACGCGTACCCGCACACATTGAATGCAATGGGCCGGCCGGGAACACCGATCGGACCATTGCTGTTCAACGCGTACATAGGATACAACGCGTACCCGCACACATTGAATGCAATGGGCCGGCCGGGAACACCGATCGGACCATTGCTGTTCAACGCGTACATAGGATACAACGCGTACCCGCACACATTGAATGCAATGGGCCGGCCAGGAACACCGATCGGACCATTGCTGTTCAACGCGTACCTAGGATACAACGCGTACCCGCACACATTGAATGCAATGGGCCGGCCGGGAACACCGATCGGACCATTGCTGTTCAACGCGTACATAGGATACAACGCGTACCCGCACACATTGAAAGCAATGGCCAATGTGTGCGCACTGATCGGTCCATTGCTGTCCAAGGCGTATTGCCAATACAACGCGTACCAGCGCACATTGAATGCAATGGCCAATGTGTGCGCACTGATCGGTCCATTGCTGTCCAACGCATCCCTGTACAAGTCACTGGCATATGTCACCATGCCTGTCACAGGTGAACATATGCCAGCCACATATACTTCCCAGGCAGTGAGGGGCACACCTACAACACCACAGCCTGTCCAAACTGGATCCTAGGGCATGTAAGGCTGCATTACCTATTCCGTGTATGGGGGTGAACATGTTGTTCTGTGGGTGTCACTTGGGGGCTGCCACCCCCAGGCTGTGCACGTGTTTATGGGGACAGAATCCTTGGTGTTTCGTGTACATGACCACTGTGATGTGCAACTGTTCATATCTGAGCATGTGGCATGGTCACAGTTCACGGTGGTGTATGTGTATGTCATGTCACATACCCCCTGAGTCACATGTGGGACATTATGTTCAACCCAGGGTGACCCATTGGCACAATGGTGATGGTCCTCCACAGTCTGTGTGCATGTTGTGATTACAATGTCTCTGATTTCATGTGCACAATGGGAGGCAGTCTCCACATCCACGTTGTTTGTGCATGGACTTTGATGTTGTGCGTGTGTGTGTCACAGACGTCCATGTCTGTCCTGCCGAGGCAACAGGGACCACTACCTGTGGGGCTCATGGTTGTTTTGCTGTGGTGTATACATGATACACCATGTCATGCCAGTGTCCATGTGGCAATACAGGGTCCCTGGGAATCTACCTGTCGTTGAGCTGTGATGCCTGGGGCACATCAGTCCTCACATGTCACTGTGGCGTGTGTTTGTTATTTGGCAGCAGGAGATGGGAACTGGGACACGGCCTCATGGTATCCAATGGCACGACCTGGGACTTATTGATGCCACTTGTTGGACTGTGATGTTAGATATTGGCCATGTATGTGCCATACATATCCGTACGGAACTGCACACATCATGTACTTGTGCCTCATTATGATGTATCATGTGATGTTGAGTGTGTTCAATGCCACATATGTGGGTGACTGACAATCTTGCTTTCTTCACCTATGCACTGCAGGGCACCAGCTGTCCATAGACCATTCCCTGACCTGGCAACGATGGTGGAACGTGACAGCATCCGACGGTACCGCTTCACCAGGCAGCTGATTGAGGATTTGGCAGTGCGCCTGGCACCACATTTGCAACCTGGCCGTCCGTACCCTACAGCGCTGACCCCCAAGGTGAAGGTGATGGCAGCCCTACACTTCTTTGCCACTGGTACCTTTCAACACACTCTGGCGACTGCTGGTGGGATGTCACAGACCATGTTCAGCCGTGTGCTACGGGATGTTTTGGAGGCTATGTTGATTTACCTGAACCAGTACATCTATTTCCCTAGACTCCAACGACTCACTGGCGTGAAGAGTGACTTCTATGCCCTGGGGAGGATGCCGCATGTCATTGGCTCCATTGATGGGACACATGTGGCTTTGGTACCACCACAGGCCCAAGAGCAGGCCTACCGTAACCGCAAACACTACCACTCGGTCAATGCACTGGTGGTCTGTCTTGCAGATATGAGCATCACACACATGTGTGCCCGTTTCCCTGGTTCTGCACACGATGCCTACGTGATGAGGAGTAGTCGCATCCCGAGGATGATGGCACAGATGCGGAACCAGCGTGCCTGGCTTGTAGGTGTGTACTGACTTTGTACCATTGTGTGTGTTCTGCTATGTAGTGTTCCACCCTCTTTTCCAACTCTGCTAATGTGCAATTGTCTGTATGTAGGTGACTCCGGATACCCCAACATGCCGTGGTTGCTGACGCCCCTCAGGAACCCTGTGACACCAGCCCAGATGCGCTACAATGAGGCACATGGTCGGACCAGGAGAGTGATTGAGCGGACATTTGATCTCCTGAAGAGCCGCTTCCGCTGCCTCAACAAGACAGGAGGGTCCCTCCCATATGCCCCAGCAAAGGTGTGCAAGATTATCATCGTCTGCTGCATGCTCCACAACCTGGCAGTGCGGAAGGAGTTGCCTCTCATCCTGGATGACGATGACCAACGTCCGCCACCTGTGGAGGATCCTGGCCTGGACCACGATGCCAGTGATGATGATGATGATGTTGAGGGTGATGTCCGCACACAGCTCATCACCAACTTCTTCAGCTGAATGTGAGTATCCAGAGATGGCATGTCAATGATGTGAGTTTGCATGATATGTGTTGGTGGTGCTCTGGTGCTGTTTGAGTGTGTCCATGGGCTACATGTCTGTATGCGTGTAGCGATGTGTCCTTGCAGGTAGTCTGTACTCCCCAACAGTGTTGAATTGCTAACTTGGCTCTGGGTGGGTATCTTGTAACATGTATTGTGCATGAGTATTGCAGTTCTGTCCTGTTCTTCAGTACTTTTGACTGTGTGTCATTTCTGTCCTTCACAGGGTACTTTCAGAGTCGTTTGGTCAACTGTGATCCCCAACACCGTGATTCAAATTCCCGGGTGGTAGCTGTTGTGTCCCTACAGGTGATGTGCACCACACCCATGGACTTCCTTCCTTCTACACTTGTTGACTGTGTGCCCGCTGCCAGGTGGGATTACCTTGCATCTGTGGTGGTTACAACATGTTGCAAATGTGTAATAAACCTGTGCTTCACTTTGTGATGTGCGTTGTCTGTGGTCACACATCTGACTGACATTTGCTTACTGCACCAGTGGGCTAGTTAACACAGACTTTGAATAGGTGTTGGGTCTGTGCAATGCAATGTATTTCCTGGCAACACCAGTGTAGGCGATGAGTCAGATGTCCATGGTGTGTATGTGTTGTGTAGCCCTGGTGGTGTGCCTCCCCCATATGTGTGAAGTCGCCATGACTCACATGCCGGTGTTGTACTTGCTGTAGCAGTTAGCATGCACAGTGTCATTTCCCCGATCATCATCGCAACTTCTGAGACAACATAGGAATCACAACAGAGGCAAGTATGGTGTATAAGTGAGTTTATTGACATACATGTGTGAGTATAGTGCACAGGTTGTTGGGTGCTGTACATTGTGATTGTGATCCAAAGTTCCTAGATAATTTGGAAGTCCTGGTAGCAGAAATGTCCAGAGTAAAGTCCACAGTAATCAGAGACATTGGTCCAACTTGAGCTCCCCATGTCATGTGGGAGAGTTGTGTTGCAGTTAACAGGGTGAACAGTTTGCGCACAAAGGTTATTCTCCAGAACAGGTTTTGGCTTCCTGGGGGTTGCACATGGCCATCGGCCTCTCACTTTCCCCTCCTCGGACGGCCCCTCTTCTTTGGGGGGGGACCCTCAAGTGCAGGCTGCTGCGGTGCAGGGGACTCTCCGCCAGAGTCATCCTGCCTCCCTGTGGCAGTTGCAGTTGTTTCAGCACCAGATGTTGTGGGCACACAGGGAGGTGTTGACTGGTTGCTGCTCATCTGACGAAGGCATTGTAATATGTCCCTATGCACCGCCGTCATCTCTTGCAGTGTGTCCCACTTGGACTCCACGCGGGACATGTGTGAGTCCAAGCGGGCATGATGGGCAGCCTGCTGCTGTTTAATGTCCCTGAGGAGCCCCACTACCTGGCTGAACTCTCCGGTGCTGGACTGGTACGCATCGGCTATGCGTGCCAGTTGTGGGTCATCATGCAGTCCAGACCCCTCTGTGAGCAGCGACCTATGTCTCCCACCCCTCCCACCACCCCTGGCGACACGTGCAGTACCTGAGGTGGCAGGCACAGGTGACCCTGGGCCACCTTGTGGGTTGTTGGTGGTGGTGGTGTCCATGGCCCCACGTTGGTCCAGGGTCCCTGTGCTGGTGGTGGTGCTGCTCCTTGGTCTGTCCATGTCGGCAGGGGTGGTATGTGTGTTGACAGTCGTTGGAGGGGTGGGTGCAGGGGGTGCAGCTGGTGGTCCTGCTGGTGCTGCATGATGACTTGCTCCGGAGGTGCCAGGTAAGTCTTCTTCATCCGAGGAGGGCAGAGGCTGTTCCACACCAGTGAGCTCCGTATCCTCTTGAGCCTGGGACGAGGACTCCTCAGCATCTGCTGCTGTGTCCCCATCATCACCTGTTTTTGGGAGACACACACAATGTATGTTATCTTTCTGCAGGCATCAATGGTTGACACACCTGACAGTTGTGACTGTGCCTCTGGATGCGGGCCTGTACAATGCATTGTCCTAAGTTGTCACAGTCAGGGGTTGATATTGGTGTAGCACATTGTCCTGCATTATTTGGGCATTTCTATGTGAATGTTGGGGTGTGTACATGGTCTGCATTGGTTGTATTTGGTTGTCATCCGCTCCTCCTTCCCACCCAGCCAGATATCCCACCATGGACCGTGCTTCCATTGCAGGGAGTGCAAGTTGTCTTTCAGGATGTCAGTCAGTGGTGTCCTGCTGTTGGTTGTTGCACAGTTGCCAGCAGGGCCTTGTGCTCCCCACAGCAGTAGCCAGTGTCAGCCATCTTGTGAGTCCTTTTCCACTCCCTGTGATGTGAGCATGGTTGAGTGTGGTGTTGATGGGCCAATTGTGAGGGTGAGCAATATCTGTGCCTACAACTCCCATCATGCTATTGCCTCCACCCCCTTCCCAGCATGCCCATACTTCCTTCCTTTTGACTCTGCTTCCCTGTGGGGTGGGCTGCCTGTGCTGACAGGATGGCTGGGAGTGTTGTCCGGGCAGTTGTTTGGCTAAATGTCCCAGGAGTGTCCCTGTGCTTCACACAGCATGACCCAGGGTGGTGGTTCTTTGTGGGACCTTGAGTTAGGATGTGAGGCATTGCATTCCGCCAGGTGGCTTCTGTGGAGTATGTGTTGAGGGGATGTGTGAGGGGAGGTGCTTGTAACTATGGTCAGTGCTGTGAATCCTCCTTCCCACCCTGCCAGATATCCCACCATAGAACGTGCTTCCATTGCAGGGAGTGCAATTTGTCTTTCAGGATGTCAGTCAGTGGTGTCCTGCTGTTGGTTGTTGCACAGTTGCCAGCAGGACCTTGTGCTCCCCACAGCAGTAGCCAGTGTCAGCCATCTTGTGAGTCCTTTTCCACTTACTGTGATGTGAGCATGGTTGAGTGTGGTGTTGATGGGCCAATTGTGAGGGTGAGCAATATCTGTGCCTACAACTCCTATCATGCTATTGCCTCCACCCCCCTTCCCAGCATGCCCATACTTCCTTCCTTTTGACTCTGCTTCCCTGTGGGGTGGGCTGCCTGTGCTGACAGGATGGCTGGGAGTGTTGTCCGGGCAGTTGTTTGGCTAAATGTACCAGGAGTGTCCCTGTGCTTCACACAGCATGACCCAGGGTGGTGGTTCTTTGTGGGACCTTGAGTTAGGATGTGAGGCATTGCATTCCGCCAGGTGGCTTCTGTGGAGTATGTGTTGAGGGGGTGTGTGAGGGGAGGTGCTTGTGACTATGGTCAGTGCTGTGAGTCCTCCTTCCCACCCAGCCAGATATCCCACCATGGACCGTGCTTCCATTGCAGGGAGTGCAAGTTGACTTTCAGGATGTCAGTCAGTGGTGTCCTGCTGTTGGTTGTTGCACAGTTGCCAGCAGGGCCTTGTGCTCCCCACAGCAGTAGCCAGTGTCAGCCATCTTGTGAGTCCTTTTCCACTCCCTGTGATGTGAGCATGGTTGAGTGTGGTGTTGATGGGCCAATTGTGAGGGTGAGCAATATCTGTGACTACCACTCCCATCATGCTATTGCCTCCACCCCACTTCCCAGCATGCCCATACTTACTTGCTTTTGGGTGGACTTCAGTGTGTGTGAGTGTGAGAGCAATGGCAAGATGGCTGACAGTGGTGTCCTGCTGTTGGTTGTTGCACAGTTGCCAGCAGGGCCTTGTGCTCCCCACAGGGGTGCCCAGTGTCAGCCATCTTGTCAATTGTTTTCCACTCCCTGTGATGTGCGCATGGTTCAGGGTGGTGTTGATGGGACAGTTGTGGGGGTGAGCAATATCTGTGACTACCACTCCCATCATGCTATTGCCTCCACCCCACTTCCCAGCATGCCCATACTTACTTGCTTTTGGGTGGACTTCACTGTGTGTGAGTGTGAGAGCAATGGCAAGATGGCTGCCAGTGGTGTCCTGATGTTAGTTGGTGGCCAGTTCCCAGCATGGCCTTGTGCTCCCCACAACAGAGCACCAGTGTCAGACATCTTTGATGGGGCTTTCCACTCTCTGTGGGGTGTGCATGCTTGAGTGTGAGCTTGCTGGGCCATGTGGGTGGGGGATGTTGAGCTGTGACTACCACTCCCATCATGCTATTGCCTCCACCCCACTGCCCAGCATGCCCATACTTACTTGCTTTTGGGTGGACTTCACTGTGTGTGAGTGTGAGAGCAATGGCAAGATGGCTGACAGTGGTGTCCTGCTGTTGGTTGGTGGCCAGTTCCCAGCATGGCCTTGTGCTCCCCACAACAGAGCACCAGTGTCAGACATCTTTAATGGGGCTTTCCACTCTCTGTGGGGTGTGCTTGCTTGAGTGTGAGCTTGCTGGGCCATGTGGGTGGGGGATGTTGAGCTGTGACTACCACTCCCATCATGCTATTGCCTCCACCCCCCCTTCCCATCATGCCCATGCTTCCTTCCCTTTGACTCTGCTTCCCTGTGGGGTTGTGTGCCTGTGCTGACAAGATGGCTGACAGTGTTATCCTGGGGTTAGTTTTGCTACAAGTCCCATGTGTGTCCTTGTGCTTCACTCAGCATGACCCAGGGTTGTGGTTCTTTGTGGGATATTTGATTGGAGTGTGAGGCAATGCATTCTCCCAGGTGAGTTTTGTGGAGTTTGTGTTAGGGGTGTGTGTGAGAAACGCTGCTGGTAACTATGGTCTGTGAGCCCTCCTTCCCACCCAGCCAGATATCCCACCATGGAACGTGCTTCCATTGCAGGGAGTGCAAGTTGTCTTTCAGGATGTCAGTCAGTGGTGTCCTGCTGTTGGTTGGTGGCCAGTTCCCAGCATGGCCTTGTGCTCCCCACAACAGAGCACCAGTGTCAGACATCTTTGATGGGGCTTTCCACTCTCTGTGGGGTGTGCTTGCTTGAGTGTGAGCTTGCTGGGCCATGTGGGTGGGGGATGTTGAGCTGTGACTACCACTCCCATCATGCTATTGCCTCCACCCCCTTCCCAGCATGCCCATGCTTCCTTCCCTTTGACTCTGCTTCCCTGTGGGGTTGTGTGCCTGTGCTGACAAGATGGCTGACAGTGTTATCCTGGGGTTAGTTTTGCTACAAGTCCCATGTGTGTCCCTGTGCTTCACTCAGCATGACCCAGGGTTGTTGTTCTTTGTGGGATATTTGATTGGAGTGTGAGGCAATGCATTCTCCCAGGTGAGTTTTGTGGAGTTTGTGTTAGGGGTGTGTGTGAGAAACGCTGCTGGTAACTATGGTCTGTGCTGTGAGTCCTCCTTCCCACCCAGCCAGATATCCCACCATGGAACGTGCTTCCATTGCAGGAAGTGCAAGTTGTCTTTCAGGATGTCAGTCAGTGGTGTCCTGCTGTTGGTTGGTGCACAGTTGCCAGCAGGGCCTTGTGCTCCCCACAGCAGTAGCCAGTGTCAGCCATCTTGTAAGTTGTTTTCCACTCCCTGTGATGTGCGCATGGTTCAGGGTGGTGTTGATGGGACAGTTGTGGGGTTGAGCAATATCTGTGCCTACAACTCCCATCATGCTATTGGCTACACTGACTTGCCCAGCATACACATATTTCCTTTCTTTCCGTGGGCTTCACTGTGTGCTGGTGTTGTAGTGGTGGCTACTTGTCTGGATGTGTTTGTCAGTTATATTTGTGCCACTGCCTAGCTGTAGTTGTAGTTGTGTTTGTACATGTGATGACACAGTTAAATGTCACTTTGTGATGGCATGTGTTGTGTTTCTCTGAGTGACATACACATTTTGGGATGATTCTGTTCTGGTTGCTGTGTATTTGCTAAGAGTGCATGGTTTGACTCTCCCCTTGACAGTGATGTGTGTGTGTAGTCGCAGAATATTGTGTACATTTGTTGTGTACTCACCAGGCTCTGGGATGTTTTCTAGTCCATAGACGCTCACTGGTGGTAGGATGGCCCGCACCTTCTCCTCCCAGGGCCTGAGGTATACTGGCTTGGCAGGAGGGCCACTGCCGGTGTATTGGCTCAAGATGTAGTCCTTCTTCAGCAGCTCCTTCACCCTCCTGCGCACGTCATACCACCTGTTCTGGATGTCTGTCTTTGTGCGCAAACATGGTGATTGTGCGGTCACCCTGTCGACGATCCTCTCCCACATCTTTATTTTCTGTGACATGGGTGTCTGTTGGACCAGTGTACCAAAGAGCTGTGGCTCTACCCTGAGGATCTCATCTACCAGGACTTCCAATTCACTATCTAGGAACTTGTGATTCTTCTTTGGAGGCATGGTGATGGTGAGTGATGTGTGTGTTGGTGTGCAGGTGAAGGTGTGTGAGTGTGTGTTTTGCTAGGTGTATGTGAGGTTTCTATTTGTTGTGGTGCTGATGGTGTGTGGCTTGTGTGATGAATGAGCTGTGGGTGTGTGGTTGCTGTCTGTTGAGAGCTGGCAGGTATTTTGAATTTGCAAAGGATCATGGTAGGGATTTGTGTCCTTTATATGGGTGGAGTTGTGGGTGTGTCTTTGTTCCCTGCCCCTCCCCCAGTATTTATTGGCTTTGTAATTGCTTGTTTGGCCTTTTTTGTGTATTTTCCCTTTGTACTTTTCGTGCATGTAGGAGACGTTCTTGTGACATAGTCGGACCCTGCAGTTGTCTCGTACGGGCTTGTCCGTTTCGTTCACGCTGTGTTTGTGCTGTTTTCTATGCTGCGTACGCGTCGGTCGCGGTGTTTTGGGTTGCTTCGGCTCACAGTTTTGTATGCGTGTCGGTCGTACGGCTTGTCCTCCGTGCGACTCGTTCGTGTTTTCCACGCCTTGCATCGTACTTGGCGGGTGGGAGTCCGCGGGTACGTCTCGTTCGGTATTGTTCCGGGTGCGAGTCGGTCGGTTCAAATCGTGTGTTTTTCCGGCCGGATTGCTGTTTTCCGCGCGGCTCGGTCCTTCGGCTTGTGTTCCGTATGAGTCGGTCGGGTTTTGCTCGCTTCTCATCGTACTTGGCGGGTCGGGCTGCACCGGTACGTGTCGGTCGGAATGTATTCCGGCTCCGAGTCGGTCGGTACGTTTTCCGGCCGGAATCGGAATCGGCCCCTAAGTAAACAGAGTGCACTCTCTCAATGACAAAGAGACTATCCTAAACTGAACTACATACTATGTAACATTTCATAACTGAAAACAGATGGGTGTATACAAGAACTAGAATAGAGAGAAAATCCTTGAATTTATTCTGTTGCAACTGTTCCTCCTTTGCTTATTTGTTTGAGACGACCATGGTACTGATGTAGCAAATGTATGTAGCTTTTTTCTAAAACACTATATAAGAGCGTGGTTTCTGCATTTTGGGTGACTCTATCCCTATTCTTAGAAGGCAAATCTGTGCTGGATTTCCATTAGAACTTTGCTGATTTCTTTTCTGCATTCTTTAATGTTTTTTTGTGGTTATTAATAGTGGCGGCCGGTAAGTACAGCTTAGAGGGGGGCAGAAGGAGCCTCATACACACACACGGACACTCACACCCATGCATTCCCATGCAGACACGCGTACACACACACCCAGTCACAACACTCACTCACAAATACACATACATTCAAACATACACACATCCACCAAATAGTCAATTAAAACACAACACTTACCTGCTGCAGCTCTCTGGGGAGGGAAGCCTCGGAGTGGCCAGGTCAGTCAATGAGGCGAGGCAACAGTCCCTACCTTGTGATGGGGAAGGATGGGGTCAGTGAGAGTTGTTTAAATTATATTTAAAGGGTTTTTAGTAACTCAGGAAAAAAGGCGCCCAGCTCAATAAACGGTAGTGTGTAAACTGAATCTAGAGTATACGGTGCTACCAGGTAAGGGGATAATTCACTAAAACCCCTCAATGTGTGTAAGGTCAAGCCCTACACAATGTCAATACAATATAAGTCCCGAGCACACATAAACCAGGTGTTAAACCACTAATGGTTTTAAAATTACGAAAAAAGTCTCAATATTCAATCTCCAGTGTATTCATTGTTGTTTAATTGCTCAATGGAACACACGAAAACCAGCCGACACGTGTTTCGTCGCCAATGGGAGTTAACCCGCGACTTCCTCAGACCCGCTTGTAGACACGGAATACTCTCCGTACCTTCAGAAGTTTGCAGCACGTTTACGAGTAATCTACAGGATTAGGCCTGTCACGACTTCAGCATTCTGCTGAAGCTAAATACGAAGATTGCATCACTCCTTGCAAGACATCACTTGTGTTCAGACATTTTCTTTTTCATGTTGGATACATCGTGACTAGCCGGGTTGGAATTATCACCGGCAGAGCATTCGTACCAAGAGTCACACTACTTGTCTCAAGCCCTGAGGAAGTCGCGGGTTAACTCCCATTGGCGACGAAACACGTGTCGGCTGGTTTTCGTGTGTTCCATTGAGCAATTAAACAACAATGAATACACTGGAGATTGAATATTGAGACTTTTTTCGTAATTTTAAAACCATTAGTGGTTTAACACCTGGTTTATGTGTGCCCGGGACTTATATTGTCAGTGAGAGTTGTTGACCCCACCCCACTTTGTGACAAGGTGTCAGTTATTGACTGGGAACTTCAGGGTTTAGACCTGAAGCACCAAGGTCTGAGGCAATCAATGAAGCTCCAACTCATCATGAGGGGAGGGCCTCGAGGTGCTTTGCCGAGTTGTGGAGGTCACAGCCACAGGAGCTGTGACTTCCTCAGCCCAGCACAGTTCAGCTCAGGCAGCCTGGAGCCTGTGCAACTAGCGCATAACTACCACCTGGCTGCCTGACCTGAAAATAAAGTGTATGTCAGGCTGACATTTGTTCAGCCTGACAGACACTCTTTATATCCAAATGGAGCGGGGCGTGGCCCCTCCGTCCTTATGGACGGGCTGCTACTGCTAATTAACTCTTATTTGATGGCCCAGCTTCTGCTTTTCTATACTTTCATTATTTGAGTAAACCTTTAAACTGAGTTCCTTGTCTGTCATTCTTATCAGAAATGCTTTAGCCTTGCCCTCTATAACTCCATGTGCTAATAGAAAGAGATGGATCCAGCTGATATCACCAAAGTCTGATAGGGACTACACCGCCGCCAATCCAATGCCAGCGCACTGCATAGGGCATAATCGAGGTGTGGTTCAGCGCATGGACATATTCATAGCAAAAGTGATTTTAATGAGTGACTTCAAAATATATTTTAGAATGCTTAATCTGGTTGTTCCAAGTTTCAAACTGTAATCTACAGTGCCAGTGGTACCTGGCTGCCACCCAGTGGCTGCTCGGTGCATGTGTTTGCTGAGAATCAAATTTATTAAAGGCTAAGTGGGGATCCAGGACAGACGTTTGACGGTAAATTTGTGTTTCCTATTTTTTCGTTACACATAGCATCAATATTGCTTTAGATAGGCCTTTTTTTGTGCCTCCATACTCTGGACAAACTACATCACAGCGACGAGTCACAGACTGGAAAATGGTGCATTTATATATTTTGAAAGGAGTGTCCTTATTTGTTTAGCAAAACCATGTTTTAGTGTCTTTTTCAAAGGGAGTAGGAGGAAGTGTGGGGTCTGAACGAAAGGTGTATTCACCATCTGCACATGCAATAGTTTGCTAAGTCGAAGTGGCAACCCCATTCAGCTCGCATCGAACCTGACCCCTCTCCCAGCAGTGGCGGCTGGCGACATTTCAAATTGGTGAGTCGAGCAAACAGGCTGTACAGAAACACCCAGGCTGCACTACAGAGACATTTTTAGGTCTCGCGCCTAGCGTTGCAGTGCGTAGCCCTGCTCGCACAGCGCGAGACCTCTAGAAAGGGCTTCTGAAAGCTGCCCACACGCTCGTGCATGTGGTTTTGCTTTGGGAAGCCCACATTGGCTGGAGCGTGCGTTTTTTTACAAACACAGCACGCGATTGGGCAAAGGCGGGCGCATGTCCCGCCTTTGCCGCGCCCATTCCCGACGGTGGCCAGCACGCGCAGCAGCGCGCGTTCGTCTCGCTGCCTCGCTCCCTCCCCCGCTCCTCTGTGGTGCGCGCGCACCACTGTTTATTTATTTTTTTTACCGTGCAGCCGCCATTTCAGGGTCTGTCTCTCCACTCGCTTGATGGTGTGAGTTGTTCTTAAGGCAGGTGGCGGTTCAGCAATAAGTGGGGTCAGGGACACGTGAGTTGGGGGGGGTGGAGGAGTCCATGGCAGAGCTGTGACAGATGGTTGTCTGCGGGTCAGTAGGGTTGCCTCGGTGCCGAGGCTCCACCTTGTGGGGGGCATGGATTGGAGGGTCTCTTTCCCTATTCTCTCGCCCCTCGCTGGGGGCCGTTACCGGGCCTGTGGGTTCCACTCGGACTCCAATGGCCGTGGCTCGGGCCCGGGGTTCCGTTCCGACACTTTTAAACCCAAACAGGCGGTGGGGGGCGGGGCGAGGTGGCCCCCTTTCAGCTGCGGAGCGCGGCGCCTGGGCGTCCGGTGCAGAGAACCGGTTCCTGTCCGCAGCCCAACCCCTAAATCTCTTGTCAGACCCCTCCCTGTGTTTGGGGATACCGTCCCTCTCTTCCACGGACTATCAACCTGAAGGGACGCTCCCTTACGACTCCCGTCCACCGCGGGATTAATGAGCACCCGCTCTCCGGTGCTCCCATCCCTGGAGTGCTGACAGGCCCCGCCTCCGCCTCCGCCTCCGCCATATCGCAGCCCCTGTGGGGTCAGATTAGTGGACCCCCCTCCCCCAAATAACTGCTGCAGCTGCTGAGAGATCTACTGGGATTTCCTCCGGGCCCTGAGCTGCAGACTTGAAATAGCTTCAACTGAGAGGTAAATCCCCTACTTACGGGCAAATCCTGTATCCAGGGCCTTGTCTCACTGTGGGTGCCCCCTGCACACGGCAACACGACTTTACTACCCTGAGCACTTTATGTTTACACCGTCCAGACCCAAGCTGGGCCTGTACCTACTAATCATACTGCGCCTATACTAGTCAGGTCACTCTATGAAGACAATAGCCAGGCCAACCTCCATCTACACCAATCAAAGCACACTGTGCGCGCAATACACAGCCAATGTTGTGCATGCAACATAAAGACCACACTGTGATTACACCGTCCATACCCAACCTGAACCTACGCATCCTGAGCACACAGTTTACATTATGCAGGTCAAACTGTATATACAATAGCCAGACCAACCTGCACCTATACCACATAGAACACATTCTGCATGCAGTACACAGACTGCAACGTGCTTACAACATCCAAAACCACTCAGAGCACACTTAGCCCAGACCTCTGTGCTTTTACGCTCTTACACAAACTAGCAATAGAGCAACTACCCCACCCAGACTGCGCAACATTACACTACGCAGGTCCCTGCATGCCCACAAAAGTCACTCAACTGTACACCTGTAGAGTACAACATGCGCAGCTTTGCACCTGCACCACCCTAACCGCGCAGTGCCACACCTGCCAGGTCCCGCTCCATACCTTACCCTAGCACCACACTCCGTACACTAGCCAGGCCACTCTGCAAATACATCATTCAGACCAACCTGTATCTACACCTTCCATACCACACTGAGTCCAAACCACCCGCACTACACTATGCAGGCCACTCCGTGAACCAAAAATGTAGACCCACATGCATCTACACTTTCCATACCACACCAAAACCTGCACAAAACTGCTTTAGGCTACCCCAATCTAACTGGTTTAAACTACTCAGACCACAGTATGCCCACACTACCCATCAAGACTTGTACACCCTGCACTAAATACCACCACACATCTAGTTGCACTCACACAACATTGCACCCACACCACACCTTGCCCACACCACACTGCCCTTACAATACACCATTTGGCGCCTACACACACAGTCTACACCGCACCTACAACACAGTGTATCTTCATCACCCATCCCTCAATGTGCCTGCAAAACAGATCACTAGGTGGTCAGAATACACAACTTTACAACACCCAGGTCACACTGCCCGTACAAAGATAGGACCAATGTTCATTTGTACACCACAGTTGCCCCACTGTGCACGTAGCTCACCCACTCCACAATGCTTAACTACCCATTTCACACTATACTTACACTGTAGGCACTAAACTGAAATCAAAGTGCGTCTGCAACACAAATTTCAGTTTATACTTACACCAGAGACGATACTGCACCTACATGCAGGGGTGAAGGAGTTATGTGGCAGTGCTGGACCAAATTATGCTGCATGGTTGATCAGCAAGAAAAAGCAAATTATTCTACAAGGAAAGACAAATTAGGATTTTTTTTTAAATTTCAATTGAAGGTAAATTATGCAGCACATTTTGGGGCATTATAATCTGGTTATTTTTTACATTTTAACACGCCTTGGTGAAAAAGGCACCAAATGCTATAAAATATACGTTTCTTAACCGGTTAAGTGCTTAGAACGTTCCGCGCCAGTGCGGAACGTTCTATTAAGCGGGCGGGGCCGCGTCGGCCAACGGACGTGCGCAGCACTACCGAGGTAGTGCTCGCGACGGCCGTTGGCCGACAGAAGCACTTAACGGGTTAAGAAAGAAACTGTACTCATTCAGCAGATTCTATTCAAAATATTATTCACAACTATTGATTTTGGCTCTCATTATGAATGTGCAAGGAAAACCAGGTCAGAATTCAACCCCTTCCACCCTCTAGAATAAACTGATACTGCAAAGATCGGTTATTCCATAGGGCGATATTCCCATGAGATTTCAAGTTTTGACACTCCATTGGGGAATTATATTGTAAACTAGTGTTTGTGCTTTAATTCGTTCATGTTTGGCACTCATTCTGGGGCTTTTTCCTCGTGCATAGTTCGGCATGTTCAGTGTGCATAGAGAAGAACAAACGAGTGTGATGTAAACGCACAACTCATATTTCCCACTCTGTTACTCATGTTTCTGCTCACGACAAGGCCTTTGTCTTGTTCAGAAGCACAAGAACACCATTTTAATTGTCATTGTACTTCATTGAGTGAAATCATTTGTGTGGAGCATATACAGTGTTGCATGCAGAAGTAAAGAAGCCAACTTGTACATAATTCTTAAAGTAAAAGGTTGTGTAGTTATGATTCAGCCACACTTTCCATTGAGAAGGCATTCTTGGATTTGCTTAAAACTTTGGTACCCAATGATGAACTGCACCAAATTTGGCATTCTCTTAGCATGGTCATCTAAGGTTCTGCATTCCAAAAGCGCCAGGACATGCGCAGAATGGCAAGCTGCTGGCAGAGGGTTGGGCACATTGCGTGCCTTTTTGCCCGGCCCTGCAGCCGATGCCCATTGCGCCTACCCACACTGCGCACAGCCGAAGGTCGTGGGCAGAGGGACTGGTCATCCAAACCTTGCTGTGCAAGGCCTTAGGCTGTGTGCAGCAGTGATAGGTTGCCGGTAGTGGGTTGGGCACGGATCCTGTCCGAACGCCAAGCTCAGTGCTGAGCCCCTGTTGCATTTGGCCAAAGGCCATTGAGCAGCTGCGACAGGCCACATCGGCAATTTAAGCGCAGTGCCTCATTAAAAAAAATAGAAATTCAGTAAAAGAAACACAATTAAAGGTTAGTTATGGCTCAGAGAATAAAAAGCTGAAAATACCCTAAAATTCGTAAGTTATGGTTTGCAATGAATACAATGCACACCATAACTCACCCCAGCCTGTCATGCTCAATACAACAAGTTGCCAATGGCATAGAAAAAGGCTATCAAGAGCACAAAGTGTGAGTGGCATGAGTTATAGTTTGCGTTGCAAACCGTAGCTGTCAAATTTCAGGATTTGTTTGGGCTTGAATTCCTAATCCATAATTAACCTCGTGTATCTGTACACATCATGGGCATGAGACAAAAGTGTCCCTCCAGTGTTTGTAAAAGGTCTCTCCAAACATCAAATGAAGAGTCCAGCACAGAAGCGCATAGACACCCAAATAGTCAAAGGGTGAGATTATGCCCCACAAAACAGTGTGTTTCATTTACTATTTATTATGTAGGCTAATTAAGATGCTATTTAGGATTCAAGACCTGTAATTTTTAGAATAGTTGCAACATATTTAGCATTCTTCTAACAGCTGAGTCCCTTGTTTAAATGATTGCTGTTTTGAGAACAATGTGACATAACCATATATTCGGTGAATAGTGAAACAAGGCATTTTCATAGCAAAAGGGTATAATTGTTTTCCACCGTGTTTGAATTACATGTGAGTATTTAAATTTTTTGTTTTTGCTGCACACAACAGCCCATACCCCATTCCATAATTTCAGGAAGTTAATACGATCTTGGAAAAATTACCATCCCTTTAAATGCATGAACACAGCTATCAACAGCTGAAGGGTTCTCAGTTAACGTTTGTAATGGCCAGGCAGAGTGTCGTATCCTAAGCACAGTGTTTTAATACTTTATTTTTTCCTGGGGTTATATATAGTGCGAACTTGACCCGAAGGTTCAGAGCACTTTACATGAGCACCATTTGCGTTACAGACAAACACATTCATTTTTTGTTAGGCACGGGGAGATTAAGTGATTTGCTTAGAATCACAGGAGTTTGAGCGTCTCTGCTGAGACTCGAACCCGGTTCCCCAGCTTCGAGATCCACCGCTCTAGCCATTAGGCCACATCCTCTTTGGATCTGTTTGTGCTAGAAACACATTGCAGATGAGACAGCACATGGTGGATTATGTAGCAAGCGTGGCGTACTCATACTACATATGAAGAAAAAGTTGCAGCATCGTGTAATTAAAGTGGCCCTGCCTACACCTCACAGTATCAACACGTCATAGGCTACAGTGCGCCTATAAAACTGATGACTGTTTACCAAATCCTCCTTGACCATAATACTGCAAAACAACACTGATCACACAAAAATGCTCAGTATTATGTGGTATAGTACACACATTATGTCTAAACTACCGAGTGCAACGTTCACCAACTTCACCCAGACAGCACTGTACTTACCCCACGTATACATCACTGCATTCACACCCCTTCCACACCACACTAAACGTACACTACACACACCATCTGGACCACACTCTTTGTACTCCACCTAGACCCTACTGTTCACACAACACCTAGAACAGCCAGCACCTACATCATCCACACAACAGCTTACCAGTCTCATCCACATCACACTGCTTTACACAATCCAGGGCACTCTAGGCGTAGGCAAACCTGCATGTGCCCATAACACAGATACCACAGCATCTATTAAACCGAGATTACACTTTCCAACACCAAGCTGCAACTACAAGGCTCTGACCACACTGCACCTATATTATACACAACAGACTGTGCCAACAGCACCCAAACCATACTCGGGCTATAGCATAACACAGATCACACCAGGCCTACACTGGCATCTCAAGGCTATGCCTACAGAAGAACATAGATTAACCTGTGCTTCACAGGGCTCAGTGCATATCCACCACACAGACCACAGTGCCTACACCACCCACACCACACCCTGTCTACATTGTAGGGACCACACAGCACCTGCTCCACATGATTACACAACACACCACATGTATCCAATCCACACCACAAAACTCTACATCATGCCACATAACTTAACAGCATACCACATAATTAAACTTCCCTCCACAACACAAAATACCAATCCACATATTTACACTCCATGCCACACAATCCCACTCTACATAATTTCAGTACACTCAATACCACATAATTACTATCCACATAATTCCACTGCACACCATGCCACATAATTCCTCTACACAAATCCACTCCACACCACACTATTCCACGCCACACAATTCTATCCAACTCACATAATTCCACCTCACACCACATACATCCACTCCATCCACTCCATAAACATAAGTAAACATAAGTAAAAGGCATTGCCATTTACAATGCCAATAGCTCTAACTTAAAAAAATGCGAGACCTATTGCATTTCCAATGCTTGTTAGATTTTGCCTGCACAGCGCTGTATTTGTGAAATCTCTTGTATTTAATATAACCTAAAAGGGGGTTCCTATTGCTGAATTACTGTGTTCATTCGCTTTTGTTTGGAACTTTCTTTTTGTTAATTTCCCCTGGCTGCATGCATTTACGACACTTCTACTAAAGCTGTTCACACTGTTTAAGCGACTGTGCTAGTTCAGAACCAGTGAGCTGCTCTCCCACAACACCACCATCTTTTCTTCACTTTATGACCTGTCAAATTGGGTAGTGAGTCCTGCCCCTCAATTATAAATAGATGTGTGGCCGACGCGCTGACCTAATACCTTGCAAAGAAGATATTATGCCTGAGCTAAAACGTGATGCTCAATACCATTACATCTCCTGTACTAAATAAGCATTTAGCAGTTTACCAGGACTCCAAAAACTTGTACGACTCCCCTCAAGGGAACGTGTTCACTTCACAGCTCACCTTATATCTGTTACAGAGAAATTTAGAACACATTACCCCGTTCTTGACTCTGAATTTGGTCCTCGGAGTTTCACAGTATCTAATAAGGCAGCATGATTTGCCTACATAACACTACACTAGTCCACGCTAAAGCACCTAGCACATAACTCAAAGTCTCAGGCACTATACTGGTGGCTTAGTGCCCCTTACTTTGAAGCCTACTACCTGGCAGTCCACTTACAGTGGCCAGTGCCATGGATGGCTGAAGACATAGACCCAGAAGGGAAAGAGTTAGGTACCGAAGCTGCTAACCTGCACACTACTCGAGGTACTAATAGGAGATGCAAAGATGACACTTCCGAGCCCCACCCCTCTCCCAGACTGATTCGCACGGCCTGGCATTGATGGCAAAGATACAGCGCAATCATCTGAGATCCCATCACGCTGTCTTCCGAGGTTCTGGGACGTGGCAGGCACACTGGACAAACGCCTGTGTAAGGGAGCTGCGTTAAACCCAGTATCAGTGCTTTAAATGGGCCGGTACTGTCCGGTACGGAGTACCGGCACTTTTTTAGTTTGAGAGGGAGAGTACCGGCACTTCTCAAGAGAAATGCAATACTTTTAATTAGAGAGTACCGGCACTTCTCAGAAACTTCTATTTTTCCATTGCAAGCACTGCCCAGTATGTAAACAGCATACTCTGCGCATTTGAAAACATTAGGGACGTATTCGGTGCCTCTTCATGGCATATGATGCACTCACAAACTCGGCCAGACGAACATGCCATAAAGTAATGGGCAAGCCCATCAAGAGAGAAACTGAACACATTCTGGTGGCACATGGGCATGGTAGGCACACTGTGACACTACTACACAGCTCCCTATCATCTGCATACTACTGGGACTCTGACACAGTAAAATCAAAGTGGGAAGAGAAATTGGAGAGGAAACTTTCTGAAACTGAAAGGGAAAGAACCTCAGGATATGCCAAAATGATGTCTAGAAATGCCCACTTCAAAGTTATACCACTCAGCTTTCCACACCAAGCATATCTCTGTAGTCAGGTGCAACAGACCACAACCCAAGGTGGAATAGCTCTGCCGCTTACTTCTATCATAGGTGTGGGAATGTTATAATTAGTTATGGTTAAAATACTGATGGAACAGTTATGAATACAGTCGTTGGATGAATAGTTATGTAATACTATGAATATATCAGGCAAACGCCGAAAACCACTCGAGAAATGTGCCTTTTAAGCCACATCTACAGATCCAAAAAGACGAAAAATAGCTGTAAGTTCACGACTAGCCTTAGTGCTTGCGAAGTGCAGAAAAGCCACGAAATGGAAGGCAAGAGAAGCGCCGAATACAAAGATGTGGGTGAAATACCTGGAACCAGGGCTGCAGCTGAGAGCTCAGCCGTCACCAAACAACAAAGACATTACCCACTGGGATGACATTATAACATAAATAACAAACATCCTCCTCAGACCACTGAAGGAAGACCCTAGACAAGTTACTTGACTGAAGGCGCACTGATGATATAGACAACACGCATATACCCTGAGAGAATTACTGGTAACAACTGAAGAAGAGAGGACAGATTTAGATGGCCCCAGTGTTTTAAGTGGGCAGGTACCCACAGGAACTGAGCACCTGCACTTCTTTAATTTGAAAGAGTGAATACCTTAACTTCTCTACAGGGGTTAAATACTTTTAATGGGAGAGTACCGGCACTTCTCCGCGGTGCACTGGTACTTTGAGGCAATGAGTACTCACCCTTCTTTAATTCAATTTCAACCACTGGATGGCCTACACTGAACCCACATACATGTAACACCAGCCGTCCATCACTGAAACAACACCAACATGCAGAACAGGCCAGAGGGAGATTAGAACTGGAACAAGTTCAAGGTTATTTAAAGTTTAAATTACAACTGGTTGCGATTACTGTAAACCGTTGACAGCATTGGCTCACATTTGCTCATAGAGCTATTGATTGATGTACATCTGAGATGGTAGTAATATAAGGGCTTACGTTTACTTAATTAGATGCAAAAAAACCTTATAACATTCAATAAAAAAAAGTATTTTGTGCTATTCGAGATGATCTCAAACGTACACCTAACCTGCATCTCCAGATACCAATTTCAAGAAACAATTCCTGTAATTCATCTCTTCTCTGGAAATGCCCCCGAAGACCAGTAACCAATCAGGGAATTGTAAGCGCTCTACTCACCCGTGAGGGTCTCAAGGCGCTGAGGGGGGGTGGGGGTCCGCAGATCTGTTTAGCCGAAGAGCCAGGTCTTCAGGGTCTTCCTGAAGGTGTTCAGGGAGGGGGCGCGTCTGATGTCTGCCGGTAGCTCGTTCCAGGTCTTGGCTGCAATGTGAGAGAAGGATCTTCCGCCTGCTCTGGCTCTGTGGATGCGCGGGGTTTCGGCCAGTGCGAGGTTGGAAGATCGGAGGTTTCTTTTGGGTACGTGGAAGTTGATTCTGTCGTTGAGGTATTTGGGACCGATGTTGTGTAGGCATTTGTAGGCGTGAGTGAGGATTTTGAAAGTGACTCTTTTCTCCACGGGGAGCCAGTGGAGACTTCGTAGGTGTTGGCTGATGTGTTCGTGTCGGGGGATGCCGAGGACGAGTCTGGCGGCAGTGTTCTGTACTGTCTGGAGTTTGCGGAGTAGGGACTTGTTGATGCCGGCGTAGAGTGCGTTTCCATAGTCCAGTCTGCTGGTGATGAGTGCGTGGGTGACTGTCTTCCTTGACTCAGGGGGGATCCACTTGAAGGTCTTGCGGAGGATGCGGAGGGTGTTGAAGCAGCTGGAGGTGACGGCGTTGACCTGTCGGTTCATGGAGAGTGATGAGTCGAGTACGATGCCGAGGTTCTTGGCTTGGTCTGAGGGGGTAGGTGGGCTTCCAAGGGTGGTCGGCCACCAGGTGCTGTCCCATGCAGAAGGGGTGGTACCGAGGACGAGGACTTCTGTCTTCTCGGCATTGAGCTTCAGGCAGCTGTTGGTCATCCAGTCTGCGACGTCTTGCATTCCTTTCTGGAAGTTGAGTTTGGCAGTGGTGGGGTCTTTGGTGAGGGAGAGGATGAGCTGGGTGTCGTCGGCGTAGGATACGATGTTGAGGCCGTGTTGTCGGACGATGGCTGCGAGGGGGCCATGTAAATGTTGAAGAGGGTGGGGCTCAGTGATGAACCCTGTGGGACTCCGCAGGTGATTTTCGTGGGGTCGGAGAGGAAGGGTGGGAGTCTGATCCTTTGGCTTCTTCCGGTGAGGAATGATCGGATCCAGTCCAGGGCTGTTCCTTGTATGCCTGCGTCGTGTAGTCTGACGACTAGTGTGTGATGGGAGACGGTGTCAAAGGCCGCTGATAGGTTGAGTAGGATGAGGGCTGCGGAGTGGCCTTGGTCCAGGAGGGTGCGGATGTCGTCTGTGGCGGCGAGTAGGGCGGTCTCTGTGCTGTGGTTGCTTCGGAATCCGGATTGGGACGGGTTGAGGATGGCGTTCTCTTCAATGAATCGTGTCAGTTTCCTGTTGACTGTTTTCTCTGCAACTTTGGCTGCGAAGGGGAGGAGCGAGATGGGCCGATAGTTCTTGAGGTCGGTGGGGTCAGCTGTGGTCTTCTTGAGCAGGGGTCTGACTTCTGCGCGCTTCCAGTAGTCTGGGAAGGTGCCTGTTTTGAAGGTGGTGTTGATGGTGCGTTGTAGTTTGGGTGCGATGGCGGCCACGGCTCTGTGGTAGATGTGAGGGGGCAGGGGTCGGTGGGGGCCCCCGAGTGGATGCTTTTCATGGTCGAGGCGGTGTCTTCGGCCGTGATCGGTGTCCAGTTGGACATGGTGGGCTGGCTGGTGTTTCTGGGGGCGGGGGGCCGTCTGTGGTGCCTGGTGGATGGTCGATGAAGTTGTCGTAGAGGTTTTTGATCTTGAGGTGGAAATAGGTTCCAAGCTTGTCGCAGAGGTCTTGGGATGGGGTGATGCCTGTGGCTTCGCTGCGTGGGTTGGTGAATTCTTGAATGACACTGAACGCATTATCCACCCAGATTACACCCACCCTCTATTTTCCTGTTTTCAGGAAGTACCTTAAAACATATATCTTCTTCACACCCATGAACACTGCTTATTGGGTGTAACATTTCCCTGTCATTCCGATGCTTCTAGGTCTTGCTTCAAAGCGCAACCGTCTGCAAGATGTATTTTTACCAACTTATTAAAAAAAACTTCGAGTGGGTTTTGCCTCTACCCAGAGATGTACTACTCTCTTACATCATGCTAATGGCTATTTGGTGTATCATTCCACTGTCCAGAAGGGACTTGCAATGAAATGCATGAGGAACTGTTTTACACCTAAGCAGTATAGCACTCATCACGCTTTACTACTTTTTATAGCATTCCTGAATGCCTATGTTTATATGTGCTGGCACCTCAAAGCCAGCCATACTGGCTTTGATAATGCATATTCCCTATTTTCAGCTCTTCTAACATGCTATGTAATAATTCGTATTTTCTGTTATTTCTGTAGCAATTATCCTCTTGCTAAACGCTCATACTGTGGGTCCAGTCCAAATAAAAATCAAACCTTGAACAGCTTCTACCAGATTGTGGTCCCTTTATAGATTTGAACTCACACCTCCTTAGTTTAATATCTTTCAGTGTTCACGCTTATTTAAGCACAAACATAAATATTGGAGGTTGTCACTATTTTCAAATGCGTTTTAAAAACACTATTTTGTTAATTTCTTCTATGAACCATGGCCATTGTTTGGACTGGACAATGTCCACTTGTTGGAGTCAAAAGGTTCTGCGTTGACGGCATCTCGTATGGTTTCTTTTTGCTTGCCATAATGTTCTAAATACCTATTGACCTCAGAACAAATTGTAAAGCCTGGGCCTTGTACTTTATTATGCTGCTTATGTTCATGGGCATATTTAACAAATAATCACACAGCACAGCGCAGCACGTCACCTTGCTGAGCTGCCTGATCGGGAAAGGGCAGGAATGTGCTGTACATAACAATATACGGCACATTACTGTCATTTCCCACCGCTTGTGCATAATGTGCTGCCTAGCGCCAACGCAGACACCCATACACCATGGTGCAACGGTGCCTGCATTGTGAGCAGGATTGTTTTTGTAAAGGAAGGGACACCTTCCTGCACAAAACAATCCCCGGAGTCATATCTTCGGAGCTCTGGAGGCCGTGAAGTAGGTTTGGACAGGGGTGATCACCCTTGACAAATGTGTGCCTACATGGTTCGCCCACTCGGGGCATCCATGTAGTAAGGAACTACAGATCTATAAAAACTCAAATGGAGTATAACACAAACTAAAACCGTAAGTTACGCACTGTGATATTATCGCATGCCTTAGCGCGCACGCGATTCTGGTCCAGAGGAAAGCCATACTGACCCCCTTGGGCAGCTTTGACATTATCGCTGAAACATATCGACCCATACCAAGGATGTGAGAGTTCATTAGTTCCTTGCTGCGCATCCACCATGACAGTGGATCATTACTGCTTTCATCCTGAATAGGAGATAGGGTTTTATTTTACCACTCTCCAAACCACATTACCAAAAACTTCAAATTCGACCAACTTTAAGATAAGTGAAAGTGACCATTAAAATTCTATAAATGCCTGAGCTGAATAACAAAACATGTATAGTTGGGGCTAATACACCTCCTTGATGATAACAACTCGGGTACCATTTCACAAACATATATTTAGTGTAGTAGTATTGTGTGACAACAGTGTATGTAACTGTTTAAGGAGGTGCACTACACTTAACCTCCAACAATACCATACCATATTACAAAGAGCGTCATCTAAAGCAACCCACGAGCACAACACAGCACAGTAACACAGCAAAGCAAAATAATAAAATAACTACATAGCACAACAAACCACAGTACAACAGAATAAATGAACACACCAAATTAACAGAAAAACATAACACCATAACATAGCACAATACAACACAACATTCGATAGAACACAACCCTACACAATAGTATAAACACAACAGCAAAGAAACCACACTTCAGACTGGAGACTATCGGATCTTACGTTAGTTAATTTTGCTATTGGCTAGGCAGCCTCTATTGAACCTTTCGAAGGGTATTTTATAGTCTTCTCCATAATATCTCTAATACAATAAGAAACATTGGCAGTTGCAGTGTAATATAGGAATATAGGAAGCCTAAGCATTCCTTTTTAGAGACTCTCTCATGCACACAGCTACGGAGAGGCTACACAAGTATCAGGACGGGAGCGTCCCATAGAAACGGTTGATTTTCCTTCAAGGCGGAAGAGCCACCAGATTCTGTTTCAAGTCTTCTCCTGAAGGCCTGGCCTTGATTAAGGAGTGACTCCAGGTACAAGATCATGGTAAGTTGGTGACCACCTTTTCCTGTTCAACCAGGAAGTTGTTATTTGAGGAAATTCAGAGTCTGCTGATTGTTGCCCTCCTTCGTGTCTATTTGGTGTTTTTGTCACATCTGTACTTGGGATCAGAGGTCTGTCTTCAGATGCAGTGCTGGAAGCCTGTGTTGCATGACACTGAGCTTGTGATTGCTGTAATAGACAAGATTATTGATTCAAAATAATGGTGGCTCTTCTCCCCAAGCCTCACAAAAGGAGTTCCTCTCTGCATCCCAATACCTTTCGTCATGTCCGCTGACTCCAGCGGACATTAGTGGTTAATGAGCCTGGGGATCAACTGAGACTAGGGTCATTGATCTTCTTTCAAACACTGCTATTAATCCAGTAAGAAGAAACAGGGCATAGAAATGTGGGCCCTGACTTGTTTCACCCCTTTTTAAGAGGCTTTCCCTGTCATTGTGCAGAAAGACAGAGTTACAGAAGTTAGTTGTATTAGTTTCCCATGTTGGCACCTTTGCTGAAATCCACTGTAAAACTTGTCATCAGTCCACATCCATAGGTACACACTAGATCATCTGAGCAGGGTGTTTCCATCTTCCTAAGATTTTTGTCTCTCTTCAGCTCTCTTTTCAGGTCACTTTTCTGCCATCTGCAAAATGTTTGGATCTGCAGGCATACATTTGTATGTAGACCAATTAATGTTTTCTTCCCCTTGATTCTTTCAAGGCTCCAAGTAAAGGAAGAATGAGTTGTTGATGTCCTTTCATCCTCTTGATCACCATTATTCTCTACTCCTTCTCCACAGTCCCCTTGATCTTCTACTTCCCAACCTGGAAATGCAGGTAATGCTAAAAGTAGTGCTGATAGGACAGCACACCAGAAGTGGTTCTTCTTCTGTATACGCAAAACATTTGTATGTTGGTTATCTTGAACTCTTGATTCTGTCCGTTGAGACTGTGCAGAGGCTGGGCCACATGGCTCATACATTTAGGACATTTGTGGATGGTGATCTTCTCCATTGAGCTATACCACAGAGCTTCCATAAGTAAGTCTATTCATGATCATTGGACATCTTTCAGGCCTGTTTCCAGAGATGGAGAGATAGGAAAGGCTTTGGGATTGTGAGACTGGTTTGGTGTTTCAATTCCCCCAGGCGGAAATTGAAGTGCGCTTTGTAATGACCACTCTTCATCTTCAATGGTTCACTGCCAAAACCTCCCATGAGCCATGGACAGGACTTAGCTGGCATCAAGGCGCTGCATGTCATCAGTTGAGAGGCTTTCAGTCCTCATGCTGGTAAATAGCCTACTGGGTCTAGACTGGAATCTTCTCTTAGTGTTGGCTTGTTTGCAAGAGTCTGACATGTCCTGTTAAAGATGCATAATCTAAGTGCCATATATTGAAAGTGATCTTGCTGCGAGTGATCACTTCAGCAAGGAGACTGAGAGACTTGACGACCCATATGCAAAAGCCTCCTTATTTAATGGTCTTTCTGTGTAAATTGGGTTTGCCCATGCGCCCTTGGTTTATGCGAGTGGATCATTACTGCTTTCATCCTGAATAGGAGATAGTGTTTTATTTTACCACTCTCCAAACTCACAGACAGTGTCTTCTTCAAGTCAGATGTCAGAAAGTCAGTGGACTTTTAGTTAGCTAAATTATCAACATATCAGTCATGGAGGCTCTGCTTGTAACTTTTGGGGCCACCAGGCACAGTCTAAAGTCCTCCTCTTCCATTTTGAATAGCGGCTTAAGTCTTTACCTCATTGAATTGACCTACGAAAGGATGGATCAGTCTCCACTTATGCCAGGATGGCATAGGTATGCATGGGGGGATGCTTTGGTGACATTTTAGGAATAACACATGGGCGGATGCCTCAATATCTGTCTCTCATTATTGGTTGAAAGTCAGAGAGTCTGACACCTAAAAGCTAACAATGTGTTAGCTTACTGATGAATTTGAGGTTTTCTTTTTTTAATTTCTTGAATCGATTGAAGACATGCTCTTATGTCTTAACCTTACTCTAAAGCTGTGATATGAGTGGATGTCTAGGTAACACTCAGACTGCCTATCAATAAACCGATTTGCTCCGAGATTTATTCTAGCAGTGTCCGTCTTTCTGTTCGTGCTTCTGCCTCATCCACAGAGGTGATAAATCAGTAATGCAGCAGTGGCGGCTGGTACGGAACGGGTGGTGGTCTGAGGTGGAGGGAAGGGTCAAGAAAAAAAAAAGAAAAATTAAAATTCACTTACCTCAGTACACTGTCTCTCCCACGTCATCTCTCCTCTGTCCTCTCGGTCCTCTTCCTGTCATCTGTGCGAAGAGAAGTGTCATGTGGTTTGTGGCCTCCTGGCCTGCTTTGCTGCGTTGACTTAGGCCTGGCTGCCATGATGCCTTTTTTGCGCACGTTACTCTAAGCCGTTGTTCTATCAGCCTCTGCTCCTGCCAAGTTATTTTAGAACTGTCTGCATTTTCTGTCTTTCACCTTTTCTCCTATTCCCTTTGGGCTACGTCTGCACAACATGTACAAGGTCGAAAAACAACGTCCCTTGTTCTTGCTGATCTGGCCAGTCCCTCGCACCTAGACATAACACTATGTACAGCTGCCATGGAGAAATTTGTGTGCTTTTAATATTGCGTTTTTTACGCTTTGGAGACACTTGGAGAAATACCTTTCCAGGGAGAAGAGCTGTGATTGTCTGCTGATGTAGACTTTGCATCTAGACACTGAGGTATGGGGGTTCACTAGACAATGCCCAGAGGTCTTCTATTTTTATAATAAATTAGCTACTAGCACGGGGAGGGTGGTAAGGTCATTTAGCCCTATATCCACTGCTTTATGAAATGCTTTCCCCGTTTGTATTCTATGGTGTTGTAACTATGCTGCTTATATTATTCTTATGCATTATGCTGATAGTACTGACACGTGTACTGTATCTGAGAGCACGTTAGTTGAAATAAACATTTTAAACTATACAGTGTCTCTTCTTACGCACGTTGTGGACAGGTATGAGTGAGGGATGAAAGGGTGTACTTGCTACTGCGAGTCCTGAGAGAGAGATACCGTGTTCTGGGTTGACTAATCATTGGTAACCTTGTTGCTAATGAGACGCTAAGGCTAGTCGGGTTGGGGTTTTAGGTGCGAAGGTTTATGGTTGGATCACCACTATATTCCGAGGTCCTATCATCCTGTGCATAGCTCTGTATATGTGCAGAATCCCTACAACATGGCGCGACCAACGAGTGGGGCCGCTTATCTGCGAGACGCTTGAGTAGTATTTGTGCTTGTCCACAACCCCCCTCACAGACGCATCCGGAAGCGTGTGTGACGGTGATACCTCCTATATTGTCGTTTTTATAGGTTCTTTCAAGCTTGAAGTTGTTAAAAGGTTTCTTAACTAAAACCCTATTTGTGCTGCCTCCTTTTAGATTGTCGACTACTTCCAGCCTAAAATGGCTGTTCAAATTGCGGCACATAGCCGCGCAGCGCTCCGGGCTCACTTAACAGTGTATGAAGTGCCTGACGCGGGTGTCGATTTGATCTTTGTGGTACAAGCAGATCCAGCTTACCACTTTGAGGTGTTTTACTCTTGGGTCACCTTTCCGGCGGTGGATGGGACTGACCATATGTTCCATGAATATGAAGCCACCGTAGTTCCTAATCACTATAGACCGTATAGGAATATTGAAGTACCGCTCACGGCTTGGCAACACCGTGTTTGGTTTGATGGCGCCCTCCCCCAACCGGTTACCACGGTTCGTTTAGGTCCCTTATCATTTGAAGGGGCCACTTGGCCTGTTTTGGCCGTGTATACCCCACATCCACGTTATATGTTGGTACCCGTCGCTGAATTGCGTGATATGCATTCGTCTTTGATACGAGTGCATCGAGCATTAGTGCAGTATGTTACAGGCAACATCCAGGGAGCCCCACCTGGAGTTGTGGCCCATCCAGCTGGTGCAGGAGGTGTGACCATAAGTCCTGTCATGGTGAATTCGGTGATGGGCAAGTGCCCACAAAATAAGGATGATTTTCCTTATTGGCTTGCAGAAAAATTTGACCAGCTGGAGGCAGTTTTTCCTAACACCTCTCCCGTGGATAAACACAGGATTTTAACGATTAGTTTGCCAAAAGACTTAGTCCCCGAGTTGGCAGAATGCAACAACTGGGGTAGGGTATTCGCAGCAGTATATGCGAAGTGTTTCGGCACCCCCTCCATGACGGTACTCCCCTCTGTAATTAAACGAGTGCAGGATGAGCATGGCCCTGAAGCGGCTGTGGAATTAGGGATGAGACTGGTGGGAGTGTTCGACGTAGTAGCTGAGTTGATCGTTGCGAATGTCAAGGGCGATGCAGTGAACTTTCAAGTAGCTAATGCTTTGGCTTTAGTCCCAGAACCGGACAGGCAGCGCGAACTACCGAAAATTATAGCCCAGGCTTACAAAACTATTGGCAGAAATAGCCTGGGAGTTAAGCCTTTTGCTAAATCGCAACAACAATCGCAACAACAACAACCAAAAACTCAATCTGAGAAAGATGAGAAACCAGTCTTTACTAAAAAGAGCTGGAGGGTGAAAAAACAGGGTAAACAACAAAAGAAACCGGGGTCGAGAGGCGCATCCCCGGTTTCCGTCTCTTCTGAACGCACTTATGATTTGCGGGATAGGGCGAGAATTAAATCTCCGGATAGGTTTCAGATCCCTGATACGCGTTCTCCTCGTTCTTCACAGGCACAGACAACTTCGCAGGCCGGTGGAGGAGATCGCCAGGATAGAGGAAGGGGTCGAGAGGCACCCCAGGGACGAGACCAACCTCGACAACATGTCAGAGGGAAAGCAGAAGAATTTCAACGTTCTCGCCCGCAATTTCAGAAGAAGAAAGTTGTCGCTGTAACAGCGAGATATGACACAGACGGTGAGAACGAGACTCCTGAATTGGACGTGGGCAGTGACCCTCCTAGACAGCGCCGCGGAAGTTACCATAGTGTGGGAGGCGCTACGTCCTCATGTGGAGGCGACAGCAACTGAAACATTCATTACTGTCGAGACAGCAGACACCAGAGTGGCACCCCCTGACAGACTATTTAATATTGTCATTCAAATTGAAGGTGATATACAGCGTGTAATTAAAGGGTTTTTTGGGGAAAATCTGACCTCTTCGTACGACATTTTGTTGGCAGAGGCGGATTGGCCGCCCCCATTCGTACTTGCTGCGCGTAAAGGGGAGGAGGTAATCCTTCTGAGCTTTTCTCGACATGTCCCAAAGGACAAAGCGGAGGCTTTTGCAGCTGAGTAGCTGTGTCCCTGGCTCCAGCGTTATACCGCAATCACATGGGCTGGGATGAGGACTCTCCCCCCCATGAAATACCTTTGCGGTCGCTGCCACAGCCACAGCCCCAATATCCCATTAAACGGGAAGCAAAAGGCCCCGTTTCCGAAATTCTGACTCAGTTAGAATATCAGGGAGTGATTGAAACATGTGTATCACCAATGAATAATCCCCTTTTCGCGGTTTCTAAACCCGATGGATCGTACCGCTTGGTTTTGGATTACCGACATTTGAACTCTCATTGTCGGACCTTTGCGGTGCAAAACACACATAGTTCTGCGCTTGTAGACAGTCTTGTTCGTAAAAAATATAAAACGACACTTGACCTCTCCAATGGATTCTACACGCACAACTTATCCCCGGAGAGTAGCCAATGGAGCGCTTTTACATCCGGTGGTAAAATATTCAAATTCCGGCATTTACCTATGGGCTACAAGAACAGTCCAGGCGTATTCGCTGCCCGTGTTGTCTCTTTGTTAGACGGCATAGACCCAGATGCATGTTCGTACGTCGATGACATTTATCTGATGGACGACGAACTATTCCTGCATCTTTCCCGAGTGGACCGCATTATTCTAGAATTTGCGGTTTTAGGTTATAAGTTTAACTTTGCCAAATCTCACATTGCTGAATTTACCGTTTTGTTCTTGGGCTATGAGCTCAACAATGAAGGTAAGGGCTTAGCCCGCCATTTCCTAGAGAAATGTGCACTTTTGTGCCCACCTACTACTCTGAAAAAACTTCAGTCTTTGCTGGGTTTTCTGAACTTCGGGCGTACTTACATTCCCGAATATGCCCAGCGTATCAAGCCACTGTATGCCTTGATACAACCTAACTTTTCGAAGTCATGCTGGCTTCCGGAGCATACCTCCATTCTGCAGTCTTTGCAGACAGACCTTCTTGAGTCTAAATACTTGTTGACTCGTGATAACCACACAAACCTGGTGATTAGAATAATTCCAGGGGCAGTGGGTTTCACGTACTTAACCTTCAATGAAGGTGACACAGTTCCAATCGCATACAAGTCACATCTTTACACTTCCTCGGAAATGCGCTTTTCCTCTGTGGAAAAAGTTTTAACGGCAGTGCAAATGGCGATTCTTAAGGAACGCGCACTGGCACAGGGAAAACGCATTCTGTTGGTGACACCAAATCCTGCTCTAGAGGCAGTGACAAAGGCAAGTGTTCCGAATTCTAAAGCTTTGCACCCCCGTTGGATTCAATGGGCAACCTCTTTGACGTCTCCGGATGTCACTTTCATCTTTGATTCTTCTCTACAGACACAGGAGTTTTTACAGTATGAATTCGTTCATCCACCTCCTCTGTCCTTGCTACCGCTTGAGGATTACGACTGTGTGATCTACACCGATGGTTCGGCACAACCAGCCACGGGTTCCAAGCATGCTTATTCAGCCGCATGTGCTATTGTTGCAGGTACCTTTGTGAACGGAAAGTTCAAATCTACTGTGGTGCACACTCAGGCACTCGGGGACAGTACTGCACAATTGGCCGAGCTGCGTGCATTGGTACTCACACTTGAGTTCGCTAATCCGGATGTGACCACTCTAATTGTATGCGATTCTTATTACTGTGTTCAATCTTACAATGACAATCTGTTCTTTTGGTCGCAAAACGACTATAGAGACGCCAAAGGTAGCACAATTAAGCATAAAATGCTTTGGGTACGGGTGGCAGATTTGCAATAACGTCTGCCCCTCACACAGGTGGTTCACACACTTGGCCATCAGCGGGTGGGCGCACATGCTGTTGGTAACGGTTTGGCAGATGAAGCAGCCAAATCAGCAGTAGTCACGTGTTCAGTAGCAGCAGTTACTAGATCCATGTCTAAAATAGATACTGATATTTTAGCCGCTATTGCTGCAACAAAAGAAGGTGCTAATTACCCTAGGGGTTTTCCTTCCAAATATTCTTATCAGTTAGGTCCCGAACAGGCTCCTTATGTAACAATACCCGACGTTGGCGATCGGCTGATCCCCAACGCGGACCGCAGACTTTCCTTGATAACGGCTGCACACGAAGGCATGGCTTCGGCTCATGCTGGAGTGTCTGCGACCGTTTCCATCTTGCAGCAGCGTTACTGGTGGCGTGGTTTATACAAAGACACCCGTACTTATGTGCTTTCTTGTGACGTTTGTCAACAGATTAAGCCTTCTACGGTTACAAGACCACCACAGACCCCGCTCTGCATTTTTAACAGACCCTTTGGGTGTGTTTACCTGGATCATTGCGGTCCATTTTCTTCAGACACTGCCTATAAATATATCTTAGTGGCAGTGGACTCGTGCACACGTTTCATCTGGGTGTGGCCACAACGGAGTGCTGACGCTCGAAATGTCATCAGGGATTTGCGTGTCTTTGTGGGAATTTTCGCCTGTGGCACCTTCCATTCTGACCAAGGTTCAGCGTTTGCCTCAAAGGCTTACAAGGACGCAATGGGTTCACTGGGGGAGCGGGTGGAATTTTCGTCTCCGTATCGGCCTGAGGGCAACTCGATCGTTGAACGAATGAACCGTGACTTAAAGCAATCCTTGACAGCTAGGGTCTTAGGTACTGGCAGGAACTGGCTGGCCCACTTGTATACCGTACAACGTGCACTTAATAATCTCCCTAGAAGACCTCTGGGTGGGCGGACCCCATACGAAATGCTCTTTGGCATTAGGATGTTTGTGCCTGACCTTGATGGTCTAGACATGGCGGCGCAATCCGCCATCTTTGATGTAGATAACCATTCTACTATGTTACAGGACTTACAAGAAGCCCGAGACAAACTTGCAATCGCACATTTACCTTCAGCCACAGACCCTGCACTGCAGATTCCGGTGGCCGGCTGGCTTCCGAAGATTGGAGATCTGGTTCGAGAGAAGGTGGAGAACAAAAACGAATTTGGCCCCTCTTATCGTGCACCGGTTCCAGTCCTGGGCTTGAAGGGCACACGTACAGTAATCCTACCACCACTTCCTGGTCGCAAGGAGAACAGATACATCTCAGTGGAAAATGTCAAGCTACAACATCTGGCCGATCCTGAATAGCGTTACACCGGCGGTCTCTTGCCCTGCCATTTACCGGACAAGTGTTCGTGGCCCTCCTGCCCGAACGGTCACTGATGTTGCCGTTGAGATGGATGATTTGCCTGAAAGCTCACTCGAACACCCGTTTTCGCCCAGCAACGACGAGAATGAGTATACCTATCCCGACAGTGAGTCGGTGGCACACTTACCAACAACGCCACTGAGCCCAACGAGTTATTCTTTTGATTCGGATTCCACCTCATCTATTGTCCCGTCCAAGTTCAGTATTTTTGTATCCTGATTCAGAGACAAGTTTTTGATTCCCCCCTGGACATACATCTGGTTGGTGCTGTTCCTAATTTTTTTTTCATGTCCATTGGCTTTGTCACAGTGTTTTTTCTACTCATAAATGGTCACTATTTACCAGAACGCTCTGCTGTGAACAGTGTCGCTGGAACTTTGGCACCACATTCCTCATCTCACATCATGAAGCGTGACCACACATTTGTGAACATTTCAGCTTTTCCAGTTGCTGATGGCATCGTATGGGATGCGGTAAATTTTCAGATTCATGGACCGACAGAAATTATTAATGTACCAAGTGTCCTTCGGGTTTCGATGGGTGATGTCGTTAAAAGTGGTATTCGTTCTGACAACTGGGATGTGCATGCCGTTGAAGCATTGTTTGCTGATTTAAAATATTATGCTTCCTTTAATGCTGAAGATTTGTACATGAATTCTGCAAATTATGCTGATTAGTATTGCTTCCAGCATTGGGGCAACCACTTTGTCCATAAACCAAGTGCACTGCGTGGTCCTTTTAACTACACCCAGTGGGAGCATTGTCCAACACCTTTACCTGGTAGCTCCCAGACTCTTAGAAATAAATTTGCTTATTTTTCTAATTTTGATAGATCGAACCCTGGGTCCTATTATTTTAAATTAAACGCACCTTCCGCTCAGAAAATCATGTTGACCCACACCAAATTGCTATATTCGGGTTCCTTTTTGAGCGCCTTAGCTGTGGGTGGTTATGAGTACTGGAAGGACACTGTGGATTTGAAATCAATATGGGGATCAAAACCATGGCAGGTGCAAGGCACTGGAGCCTTGTACCGTGCTTGCCTTATCCCGGCCCAAATGGTGTTTCTGAATACTTCCATCTATCAGACTACGTGTTGGGGTTTGGCTACAACTAAACAATTAAACGCGCCTTCCATTCCATCGTTGTCTTCCACTCACAACGAAAGCTTGCACTCTAATATGTCCCTTGCCACTTTGCAAGCTTTGTTTCAGAACAAGTCGTTTAATGTTTCTACGCTTGTTCAGTCACCCTGGTTGGCTTGGCCCATATCATCTAATGCGTGCCAATTGCGTTTTCATGACTCAGTCCCTGGATACAAACAGGATAGACCAGATCCTAGGTTTTCTAACTCCCGTACTGTTACAACATATTCTGTTGGTAAATTATGTAAACAGTGGTTGCAGCACTCTTCCCTAGAATCTGTTAAACAACATTTATCCCTCCTATCAGGCAACATTGATCTGTCCGACTTTATTCTGGGACCCCGTGGTCCACCACCTAAGAGATTCATTTATGAAGCTT
Source organism: Calotriton arnoldi (assembly GCA_963921515.1). NCBI lineage: Eukaryota > Metazoa > Chordata > Amphibia > Caudata > Salamandridae > Calotriton > Calotriton arnoldi. The sequence goes on from CAWUFW010004842.1 coordinate 416,870, forward strand.
ATAATGAACTCTGGAAGCTGTCGCAAATGGAAGCTGCTTCCCGTCTACGGGAAATAGACCAAGCAAATTTGGAAAAGGTGCTTGCTGTTGTTGACAATAGTATTAATACCCTGTCTTCCCGCATTTACACGTTAGAGAATATTGTGTCCTCTGTTGTTGATATTGTACAAGATGTTTCTGTGTTGTACCATGGTCAGAATCAATTACGTTCAGTTATGCAGTTTGCGTGGACTTTGCAAACACTTAAGTTGGGTAAAGTTCCTTGGCATTTTTTTAACACCACGGCCTTATTTCTGCCTTTTAATTTAACTGACAAACAGCAGTTCATGTCCATGAAGGATGCAGCATACACTCTGTTACATATCGAGAAAGTGGAGCCCTTACCATTCTCTGTGGCGGAATTGGATTCTGCTGTGTGGCTAGTTCATGGAGTTATCGCCTTGCCTTTTTCTTTATTTGAATTTAGCTCGTGCATGAAGCATTATCCTGTGGGCCGTTTCCAGCCCTTGGGAAGTGCCTTCCTGCATGAACTTTGGTCCCTGCCTTTCATGTATAAATGCCTTAGAGACGATAAGGAAGTTTTTCTCACGGGGAGTCTTGCGATTCCACTGTGGGTCATTCCCTTATTTGTAAACACATTAAATTGCACGGGGCTTGTAACGTTTCGGCTCCGAATCTTGCTTGTGTGTTAACGGGTATTCCTGCTCCGGCTATTTCTCCTACTTTCACTGTGCTTTCGAATGGTAGCTATCTGCTTTTGAATAACCAAAACTGCTGTGGCATGCTGGCCGGCATACCGTATATTGTTACAGTTTCCCACAGGGTTGTCTGCTGCAAAAATGTGCTTTTTCCTCCCCGCACGGCATCATAGATAGTTCCGTTTGGCCTTCCATTCCTACTCTGAAGGCGGATTTCAATAAATTGAGCAGAATAAAGGCGCTATTATTGAATCAGGAGGTTATGCTCACGTCCGCCCGGGAGACATTCATTCTCCAGGTGGCAAGTACCCACAGTGAAATACAGGCCCTTTTGAACACTAACCTCCCACAACATTTCGGTGAATTGTTTCACCGTGTTTTTAATGCATCACGCACTGAGGGTCTGGTACACTTTTTTAAGGTTGTGGGTTCCGGCCTTGTGACCTCTTTTCAAACTATTTTTGGTGTGATACCGGCTTTTATTCATTCTATTTTTTCCAGCGTCTTTGGTGGCTTCCCATTAATCCTCGCTTTAGCGGCTGGTGTACTGCTGTTGGTCTGTTTTCTGCACAATGGCTGCTCCCCATTGGGCCCTTCTCGACCCAGGTCGACTCCAGCTGCTCTGTGAGCGCATCCTCGCTGGCTTCGGCGTGCTGCCGTTGGCGACACTCAGTGTGTCCTATACACTTTCTTTTCGCTTTGCGTATTTCACTTGCGTGCAACCGGTGCTATCTTGCATCCGCTGTCCTTTCTCCTGGACCATGGATTATTGCCTCTCCAATACGTCGTTGTCTGTTCCGGATTTTGTTCGGTTGGTGGGTCCCTTAGAGGCCCATGAACGGGACTGTTCCGCTGCAGGCTGCATGACGCGTGCGGCTGCACTGGGGATTTTGGCACAATGGGATATCTGGGCGGCTGCTCAGGATCTCCTACAACAAAGTTATATTGAGTACCACGCAAGTTGTCCCGCATTGCTATTTGATGCTCCCTCCTGTGAAGAGCATGCCTGCAGTTTTGATTTATTGGACTGGATGGCATCACTGTTTTCTGACGATTCCAATGATGTCCTCTTAGAGGGTGTGGCGTTTTTCTGCATTCACACCCTGATGGATTAACATGGTCTTCGCTCTCTGTGACCTGCCTCGCTGACTGTCTTTTTTCTTCTCAAACATTTTTTTTGTTCTTCCCCTCTCCCATTCGTTGTCCTTCATGGGGGCTGCATCCTTTATGGACGTTTCGATTCTGCTCGGTCGATTTGAACTCTGCCTTCATCCTTGGTATTGGCCGATGGACTGCCCAGGGGAGGGTGTCATGTGGTTTGTGGCCTCCTGGCCTGCTTTGCTGCGTTAACTTAGGCCTGGCTGCCATGATGCCTTTTTTGCGCACGTTACTCTAAGCCGTTGTTCTATCAGCCTCTGCTCCTGCCAAGTTATTTTAGAACTGTCTGCATTTTCTGTCTTTCACCTTTTCTCCTGTTCCCTTTGGGCTACGTCTGCACAACATGTACAAGGTCGAAAAACAACGTCCCTTGTTCTTGCTGATCTGGCCAGTCCCTCGCACCTAGACATACACTATGTACAGCTGCCATGGAGAAATTTGTGTGCTTTTAATATTGCGTTTTTTACGCTTTGGAGACACTTGGAGAAATACCTTTCCAGGGAGAAGAGCTGTGATTGTCTGCTGATGTAGACTTTGCATCTAGACACTGAGGTATTAGGGTTTGCTAGACAATGCCCAGAGGTCTTCTATTTTTATAATAAATTAGCTACTAGCACGGGGAGGGTGGTAAGGTCATTTAGCCCTATATCCACTGCTTTATGAAATGCTTTCCCCGTTTGTATTCTATGGTGTTGTAACTATGCTGCTTATATTATTCTTATGCATTATGCTGATAGTACTGACACGTGTACTGTATCTGAGAGCACGTTAGTTGAAATAAACATTTTAAACTATACAGTGTCTCTTCTTACGCACGTTGTGGACAGGTATGAGTGAGGGATGAAAGGGTGTTCTTGCTACTGCGAGTCCTGAGAGAGAGATACCGTGTTCTGGGTTGTCTAATCATTGGTAACCTTGTTGCTAATGAGACGCTAAGGCTAGTCGGGTTGGGGTTTTAGGTGCTAAGGTTTATGGTTGGATCACCACTATATTCCGAGGTCGTATCATCCTGTGCATAGCTCTGTATATGTGCAGAATCCCTACAACAGAAGCAGGAAGCACCCAGGCTCCCCTAAGCCAATCACAACGCTGCAATGCAGCAATTGTTATTGGTCTGACTGCCATGGTTCAGCTCTCAGACGGGCACATGGAGCCTGTGCATGTTCCTCACTGGGCTGCGCATTGCAGCCTGGTGGGGAACATGCAAAGTGTACATGACAGTTTGGCTGGCCCATGACGGCCGGCTAAACCGTCCTACGCACTTTGAAGTGCAGCAACCAATCCTCCTCCCCAACGTCACGGGAGCTTAGCTCCACCCACCCTAATCTGGCTGATACTAAAAATAAAATGATAATAACTTCTGTTATTATCATTTTATTTTTTATTTTACACAGGGGGCGACGCTCCACTGCCTTAGCGGAGGAGACGCCACTGTAATGCAGGATAATGTTGTTGGCCCTTCGAGGCAGCAGAGGTGCTTGAGGCTGACCAAATATATGAGCCTTTGGGGAAAATAGGCAACCTCACCTTGAAGTATAAGCATTGAGCTGGGAGAATCAGGGCAATGCATTTATATCTCGGACAATGGGTTATATTTGATAAATAAAACTGTGTGGACTTGAATATAAATATTAGTATAATGCCATCTTAGGCAAGGGCAAGTGATTGCTGTAAAGCCAGCAAAAGTTTAAAGAGCAGGAGAGAGGGGGTTACTATATTCAGTAAAGGGAAAGGGGCTTTCTAAATTCTCGAGAGGTCGTATTCTTTGAAGAGGTGATTCTTCAGCTCTTTCCTGATTTGGTGCAGTTCTGATAGTTATTTTGGCGATGATGTGTTTTCAGATTCTGGCTCAACTTTATGAAGGTTTTGCGTAAAATCCTGTTTGGGATTTACAAACCAACGCAGAGGGTGATTTGCATCAGGGAGGCGTTCCGTCGGGGGTGCATGGGCATTCTCGTGCATCCACCCATGGATTTTTATGCAAATCCATATCTGCAAAGACTTGAAGACATTGGATTTATGCCAAAATTCTGAGCCTACCTGAAGGTTGCATTACAAGGCGAAATATCTGTATTTCTCCTTGTTTTTCCCTCTTTGTATGTTTGCGGCTTTCTACAGCACAGCCATATTGGGCGGAAATAGCCTTATAGCATAGTTTTTAAGCAGGAAGGGACACCATCTTGCACAAAAACTACGTAGCTCTCAATGCAGACCCGCTTGTACTGTACTGCAAGAGTGCCTATGTTGGCACATGGGTGCCCACAGTGCGTTAGCACCAGGAGCACTAGAAGGGGCAGAACTGCACCGATTGCAACGCAGCGTAGCAAATGTGCCTGCTGCCCTACATTTGGTGAACTCTTAGTAAGATTTACCAAGAGTTCACGCAATGTAGGGCCTATGTGTGAAACACACTGCTGCAATAATTGCATGTGCAAACAGATCATAAAGCCATCTCCTGGGATAAAGATGTGCAGAGTAGGAGAAAGTAACAAACTGGGATAACACGTGGGCCAAGATCATACAGGATTGGGATAATATGTACGAGGATTCACAGTGGACCATGATCAAGGCACGCTGAGGGATAAATGCCTGCAGGCGGATGATCTGTCTCTTGGATCAAGACAGAGTTCATTTGCTAATTCACTGCAGAGAAGATTAACCATGTGACCTAAAAGCAAAACCCATTTCTGCTACTTCCCAGCTGAAAGTCAGAATGCTGGCTGTCTCCCATGCAGCGCTTCCTGGCATGATTTATTAGGTCTACTGCTTTCCCTCAGCCGGGACAGCAATTATATTAGAGTAGTTAATTTTTAATTCTTTAAAGTGACTGTGAAAGATGATTTCGAAGATGGGGATGATGATATGTTTCTATTACGGTATTTGGGACTTAATCTCAGCGGGCTCTTTTCTTCCCTTGTACCATTCTACATTCATCAGAGGGAATCTAATTATTCCTCTCGGAATATGTTCCAGCCTTTTTCAATAAGCCTAGGGAACCATCATTATTATAGAAGGGCAGCTAATAGTATTTTTTAAGAGCGAATGCTCCTACCCGGAAGCATATGTTGATGAAGGGGCCCTGTTACTGTACAATACATCGGGGCTTCTCATAGAAGATACAGCCCGGGGTGGGGGGGAAGAGAGGGGGTAGACAGTGCAAGCCTCTCTAGTCACAAAGGAAAGGTGCAGCAGGTCGGCAGTGGCGCTGTCCTCTGATGTCACAAAGAAGCCCAGCAGGGCTGCGGCAGTGCAAGCTTCCCTCAGATACACACCGGTAGAGCACAGAGAGCAACAGTGCAGGCTTCTCTCACACCTCCAGCAGAGCATTTATTTATAGTCAATTTTCAAAGAGAGAACAGCCAGAGCTACTAACCTTTTTGGAACAAAAAAGGGCAACAGAAATTAAGAGACAGAGACGCACCCCGTCCCCACTTCACCCACCCCGGATTCCCTCCCCCCCACCCCTTATTGGTCTGTCTCTTTGGCGCTCTCTCTTCCTTTTGAGCTCCTTGAGAAACATCTTAAAGAGCTCTGACATCTCCTTCTTTCAGCTAGATGCCGGCACCACCTTTCACCTCTGCCCATATTCTCTACCACATTCTTGGCCGTGCGTGTCCCAGAAATCCTATAAATCGTTCAAAATGGAACCTATGGTGTAACTAAACACATCACAAAAACAGCAGATAAATACACAGCCTGGAAACTATGTGGTGCAATTCATCTTCTGACATCAAACTCTGTTCATAAAATAATTATATATATTTTTTAAACAGCCACGTTACCCCTCAAAATGATATGAGGTTAATGAAGAAGCAGGAGTGAGACCAACAATCAGAATCTAGGCATCTTCCACGCAGGTCACAGGTGTATCACAAGGCTACTCACACCTCAATCCCATATCATCTGAGCAACCGACAGTGATTAACTGAGACCACCAATAATACTCCCGCCGAGACTAGTATACCTAAATAAACAAAAAATATCTGTCTCAAAAACCATCAAAAAATCATTCTGGTGTCCCCCATTCGAAGACCTCAACAAGATCACCTCTTCCATGAAAGCCACCACCTTCAGGGTCAAAACCGCCCTGCTCCCCATAATATACTCTCTCTTCCATCCATCCTCCCTTTTTTCCTTTTTCAACACTGTTAACACAGCCCTGTAGGCGAGGTACCACTCACCTGAAGTCCAGGTTCTGTGGAAACGAGGATAGTCTGCCCTCTCACCTTCAGACACATTCTCGACACTCAACAGTAACTGAGTGTGGGTGATCAGTCTTTAGGGGAAAGGAGGAAGGGGGAAAGGGAGAAGGAAGGGCTGGGGAGATATGGCGCCTCTCTTTAGGATATGCGACAGTGCTCTCTCAGGGTGAGATTCTACTCTTGGTCTCAGGGTACAGGTTTCCGCAGTGCTCAGGCACCCCTTTAGAAGCAAACACAGAGAGGAGGCAAGTAATTCAATACCTGCACCATTTCTCATACCTGAAACATGCAGCCTCTTCCCACATGGTAACCCACAAGCCCACTCACCGAAGCTTTAGGATTCAAGGTCGCCAAGTATCTAATACGTCCTATTATCGGCATAGGAAATGTGTCCAAATATTCCTATTGCTGGCATTGGAGAAGAAAGCGCAGAAACACTACCTTTGGGAAGACTATTGCGGTTCAGTGTCTCAAGTTTGTTAATATTTTTTTTGTAATGCCAAAACACAACAGCAGTTCAATGTCTCAAGTCTCTTTCTAATGTTTCTTTGTAATGCACAACACTACTGTGGATCAATATCTTGAATCCCCGTTAATGTCTTTGTAGCAAGGCGCATTGCACTGACCTTTGTGGGAGGGGCGTTGTGTGGAATCTGCGATAAATAACTCTGTTGGTTCTTGTATGTTTTTTTTTTAGCTGTGCCCGTGAGGTGCACAATGCTTGTCGCCGAACTCCACTAGGCCACCGAGAATCAGGAGCAGGAGTGCTGGAATCAGGAGCAGGAGTGCTGGAATCAGGAGCGGGAGAGCTGGAAGCGGGAGTGCTGGAATCAGGAGCAGGAGTGCTGGAATCAGGAGCGGGAGTGCTGGAAGCGGGAGTGCTGGAATCAGGAGCAGGAGTGCTGGAATCAGGAGCAGGAGTGCTGGAATCAGGAGCGGGAGAGCTGGAAGCGGGAGTGCTGGAAACAGGAGCAGGAGTGCTGGAATCAGGAGCGGGAGAGCTGGAAGCGGGAGTGCTGGAATCAGGAGCAGGAGTGCTGGAATCAAGAGCGGGAGTGCTGGAATCAGGAGCGGGAGTGCTGGAAGCGGGAGTGCTGGAATCAGGAGCGGGAGTGCTGGAAGCGGGAGTGCTGGAATCAGGAGCGGGAGTGCTGGAATCAGGAGCAGGAGTGCTGGAATCAGGAGCGGGAGAGCTGGAAGCGGGAGTGCTGGAATCAGGAGCAGGAGTGCTGGAATCAGGAGCAGGAGTGCTGGAATCAGGAGCGGGAGTACTGGAATCAGGAGCGGGAGAGCTGGAAGCGGGAGTGCTGGAATCAGGAGCAGGAGTGCTGGAATCAGGAGCGGGAGTGCTGGAATCAGAAGCAGGAGTGCTGGAATCAGGAGCAGGAGTGCTGGAATCAGGAGCGGGAGTGCTGGAATCAGGAGCCGGAGTGCTGGAATCAGGAGCGGGAGAGCTGGAAGTGGGAGTGCTGGAAACAGGAGCGGGAGTGCTGGAATCAGGAGCGGGAGTGCTGGAATCAGGAGCTGGAGTGGTGGAATCAGGAGCAGGAGTGCTGGAATCAGGAGCTGGAGTGCTGGAATCAGGAGCGGGAGTGCTGGAATCAGGAGCAGGAGTGCTGGAATCAGGAGCTGGAGTGCTGGAATCAGGAGTGGGAGTGCTGGACTCAGGAGCGGGAGTGCTGGAATCAGGAGCAGGAGTGCTGGAATCAGGAGTGGGAGTGCTGGAATCGGGAGCAGGAGTGCTGGAATTGGGAGCAGGAGAACTGGAATCAGGAGCTGGAGTGCTGGAATCAGGAGCGGGAGCGGGGAGATCCTTCTCCCAGTAGGTTCTTGAAGCCAAGCGCGGTGGACGCGCTTTGGACGCTGTCCTTATAGACCGCACCCCAATATGGGTGCCAAATACCAGGAGACCACGGGACTGCTCTGTTTGGCTAGTAAAAGGAGTGTCGTGAGTAGGGTGGTGGGTCGAAGGTGCTTTCTTGGTGTCCTCAACAAGCGGAGTAACCCACATGGTGAGGACAGAATGGGCCTAGGGGGACATGCAATATGATATGTCATGTGGGGCAAGACCTGTGGGGTCGTTCAGAGACACAGGAAGCACATAAAGCGCAAGACATGACCCCTGTCACAAGACTATTCCCCACCAACCACAGAGAACTGGACACAGTCCAACTTTTTAAAAGCAATTTAGACCTATTAAACCGAACAACAATTACTCAATCAGACATCTGCCATTCTTGACCACAGTAATTGAAAGAACATTCATTATTCATCTGTAGTCTCATGAAAAACAACACAACCTACTCCAGTCCTACCAATCAGGCTTCAGGCTCTGATACAATGACGAAAAGTCACCCACCACGTAACTGGCAAAGCCCTACACATCTGAGATGCTAAAGATATCTGGCTCATCATCCTTTTTGGCATATTTGTGACATTCAAAATAGTTGATGACAAATCCCTTTTCTTCAAACTCTCACTCATCATGATCAATGTTCCCTCTAATTGTTTTCTTCTGTGTGCCGCAATAAAGGTTCTCTGAGCACAGCAGCTAAAGCTGTGTGCACCAAACGCATGCAAAAATTCACTTTGCAAGAGATCGCAGTGTATGAGCTACCAAAGCCAGTGGGTTCTGGCACTTCAAATTAAATGTAAAAGGTGCATTTCGACTCACTCTTATTTGCAAGTAATAATCATATTTAAGTCAGACGTATTAAACACTAACATGATCATACCAATTCCACGTGACATTTACTCCACCAGCACATGCATAAACAGGTACAAAAAGGGCAGAACTCAAATTTAAGTACCATTAAGTAAATTTACTGTGAATACTGTGGGAGAGCATTCAACAGAGCTCTCAGGTTTTCCCATGCAAGGCTTGAGTATCTGATCCAATCATGGTGTTTCTTGCCACTGCATAACATTTATTGTATCCACCACATTATAATGAGACAACAAGCGGTAGAATACAAAGTAAAAAAAAGGATTGGATAAGCTAGCCATGTCCTGACATTACACCACAACAGTTATCTGTCTCTGGTGCCCAAACAAAACTCTGGGTTGTCTGAGAAGTGCAGTTTCATGAATGCCAAGGCCATGAAGGAGTGGAAGGTGGAGCTCTTCATGGCACAAGCTAAATATGACCACCGGGTGCATCACTGCTCCAGGTCATTAGCTGACTCTTGGGCATCAACGTTATCCTCAATGCTAATTTTGCTAGAGATGAAACTGGCTCTGGGCCCAGAGCCTCCTGCTTTCTAACTAGAGCTTCCATCTTCTGGGGCTGACACTGCACAGTTTGTTGCCATCCAGGCTATAGTGCCTCTTTTACCCTCCACCTTCCTCTGGTGCACCTTAATGCCCCAAGATTCCTTGGGCCCTCCAACTAGGATTCCATCAGAGACTCCATCCCTGGCCCTGGTCAACCCTTCTCAGTCTCTTCCCAATGCTGCCATGGCACTCGCCTAACCTCTTCCGCTGCCAAAGGAATTGGCAGTTGCTCCTTTGACAGCGTTCCAACCATTACAAATCTGTTACAAAATGTGGCAAATTTCCGAAAGGTGAAATCCATTTTGATATGATACTAGTGCCATCCCAACAGTTGATAGAGAAAAAGTTCCTTGCAGGGCTTTACCTTGTGATAAGTACTTTGACAAGTTTAAAGGGATTTTTGGCTCTTACTCAGACAGCATTCAGATGCCTAATATCTTCAACCATGATGATGGCCATGAAGTGGCTAATCTTTTTCCCCTTATTAGCACAGTTGGTGGAGGCAGGTTGACTCTCAGAAAGCAAGTGGACTGGGTACTTTTCCTGGGGTAGATATGGAGAGACCATCATCATGATTGATTCATTGCTGTGCTACCCAAGATTGCTGAGGATTCTGGAATGCCTTTGCCTGTAGATGAAAACTAAACTAACCACACAGAGATTCCACAGCTGGCATCCTTTGCTGTGGATCACTTGCTCCCTTTCAACAAGAGGAGAGGATGTGGGAGAGGATGTGGTCCAACGGCTAGGGCAGTCAACCTCAAATCTGGAGAACCGGGTTCAAGTCTCGCCAATGACGCTCAGCATCCTGTGATTCTGGGCAAATCACCTAGGGCCAGATGTACAACCTGCCAAATAGCGCCTCGCAAATTGTGTCGCTTTTGCGACTTGCTATTTGGCATGTACAACAGTGTCTTGAACACTGTTTGCGATTCCCAATGGGTTCGCAAAATGCGAGGCTCATGAATATTAATGAGCCACTCGCATTTTGCGACGCCATTTGGAATGGCTGGCCCTCCAAGGGATGGCGGCCTGCTGGGCTCAGCAGACCACATAACATAATTGATGCAGAGGGTAATTGGGAGGCACCAATAAAAGTCAGCAAGATCACTTCAGGCAGAAACCGGTTTCTGCCAGCAGCCCCCAGCCACAGGTTACTAAATCTTGTAAATTTCACTGCGTCTCTTTTAGGAGGCTTTCCTGCGTGGGAACGCCTACCCTGCATACATTATACCTGGCGGATGTATAATGTCACACAGGGCTTTACAACGTGACGCATCTCCCTAGATGCGTCATGTTGTAAATTTGCTGCATTTTTTACGCCGCCGTTGCGTCACAAAAGTGACGCAACAGCAGCGCAAAAGTGTCGCAAGGGCCTTGTAAATATGCCCCCTTATCTCCCCGTGCCTAGGCACAGCGCCTAGAGACCGTCGCGGATGATTAGCCATGTTATTCAAATCTGAGTATTATTATTATTTGAGGTAGGTCCAGCGAAAACAGTAATGTGTTCATACCAACTACTATATTCATGCCCTTAATGTTGCAGGTAAAAGCTGTTGTTCTCGAGAATATGTACAAGAACAAGGTATTACAGATCAGCAATGCATTCCCTGTTACATTTCACTTTTTGACATCATGTTGCATGGTATAACCAATCCTGCTTCCTATGAGTATTTTATTTTCCCAGATGTGTTTCAGTAATTTATTTTTTCATGCAGCTTATGAATCTTGCACAGTGCATCATGCAAGTTGAGTTGCCTCCAAGTGTTTGGGTGAGTTCAGGGTGTGGATTGGGGTTTATGATGGGGCAAGATTGAGGGCTCTGACAATGCATCTGAAAGCAGTGTGTGTTTCTCCTAGTGCCTCTCACTGGGTCATAATGGTGTTCAGAAAATGTTCATGCAATCTTTGGCCTCTCTGTAGAGCAAAGAGCAAAGGTCATATGGGTGCTATTTGGAACAAAGGAGACACATAGCTGGCGAGATAGTGACAATGAAATATTAATGGTGGGAGGCTCAACGAATTAACAGGGCGGTCCAAGACAAGGGTATAGCTTGGCTCTAAGAGCCTGTGCACGAGCCAAGTCCTGATAATATGTGGCGTGTAGATTATGGAACAATCATCATGCAAAAATATGAGAAAGACTCTTCAAAATTCCAAAAACCACATTTGTTTAACATACAGAAGCATTTCACTTTAGTACGTCACTATATTTCACTGAGTTGAAAAGCATTTAATAAAATTGACAGTTTTTAAATATGAGCTTAGAAACAGTCATGCTTCCTGCCATGACAACAATGCCATTAGTGAACCAGGGGGTAAGTCAGTTGTCATGTGTACCCTATATATGGCCTATATTCTTATTATAGGTGGAGCAACACTACAGTTAATTAAATCAAACACAAGATATGTTTTGTACAGCATACATCCTCTAATGACATATTCCATGATGTTCTTAGGTAAATAAAATATGTGCCTAAGATTACACAATTTGGTCAAGCAGAGAAGCCAAGACTGACCCAATTGTTCTCATATTGTGCAGTTCTGGCACTAGATGGGTAACTTATTCTCTCTCGTGCTATACATCAAGGGTTAATGTTTGTCTTCAATTCTTGGTGCATGGGCTTCGAGTGTGGGTGGCAGGCACAAGCCACATGAAAGCTTAGTTTGTTTTAGTCTTGGGGTTTCAAGAGGACCTCAAGGTGAGCCAGACATCTGGATCGAGCCTCCAATGGCTTTCCCACCCCTATGGAGTGTTGACAGTGCCAAAGGGAAAAAAACGTTGTGCTACAGAGAGTAAAAGCATGGTCCTGTAAGGGGACAGAGTAAACGCATAATGGAAGAGGACATGTCCTGAATGGGGTGCGCCTTATTTGACACACTGGAGGAACCAATGTTCGATAGTGATGGACAGCTAATAATATAATTGAAATGGCACCCTCCCCCCCTTCAGGCCAGATGTGTTCCCTCGAGGAGGATCTAAAGTGGTTTTGCAGTTCTGAAGAGGATGAGGACTGTTGCTGCTGTCCTTGGAGACCTTGGAAGCACTATGTCCTTTGCATTGTGGAAACAACTGGTTGGACTGCTACTGCACAGGTTGTGAGGAGTGGCGCTGCCAAAAGGGTATACCTTGGGAGTAATCCCTGAACTTACAGTAAGAGTAGGGGAAGCCACGCCAAATGAGCAGGCCATGCCACAACCCTGTTTAACATACTCAAAGGCAAGTCAGTCGCCTTTCCAAAACACATGAGCATCATCAAAGGGAATGTTCATAAGAATCAACTGACCAAACAGCCATTGGGTGTATCCAGGCATAAACGCTAAAAACCATGGGCCTATGTACAAACAGTAACAAATAAATTGCGACTCGCAAAATACTGTTTCACGACTCGGTATTTGGAAGAGGCGTTCCCTTCCAAATAGCGACTCAATAGCCATGTACTAATGTTTTGCGACCGCAATTGCGGTCCCAAAACGCTCGCAAATTACCACCTACTTCAAGTAGGTGGTAATGCATTCGCAAATGGGAAGGGGTCCCCAGGGGACCCCTTCCCCTTTTCAAAGGCATGCAAAATTATTTTTTAAGGGCAGGCAGTGGTCCCAGGGATCACTGCCTGCCCTTAAAAAATGAAACAAAAATGATTCACTTATGTTATGATTTGTCATATATGTGCTGGCCAGTTGTCTGGCTGGATAGGTTGTAAATATTAATTGCTGATGTATATACCATCCACCACCTCACCCTCCTCCCCGCAGCACAAGACCCATCACACAGTGCCCCATTCCTGGCCTCCTATATATAAGCTATTTACATAAAACACCCCAGTAACTATCCCAAACTAGCAGCGTGTGCAAAATGCGCACCTTTCTGCACAAAATGTCCCTGAATGCCCCAACATTTCTGTAAGACTTCTCACGGAGATTGAGCGCCGTCCTGCACCAAGAGAAACGTTCAAGTCACTCATATTTAATGAGCACTTGACAAAGTCTTCCTTTGTGCATGTTTGGCGTGCCCTCTCCAAAAGAGAACATAGGCGCTTTTAAAAGGAAAGGTGTGCGCGCAGGCGTTCACACTACCTGGAGCATAGATCCTGAGTAAAAGTCCTGCAGTAAATTGCTTCCTTCTACTTCAATCAACACTAATTCACAAGTATGAAATTCTCAAGATCTATATTCCATTCAGACAATCGTGAAGTACCACCTGGATCTATCCTCTGCCTTATGGTGTTTAATCTTTATGTGGAACTCAAGGAGGTACTATTATGCTGCGGAGGGACTGTCCACCTTTGAATCTATTGATGACACCCTATGTAACTTAAGATGTTGTCAGTGAAACAGATCCATTATGTCACATCTTGCATATCAAGCATAAAAACTTAGGGGCAGATTTACAAGAAAGTGACGCATCTGTACAGATGCGTCACTTTCCCTGGCCACCCTTAGAAACCCTTGCACCACCATAGATGCGCCGTATTTACAATACGGCGCACTATGGCGCAAGGATTGACAGATGCGTCAGAAATTCTGACGCATCTGTTGGCGGAAAAGTCACGCATTGCTGGAGTCGTGTCGCAAGCACGACGCAACTCCAGCAATGCGTGTTGAGGCCTATTCCCACTACACTGCGTCACTACTTACGCCTGCTTCAAGCAGGCGTAAGGTTTTGACGCAGTGGCGTCTTAAAAGTGGCGCAGTGAAATCTTGTGGATTTCACTGCATCACTTTTACGAGGCCTTCCTGCGTGGGAACGCCTACCCTGCATACATTATACCTGACGCAGGTATAATGTGACGCAGGGCTTTACAACGTGACGCATCTCCCTAGATGCGTCACTTTGTAAATAGGTTGCATTTTTTGCGCCGCCATTGAGTCAAAAAAAGTGACGCAATGGCGGCGCAAGAAGGCGCAAGGGGCATGTAAATCTGCCCCTTAGATTTCATAAATGAACCTAAAACACAGTGCTACAAAAGTGGGATTCATTCTTCTCACCAGCAAGAAATCCAACACCAGCTTCTAAATAAGGCTCAGTAACACATCACCACATCTTCTCACCACTGTAACTACTTGAGCCAAATCAAGTTTTCAACTAAAATACCATATAGTGTTCCAAACACACATTTGGGTCATGTTTATGAATTTTAACGCAACTTTCTCTTTGTAGAGCCATATTCTTGCGACATGGATGCGCTGTATTTATGTTACAGTGCATCATGTCGCAAGCTCCGAAGCTGCATCAAAACTACTGACACAACTTCTCCAAAAATGATGCAAGGTGTCATAAGCCAACTGCTACCTGCAAAGCTGAATTGAGTGTTGTAAAGCACTTGTAAGTGCCGCAAATCAGCATTGCGTCACTTAGGAGTGCGTTGCATGGAATGAAGTGTCAAAAAAACAACATGTTTCAAAAGACAGAAGAGCAGACCGAAAATATCTTCAAAAAATGGAGGGAGCACCATCCACCAGTCAAGAGAGCAACAACCCCAAACCCAGATAAGAAGACCAGACAGGAGACCAGGGGAAGAGGAAGAGCAGTTTCAGTGAGGAGAACCAAGTATTAATATCTGAGGTGACAAAAAATGAACACCTCTTTGTCACCTCCAAATTGCCATTAGGGAAGTAGGAAGCCATTTGACAGTCCATAGTTGATAAGATCAACAGTGTAGGGCAAACAAAAAGGACAGTGCAAGAGTGCAAGAGCACTGGCATGATTTTAAGCACCGGACCAAACTGGCCAAGAGCCTGAGGATAGCTATGAGGACCGGAGAAGGACTCGCTCCCCAAGAGGAGTTGGACCACTAGAGGAGCAGGTGGGGTCACTCATCCCAAAAGAGTTGGTGGCAGGAGTGGAAGGACAGGACAGGGCTGCGGTCAACGACCAGGAAGAACAACAGGGTAAGTCAAAGCAAGGGACCATATGGTCAAAACTGCCAAGCAGCGCAGCACAGTAACACACTTTGCTGCGTTGCACTGTGCTGTGTGAAAGGAAAAGGGCAGGAATGTCTCGCATATTAACTCATACATCATATAAATATAATTTACTTGGGCAGTAATAATTAATCCAGCCCAGGCCAGCCCAGCCAAATTTCTCAGGGCCATGTGTGATGTGCTGGCCCAGTCCAGATTATCCTTTGAAACCAGGGATTTTCAGTGTAATGTACAACATGATTGACCAGGATTACAAGTCCCACAATACCAAGCAAAAGTCCTAGACTGGAGCAGCACATCATGCATGGACCTTGGAAACTTTGCAGATATGTCAGTGACAATGCAGGCCCCCTTGCACCATGGAGCAAGTGTGCTTGTCTAGGAGCCAGGTAGCCAACAGTGGAATGTAATAGAATGGAATTGAATGCGGTGTGCCAGAGGGTAAATGCCTCACCAGACAAGGGATCCTAGTGTTGAGTATGTGAAGGCTCTTCAAGCAGGATCATGTGAAGAGCCAGGTAAACAGTCACCAGCACTGAACCAAATCGCACGCAGCTGTCCTGAATCTGATGTGCTGGATGTGATTTTATACAGGTGTTAATTTACATGTAGGAGACCACCCTACCTCCTGTCTTGCTCAAATGGATATTGGGGGTGGGAGGAAATGCCAGTGATGAATAGTAGAGTTCCATGCTTGTGTATTGGTAAAGTGGATGGTGTGTGAGCCTGTTGGGCCCCTGGTAGTGTAGCGCCTTGTAGTTGTGGCTGAGCACATGGTACTGCCATTGTCACAGAATGGGCAGGCATTGTATTTCAGGGAGGTGAGTTGTGATGTGTGTGCTGCAAGGTAGGCTGAGTGATTTTCAGCCACTCTGTGTATGATAGTTTGCCACTTGTGTAGCAGCTGTGAAGAGATGTCATGGTAGAGGGCATTGATGAACGAACTAATGAATGAATGAATGAAAAGCAACTTGTCCCGCGCACAGCTACTCCAAGGAGTGTCCCAGCACTTATCTCAAGGTCACAGTGTGGTGTATGATTCTGTCATCTATTCCTGCATGAAAAGCCAGGTTTTTAACCTTTTTTTAATTACTGAGATAGTGTTCACTGTGTGAAGCTCCAAGGGGAGCTTATTCTATGCCGCTGGTCCTAGACAGGAGAATGACTGTCCCCCAGCTCTAGAGTGGCAAATTCTGGAGATCTTAGCAAGAAAACTATTAGACTGCAAATTTCTTGAAGGGGCGTAGAAGCTAAGCCTTGTTCTGAGGTAACCCGCACCTGTCTGGTAAAGTGCCCCATGAACCAACACTAATGCCTTAAACATGATTCATGAAACATGATGGTGTACCACAATCTACATGTCCTGAGGGCCTGGGTGATGGTGTTGCAGGTGTCAGGAGGGAGTCATAAGAAAAAAAAGTCTGACTATGGAACATATGTGAAAGCAGGTGGATGTGAAACTGGGAATTGTGAAGTGTGATGGTGAGGTAGGTGTCCTGGATGTTGGGCAGGTATCTGGGATGGTTGAAGGGTGAGGTATTTGGGCCTAGTCGTGTGGCCAACCAGGGTGGGTGCATGTGATAGAATATCCTCACTACTACATTGTGAGATACAGTATGAGCCATAACACTTACATACAGGTAGGTATGTTGGGAAATTGCATAATGTAACAAATGTGTCTGTGTTGGTGTCTCCTGAGAGTCATTGTCTGATATGTAAGTCATGTACAAGTGAGTGGGCTGAGTGAAGAACATTTGCGCAACTCTGCAGATGAACACCTTGGGTTCTGAGGAAATGGAGTGTGTGTGAGCTGTTGCATAAATCCAAGTGTGACGGTGGCTATTCCCTTCAGACATGTTACTCAGTGCCTACTGTTCTGGAGTCTGGAGAAGACTGTGTGTGATAGGAACCAACTTGTTGGATTACACACAAATAAATACAGTATGGTAAATACATGCACTCATCCATTCCTGCTGTGTATCAAGTTTGCCTGCTGTGTAAAGTAGAGTGGATGTGGGCCAAATATGGCCCCTAGGCAACAACATTGCACAAATTGCATGCAAGACAGCACAGCAAGCCACGTTGGCGTGTTGTACTGTGTGAAAGGCAGGATGCAGGATTATATGTGATTGACTACAAAATGTTATAACCTGTTCAGTTCTGTTGGCTAACTGATGGCTAGAGAGAATGCAGGCACCCTGGTGACATGCAGCAATGTTCTCAGCACTGGTGTCAATAAGTGAATGTAACATCACTGTATCCAAAAATTAGATAAGCAATATAATGTGAAATGGGGCCCTTACCTGCACACAACCTTTCAGGAGGGGCATGCCAGCTAGCTGCCTTGCATTGTGTGTCATAACACAAAGAGGCCCCTTTGTCAAACAGCGTGTGTGTGAACAATGTAAATGTACTGCCATGTGAAAGGCACAAATAGTGTTGCATGCCCACATTTACATATATAGTAACATATGCTCCGCATATCTCTGTGCACATGACTGATTGCCATCTAATTCCCTAATGTCTACACCTATCATGGATCATTACTGACATATGTTTTACTCATGGCATAGGGATAACCAACACCTCTGTGCAGCTGCCTGTCCTTGATGACCAACCTGTTGGTGATGCCATCCCTCCCACAGGTTGATAACACCCTCCAACAACTCATGGACTCATTGAATCTCCTCCTCCGGCCTTGGCAAGGGAAGACGGCACTGCAGGGTCTCCAGAGGAACCCTCACTCTCAGGACATGCTCCATCCAGCAGTCCTATCCCAGCTGAGGACTCTGAGGGCGCCAAGTTGTATTCCAATGGTGAGAGGTAGGAGTCCAGAAGCAAATGGCTGTTGAAGTGCGGGTGGGCATGGAGACCCTAGCCGGCACCCTAGAAGGAGTCTGTACGTGTCTGAGTCCTACTAACAATATTACTAAGGCAATTAGAGACACCTACATTTAGCTCCATGGGATGGATGAGCCCTAGCTGACATTGCTGGTGTCATGATACAGAGGGACTGCGCCACTATAGCAATGCGTGAAAACTTCTTCCAATTTCAAGATACATTGTACCATCAAACTCAGGGCACGTCCATGGGAAGTACCTTTGTGCCCAGCCTGGCGTGTCTGTACGTGGCTGAGTTCGAGCGACTGAACATTTCAAACAACAATCCTTACTTGGAGAACATCCTGATTTGGCGGCGATACATAGACGACATTCTCGTCTTTTGGAAAGGAGATGATAGCGCCTGCAACTCCTTTTTCACATGGGTGAACACACTGGACCCCTTCCTCAAATTCACATGGTCTATCTCCCCCACCAAAATCCATTTTTTGGACCTAACCATCACGCTACACAACGGTGTGATATCTACCAATACCTTCAAAAAACCAACGGACTGCAATAACCTATTTCTTTACGGGAGCCACCACCCAAAGGCGCTACGGGATAATCTCCCCTTCGGACAATTTCTGAGATTGCGAAGAAATTGCAACACTATCTCCTGTTTTAAGAAGGAAGCATCCTCACTGAGCAAGAACCTAGCGGCCCATAACTATCCACCATCGGTCATCAAGAGGTCCCGTAAGAGAGCACTCAATAACAACAGAGAGGCACTTCTGGAACCGTAACAGAAGGAAGAGGAAGACATCATTACATGTGTAACTACCTTCACTCCAGACTCTAACAGGATACAAAGAGTGATCAGAAAACATTGGAAGATCGTTCAATCTGGCAACTTGAAAATCCCTATGCCCCGCTTTGCTATGAAACGCACGAGCAACCTACGATACATGCTGGTTCACACACATCCACTCATTAAACCAAAATGTACTCAAAGTACATTTTGGAACTCCACGCCAGTAAGGGACCATTACCCCTGTGGCCATTGTGGGGTGTGCTGTCTGACTAAACACACTAAGGAAATAACCCTCAGTGACAACAAGATCTGGACACAACGGAACCATACTAATTGTAATACTAAGAACTGCATCTATCTTATCGAATGCCCGTGTCTCTTCAGATACATCGGTATGACTACCCGACCTGTCAAGACGAGGATTATCGAACACCAGAGTAACATTAGATGGCAGAAAAACACCACAAAAATGAGTACTCACTTCATTTCTCATCCACACAGGCCAGAGGATATATACTGGACGGTGTTAGAAACCAACACCACCTGGAGCACACAGAAACTGTTTGAAATGGAACATCGCTGGACTTTTCGCCTCTCCTTCCAGTCTCTTGGACTTAATGATGATATACCATGGAACGAACTTAACTGAGCAGCAGTAGTTGAACACAGTACCAACTTGTACAGTATCCATTCAAGACTCCCACACTGAGAAAGAACCAAGTCTCCACAGACTCTAAAATGGTGTGTGTCTTATCCATCACAAAATCTTAGTTTCACCTTTTAACCAAGTGGAACCGTTATATCACCCACAGGGATAGCGGTCACTATCACTAACTCTGCATAGCAAATAGAGGTAGGAACAATACTACACTATGGGAAACCGCACCATACATTTAGATGAACCACTCCCAGTTTGTGTCTCACTCTAAAAGAATAATACATTATGGACATTGCCTACATTATGACGGGCAGATTACCGCACTAGATATACTGAACTGAACAACAAATATGACACCCCCACTCCAAGATGGCCGCCACGTTCACCGTCTTGCCTCTTGTTGCCAAGTACCAGAGGGCGGTGACTTGACCCATGTGACTCATGCTACTTAGTCACCATCATGGACGCTCCGTCCCGGTAATCCAGTTTGGATGGAGCAGGGTAGGTCTGACGGCAGTGTCCGGTCAAGCCAACAAGTAAGTGGTACAGAGAAAGGGGGTGAGTTCCCCTTCTCAAGACTCCGCATCCTCGTAACACAAGTCTTTAGGGCATGGGGTCATGGCCACTTTTTGAACAAGATTATCACGTAAATTTTGTGTATTAATTTTTCAATCAAACCCCACACGTGGGAGCGGGAAGTAACTCGCATCACGTGTCATTCGGGCACGGGGTCGGGATCTCCTCTTTAGCGGGAACAGCATGTTAACACTAAACCTCTAGTCTCCGATTAGCATAATACATGGGGGCAGCAAATAAGTCTACAACCTGAGTCAGCGGGAGTCACTTGCGATTCCAACGACAACTGAGCACGCTCCGGTGGAGCTCAGTATAAAGGGTAGTTCCTCACGACTGCCTAACATCGCAGGGCACTCAAGGGAGTTTTTATAACACACGTGTGGAACCAATACTTTTCCTGGGGCACTAACTTTGATAATGTGAACCGTGTACGCGATTGTAATTAGCATATCATAAACACGCGCTTGTCATTATATATGGGCAGGGCCACTAAGTCACACACGCATGTAGCTCCTTTACCCCATGGAGGCGCTCACTATGAAAGAGCACTGCGCCACATGGTATGTACAAGTTGGCATGTTGAGTACCACACAGTGCGGGTGCCTCAATACCACCTACAACACCTTTATGATGTATACCTGCCAGTAGTGTCAACTGGTTCCTCTTCTATTATAGCTTCTGAAGGTGTCCCTCAGTGTGGCCAGGACCCTACAATCCACCTATGAAGCATCATACACCTCTAATTGAGGTAAGTTAGCAAATGGCCATTACGCAATGTTCACCTGTATGCTATTGGTTAGGCGAGCGTTGTTCTAACTAACTACATACAGAGCTGTCCCCTTACTACCAGGTGTACGCAAGCAGTTCCTAGTTTTTAACCTTTGTCAGTAATTTCTTGTTTTAATCCTGACACCCACAGCACCCCTTGTGACAAGGAGTGACGTTCTTGCTGTGATAGCTGGCAGCTACACGTCACCCTGTCCATTAGGAATTGTAAATACACTACTGTTTTTGTATTAATCTCTGCATATATTGTGGTACACCGAGTTTTTATGTCGCTTGTTTGTCTACAACCTTTGTTTCCTATTTTCCTAGGTGGATTTCCGAACTGGCACCCTAGCAGGGGAAACCGGCACACATTATTAGGTCTTCCTCGAGTAGCGAGGGTACACCTAGCCCCGCAAGGGGTTACACTGATTTCTAAGGTCCTGAAGAAGTGCCGCCTGACGGTGGGGCACAGATGGCACAAAACATGTTGAACGCATGATATTAGTGACCTCTTTCGACTAGTAGCTATCCTGGTACCTAAGGACCACAAGATAGCATCACTGTTTTTACTTAGTCCTGGGGCCCATTTCTGATTAAACTGAAGGATTTAGGGTTTCAGAGCCTATTTTAAGACACCTTTCACACACTAGACTCACCACTTAACCGCCCACTTGCACTCATCATTACGGCATCTACAGATCAAATGATCTACGAAAAAGCAGCCCCCAGGCCCGTCAGCCATTGCAGTGCCGGCCAGACGAGGAGCGCCCAATGATGAAGCATGACACCCTAACAGGGGTGTGAGGGCATTAAGATCTGAAATACAGATCTCCTAGCGACACATACTCCAGCCACATAGCGCAACTATGTGCGTCTTGCTGGCAGAGGAACTACTCCCCCCTTTTTATAACTACAGAGAGAACAACAACAGCCCCCTACATCTGACAACAGTGAAGTTAGCAGCCAGCTGGGGGCAATCCTTAACATCATGCAATCCCTGGAGCAAAAGTTGGATTCTTTTTATGGCGATAACGGGTGCACTCAATAGCAACGTTGTTGCTGTATTGGCAAGCCACGAAAGCCTTCCAAGGATTTCCAGGCTGCCTTACTGGCACTGATGAATGCTGGTGTGGGCAGGAGAACCACATCTTCTGCCCCTGGTGTGTGTGTGCCTCAAACCTCCCATAAAAAACACCACCAACTGCAGGGGAGGCACAACACCCATCAGGGGATGAAGATGTGGACTTCACCAGTTTCCGCTGGCTATCTGCCCGATGACCTCTGTTAGTGCCTCCTGGCCAGTTTCATTGTGGTCCTGTGTTTGACATCATGCCACCTCCTTTGTCTCCCAGTACTGTACTGTTTTTGCACCTGCTGATTTTATCCACTTGTGGATTTTGAAACACCCATACATCCCTAATGGCAATTTTTACCTCTTCAGTGAAATTCTCCTCACCTCCACAGGTTGCAGGACATGTTTCCCAGAAGAACTCTGTCTGGTCACCTACACTTTCAATAACTGTTGGTGTTGGCCACAATTGGAAAATGGGACTCCTGTAAAAAATTGTGAGGGACCAACAGTCTTCAATAAAAATAACCGCCATATACCAATTTCTACTAAACCACAAAGAGTATTGTATGGTTTTTAACTTAAAGGACTACATATACCATGGTGGAAGAGTGCATTCAAAACCCACTTGTTTGCATCACAAGAAGAGTGAGCAAAACTCAATTTCACATCCTGCCTTTGGATATGTACTTACACCAAGTTAAACCACTGCCATGGTATAATGAGCAATGAGTTCCCTACTAAGGCAATGTCAGTGTGTAACAACAAGCTGCAGTCACTTGACTGATACACAGTGAGAATCTGCTCCTAATCACACTAATACTTACCACCTATAAATGGGAAATGTGAGGCCCTAACAATGTTTCACTCATCCATATAAATGTTGCTCAGTGAACATGACAACTTTATCGTCCTAAAATGACGCCTCACTGCTCACACCAAAGAGATTCTACAGTACAAAAATCTGCATGGTTGTACCAATGAAGGACAGATACTCATGCCCGTATTCCTCATGAATTAGCATCATACTTGTGCCACACAAGGTGGAACAAGGACAATCCAATACCTTGATTGTCAGTAACCAAGAAATGCAAGGGCTCCATTTTGGGGACATGTGTCAACTGGTAATTGGTCAAAAATGCTACATTGGGATAAGTTAAAAAATGTGTTCCTCTGCCTCTAAGAGGCCTCATATGTGTTGAGTGAGTGCAGCCACACATTACGTCTATTGTACAACATCCCCCTACTTCGACAACAGTGAAGTTACCAGCCAGCTGGGGGCAATCCTTAACATCATGGAATCCCTGGAGCGCAAGTTGGATTCTTTTTATGGTGATAACAGGTGCCCTCAATAGCAACATTGTTGCTGTATTGGCAAGCCATGAAAGCCTTCCAAGGATTTCCAGGCTGCCTTATTGGCACTGATTGAATGCTGGTGGGGGCAGGGGAGCCACATCTTCTGCCCCTGGTATGTGTGTGCCTCAAACCTCCCATAAAAAAAACACCACCAACTGCAGGGGAGGCACAACACCCATAAGGGGATGAAGATGTGGACTTCACCAGTTTCTGCCGGCTATCTGCCCGATGACCTCTGTCAGTGCCTTCTGGCTTGTTTCATTGTGGTCCTGTGTTTGACATCATGCCACCTCCTTTGTCTCCCAGTACTGTACTGTTTGTGTACCTGCTAATTTTATCCACTTGTGGACTTTGAAACACCCATACATCCCTAATGGCAATTTGTACCTCTTCAGTGAAATTCTCCTCACCTCCACACGTTGCATGACATGTTTCCCAGAAGAACTCTGTCTGGTTACCTACACTTTCAATAACTGTTGGTGTTGGCCACAATTGGAAAATGGGACTCCTGTAAAAAATTGTGAGGGACCAACAGTCTTCAATAAAAATAACCCCCATATACCAATTTGTACTAAACCACAAAGAGTATTGTATGGTTTTTAGCTTAAAGGACTACATATAC
This sequence comes from Calotriton arnoldi, assembly GCA_963921515.1. NCBI lineage: Eukaryota > Metazoa > Chordata > Amphibia > Caudata > Salamandridae > Calotriton > Calotriton arnoldi. The sequence continues at coordinate 440,809 of CAWUFW010004842.1, forward strand.
CATGGTGGAAGAGTGCATTCAAAACCCACTTGTTTGCATCACAAGAAGAGTGAACAAAACTCAGTTTCACATCCTGCCTTTGGATATGTACTTACACCTAGTTAAACTACTGCCATGGTATAATGAGCAATGAGTTCTCTACTAATGCAATGTCAGTGTGTAGCAACAAGCTGCAGTCACTTGACTGATACAAAGTGAGAATCTGCTCCTAATCACACTAACACTTATCACCTATAAATGGGAAATGTGAGGCCATAACAATGTTTCACTCATCCATATAAAAGTCGCTCAGTGAACATGACAACTTTATCATCCTAAAATGACGCCTCACTGCTCACACAGTACATAAATCTGCATGGTTGTACCAATAAAGGGCAGATACTCATGCCCGTATTCCTCATGAATTAGCATCATACTTGTGCCACACAAGGTGGAACAAGGACAATCCAATACCTTGATTGTCAGTAACCAAGAAATGCAAGGGCTCCATTTTGGGGACATGTGTCAACTGATAATTGGTCAAAAATGCTACACCGGGATAAGTTAAAAAATGTGTTCCTCTGCCCCTAAGAGGCCTCATATGTGTTGAGTGCGTGCAACCACACACTACGTCTATTGTACATTGTACACACATATTTTTGCATGGGAGCCAGAGCACAGACGCTGAAACAAAGCTACACCTCCACAGGGAAAAATAACATGAGAGACTTACGGGCATGAAACATTAAAAGTAGTTAACCAAAGTTAACCAAAGTGAGCTGCATGAAGTGCCACACTTAGCAAGTAGTCCAATCATGATGGAGGTTCTCCAGGCAGGTGTGGATACATTCATAATTTGCTCGCTCCACACCTGTTTAATCTCTTTATGGACGATTTATCCACCCACCTTGATCAAGTAAACTCACACGCTCTGAGACTAGGTCCACTATCCATATCTCATCTGTCATATGCTGATGATATTGTGTTGCTGAGTCACATGGAGGTGGGAATTCAAAGATTAATTAAGGAAACTGCGACATTCACAAAAGTCAACAAATTGGAAATGAATATCACAAAGACAAAAACCATGTCAATAGGAAATAACTCCAATTTTCCATTGAAAATCAAACTAGGGAACGCAACCATAGAAGAAGTCAACACCTACAAATATCTAGGCTTTTACTTTGACAAGAACTTTAACTTTCAGACACACCAGCAGTATATGGTTACATGCCTTTTGCGCAATAGTAAAAAAACTGGAAGGTCCCTCCTTTCAACCATTGCTCGCGGTCATCCATGTGAAATTGCTTCCCACGTTAACTTACGCGAGTATGGTGATGCAAGGTAAAGACTCTAAAATGTTGGACATATTACAAATAAACACGTTCAAAAGTGTTTTTGTTCTTCCTTGTAATGCTTCACCTGCACAAATCCACTTGGAATTTGGATTGATGAAACAAGAGATAACAAGAAGATACCACACAATCAAATCCTGGCATAAGATACGAAATAACCAGTCCAGCCCTCTAGTCAGCGCTTTATGGCAGTCACAGATTAACGATACAAATTCGAGCTACAACAAATATTTGCTATCCTCATTAGAAATAACCAATACAGTCAGCTTATTGGACCTAAATCTGTTGCATTCCACTTTCTGCCATGCGATCAATAAAGCAGGAAAAACTCACTCATTAGTGGAGGATAAAAACACATTTTCGCAGCAATCACATGCCTGGATGACAATTCAAACATACGCCACCTTGCACCAGCAGCATACCTTCTTTTAACTTATCCTTTGCATCTTGAGAAAAAGTTATTGGCTATACGCTTAGGAGAACTGACATCTTTAGCCATCTTTAGCAGACAAACCCTCATGGAGATACAAAGGCCCAAAAACATGCAGGTTATGCGGAGCCCCCAAAGAGGATTTTTTGCATTTGGTTTGCATATGTCCCACATTAAGGAAAGCACGCCTCATATTCCTAAGATGGCTATTCAACGAGAGGGGGATTTGTACCTGCAGAACAGCAATCATGAGGAGCCTTGACTCTACGGACCCTCAGCTAAATTGCAAACTTTTGAAATTTTTACAATCACATGATAAATCACTCAAACAGAGCTCTAAGGGCGTAGCTCTAGTACGAGAAATCGGGTCCGCATAACGTCTAAATAAACAGATGATTGTCAGTAAAAGACAACAATATGACATCTGTAAAACTATGGGACTCTAGTACCTCGGACATTTTAAAATTAGAACTTAATTTCTTATTTTGATGCACACGCCACTTTATAACAACTTAGCTGAAACCTGTTGGCCATAATCAACAGAAAATGAAATAACATGTTTGAGATGCCAAATGTTTTAATATCTCGTATCCTTGAAATATCAACATGCACGTTTAAGAAACTGATTAATTAGAAAAGCGAAGTATTTCATTGCAAACATGTTTTATTATCTTGTATTAATTGTAAAATATTGTGATGATTTTTTACTAACTTATAACAATAAACATGAAATGAGTAAATGTGCATTCATAATTTGTAGCCACCCAGCAATAATGACCCACTTGCACAAATGGTGCAAGGGTGTGTGCGGTAGAACCAGGCACAAGTATGTGTTCCAGCACAGCCTGGGATCTGCAATCAATAGTGGCAAAACTATCACAACTATATCTGCCCCACCCCTTTCACACAGAGTGCTACAGTAAGAGACTACCTGTATTGCAGTTTGTATACAATCACCAAATGAGGCCCACTTACAGTGCCTATAGTTTGGAAAATTATCCATACTTTGCTCAAATGTGAGGTAGACTAACAGTTGGGCATAGGCCCCTGTCAATGCAACATATACCTTCCAATGCTGCAGGTCAATAGCTGCAGCATGTACTCAACTCAATTTACTCAATGTTACCAACACTTAAATATGAAATGATGACAAACCAGTGTAAGTTGAAATTGTTTAATTCTATAAAAACTATCTAAACTATCTATACCACGGGTACTCATAGTACGGCCCGCGGGCCGCCGGCGGCCCGGCAAGACTTCCTTGGCGGCCCGCGGACCTTGCAGATATCCTACCTGTGTTTTTTTTTTTTTCTTTTTTAAGTGTCAGCAAACACCGCCGGTTGCAGCAGCGCTCTATGGGGCCCGGGCGATTCTTTAAAAGATCATTCACTTGTTAATGAGGCTTTGTTGTATTTCACCTCTTCTTAGCGCCCCTGCATCTCGGGGGGCGCTAAGAAGAGGTGAAATACAACAAAGCCTCATTAACAAGTGAATGGTCTTTTAAAGACCTGTGAAGTACTCCGGTGCGGCTGTGTGTGTGTGCCCGGGAAGCTGTCTCAGCCGGGCTGACACACACGCTGGGTGAGGTGACAGAGGGAGGGTGACAGAGGGAGGGTGACAGAGGGAGGGAGACAGACAGAGGGAGAGAGACAGACAGAGGGAGGGAGACAGACAGAGGGAGGGAGACAGACAGAGGGAGGGAGACAGACAGAGGGAGGGAGACAGAGAGGGAGGGAGACAGAGAGGGAGGGAGACAGAGAGGGAGACAGACAGAGAGGGAGACAGACAGAGAGGGAGACAGACAGAGAGGGAGACAGACAGAGAGAGACAGAGACAGAGGGGGAGGGAGACAGAGAGAGAGGGAGGGAGGCAGAGGGAGACAGAAGGAGGGAGACAGACAGAGGGAGACAGACAGAGGGAGACAGACAGAGGGAGGGAGACAGAGAGAGGGAGGGAGACAGAGAGAGAGGGAGACAGAGAGAGAGGGAGACAGAGGGAGGGAGACAGAGGGAGGCAGAGGGAGACAGAGGGAGACAGAGAGAGGGAGACAGAGAGGGAGGGAGACAGACAGAGAGAGACAGAGGGAGGGAGACAGAGGGAGGGAGACAGAGGAAAACAGAGGGAGACAGAGGGCAACAGACAGAGGGAGGGAGACAGACAGAGGGTGACAGAGAGAAGGAGACAGAGGGAGGGAGACAGAGGGAGGGAGACAGAGGGAGGGAGACAGAGAGAGGGAGACAGAGAGAGGGAGACAGGGAGAGAGAGGGAGGGAGACAGAGGGAGACAGACAGAGGGAGACAGACAGAGGGAGGGAGACGGAGAGAGAGGGAGACGGAGAGAGAGGGAGACGGAGAGAGAGGGAGACGGAGAGAGGGAGACAGAGAGAGGGAGACAGAGAGGGGGAGACAGAGAGAGGGGGAGACAGAGAGAGGGGGAGACAGAGAGAGAGGGAGACAGAGGGAGGGAGACAGACAGACAGAGGGAGGGAGACAGACAGACAGAGGGAGGGAGACAGACAGAGGGAGGGAGACAGAGGGAGACAGACAGAGGGAGACAGACAGAGGGAGACGGAGACGGAGAGAGAGGGAGACGGAGGGAGACGGAGAGAGAGGGAGACGGAGAGAGAGGGAGATGGAGAGAGAGGGAGGGAGACGGAGGGAGAGAGAGAGGGAGACAGACAGAGGGAGGGAGACAGAGAGGGAAACAGAGGGAGACAGAGGGAGGGAGACAGAGGGAAACAGAGGGAGACAGAGGGAGGGAGACAGAGGGAAACAGAGGGAGAGAGAGGGAGAGAGAGGGAGACAGACAGAGGGCAACAGACAGAGGGTAACAGACAGAGGGCAACAGACAGAGGGTGACAGACAGAGGGCGACAGACAGAGGGAGACAGAGAGGGAGAGAGAGGGAGACGGAGAGAGGGAGAGAGAGAGGGAGACAGAGGGAGGCAGAGGGAGAGGGAGACAGAGGGAGGGAGACAGAGGGAGGCAGAAGGAGGGAGTTGGGGGAGACAGAGTGAGGGAGAGGGAGACAGACAGAGGGAGATAGAGGGAGGGAGACAGAGATAGGGAGGGAGACAGAGAGAGGGAGGGAGACAGAGAGAGGGAGACAGAGAGAGGGAGACAGACAGAGGGAGACAGACGGAGGGAGACAGAGGGAGGGAGACAGAGGGAGGGAGACAGAGGGAGGGAGACAGAGAGAGGGAGACAGAGAGAGGGAGACAGACAGAGGGAGGAGGGCGAGAGAGAGAGGGAGGGAGACAGAGGGAGAGAGGGAGGGAGACAGAGAGAGAGAGAGAGAGAGAGGGAGAGATAGAGAGAGGGAGGGCGACAGAGCGAGAGAGAGAGAGAGAGAGATGGATAGAGAGAGAGAGAGAGATGTGTGTATGCCGGGTCTGGTGGCTCAGTGGACAAAGGCGTCCGCTGCAGGGGCCTGTGTTCAACCTCATAGTCATAGTTTGTTTTTTGCTCTAGCCCCGCCCCCTCCCCCACTGACCCCGCCCCCACCGGTGCGGCCCTCGGCCACAAACCACACTGTAAATTTGGCCCCCGAGAGAAAGTTTGTGAGTACCCATGATCTATACCTACCTAGCCTACACAAACCATCCTAAGCACTAATTTACACTATCTTAACTTATCTTATACTACCTACACCTACCTAGCCTACACTAACTAACCTAACACTAGCCTAAACTATCTTAACCTGTCTTAAACTATCTTAAGCGCTATGTACAGGAGAGAATGTGGCCCAACGGCTAGGGCGGATGACCTCAAAGCTGGGGAACCGGGTTTGAGTCTCAGCAGGGATGCTCAACATTCTGTGATTCCGGGCAAATCACTTAATCTCCCGTGCCTCACAAAAATGAATGTGTCAGTCTGTATCGTAACTATTGCTCATGCAAAGCGCTCTGATACCTCCGGGTCTAGTTTGCGCTATATAAAACTCCCCAAAAAAAAGAAAAAAGTTAAACATCAACTCCCCACCCCTATTTATACACATATATTGGCACAATATGAACAGCAGCGACATCCTAAATATTTACTAACCTAAGCAAATATATATTTGTTGGGTATTTTGGTCTTTAAATATTTTTTTATATATTTTTTTTAAACGCACTAAACATCATCCCTCCACCCACTAAAAACCCCTAACATCATAAAAAATACTTAAAAACTACTACCTACTTAAAATGTATAAAACCTAGCACTAACCTACACTATACCTTTTCTAAACCCTAGCCAACAACCTTGCCTAATAACAGTATAAAAGGGAAGGGGAATGTACAGAGGGAGAGTCCTATAATAGTGCTGACATCTGCACCATGGCCTCATGCACAGTTTTCATCAGTTCCTGCAGGATGGCCTGCATTTGCTCAATGGCATGCATCCTCCTATTGATCTTCTGCAATTCCCTGATGATTAGGTATTTGAATAGTGAGCACCACAGTCGTCTGGACCTCCAGGGCTGTGTGGTTGGCTGCTGTGAGGCAGTAGAAGGTCCGGATGTTGCCTGTGTTTGGGGTGGCTGCTGCTGCTGCTGTTGGGCACCCTTATGTAGTTCCCAATACCAGATGTAGTTGGGTCTTACTGCCTTCTGGAGTTCCAGGACCCTGCTGATTTAGCCCTTTGATATAGAATGCCCATCTTTCTGTACGCCTTGGCAATGTGAAGGATGTGGTGGTAGCGTTCTTCGCACAATGTAAAGGTCTTCTTGTCAGCTGTCATGGTCTCTAGGGAGGTTAAGGAGAAAAACATTAGCTCGAGATGTAAATGTAAATGATGTGTGAGAAAATAGGCTGACCTTGTTTTACAATCATATGTGGCTATCCATACCAACAACAAATTTTGAGTTTGAGTAAGGACACCATACCTCCCGAACAAAGCCATCTCCTACTCAAAAAGGCAAACTGAGTTAAGTGTGGTCAGTGTAGGGGTACAATATGGAAATGTAGTCAGAATATGATTGCAACCATATTATTCTGAACAGTGAGTCACCCTCATGATTAAGTGGTGTTTGAAAATTGGAAACATGGCCCATATATTGAAACTTTGGGAGTTGGTATTGCATCATACAAGTGGGCTGAAACTGGCTCATCAACATAGGTGAAAGTAGATAACGTAAGCCAGTCCAGGTAGTGTACCTCTGCACTGCATAACTCATCTGGAGTTACACAAGGCAGCACACAATGCTGACTTAACTTACTCAGTGTCAGTTAGCCAATACATGGATGGAGGGTTGTTAACCACCTCCAACAAAACAGTACTGGGGTTTAATTTTACTCTCAGGCAAATGCACAGAAATGTTATAAATAGCTTCTGGTATACACTTGTAGCTATACCATGTTGACCTTTACTGAAACCTATCTCTGTACACTCATTATCCCAGAGCTGCATTCATCAGCACCCACTTTAAAAGGAGACAATGCATCTCAGTAGTGTGTGTATGCATGCTGGAGTACTCATCTGTACAAGCACTTTGTGGCATATAATGCAGAGACACTTGAACCATGATGCAGGTTGACTGCATTGGTGCTAGCCAGTCTAACTAAGCCCACCAGTAGGTGAGCAGTGTAATAGGGTGTATGCTCGTAACGCAGAGCATTCATGCAAGTGAACTTTTACACAGTGCAGCAGCATTACTATATACCTTACATTGTATGAATGCCTCCCAGAAATGAATCATTGAGTATATACGGGGCATGATGTTGGCAGGTCAAAGCCAATCCGTGTGCAGAATAGTGAGTTTGTCGCGCTGGCCACACCATGCCAATTAGACTGAATCCATGCATTGATGCCTACTGCGCTCCATAGGTTTAACTACAATTACTTATCACAATGTGCTAAAAATAATACACTGTAACGAGGTGGGCCCGTCGGGGGTACAAAACGTGGACATTATAGAATGGTGGACCGTAAGTCCCGCCTCTCCACCTCTTATTTCTTCCCGGCAGGACTCCTGGACTACAGGTCCCAGAATTCCTTCCGTCCTGGAGGATTCCATGGATGATGACGAGACGGGATGGGGGCTCCTGCAGAACGTAACTCCGCCCCATGACATCACACTCCCTGGACCCATAAGGACGCAGGAGACCCGGAAGAAGGTGTGTGCTAACACCGGCGACAGGACGGAGACGGTGTTGAAAGTGGTTCCAGCCTTGTACGGAGCGAGCGGATTGCCGGGGGAGCAGGCATAGCGAGAAGCAGAGCCAGCGAGAGTCGGAACGGTGCCAGGAGGCCAACGACCCCACGGATCGCCCAGCCACGCTCCAGGAGGTGCGTGGCTCTCAGAGGTACGCAAACGCTTCACGGGTTGGTACGGGAGGCGGGATAGCGTACCCCCTTAGACCACGAAACTGCGTGTCCCTTCTCCTTTTATTTCTGTCGTTTCACTTGGTATGCGGTATCACCCTTCACTCGAGCACGTCCAATCAAGTGAGAATAAAACACGAGTGAGTTGGTGTCCTATCACAACCCCTCCCTATCACTGCAAACATAAGGAACCGATCCCTTACCCCAGTATTTCTTTCTTCTATTTTCCTGATACATGGCCACGATATCCCCGAGGACTCGGCGCCAGTCAAGAAGGGAATCAATAAGAGTGGAGCGGAGTCCTGCCTGTACACCCATCCCGGGTCCCTACGTGACCAGAACATTGGCAACAAGAAAGAAACACCTGTCCATACCTATTAAACCCTCTTTATCACACCCTGGTGTCGTCTCTGATCCTTTGCCCATGCAACAACTGGTGTCAGAAGTGGGATTCCCTACCATCAGTACATCAACGATGGACGTCCTCATCCAGCATATGATAAAGGGACAGGAGCGGCTTGAATGGGCGGTGGAACGCCAAATGACATCTGCCCAGGCAGACAGGGACGTCTTTAAGGACTCGTTTACGGCCCAAATTGATGGATTGAAACAGATGTTTGGGGCGCCTCCGGTGCCCTCCTCTGACGCGCCCCGTGGTGGGCCCCATGGGCCTTCCGGCATTGCCCTACAAAAATACGTCCCAGGAGAGGACCCAGACGCTTTCCTGTTGAATTTTGAGAGGGTGGCGAGGGCGTGTGGATGGCCGGAGGACAGGTGGCCATTCTTTTTGGCTCCTCTGTTAACCGGGGAAGCGCAATCGGCATACCAAGTGGCTAACGCCACAGGCACCACCCCGTACAATGAGGTGAAAGATGTGATCCTTGACCACCTTGGGTTAGACGCCGAAGCCTACCGAGTCCGCTTCCGGAGGGAGCGTGGACAGCCCGGGGAGAATCCAAAAGCCCTATGGTTTCGCCTCAAAATGGCAGCCGATAAATGGCTAAAGCCCCTCACGAGTACGAAGGAGGAGATCATGAACAGGGTGTACCTGGAACAGTATTTGGAGGCCTTGCCTTATGGTACTCAGAGGTGGCTGAGGCAACATCCCCGCCTTAGCCCAGAGGAGGCAGTGGATATGGCCACACAGTACGCAAGGGCTCAGCCTCGTACCTCTACGTGGGAGAGCGAAAGACAAGGGAAGGCCCTCCCCAGCAAGCCCGAGAGGAAACCACGACCGTCCGTAGAACCGTTCCGGCACAAGACCCCCAGACCGGAAATTCCCTCCTTCCGTGGGCCCCAATGTTTCGAGTGTGGTGATTGGGGCCATCTCGCTCGGATGTGCCCAAAAAGAAGAACCAGTGACGAACCCATGGAAGTCGGATATGTTCCAAGATCAATCCTCTATACCGCTGAGATGGGGCCGGCATTCCATGTAAGTGTGCACGTGAATGGAAGGGAGGACAATGCATTACTAGATTCGGGGTGTAAGCAGTCAGTGATACGCAGTTCTATTGTCAGAGCAGACCAATATGTGCCTGGTGTAGTGGTTCACATTAAATGTGTACACGGGGACATAAAACCATATCCCTTGGCTATCATTTCCCTCACTCCTCCCCAGGGGCCCCCATGCATGGTAAGGGTTGGGGTGTTAGAGGCCCTCCCAGAAGAACTACTCATAGGGACAGATAACCCTAACTTCCTCTGGCTAATCACACACACCATTGGTGGGCATTCTGGGAAACCCGAGGTGTGGAGGGAACGTAAAGCGCCCTCCGTCGCATTGACCAGCCCTGAACCCTGGATTCTGGATAAAAGCTATAGGTTTGCTCAAACCAATGACCCAACCTTCTTTAATGCATGGGAAGCAGCCCACGCAAGTCAGGACACAGCTCCCCAGGTCTATCCTAGGTTTCTAATAAAAAACGATTTGCTCTATAGACAGGGTAACCCTGGAGAACCAGAACAGCTTCTGGTACCGACCTCGTTCCGAGAACGAATCTTGTTCTTTTCCCACTCGCACATCACCGCTGGCCATACCGGGGCCGAAAAGACAACCCAGAACGTGCTCCGACATTTCTTTTGGCCCGGTATCTATAAAGATATCAAAATACATTGCCAGACCTGTGAGGAGTGCCAAAGGAAGAACATGCAGCGTCCGCCGGCGGTTCCCTTGAAACCACTACCTATCATTGGGAACCCGTTCGAGAGGATCGGAATGGATTTAATCGGGCCACTACCACAGACGAGGAAAGGAAACCAGTACGCCTTAGTGGTTGTGGATTATGCCACCAGGTTCCCCGAAGCCTTTCCCCTCAGGGCTCCTACCTCAGCAGCAATCGCAGACCGACTGATAGAACTCTTTTCCAGAGTTGGATTCCCTAGGGAAATCCTAACGGATCAGGGAACTCCCTTCGTCTCTCGGTTGATGAAAGAAGTATGCGGAGTGCTGGACCTCCACCACATCCGAACCTCGGTTTATCACCCACAGACAGACGGCCTTGTCGAGCGATATAACTGGACCATCAAGACCACCTTGAAGAAGATGTTGGTTCTCGAAGGGAAGGAATGGGATCGCCTATTACCACTGGCTCTTTATGTCATCAGAGCGCAGGTCCAAAGCAGTCTGGGATGTTCGTCCTTTGAGCTCCTGTATGGGCGACAACCCCGGTCCTTACTGGAAATGACACGGGAAGCATGGGAACAAGAAGTGGAAGAAGAAAACCGAGAGACATTGGAATATACCCAACAATTAAAGGCCAAACTATGGAAACTGAGAGATTTGGCATATGATCACCTGGAAAGAAGTCAGAAGCGGCAAAAGAGCAGTTATAACCGGGGCAAGAGATGGAGAAAGCTGGCCGTCGGAGATTGGGCCCTGGTACTGCTCCCCTCATCCACTAGAAAGATGTGTTCAGGTTGGCAAGGCCCCTATAGAGTGGCTGGCGTCTTGGGGGATACCACCTACCGACTGCAAATAACCCCCCGCCGACAACAAACGTATCACATAAACCTCCTGAAGAAGTGGTTGGGGAATCCTCCCAAAGACATCCGCCTGACCCTACCCTCATCGGGTGGGAAGAAAACCACCCTTGACCAGCTCGTGATTAACGAGGATCTATCGGCCGAAGCAAAAGCAGAGTTGGTGAAGACCTTAAGCCCCTTTTCCCCCCTGTTCTCCGACCTGCCTGGGAAAACCACTCTGGCGGAACATCGAATACAGACACCCCCAGGAAAAACCGTGAAACAAAGGCCATACAGAATACCAGCAGCCAAGCGAGCGGTCGTCAGAAAAGAAGTCCAAACCATGCTAGAGCTCGGGGTCATACGCCCATCAACCAGCGATTGGTCATCCCCGATAGTCATGGTACCCAAACCGGACGGATCGACACGGTTCTGTATGGACTTTAGAGCCCTAAACGCCATCTCATCTTTCGATGCATACCCTATCCCAAGGATAGATGAGCTAATTGAGAAACTAGGAGAAGCGCGGTTCATAACGACTCTAGATCTAACCAAGGGATATTGGCAAGTCCCCCTAAGAGAAGAAGACCGGAAGAAGATAGCCTTCTCCACGGAGGACGGTCTATATGAGTTCAACGTTCTCCCCTTTGGCCTACATGGGGCTTCGGCCACGTTTCAAAGACTCATGAATACGGTGTTACGGAACTATACCGATCATTGTTCGGCCTACCTGGACGACATCGTCATCTTCAGCAAGACCTGGGACGAACACCTCGACCACATACATAATATACTGACCGCCTTGGACAAGGCTGGTCTTCACATAAACTCAAAAAAATCTAAAGCCGCCTATCAGAAGGTGAAATATCTGGGTTATGTATTGGGTCGGGGTCTGATAGCGCCCCAGGCTGATAAAGTGAGAGCCATAGCCGGAACTAGTTTCCCTCAGACCAAGAGAGACCTGCGGGCCTTTCTGGGCCTGATCGGATATTATAGGAGGTTCATACCCCGATTCGCCGAGATTGCCTCCCCTCTCACTGATATGCTTCGCAAAAACACCCGCCCACAACAGTATCAAAACCCCAGCGAAGACATGCAGAAGGCCTTTTGTCCCCTGGTCTTAAAAACAGCTGATGGCGCGACCGCGCAGCGGCGCCTCCAACTCCAATCAGTTGCACTTCTTGCTGCTATTGCTATTGCTTGTTTCCACTTCGGGAGCTGTGTTAATGCTCCGAGGGGGGTGTTAATTTTAATTGAATGTTTTAGCTAAAGAGACCTGTATTATTTTAAATGTGTCACAAAGCATAATTGACTGTCTAATTTTACCCTCGCACTGCAAGGAGCCGTGTTAATGCTCCGGTGGGCCTGGGATTAGCGAACGGGAGAGACTCAGTTTAGCGCTCTAGACTTTTTAACGCTGACACGCTCCCCTGGTCTTAAAAACAGCTAATGACACGACAGCGCAGCGGCGCCTCCAACTCCAATCAGTTGCACTTCTTGCTGCTATTGCTATTGCTTGTTTGCACTTCGGGAGCTGTGTTAATGCTCCGAGGGGGGTGTTAATTTTAATTGAATGTTTTAGCTAAAGAGACCTGTATTATTTTAAATGTGTCAAAAAGCATAATTGACTGTCTAATTTTACCCTCGCACTGCAAGGAGCCGTGTTAATGCTCCGGTGGGCCTGGGATTAGCGAACGGGAGAGACTCAGGTTAGCGCTCTAGACTTTTTAACGCTGACACGCTCCCCTGGTCTTAAAAACAGCTGATGACGCGACCGCGCAGCGGACGCGCGCAGCGGGCGCGCCGCTGGCGCGCCAAAGGCGCGCCTAAGGTAAGCCCGTCTGCGCCCGTCCGCGCACGACCGGGCCCAGGGGCCAGAACCCCTGCGGGTTCTACTAGGGAAAACATTGTCTATACCATGGATCAACTTAACTCCTTCAGAGAAGCGCCAAAAAGTAAGTGCCTACATACAATGTCCCCAAATAGTCTTATTAGGCATTGCCGCACTTGTGGTTTTAAATTTTGCCACACGTTTGAATTACCCGCAGTTCACCCTAACATAGAGACTATTAAAATGTTTTTATTGAACTGCCGTTCATTAGTTAAACATTCGTTGGAAATCTACCTCCTACTTGATGAGGAAAGTCCGGATGTTCTCTTTCTAACAGAGACTTGGTTAAATAATGAGACTGACCCTATGATTGTCCAAGCACTTCCCCCAGGTTATGGAATATTGAGGCTGGATCGAGACATAGGTAGAGGAGGTGGACTAGCTATTATATATAAGAATAAATTTAACTGTCGCTCCACTAATAATCCTCTCCCAGACTGTGAAAGTATTCATTTTACCTTAAGTATTTCGCATGTTAAGACCTTCTCAGGGATTTTAATTTATCGACCCCCAGGTGCCTTAGGTAATTTTTGTAAAGATCTCCCTGATTCTGTGGCGAATTTAGCCAGCTCCCTTCCTAATCTAACTCTTTTAGGGGATTTTAATCTCCATTTTGATGATGTCTTATCTCCACCTAGAGTGGAACTAATAGAAGGTCTGGAAATGCTTCAACTTACTCAATTAGTCAAAGGCCCTACTCATTGTAAAGGCCACTTACTGGATCCTATTTTTTCAAATATCCCTGATTTTTTGGTTAAGGACCCTATTCCAGTTCCATGGACTGACCATTTCCTAATCCCATTTTTCTGGACCGTACAGGATGTAATTACGCCAGTCGTGAAAACCAGTAAATGGGGGCGGGTCTGGTCGAAATTGTCCACAAAATCCTGGGTGACTATCTTAGAAGACACAGTTCCCAATTTTGAAACCAATCCCATCATCGCGAATGAAAATTTGGTTAATTGGCTGGAGTCATCACTTGACATTATTTTACCAAAAAAATTAATTAACAACAAAATAGGATCTAACCAAAATACCTGGTATACATCCAAACTTAGGGAATTCAGACAATCCAGCAAAAAGCTGGAAAGAACGTGGAGGAAATTTCCCTCTGCAATCAATAAAAGCAAGTATCAAGAGGCCATAAAGATCTATAAAACAGAAATAAAGGCAGCCAAAGCTCTTTATTATGAGGAAAAAATTACGTCATCAGTGAACTGCCCACGTGAAATCTTCCGAATTGCTAAATCTCTGCTTACCCCCCTGTGCCTCCCATTATTTTAGCAGATATCCCCAACCGATGTAATGAAATGGCAGAATTTTTTTCAATAAAATACAAGTCATTTACAATTCTTTTTCTCAAGTGATAGCTACACACATTCCATTGCCATCTGAAGTGATAGCCCAAGATGGAGACCAGCTGCTGGAGGTTATTCCTTCCCTAAATTTGTCCTCTTTTCAGGGACTTCTCAGCCAGCTTAAGTCTGGAGCTCCGTCAGACATTGCTCCTCCTAACATCTTAAACTTGATTACTGAAACGATATCCCCGGTTGCTCTAAATGTGATAAATGCCTCTTTAGCAACTGGAATAGTGCCTTCTCAATGGAAACAGGCCATGGTTAGAGCACTTTTAAAGAAAACTAACCTTGATCCTGAAGTACCGGCCAACTACCGCCCTATCTCTTTACTACCAGGAATTAGTAAACTAGCTGAGAAGCATGTAAATCTGTCTCTCTCTTCCTTCCTTGAAGACAACTCGCGTCTCCATCCTTCACAGAATGGATTTAGACCACAACATGGCACAGAAACTGCACTATTGATAGCAGTGGAGGAACTAAGGAAAATCTTAGATGGAGGGGGCTGCGCTGCGCTCATTTTGTTGGATCTCAGCGCAGCCTTCGACACGGTAAACCACCACTTGCTTATTCAAAGACTGAGGAGGGTAGGAGTAGCAGGAACAGCATTAAAATGGCTGCAGTCCTTTCTAGAGGATAGATCTTTTGTTGTTTTTGAAGAAGGAATCACCTCTGAACAAATGCCCCTTAGATGTGGGGTTCCTCAGGGTTCTTCCCTGAGCCCCACTTTATTTAATATATATATGAGTTCACTAGCAGATATAGTTACACCATTTGGCATTCAAATTATCACCTACGCGGATGACACCCAGTTAGTTGTTGCACTTAATCAACAGGAGAACACAGGCTCGAAACTAGCCTTATGCCTTGAAAAGGTGTCAGGCTGGATGGACGACTCATATTTAAAGTTGAATGGAGCCAAAACTGAGCTCATGCTCCTGGGCAATTCTACTTCATTGAGTTTAGATTCCTTCTGGCCTGGCTGTCTCGGGACACCCCCCTCCCCAAAGAACCATATCAAGAGTCTAGGTGTATGGTTAGACCATAAACTGGATTTTAAAGAGCAAGCTGGGAAGGTAGCAGCTTGTTGCTTTGGGATCTTGAGAATGTTAAGAAAGATCCTTCCCCTGCTACCTCCCACGGCCAGGAGGCTTTTGGTTCAAGCTATGATTCTATCCCGCTTGGACTATGCTAATGCTCTTTATCTAGGAGCTCCACTTACAACTATAAAAAAACTACAGATAGTACAAAATTGTGCTGCACGTTTGCTTCTAAACACCCCTAAACGCCTTTCAGCCAAGCCTGCACTGGCATCACTTCATTGGCTGCCCATACAGGAAAGAGTCCAGTTTAAGGCTCTATGTATTATGCATAAAGCACTTTTAGGCAAAGGTCCTCCCATTATTCAAGGCATTATACAACCTTATCGCCCCAAAAGATCTTTAAGATCAGACAAAAAACAACTGGCAGTAGTCCCAAAAATAAAAAGAACACGAAGCGGAGGACGTCGCTTCTCATTTAATGCTGCAAAACTGTGGAATCATCTACCTACCAATATTCGCCTGCAACCCAACCATTCGACCTTCCGAAAGCAATTTAAAACTTATTTGTTCCCTTAGGACTGCTTGTAGTAGGAACAGCAACGCTACTAGCGCTGGGATGCTCCCGAGTAGCCATGCGCTCTAGAAATGCCTTTTCATTCATTTATTCATTTTGTGCCCTCAAGGGGGTCATCACCACTAGCCCGGTGCTCGCCTCCCCAGACCTCAACAAACCCTTCATCGTGCATACCGACGCCTCAGACCATGGGCTCGGCGCCGTTCTGTCACAACTATCTGAGGAGGGAGTAGAGCATCCGGTTTTGTACATTAGTCGCAAGCTGTTCCCTAGAGAAACCAAATATCCAACCGTAGAAAAAGAATGCTTAGCGATAAAATGGGCAGTTGATAAACTACGGTATTATTTGGAGGGGAATCCATTCACGTTGTACACCGACCATGCCCCCTACAGTGGATGTATAAAAACAAATCGCAGAACGCCAGGGTGCTACGCTGGTTTCTGACATTACAGCCCTTTTCGTTCGAACTCCGACACCAAAAAGGAAAAGACAACGGGAGTGCGGACTACCTATCCAGGGTGTTCCCTCTCCCGAACGGGAGAATCCAGGGGGGAGGAATGTAACGAGGTGGGCCCGTCGGGGGTACAAAACGTGGACATTATAGAATGGTGGACCGTAAGTCCCGCCTCTCCACCTCTTATTTCTTCCCGGCAGGACTCCTGGACTACAGGTCCCAGAATTCCTTCCGTCCTGGAGGATTCCATGGATGATGACGAGACGGGATGGGGCTCCTGCAGAACGTAACTCCGCCCCATGACATCACACTCTCTGGACCCATAAGGACGCAGGAGACCCGGAAGAAGGTGTGTGCTAACACCGGCGACAGGACGGAGACGGTGTTGAAAGTGGTTCTAGCCTTGTACGGAGCGAGCGGATTGCCGGGGGAGCAGGCGGAGCGAGAAGCAGAGCCAGCGAGAGTCAAAACGGTGCCAGGAGGCCAACGACCCCATGGATCGCCCAGCCACGCTCCAGGAGGTGTGTGGCTCTCAGAGGTACGCAAACGCTTCACGGGTTGGTACGGGAGGCGGGATAGCGTACCCCCTTAGACCACGAAACTGCGTGTCCCTTCTCCTTTTATTTCTGTTGTTTCACTTGGTATGCGGTATCACCCTTCACTCGAGCACGTCCAATCAAGTGAGAATAAAACACGAGTGAGTTGGTGTCCTATCACAACCCCTCCCTATCACTGCAAACATAAGGAACCGATCCCTTACCCCAGTATTTCTTTCTTCTATTTTCCTGATACATGGCCACGATATCCCCGAGGACTCGGCACCAGTCAAGAAGGGAATCAATAAGAGTGGAGCGGAGTCCTGCCCGTACACCCATCCCGGGTCCCTACGTGACCAGAACATTGGCAACAAGAAAGAAACACCTGTCCATACCTATTAAACCCTCTTTATCACACCCTGGTGTCGTCTCTGATCCTTTGCCCACGCAACATACACATTACACAGAGATATGAAGGCTGACATCCAGTTAATACCTGCAAAGCCATATGACCAGAACCCTGCCACGTGTACATCCACACTCACAATGTACACCACTCAGGCATTCTGGTAAAGATTTCTACAACAGCATGGTTACATGGCAGAGCAGAGCTATGTCCCTACAGCCTCCAGGGCATCAGTCTAAATGTTGCTAAGTCACACTATTTCACACAGTGATGACATGGACTACTCTGAGGGACGCTTAAGTACCCCTGTGGCTGGATTACAACAGCCATGCATCGGGGTAAGTTATATAAAAGAAGATTTTTGACTCCGTATGAGAATGTACTAACACCATTACATAAACACATGTTGACATGTCTTTTGGTTGTCCTGGCTCAAATCCATGATTTGTCAGAATGTTGCCCTATCACAACAACATTGACAGCATCTATCATAGTAAAAATGCTTAGATGGTGATGCCTACCCTGCTGACACTGTACTACTGTCCTACATGATTTAACAATTTGGTGTTTGATTTAAGACACTGCTGCAGTGACAGGTATTTGTCAACAATATTTTTAAGTGTTTAACAGCAGGTATCTTTAGCCTTACCTATGGTCAATCAAACTGGAATTTTGCAGCAGGAGAGCTAAAATGTATGGAGAATGGATGAGCATAGTATGCTGCATGATGAAGGAATATATATGGCATATTTACACACATTTTGTATTACCCTGATTTCATTATACCATCCTGTTTACACTTGGTAACAGTGTCTGTGTATACTCACTGCACATCATCAGCACCTGTGTCATACACAAATATGGACATATGCAACAGAAACCTGCCCAGACAGGCTTAGCGACGGCCATTCAACTTTGCTACTACATCAGTTGAAACATGATTTATTATGTACCTGCCATTTGTGGTACAACCAAAATTGATTTTGGTGAACATCTGCTGATCATGCACCAGATGATGTTTCATGTGTCAAATGCATCAAGACTATAGATATGCTAACATCACCACAAATGTTAACATGCCCTTACCCTGTGGGCCTGCTTACAATGCCCCTGCATTCACAATGACATGCTTCCTTGTCAATTCAAAATGACTCTGTGGCCAAGTTCTGTTGTATTGGCACACTGACTGTAAATTGGTTGCACATGATTGATACCTCCCAATACACATCACAATGTTACAATTCAATATATATCGCACACAGGCGTCAGTAAGCTACATCTATGTAGTTATTACACTTACTGGTTGCATTGGGGTCCCGGAAGCTGTCAACCTCACCCTTGAGGTTGAATGGGAGATGTCCAACTAGAAGATAAAGATTTTGACATTGCATTGTAAATAGTGCAGTTACACATGGTCAAAATTCCATATTTAATAATATGTCATCCCAGTGTTTAAGATGTTTTTAACACGCGTGACACATATATGCATACATTGTATTAAAATGGTATGCAGCTAGTAAGGGCTGAGCTGGCTTGGTGTTGAAGGTTAGAGGTATCTATCATCACATGCCTGATGCATGGTTCAAGCATGTGATGTTTTCAGTACAATTGGTCAGCATCACGTCTGGCCCCCTGGCACCAGGGCACATTGGTGACATCATTGGCCCTAGGCAGGTAAGATTAGTTCTGCACATGTATACATGCCAGGCTAGTTTGAATACAGTGGCATAATGAGCACGGGACCCATGTCTGTGCATACCCTTCCCACTAAGGGAGATTTATAGCAACACAAAAAGATGATGGATGTAATGCTGAACATTGTCAAGCACTCACCCCCAGTTACAGAGCTGGGTTAAATCCATCGTTCTTTTACTCACAATGCCACCCCAGTTTGGACCCAGCCGTATGCAAATCTGTCTTGATCCTGCTCCCCAAGGGAACAGCCCAGCCTAAACTGCAAGGCTAGGTCCTTCCTGTTCCCGAAACCAAGCACCCTAGGACCGGTTTCGGGGTGTCACCCCTCATCAGCCAGGCTAGCTTGAATCCAGTGGCATAGCAAGCGCGGGACCCATGTCTGGCCATACCCTTCCCACTAAGGGTGATTTATAGCAACACAGAAAAACTGGGGGTGAATGTTTAAAAATGTTCACCATTCCATCCATAATCTTTTTGTGTTACAATGTTAAACTACAACATTTAAAAATAGGTCAGTTTAATGTTTAGGTTTTACATGACTCCTATAGCTACATTACTACATGCAGATGGTGTATACATACCTACGGGGTCTCTGATCTCCAGTCCAAGCAGATCCACAAGATCAGCCTCCAGTGACACCATGTCAGCCCAACGGTGTTTTATTTAGGTGACGGTGTGATCCACTCCAAAATACTTGACAAGGTGCCAACGCACACACTCTTACTTGTGCTTCCGGTCCTTAGCCGGGTACCCCTTGCTGGCCCTGCCCCAGGAAGCCATCATCATGGGCAGATAGTGGACAATGAGCCATAGGAGGGCCCCCACCTCTACCGCTGAAACATTCTTGCCCCTACCCCTTCCTGACATGTTCCTATCCCTCCCTGACATCCAACACCTCAAACAAATTCCCCTAAAACTTATACCTAGCCCTAATTTATAACAACACTTAAATGAATGTACACCCAACAATACAAAAACAAAAACTAATACAATTCTACACAAAAAGACAAAAGGTTTACAATTTACACAAGACAGGGACAGATTAGACATCAACAAGACAAAAACACCTCCAATACCCAGCAAAAACAGTAAGAGCAAGTGAAAACGAATTTTCACACCTCCTAGTATGCTACCTGCCACACCCAATGCATAAGTGCCTGGATTTGTCCAGCACGTATGTGACATTTGTGTTGATTTTTCTGGGGCATTGCTATGCAAATGTACATTGTGTGATGGATACACTGCGTAGTAGCACTTCTGCAGTACAGTCAGTTCCACGCAATGGCTGCAATGCGCGGGTTCCGTCCTGCGCAACTGGTGCAATGCGCGGGTTCTGACCCACGCAACAGGGCTGATGCGTTGATCCACTACAGAGCCTGTGCTATGCTGTATCACACAACTTAGGGCCTCTTCCATTGGTCCAGGAGTGGGATGGTACCTATTGGCAGGTTGTGAAGCAGGGTTGTTGAAAATCATCCATGTGCCTGTGACTTCATGACAGATTGCACAGGCAGAATGCCTGTGGAGTCAGTCTGTATTCAAGGAATGCATGTTCAGTCCTTATCACTCAGCCAGGGGATCAGCAGGCAGCATGGCAGCACAGCAAAGCTGGAATCTAGAGCTATATGATCACACACCAGTTTGCATAGGCATTACCAGGGTGCACACCTGGATGTCACTCATACTCATACGTGCATGGAAGATTTATCCTGTGGCCTATGGGCCACTCCATTTGATTCCCTATTCAGCTCAATCTCTCTCTTCCTGCAATGTGTCTGGAACCCTTCCTTGTGATGTGTCACAGATGCAACACACACACACTTAGGGAAGCGCAAAGACAGGCTGGGTCCCCCATACTCCAGTGTATGTCCCACCCTGTTTGCAGCTTTGCTGTACTGTTAAACTCTATCTGATGTAATTTCATTATTCTTCATTTTTTAACCAAGTAGCCATGTCTTACGCACAAAGCAGCCAAGGTTCTGTATGAGATTTGTGATGCCACCCAAGGCCACCTTGTGTGACCCTGAGTGAGGTCATGAATCTTGAGTGATGCAATGCATCACAAATCACTGTTGTGCGTACAATGCCCAAAAACATTTGTGCATGCGACACAAACACCCTTGCACCATAGTGCAAGGGTACCTGCGTTGGTGCTAAGCAGCCAAAACAGCCCAGGTGAGGGAAAAGGCTGGAATGTGTTTAATTCTATTAAATACAGCACATTCCTGCCCTTTTGCTTTCACACATAGCAGTGCAGTTAGGTGACTTACTGCGCTGCACTATGTGACCATGCTCTGAATATGCTCCTCAGTGTCCTGCCACAGGACATTGAGGGGCATATTAACAACGGCCAGCGATAATTATCGCTGGCCGTGCTTAGCGTGAGGAATCCTATCGCCGGCTATCGCTGGAAATTATCGCCATGCTAGCGCTGTATTAACAACGCTTAGCGCAAAGGCGATAATTTTCCAGTGATAGCGATGTTTTCCATGGAACATCGCTGGTTTTCCAGCGATGTCCCATGGAAAACGGCGATATACTTGGCGATAGGGCCTGTGGTCTTAGCCACACAATCCACCCCCCATGTTAGGTATGCCTTAGTCAGGAATTTAGCAGACGTTAAATTCCTGCGTTAAGGCATACTTAACGCAATTTAAAATATCGCTAACCCACGTTGCTAATATGGCGATACCTGGGTTAGCGATATTTCCCCTGTTGTTTTCACAGGCACGCCCCCTTTGCATCTCATTAGCGATGCGATGGGAGGCGTGCAGAAAACGGACGCTAAGTCAGGAATCACGCGCTAGCGTGTCCTTGTTAATTCGGCGATAAAATTATCGCCGCTTTTCGTCCGAAAACGGACGCTAAAGCGGCGATAATTCATTAACGCCGCCTTGTTAATATGCCCCTAAGTGAGTAATACTGTGATCCACATGTATCAGGCTACCACCAGGTATCAATTTATTTGTGTTTTCTGATAGTATTTCATCGTTTTATCGCTTAGGACACATTTGTGCCAAGATTAACGTAATTGGTGGAGAAATAGATACACTGATCCTCACTCTATCTGAACCCCTCCATCATCTTCATTTATTTGGACTCTTTTCAAGGGTAAGCACTCTACATCTAGATGTCCTGAATGTCCTACTCATAAATATGGATGATTTTTCCCCCGCAATTCACTCTCTATTTACGTCAGTCTCTATTTTTTCATTGGTAACTTAGAAAGGGGTTATCCTCTTCTGCTCTGAGTACGGTGACCAGAATTTTCATCATTCTCTGGCTGGAGCACTTTGGGCTCACTACCGTCGATATGTCTAGGAAGGAAAGCTGAATAAACTATCTACACCTTTATACAGTAAGTGTTCTGTGTTATTGTATTTCCCGTTTAAATTACCATATGGGAATAAGGTCACCGTTCGAATTTGTACATATGTTTTCTGAGCACTCTGCGTTTTTTGATCTACACTGATATTGCACTTGGGGAGTCTTCTCTGTATACTCCAGTTGATTACTTTTTCTAGTCACTACTTGTTGAATTTTTCTTTTTCCTGTTTTTTGATTGAACACATCAGGGAATCTTTTTTTCTTTTTCTGACACTTGGTGCTTTATGATGAGTTCTTTTTATCGTTGTAGGACTACATCCAGTTTTCACCATATGTTTATATATATATATATATATATATATATATATATATATATATATATTCACTGAAAAAACCATAGGTTTTAGAGACAGTTATAGTTAGTTGGACATTGCACTCGTACAAAACCCGTGAAATACCCCCGTTATAGTTAGTTCAGGTAACTATAACTCGCGCCCCCGCAATGCACTGCTGATGACGTCACATATTACATCACTCATGACATGGTCAGTGACATCACTGATGACATCACTGATGACATCTCAAATGACATCACTGATGACATCACTGATGACATCATCCATGTGATAATTTGATGCATCTTCTCACACCCTAATATAACTTTTGATACACCCACTGTAAATTACAGACTGCCATTGTCAAAACCATAGACACTCCAACACCAATTACTATATACACACTCACTGATTCTTAGGTCTACACACACACATCTACTCACTCACCCGTACAGTCACTCATACTTATAGTCACTCAGTACAGGACTATTATATGCACTCATACACCTATATAAACACACACACCGCCACTCATCCATAGAGGTACTCACACACCTAGTCAGTCATGCAAAAATTAAGCACACACCCATTTACTCACCTATACAGTTATACACACACCAACTCACTTACTCATACAAATACTAGCACATTCTTCAGTGATGTCATCAGTGATGTCACTGACCATGTCATGAGTGATGTAATATGTGACGTCATAAGCAGTGCATTGCGGGGCGCGAGTTATAGTTACCTGAACTAACTATAACGGGGGAATTTCACGGGTTTTGTACGAGTGCAATGTCCAACTAACTATAACTGTCCCTAAAACCTATGGTTTTTTCAGTGAATTTCAAAGGTTTTTTAAATGCTAATTTCTAACTATAACGTGTCTGAAACCTATGGTTTTTTCAGTGAATTTCAAAGGTTTTTTAAATGCTAATTTCTAACTATAACGTGCCTGAAACCTATGGTTTTTTAAGTGAATTTCAAAGGTTTTTTAAATGCTAATTTCTAACAATAACATGCCCCGCCCCTCCCTTCACCACTGTGCAAACGCGCCCCGTGGCGCATTTTAAGTTGGGGGATTAAGTTCCCTTGAATCATGAGGGTCCCTGGGGTCCAACTAGCCCACCCTGTACCTCCATTATGCGCCAGAGAGCTGCGTTGCAGAGAGGTATTCAGAGGCCACGCCCTTTTACACCTCTCTGCAACGCAGCTCTGTGGCGCTTTCTGGACGTACCTGGTGGGCTAGTTGGCCCCCAGGGACCCTCAGGATTGAAGAGGATTTAATTCCCCATCTTAAAATGCGCCACGGGGCTCTTTTGCACACATGTCACCTGAAGCCCTGCCCCCTCCCTTCACCACTGTGCAAACGCACCCCGTGGCGCGTTTTAAGTTGGGGGATTAAGTCCCCTTGAATACTGAGGGTCCCTGGAGTCCAACTAGCCCACCATGTATCTCCAAAAAGCGCCACAGAGCTGGGTTGCAGAGAGGTGTAAAAAGGGGCATGGCCTCTGTACACCTCTCTGCAACGCAGCTCCCTGGCGCATACTGGAGGTTCCTGGTGGGCTAGTTGGCCCCCAGGGACCCCCAGTATTCAAGGGGAATTACTTCCCCTTCTCAAAACGCGCCAGGGGGCGCGTTTGCAGACTGCTGCAGGGAGGGGGCGGGGCCTCCGGCACGATGCCAGTCTTTTTTTTTTCTCTGTCTTTTTTTTTTTTATGGGAGGGGGGCTGCGTGGCCCCCCTTCCCTCGGCCACTTTTGGCCCCGGGGACCCCATCCCCTGGGGCCTCAGCATGTTCTTTTTTTTTTTGTCAAATAAAAAAAACGGGAAGGGTGCCGCGTGGCCCCCCTTCCCTGGGCCTCTATTGGCCCCGGGGACCCCATCCCCCGGGGCCGGCCTTTGCCTTTTTTTTTTTTTTTTTTTAATTCCTTTTTTTGGGAGGGGGGCTGCGTGGCCCCCCTCCCGGGCCACTAATGGCCCCGGGGACCCCATCCCCCGGGGCCTGGCCACTGGTTGGGGACCGTGGGGGGGTCCCCAATCCCCGCACGGTCCCGCCGGCTCCCACGTCCTGCGGGAGCCGGCATTGCTTTTCCATAAGGGGAGCTGCTGACATGCAGCTCCCCTTATGGAAAAGCAATCTGCTTTGCTTCATTGAAGCGAGAGCAGGTTTCCCTGCTCTCGCTTCAATGAAGCAAAGCAAGTTTGCAATGACAGGGCGGGAGCCGCGAGGCTCCCGTCCTGCCATTGCAAACAGCAGTGTCCCGGGGGTAGGCACCCCGGGACACTGCATGAGCCGGCCCTGGGGGGGTGGTGGTCCCCAGGGCCACCACAGGCTCCAGGAGGGGGGCCGCGCGGCCCCCTCCCTTCAATTGCACAGCCCCGGGGAGGTGGTGGTCCCCGGGGCTTCGGGGGTCCGAAACGGACCCCCAAATTTCTTTTCTAAGTGCCCCGGGGAGGTGGCGGTCCCCGGGGCATGTGGGGGGGCTGGAGCCCCCCCACACAGGTTATTAAAATTAAAAAAAAGAAGCCCCGGGGGGTGGCGGTCCCCGGGGCTGCGGAGGGCGGATAGCCCTCCCGCACCATTTTTTATTTAAAGCCCCGGGGGGTGGCGTTCCCCGGGGCTTGGGGGGCCTTAGAGGCCCCCCCATAAACTATAAACCCACCCCCCTCATGCTCCCGGGACTTGGGCCCACCCGGGGGCAAAATAGCATCGAAGCGCGGGAGACCGCGCTTCGATTTTTTTTTTTTACGACGGGATCCCGCGCACCCTAAGCGCATCCCGCCGATTTAAAAAAAAATATATGCTTTTTTCTGCCCAGGGGGTCCTTGTGGGACCCCCTGAGCAGACCTAGGGGGTCAGGGTGTTTCTACCCTGCCCCCTTTGTGCGTTTTGCGCACTTGTTTCTTTTTTTTTTCTCGGCGGGATCCGCGCACCCTAAGCATATCCCGCTGATTTAAAAAAAAAAAAATGCTTTTTTCTGCCCAGGGGTCCTTGTGGGACCCCCTGAGCAGACCTAGGGGGTCAGGGTGTTTCTACCCTGCCCCCTTTGTGCGTTTTGCGCACTTGTTTCTGTGCCTCGGTTCTACCGAGGCATAAAATGGCTGCCAACACTTCCTGATTTGGAGTGTTGACAGCCACTTGACAGCCAATTAGCATGCAGCTCGTGATCGGGAGGGTACGCGGACCCTACTCGGCCATAGATATATATGTGACTTTACTTTTGATTTTCTCAGGAACTACTGAACGGATTTACACCATTTAAGCAAAAGGCACGACACTGAACCAAGGGCTACCTATTTGCCAAATTTGGTGTAATTCCGTTCAGCAGTTCGGGCTGTAGCTGCGACTAAAGGTTCCTATGGAAAATTGCATGGGGCCCGTTCGTACATGCCCTAAAATGGACGTATTCATATTTACCCTAATATGGTCATATTCGTACTTGCCCTATTATGGTCATAGCCGCATATGCCCAATTATGGTCATAACTGTACATGTCCTATTATAGTCATGGGTCCTTATATAGGCATGATCTTTCACCTACATTGGTCCCAGCTAGTACACAACGAGCTCTGAGGGCTGAACGTTATCTATCCTGTGGTTTTGAATACAGCAGGGTTTTTCCCAAACACAGGCCCACACTGTACTCATAAATTATGCATGGCTCTCTAGGAATACACCACGTGTATAATATGAATGTACAAAGTTCACCCCTGACGTCTTCCTCATGTCCAATACAAACCATACTGAGGACCGAGACTCTTTAGGGTATAAATACACCACATCTTGCCCCAGTAAGGCAGAGGGAACCGAGACTTCCATGCTGACACTCTGACCAGAGACGCTGAGGCTCCTGCATGCAGTCGCTCCAGCTGACAGCGGTCTGACACAGCCCTGACGGGGTGTCCAACTCGAGACCAGGACGGTGTCCCACACTCTCTCTATTCAGGTATGGGGGTTTGACTAAATCCTAGAAGGATTCTTGGCTCTTAGGCTTTTAGACCTACACATATGCTAGGTACACTCAGGTACATCTAGTTAGGCATCGTAGGAGTACGCGTACTTGCATAATGCTTTTATATTCATGTATGTATTCATGATTATTGCAATATGGTAGAACTGTTCTATCCCTTTGCTTTTATCGTACTGCTGATAATATATCTCTGCTATTGTCTGCTGGTTACCGCAGCACATATATTTTACACTAGAATAACAACTGTTTAATAAATACTTATTGAAACGCCCGACTGTTTATTCTGTATAACTCTCTGAGACAAACCGAATAAGTGAGCACGAGTGACTGAGCGAAAAGTAGTACATTGTTTCCACGATTCTGAGGGAATCAGGGTTGTCATGATCTAAGGTTGCCAGAAACTAATCTCTCCCCGATAAGAGGAGACACTAGTGGCACTGCGAGCTAGCTAATGCAAACTAGGCTAACATATACGGTGGGGGTGCTCAGAGGTAGTCTGCCACCAAGCCCGCAGTATATGTTATCCAAACGCGCAGGTCTTGCAGGGGTACTATAGGAACTACACGACATGGCGCCGCCAAAGTTGGTTGGGTACTTATTTAACAGTAGAATCTGAGTAGTTCAGTCGTGCTATTCTCAGAGAACCTACTCACAAAACCCCAGAGACGTCTGGAGTGGGTGGGCACAAACTCCGCCGCAGCTGAGTAGTATTAGAATACTATTTATTGGTTGTTGGTTATTCAAGCTTGAAGGACATATAGTTCCTACAATTGTGCATTTACACCTTATCTTAAAAATTCTTTAACCTCCCTTCTTCCAATTAAAAATGGTGGAAGAAGCAGACGAAACAAGGAGAGTTGCAACAGACCTCTTCGGTTTAGGAGAAGTAGAGCCTGAAGATGCAATACAAATTGCACCAAATTTCAGAAGGGCAGTCACCATAAAACTTCTAGAACATGGCTTAAGAGCCAGGGGTGGTAAAGTAATTTTCGTGATTGAGGCACACAAATCTAATAAAACAGAGGTGTTCTATTCATGGGTTACATTCCCAGCAGTGAATGCAGTTACAGATGTATTTCACTACTACCTAGAAGGTGACACACCAGCGGACTATACTCCTTTTGAGGAATTAGAGGTTCTGCTCACTTACCAGGAGCATAATTACTGGTTTAAAGGCGCCCTACCCCACGTTCATGGAAGAGCAAGATTAGGCCCGCTCGGAGGAGCAGGAGCCACATGGCCCATATTAGCGGCATACACACCACATCCTGATATTGGCACAATGCCACACCCAGTCTTACTCGTACAACACAGAGATTTACTTAAAATTTACAGAAACCTCACACAATTTGTGATGAGGACTTTAACAGTTCAACCTGCACCGGCTGCAGCACAAGATTCTCCAGTCCAAGGTACAGTTAATAAAATAACTCCACAAACATTACACGCAATAATGGTCAAAATGCCAGCAAAACGCGAACAAATCCCATTCTGGATAGCTCAGAAAATAACTCAGCTTGAAGCAGTATTCCCGAATACTACCACCAGTGATAAACACAGAATTCTAACAATCTGCTTGCCCATGGGTCTGACACCACAAGTAGAGGACTGCACCTCTTGGGGTTCAGTCTTTGCTGCCATATATGTACCAAAACACATGGTATGCCGTCAATAGCAGTAGTACCTGAAGTATTAAAACAGATACAAAATGAATACGGAGCAGAGCCTGCCCTTAACTTAGGGATGAAGTTGCTAAACAACTTTGAACAGGTCTCAGCCATAATACTTGCTAACATTAAGGGGTAAGCAGCTTCAGTGGCGATCTGCCAACGCCTGAGGGAGTTCGGTCCAGAGGATCAACAACACGAACTACCCAAAATAATTGAAACTGCATATGCAGAATTAGGCAGAGAGAGTCTAGGTGGGAAAGCATTAAAACCCACGACTGGTGGGCAGTCCTGAAAAGGACACTATAAAGCAGACACCTACTTCTTCTAAAAAGAAGTGGGAAAATAAAAAACAACAAAAGCCTAAAGACAGCAGATCTCAGTCCAGAGGTAGGTCTCCTCAACAGGAGCTCTCCGAAAGGAGGTATAACCTCAGGAATAGGGATAATATTAAAAAACCTGACAGGTATCAGGATACTGATACTCGTTCCTTTTGTTCCTTTCAGGGTTCATCAAGAAACTCCGAGAGGGAAGGACGGTCAGAACACAGACAAGAGGAGCGTACAAAGTCCAGAGACACGCAACGCGCTGCGGACTACGCACCTAAAAAAGAGGATAAACAAAAATCAAAACCTCAGTTCAAAAAGAAGAAGGTAGCAGGTCTCAAGATCAGACATGCCCAGAATTCTGAGGACACAGCTTCTGAACGGGGAATGGGCTCTGACAATGCTAGACAGCGCGGCAGAAGTAACGATAGGTCGCCAGAACCTGAAGGAATTTCTGGTGACAGCGGAGTTGAGTGAGTATATCACGGTGGAAACACCTGATACTCGGGTAAGTGTCCCACATAAGTTACATGAGATAACACTCCAGCTCGAGGGGGACAAACCCAGAAAAGTTAAAGGTCTCTTTTGGAAAAATCTGTCATCTGGTTATGACATTCTATTAGCAGAACAAGACTGGCCGCCAGCATTCGTTATGGAGTGCTCTAGGGGAGAAACTGTAATTTTTCCAGCCTTTTCCGACCTCGTTCCTATTCACCTAAAACATGCATATGCGCAGGAGTGGGCGGTTGCCCTAGCTCCAGCACTGTACAAAAATCATGCTGGTTGGGATGAGGATTCAACCCACCATGTGATCCCGTTAAAAGTTTCCCCAAATGCCCAAAGGCAATACCCTATAAAGCAGGAAGCTAAAAAACAAGTCAGGGAGTTTCTAGATCAACTTGAATATCAGGGGGTGATAGAAAATTGCACTTCACCTATGAACAATCCTTTGTTCCCCGTAGCCAAACCTGACAATACATATCGTCTAGTTTTAAATTACAGACATTTAAACACTTGCACAAAGACATTTGCAGTTCAAAATGCACACAGTGCCGTGTTAATGAATAACATTGTGGGACAAAAATACAAAACAACACTTGATATCTCAAATGGATTTTTTTGCCAAAATATAGCGCCTGAAAGCAGGTATCTGACTGCATTCAGTGCGTTAGGGTCCCAACGGCAATTTTGCCGACTCCCCCAATGGTATAAGAATAGCCCGGGGTTGTTTTCAGCAAGGGTAACAGAGTTACTCCAAAATTTGGATGAAGAAGCATTGTCTTATGTAGATGACATTTATCTGACGGACGATGACTTGCCGAGGAACTTGACCAGGGTGAGCACCATTATTATGGGATTCGCCTCTGAGGGCTATAAATTTAACTTTAAAAAATCAAAAATTGCCCACCTCAGTGTCTTGTTTTTGGGATATGAGTTGTCAAGTGAGGGAAAAAGCCTGGCAGCTAACTTTTTAGAAAAGTGCGCGCTGTTCCAACCTCCAAAATCATTAAAGAATTTACAATCGATTCTGGGATTCCTAAATTTTGGTTGAACATACATTTTGGATTACGCAGAAAGAGTAAAACCTTTCTACGATTTAATAAAACCTGATTTTTCAGTCAGAAAATGGACACAGGAACACACAAATATCCTGCGTTCCCTACAGGAAGACATGATAGCTTCTAAACATTTACAGACACGCGTAAGCGCACAGAACTTAGTGATCCGAGTAATAGCGGGTAAATGCGGGTACACTTATTTAACTTTTAATGAAGGTGAAACTGTACCAATCGCATACAAATCACACCTGTACACAAACGCAGAAATGCGTTTCACTTTAACAGAGAAAATCCTGACAGCAGTGCAGACCGCTGTAGCTAGAGAAAGAGCTCTGGCTCAGGGAAAGCGCATAATTGTCGTGACCCCAGTACCAGCTTTAGAAGCTGTTACAAAAGCTAGCATTCCAAATGCTAAAGCCTTACATCCAAGATGGATACAATGGGCTAATTCTCTTACTGCAACGGATGTTGAATACAGATTTGATCCAAGTTTAAAAACACAGGCATTCCTGCAATACGAACAAGAATATCCTCTACCAAATGAAATTTTGCACGGCTCAGTTGGCAGAACTTAAAGCTCTGATACTGGCACTTATAAATACGGATCACAAATTCCCCACACTAATTGTGTGTGATTCCTTTTACTGTGTACAGTTGTACAATGAATATCTACATCACTGGGAACAAAACGGGTTCAAAGATGCAAAAGGTGGCACAATTAAGCATAAAATGATATGGGAACAGGTAGTGGAGTTGAGAAACGAACTACCAAGGGCTCACGTGATACATACACTGAGTCATCAGCGTGATGGAGTTCATGTTGAAGGGAATTCATTGGCTGATGAAGCCGCAAAGGGGGCTGTTCGCACAGCCGCCGTAGCTGCAGTTACTCGTTCAAAGACGAGGGTAGACGGCGAGATTATGGTAGCTGTCAATGCTTCACGCAAAGGCAGCACAGCAGTACCAAAGACATTTCCACTCAAGTACTCCTACAAGTTAGATGCACAAAACATTCCATATGCTCAGATTCCTGGAGTGGGGGATAGAGTAATATCAAATATGGATCGTAGGCTAGGCTTGATTTTAGTGGCACACGAGGGTTTGGGTTCTGCGCATACAGGCGTTACAGCGACTATTTCTTTATCGAAACAGCGCTACTGGTGGCCAGGGTTAACAAAGCAGACCAAAGACTATGTCTTAAAATGCGACATCTGTCAGCAGATGAAAGGCTCCACCGTAACACGCCCAGCACAGACACCATTGCTGAAATCAGACAAATCTCTCGCATGTGTATATCTGGACCACTGCGGACCCTTACAATCTAATGGGTCCAAGAAATATATCATGGTTGCAGTGGATTCCTGCTCTAGATTCCGATGGGTTTGGCCTCAGCGCTCGGCTGACGCTCGAACTGTTTGCAAGTCTTTATCGGCACATACGCAGTTGGCACGTTACATTCTGACCGTGGTCCGGCGTTTAGCTCTCGGGCTTACAAAGAGGCCATTGAAGGAATGGGCGTAGCATTGCGGTACTCCTCTCCGTACCATCCAGAGGGAAATTCTGTTGTGGAGAGGAAAAACCGAGACTTAAAGCAATCTTTAACAGCTAGGGTATTAGGCAAGGGCGGTAGATGGGTCGATCACCTTTATTGGGTACAGCGCGCGATCAATAATCAGCCAAGAATCTCTCTAGGGGGTGTCACTCCTTACGAGGTCCTATTTGGGACGAGAATGTGGGTACCTGATCTTGATTGTGAAGGCGCAGTGGCGGATCAAAAACCATTTGATATCCATGATCGTTTGGCTGTTTTACAGGATCTAAATGAATCCAGGACACAACAAAGTAACGTGCTCCAGAAACAGGCCGCCACTGAGGAAGTCAAGGCAGTAACGGCAAGACCTATCTGGATCCCAAAAATCGGGGATCTGGTCAGAGAGAAGATTGCTGAAAAGAAAGAATTTGGGCCATCCTACAGAAAGCCTGTACCGGTCCTAGCAATCCAAGGCACTGTTGCCAAGTACTGTTGCCGCCTCTTGCCGCCTCTTGCCGGAACGAAGGAGAAAATATTTGTCTCAATCGACTTAATTAAACCACACTATGTGGCCGATACTAAACAGTAGGCCTCATGGACTCCACAGTAGCAGACACCCTCCTCTCGCTACAATCCAAGAAGTTCAAACAGAAAGACTCATCACGTTTGAAGAGTCACCTGTACGGAATGAAGGACTAAGCAACGTTGCTATGGAACTCGTTCCACTTCAACAAGAAATTCATCTCCAAAATGACAATCAATTTAACAACCAAATTGCAATCAGACCTAATACAGACATCTACGTCAACATGCCTCGTCAAGAGCAAAATCCGATTTCAACAATTCCCGATGCAATTCCAACAATTGATCGAACTGCTTCTGGCTATTTCATGAACTTTGATACGTTTTCACTGGATCCAAGCGAACCGGAAACGACGCCAGTCAAAAAATCACTCCAACAGAAACTCAATGACTTTTTGAACTTTTTTAGAAAGACTTACCTGGTGTCACCTTGTATTGAACTATGGTATATCACTGGGATTTTATTTTTTATTTTCTGGCTAGGTTTAATAATAACTTTTAGTATGCTTATTAATGGACGATACCTCCAGAAGAGCTCTACAACCCAAAGAGTCAATTTTATTTTAAAACCACACCAGTCTTCACATCGTGAACCAAGAGACTTGTCTTCAGTGAACATCACAGCAGTTCCTATATCGGACGGTATAGTAAGGGACAAGATTGATTATGATGTATTCGGTCCGACTGAACTTTTAAAGCTTAAACATGTATTTAAAATTTCTTTAAGTGATATCATTACCTCCAGTACATTTTCAGATGATTGGGACACTGAAACTGTAAATGCTATGATGTCTGATTTAGAAAAAACTGCAGCATTTCCGAACAATGAAATGTTAGAAGGTACTTCAGACTATGATACATTGTACTGTTACCAGCAATATGGTCATCATTTCTTACACAAATCTATAACACCTAGA
This sequence comes from Calotriton arnoldi, assembly GCA_963921515.1. Lineage (NCBI taxonomy): Eukaryota > Metazoa > Chordata > Amphibia > Caudata > Salamandridae > Calotriton > Calotriton arnoldi. The sequence goes on from CAWUFW010004842.1 coordinate 474,010, forward strand.
AATGTATTTGAGTACAACCAGTGGGAACACTGCCCAACACCTCCAAAAGGTAGTTCGCAAGCATTTGCACAGAAATTCACATACTTCCCAGGGTTTAACACATCTGACCCGAAGTCATTTTATTGTAAAGTGGCAAAAATTTCAGCTCAAAAAATTATGTTAACAAACACCAAACATATTTACTCTGCATCCTTTCTGAACCAGTTGTCTAAACAGGGTTTCGATCTATGGAAAGACACAATAGATTCCAAATCGATCTGGGGTTTTAGGGACTGGCAAGTCCAGGGAATAGAAGCACTTTTTAGAGCATGCATCATTCCGCAGCAGATTTTATTTCTGAATGAAACTGTGCACCAAACAACCTGTCTTGGATTAGCCAAAGGCAAGGAAATGAACACACTGGGGTTTCCAACACCATCACAGATGAGTGGGGGGCATAATTCAACTACACATGGGGTGAAATTAGATGACGTTTTCCAGTACAACAGATCAGATCCTGATTGGGCAGAATGGCTGGTTTGGCCCATTGACACAAACAAATGTCAACAGAGATTTATGAATACAACCGAAGGGTTTAGTATCCATAGGCCAGATCCACGCTATATACAAAGACAACACCCAGGGGTAGTGACATCGTATAGTGTTGGGAAGTTGTGCCTTGATTGGCTAGAGACCTCAACACTGACAGAAGTAAAGCACCACTTGACCTTACTCACACCTGACATGGATCTTAGAGATTTTTTACTAGGTCCCAGGAAACAACGTCAGAAACGTTTCATATATGCAGGCCTTTATGCCTACTATAATGAAAACTGGAAAATATCCCAACAAGAGGCCGCAGAAAGGATACGGGAAATAGACCGTATTAACTTAGAAAAGGCATTAGCTGTGGTGGATAATGGGTGAACAACTTTGACCTCCAGGATTTACTCCTTGGGCAACATTGTGTCTTCGGCGATCGACATATTAGAACAAGATCTGGCCTTGTTACAACACGGGCAATCTCAGCTACGTTCTATTATGATGTTAAGCTGGACACTGCAATCTTCGCGTGCAGGCTATGTGCCCTGGCGTTTTATAAACACCACGTCTCTGTTTTCAGTATACAATCTAACTGATAAACAGACAGAAATGGCACAAAGGGGAGCCAAATATACAATGTTGCATATTGAGAAACTGGAAAGGCTACCTTTCACTGTAGCCGAATCACCATCAACAGAATGGCTAATTCATGGCCAAATCACTCTGCCGGTCACTACGTTTCAGTTTCAATATTGCCTTGAGCAAAGGCAGGCAGGCAAATATGTGAAAATGGGTAAGGGAAACATCAAGGAAACTTGGGAGTTACCATATAGATACCGATGCCGGAATGGGGATCGAGAAGTGTATCTGAGTGGTACAAACTGCAAGAACGCTTTAAGCGGTTCTCTCATGTGTCAGGATATTTCTCTACACGGAGCCTGCAGTGGTTCAGTGGCGAACTTATCTTGTCACATGTCAGGGACCCCAGCGGCCATGATCACGCCGGTTTTCCAGCTGCTCTGGAATGGGAGTTACTTAATGCTAAATGATCAAGGTTGCTGTGGGATGCTTCCGGGCGTCGCATATCTACTAACTGTTAACTCCAGGGTTACTTGCTGTATGCAAGTATTGTTTATGCCACTGAACACAGTAAGTTAGGCACCGCTATGGCCTTCGCTGAATGTTTCTTTCATACAGTTTGATACTCTGAGCAGATTGAAAGCCATGCTTTTACAGCAACCCGTGCCCTTAACCTCCGCTCGAGAAACCTATGATCTTCAAGTTGCAAGGACCTCGCCCGAGATACAGGCACTCATACGTACAAACTGCTCCATTCATTTCTCAGAAATGGTTAGTCGTATCTTCAACATGTCTGATTCGAGCGGTATTGTACACCTATTTAAGACCATAGGGTCCGGACTGTTAAGCACCTTTCAGACAGTCCTCGGAGTAATCCCAAATTTGATACACTCCGTATTGGGAAGCGTATTTGGAGGATTCCCGCTCATCCTGTTCCTAATTGCAGGAATCCTGATTGTAATATTGCTGCTACGCAATGGACGGCCCACTTCCCGAGGGAATGGTGAACACGCTCCTGGAGCGGAAATACCGTGCACACATGGTACAACTTCTGGGCATTTCTTGCCTGCGAGAACTCAATGCCTCCTGGTTTCTATCATTTAGACCAGTCTGGGTAGACTGCATCTTACCTGTTCTTCGATGCCTGTTCTGCGGAGAAGAATGCACGTTGGATCTCTGTATAACATTTCCATCGGATGCGCCTCCGGACACGGATGCAATGCTGGACCCCATAAAGGCCCATGCTCTGCGTTGTCCTCAGCGGCTTCCAATTCTGATGAACGCATTACTGGAGAATCCACAGGTGCCGTTTGCTCCTGCTGGGTTAGGTGACTCCTCCACAGGCACCCAGGTAACAACTGCTGCACAAGCTGCCGCAGCACCAACTGTTGGCAGTGCTACATTCCATCTATGTGCGATTGACGTTCTCTGTGAGGCGTTGGATTTGTCGTCTGCAGCAGCTAAAACCGATAATACTGAACTTCCCAGCCAGGACGTTTAATCTCGAATTGGCTCATCGCGTCCTGGGAAAGAATTCGGCTTCTTTGCTAGTTTCAAAACAAACGATCTAAATTTGGAACATTTTCTTACATTGACACTTTCGCCTGAGAAAAGCATGGCCTTCTCCTGCTTATGGTAATGCAATTTTTATAGAGAGACAATATTGACTTTTTCAAGTGGCAACTAGAAATAGCTGAATTATAACATTTAAAAAAAACACCTAATTTTAACTATTTTTTAGAACCATGTTTTTACTTGCTTTAAAAAAAATATTTTTAAATTGTCCAGATTTTAAGTATGGTCATTTTTATCCAATTCGGAAGAGGAGTGGGTGTTATATCCCGCATAGAGGCCTGTTCGTACATGCCCTAAAATGGACGTATTCATATTTACCCTAATATGGTCATATTCGTACTTGCCCTATTATGGTCATAGCCGCATATGCCCAATTATGGTCATAACTGTACATGTCCTATTATAGTCATGGGCCCTTATATAGGCATGATATTTCACCTACATTGGTCCCAGCTAGTACACAATGAGCTCTGAGGGCTGAACGTTATCTATCCTGTGGTTTTGAATACAACAGGGTTTTTCCCAAACACAGCCCACACTGTACTCATTAATTATGCATGGCTCTCTAGGAATACACCACGTGCATAATATGTATGTACAAAGTTCACCCCTGACATCTTCCTCATGTCCAATACAAACCATACTGAGGACCGAGACTCTTTAGGGTATAAACACACCACATCTTGCCCCGGTAAGGCAGAGGGAACCGAGACTTCCATGCTGACACACTGACCAGAGACGCTGAGGCTCCTGCATGCAGTCGCTCCAGCTGACAGCGGTCTGACACAGCCCTGACAGGGTGTCCAACTCGAGACCAGGACGGTGTCCCACACTCTCTCTATTCAGGTATGGGGGTTCGACTAAATCCTAGAAGGATTCTTGGCTCTTAGGCTTTTAGACCTACACATATGCTAGGTACACTCAGGTACATCTAGTTAGGCATCGTAGGAGTACGCGCACTTGCATAATGCTTTTATATTCATGTATGTATTCATGATTATTGCAATATGGTAGAACTGTTCTATCCCTTTGCTTTTATCGTATTGCTGATAATATATCTCTGCTATTGTCTGCTGGTTACCGCACCACATATATTTTACACTAGAATAACAACTGTTCAATAAATACTTATTGAAACGCCCGACTGTTTATTCTGTGTAACTCTCTGAGACAAACCGAATAAGTGAGCACGAGTGACTGAGCGAAAGGTAGTACATTGTTTCCACGATTCTGAGGGAATCAGGGTTGTCATGATCTAAGGTTGCCAGAAACTAATCTCTCCCCGATAAGAGGAGACACTAGTGGCACTGCGAGCTAGCTAATGCAAACTAGGCTAACATATACGGTGGGGGTGCTCAGAGGTAGTCTGCCACCAAGCCCGCAGTATATGTTATCCAAACGCGCAGGTCCTGCAGGGGTACTATAGGAACTACACGACAATATAGTGTTTAGTGGTTCTCGACCCATGCACGTATGCCTTCTTTACATATGACATTGAAACATCTATAACTAGGACTAGGCCTTTGTCCATGACAACTGACACTCATGATCTGTGATGGTGTCTGCAATAACAATTGCTCCTGTAAAGTGCTGTCATCCTGCATGGTTGTCCATTGGTGAAACACACTACAATCAGGGGTTTGCCTCAGGTAGTGACATTTTGGGACATTTGGGTTCCATCAATCACTGAGTACCATATGATACACACTTTGTTGCAGCAGAACACAGCAACACTGCTAGCTGTGCTGCACTGCACTCCTTAAGTGTGTGAGGACAGGAATGGACAATTAAGATGTAGATATGATGCAATCCTGCCTTGTCCATTTTATGCAGTGCACTACTTCACATTGGCTTGCTGCATTGATTGATTTATTGTTTTGAGTTATGGCCCCATGTTAATCAACAGCTCAGACAACATAAGTATTACATGTTGAGGCTTACATCTAGTTGAGAAGGTGTGAGTAACTTAATTTTTTAATTGACTTTCACATAAAGATCACACACAATGAATGAGTTCAAATATATATTTCTATGTTGATAAGTTGACATAATTTCTGTCTATTTTACCATCAGGGGATATAGTTTAGCTAAAGAAATTAGCCACAATCTGGTCATGTCTCGCCGACCGGCAAACATGTGCTGGATGTCTCCTTTGTTGCCTTCATCCTTAGTCATCTCCTCCTTATATAGTGGCTCACAGTCCCATGGGACATTTGTTTTTACAAAGATGTTGTGCCATATGGCACAGACGGGGATTATTTTGCAGACCATAGGGGGTGAGTACAACAGTTTTTCTCCTGACATATCCAGACATCTGAACCTGGACTTTAGGACTCCAAAAGTCCTCTCCCAGCATTCCTCGTCTTTCTGTGCGCCGTAATATACCCTTTTTCAACCTCCATCTCGGGATGGGTGAATGGGGTCATGATCCATAGCTTCAATTCCTATATTTGGTCACCTGAAAGTACAAAAATATAACAGCAAATGATTATGCACATTGTAACGGAGACATAACTGTCCATGTGTGTTATGTATGCTGACAACCTCAGAAACCTTTCTTACAGTTTTGAACAAGACGTGTTAGATACTGCTGACCATTGGTTTACACATGCATCTTCAAGTTCTATATGTCATTGCAAATGATGACAATGTCCTGATACTTTGGACACTTCTACATGCTGACTTTCATGTTTGGGCAGTAGATTACTATGATAGGTATTTTTATACGTTCTTGACCTCTCTATGTTATTTGCACTAACTGTATGTGCAAAGTGACAAACCTATGATCAGATTCTCTGGCATATATTCACCCCTAGGTAGGTTGCGACAGTGCCAACATGTTTGACATTCACAGATACATTTGTCCTTTTGATACCTCTGATGTCGTTGCTTGCCTACATGACAATAGCACAGCCTTTGATTTGTTCACTTAATTCAGCTTAGCTATTAGCTTAGTACATGTAGTGAATTTCCAACATAAGACATGGGTCCTTATATATTTTGTGGTCTACCAACAGATAATGCTTTTTGGAAGGCAAGGTGTCATGGTGATCATGACTGACACATAGGTATGGCAATGTAGGCCGTATTTATATACGACAAACTGATGTAGATACAAGTAACTTTCTATATCAAACCTAGATACAACACTTTAGGATTTCACATCAATGCATGTAAGTTTGACTTGTAGCTGATTCAGTGCTTATATGCCTTGATTATGACATCATTGGACCTGAAGGTTAACCAGACAAAATCATTCGTAATAATAGCTGGGGGTAGCGTCCGAGGTAAAACGCCTTATCTTCATACGGAGACGGGGAAAATTGAGGTGGTTGAGTCTTTTCCCTACCTTTGTGTACTTTTCAACAAAAATCAAACCTGGTCAGGGTTAGTTGATGGAAGGGCCATGGGTATGGAGAGGAGCCTAATAGCGCTAAAGGCATTTATGTCTAGGATGAGTGTGAAACCTTTAGCTGCTATTAAACACATATATCACGCGCAAAACTAAGTCTGCGGCTACTTATGGGGAGGGTGTGTGGGGCATGGCTCATGTTGATTTGCTACAAGCCATTGAGAATAAAATGTTTAAATCACTGGTCTCTCTTCCGCAGTCTACTTCAAACTATATATTACATATGGAGCTGGGCTTAGCCTATATTATGAATGTAATTAGACTTGCCCCAATCCTTTTGTGGCTTTCTATTTGGCCTTTTTGCCTTTAACTCAAAATATAATAAGAGACTGCCTGAGACTAGAAAATTACAAAAGGATCAGATGGTTAAACTATGTCGAGCTAGAACTGACTGCGATGGGGCTGAAAGATCTATTTAAGGATCCAATGGCATTTAGGCCAATGTCAAGACAATAGCTGGTGGATATATTTATGCTGAAGGCTCAATACACGCGCAGGGAGAAGAACTACAGGAAAAACTTGGTCGTTGCCTATCAACTATTTCCATCTATGTATGAAGGAGGATACTTTTACCTAGAGGAGGTCTCAATACCCCAACATAATTTTATACTACTGTGGTTCCGTTTAAACCTGATACCCCTGATGTTAGGGTTTCCAGCAAAAAGGTTTAATCACCTAGAATTGACCAGCTGCCCCTGTGATATGAATTCTGCCCAAACTGATCTCCATCTACTATTTTTCTGTGGATACTATCATAGGGAAAGGAAAGAGTATATCTCACTGCTTTTAAAGAGGCATAACTTTAAACAATGTAGGGTCACATTGTTTTTCTTAAAATCACTCCCCGACCATCTAGTTTGCTTCTCGGTAGTGTCATTTTTATGGGCCTGTATGAAAAAAAGAAAGCCTCTGGGATTATAACTGTTTCTGGTATGGATTGTTTTAGCACCCTATACATTTTTAACTATAAATTGTATTTTATCCCATAGTTAATCTGGCATCTGTGCATGTATATACTGAAACTTAAAATGAACTCTGTAATCTTTTTTAAATACGTCTTTTATAGAAATGATGAACTGTTACTGTATGTTGTCTACAGGAGTTACTCATAGTTTATTGCTATATTATGTACTTTTATGATCTTTTCTGATAATGATCGAATAAAGTTTCTCTAGAGCTAGACATCATTGATGTGGCTAGAGAGTGTTGAGATTGGAATTCTGAGGACACTGTGATACCTTACCCTGGCTGCATTTGATTCTATGTTAGTTACTGGTGTATGACATGTTTGACAGCATATTGACTGAGTTTGTGAGTTTTACATTGATGGACTCAGATGCAGGTAATGTTGTCAACTTGCACAGCAAAACTGGTTATCTATCACATTGTTGAAGTATGTCAATTTGGGTTGATAACTATGTGTATGATTGGACCTAGACTGTAAGAATGGCTGAGACATAGGTGTACTTTTTGTACTGTTGGAATCACATATGTACCAGAAATTTCCATTTATACATGAATTGGGCCTACACTTACATTGCATGACACAAATGGTATTTACTACTTCTTCTTCCAGTATTGCTCCAGATACTTTGATCAACATACAAGTTCTCTGTGATGTGTGAAACATTTACTTAAGAACTCAAGATTGCTCCATAAGCCATTATTGGAGTGAAACTTTATTTAATACCGAGACTAGGTACACCAAGGAACATACACTCATCTCACACTTAGCTAATATGTACCATTTGTACTCATTGACTTTGCTTGTGTACCACATGATTTGTGTATTTATTAGTTAACCAGTGCAAATTATGTGGTTCTGTCCATTCACACATTGTGAGTTGACACAATACTTCTCACAGTTGTTATTTTACTAATAACATTGCAGGATTAGTGAGGGAATGACACAATGGAACATCGTCTATATGTTGGAATAAGTTATTCACACTATGTGCACATGACACGGCCTCCTTAGTCAAACAAAGAGATGGCTATTATGTCGTACATTACAACTTCTTACTTAGTATGATGTATATTTCTGCCTTCCTTGCCAATGAGTAGGCCATTCCCATATCAGCCATTCTGGAATCGCTCATTTGGCCTACTAGATTCCTTCTTCACCTCATGAAATTCTCTCCTCTTCACTGCAGCGTAGCTGGTAAAGGGGGGAAAATAAGCTTGACAGCACCACCCCATCTTAATCTTCCTCTTCTGGCTACCTCTCTGAACATTTACTAATTCAAAAGTGTCTGCATCACACACGAGCCCTAACCCTCATGACTCGACTACACCGCTCAGAAAATGTCAGCACCCTAGAAAGCCACCATAAAATCACAAACCAGAACCATGCCTTCCTACAAATCCCCAAATACAAATCATTTAAAAAACTTATATAGACAGGCTTTCTCCATCAAAGCCACTAGATTCTGGAGCTCCCTGCTCAGAACTCTCTGTCTTGACCCATCCTATCCGATTTCAGGTACACACTAAAGATGCCCCTTTTCTAATAACACCTCCATGCTCACTGCCCCTCAATTACTACCCAATGCTCCACCATGATCAGTTATTCTCAATCCATGGAATATAACTCGACAAACACCTTCACAGATAAATTACTGTTAACACTGAAATAACTACGTTAATATGTGCAGCAAACTTGTAATCATTATGATCGCCTGTGGATGCGTCTACTAAGAGTGTTCACATACTTCCAGTGTGTAACCATCAATATTTAACTCCTATGTGCTTGTTACCCTAGTGATTGCCGGATGTAACATGAAAATTGCTGGCATAGCATGTCCCTGTAGCCACCATGAACCCAGAAATAATGAAAGCACTATGATTGCCACCTATTTACTATAATTGTAATTATCTGCATCAAATGCTCTGAACAGCACTTAACTCCGTGGCTTCTGAAAAGACTCACCTTAGCTTATACCAACTACAAATAAAAATGAAAGAGCCAAAACGACTGCACATTTCCCTAAAGCATGCAGAGGGGATACAGCACAGAAAGTAGTAAAATGTTATCTCACACAGGATATATCCAGCGCAGGCTGCAGAAAAGGTGTGTGATGCCCTTAAAATAAACATTGTGCAAGGGTAAACATTATTCACACCGAGAATAGTCACTGCAGAAATGCAAACGGTACTTGCTCCTCTGTAATACATAACAAACACTGCACATATTACATTAACTCAATATTTCATCACATAGAAGTCCAGGATCAACGACACTAAGGCAAACATTTGTCTGATACATACAGCTAAAGCACAGTTAGCAGCAGGTTTTGTTGTAAATCATGTACAGATATGTGTAAGCACCCGCTAACATCTTCCTAAAGCGTGGAACGGCCTCTCACTCACATCAGAGCCTCATCCTCTCTTCTCGAATTCTGAAGGAAACTGAATACCTCACTTTTCAATGAATCAACCTACCATAGGCAGGGCTAGGCTCACACACCTGCTCAACACCGGTATACCCTCAAGGGTGATGGTGCAGTTTACAAATACACATAACCAAACAAGTGATATTGAACCAGCAGCTTTGCACATATTTCTACATAGAGAACTCCTTCATCACAGATAAGCACAGTGTAATTATTCTTCATCCATAGCCAGGGGGGCGCAGATGCCTCTGAAAGTACATGTAAATGAAGATGGCCTGGAGGTGCGGCGATGTTTATTTGCTGCATTTCCAGGCGTCTTTATTTACGTGGGGCCGGAGGCCAGTGAGTGTGCTGCTGTGGGCTCGGCTGGGCTGTGTCTGGAGTCTTATCTCCAGCACACCCGAGTTTTTGACAGGTCTTTAAAGACCATTTGCATATTTACATACCTTTGTAAACTGGTTACCGAGGCTTAGTTTTTTTTCTAGTTCCAGTACCCCTTGGGCCCCCACTCTGCCTATTCCTTACATTTGTGTTTTACAATTACTACTGTAGTGTGAAAATGCATTTCATGAAAAGGAATATAAAGTAGCTTTGCCAATAGAAAAATGCCAGCCACGTGTTGTTTAAAGAGCCTGCATAGACCTTGTCTTGACACTAAATAGGGTTATAAATTTAAAAAGTATGTATTCATTTGTAATGTGACTTTTCTGTCTTTGTTCCCTTTAATTATCAGTCATGAATCATTCAGGCCACCCTAGAACATAATTAAAAGTGCTTTCTATTTATACTTGCGGTTCAAAGTAGGCACAGATAAGTGCTGAAAATACTTTGGGTGACTGTTTATTTTTGTACTCTCTGCCACATCAAAATAATGAGCTGACAATCCTAATCATAAGACTGGAAGTTTGTTTCAGGATCAGCACATTATTTATTTCCTTCACCACCGATCCCTGATTAATGCCATAATAGCAATAGTTTAACTTATATCTGAAACCCTATGCCACTGTCAATAACATGCTGATTTACTTCAAGTGTCTGGGAATGCTCCCTGCATTCAAACAACTCACTCCTCATTCTCACCCTTCACTTTCACGCTCACCCTGCACTCACAGCCAGGGCCGGACTGGGAAGCGAAACCGGCCGTGGCAAACTGGTCGGCCGGCCCCCTTGAGGTGGGGAGGGGGGTTGCGGTCGAGCTGTTTGTTAGGGCCGGTTTCGGATGATTTTGTTACAGGGGGCCGATATTGCCGGCCCCCGATAACAAAAACGGCCCCCCAGTAGCCCAAAACCGGCCCCCACCCTGGCGGCCCACCGAGGAAACGCCCGGTGCCCGCTACGGCCAGTCCGGCCCTGCTCACAGCACATAGTTATGGATTTCCCGCATTTGCCACATAATCCATCATCTGCTACATAATTTGCAGATTTAAAAAAAAAAAAAAAAGTGTTTCTAGCTCAAACGGTTCAAAAGTTACTAAAAATGCAGCAACATATGCTACCTCGCAGTGGAAGGCCCTTTCTAAAGGTTGACTGGTCACCTTTCTGTTGCTTATTGCTATATGTGAGTGTTAATGTGGTACTTATGAGAGGCAATAAAGGGCAGGACAGTGTTAACAAATGTAAAAATTGCAAACTAATGCAGTAATGCTGTTACAAAATATGCAGCATTATGCAGCATAATTCGTCTTTGCTTGCTGCAGAATTTAGTCAACCATGCTGCATAATTTGGCCTTCTCCTGCCGCATAATTCCAGTGGCACTGTTTATAGTGCTATGAGATCCCAGCCTGTGGCAGAAAGCACTGTGAATATGTAAGTCATTATTTTAAAACAGTATTTATATACTCTAAGCTAGGCTGCTGCAAAATGATGCAGTGATTGAGATAAAACAAGTTCTTACAAAATATACTTTTTAGTAATAAATAATCAAACTGTATCTAATGCAGACATTTTTGTAAGTGTCCCCACTTTTTCAGATCTCAGCTGATAACACGCTTACATTACATCTCAAAAAGAATAAATCTTTGCCACCATGAAGCTTTAAGCAGAGCCACTGGAATTATTCAGCAGAAGAGCACCACATTATGCAGCAGGTTTGACTAAATTATGCAGCACAATGCGCCACATTTTGTGGTTAGCATTACTTATTTATTTTGTCACTTTAACTCAAGGTAACGCTGTCAGGGGAAATATTTCACCTCATTAGTACCAGTTTAACACCCAAATACAGCAGTAAGAAACTACAAGATTACCAGTCAATCTTTGCAAACGGCCTTCCACTGCTCCGGAACACTTTGTCACGCTGTAAGTAACTTTTGTTCCATTTGAGCTAGAATCAAGATTTTTTTGTTGAAATCTGCAGATTATGTAGCAAATTCAGTAAACTGATAATTATGTGAAAAACACTGCAGCTGAGGAAACTCCAAATTCCAGTGGCCCTGGCTTTAAGTGACTCAACAAATTAATGGCTGGTAAGAAGCCTGGTTTCTTTTTTAACTTTCTGCACTACCACCACACCCTTCGATTTCAGGCAGAGGCTCCTCAAAGTCAGTATTAACCATTCAGGGGCAGTTTTTTGTGAAAGCTGAGTCCATGGGGTGGCAGGTAGAAGGCCGGCAGGGTTGCATTCAGATGCAGAGCCCTAATCCTCTCGATCCCTGGGGCCTCACAGTAATGGTCTAGGAGATTGAGGAAAGGAGCGAGATTCATAGATATTGTCAAAGAGAAGGCCCAGAATAGGGAGCACTGTATGGGGACTCATTTTTATGTTTACAAATGGCCAGAGACCGCTTCTTCATAGAGATACCCCAAAGAAGTGGACAATATAAGTGTTTTTTTTTTTTTAAAGGGACATTCATTAGTGAAGCTGGGACTGCTGCCAAGTGTGTAAGTGGCCACTGCTGGTTATCATTAAGGAAGCAGATGCAGCAGGACAGGGGCCCAAGGATTTGAGGGGCCCACTGCATCACAGTTATGACTGTCTACCTTTAAAAAAGGGGCATCAGAGCTTATTTTCCTTTCAAGCATTAGGACCGAGGCGATCCGTCATGGTGGGGAAGAGGTAAAAGATGCAGGGGAGATAGCCTGCTACTCAGGACTGCAGTTATCATTAGTGCAGCAGGTGTAGTTGCATTGGGGTCAAAGAGTGTGAGGGGCTCAACACCCCAATTATGGGGAGCAGTTTGTTTGGGATAATATCTGTTTTTGTTTGATGCATTTGCTGTTTTATAAGTCTCATATTTAGTGCGATTCATAAGCTATAGAAAAAGTATTCCTGAAATCATCTCATAAGCCCCGCTCCCTGCACGCAGCCATGTCCCACCTGCTCCCCCAATCCTTGCCATAAAGTTTTGGAGGGGGGCCCGATCTCAAAACATTTTGCTTAGGGGTGGCTCGGAGTAAAAATGTTTGAAGACCTCTGCTCTAAGCGGACCAGATATTGAACAAGCAGCAGCGCACACATTCCTCGTAGAGAACTCCTACAGCACAGAAAACTGTTGTGTTTTTTCTGACTGAGGGAACATTACACGAGTGCAGCTTCCCTCTAACACAGAACAAGTACAACATGTACAGATCTGGATGAACGTTCTACTAAGCAGAACAGATATTGAACACACAGCATTGCACATATTTCCTCATAGAGAACTCCTGTGTCACAGATAACTGCTTCAGTGTAATGGTTCCTCATTCAGAAAAGGCACAAGTGTAAGCTTCCCTTGGGCACAGCACAGGTACAGCATGCAGAGGTATGTGGAAACGTCCCTCTAAGCAGAAACAAGAAACAAAGCAAACGTTCCCTTATAGAGACCTCCTGTAGCACAGATATTTGCAGTGCAGTGGTTCTTAACCTTTTGACTTCTGTGGACCCCCACTTAATCATTACTGTAACCTGGGGACCTTAAGTGGCTCATTATTGAAATCTAGATACCCCCAATGAGTCATTACTGGAAGCCGGTGACCCTGGCCTAAGCATGTTCGATGAACTAAACCGCAAAACAGTACACAAAAAATTCAGAAACAAGCATTGATCATACATGTACACAAATTATGAAATATTTTATTTCATTGACAAACAAGTTTAAAAAAATAAAAAATTTAATGGAATGACTTAAGCTTTTTTAAATTCAATACAGAGCACTTATCATCCATATTATACTCTGCATGATGCACTTACACTGCCCCATATGTTCAAACTGAGGATACTTAATTCATTTTTAGCCTCCAATTTCAAATTCCTTCTGTAATGTTTTGTCATCCAGAAAAGGCACAAGTGCAAGCTTCCCTCAGACATGGAACAAGTACAGTATGTACAGATCTATGTCCCGCTACTCAGAACAGGTATTGAACAGGCAGCAGTGCACACATTACCTCATTGAGAACTCCTATATCACAGATAACAGCTTCAGTGATGTTTCCTCATTCAGAAAATACACAAGTGAAAACTTCCTTTGGGCACAGAAGAGATACGGCATGTACAAATCTGTGTGAATGTCCCTCTAAGCAGAAGAGGCATTTATCAAGCAGAGTTCCCTCATAAAGAACTCTCACAGCTCCGATGAAAGCAGTGTGATGTTTCCTCATCCAGAACAGGCATAAGTGCAAGCTTCCCTTAGACACAGAACAAGTAGAGCACAGGTGCAAAAGCCAATGTTCTGCGCACAGAACATGTACAGCAAAAACAGCACAGGGGCACGCTTCCCTCAGACGCAGAACATGGATAGTAATGACATCCACGATACAATATTCCTTCATAAGCATAAACAGAAACTCAACTAGCACCAGTGCAAGAGTCACGCACATCCAAAACAGGCTATGTGCAGAGAACATCAGAACAAGCTTATTACACAAATTACAGTCTTTTCACAAGCAGCAGTCATGCATGACTGCCCCATATGTAGAAAAGGCATTCCATTAGTTAAAACATCAACTTGTGAAATGCTATACTTTGCCTTAGCGTAACTACAATGACTTTTGTCATTTTCTTGCTAACAAGATGCACCATCTTTCTAAAGCATCACTCTCACATCTGGCATTTTAAATGTAAAATTCTCAAGTAGCTTGCTCAGCTCAAAACGTTACATTTTGCATCATCTCAAAGGCTGAATGTGCACTATCCGATATTTCGCCCTTGCACCTTTTGAGCTTCCCTTTGGTTTTGGCCTCATTATGTTTGTTGGAGCTGCTTGTATGCCAATGTATACATTTATCCTGCATTTGTGTGCTATAGCATTTATGCTCAATGGGCGTTAGGGGGTCATGTATGTTATGTTCTTTAACTATAGAATGTGCTGTGGTCTCCTGGGGGAAACATCCATTACAACGCAGTCATTACAACGACCTACCTTTACAACGCAACTGTTACAACGCAACTGCCTTTACATTGTATGCCATTACAATGCATGCCATTACAACGCATGTAACTACAACGCATGCCATTGGAATGCATACCATTACAACGCATGCCATTGCAACGCATTATAAGGTAAGTAATGGATTTTTTTTAGTATTAGGGTGGGTATGGGTTTTGGGGTACATGGGAATAGTACTTTTTATCCCTACACTATCCAACACTTTCCCTACTGTTGCACTCACTGGAGTGGGAATAGTAATTTTTACCCCTACACTATCCAACACCTAGTAATTTTCCCCCTACACTATCCAGCACTCACCCTACTGTTGCACTCACTGGAGTGGGAATAGTAATTTTTACCCCTACACTATCCAACACTTACCCTACTGTTGCCCTAAAAGTATTATGCGCTGTAATGGTATGCGTTGTAATGGTATGCGTTGTAATGGAATGCGTTGCAATGGTAGTTTTTAAAAATGCGTTGTAATTGCATGCGTTGTAACATCATATATTCTCTCCTGGTGATGGTTGCTGGGTTCTAATGCAACCTGTGCCCCCAGAGGCTGTTTCTATCTACTAATAAAGGAGGTTTCAGTAGCTGTTCTTGTGTGAATGCTGAGATATGGGTGGAAGAGAATACAGGAAGACGTTTTGCATAAAAAGGTGGAAAGTTATCAATCACAATATACATTGAGGCACAATGAAAGGGTGATCAAGGGGGATAGGAGTTTCACAGAAGGTATGTGGGTTAGAGTATGTCCTGGAAATGTGGTGAAGAAGGGGTTCTCCAAATTGCTTGATCCTAGGAAGGTGATGAAAGCACAGGGACATTTATTATTGTTGTCTGGTAAGTGGTAGAATGCCAGAACAGTGGTGAAGTGTTCTGATGAGGAGGAGCGTGAATGGCTAAGAAGGACGGGGGATTGTGAAGACGGACTTGATTTTGGTGAGAGGAGACATTGAAGAGTGGTCATTCAAAACAAAAGCCATGTGGCATAAGGATTATATGGGAATTTAATAGATGGTGAACCACATGTTCAATAATGTTATATTGTGCGTTGTTTAATGATACATTGCGTGTATTTCATTTTGTTTTATTTTTTTTGTATTAAGATAAGGAGCTATGTTATGTTATGTTCTGTAACTATAGAATGTGCTGTGGTCTCCTGGTGATGGCTGCTGGGTTCTAATGCAACCTGTGACTTTGTCTCCTGGAGAATAACGTTAGAACAGAGGAGATAAGGACAGTTGCAGAGGATTTCCAGGAGCTCCCAGAGGCCGTTTCTATCTACTAACAAAGAGGGTTTCCTCTTATTCTGCTTGTCCTGTCATCCCAAAAACTTGTCGTCCATTTCTAAGATTCACACACTGTTTTCCTTTTTGTCAAAAAAACATTTTCACACTTCGTGTAGGGATGTGAGCATGGACATTATTAAGGGGTTGCCAGGGGTTGCTGCTGGGACCCCTTTCATGCCCCTTGTGACCGCTAGCACAGCATTTGCGATCCCTATCGTCAGCAGCAGCAAAACCAGTGCCAGGAACAGAAGCAGCTCGTCCTTATGGACATCGGTGGGGGCTTCACTCACCTTGGTTTTTGTCAATTTTTAAAATTATAGTAATAGTGAATAATATTACATTATTCACTATTAGTATAATAAAAAATGGAGTACAAGTAGTTAGAATGCGACCAAGGGTGGCTCCGACGTTGGAGCATAGGAGCGTTGCTCCACTTAAGTTACCCCCCAAGGATAAAAAATAAAATGGTAATAGATTACCATTTTATTTTTCATCCTCCCGTCCTGAAGCTCACGTCAGGATGGGGCAGTGACCTCTACTGATTGACAGCAGCAGGGAGGAGGGTGGGCTGCGTTTGCACTTTTCAAAGTGCACATGTCGATTTGGCCGGCCATCTTGCAACGATCAGCCAGACATGCGCACTTTGAAACCTCTAACCCGGCTGTCTTAAGACAGCTGCGTCAGACTCCAGTGTCCTTGGGAGTGGCGAGTGAGGCCGCTCCCTCCAATCAGGGCACTGCTCTCACAGCATGAGATCAGCGCCAGGATTAGTGCCCACACGGCAGCATCTGGTTGAGAAGAGGTCCGGAGCAGACGATGTCGGAGGACGTCAGTTAAGGTTCGTTTTTTGTAATTATTAAAATATTTGCACGTGGGCACCCGCCCACACCCATGTAGATGCCAGACGTCAATGAATGTGACTTTCCCTAACAGCTAAGGCAAGTAAAAAAAAAATGCTTTTAAATGTATGTATGTGGTGTACGTGCTTGTAGTTTTGAGTGTGTTTATGTAAGAGAGAGAGTGTTTATGTGTGAATGTGTGTGCATGTGTGTGTGTGTAGGCAGTGTGTGTGTGTGTGTGTGTGTATGGGTGAATATGTGTGTATGTGTAAGCGAGTGTATGTGTCAACGTGTATGTGTGAGTGAAAGTGAAGGTTAAAAGGCATGTGAAGTCACTTCCGCTACCCCTGGCATTTTGGTGAATTGACGTCATAGATGTGAGCAGAGTTCTCAAACAATATAAGGCATTGGTACAGCATCCCACACATACAAAACAAATACAGAATTCGTGCAATCACGCCTCAAAAACAGACCACCTATAGTACTATGGCCAGCTTGGCTCACATATAGAATAGTTACGACACCAGTGAATGGTTTCAACACAGCCATATTAGATAAAGGAAAACTCCTTTATGTTTGACTTCCGGGTTCCATAGCTGTTTCCTAGACTCTGTTCTCTATTTCACCTGTCAGCAAACCATAGACTTCTTGGAGCGCCGTTGATAACCATTATTCTTACCTGTGCTTGAACCCTTCTTTCCTTGCTTATCCCAGCTTGTAAATGAAGGCGTACAGATGAACATATTTTTTAATTACACCTTATACAATTTGTATAACATTTTATATAATATTTTGTCAGACAAAATACGTAGCTGATCACGGCTTCCGACAAAGCTATCTGTGGCAAAAGAGAGAAAGTACTGAATTTGGCATATGTAAGCAGGCACACGGAGAAAAAATTGAGTTGGTGAATAGAAGACTGTGAGGAAGCAATAAAAAAATTGAAAGCCATCCCTACCAGCAATATAGCATCTGATAGAACAGTAGTTTCTAGCATGTGTTTCGCTCACTGAAATGTCTTCTTTAGTAGGTACATCACCTCTACAGTATATACATTTGGGACAGTTCAGGATTGGAGAGCTCCATTTTGGGCAACTGCCAGGGAACACCTGTCCCTGGGGCTCTTCTTTTTTGTGATCACAAAATAAGTACATGCATTTTTATTCTACCTAAATTGCAAAGGACAGAGTTATTTTCTTTCCACATTGATGGAGAATTCAGAGAGGGGCTCCCTGGCCTAATAGGGACCTGTGCTTTGGCCCCATGAGTTATTCCAGGTGTTGTGGTCAAGCACCCCTCGCCAGAGGAAGCAGCCAGTCCTGCCCCCCCTGGGTCATGAGTCTTATCATCTAAGATCTATTATCAGATAAGGAGCATGTTTACAGGAAACTGATTTTAAGCAATCAATGTAAGTTTTAGGGTAAAATTTACTAGTCACTCGGGGGCTTATTTACAAGGGCCTTGCGCCACTTGTAAATCTGCCCCTCGGTTCTATGACCATATCTCCAGTTGGTCCCATTTGGACGATTGTTTTTAGTCTTTAGAGTCAGCACCATTGATCACTTTTGTTTTCTCCATTGGTGAGACCACCCTGTAGCTCACCAAGCTTCCCAGCCTGGATTGGCCATGGAGTATTGTTCTCATGTGCACCCATATTCTATATCACCTCCTGTACATTTAGCTGAAAAAGGTTCATCCCTGTTTTTGACAGATGCACCCATCTGGCATAACATTTCTTAGCTCATACACGCTTAACCTTCACCCGTTGCTTCTCTTGCACGTCTCCATATGAGGCAAGGCTAACTCCTTCATCTTGTCATTGCTCCAGTGGTGGCGGCAAAAACAGCATGTAGTTGCCGGCCCACCCTGCGCTTGTCACCAAGCATTACTAGGGCTTGCTTCTTATTTCTTCAGTGGAGGTACCTCTCCACCTGGTCAAGGCATTGCCCTGCAGTAAATCCTCAGGAGATCTGGCTTCCACCCTTCCATGAAAACTCTTGTAACTGCCTTGATTAGTGTGTATTGCTGTACTAAGTTTAGGGTACTGTCTGTTCCTAGTGCTTAGGAAATGTCCCGTTCTGACTCTATACCCTGTTGTAGGTATGTAACAATACGGACATTCAAACCTCTTTGTCACTTCAATTCAAATTTTTGGTCAGCACATGTCAAAAAAACAATGTCACAATAAAGAGTGTCATAAATGAAGGAGAACAAAAAAAGTGCAATTGTCTTATTGTTCTTCTGTAGTTTGATTTTGTTCTGTCTAAAACAACGACCACTGTCACCTTTCACCCCTTTCAAAGGAATGCTAGAAGAAAGAAACCAGTTACTAAAGCTTCCCAATTCAATTTCATCCTCTGTGAAATGATGCAACTACTTCAAGATTATCTACACGCTGTTTCCCCACTTATTCTACTTTTTGCAAAATGGGTCACTATCACTCGACTCAGTAGCAGTTTTGTTTACAGATCATTCTCATTTGGACTCATACACACTTATATTTTCCAAGCCCTAGAGATGTGGATGTAGTCAAGTCTCTGCTGAGAAAGGCAAAATAAATAGGTGTCTCATACCCCTCCCTGTGAGCTCAACTCATTTGAAAGAGAAGTGATATGAAGACAACAGACCTACCAGATGACTCGTTGGGAATAAGAGGAGCCTATCATACTTCGGACCACCCCCGTCTCCCCACCAAATCAGTGCACATAAAATAGGGAATTATGTTATTGGGGGTTTATTATCATCTGTCCTATTGTAGAAAATATGGATTAACATTGTCAATATTATTACATAAACTCTAGCAAAGGCAAACATAATCAGAGTAAGGAACCAAAACACCGAGCATTGTAGTTCCTTAGTGAGAATTCTAGCCTACATTCATTCTCAAATAGGTGTGAGCTTTGTCAAATGTTCCCGGCTAACTTTGGCACAACCCACATGATTGGGCTGCTCTCTTAATGTCAAGAATATCCTTAGTACTGGCATGCAGACATGTAGAGGGTCCTTTTTCCTCTCATACAGATACAGTGTTATATGTTCTTTGTGCCTGGCAATGCCATTTGCCTAGTGAGGATGGCATCACAATCCATTTGCTAAATTTGGGTGCCTGGCAACTCGTTGTTGTGTGAGAGCATTTAATAATCCACTACTTGGCTCGCTCACTTAGTGACCTTGTGCTGTCCAAGGAGGCGGGGCAACCACTTACTGTAGAGAGTTCATGCAGGGACTCAGTGTAAAAGCCATTAGCCATCAAACATTAGTAGATAATCTAATTATTATGCAGTGCACAATCTGTCAATATAATATTTAGTGAAGAAGCATTATGATAGTCATAGCATATCATTGTGACAATATGCACACAACAAAATACCATTGGGCCCTATAGGCTTGTAACCTAAGAGGTAGTTAGTGCATGTCTTTAAGACGGGTCCACTAAGTGAGTGATCATGTGTCATCTTTGGGTCACACAATGAATTACCTACTGAGGAAAGTCATCTCATTGGGAAGAAGGAGAGTAAAAACTAGACCATGGACAGGTGTAATGTATCCGCCTTCCTCCAACATCGTTATGGACTCCTTATTCCAATCCAAGTTGTAGAGATTACACCTTCTATTACTGTCACTGATAGGTGGATCCTGACGGCTCACTACTAATCTGGTTGATTAGTCCACCTCTCACCTCAACAGAACCAAATTATTTAAGGAGTTAAGGCTCAAGGATCTGAGACCCATCTCATAATCTAACAGGAGAGTGGACCCAGGTAGGTCACTAATGTAAATCTCTGCCCAGGACACACTCCATGAAAAGTTCTCAGAATACCAGAGGGTGGCTCCCCTCAGAACTCCATCCAGTCAGCAGTCCTGAGTCAACTCTCTTACACAACAACTTTCAGCCAGACCAGACTCGACATTCACAGCCACTCTGCAGCTTCTCGCTGGCGATAATATTTATTTTGAGTGAAAGCACACACAGCAATTTCACTGAATTGAGCAACGGAATCCAAATGCCCACTCAGCTTCAGGCAAAATTATAGCACAATACATCTGGAACCTAATTCCACTACTGCAATTTCGTTCTATGTCACAGACAACCCAAACTGCATCCATTCTTAGGCGCTACATGCGGACACACTGGTTTGTGACTTCTGCTGTGTGCTGAGGCTTGTTCACCAGTTTAGTATGATGTTTCCATCACTCTCAGTGCAGCTTCACTTGACTTATTTATGCCCTATAGGCTGACGCTGGAATGAAGTATTAATAGCCATTGACGACAACCCAGCTGTATTGTGCAGAGACACCTCCAGAGGCCACTTGAATATCTACATAATGTGGCTATGGAGTTGAAGAATATTTCACCACAGCCAAATATGTTCCATGTTACCTTGTATCAGAAATGGGTTCCCAAAATTTTACATTGTCCATTAAGTTCATAGACTGAAGGGCCCTTCAAACGTCTTATTAAAATAAATGTGGAAAGCCGGGGCCCGGGCGAAGTGCGCCCGCTGGCTGCTGCGACAATGCCAGAGACCCGGAGGCGAGACAGCACGATAGGGAGCCCCCCTGTGCCGCCGCTGGGGAGATTGCCTGG
Organism: Calotriton arnoldi; assembly: GCA_963921515.1. Lineage (NCBI taxonomy): Eukaryota > Metazoa > Chordata > Amphibia > Caudata > Salamandridae > Calotriton > Calotriton arnoldi. The sequence goes on from CAWUFW010004842.1 coordinate 495,558, forward strand.
GATCTGGACATTGTGGCAGGCGTGGGTGAATTCAGCAGCCGCCACACTTCTTTCAACTAGCGACCATGGGCTAGAGCTGCCGCCGGAGGACGGGTGTCTACTACACCGGGGCACCTCCCTTGGGCCTCCTGTAGTGTCATGCTGGACATGTTCTAGTGTCTCAGCAGACACTTGGTTAGTCAGTCACTTCCTCGTGAGAGTGGACACACATGCACCCCACACCCATCCATGACATGCGTCACGAGTGACGTGACCCTGCTAATAAAATGGCCCGGGTGCACATGCCCGAGGCCAGTTAATGAACCATACTCTATGTGTCGCTGTCACTCATTTTGTAGCATGTGGGCCCAGGGCCCACAATACTACACTGGCGACGAGGCAGGTCTGACCCCACGTGCCTGCTGAAAGGCACTCCATCGTACCTCATGGAGAGGAAAGGAGCCAGAGGATGCAACATCCCCCACAGTGCTGCCTGCGGCCACCCGTGACTGCAGAGGATAGCTCTCCATTGCCTGCCCTGTGGAGAAGATCGGGCTCGGAAGTGCGATGCAGCCCTGTGCCTTCAAAGAGGGGCGAACGGAGACTGTTCATCTCCTACCCCCATCAGTTCCAGTAGAAATAGGAGAGGAAGAGCACACTCAATGAGGCACCAACCCATGATGCAGCAGCTGCCTGATTCCAGTGAGAGCGAGAGTCCCCCCCACTTCGCCAGCAATGAGCCTGCTGCTGCGCTCAGGCGGTCACTGCTGTGATTAAGGAGCCCTGTGACCCTCACTGTGCTGTGACAGAGCGAGTCACCCTGCCACCCCTAAGCAGGATGCAGGACAGCCAACTGCAACTCCCGCCTCACTCCCTCTTACCTTGACAGCGTGAGGCATCAGCTGGCTTGGCGAAGCACATTGGCCCGTGTCACGCCGTCTGACCATGCTCCCCATGCGGCACCCCCGTGGGTATGAAGAGTGGGCCCACCATACAGCAGCCCTGAGAGCACCTTCTCCCAGCAGCGGGAGCCAGCGCAGAGCTCCCTCCACACAAAAGGCTGCCTGGAAGGTGAGGGAAGCCAGCGCGAGCAGCTCCTGGCTACCACCTCGTTTCTTCAGCCCGCAGCAAGCGAAAGGCTCCTGTGGCTTACTTGTGAAGTGGCAGCACCGAGCGGCAACGCTGTCATACCAATGGCTCCTGACCGGACCAAGTAAGTGATTCGGGGCCATTGGATGTACTAAAGTAAAGCTGCCCGGCTGCCCAGCATGATGCCCACAGTGCCCCCACTTACCTCATTGGAATGCCCGCAGCAGCAAGAGCAGCCTCCCCTCTGCATGTGATAGCTGCACAGCCCACAGTTTCAAGAAAACCTGCTGCGGCTGGTGAAGTACAGTGCTGCACTGCCACCTATCTACCCTTTGGGGTACTGTACCTTAAAGTACGCAAGTGAACAAAAGAAATCCCCCAACGAAGCAGATGTTTGCACAACGTACTGCAAACCTTGCGTTTATCTGAGAGCCTGCAGTGCATACCTCATTGTCGCATAGTAAAGAAACCCAACAAGCTCACAGCTGCCACCACCCATAAAAGCTGCCAAGATTACAGCTAAACCCCAGGCAGTGAAGCCATAAGTAGCCACGAAAAGTACAGCCAAGGTAGCGAAACCACAAGCAGCCAAGCCCTGCTAGTTCGCCAGCAAGCACACTAAGGGCACAAGAGGCACTGTATGCTGTGTGCCCCCCCCAGCAGACTTCTGCCGCCACCACAATCAAGAAGACAGAGCTACATGCCTCTGGTGGTGAACAACCACTGCCGCAAGAGAAGGTACAGGCATTCAAGGTGCCAGTAAATGGCACCAGCTTATCAAGGTGCACCTAGGCAAAGACAAGGTGCAGAGACATTGCAAGAGCCGCAAGAAGCCCAAAGCTGCACTAGCCCAGTCAAGCGTCAAATAGACAAGAGCAGCCGGAGCCACAGTCTGTCAGAGAAGGCTCAAGGGGCATTAGCCAAAGAGAAGAGACCGCCGGCAGAGAGAGAGAGAGAGATCGAGAGACTGTGTACCCCCAGCAGAGACCCAAGAAGCACAAAGCTACCCCAGCCAAGAGAAGCTTCAAGTGGCCAAGCAAGGTCTAGCGAAGGTAATGGAACCGAAAGCAACCAAGCAAGCCCCACAAAAGGTGCAAGAAGAACATGCACTGTGCATTCTCCCCAGTGGCTGTCTGATGCCACTGCAAGCAAGAAGAGTGCACCGCATGTCCCCCATGGTTAACAAACACCACCGCGAGCTAGAAGACGTACAAGCGAAATGCCAGAATAGGGTGACCACGGAGAAGTCAGAACTGCGTAGAGAGCTGCACTCAAAAACCTGACAGCATGGGCAGGTGCCCAGGAGAGAGAGACCTCTCCACAGAGAAGAAGAAATGCTGAGGGCAGAAGGGAGAGTCTCTACATATCCAGCGCAGCAGCGAAGTCCCACAGTGGGCCAAAGACAGCACAGAGTGTCTTTCCTCACACTGCCTCAAGACGGAGTCGCCAGTGGCCCAAGACAGGCAAGAGGAGAGTTGCACACTCCACGTGGCAAGCTGCCACCGCAACATGTGCCCCAAAGACATGCGACATGTGGCTGGACGCCAAATCGCACAGCAAGAAAGGAGCACGTCACACGAAGTGACCGACCCTGCCAAGTATGCCTGAATGGAGGCAGGAGCAGGTGCCACGACGGCGCAGACTAGAGGTGCAAGCACGACGCCCTTGAGTGAAGAAGGTGACCTGCCATCCTGGCAGAGGAGCACCGCAAAGTCCCTGGATCGGACCGGCAATAGGTCCGTGCAAAGAGGAGTGACAATCCCGTCACCATGAAGAACTGGATGAGCACAGGTGCACTGAAAAGACCAACAAGAGGAGAAGAACAAGGACTCGTACCGCCACAAGACAAGAGCACACCCAGAGACACCAGACAGCCACCAAGGCAGACCGACATCCCTGGAGATAGCGCAATGGGAGAGCCAAATCTAAGCCGCAGCTAGCGCGATCCGCATCTCTCTCCAATGCTTCCCAGTGGACTGTCCAGTCCCAAGCATCGGCATCCCTGCTCCTGACCGCAGATGCCACAGGTGAAGAATAGCCACAGAAAGATGAAAATATGGGCTGCAAAGTCCCTCCAGACATCCTCTCTCCCAGCAAGTTGCCACCACCTGTCGTCCAAGTTCAATGGCAACCACAACATCACTGCCATGTCCATCGCCCCATCCAACCAAGAAGCGACATCGTCACTGGAGTGGAACCTTTCACCTGCAGAAGAACCAAGAGACAGAGAGAGACCAAGTGTCCAGGGGCTATCCGGCAGTCCATGTCCTCCTGTGTCCTGTTGGCAAGCCCACCGACCATTAAGTCACACACCCGGGTGGCTGCCCGAAGAACATCGTCTGATCCTGTCAGTGTTCATGCAGCGGCCCCCAGGTGGCCCACAAGCAGCCCTGCACAGTCCACACAGTATCGCGGCATCCCCGCACAAGGGCCTCTAGAACATTCCTGCACCCAGAGATCCTCGCAAGAGTGATGGTCATGAAGCAACTCCACCGGCAAGGTACTGGGAGGCACCGCGGCCTCAAAGGATGATGTCCCGAACATCATCGCCATTCCAGCCACGGCCGATTAGGTCATCGAACTGCCCAGACACCTCAAGCAAAGACTCTGCAGCAGGACTCCACTGGCGCTCCTGATGCACCATCGTTTAGTTGACAGACACCAACAGCATCAAATCAAATCAAATATAACTTTATTCGGCTTTTAACTCATCAGATATAAAAACCATAAAAGCACAGTATTACAAAGTTATATATCATAATATCATACATTTAAAATACATTCCAAAAACAGACACTATTATTACATCAACAGCATCACCACCAGAGCACACAAGTTCATCCAGCAGTGTGCGAGAGGACATTGATCTGACGGATAGGCTGCCAAGGAATCCGGACTCCATCGACGCATGGTTCATGCCCAGTAGATCCTGGTTAAATTATGGACGTGTGCTGAGATGCTCGGGTGCCCCCAGCTGCACTTGTCCAATATTGTCCTGTGGACTGCCTCTCAGGACCAAGAGACTGTGTGGTGTTCTATGTGAATAGTTTGTTTCCAGAAGTTGGACTTTGTTTTATTTTGAATAAAGTTTGGGAGGAATGTAGTGTCCCCAGTGACACGTTCTAGTGTAACAGCAGACACTTGGTTAGTCAGCCACTCCGTCATGGGAGTGGACACACATGCACCCCACACCAATCCATCACAGGCGTCATGAGTGACGTGACCCTGCTAATAAAAGGGCCCGGGTGCACGTGCTCAAGACCAGTTAACGAACCATACTCTATGTGTCGGTGTCAATCATTTAGTAGCATGTGGGCCCAGGGCCCATAATACTACTCCTCTGACCCTGATGGAGGCATCTGCCTGGAGCTGGAGAGGGTGGGGCTGTGTTGGGCACGAGCTGCAGGGAGGTGAGCTCGGATCAGCGGCGTGGGAGTTTGAGGCCTGGGTCGGGGCCCAGTGCGTCGAGTGTGGGAGGACGCGGCAGGCTGGGCGTAGGGCCGGGTCCCGGATCTGGATGATGTGAATGCCTGTGGCATACCTGTTGCGACTGCTGGCTGGTGCAGGTCCAGGGGATATGCCCCTTGAGGCTGACGTGTCTGGGACTGCTGCCGCTGCTGGGAGGAGGCCTCCTGATCTTCTGGAGTCATGATATGTGGAGTGAATGAAACCAGAGGCCTGGCCTTGAGTGCGGTTCTGTGTCTGTGTCTGGGACTCTCCCTTGCCTGGGGGTGAAGTGTGGAGCTGCCCTCTACACAAGTGCTACCCAGCGGCGGGAGAGAGACTAGGATGGACGGCGATACTTTTAGGGGTCGTACTTTCCAATTACGATGCCGGTGCTCTGGAAGGGCCAATTATTTGTTAGGAGGGCCTCTGACTGTCGTCCTCAATATACTACATGTGAGGGGGCCTGTGGGAGCCAACGGGGTGCTATACACTAATTGGTAACTGTTCCTGTCAGAAAAGCGGTCATCAACCTATTGTGGTTGAGAGTTAATGTCGATGTGGTCTCCTAAGAAGATGGTTGGGTCAAGGTGAGGGTGGGGGAGTTCCTCCTTTTGGAATTAGTGCCCTCACACACCCTTGCGGGTGTCATGCTTCATCATCGGGCTGAGCTCCTCGTGGGGGTGGTGCTGCTGTCCCCCACGGGCCCCGCGAGAGGGCTCTTTTTCGGAGATCTTTTGTAGGAGGTGCCGCAGTTGTGCATGCGGGTGTGTGGGCCTTGTAAAAAAGTGTGTGAATGGATAAAATTACCTTGCCGGTACCTGAAAACAATTTTAGTTCGAGGGTCCGGAAGGTAAGGTTAAAAAGGTTTGGAATGGAGCCTCTCCTTAAAGCAAATGTGGTGGAGGGACAAGTATATTCCCGCTGCTCTCAATCTGTGAAAGTGATACAAAAGTGCAGTCTGATCAACATGTTTCGCGCATCAGGCGGGTCCCTAGTGGATCCGTGAGCGCTTCTTCAGGACCGTGAAAAGTGAAAAGAACCGTGGGAATCAGGGAAAAGACACCCTATAATCCCACCATACCTACAATGAGGTCAAGTGCGTTTCTTTGCGCTGGAAGGAACGTATTGGTCGTGTTCCTTAATCCCAACCTGGTGGAGACACAGAGACAAGACATACATAAGTGCAGAATAAATTGAATAAAACATATAGAATATGTGAGCATTCGATGGGTTTAGAATGCTGTCATAGCGGTTCAATCTCCACTTAGTATACATAGCATGCTCAGCGTAACATGCCGTAGTAATCGTGAACAAGTACACGTGTGCATGACAGAAGCCTGCACACAATTACGGCCAGTGTGAAATGAATATTCCCACAGGCAGTGTTGTTACCATCATGAGGCATATTTAACGGTGACACGTTATATCATGCATGCATCAATTCTGAACACCCAGGGTAAGTGTCAAATGACGGTCAAGTAGAAAAGGCAGGAAATGCCTGTGTGATCGTGACAGTCCGTTAACGCTATCTGACATTGAGCGAATAGTGGCTGATACCTACATCCGGTATGTATGTGCTTATGGAAGTCCGTGCATAATAAATAACACAGAGCGGTCTGCGGCTAATGTCTATATCTGTGCGCCGCTCGTAACGTGTATAATCGGTAAAAAAATGAGGATAGTGTGACAATGTGCGCCGCTCATTGTATACATAACAGAAATATCACATGGTAAATAAAGGCCGCCTACCCCTCTGAACGTAAGGATTGGCCTCGCCGGCGAGTACTGCGGTCGCAAAGAGCCAAAACTGTAAGTGCGAGAAAGTAAGTGGAGGCTAAGTTAGCTCGTGTAGTATGTGAGCCAATGGTGCAGTAAAGTTACCTGAGTCCGTAGTGGAGAGCAGCCGGAATATACTTACAGTGTGCCTCTTGCTTGATAGCCCGTTACCTGCCCTGCCGATCAGGATCGCCGGTGGCGTGAGGAGAAATGGTTGCCTAGTTATAGGCCGTTCACTTCCTGGAATTGGAAGGGCCGTTGTGGGCGTTTCCCATAACGTGGCTTCATGTCGGGGCAAAGATCGTGTTACTGTGGCCGCCATATTGGACAAGGGTTCACTTCTGGTTTGATAGTGATCATGGGCAATACAAACAAAATGATGTTACTGTGGCGGCCCTCTTAGAAAGAGTCTTGTATGGTTCGATCGTGCTAATGGGCAAAAAAACACAAATCGAAAACTTCCTCTGAACCGGACAACAGCATAAACGCTGGGGAGATACATATCCCAAATTCTTACATCAGCAGAGCCACGAACAGTGCGTCTTGGGGATGCTTGGTTCTTTTTGCCTCTAGAACCAGATAATGATATATGACTCTGGATAAAAGACAATTTATTCATTTATTTTTTTACTGATCCGAACATTCAAATAAAAATCACAACCTACAGAAAATTACGGACTTTTTAAGCCCTGAAGAAGTCCCATGAGGGACGAAACACGTCGGCAGTCTTGTCCATTGTGCGTCTGTATTTTAAAGAAATTGTCTATGGATCAAAAGAATAAAGACATTGTTTTCTACAATCAAAAATACAACCCTTTTGCTCTCTTATTTGGGAAGATATCCATCTATACTTCTCATTGTTTTAGACTATGGACAATAATTTCCTTTACAAACTGTTTATTTGCTATTTTTGAGTGCAGGGCCATTTGTGTTGAATTGATTGTGGTGGTTTGTATACCGCTTTTATGGAATGCATGTAGGTCACATTCCAGGCCAAGTGCACCGAGTTACTATCACAATACTGAAGCCACGATACGTTGTAACGACTGGTGCTGGATTTCTGTGCTCTGGCCTTCAATTCTGGGCCCTTAAATAATGTATATGGAAATGTTGAAATTCCTTTAGTGAGCAGACACTCATGAGGTGCTCTCATACGTTAGACAGTGAAGATGTCTCTGGCCCCACTAAGTAGTTACAGTGTCTTTGTGAGGCAGGATTTGTCACTATGGTATGCGGGGCGGATACTGGAGAGGTAAGTAGTACATCATATGGTGGACCCCATACTGTCATAAAGCCCTGGTCTGATGGTGTTATTTATTCTGATTGCACCAGTCATGTGATTAGAACATCAATTCCACCCAAGGAATGTCGTCATTGAGGCCCCCTATGTTGCTTTTCAATCGAAAAACCCACCGTTGTTCTTGCCTGAATAGTGTATTGGTGGCCCAGTTGGGGTTAGATTCAATGATTGTCCACCTAAGGCTGTCCGGGGATGGTTTTTCTCCAGAACATTATTCTGTAACCTAGTACTTGTTTTTCTGCAGTGAATTGTGCTTTTATGCTCCCCAATGCGGATTTTAACCGGTCTGGTAGTCATCCGTACATACCTCATCCCGCAGGGGCAGGTGATGAGGTATATGCAATTTTTTGTGTTGCAGTTCGTGTGGCGTTTCTGATGCCAAGGTCTTGCCAGACCTTGGTCAATCTGTTTTGATGGTGTGGTCAGGGGACAGACAGAGCATGTCCCACAGGGGTAGTGTCCTTCTACTGGTGGTAAGGCCAACGGGGGTGGTCTGACCTGCAGTTTACCCTTCACAGACTGAGATAGGACTCACCCCTTATTATTAGTCTGCCCTTGAATAGTGGACTTTGCTCAGAGGGCTGTGCATTTTCGCCATCCAGGGATCTTACTCCTGGACATTGCTTTATCGTGGGTGTAGTGGGGTGGAGATCTAGGCGTGACTGGCTAAACTGCCATAGTGCCTGGTAGGCCTGGGTTCTTGACCACTGCCCACAGTGTTGACTTCCTGCACCATAGCGGATACTTGGTTTGGGGTTGGTGGGCCACGGCTGGACCCCAGCATTGCAATACTCCCAGTTGGTGCTGTGAAACCTTGCGCATCCTCCTTTGTGTGGTGACTGGCGGCCCAGGAGAGGGGTGCTCTTCCCTCTGGTAGGCGTGTATATTGGAACTGCTTTATCCATGATACCTGTGATAACACGGAAATCTCGGGGTAATCTCTCTTTGGAAATTTAGAAATTGTGGCACCATTACCTTTAATTACCATTAACCTTGTTTCCGCTAAAGGTGATGAATCTTGGCCACCGTATTTTGACCAGAAGAGCTCTTTCATAAACATGGGAAAATAATCAAATGCAAATAAACATTTTAGCCAATAATGAGAGTTGTGAGTAGTTTTAAAGGGATTTATTTTCTAATTAATATTTAAGATTCTCTGACTCTTCAGTCATTAGTCAGGTATCAATCAGCTTACAAAAATGATGATAGAAAATTAAGTTAGTACAGAGCATATCATAAATTGCATACAGCGCATTCCATAAGGAAAGAATCCCTATTCTAAGAAAATGAGGCACTAATGATGTCAGTCAGAACTCATGAAGAGTTCAAGAATAGAAGCAATAGTGAGATTAGCATGAAGCTAAATCAATAATTAATAAATGCAGAATCTCCCATAAAGAGAAATAAAGCATAGAGCAAATAAGCCTTGGCAATGCCAGTTAGTCAAAGCATAAAATTGGGGATTTTAATGAAAGTCAGAATGGACAAACCTGCATCTAATCTGCCTTCGTCTGCCTCCATTCTGCTCTCCATGAAGGCCTGCCCTCTCCTTCCCTGCATCTGAAAAATCACATCTGCTCTCCTCCCTTCAGTTCTGCATCGAAGTCTGAAACTCCTCTGCAGCTTCCTGTCTCTAAATCTGTCTGCAAGGGTTCTGAAACTCCTAAACTAGGAACGCGTTTATATCAAGTAATAATGTTACAAAGCATGTGGCATGATTTCGTTCTGCATCCAACTGGAATTCAGCATTCTCCAAAAGGACACTTCCACCTCTCTGCAGTCTCACTATGTCATGTATCAGACAGGCGAAGATCCTTCCCACAACATATTCTGCATCTTATTTGATATAACTTCATCTCCCAACCTTCCTTTAAAGAAACATTTTATTTCTGACTAAACACATAACATGAGCTGCAAAATGACTTTTAAATCAGACAAGAAACACTAAACATAACATGATAATGCACTTTTAAAATACTTGTGTTTTCTATTCTCTCTAAAGCAAAGAATGAACAGAGGCTTTGTTTATACATTTCCAGCAACTAAATAGATAAGGCGCCGAGGTTACAAGCTGTATATTATGCCAAAAGTTCTTCTTTCACAAGAGAGGAAAAATTCCTTTGCTTATCTTGAAGGCCAACTGAAACGTACAGAGCAAGAGCTAAATCACAAGCTGTCTCTGTGTTTTTACATTATAAAAAGTTATGTTAATTCTAATAAAATTTATATTCTACTAATGCACATTTAACACTTTTGCAAGTTAAAATCACATTTTCAAAGTGAGAACAAAATCTAAACTAAACACATTTAAGTCAAGCTATAAATTATTTGTACATGGGTTACATAATTTTTTAAGTAGAAAGCATCTGACTAAAGCCTGTGAATATCAAAGCTTCATGTTTTCACTTTGCAGCACCAAATGTCTGCGTGTCACTTTTTAAATTTTAAATGCAGTTTCATATCTGAAGCTCAAGGCAGGTTTTCCATCAGTGATGCTAAATTCTATGGGAGATTTTCATGCTCTTTCAGTCCTCCCTCTGATGATTTTAAATCATCACACCTTTGAGGATGTATAAATCATCACACCAAGATCATTTCGCATGTGAAATCTTTTAAAGAGCACCCCTATCATTAGTTGAATCAATATATTTTTCTCTACCGAAAATATTCCTACTCATCTTTGGTGGGTGTAGATGTAGTAATTTAATTAGTAGGCCTAATTTCTATTGCTTGTATGAAAGAACCATTCTAAAACTAGTATGATCAGTATCACTTGTTATTACAAAAATTGAGCACACAAAAATTTGCATCTATTTCTAAGGCAACTCAAGTTTTGTCTGTAATCAGATAATATTTAGTCAAGCTCAAACGTTCAATGCAGAGTTCTGTAAATAGCTTCTTAAAACGGTTAGTTTTCAGCAGATCAAATTTCTAAATAGACAATCCTTAAACCTACTCCGTGTTCTTCTAAAAATGTTATCCCTCAATCTTCTTGTAGCATTTTCTCTGACACTGCTGGTGTTTCCACTGGAAGTGGAGCTGTTTCATCAAGGTGACACGGGACCCTATGAGCATGGAAGGCATGCACCCAGTTCGGAAGGCCACCATACTTCACAACAGTCGTTGTGACCAGGATCACTTGGAACGGGCATTTCCATCTTGGTTTCAACCAAGCCTTCAGAACATGGCTCTCGATCACAACATCATCTGTCAGATCGAGGTTTTCGCACCGTTCATTATGTAGATCTCGGGCAGCAACTGCAACTTGGTTAGGAACTGTATGCACCACATCCGCCAATACTTCACAGCAACGGCTTATCTTCTCATCTGCGATTGTCACAAGTGCTTTTACAGGTTCATCATCAAGCCACTTCAGTGATGTTGAGACACAGAATTTTGCAAAGCGAGGCTCTATGGTGTCTTTGTGTTGTTCGATTATGCTTGAAACTTCAGGTCGATAGCTACAGTGCAATCCTTGTTCAATCTGTAGTTCTGCACACATCATTTTCCAGAACTCATTGAAAGAGTGGTACTTTTGATCTGATTTCAGAGAAACTGGCAATCTATACCTGGAGATCGATTTTTGCAATAACACATTTGCTACCATGTGGTTGTCATTTCTTCTGGTTGTGTAGGAATCAGGCATTTCGATGATGTTCTTTTGCATTCTATTGAAGGGACCTTCTAATCTTCCTATGTGACTTAATGTAACGTGTGTTCTTTTCCCTGCATTCATTTGTTGACATGTCACATCTCAACGACGCTCTTCTTCTGTAAGCTTCCTAAACGTTTGGTGGTAACTATTCTTTCTAAAGAGATATTTCATTGAATCCCACTCTAAGTGTGTGTGTCCATGCATGTATCATTTAATTGGAAACAACAAACTGTCTGGCAACACTGGTCTCCCATCAGCTGACATTTGGATGTCATTTGCGTTTTTCGCAAAATCTGTTCTAATCCACCCTTGTTGTTCTGCCTCTGAAACATTTTCTTGTACCACTTTCAACTCTTCCCAAGTGTACGCTATTAACATCAACATTGAATAGACAGTGTCCTTCTCAGATTCACATGTGAAATTTCCCTTAAATGTATAGGCTAGCAGGACACAATATTGTGCAAATGAATAAGCTTCTCAATAGTGAATCCCTTTTCAGCGGTTAGACTGCATGCTATGGTAAGGGCATTCAATTTTGTATTTTGTGCTAAGGTAACTTCTTGAAGCCATGAAGCTTCTGAAACATAATTCATGGTGCACACAGCATATGCTGCTCCTAATGTGCCATTGTTATCTCTTAAGCATGGGCCATCTACAAAATGGACATGATCGGGTTCAATCAAGGGTTCATCATTAGTGTCTAACCTTGGCTTTAAGCATTGATCCATGGCACCTAGACATTCAGGTTCAGCTTCATCACAAACAATTTCCTTTACTGGCAGAAAACTCAATAAATTTGAATTTGGGCATGCTTTGGTCACAAGATTTTTCAGCAGCAACTCCACAAAGTAAGATACCATTTCAGTTACTGGACATTCCATCATTATATTCTCACCCTTTTTGTGACTGAAATCAACCGCAGCTACTAATTTAAGGCAGCTGGGCATTTCTGTGACGATAGAGTCAAGCGTTGTTGGGAAACCTGTCACAGACTTTTGAACATCTTCATGGTTTGGAACAGGCACTGAGAGAGTGCAGCCCTCCCTCTCACTGCAAATTGGTGTATATTCTTTTAAATAAACTTGCATCCCTAGTGCCAGGGCACAACACACTTTCTCTTTCGACTCTAGGTTTGCTTTTATGCAATTGTTGACTCATGGAAGCAGATCAGACGCATCCTTGTGTTTCAGCCTCAGTAAAGGCTTAGTCACTAGGGAAAGGTTTGGTGTCGACTGTCTACAGTAGGCAACCATTCCCAAAAGCATCCTGACTTCTCTCTGAGTTCGAAGTGGATTAATCTGGTGAATTGCTTGCACTCTCTCTGGTGACACCTTTCTAGCTCCTTTTTCAGTCATGTGTCCCAGATATTGATCTTCTTTTCGGCAGTACTCCTGACTATCCTCATGTAATGCACTGTGATATAACCCTAACAAAAAATCAATAACAGTAAGCCATTCTTCAGTACGTGCAATTTGAAAAGGTATGTTGGCTGGATTCGGTACCATAGGACAACATAGAACAATTATGCTGCTAATCTCCTGCACTATTCTGTACTTCTCATAGGGTATCTGTAAACCTGTGATCAGAGAGGTAAATGAACTTCCAATCAATTCCTCCAAAAGTCCCTCGCTCAGTTTATCTTCAACTACAGGTAAAAATTCCTGCAACTGTCTCTTGTGTCAACTTGTATGATGGTGTTGCTGAATACATGACATCTGATTTTAATTTGACTAAAGCTGGTTCTGCACTTTTTATTAATCTGGCATCTTGAACTCACATACTACTGGGTTCACGAATTCTTTCAAATCGGAGGGTAATTTTTCAACTATCATTTCTGAAACCAATACTACAACTGTCTCTTGTTGGACCATTTTAAACTGTACATCCTCATCAGGAGTCTGATATTCAACATCATCCTGTGTACAGTAAATTGTGCAGTTTAACTTGCACCACAAATGTTTTCCTAGCAGGTAAACATTGCTTGAGTCACAAAGAACAAATTGATAACTTACCTCACATTAACCTAATTTTGCTATAACCATCTCTAAAACTGAATTTGGAATCTGTCTGTTTAGAACTCCTACAACTTAGGTCTTTCTCCCTAAGTAAGGTAGGTCTGGAACTTCCACTGTTCTCACAATGGATCTGGTAATATCAGAAATGTTGGGGCTAAAACTGTCACTTTCAAATACAGCAGTCTGTTGAAATGTGTTCTGATTTTGGTCCTGAAAAGAATTCAAATTTGCTTTGGACAACTGATTTAAGGTAATTTTAGGGTTTCCCATATTTTGTGAGACCATCTGGGCTTGGAGAACTTGTCATTGGTACCTGTTTTGGATTTGATATTTGCATTTGCTGAACTGTCACATTTTGAATCTGCATTTCTCCCTGTATTTGTGCATTTCCATTTACTGTGTCAGGTATAAGTCTACACTTCCTCTTCCAGTGCTCAAATCTGTTTCAAAGATGGCAAAAGGTCATTTTCTTCAGTATCGCGATATCCATAATCAAATTTGGACCAACCAAAACTCCTCTACCTCTGTCCGGTAAAACACCAAATCCTCCTTGATCACCTTGTACTCCTGCTTATGAAACCACACCTTGTATCTCACCTTCATTCTTTGCAATCCCATCTATCAACTATCTTTTCCAACCCACCATACTTTGCTGAATGTGCACATTTAAAATACGTGTGTTTTCGATTCTCTCTAAAGTAAAGAATGAACAAAGGCTCTGTTTAAACATTTCCAGCAACTAAATAGATAAGGCTCCGAGGTTACAAGCTGTAAATTATGCCAAGAGTTCTTCTTTCACATGAGAGGAAAAATTCCTTTGCTTATCTCGAAGGCCAACCGAAACTTACAGAGCAAGAGCTAAATCATGAGCTGTTTCTGTGTTTCTACATTATAAAATATCGTGTTAACTCTAATACAATTTATATTCTACTAATGCACATTTAATATTTTTGCAAGTTAAAATCAAATTTTCATAGTGAGAACAAAATCTAAACTAAACACATTTAAGCCAAGCTATAAATTACTTGTACATGGGTTACATAGTTTATTAAGTAGAAAGCGTCTGACTAAAGCCTGTGAATATCAAAGCCTCATGTTTTCACTTTGCAGCACCAAATGTCTGCGTATCACTTTTTAAACCCAGTTTCATTTCTGAAGCTCAAGGCATGTTTGCCATTAGTGATGCTAAATTCTATAGGACATTTTCATGCTCTTTCACCTGTGAGTCCATTGAAGCCAGTTACACCCCGAGCTTCCAACTGCTGAGGAATAAGCAGGGGGCCATAAAGTCGAAGACGAGGGAACCCTCGTCTTCTCCCTGAGGGTCCATGGAACATAAGGATGCCGCTGACACCTTGATCCACTCACATTTAGATAAGGTGCTATCTGCTATTGCTGAAACTAAGTCAGCACCCCAAAAAGACATTAGTACAGAGTCTAAGGGCCAGGGCCTTCGACAGGCAGAACACCGTAAACTGGTGGATCGTGTCAAAGGGGTGGAACACTTAGTCAGCAAACTCCAACCTGAGCAGCAAAACATGTCTCGCAAACTGGATGATCTTTCCACCAGGGTATGTACTCTTTCCACCAGGGTATGTACTCTAGAACAAAAGGCCAAACATGCAGAAGACTGTAACCGCCACAATAATATTAGAGTAGTGGAGCTCCCTGAGGGTACTGAGGGAACCGACATGGTGACTTTCTTGGAAACTTAGCTCTGAACTGTTATAACACCCAGTCACTTCATACAGTTCTTTGCCCTGGAAAGGGCTCATCATATGCCGGCCTGGCCGGTGCTGCCAGGATGACTCCCTCGCCCTGTGGTGACGTGACTGCTGTATTATAGGGAGTGAGACATTATCCTCCAGCGAGTACGAACCAATGGTCCATTTGCGATGGACAACAGTAAGTTGCTAGTGTTCCCTGATTTTACTGCCGAACTTTAAGCACAACTTGTGTTGTTCTTGAAAGCCAAGAGGGCCCTCCGTAAAGAAGAAATACAGTAGTCACTGATTCTGCTAAATTATGGATCATCCTAGATGGCAGTACTCACCATGTGGTCCTGGCTGGAAGCCTATAAAGCAGGAACGCTGCTTCCTAAATCTCGATCCCAGACTGAAGCTTCTGCACAGAAACCTAGGAAACAGCTCAGAGGGACATCTTGGAGGGCCTCCTTGAGGAAACCTTCCTCCCGCTCACAGAGAGCAGGAGTGAGTTGCGGCATTGCTTGCTGTAGAGGAGATAGCATCAACACAAAATACAGATGTAGGCACAGACACCTCTTCTGCCCATAAGTCGTTGGTTTCTGACTCTGGGGGATCGGTGGCAAGCAGAATGGACCTCCCAATTGTGACCCCGCAATCTGTTGAGGAGTTAAGTTAAAATGTTCCCATGATACTCTATCGGATTCTGACCCACGGCCGTGGGCATATGTCTGCACTGTGACAATCTGTACCACTGGCGGGTCATGACTCTGTCTCTGAGGAGCAAACTGGAGGCCACAATTATGACATACATTGGAATCCTAGTCCTGGGGCTTGCCGGCGGCCTGCGGGCCCCGGAGGACAGTAACTGGTTGACATATTGGACTCTGGGCTGGGGCGGAGCTTGAGAAACCAGTCCTACTTTACCCGCCCCCAAAACGATTGCCCCTAGTAGGTGTCTGGAGGTGGCTTTCTACTAATCATGTTGTGTTTTCTACAGGTTTGGGCGGTCAGCCATTGCTGGACTGCCCTTGGGTGAGGAAGTTTGTAGTTGGGATTTTGTTTGCCTGTGCTGGGAGTCGAGAATTGACCTGCTGCTGCTAGGAGGTGGGTGGGGTTGGTGGGGGAGTATTTCCTGGATAATCTGTTCTGCTTCACGTTATGGGAGATTCCACAAATAGCATAACCTTTGTGTCCTGGAATATTGGAGCGATGGGCTCTGCGTCCAAACGCCACAATATTCATTGTTACTTGCGGAGGCAGGGAGCCCAGATAGTTATGTTACAGGAGACACATCTTACAGCTGAAGAGACTGCCCACCTGAGGTGCAGGGGTTGGGGACAACTTTATGCAATTTCTTAGTCCAGGGGGGCATTACTGTGGATACGGGCGGGGACCCCTTTTGAACACATGCACTCTATTATTGATAAAGACGGTTGCTATGTACAGGTTAAGGGTAGGCAGTTGGGCAGAGAGGTCACCCTGGAGAGTGTTTACGCTCCAAATCTAGACCTGGTGCACTTTCCCCCGTAGTTGTCCTCCCCCTTGGGCTATTTGGGGACAGATGATCTTATTTTGTGAGGAGATTTCAATTGCAGAAAGGTTACTTTGGATAGATCAACACCTCCGATGCTTGAGTCGGCAACATATAAGATCTCAGAGGGATTTAGGAGCTGGTTGGGGCAATGGGAATTGTCGGGCTCGTACGTGACTACTCATATTATTCACATCTTTATAGACTACATACCAGGCTTGATATGTTTGTTTGTTCGTCTAAACTTAGTCAGTACCTGATCCACATTGAACATTTAGGGCACACATTGTCTGACCACAGTTCACTGTTATTAACAATTCACCCCTTAGCGGAACGCCCAGTGGGACCCACCTGGCGCTTTAACCCCTTAGTGTTAGCAGTTTCTTACTTTAGAGACTCCATGCAGACAGTCATCTCCGGCTATTTTTAGTTTAACGGGAAATCGGCCACTAATGTCCTTGTTGAGTAGGATGCTTTTAAGGTGGTGTTGAGAGATCACTGTATGTGGCAGTCTGTTGGGGTTAGAAAGGAACTGAATGGGGAGCTTACTTCACTCAAACATCGCCTGCATGAATTAGTCAATTGGGCATAGACAACGGGATCCAGACATAGCTCACAGACTTTCGGAAGCAAAACAATGCCGCACTTGAATGCCTACTTTGTCACAACTACAGGGATTATTTTCTAGAGTGCATGATGAAGAGTATAGACCGGACAGACTTTTGGCCGGGTTGGGCTGCCTGGAGTTGAGGGGGACACCAATTACACAGATCTTATCGAGCAGGGCACACTGCTTTATTCCTCTGGGGCCATTAATACAGTCTTCCAAGAGCATTATGAAGCACTCTACCGGCGGCTGGAGACTGTCCTGCTGGAGACCTTGACCCCATTGCCCAAGCATACACTCCACCCTGTACTTTGAGAGGCACTTGGAGGCCCTGTGACAGTGAAAGCGATTCGGTTTGCCATCAAAGACATGGCTACTGGAAAGACCCCTGGCCCAGATGGGCTGGCAGCAGAATTCTAAATCACTTTTGCCACTGCTCTGGCCCCTAGATTGGAGTCTCTGTACGCTGAGTTGGTATGCTTGGGCTCGCTGCCTGAGTCAACTAGGGATGCATTAAGACGTTGGGTGTGCCCACATCGGAGTTTCGCCCTCTGTCCATGTTGAATATGGACTTCAAGATCCTTAGCAAGGTGCTGGCCCTGTAGTTGCTCTCTCATATGCTAAACCTCATTCACAGTAACCAGAATGGGCTTATACCAAACCGGTCCACCTCCCTGAATCTTCGTCAACTGTATAATGTCTTATAGCATTAGGATGTTCTTGTCCAAATGCCCATATCATGTTGGTGGACCTTGAAAAGGCTTTCGACTCGATGAGATGGGACTTATTCAAGGCAGTTATGCTTAGGATGGGGCTGGGAGACGGCTGGATGAATTGGGTTCATCTTCTGTACACTAACCCCACAGCGAGGGTCAAAATGGGTGGTATCATCTCCACCCAATATGAGATCCACTGGGGTGCTAGACAGGAATGTCCCTCTCTCCCTGTTTGTTTGCCTTGGCTATTGAGCCACTGGCGGAACTTTCCGGTCAGAGAAGAATGGGATATGTGGTATTGGTAGAGGGCAGCAAACATATTATATCCTTGCATGCTGATGATTTGTTTTTATATCTGGCGGATGGCCCACTGGGAGTTGGGAATGCACTGACCCTATTGAATGAATTCTCTACCCTTGCTGGACTTCTGGTTAACAGAGCTAAAACGCACTTCTTCCCCATGACGGCAAGTGCGATACAGCCATTTAGTCTGCCTCCAGGACTTACTTTGTCACCGGTGTCCATTAGATATTTATGAATCCAGGTGTTTCATCCATTGGATGACCTTCGAGAAAGCAATTTGGGGAAGGTGCTTTGCTCCCTCAGGCCCTGTGTTCAGTTCTGGCGATCTTTAAAATTACCAGTCATGGCTCGAATGTTTGTCCAAGATGATTATGTTTCCGAGGTTGCTATATTTCTTTGTTAATCTCCTGATCAAGATAACGCCTGGTTAAATCACTTGGATACTCTAATCTGAGAATTGATATCGGACAGGAGCCGCAAAAGAGTCTCACTGGAGGTTCTCCGGAGGCCCCCAGCTGAAGGGGGCCTAGGTGCCCCAGATTTTGTATTATATTATTTGGCGGCCCAGCTCTAGGCGGTAACCCAGTGGCTGGATGGAGCTCATCAGGAAGAAGTGAGACCCATTGGACTGGCTGGTAATCAGGGGATTTTGTTAGCGAAGCACCTGAATCCAGCAGTGGTGATTCCAAGACCCAGAGTTTTACTGAAAGTTGCATTGCAATGCTGGCAGAGATGCCTATGGAGGACTGCTGAGACTCCTTTATATGCCTCGGCTTTACCGTTGGTGGGACTCCCACATGGGGACATCCCATCTTCCTTTACCAGACAACAGTTATCTTCCTGGATGACTGCGGGCCTAGTTACAGTGGGCGACTGTTACCAATTGAGAACATTAATCACATTGGAAGACTTGGCGGCGCAGTGTGATTTACCCCCTGGCCAATTCCTGACATATAAGTCTTTTATATTGACATTTGGGACTTGTGGTCTGATAGCCGTCAAAAGCCAGAAACCCATGCTGTTCTTCAGCCACTGGTGACAATGGGCACTGCGTGCCATCTGGTGAAGAGGTTCTACAGAGCGCAATTGGAGATGGCTATGGCGCCATTGGCAAGGACGTGGGGGAGATGGGGAGCACTGCTGAGACAGGAACTCTTGGATTCTGAGTGGAGTGCGGTCCTGACATACCCCAAACTCATTTCCAGAAATACAAGGTTAAAATATGTCCAATTTAATTATATGCATATGATCTACTTGACTTCTCATAGATTACAGGTCATGTATGGAGGAGAGCAGAGGGCTTGCCCCAGGCGTATGATACTAGGGGCAAATTTTTGACATATGACATGGAGCTGTCCAGGACTGCAACCATTTGGGACACTGTAATTGCCACACTCAACAGGGTACTGGGCTGTACCGATCTTGTGCACAGCAGAATTGTGCCTTTTGGGGTTGTTCCCCAGACCAAAGGCGCGTAGAGTCTGCACCAGATTTGTTGACTTGGCACTGGCCAGGGGACGGATAGCCATGCAATGGCACTCTGGGGTGGGCACAACGGTTGCGATTTGAATGAGAGATGTTACCATGTGGACCAGGAAAGAGCATAGGGCTCTGATTATGGAAGATGCACGAGGGAAAAGACAAAGCCCATTGGCGGGACCCTGGGCGGAGGTGTTAGAGGCCTGGGACTATCGGGGGACGACTCTGAGGGAGTACTGGGGGTCGAACCCCCTCAGAGAGGAGGGGCTGAGAGCCGCCCTCGAGACTGCTTGAAAGAACAGCAGGTGTTTTGACTGGAAGGTGACGAAGACTCTGGCGACGTGCGTGGAGTCCCCCTTCCGTGTGCGGCGCAGAGACCCAGATTAGACGACATCACTTGCTACCCATTGGGGAGGGTCATACCCTGATGAATAACCTAGATGCTTGATGAGATTACCTACAGATGGGATACTTTATAGCCCCCCCTAAACCCAGTGTGCTAGAGCATATGGCATAGGACCCATGGAGATGTGTGCACCTCTGTTGGGTATTGCGTAATTAACTGATGTTCAGACCACCAGGACTATTTTGTTTTGTTTTAATTTTGTTTATGTGGGTTATCTTTTGTGTCTTATGGCATTGGTGTTGGAGAGTCCCTGAGGAGAGCAGTTCATGATAGCAGAGAGAAGAGTAGACATTTGCACTACCTAGCTAGGCTGGTGTTAATATGAGGTGACTAAATGATGTTAACCTGAAACTGGTTAATAACAGCTATGTGTTCATTAACAACACTATTCCTTATACTATGATTTGTGCTACCCACAGTGACATATTATAACAGTACTTACTATATATTGCTTTGTGGATAGATGCAGCAGTCAAATGATTGGTAGACTCACGCATATGATTGAACTATGTGCATGACTGCTTATATTTAAGCTGTAGTATCATTGATAAATGCCAATAAAAATATGTTTTAAAAAAACTCAAAGACTTGCCCCTAACTGCCATAGAAGCCATACGTCTCTTCTCTGGGCCACATACCATAATTTGAGATTTCCCAAAATGTGTTGCTAAGTCCAGGCTACCCATGAACGAAACAAAGGATTCTACCAAGCTGCGCAAAGTTCTCGGAGTCCTAGCCAACAAGGTATGCAGACAGAATATCAAGTTGGAAATGTCGACTTACACAAATATCGAGTTGAAAATATCGTGATACAGAAATATCGACAGCAAAAATATCGTGGTCAAGAATATCGACTTTAAGGTAAGAAATATCGTTTAAAAAATATGGAAGTCATTAATATCGTTTTCAAAAATATAGTTGTTTTAAATATTGATTTTTTAATTAGTGTTATGCATTTTTTTTTGATAAGCAATTTTATTGTTTTGACAATAAACAACACCAGCAAATCAGCATTGGACAATGACGATGACAGATTACAGCCAAAGACATGCACCTTCCATGATTTCGGATCCCCTAAAGTTCAAATAGATATGTAAATTACATCCACTGCTTGACTATCCCATGGTACCCCAACCATTTGCCCCATACCCTGCGATAGTTTTTGGGACAACCTCGCGCTTTGTACATGGTTTTTTCTTGCGTAGCGCACCAGTCCACCCCCCTTCGCCACCTCCCAGAGCAAGGTGGATCTGGACACTTCCAGGATGCTGCTAAGTCTCGTTTAGCCACTACCATTGCCATATTGAAAAATAACTTTTCATTCCGAGACCCATCCAGCCCATCCATAACCCCAAGGAGAGAGTCTCGTGGGTCATGAGGGACTTCCCACCCCAATATTTCTGTGAGCTATTCCTCAATGTCACCCCAGAACCGTGCCAAATTGGGGCATGCCCACACCATGTGGAAATAATCAGCCGGGTCATGGCCACACCTCGTACAGGAAGCGCTCGGATAAAAGCCCGCCCAATGGAGGCGTACTGGGGTCAGGTAGGCGGCGTGCAAATAGTATAGTTGGACCAGACGGAGTTTGACCGATGCAGTAACCGTCTTGGGTGCCATGAGAGCATCGCGCCAATCCTCCTCATCTAGAGCACCCACCCACTCCTCCCACTGGTTTCTAAGCCGATCCAGCGAGGTCAGGGTGTTGTTAACCAGTGTCCGGTAGATGCAGAAAATACCCCCCTTCCCCAGATACCCCAGCATAGTCTGCGCCTCGGGAGGGCTGTACTCAGGGATCCTTGTGTCATCCGGAATGTGTACGTGGAGGGCATGTCGCAGCTGCAAATATTTGTAGAATTGTGTTGGGTGCAGGGAATATCGGGTTTGGAGGTCTTGGAAGGAGCGCATATGGCCACTCGCCCACACGTCCCCCAACTGCGAGATTCCTATAAGGTCCCATAATCTAAAGCACTGCAGCCCACTGACCTCTCGGAGCCAGGTGCCATGCCAGAGAGGCGTACACTGAGTCAGCTTGCGTGCCCATTGAGTATGACGCAATGCTGCCCGCCAGGCCAACAGCGCGGAGCGCGTTACATCTGGTAGGCTGGACGGAATGGGCTCCCTGTACATCAGAGATTGGATTTTGGACAAACCTAGCTCGTTCAATTCAAGCCTGTAGGCCGGGTCGGACCAGCCCCCGTTAAACCAGTCGTGTATGGATAGCAAGCGCGTAGCCAAGTAGTACAGGTATAAGTGTGTCATCCCCATGCCCCCATCAAATGGAGGAATCCGGCATAGGTTCAGGGCCAGACGTGCTCTCCCTCTCCCCCAGAGGAACTTGGTGGCCATACTGTCGAACTCTCGAAACCAGGCCCTCGGAAAGCAAAAGTGGGTGTTTTGGAGGATATATAGGAACCTGGGGAGAATCATCATTTTAAACAGGGCGACTCTCCCCAGGGGATTCAGAGGTAACGTCTGCCACTTCTGAAGGTCTGCCTTCACCAGCGGGGTAACATTGAGGGACCAGCCCAGCTCAGGGAGAAGAGCCACGCATATCCCTAAATATTTGAAAGACTGACGCCAGATTGGTATGGTGGATTGCCAGTCGTAACAGTCTCTAGACAAGTGCAGAGGGACCAGGACCGACTTGTCTGGATTCAGCCGGAGGCCTTGCCGAAGGATTGCAGAATTTGAAGGCACTGAGGGCCCGACTTAGCGGGATCAGCTAGAAAAATTAGGACATCGTCCGCGTAGAGAGCGATCTTGTCCACCTCCGTATTGGCCATTCCCATCCTTGAAGGCAATCGTCGGACCGTATCAGGGACGCCAGAGGCTCCATCGCCAGGGCGAAGAGCAGAGGCGACAGGGGGCATCCCTGTCTTGTTCCCCTTTGAATAGGGAAGGCCTCCGACAAAACCCCATTGACTAGGACTCGTGCCCGGGGCTGGGCATACAGGACGCGTACCAGATCTCGAAAGTGGGGACCGAAACCCATCTCGGCGAGCACATCGTCTAGATACCTCCAGTCCACTGAATCGAAGGCCTTCTCGAAGTCTACGAGGAGGATCGCCAAATAGGGGGTGAGCAACTGACGGTGAGCCAAGGCCAGATGCAGCCTCCGGAGACAGTGCCGAGTGCAGCATTCCGTCCATCATCTTGTGTGTTTTGCATTTCGCCCTAAGTGGGAAGGGTATGTCGGTCTGGACTGTTCCCATGAGGCACAGGGTCAAGACTGATTTGCATATGGCTATGTCTGAACTGGGGTGGCGTGGTGAAGCAAAATAACGATGGATTAAACCCAGATCTGTGACTGGGGGTGAATGTTTGCCAATGTGCAGCATTCCGTCCATCATCTTGTGTGTTTTGCATTTCACCCTAAGTGGGAAGGGTATGCCCAGACGTGGGTCCCGTGCTCACTACGCCACTGGAGTCAAGCTATCCTGGCTGATGAAGGCTGATAGCCTGAAACCGGTCCTAGGATGCTTGATTCCGGTCCAGGGAAGACATGGCTTGGCAGTTCGGTCTGGACTGTTCCCATGAGGCACAGGGTCAAGACTGATTTGCATATGGCTATGTCTGAACTGGGGTGGCGTGGTGAAGCAAAATAATGATGGATTAAACCCAGATCTGTGACTGGGGGTGAATGTTTGCCAATGTGCAGCATTCTGTCCATCATCTTGTGTGTTTTGCATTTCGCCCTAAGTGGGAAGGGTATGCCCAGATGTGGGTCCCGTGCTCACTACGCCACTGGAGTCAAGCTATCCTGGCTGATGAAGGCTGATAGCCTGAAACCGGTCCTAGGATGCTTGATTCCGGTCCAGGGAAGACATGGCTTGGCAGTTCGGTCTGGACTGTTCCCATGAGGCACAGGGTCAAGACTGATTTGCATATGGCTATGTCTGAACTGGGGTGGCGTGGTGAAGCAAAATAACGATGGATTAAACCCAGATCTGTGACTGGGGGTGAATGTTTGCCAATGTGCAGCATTCCGTCCATCATCTTGTGTGTTTTGCATTTCGCCCTAAGTGGGAAGGGTATGCCCAGACGTGGGTCCCGTGCTCACTACGCCACTGGAGTCAAGCTATCCTGGCTGATGAAGGCTGATAGCCTGACACCGGTCCTAGGATGCTTGATTCCGGTCCAGGGAAGACATGGCTTGGCAGTTCGGTCTGGACTGTTCCCATGAGGCACACGGTCAAGACTGATTTGCATATGGCTATGTCTGAACTGGGGTGGCGTGGTGAAGCAAAATAACAATGGATTAAACCCAGATCTGTGACTGGGGGTGAATGTTTGCCAATGTGCAGCATTCCGTCCATCATCTTGTGTGTTTTGCATTTCGCCCTAAGTGGGAAGGGTATGCCCAGACGTGGGTCCCGTGCTCACTACGCCACTGGAGTCAAGCTATCCTGGCTGATGAAGGCTGATAGCCTGAAACCGGTCATAGGATGCTTGATTCCGGTCCAGGGAAGAAATGGCTTGGCAGTTCGGTCTGGACTGTTCCCATGAGGCACAGGGTCAAGACTGATTTGCATATGGCTATGTCTGAACTGGGGTGGCGTGGTGAAGCAAAATAACGATGGATTAAACCCAGATCTGTGACTGGTGGTGAATGTTTGCCAATGTGCAGCATTCCGTCCATCATCTTGTGTGTTTTGCATTTCGCCCTAAGTGGGAAGGGTATGCCCAGACGTGGGTCCCGTGCTCACTACGCCACTGGAGTCAAGCTATCCTGGCTGATGAAGGCTGATAGCCTGAAACCGGTCCTAGGATGCTTGATTCCGGTCCAGGGAAGACATGGCTTGGCAGTTCGGTCTGGACTGTTCCCATGAGGCACAGGGTCAAGACTGATTTGCATATGGCTATGTCTGAACTGGGGTGGCGTGGTGAAGCAAAATAACGATGGATTAAACCCAGATCTGTGACTGGGGGTGAATGTTTGCCAATGTGCAGCATTCCGTCCATCATCTTGTGTGTTTTGCATTTCGCCCTAAGTGGGAAGGGTATGCCCAGACGTGGGTCCCGTGCTCACTACGCCACTGGAGTCAAGCTATCCTGGCTGATGAAGGCTGATAGCCTGAAACCGGTCCTAGGATGCTTGATTCCGGTCCAGGGAAGACATGGCTTGGCAGTTCGGTCTGGACTGTTCCCATGAGGCACAGGGTCAAGACTGATTTGCATATGGCTATGTCTGAACTGGGGTGGCGTGGTGAAGCAAAATAACGATGGATTAAACCCAGATCTGTGACTGGGGGTGAATGTTTGCCAATGTGCAGCATTCCGTCCATCATCTTGTGTGTTTTGCATTTCGCCCTAAGTGGGAAGGGTATGCCCAGACGTGGGTCCCGTGCTCACTACGCCACTGGAGTCAAGCTATCCTGGCTGATGAAGGCTGATAGCCTGAAACCGGTCCTAGGATGCTTGATTCCGGTCCAGGGAAGACATGGCTTGGCAGTTCGGTCTGGACTGTTCCCATGAGGCACAGGGTCAAGACTGATTTGCATATGGCTATGTCTGAACTGGGGTGGCGTGGTGAAGCAAAATAACGATGGATTAAACCCAGATCTGTGACTGGGGGTGAATGTTTGCCAATGTGCAGCATTCCGTCCATCATCTTGTGTGTTTTGCATTTCGCCCTAAGTGGGAAGGGTATGCCCAGACGTGGGTCCCGTGCTCACTACGCCACTGGAGTCAAGCTATCCTGGCTGATGAAGGCTGATAGCCTGAAACCGGTCCTAGGATGCTTGATTCCGGTCCAGGGAAGACATGGCTTGGCAGTTCGGTCTGGACTGTTCCCATGAGGCACAGGGTCAAGACTGATTTGCATATGGCTATGTCTGAACTGGGGTGGCGTGGTGAAGCAAAATAACGATGGATTAAATCCAGATCTGTGACTGGGGGTGAATGTTTGCCAATGTGCAGCATTCCGTCCATCATCTTGTGTGTTTTGCATTTCGCCCTAAGTGGGAAGGGTATGCCCAGACGTGGGTCCCATGCTCACTACGCCACTGGAGTCAAGCTATCCTGGCTGATGAAGGCTGATAGCCTGAAACCGGTCCTAGGATGCTTGATTCCGGTCCAGGGAAGACATGGCTTGGCAGTTCGGTCTGGACTGTTCCCATGAGGCACAGGGTCAAGACTGATTTGCATATGGCTATGTCTGAACTGGGGTGGCGTGGTGAAGCAAAATAACGATGGATTAAACCCAGATCTGTGACTGGGGGTGAATGTTTGCCAATGTGCAGCATTCCGTCCATCATCTTGTGTGTTTTGCATTTCGCCCTAAGTGGGAAGGGTATGCCCAGACGTGGGTCCCGTGCTCACTACGCCACTGGAGTCAAGCTATCCTGGCTGATGAAGGCTGATAGCCTGAAACCGGTCCTAGGATGCTTGATTCCGGTCCAGGGAAGACATGGCTTGGCAGTTCGGTCTGGACTGTTCCCATGAGGCACAGGGTCAAGACTGATTTGCATATGGCTATGTCTGAACTGGGGTGGCGTGGTGAAGCAAAATAACGATGGATTAAACCCAGATCTGTGACTGGGGGTGAATGTTTGCCAATGTGCAGCATTCCGTCCATCATCTTGTGTGTTTTGCGAGTACCACGCATGGGCATGAATCCGCACTGGTCTGGGTGAACTAATATGGACAGATAGGGCTTCAGCCGCTGGGCGAGAATTGTGGCATAGAGTTTAACCTCTGTATTGATAAGAGAGATGGGACGGTATTCCGCGCATCAAGGAGATGGCGGTTGAGCTTTTGGGAGAACCACAATGGTGGCCAAGTCTGTCTCGGGTGGGAAGGAACCCTTCTCTAAAGCCTCGTCTAACAGGTCAGCAAGGCGTGGGACGAGAGTCTCGCGATATAGAACATAGTATTCCTGAGGGAGGCCATCAGGACCCGGGGTCTTGCCCGACGAGGTAAGGGTTATCGCATTGCTAATCTCTTCCCGTGTGATAGGACGGTCCAAATCCGCCCGGGCAGCCGAATCCAGCTGAGGAAGGCGAGCGCCTCCCGCCTCTAGCAAGGCGGAGAGCGACAGTACCGGGGTCTGTACAGCATAGAGCTGGCGATAGTAGGAGGCAAAGGTGCGAGCCATCGCCACCGGGGATCGGTGCGTCGACCCGTCCAGGTCTACTATTTCGGGAATAATGCAGTTCGCCCTAGGGTAAGTGGCTAATCTGTGGAGAATCGAACCGTTCTTGTCGCCCCAGCCATATACTCTAGCTACTGAGGACCTCCAGAGGAGCTTGGCGGCATCTAGCGAAAGCTGCCGAATCTCTGCCCGAAGATGAGTGAGTTGTCGCTCTCAGGAAGCGTCATCGGCAGCAGGCGGCGATTGCTCGAGGCGTAACGCCTGCGCCTCCCGGCAGGTGATCTGCTGCAGCTGCGCTTGTCGCTGACGCTTGAGCTGGCCCTTAGCGAAGCCCCGGATGGTGGCTTTGCTCGCCTCCCACAGGGTACCTGGAGAGGACACCGACCCATCATTGGTCAGGAAGTACTGCTTAAGCTCCATCCCCACCACCTTTTTAAATTCTTTATCCTGAAGGAACCAGGCGTTCATTCTCCACGTCGGACGAGCCGATGGGGGGGGGGTCCCATGCTGAGCAGCACCGGAAAATGGTCAGAGATACCCCTGGGGAGGATACGGACATCTTGAATCATGGTGCAATCAGTGGAAGGGACAAAGATCGCATCTATGTGCACCTGCGTGTGGTGAGCTGCAGAGGTATGAGTGAACTGTTTGGTGTGAGGGTGCCAGTTACGCCATGCATCACAGAGGCCCAGAGACTCGGACCAATTCGTTAATTGTTTCACTTGCGCAAGTCTAGTGGCGGACGGGGGGCATGTCGTGTCAAGGTCCGGAGAGGAAACCGCATTGAAGTCACCCCCGATAATAGTGAAACCCAGGGGCAAGGCGGTCAGCAAGGCGGTGGAATGTTTCAGGGTCGTCGTGAGCATCGAGGGGGGTGAGTACATGGATACAAGATTAAGGGGATTACCACCCACCGAGCCACAGAGGGCCACTGACATTCCCTGGGGATCATGAATGACCTGTGTAAGCACAAAGGGAAGGGTGCGCTTCAACAGGACCGCCACCCCACGGGAGCCCCGGGCAAAGCCAGAGTGCCACACTCTGTCATACCCATAGCGGGCCAGGAAGGGGCAGTGATTACCCAGCAAGTGCATCTCTTGAAGCAGGAGTACCTCTACACCGAGGCGTTGTGCGTATCGTAGGACAGCCATACGTTGAAGGCGGTCCAGGAGGCCGTTAACGTTCCAGGACAGAACGTGAAGGGAGGCCCCTGGAACGGGCATGTCAGTCATGGCGGTTGATGGTCAGAGTGGTGGTGCGCGGCCCTACAAAGAGTCGTGGATACATGCGGGGGCTCGCGCCTGCGTGGAAGGACGTTTGTGAAGGGGCCGTGTATACCCCATGAGGGGTTGTAACAGAATGTCTCGTGGTACAACAAAACAGTAAGAAACAACAACCTTGGGAAAAACAATCCCATTCCCTCCCCCTAGCCCCTGCCCCCACCCTATACTTCGAGAACAGAAGCATCTGTCGGCCCCCCTAGTGGAACAAGAACCAAACTAGAACGCTCGGGTTGAGTTGCGTGGAGGACCCCTCCATGTAGACGGATGTGCAATGTCTCGGCAGAAAGACAGTGAAATAGAGCAAAAAGTCTGCCGTGGCTCCAAGCCCCCACGGCGGTTGGAGCATGCTCCCAGAGAGACCGCACATCAGGCAGCGCCCGCTGGATCCTCAGAGAGCTGGGCTGCAGGAAAGGTCCAAGTCCGCCCTCGGTGAGCCCCGTTGAGCCGGTGACGGAGGAGCCGTAGGTGGACTGCCGGATGAGTGGTGCCTGAGGCGGGGAGGAGAGCCCGAGGGGCTTGAAGAGTCTCGAATTCTACGGGCAGCCAGGCTCGATGATCTACATGGCGCCGCCTGGGACCGGCGCCTCCTGCGAGATTGCGTACGCCTCCGGTGCTGGTGCCCCGGCGACCGAGGCCTCGTGTACTGAGAGCCCGATGGCATGGGGGACAGGTTTCGCCACTGTCGGAGGGGCCATTCCTCCGTTAGCCAAGTCCAGACCGCCTGGGGCGAGTCAAAGAACTGCGTTGTGCCCTGGAAAATGACACAGGCGTGCGGGGAAATGGAGTTGATATTGTAGACCCAAGGATCGCAGTTTCTTTTTAACGTCTGTGTAGGAGCGGCGTTGGTCTTGCACTTCCTTGGTATAGTCAGGGAATACCATGATAGTGTGGTTCTGGAACTTGAGGGGTCCCTGAGCACGCGCCTCGCGCAGGATAGCGTCTCGGTCCTTGAAGTTAAGGATTTTTAGTATGATAGGGCGAGGTGGGGCCCCAAGTGGCGGTTTTGGTGCGAGGGACCGATGCGCTCTCTCAACCACGAACCATGTGGAGAGGGCATCCTTGGGCATCCATGACATGAACCAGGTCTCTACAAAGGCGGATACCTGGTTCTTCTCAACCCCCACGGGAAACCCCACTAGGCGGAGGTTGTTGCGGCGCACCCGGTTTTCCGCATCCTCCGTGCGCCGATGCAGTTCCTTGGTGTGTGAGCGTAGAGTGACCACCTGCTCTTTTAATTGAAGGATATCATCCTCCGCCGTTGAGATGCAGGACTCAGCCTCCGCTATTCGGGCCGTGGCATTACGGAGGTTTTGCCGAAAAAGGGACACGTCCACCTTGACCTCCCCGATCTTCCCCTCCACCGAAGCCTGCAAAGTGCTGATAGCTTGTAAGATGGTTGCTAAGTCTTTGCCCGGAAGGGGGGGGCCCCTGTTAGTCTGCCCAGGGGGGTCATGTTCGGAAGTGGTGAACCGGTCCATCTTCGTTTGCGTAGGGGCGGTCGCGGATTTAGAGGCCTTGTCTCTCCCCATGGTCGATGTCAGATCGCGCTCCAGTACGAGCTCCAGGAACCAGAGGGAGGAGAACAAGTACAGTCAAACGCCCCAGTTAAGATTGTGCGACCCCACCGGGATCAAGGGCCGCGAGGCAGGGTTGAAGGCCACTGTATGAGAAGCAGATGGGGGTGGTCTCAGTCACTCCAGTTGCCGGTGGAGCCCTCCAGTGCGGGATGTAAGGTTTAGGGCCCTGGACAGGGTCGACAGGCGCCCACCGCGATGATCCCTTTTGCTGGGTAAAGGCACGGTGAGGCCTTCTTACAGGTTAAGAGGCCGATACTGCGTGTGGGCGATGCCTTCAAGGCTTGGGGTGGAGGGGGGCCGCTCCCGGGACCCCCCGCTGCCCGATCAATGTTAGCCGATCCCACCCTCCGCCCGAGCGGTTAATGTCCCGCACCGTGTGCCGCAACCGATAAAACGTGGTGACCCATTGCCGCAGCCTCACCAGTCGGATGCGATGGGGGGCAGGGAGTCTTCCTCCGCCGAAAGGGCACCCCATGATGAACGGGTCAGTTGGCCTAAAGAGTGCGCCCAGGAGAAGCAGCTTCAGGAAATGGGGGGGGCACCGGGAGGACACCGGCCGAACCCCGTGCTGCCACCTGAAATGGAGGCCGAAGGAGGGAGGATGGGCGCACCACCTCCACGAGAACCAGGCCAGGGTCTTGAGGATCAGGCCTTTCCAGGCCTAGATGTCATGGGTAAGCCTAAGCAGGGCCCGTCGCTCTGGAGTCGCAAGCCGCCCGGCCCCCAGCACACCCAGCGAAGAGGACGGCGGGAGCTCAGGTCGGGGGCGGAAGGAGGCCGGCGGGATCCACCCGGGGGGGCTCTGCTGCCCGAAGTGCGCAGCCGAACGGCACCCACGCCACCCCACGAGGCGAGCCTGCTACTCCTGGACTGGCCGGGCCCCAGGCACAGGGGATGACTCGGTTGTAGCAGTCTAGCTGAGCCTAGGGACACCACAGCACCGGAGATATCAAAAAAAGGGGGGGCGAGAAGCCTTGGCAACGACCTCCCGCACCGCTGCCCGACTCGGCACTCGGCAGCCGATCCCCGATTCCGTCCCCACTCACCGGGTGATCCCGCCTCCTTGGGCCTCAGCTGGTGGAATCAGCGCGGTGAGTCAGCCTTCTGGTACGCAGTTCTCTGCCCTGGACCGTAGCCCCTTAGCACACCGCTGCCTGCACTCCAATTGCTTCCCTCCTGGCCAGGTCACGTTGCGCAGAGCCCCGAGGTGGAGAACGGGCCCATCAGGCTCACCGGCCGCGGGCGCCGGAGTCCGCCATTTTGCGTGTGCGGGGCGCGGAGAGCCAAAGCACCAAACAGGCCGGCAGCCGGCCAGGGCAGTTCCGGGAGGCAAGGCAACTCGTCGTGATTATACCCTAGTGAGCGGGAGGTGCAGCGCTGATCGGCGCGTTACGGTGAAGGCGCTGTGGTCACCCGTGGATTGCGGAAGAGGCCGCCATATTGCGACCCCAGGGCCTCATTCAGCCTGGAACCCAGTAGGGCGCCTGGAGCCCGGAATCAGCAATCCGGACCCGCCGGTGCAGCGTTCTCTCTTCGGGGGTTCTTGGCAAGCAGGTATGGAGTGTGGATGGCAGCCGCAGACATCGGGATATGAGGCGGATGACGGAGGGGTCTGGAGCACTCTTAGAGTGCGACCGCTATCTTGGCGCCTCAGGCCACGCCCTAGTGTTATGTATTTTAGTATGTATTTTAAATGTATGTGATCTATTTTTTTGTACAAGTATTGTTTTTGTTTTTAATATGTGTTACATTTTTAGTAGTTATCAATTTTATTTTAATTAAATTTTGCATTTTTTAGTTCCGTAGCGGGTTGTGGGTTTATAGGGGAATAGGGTGGGAAGTAATTTAACTATAATAAATTCATGATTATTTGTTATTTAGTAATATTTATTTAGTTTAGATTTTATAGTGTTAATTGTGGTAAGTAATTTATAATTAATTAATTATTAATTGGTTGTTAATTAATATTAATTAATTAATTGGTAATTAATTGTGGTAATTTTGTAATTTTTTTAGGAGCAGGTTGTGGGGTAAAGGGTGGGAAGTAATTTATTTAATTATCATAAATTAATGATTTTTTTTAAATGTATTAATATTTATTTAATTTAGATTTTATAGTGCTAATTGTAGGAAGTCATTTATTATTAAATAATTATTAATTGGTTGTTAATTATTAGTAATTAATTAATTGGTAATTATGTTAATTGTGTCATTTTTTAGGGGCGGGTTGTGGGGTTTATAGGGGTAAGAGGTGGGAAGTAATTTATTTTTAATTAATAATTATTTGTTAATTAATGCTAATTAATTAATTAAAATTTAAATATAGCAATTGTGTAATTAATTTTAGATGTGAGTTGTGGGGTTTATAGTGGTAAAGGGTGGGAAGTAATTTATTTTTAATTAAATATTAAGTAGTTGTTAATTGATATTATTTTATTATTTTAAAATTAATTATGGAGATTGTGAAATGATTTTTAGGTGTGGGTTGTGGGGTTTATATGGGTAGAGAGTGGAAAGTAATTTATGTTTAATTAATTAATAATTAGTTGATCATTAATATTAATTCATCAATTGATAATTAGGGTAATTGTTTATTATTGTTTGTGTGTGAGTTTTGGTTTTATAGGGGTAACGTTTGGGGAGTAAATTAATTTTTATCTGTTTTAATTTGTTTTTTAATTAATATTTCTTTAATTGATAGTTAATTATGTTAATTATGGAGGTACATTTAAAAAAAATTTAGAAGTGTGTTGTGAATTGTGCAGTGTTATAGTGTAGGAAATAAAAAAGATTAAATTTATGCAAAAATTAATGTTTTTGTTTATAAATAATTTCTAATTAAAAATAGTTATTTGTTTGTAAATTATTTTTAAATTTATTTAATATAATATTTCTAGGTATTTGTCATATCTATTTAACATTATAATATGTTTCTATTTTTTAGAGTTTTTTAAAAATATTTTTAAATATTTTTCATTTTTTTTCTAATATTTTGTGCTGGTGATATTTTGTTTGTTTTAAATTTTTAACTGACTGGAGTGGGAATATTAATTTTTACCCCTATGCTATCAAACACTTTCCCTATTGTTGCACTAACTGGAGTGGGAATAGTATTTTTACCCCACCGCTATCCAACACTTTCCCTAGTGTTGCACTAACTGGAGTGGGAATAGTATTTTCTACCCCTCCACTATCCAACACTTTCCCTACTGTTGCACTCACTGGAGTGGAATTAGTAATATTTACCCCTCCGCTATCCAACACTTTCCCTACTGTTGCACTCACTGGAGTGGGAATAGTCATTTTTATTCCTCCGCTATCCAATACTTTCCCTACTGTTGAACTAACTGGAGTGGGAATAGTAATTTTTACCCCTCCGCTATCCAACACTTTCCCTACTGTTGCATTCACTGGAGAGGGAATAGTAATTTTTACCCCTCCGCTATCCAACACTTTTCCTACTGTTACACCCACTGGAGTGGGAATATTCATTTTTATTCCTCCGCTATCCAACACTTTCCCTAATGTTGCACTAACTGGAGTAGGAATAGTAATTTTTACCCCTCCGCTATCCAACACTTTCCCTACTGTTGCATTCACTGGAGTGGAAATAGTAATTTTTACCCCTTTGCTGTCCAACACTTTCCCTACTGTTGCACTCACTGAAGTGGGAATAGAAATTTTTACCCCTCCGCTATCCAACACTTTCTCTACTGTTGCACTCACTGGAGTTGGAATATTTATTTTAATTCCTCCGCTATCCAACACTTTCCCTACTGTTGCACTAACTGGAGTGGGAATTGTAATTTTTACCCCTCTGATTTCCAACACTTTCCCTACTGTTGCACTGACTGGAGTGGGAATAGTAATTTTTACCCCTCCGCTATCCAACACTTTCCCTACTGTTGCACTCACTGGAGTGGGAATAGTAATTTTTATCCCTCCGCTATCCAACACTTTCCCTACTGTTGCACTCACTGGAGTGGGAATAGTAATGTTTACCCTTCCGCTATCCAACACTTTCCCTACTGTTGCACTCACTGAATGGGAATAGTAATTTTTACCCCGCCGCTATCCAACACTTTCCCTACTGTTGCACTCACTGGAGTGGGAATAGTATTTTTTACCCCTCCGCTATCCAACACTTTCCCTACTGTTGCACTCACTTGAGTGGGAATAGTCATTTTTACCCCTGCGCTATCCAACACTTACCCTACTGTTGCAGTCACTGAAGTGGGAATAGTAATTTTTACCCCTCCGCTATCCAACACTTTCCCTACTGTTGCACTCACTGGAGTGGGAATAGTATTTTTTACCCCTCCGCTATCCAACACTTTACCTACTGTTGCACTCACTGAAGTGGAAAATGTAAGTTTAAAGACTTTTAAATAGTTTAATGTTTTAATTTATAATATAATTTTTTTAAATTAGATTTTATGTTATTGGTGTATGTATATATATATATATATATATTTATTTGAAATATTCATATTTACAATTATAAAATAAATTAAAATGAATAGTTTATTAATTGTTTTAAAGTAAATATAAATATATTTCATTTTATATGTTTAAATTTTGTAAATTACATTTATTTGTTATATTTGTTAAAATGTATATTAAATCTAATTCATTTTTTTAAAGTTAATTTTATTATTTAATATTATTTTTTATACATATAATGAAATCGATATTTTGTACAACTATGGGGCCCATTACGATACCCGGCGTAAAAAAATCCGCCAGGCATGGAAGCGGCAAAAATCCGCCCGCACACACCGTCTGAACACCGACCACGCCATTACGATTACACAAACCGAAAACCGCCATCGGCGGAAAAATCACACAAGATACCGCCCGCCATCGTCCGAGTCGGAGTCAAACCGCCCGCCACGGACGGAAACACGCACGACAACACAAAACCGCCCGCCCTCACGGCCGACACACCGCACGTGAGATTACGATCGCACCGCCATGAGCGCGGGAAAACTACAAATATACCGCCCGCCAGCGCAAACAACGCCGATGAGAATCGACACGGCAGAAGCCATGGCGCCCACGTCCCTGCACAGAAACCATCCGCTCACAAAACCAATAGCACACAACATGGCCAACAAGTCCACACAGCAAGGCACGCACAAATACACAAGCACAGTACACATCCCGAAAACAACCCCC
This sequence comes from Calotriton arnoldi, assembly GCA_963921515.1. NCBI lineage: Eukaryota > Metazoa > Chordata > Amphibia > Caudata > Salamandridae > Calotriton > Calotriton arnoldi. Next base: position 530,701 of record CAWUFW010004842.1, read on the forward strand.
GGACAAACAAAAACTACAAAGGCCAGAACCCCAGACACAACACACCTGAAAACAACAGACCATGAGGACACACCCACATAGGTAAGTACAAAAGCAGCACTCCCACAGACCACAACCCCTTGCAACATTGCAAACCAGAGAGGAGAGGAGAGGACACAGTGACACAGCAAGGACAGCAGCACACCACAGAAACGCACACATCACAACCACCACCACCACCACCACCACCACCAAACACCGGCACCACAAACCCCCTGCACATTACACAACACACACCGCACCAGCACCACAAACACCATGGCACCACAAAGAATGCCCAAGTTCACGCCCATCGAGCTGACGGTCATGGTCGACGAGATCATCAAGGTGCACCCACAAATCTATGGGAACATGGTCCAGCACACACCACTAGCCACCAGAAACAGATTGTGGAACCGGATCGTAGACCAGGTCAATGCAGTCGGGACTCTGCCCAGGAACAGAGGAGAAATAAACAAACGTTGGAATGACGTCAAGAGCCTGGTCAAGAAGAAGGAGGGCAAAAACAGAGAGCTGGCTGCCGTCACTGGCGGAGGGAATCCCGCGCTCTTCAAGACCTTCAAAGCATGGGAGGAGAAGGTGCGAGTCATCATACATCCCGAGATCCTCGCCGGATTAGCAGGGGGAGTGGAGGCTGGTAAGTACAAACTAATGTATACCAGCACACCGCTATGTACTCACATGCACTACCACCATGCCACAGCTCCCAGGGACAAACACCCCCATGTCCAGCACACAATACACAACACACACATGCAACAGACACCACCACACACAGCCCAAACAGAACAACTGTAAGATGCGTGGGGACATGTGTACACTCAGCCAGCCACGTAACCACCAACAGGTCCCCAAATATGCCAGAAGCGCCACAACGAGCACCCACCACACCCATGTGTCCGCCACAGCTGCACTAACCGACAAGTAACAGGTAAGTGGCAGGAACACAAAGTGCCGTGGGTGGGACGGTGGACAGCCCAAGTACAACACACACCAGGCCCCTAGTCCCACAGCACAGCAAGGAGGAGCATCCCCCACACCCCACAGCCACGTGTCAGCAACCGCAGTGCACAATGACAGCCGAAAGGCAGACATCACGGTCCACAGCAATCGGTGTCACTGGGTGTCCAGCCACCCCCACGACCCACAACACCCCCCCACCCCCACAGACCTGCAACATGGAGCACCCCCCGCTTAGAACCATGTGGCATCCAGTACAGTGCACGCACAAACAACCTGCAGGTGGGAAACTGGACAGGGCTGGATTACTGGAGGCATGAGGACCAGAACACGACCAACACATGGGACATGTCACGTAGCAGACGAACACGCAGCACCGCCCACCGTCACGAACAAGTGAACAATGTGCACACGGACATGAACAACAGACTCACACCCCACATGACCCATCACAGACATAGCAACACCCAAGGAGCCACGTCTGCATGCACAAGCCACACTGAATATAGTACCACACGGCAGCCACTGTGCAACTCATCACACACAACCGAAACACCATTGAAGTCCTGTCCATGTAGCCCCTACTGCCTGTCAACCACACACCCCACAACTACGCCTATGTAAGACAAACAACACTAGACGCAACAGAGCGGAAGAACATAAATGCACACGAACACCACTGAACCCATCAAACACACAGACACACCATGCACATACAACATCCCATCCATCCCATCCGTCAGCCCCAGTCTCATGAAAGGCATGTCATCCGCACAGCTGCCACACATACAGCAGTCACGCTAAGATACATGCCCATGACCAACCATGTGCCAGAAGTCAATGAAGCGCACGACACACTGTGAGCAACAACACACAACATGGGGCACACCCCCCGAGCACTGCAGTGATGCACATGGCACAGGGCAGCACGCACACCAAGGAGATGGGACAACTGCAATACGTTGGCTGGCACACAACCATCACTCACTCAAAACGATGCGTCCAATGCCATGTCCAGTAATCACAACAGACAGCAAATATGCAGGCCATGTCAAGCATGCACACACCTCAAACCATGCACTGTCATGCTGCCACAACACATGTCACGTTCGGCACCCATGGCTCACAGCATGTACCCCAAAAGCATATTCCCACCCAAATGCGAATCTGGGGCATGGCCCCCATGTTGCCATATGCGTTCCTAAGCGTTCCATCTGAACCCCAAAAGCATATTCCATCCCAAATGCGAATCTGGGGCATGGCCCCCATGTTGCCATATGCGTTCCTAAGCGTTCCATTTGAACCCCAAAAGCATATTCCATCCCAAATGCGAATCTGGGGCATGGCCCCCATGTTGCCATATGCGTTCCTAAGCGTTCCATTTGAACCCCAAAAGCATATTCCATCCCAAATGCGAATCTGGGGCATGGCCCCCATGTTGCCATATGCGTTCCTAAGCGTTCCATCTGAACCCCAAAAGCATATTCCCACCCAAATGCGAATCTGGGGCATGGCCCCCATGTTGCCATATGCGTTCCTAAGCGTTCCATTTGAACCCCAAAAGCATATTCCATCCCAAATGCGAATCTGGGGCATGGCCCCCATGTTGCCATATGCGTTCCTAAGCGTTCCATCTGAACCCCAAAAGCAAAGTACAAACCAGACCCAGGATGGGCCAGGAGCCCGCATACACCAGAGTCACAATAAGTAGGGGCACAGCAACACACCCATCGGCATGGCCAATCCGTCCCATGCCACATGTGCACAGCACACAGTCCCATTGCCAAGCACACACAACTACAAATGGTACAGCCACACACACGCCTCCGGGAAACCCATGTACGAGATTGCACGAACTGTTAATGTCAGACGACAAATACATACTTCGCAAGGTGCAACACAATAACAAATCTCATTCTCTCCACAGGTGACGAACTGCTGGATGCTGGGGATGGAGCCAGCAGCCAGCACAGCCAGCCTACAAGCCCCCAACGAGGACACACGGATGTGGAGGATCTGTCCTCCTCTTCGGACACGGACCACCAAGCAGGCCCATCTGGTGTGGCAGGGCCCAGCCGCTCCCCAGGACCCCTCCTACCCACCAACCCATCATCCAGGGCTGCTGAACATTCCCAGCCCCCTGCTGCCACTGTCGTTGCGGCCACACCCACGGTCATTGCGGCCACACCCACGGTCATTGCGGCCACACCCACGGTCATTGCGGCCACTACCACTGCCGCAACCGCCACCATCGCCGCACCGACCACCACCGCCGCCACCACCACCACGTCTTCGCTGGCACCAGCCCCAGCGCAGGTGGTGGCCCGGCCGACTGGATCCACCCTGGGAGCCACAGCGAGGACCGTGGTGAGCAATGTGGCTAGTGGGCAGGCCGGTGGCAGCAGGACTGGTAGGAGGAGCAGGGTCAGGGAAACGCCAGCCTCCCCTGGGAGCCATGCCCTGCCTCAAATGGCCAGAGTCCTTGGGGCCTATGAAGAGGCCCAAGGACAATGGGCCAGGTCAGCTACGGACACGCGTGAGGTGCTGGGGGTGCTGAGGTCCATGGACGCCCGTATGGGCCAACTCGTGGACCTCATGGGCCAGCTGGTGGTGGCGGTGAGGTCACAGCCAGGGACAGCAGCTCCCCCTCCGCCACCACCTGCCGGGGCGCAGGGTCGAGCAGCAGTGTCCAGTTCCCCTGCGTCCACAGCCAGTGAGCACACCTCAACCACCAGCATGTCGCAAGCAGGCACCCCCCTCGCAAACGTGGAAGGGGCCGTCCGAAGTGGAAACAGATCTCCCGGGAGGACTTCGCACGCTCCAGACGCAAGTGAGGCAGCCAGCCAGCCTTCCTTGACCAGCCACTGCATTGACTTGGACTACGATCCCACTCCACACAGCCATCTGGATGGCATGTGTGTGTTGGACTATGGACATAGAACCAGTGGGTACACCCTGAGCATCACGCAGCCATGACCGACAGCTCATTGTCACTGCACGCACCACTTTTGTCATCACCTTACACACAATCACATGTCACAGTTTGAAATAAATGCACCTCTTACACAAACTGCTGTTTGTGCCCTGTGTTTTATTTGTACGGAATACAACGGCCACCTTGGGCGGAAAGGCACCTGATGCGTGGCATGGCAATGGAACCGGAGGAGCCTGTAGGGACCTAGGGGTGGGAGACAGAACAGGAGCACATTCAATGAGTGTGTCACACACCCATCACACAGTACATGTCAACAACTACAAGCAATGTACACACATCGCACAGAGCAATAGGGCACAATGCCACAGCCACCAACAGTGGCATACTACCCTGGCCATGGAGCGTTGACACACAGCACGCAGTGAACAAACGGCCACCCTGACACAGCACACACACACCTGCACAGATACAGCCACATCAGCCGTCGTACATGGACACTCACCGTCAAGTGAAGTAGTGGGCGATGAGCTGCTGCCGCACATTCCCAGCTTCCTCCTCTCCGCTGTCCTCCTCACTCGAGCTGTCCTGGTCTGCGGGCTGGGGCCCTGGTTGATCTCCGTCATCCACGATGAGGGGGATCTGCTTCCGAATGGCCAGATTGTGCAGCATGCAGCACGCCACCACTATCTGGCACACCTTCTGTGGGGAGTACGCCAGCGCACCCCCGGTGCGGTCCAGGCACCTGAACCTGGACTTGAGGAGGCCAAAGGTACGCTCGACCACACGTCTGGTCCTCCCATGTGCCTCATTGTAGCGATCGTCTGCTGGGGTGCGAGGATTCCTCAATGGACTGAGCAGCCATGCCCCATTCGGGTACGCAGAGTCACCTGGGTGTGAGGGACACAGAGAACCGTTGCTATTCCAACTGGACAGGGGACAGCATCGCACAACCAGCACGCTACACCACTCCACATACTCACCGACAATACAGCCACGATCCTGTTGCAGATTGGACATCAGTCGTGGCAAGATGCTGTTGCGCATTATGTGTGCGTCATGGGCCGAGCCTGGGAACTTTGCACACACGTGGGTGATCACCATGTCCGCAAGGCACACCACTTGCACATTCAGGGAGTGCGTGTGCTTCCTGTTGCGGTACAGGTGCTCAGTGGCCTGTGGTGGAACAAGGCCAACATGTGTGCAGTCAATGGCTCCAACGACGTGTGGGATTCTGCCAAGGGCATAGAATGCACCCTTCACTGCCGCCAATTCACGAGCCCTGGGGAAGCGGATGTACCTGTTTCGGTACAGCATCATGGCTGCCAGTACATCCCTCAGCACCTTGCTGAACATGGGCTGGGACATCCCTCCTCCACTGCCCACTGTGTGCTGGAATGACCCAGTGGCGAAGAAATGCATGGCGGCCATCACCTTAGCCGTGGGGGTGACAGCTGTCGGATACACCCTGCGGGGACGGAGATGGGGTTCTAACATGGCACACAGTCGATGCAGGGTTGGCCTGTCCAGCCGAAACTTCCTAATGACCTCTGTATCGTCCATGTCCGCCAGCAATTGGTATGGGCGGTCAATGTTCGGTCTCCGCCTAGGGAAAATGGCAGTGGACACATGTCAAAGCAACACGACACATAGCAATTTCGCATACACATCACTGACATGACTGAGCAAGCACATGAGCCACAGCCCAGCTGTCAAGCTGGGACGGCACGGCCACAATACACTTACACAGGTCTCCCAACAATGGCAATGGCTAGTGATACAGACCACTGCCATGTGCATGCACATGGGGATCTAGGCCCCAATGACTTGCGGGGCGTGCTGATGGGGACTGACTGCATATTCGTCAAGCGGCAACGCCACGGCAACATGAATGTCTGCTGAGCATGGAACTGCTTCCGAGGCTGGATGAGTATGGCACACGACGACGACGATGTGGGCACAGGCTGAGCGGCCAAAACAAGTGGGACCTGTGGCACGAGGGGATATGAGACAGTAGTAGGTGTCAGCACTGCACCCTATGTACAGCACTGTACGGATCACACCTCCCGAAACATTGACAGGTGTCCACATTGACAGCCCCATGCCAAGACGGCTGTGTGCTTGCAGTCACACGTCACAGGTGAGAGGTTACATTGCACGTGCCAGGTGGCAGACGTACATAGTGGGAGCTGGCATGTGTGTGCATGTGTCTCCTGTTCAGGATCCACCAGATGGGCGCTGACTCTGTACTGAGCATTGGACACAGCATGTTCCGTGGAAGGCTTGTGTGTGTGGGATGGTGGCACTGGATGTGCCTCCGTTGGGTGGGGGGCCATGCACAGGGCGGGTACGTCGATGATTGCGCATTGTTGGTCACGGTGGGTGCACCCACTAAGATGTGTTGCCCTGTGTTCAATTCCTATGTCCGCATGATGATGGACTGTAGATGTGGGCAGACTACACATTGGTCGATGTGCTGTCTATATGCATGTGCCTTCACACCAGGCACAGCTGCCCCTGCACATGTGACCCCTGCTGGACTCGCTGCTGGGTCTGTGGAGCTGATGCACCTTCTGTGCGTGGGGCGGACAGCTCTCCTCACTTCCCTCATTGCGCATGTCATGACTTTGCCGCAGGTGACATGGATCATGGAGGGCCCACATGTACGCGTGGGTAGGCTACACATGATTGTTCACTGGTCGCCACCCCCAGTCAGTGTTTCGAATGGGAAGGTTGTCGTGCTGGTGGTATGTTCGATGTGGCGGATGGGCGGGCCTAGGTGCGGGCTTACATTCCGGACATGGGGGGGTAGTTGGATTGGCGACTAGTTGCAGTACACACGGGACACGTCTCTTCCTTTCCACATCTGGGTCATCCCTTGTACTCACTGACAGTGATACAGTCATCTTCGCCCCAGCCCTCATGTCCTCCCCTCGCTCCCCCAATATGCATGTGCACCTGCGAGGCTAGCGCTTGCACAGGCAGCCCCAAGCTCGCACCAGAGAGGGCAAGGAGTGTATGTGTGGGTCCAGTTGCACGAGTGGGCTGTCTCAGGGTATGATGTGTTACGGGACGCCGTCCACCTGCGTGGTGCCCCAAATGGAGACCCGGCCTGCATGGACTATGCATCACAGTCTTCGCCTTCCGGATCCGCCACCTGCGACACCCAGTGGCTGTGGCTGCCCTTGCGGCCATGCCGCGTCCGTCTGTGACTGATGGCCCACACATTCACTCTTTGGCCTCTCTGGGGAGGGCTCGGGGGTGGTGGCGCACGCGCTTGCACTTAGTCGCAATGGCATGTGGCGTGGTTGGTATAATGGGCAATGGATGGGATGGTGCGAGCCACCTCCCGTGACGTCAGTGCTGCTCGTGCTGTGGTGCGTCCCCCTACACTTCCATTTGACTTGTGCCATGCTAGACGTTGAGGTTCTATTGCCTGCGTGATATGACCAGGAGGAGCGCGAGGAGACCTCTCACACACCATGCTCCACTGCCATCCCGTGCCCTGTATCGCCTGTGCGGATTGACTATGTTGGGGTTACACCTGGTCGACTGGGGCTGTGTGTGCCTTGTCAAGGGGCATGGCGGGCGCACAACAGGATCCAGCTTGTCCACAGAGGGTGGGCTGAGGTGCACCTGGTACCGCTTTGTACGTGTGCCCGGCTGCTGTGCACACACGTGTTCACTCCCCCCGACAGGTGTTCTCTCACAATGCCCAGGGAAGCGGTGGTGTACTGTTCATGAGCCCTCCCAACACGGCGTGCTCCAACTTGGCATGTGCGCATCTACCCGTCACACCCACCCACCTGAGCACTGCGTCCATACGACTTCACACGACACATGTGTGTCTTCCACAGTTGTGCTACTCATTTGCGTTGACATCCAATACCAGTGGACTACATGGTCATGTCACGACTGCCGTGTACTTCACATACTCTCATCCTCTCTCATTCGTACTTGTGAAATGAGTCAGCGGAGACAGTTTTGGTTTCAAACATTATATTGAGTCTTCTGTCCTCTGTGGTGCAGTATAGTGGACACTACTGGCAGCGGAATACATGTTGAGGATATACTGAGCATGATTGCAAATGGGATAGGGTGTGGGGTTACATGTGATTGGCTGTTGCATGTGGGATGTGGGCTTCAGAGTGACATCTGCTTGGCCAAGGCTGTGCTAATGTACATTTACGTATAGCTGCGGAGCTGCGGACTTTGACACAGACGGTATACATGTAGCCTACCAGACCGCTTGGCATCATGGGCACAGTCCATCTCAGTTCCATGTGACAGGTTTGCTGCGGTTGTTCCTCATGCACGCGTGCATGTGAGATGACATCAGGGCATGTGCTTGCGTGCATGCAGCGGCGTGCCACTTGTTGTTGCACTGTGGTGGTTACTGGACATGTCACAGTCACTGGTGTCGTGTTGTTGTTGTATGCACTTGTCGTCCATGCAAAGGTCCTGGTATGGGATTCCCGGGGCGGGGGTGGGAGGGGTGCAGCACCCACAGACTCCAGGCGACCTATTCATGTCCACTGAGCGGTGTGTGTGTCCATGGGCGCTGGATCCATGTCGTGTCCTGGTTGTTCGTGCAGTTCCGTCCATGTGGGTGCGATACACAGAGCCCATGCCACTGCCTCCCACGATGCATGCGGTGTTCCTGGATGTGATGGGGAACAGTGTGCATGTCCCGGTCATATCCGATGTCATGGCGATGTCGTTGATGGTGTGGTTACAGTTGCCGGTCGTTTGGTATGGCTGTTGTGGTGGTGACTGGCCAGTCCGTGCGGAAGCTAAGCATGGGTGTGGGGTTGGACATCATAGGTCAATCGGGGAACCTGCGTTGTGGTCCGACGAATTTACAGGTTGTCAGGTATGCGATGCCGTCCAGCAGGGCTTCCATGTCATTGGTGGTGTACATGTTTGCCAGCCAATGTAGCGGATGGTGGCTGTCAAGGTGTTGTTCGTAAGTTGTCCCTTGGAGGACCATGATGGGGCATGCTGGGTGACATTCGATGTAGCTGTTCTCGATGATCCGTCGTGTGGAGGCACAGTGGTCCCATTTCAGTGCGGGTGCGATGTTGGCCACATACGCCATGCCCCCATAGGCAGAGCAGGCCCTGTCGTGTGCGTCCAGAGGGAGGAGTAGTGGTAGCAGGTCCGCCTTCAGACATGCCGGGTTGGAGAGGCATATCTCCACGGGATGCTGGTAGGGACACCTCCGACAGTAGAAGACGGGCATGACGCAGCTGAACAATGTGATGCGGTAAGTCAGTCGGTAACTTACGTTCAGCAGGGACAGGAGATCGCATCCCAATGTATGTAACAGGTTGGTTTTGTACAGCTTGAGCTGTTCGGCGTAGTTGGGTAGGTGTGTTGCTGTTGCCATTTCGCAGCGGTGCGTTGTGGTGGCGTGCTCCGGCTGTGTGTGCAGTCTGCAATGTGCACGCTCCGAGGTTGCTGTGAGCTCTGTGTAGTCGTAGGGAGACAGGACTTGTGTTCTGTTGGCTTGTTTGGAGGACACGGGCCCTCATCCCACATGCTTCTCAGACAGTTCAAGGTCAGTGATGTGTGACTCCTTCCAATTAACTTGCATGTGGCCGACATGGGGGAGTGTTTTCTTCTTTCTTCCCCGTCCGTTGTGTGCTTCTGTGATATGCGCTATCTGCCCTGTGGTCGGTCTCCTCGGCATGCCTGTGTTGGTCTATTCTTGGACAATGGCTGTATTCACCGGCTTCTGTCGTAGGGCTGTGGTTTCGGAGTTGGAATGGAAGGTCATTCAGTGCTGTCTGCTCTCCCTTGTGTGGGCGGCAGGCTGCCTTTCCGCTCTGCGTTGGGCCTTGTGTGTGAATGTTATTCTTGGGCCACCTGTTGTCGGTCCCCGGGCTCTTTGGTGTTCCGTTTTATATGTCTTGTTCATATGTGCAGGGTGGTATGGGTGTTTCAGTGTGGTACTGGCGTTCCTCTTCCCGAAGGGGCCCTGCTTCTCCTAGTTGGTGTTGCCGCCGCTGTGTGCTACGCCATGTTTGTTACACTGGGGTGTGTCCTGCTGTTGCGTGACTTCACTGACATGTGTGCGTCGGTTGTGTGGCGTTGGGTGTTGTCCGTGAATTGGGCGTTGGGGACATGTCTGTGGCAGGCCTGTCACGTGTCATGTGCATTCGGGGTGGGGCTGATGTGTGTGCTGCTTGGTTGTGTCCCTGTGTCTGTGTGCGACGCATGCATGGCGCTGCGGTTGGCCTCTGCGTTGTGCGCATGTGTGGCGGCGTCATCGCCGCTTTGGGGCCGTGACGGGGTGGTTGGTTCCTAGTCCCAGGTGGTGTGTACACATGTGTTACGCGATGTTACGATTTGGCCTGTGTGTCATATGTGGATGCAATGGTGGATGTGTAGTGTACACGCGCTGGTGGGGGTTGTCCGCTTTTTCCGCCCTTGCACTGTGTGCGCTGTTTGCGTGCACTTGTTGTGTGTGTGCCTACCTGCATCTCCGCGGTAGGTTGCGTCCTTGGTGGTGCATCAGCAGGAGCATGGGGAGGGCCTGCAGTGCTGGATTCATGCTCGGGGGAGCCGCTTCTTCGTTGTCCGTGCTCGGCGTCCGTGTTACCGCTTCGGTTTGTCGTACGGTATCTCTTGGCCGTGGGAGCCGTTTGTTTGCGGCATCGTAATTTATACGCCGGGCGGGACGTGTTTCGTCGGACGGTGTGTGTCAGTTGGGCTGCGCCGCTACGTGTACGGGCGCACTTTGATGGCGGACGGTGTTGCTGGCTTGCCGGCGGTGTTTGGCCTACTTTTCGCATCGTAATTGGGCGGGCGTGTGGACTGCTGCGTGCCGGCGGTAACTGGTGGTTTTTGCATCCGCCAGCACGGCGGTTGTGCTTCCGCCCGCCATCATAATGAGCCCCTATATTTTTACATCAATATTTTTTTTTGTTGATAATTTTGTACTTACCATTATAAATATTGGGTGTCGATATTTTTGACATCGATATTTATAACTCGATATTTGTGTATGGGGATATTTTGGGGGTCGATATTCTATCAGTGAACCAGCCAACAACACAGCGTCATCAGCATAAATTAACACCGGAGCCTGAGTGCTGGCAATTTTGGAAACATTGTCTGTGGCGGTACCCAGGTGGGAGTATAAGGGGCCGATTCCGATTCCGGTCGTAAACCGTACCGACCGACCCGGACCTGGAATGGAGACCGACCGACACGGACCTGCACCGTACGACCCGCGCAGTACGATGCCTTGTGTGTGAATTACAACCCACCCGCACGGAACACAAGCCGCACGCCCGACCCGTTCGGAAATCATTCATTCGCCCGTAAATTGACCGTGAATCGTACCGACCGACACGCATTAGGAATTGACGCGAGCGAAACGTACCCGCGATGCACGAGCCACGTAGTACGATGCAATACGTGTGAAACGCTACCGACTCGCACGGAGCACGAGCATGAAAAGCGAGACGTACAGCAAATAGTGACTAGCAAACAATAGAGCCCTTCGCGTCCGAGGCGTACACCAACGTCAAAACACAGCAGATTGTCAGTGTGACAGACTCGGATCACCCCGCGCGAGCCACAGGCAGCGTCCGACCCGGTCAAACGAACGTCTCCATCATGCACAACACAAGCAAAGGAAATAAGACAAAAAATGTTTTAAAAAAACAATGACACAGCCAATTTATAAAAAAAAAAGGAACCAAGACACACCCACAACTCCAACTATATAAAGGCCAGAAATCCCTACCATGATCCTTTGCAAACTACAGGCATAGGACAGCAGACAACCCCACCACACTGCAGAGACACACCACAACACACACAAAACACAACAACTACACCATTTGCACTACTCAAAAACCAAATCACATATTCACTGACAAACTCACACCCACCACACTCACTTAAACCCTCACACACACATCAATCACCACAACCACCCAGCACCATGCTCCCAAGAAGAATCCAAAGTTCACAGATAGTGAGTTGGAAGTCATGATAGACGAAATACTCAGGGTAGAGCCACAGTTGTTTGGCACATTGGTCCAACAGACCCCCATGTCACAGAAAACCAAGATGTGGGAGAGGATTGTCGACAAGGTCAAACCACAAGCTCCTTATCGGCGCACAAAGGACGACATACAGAACAGGTACTATGATGTGCGCAGGAGGGTCAAGAAGCTCATCAAGAGGGACCACGCCTTGAGCACAGACACTGGCGGTGGCCCTCCTGCCAGACCAACGCACTTCAGGACCTGGAAGGAGAAGGTGCGGGCCATCCTACCACCGGAGAGCATCCATGGATTAACAGGAATACCAGAGCCTGGTGAGTACACAAACAATATACTCAATTTTGTGCGGCAATACACATATATCACTCTCAAGGGGACTGTTAAACCAATTCCTGCCAGCAAAGCCATAGCAACATAAAGGCAAGTCTCCTGTGATGTGCATGCCAGTTACCCAAACACAATACCTGCCATCCCACAGTAAAATGAAACTACGACATAACATGTACAAACCTAACGACAAAAACTGCAAGGCATTAGCATAAATCCACAACTAACACAGTCATCCATTTCGCCAACAATGTCACACCACCTCACAGGAAAGCTCAGTCAAAATGAAGGAAGGTTGGGCTGCTGGGAATGTGCATGTAGCAGAAAGCAGGATGGGAGTTGCAGTCACAGCCAACAGTCCCCCCCCCGTCCCAGCAAGCTCACACTGAACCATGCTCACCTCACAGGGAGTGTAAAAGCACTGCCAAGATGGCTGACACTAGGCCCTGCTGTGGGGAGAACAAGGCCCTGCTGGGACTTGGGCTCAAACAAACAACAGGACACCAATGCCTGACAGCCTGAAAGGTAACTCACACTCCCTGCAATGGAAGCATGCTGCATGGTGGGATAACTGGACTGGGGGAGGAATACTACCTGCTCTGACCACATCTACCAGCAGGTACTTGCACACACACACCCCTTAACAAAAACACAACACAACCCACCTGGTATAATGCATTCCCTCAGAATCCATTTAAATATCCCACAAAGATTAAACACATTGGGTTCTGCAGTGTGAAGCACATGGGCTTGTTGGTACTTTTGTGCAAACAAACACCAGGACAACACTGCCTGCCAACTTGTCAGCACAGGCACACCACCACATAGGGAAAAAGCTTCACAGGAAGTAAGGTCAGGTATTGTGGGAAGGTGGGTGTAGCCAAAAGCATGATGGGAGTTGAAGTCACAGCTAACAGTCCCCACCCACATGTCCCAGCAAGCTCACACTGAACCATGCTCACCTCACAGGGAGTGCAAAAGCACTGCCAAGATGGCTGACACTAGGCCCTGCTGTGGGGAGCACAAGGCCCTGCTGGGACTTGGGCTCAAACAAACAACAGGACACCAATGCCTGACAGCCTGAAAGGTAACTCACACTCCCTGCAATGGAAGCATGCTGCATGGTGGGATAACTGGACTGGGGGAGGTACTTGCACACACACACCCCTCCCACCAACACCAAAATACACACCTAGAATTATGCTCCACAAGAGAGTGAGTGAAAAGTCTCTACCAAGAACACAGACAATGGCCTCAGCTGTGGGAGCACAAGGCCCTGCTGGGACTTGTGCTTAAACAAACAACAGGAAACTACTGACTGACAGCTTGAACGTAAATTGTGACTCCCTGCAATGGAAGCATGCCACATGGGGGATTACCTGGCCACTGTGGGTGAAGGAGGTCCTGCAATGACTCCAAATGCCATCAATGCCGCATCAAAACACACCTTCTCTGCTCGAACAAATTGCACCCTGGGACCAGTCACTCCAAAAGTAAATGCCTTGGCAAGATGTCAGACACATGTTCCAGATGTATGAATTGGCTGCAAGTCACACCTACGCACTGGCCAACTCAAACACATTTAGACTCACAGCCATTGGAACTGTAGGTATCCTCCCACTGTCTGGAGATTCAGTGTCCCTGGGGTGTCCCCTGACCTGCCTGTGAAGGTATGTTTTGGAGATGACAATTGGGGAGTTGCAGACATAGTACATAGCACCAGGCACACACAATGTCACATATACATCATTGACAGTGGACACCTGACAGTGACTAGAATGGACACACACATATAGCTGACACTGTAGCATGGTGTCATGCACAAAATGTGCAGTTGTGAGCTGCATGTCAATACCACATCGGTCTGCGTTGTACGCATCATTCACACAACACATCACTCACTGTCATGGACAATCCAAACACAATGACTATCCTGGACTGCATCGGATGACGCATGCAACTCACAGCAGCAGAACTGTAACACACACACCTCTGCCCATCACTGTCATGAGCATGGAAAAGAAAGAGTGCCGCTGTGCCCAATCCCTCTCACTGTGGAGGAAATAGACAAGATAAAAGACGTTAGCACTGATAAAACTCTGCACCAACATCAGTAGGCACGGTAACACCATGACTTGTTTGTAATGAGATGTGAACTAGGAACACAGATAACCAGAAAGTATCTCACATTAGATCACAGGCATACCGGACTGTGACCATGTTGCACAGACCCACCAATGTGACGCACAGAGCAATGCAACAAATTCCACCACACATGCACGAAGCTTGATACATACCATAAGTGAAATTGTACGTATGTCATCGTCATAGCACAAATGTGGACAGGGATGATACAGCTTTGATGGAACCTGAGTAGCAATGGACATGTATAGACAATTGATCAATACATGAGCTGGTCATGCACACAGCTTGAGGTGCACATCGAAATGCTTCAGGTTGCCATGACAAAGTGCTCCAACAATATCAACCTCAATCTGTCACAACTTTTGGCAATGCAATGTACAGACTCTCTATCTTTAAGTACAGTGGCAAATGTAATGTGTGTGAAACGTTGATGTTGGTAGAAACATAACATACATTGTGTGTCTCCTCCAAACACAGGGGATGCTGGGGACACAGCACGACCTGAAGAAGAGTCCCAGTCCCAGACTCTGGCGGACCATGAGCTCACCGGTGTGGATCAGTCCCTGTCCTCAACGGACGACGACCCTGAACAACCTGGCACCTCCGGTGTGACTCATCGTGCAGCCCCAGCAGCAGTAACATCAGCACCCCCTGCAACCACACCTGCCACATCTGATACCACACCCAGTAGCCCTGCTGACACGGACAGGCCGAGGCCACTGAACAACAACGGAACAGGTACACAGGGCACCCTGGAATCAAGGGACAACACCACCATCGCAAACACTCAAGTGGTCTCAGTGTTGCCTGTGCCGGCCACGGCAGCTCCTGCCCGTGTGGGTAGGGGCGGTGGGAGGGTGGGCAGGCAGAGGACACGGCCTGCAGAGGGGGCTGGATTGCATGATGAGCCACACCTGGGACGCATCATAGATGCCTACCAGGAAAGCACCGGAGGATTTGGACAGGTAGTGGGGATCCTCAAGGACATCAAAGAACAGCATGCAGCACATCATGCCCGCTTGGACTCCCACATGTCCTGGATGGAGTCCAAGTGGGACAAATTGGATGAACTAACAGCGGTGCATAGGGACATACTGACCTGCCTCCGCCAGATCAGCACCAACATGTCCACACCTCCCTGTGCGCCCACAAGATCTGTTGCCACAACATCCGCAACTGCCACAGGGAGGGAGGAGGACTCTGGCGGAGAGTCCTCTGCACCGCAGCTGCCTGCACATGAGGGTCCCCCGAGAAAGAAGAGGGGTCGTCCAAAGAAGGGGAATTGAGAAGCTTATGGCCATGCATATCCCCCGGGAACTCAACACCTGTTCTGTATGTCGCCCCTTGTGTGCAAACCAATTAACCTTGTCAACTGACACACAAATCTCCCACTTGACATGGAGGGTCAAAGCTGTGACAATGCAGCTAATGACTGTGGATTCTACTCTGGACATTTCATCTCTTAAGACTACCAACTCACCTGTGAACTTTGGATTACCATCACATTGTACACCACTTCAAAATCCGTTCACCGTCCTTACACATGTCTGTAAATAAAATCACATTCACACAATACTTGCCTCTGTCGTGATTTATACTTTCTCTGTGTCATGGCGATGATGATCTGATAAGGAACACTGTGCATGCAAACTACCACAGCAATGTGAACACCGTAATGTGAGTCATGGTAATGTGACACATATGAGGGAGACACACCACTAGGGCAACACAAGACATACTCACCATGTCCAGCTAACTCATCCTCATAAGTGATGTCAACAGGAAATACAGTGGAATGCACATACAGCACACCCATCCTGGGTCAGTGGCAAGCATTCCACAGGTACTGGATGCTAATGACTGTCTGATGTGTAGATACACACGGAGAACATCCCAAAGTGAAGCACAGGTTTATTACAGATTCACAACGTGAAAAGCCCACAACTGATGCAAGTTAACCTCACGTAACAGTGAGCAAACATTAAACAAGTTTTAAACAAGTAAAGTCCAGGGGTGTGTGTCACATCATTGTTTGGGACAATGACTACTTGCACACTGGAACAAGGATCTGGGTTTTGGGGTTCAGATCTCACCATACAGCAGCCAAAGTACCCTGTGAAGGACAGACAGAAAACACAATCAAAAACCTTGACTTACAGCATACAACAACAATATACATGCCCACAAATGTAACAAAACTACGTACACACAACATATCAATCAGCTAAACACTGTTTGGGAGTACAGACTACCTGAAAGGACACATCACAGCAAGCATCCTGACAAGTAGCACACAGTCACACTCAAGCAGCACAAGTGCACCACCAACAGATATCAGGCAAACACAATACTTTGAAGACACATCAGTGTATACTCATATTCATGTGAAGAAGTTGAGGATCAGCTGGCTACGAACATCATCCTCACCCTCATCATCACTGGCATCATGCCCCAGGGCAGGATCCTCCCTGGCTGGCGGATGTTGGTCATCGTCATCTTGGATCAGAGGCAACTCCTTCCTCACTGCCAGGTTGTGTAGCATGCAGCACACTATGAAGATTTTGCACACCTTAGCAGGTGCATATGGGAGGGCCCCTCCTGTCTTGTCCAGGCAGCAGAATCTGCTTTTCAGGAGACCAAATGTCCGCTCGATCACTCTCCTGCTCCGACCATGTGCCTCATTGTAGCGCATCTCCGCCGGTGTCACAGGGTTCCTGAGGGGTGTCAGCAACCACGGCATGTTGGGATATCCGGAGTCACCTACATAAAGACAATAGCACATCAGATGAGTCTTAAAAGAGGGTGTAAATAAACTTTAGCAAAATCACATAATAGTAAACAGTCAGTACACACCGACAAGCCAGGCACGCTGGTGCTGCATCTGTGACATAATCTTTGGGATGCGTCTACTCCGCATGATGTAAGCGTCGTGCGCTGAACCTGGGAAACGTGCACAAACATGTGAAATGGTCATGTCGGCCAGACATACCACCAGAGCATTGATTGAGTGGAAATGTTTCCTATTCCGGTAGGTCTGCTCATGTGCCTGTGGTGGTACCAAAGCCACATGTGTCCCATCAATGGAGCCAATGAAATGTGGCATCCTTCCCAGGGCATAAAAGTCACCCTTGATGTCAGAGAGTCGTTGTGGTGTTGGGAAATGGATGTAGTGGTTGAGAAAATGCAACATCGCCTCCAACACATCTCGTAGCACACGGCTGAACATGGGCTGTGACATCCCACCAGCAGTAGCAACTGTTTGTTGGAAGGTACCGGTGGCAAAGAAGTGTAGGGTTGCCATCACCTTCACCTTGGGGGTCAGCGCAGTAGGGTATGTCCGGCCAGGTTGCAAGTGTGGTGCCAACTGCTCCGCCAAATCTTCAATCAGTGATCTAGTGAAGCGGTACCGTCGCATGCAGTCACGTTCAACCATGGTGGCAAGGTCAGGGAACGGTCTGTGGACAGCTGGTCTCCTGCAGTACATAGATGACCAAAGACAGTTTGTCAGTTCCCCTATCTAGGTGCCAGTGTACATGCTAAATAGCACATGTAACAACAGAGCACAAAGACATGATGTATGTGCCGTAGTGTATGTGCACACATGTCAGATACATGCCCATCATCTGAAATCTCAGCTCTACAGGTCCACACGACAAGGTCCATGTTGTGCTGTGACCAATCTATGGGCTCTGACACAGTACATCAGTATGAGTGTCACATACCAGACACACACCACAGTCACTAGTGAGGACAGATGTTTACCACACATCACAGGTTTTTGACAGACACACACAGGGACCTTGTGTTGCCACAAGGACACCATCATGATGTAGCGTCTCATATACACACCACAATGCACACATGACACACACATGAAGTGCCACAACGTTTTTTTGCATCTCACACATGGTGTCTGTGACACACAGACGCCACATCAACTCACATTGACAATACACATGGATGTGGTGACCGTTTGACATTGAGCACATGAAATCAGAGTAATCTCCGTAGCTAAATGCACACATACTGTGGATGAACATCACAATTGTGGCACTGGGACACCCTGTGACACACATCCCATTCCACCTAAGAGTCAGGGTGTATGTCACATTTCATACACAATGTACCCCGGGAACTGTGTACATGCCTTATGCCCTGAACTGTACAGTCGTCAATCACAGTGGTTATGTGTCCAACACACAGCGGGATCTGTCCCCATGACACCTTGCCCTGCCTGGGAGTGGGTGCCACTAAGTGACACATACCAAATCACATGTTTACCAACATATGCACACACAGGTAATGCAGCCTGACATGCCCCTTGATATACTGTGTCACAGGCTGTATTGTTGTTGGTGTGCCAATGAGTCCATGGAAAGCTATTGTGGGTGGAACACTTAGCACATTGCCTGCAATGGGAACTGACGCGGGTGACCAATTCAAAAGACGCGTCGGACACCTAGGGAACGAGGCGAGCGCACGCCTTGCACACACGCCTTGCACATTGACTGCAATGGGGACTGACGCGGGTGACCAATTCAAAAGACGCGTCGGACACCTAGGGAACGAGGCGAGCGCACGCCTTGCACACACCTTGCACACACGCCTTGCACATTGACTGCAATGGGGACTGACGCGGGTGACCAATTCAAAAGACGCGTCGGACACCTAGGGAACGAGGCGAGCGCACGCTTTGCACACACACCTTGCACATTGACTGCAATGGGGACTGACGCGGGTGACCAATTCAAAAGACGCGTCAGACACCTAGGGAACGAGGCGAGCGCACACCTTGCACACACGCCTTGCACATTGACTGCAATGGGGACTGACGCGGGTGACCAATTCAAAAGACGCGTCGGACACCTAGGGAACGAGGCGAGCGCACGCCTTGCACACACGCCTTGCACATTGACTGCAATGGGGACTGACGTGGGTGACCAATTCAAAAGACGCGTCGGACACCTAGGGAACGAGGCGAGCGCACGCCTTGCACACACGCCTTGCACATTGACTGCATTGGGGACTGACGCGGATTTGGCCCTTGTACGATTCGTGTTGTGAAAAATCAGTTGGCTCCCTACAACAATGTATCAGACTCATTGGTGTAATGGGTTTGAAATATTTGAACGATGCAGAAGACGTGTACGAGCCGTACAATGCAATGGATTGGCCAGATTCATAGGATGCAAACGTGTTGGACCTATCGCTTTGGACGCATGGGACAGAATCTGCCTCTGCAGCACAGATATAAGGCTGTCTGTTCCCCTGAGAGCTCACTTGCCTGCACTACATGCTCCACATTGACATCTCTGCTACCACAGCTGCTGTCTCTGCATCCTCTGGCTCAAAGAATGGCACGTACTGTGGATAGGGTCCCAGCCTTCACAGAGGAGGAGAACAAGGCCCTGCTGGACAGCCTCCTTCCACAGTACAGCAAGCTGTATGGGACACCAGGGGACCAGGTGAGTGTGCAGTCCACATCCCTTTTTCATTGTGCATGTTGTCTTACTGGCACTAATGGCATTGTGTACACCAGTGGCTAGCATGCTCACTGAGTAGTTGTTACCCCCAAGGTGTGTATGTACCTGTAGTGGACAGGTACTGTGCATGAAAAGGGCATTTTAACACAGTTATTATACTCAGGCAATGTTTCAATTTTGTAAATGCAGGACAACTGTCAATCACCATAGTTGCACTACCCGTGTACATCATATGCCCTTGTGATGAAGACATGTATATCCAACTGTGTGTTGCACAAACATGTTGCATTTCTGGTAATGTACTTTTATCCTTGTCATCCTCACAGGTTGATGCCCATCACAAGCAGGAGATATGGCTGACCATTGCCCGGGCTGTTCGTTCTGTGGGGGTCTACAGACGCCGCATCCGCAACTGCCAGAAGAGGTGGCAGGGTCTTCGTGGCTGGACCCGGAGGATCGCCAGAGTCCAGCTGAAGCTGTCGCCTCCTCGCAGAAGGGGCGGACGACGGACACTGACCCCCCACATGCACCGGATCCTGGCGGTGGTCTTCCCTGACCTGGATGGGCAGTTAAAGGCCAGACAGCAGCAAGGAGGGGGTAAGTGCATGCCTTTTCTGTGAACTATGTCTCACATGCTCTTTGCACTCCTTCATCCTGGTTACACTCCCACAGATCTCCTGTCTGCTTGAACAGGAGTCATGTTCCTAATTTAGTTCATGGCCCATCCTCATCTGATACACAGGTCTGGCCCTTTCAGTCTGTGACTTGTGTCACTTGTGTTGTGTGTCCCTGTTGTTGTCCATAATTAAAGGTTGTAAACAGCATCTGCTACCGGTGCATTGTTTTGTCCTCATGAGTGAGGCAATTGATTGCCATGTGTCTGCACATTGCCAGAAATCAGACATGTACTCTATGTGGGCAAATGATATGTGTTCCAATTGATGCTTTGGCTCACCATATGTGTCTGTGGTATTTACCACACAGCCATGCAGCAGGTAAGACAATCTTGGGGCCTCAAAATAATGTACATCATGTGTGTCACACATGCATGAACACATGCCTAGTGTTCAGTGTAATCCCATGTTGCACATGGAACTGGACAGGTATGCCTACTCCGGACATGAGGAACACTCTGTGCTCCTACTCCTGTGTGTCAGCCTACATTTAGTTAATTGTGAAATATGCAATATGGTGTCTGCCTCGGTGTCATTCTGGAGTGGCCTAGCATCTTAGACTCCTGTGGTGTTGAGCATTTTGCTTTTGGCAGCTAGCTGAGGTGTGGCTAATGGATCATCACAATGGGGAAAAACATAGGTGTGTGATCACTTGACGGTGCATAATGATGTATTATACATAATTGTGCAGGCAGCCTCAATTCGTTCTCATCAGACTGTGATGTTATCATGTTCACAGATTGGTGCTTGCAGTCACTCAACTGTCGCATTTGTATTACGTGGGATCATCATATGCCTTAAGATGTGTGTAGCAGTAGTGGAACATGTGCACTTGACAGCTGCAGGGCTTACATTCCCCAAAATGATTATGATTGTGACACAGTGCAGACTTTTTTATTTATGGATGCACTGCCCCTGTGACTTTATCCAGAGATGACTGATTAGCCAGACTGGCCCGTAGCATGGTATCCCACTTGCTAATGTGTATCCTGTCGTTATGTCAATTGTACGGCATACACTTTATTGTGGCATTGACCATCAATACATGGGCACATAATGGTGTCTTGTGAAGGAAGCATATCCATTTTACTGACAATGAGTTTGGCCATCCCTCATCCTGACACATGTACTGAGTCAGTGGCAGGAGATGGGATATGTGTGTACTGACACATTTCATTCACAATTTAAGATGTTCTGAGATATGTCTATGCGGTGCATGTGTGCACATATAAGTAGTGGCATACTACATGCACCAGGTCCATGGAGGGGAAGTGTATGAGTGGCATGGTTGACTGGCAGAATGACAGGTGTATTTTTAAATATGTGCCAGCACTTCTAGCAATATTTAGCAAATGCGGAAAATGTGTCATCTGTAATGTGCTGTAATGACTGGGATGTCTCAGGTGAAACAAGTGACTTATGTGTATCTGTTTATCCTGATTGTTTGCAGAAACATCTTCGGCTACTGGAGGAGACAGCTCCACGGACCAAGAGGAGCCGCAGAGCCAGACTGGGTCTGCTGGGGAGGAGTTGGAGGGACCCAGTGGCACAGAGTGTGAGGGGAGCCACACTTTGGATACCTCAGCTACAACCACCTCAGCTGAGGAACACAGCATCTCCAGTGAGGAC
This sequence comes from Calotriton arnoldi, assembly GCA_963921515.1. Lineage (NCBI taxonomy): Eukaryota > Metazoa > Chordata > Amphibia > Caudata > Salamandridae > Calotriton > Calotriton arnoldi. Next base: position 552,911 of record CAWUFW010004842.1, read on the forward strand.
TCCCTTGTGGAGGCGGGTGTCAGCAGACCCCAGACAACACCGAGCGAGTCTGTCCCTGCCACCACCACCATCTCCACCCTCCCATCTGCTCCCATCCCAGAGGTCCGTGGAGGCCCCCGTGTAAGGGAGCATGTCTCCTTTGTGCCAGGCACCGCACCCCCTGCCCCTGTCTCCCCTACTGCCCTGAGTGTGGAGTCTGTGGAGTTGCTGAAGCAGATCCATGTAGGGCAGACAGCGATGCTGAGTGTCCTCCATTCCCACACCAGTCTGTTGACACAACTGGCGTCCTTCATGGAGGGCATCTCATCAAACATGTCTGCCCTACATCAGACTATTCAGGCCATGGCCTCCACACAGACGTCAGCAGTGTCCCTCCTCCAACAGTCCCTCACCCCTCCTACCTCTGCCACATCCACAATCCCCACTGCCCTACCTGTCCAACGCACACACACACCAGCACCGGCACGCACCACAACAGACACAAGCAGCACACAGCCACGCAAGCCAAAATCCAGAGCCACAGGCATGCACACTCCGGGGACTGATGGCACACACACAGGGGATGGGTCACAGACGCACAAACAGACATCCACAAGCACTCCGCAGTCCTCAGATGCCTCTCCCTCCAAAACCTCTTCCCTTGCCTTACCTGCAACCCCCCCTTCCCAGCAGGTCTTCCTCTGTGACCTTGGCCTCTTCCCCACCGATCCATCTGCTCCAACTCACAAGGGGAAGAGGAAGTCACCACGCACAGGGGGGAGTTCCTCTGCCACACGGACACCCTCCCCCAGGCGCACGGACACTTAGGCCCCATCCACAAATCCCCCCGGACTCGGAAGAGCAAGACCCCACCACAATCCCGCAGCTCCACCACACAGTATCCGTACTGCAGCCCCCAGGCCACCACTCCACAGGTCCCCCAGCCACACCCTGCCCCTGGTTCACCCACACACTGATACCGCATCCCCAAAATGATTAGGCCCTCCCCCCTACCACATGCACTTCCACCCCCACCTCACACGCTCAGCCTGTTCCTGCCACTGGTGTGGAGTCCGTGTCTCCCCCCTCTGTCCTGCCCACCTCACCTGGACCCCATGACACTACTTTGGAGGTTGGCACTGCAGTGGAGAGCTCATCCACCCCGTCTGACTTTTGCACTGCAGTGGAGACCATGTCCACACCATCTGACCTGCCCACTGCTGTGGTGCCGGCAACCACCCCATCTGACTTCATCCCTGCAGTTGTGACGGTGCCCACTGTGTCAGACACCTCCACTGCAGTTGACAGTGACACTCCAGCACACACCACCCCTCCCCTGCCCCATTCTGCTGTCCCCTGATCCTGTCCCTGTGGTGCCTGGCCTGCCCCATGTATGCCCCTCCAAGGGAGATGTCCCCTGGTCGTAGCAGTGCAGGCAAGGAATGGGTGACAACTTGTCACATGTCACCATGGTTGAACTGAGAAATGGACTGGCCATTGGCCTTTTGACATTGTGGACTCGAATTACCAGTTTTGAGGAGTTTCATTTTTTAATAAAGCAAATTGTGGTTATCCATTGTTGTTGCATCTAATGTACATGATGTTGATGATGAGTATCATGGACTTGATGTTGTACTTGTGTTTTGAAGGTACAACAGGATGATTTGTTGATGTGATGGACTCCATGTGGTCCATGGGATATGTGTACTTTTCTGCTATGTGTCCATGACATCCTTTGCTGCAATTACAGGGTGTAATGATTGCAAACTGTTGTATCCAGGATTATCTCTTTGGGTTTGCTACTCAGCCTGTGTTCCATGCAGATGTTCCTGTTATGTGCACTTGCTGAGTTGTCCTGTGTTCATCAGACTTCTTTTCCCTGGGTTTACTGGGGTGTCGGTGCATGGCAGACTACTGGTCATTAGGTTGTCATCCATGGCTGTTTTAGTTGTAATTTCAGGGGATGTTGTCAAACGCACATGGGACACATTCAGGATTCCCATTGGCACTTATGTGTTTCAAACATCATGTTGTTTTCCCTATGTGGTATCTGTCAGTGTGAGGCTCACTTGTATGTGTGTGTAACTACTCCCACTCATCATGGTCATTGCTGCAATGTTGGAAGGTGTCAACATGTGTTCTTTGTGGGTCTCCTTTGGTTCCTCATTGGTGTAGGTGTGTGGCAGGGTTCCCAATGAATCGTGTTGTCTTCACATTATGCCCATGTTCCGCATTCTGTGCAGTGTGGCAGACATTCACAGGTGTTGTTGACAGGCCATGTGTGTTGATTTTTGTGTACCTTAGATCCCCCCACCACCCCTGGGATTGTAATGGGTGCTTGAGCTATGTCAACAGTCCCTGTGTGCCTAGCTGATGCACATTGTTGGAGATCAAGGTGTGTGGTGTTGAGGGTGGCCACATGTGAGTTGTTTCATGTCTAGGCCCCTACCTACATTTTGCACATTGGTTACAGGACATGGCCAGTGATTTGTGTTTATGGAGGTGTGATGTGAGTTTGTTGTTCTGGACACATGACCCAGTATGCACAGCTGACTGTGCTCCACAATATGGGCAAAACAGACCTTTGTCATCACAGTGGGATTGGCGTACAGGCTACTGTCACGACAAATTAGGGTACTAGAGGGTAGTGCTGTAGTGGGTCTGTCTCTTGCTGTGTTGGTTGCTGTTCCACCCAGCTTGTGTCACATGAATACGTTGCTATACCACTCATCTGACGATGTATGCTTGACCACAAAGGGGTGCCCAGTTCATTAGTTACTTTTTGTATGGCACTGTGGACACATCGGTGTGATTGGAGTTTATCCCACCATCATGTGTTGTGTACTAGCCTGGGGACACTGAGACACACACACGTGTTGTGTATGATATGCAGTGTGGGTCTGCCTGTCTGTGTTTGTGCATCTGCACCTCTGCATTGGTATTGCTTTGGCGTTCCATTGTGTGGATGTAGTTTGGAGGTTTTTCCCTAATGTCCATGCATCTTGTAGCTCATCATCCTGCACACTGCTCATGTTTGGTATGTCCCATTGCTGCCATGGTATGGGACTTTGTCACCTAACATCGACAGTCTCCACAGGATTCCTCAGTTTGTGTGTCTGTTCGTAGAGATATGTGTGTATGCATCATGATGCTCACTTTTCACACAGTCTAATTGGACACTGTGGGCCTTGTCAGGGCTCATGGCCAATGCTTGTCTGCACATGGCAGAGGGAGTTCTTGTGATACACAGCAATCTGTGCCTCTCAAATCTATGTTTGTATGTGACACAACCACCACATTGCCACTACATTGGTTGTGGATTTGGGACCAGTGAGCACAAATGCTGGTCTGGTGATGCTGCTATTATTTTGTCCACACTCACCTTCTGGTCACTGTAGTGATGTGGGCTTTGGAACCCATTACCACAATGTTCCTGAGATGCTGGAGTTTTGAACCCCACACTCATCTTTTGGGCACACATGTGATGGGAGTCACATTGTATGTTCACTATCAGAATCAGTGTTGTGGGCATTTGGCATACACATACATAGAATCTTGCAAAGATGGTAGGGGTGGGGGTTTGCTTAGTGACCCTATGCGTGTGAATGCTGGTGGTGCAGGGCATCCAGCCCCCTATGAGTGGGGATGGTAGTGGTGCAGGGCATCCAGCCCCTATGAGTGGGGGTACTGGTATTGATGGGCATCCAGCCCCTATGAGTGGGGATGGTAGTGGTGCAGGGCATCCAGCCCCCTATGAGTGGGGGTGGTAGTGGTGCAGGGCATCCAGCCCCCTATGAGTGGGGATGGTAGTGGTGCAGGGCAGCCAGCCCCCTATGACTGGGGATGGTAGTGGTGCAGGGCATCCAGCCCCCTATGAGTGGGGGGTACTGGTATTGATGGGCATCCAGCCCCCTATGAGTGGGGATGGTAGTGGTGCAGGGCACCCAGCCCCCTATGAGTGGGGGTGGTAGTGGTGCAGGGCATCCAGCCCCCTATGAGTGGGGATGGTAGTGGTGCAGGGCATCCAACCCCCTATGAGTGGGGGGTACTGGTATTGATGGGCATCCAGCCCCCTATGAGTGGGGATGGTAGTGGTGCAGGGCATCCAGCCCCCTATGAGTGGGGGGTACTGGTATTGATGGGCATCCAGCCCCCTATGAGTGGGGATGGTAGTGGTGTAGGGCATCCAGCCCACTATGAGTGGGGGGTACTGGTATTGATGGACATCCAGCCCCCTATGAGTGGGGATGGTAGTGGTGCAGGGCATCCAGCCACCTATGAGTGGGGATGGTAGTGGTGCAGGGCATCCAGCCCCCTATGAGTGGGGGGTACTGGTATTGATGGGCATCCAGCCCCCTATGAGTGGGGATGGTAGTGGTGCAGGGCATCCAGCCCCCTATGAGTGGGGATGGTAGTGGTGCAGGGCAGCCAGCCCCCTATGAGTGGGGATGGTAGTGGTGCAGGGCAGCCAGCCCCCTATGAGTGGGGGTGGTAGTGGAGCAGGGCATCCAGCCCCCTATGAGTGGGGATGGTAGTGGTGTAGGGCATCCAGCCCCCTATGAGTGGGGATGGTAGTGGTGCAGGGCATCCAGCCCCCTATGAGTGGGGGGTACTGGTATTGATGGGCATCCAGCCCCCTATGAGTGGGGATGGTAGTGGTGCAGGGCATCCAGCCCCCTATGAGTGTGGATGGTAGTGGTGCTGGGCACCCCCCCCCCTAGGTGTGGGCACTGCTGGTGGTGTGGACCATGCTACCCCTGGGATTTTGCTTTTGCTGGTGGATGGCATGTCCCCCCCTATGTGTATGTAGCATTTCGCGCGTTCATGACGTTTGTTTGTGTGGGTGTCTGACTTACCGTCTGCGACGTACGCGTCTGTTCATGATCCGGTCATAGATATACAGTACTGGGATGACCTGCGCGATGGGATTCATCATTGGTTCGTCTCGTACTTGCTGATTGTTGCTCCGTCTCGTACACGTTGTGAGTTGGTCCGTTTCGTAGCAGTGGATCGTGTTGTGGCGCGAATCGGACCTGCTATTCATCTCTCCCGGATGCTGTGACGTGCTGCTAGTGGCGACCCTTTCGGCGCGTAGGATTTGCGCATCGTACTTGTCCGGCTGGAAACTATTGTGGAAACTGCTTCCGGGCGACTCGGATGGGCGTTTGGATAAGCGGCTCGTACGGGAAATGTTGCTGGAATCGGAGCCTACATGTCGTTCGGAGTTGTGGCACTTTTGCGCATCGTACTTCATTGCCCGGATGGACCGGCTCCCAGTACGAGTCGGTCGCAAGGTAAGGCTACGGACAGCTCTCGGAGGGCTGTCCGAGCGAGATCGGAATCGGCCCCAAAGTCGTTATATTTAGAATAAACAAAAGAGGTGCCATAATGCGCCCTTGTCGCATCCAGCGAACCAAAGGAAAAGTCTCAGAGGTTTCACCAGCTGGGCTATAATACACCTTGGCAGTCAAGTTCTCGTGTAGGGTATTTAAAAAATGTACAAGAGAGACCTCTAAACCCATATCCAACAGCTTAAGCCAAAGCTTGGTGCTGGTAACGGTATGTGGACAGATCCATAAATGCCAAGTACTGGGGAATATGCCTTGCGATCGAAAATGTACCCAAAATCAATTGTAATTTCAGACGTTGCTCCACCGTACCCAGCCCAGGACAGAAGCCATATTGAAAAGGGGATATAATGCTGTTTTCATGCGACCATTCACTGATCCGCTCAAAGATTATCCTACTGATGACCTTTATTGTGTTGTCAATGAGGGAATTTGGGCGGTAACATTTCAGCAGGTTCCGATCCTCTTTCTTAAATATGGGGACAATAATCAAGAGTGCCCATGACCTCAGAATCTTAAAGCAAAAAGAGTTGTTGAATAGATTTGCTAACAAGGGGCCCCAGAGACCGATATTACATTTAAAAAGGTCCATGGGAGCCACATCCGGTCCCCGAGCTTTACCTCCCCAGCTTTGATTAATCGCATCCTCAACTTCAAACAATGTGATTTGCAGAGGGGGTGCAACACCCAGCCTAGTTTTCAATAGGACTGTTAATGACTTACCTTCCACTACTTGGTAAATGGAGCTAAATTGTGCAACCCATATTTAGCCAGTTATATTGCAAGTTAAGAGGGGGTATACTGGGGCATCTCTCAATTGGATGTTATTGACGACTGTTTCCCAGAAAATGTTACTACAGTTACATGTGGCTGACGCCACAAACTGTCCCCAGTCCTTGTTTAATAGGGACTTTTTCCTGCTTCTGAGAGTGGTTTTTAGGTCTCGCATAGCGTTGCAGCGCAACACGCTGTTCGCTTTGCGAGGCATGCAGTATACAATATAGTGGGGGGAAGCTCCGCCCACTTTCCGTCCATGTTTTTCATTGGCTTACATCGGAAATCCTGCATTCTGATTTGTTTTCGGCTTGTTTGTCCCTCCTCCTCACGGCCATGTCGTAATTTTTCTCCTTCCATTGCTATCGGCCCCTTTACTTTGCAAACTCTTTTGTTCCTCTGCCCCCCCCTTTCCCTCCCGCAGTACGTAACTTCTCTGCCCACCACCACCCCCCCCACGCCCGATCATGCCTTCTTGGACGCCTGCACGTTTGTTTATAATGCAATAGGTCTCTCGTAATACGAGTCCTATTGCATTTATAAATGCTTGTTTTCTCCTGGGATTGGCTGGCTGAGTCTCGCACTTTATTTTGCCTGACCTGTCCAGACGGCTATGTTACGCATGCGTCCAGCAGCCGCTATACAGACGCTCCTGCGCACGAAGAGGAAGGTGTTTACCAGGACCCAGGCAGCCGCCCGGCAGAGCAGGGAGAGAAGCGCACTGCGCCTGAACACCCACAGCTGCAGCCTCTTCAGCAGTGCCAGGGGTCACATAGTGACACGGGGGAGGTACAAATGACCCATCCCGCTCTTTGCCTCAGTCTCCTTAGAACAGCAGGCCCTCCAACCCCCAGAATTCACGTTTCTTTGTCTGTCTACTTGCCTTTGCGTGCGTTTCCTTTTGCAAACCCTCTGCTGCTTCTGGTTGTAATTCGAGGCATGTTAAGCAGTGCTTCCTTCACAATTCCTTGTGTTTCAAAATGTCGTACTTCCAAGACATCTTCAGGTATGCGTCATGAACATGTATTTAGCATGTGTGTCGTTGGTGGGAAGGAATGTACCACCAGGCTCCGTATGAGGTGCATGTCTGCTATGGGGCTCCGGAGGAGGTTTAGATATGTACTATGCCTTCTTTTCCTGACTCCCCTTCAAATTGTAATTACTACTGTCCGTGGTCTTCTTCAGCTTCGCTGCTGCAGGACAGGTCATCTTCACGCTGCCAGTACAAACACACAATCCGAAATATATACACACATTCAAAGCAGCTAGGCAAACAGCCATGCAAACAAAGGAATATGGACGGGCAAACAGGTAGAGTATGGACGGGTGAATAGCTGAATGAATGGATGGATGGATCGATGAAAGGACGAAGGGGCAGATGAATGGATGGATTGTGCTCCAGAAGAGCAAATAGGTGGTGCAATAAAACAGCAAATGTGGTGGGTGAAGAGAAAGAAAGCATGAAAAATGGAGGCCATGTGTAGATGAGATGATGAATTGTTGGATGGATGGATCTGTCAATGGATGGTTGACTGGTTTTGGCTGTGTGGTAGGCTTCGTATGGATACTTGAATGGATGGATGAATGGCCAAATGGATGATTGCTGGATCACAGGTGGCTGGACGTATAGAGCGGTGGATGGATCATGTATGGATTGACGGACGAATGGATGGATGAATAACTGGATAGATAAATGGATCAATAAATAGATGGATGGAGTGACTAACCAGGCAGAAACGTGGTAGGCTAGTGGAAGGCCGTTTGAACTGATGGACATACACACAGACAGTACGGAAGGGTGGAAGGCTCTCTACAGATGGGGATGGAGGTACACAGACATCTTATATTTAATCCAGTCTTCCAGTTTTGATGGCTGAGTTTCTACCTTTCCACATGTCTTGCAGTCTGAAAAGATGCATTAATGTTTAATGACATTTTGCAGATGAGTACTGAACACAAACAACACTTGTAACCAGCATACACTCAGTACGGAACAGGAACATAAACATCTTAATTATTACGTTCACAAATTCACTCGAATGTTCAGAAAACAACAGGGTTTTTTTTGTGTTTTCAAATTACATGAAATATGGGCGCAACCTTGTGAGCTTTCATTTCTTCCTGTTGTCTTCCCCGTTGAACAGAAGAAATACCGGCAGCACCCGTACGCTTTGAAGTTCACCAGCATTGAAGACACCCCCGAGATGATCCAGGCGAGAATTAGTTACAACCAGGCGGTGGATGTAAGTCACAACGCATACTACGTGCTCTACCTTCATGATTAAACAGAAAAACTGAATTTTCTTTGTAGGCTCTTTGAAGAGCCTGACTGCCAAGACTGTTGTATTGCATTTTTAAAAGCAGCTGCGGAACATGTATGTTTTATTTGCCCCCCCCCCCACCTGTTCACAATTAGCACTCAAATGGGGTGCTATACTCACCCCTGTGGTGGCAGCAGCCACCCTGCCTGCTTTTAGGCTTCTGCACTAATTTGCTTCCAGTTTGTTACACACTTCAAGCATTTCATTCTGGAATAACTGAATCATTTCAGTTTCTTCATTGACACTATCAATGGCGCAGCAGGGGCAGTGGCACCAGGGAACAGGGGCTGGAGGGTTCCACTGAATCCTGATTGTTGCTGTAGTTTACTACCCAATCCCCTGTCAGAGAGATAAGTTTCCTAGTTTGCACATGGGCCCCTGGCACACTTGATACACCACAGTGATGCTGATATGTTCACATACCTTCCATCTTTGAACGCTTCCACCTCAGGGACGGACACCACAGCGGACGGGGCCAACCTAGGTCCAGGCGGGCTAGGTTCAAACCAGATTTTCAGAATATTCATATAAGATATCTTTACATTGAATGGATCAAACATAAACTAATTTCTGTCCTGAAATCTGGAATGGATTTGGTGCTGCTGGAGTTAGGTTGAACAGGTCAGTGTGACTACGACCCAAGTGTTTCACTACTGGGAACTCTATGGTTGGGAAACTGAGGGGGAGTCTCAATAGCTTTGGCTGCCCACTAGGGGTCAGTGTCACAGCACCCTGTCCCTGCTAAGGCTATCATTCTGGCCTGCCTGGATTACTCTATGTTAAGTCCCTCTGCCACAGATTTACCAGCATATGAGGTAGCGATAACTCCTCGGAGAGGGGGGATTATCCAATTTACAGGGGTAACCCTGTAGTGCAGCTGAGAAATTAGGAAATACATGGGGACTCAGTGGCTTAAAAACACATAAGCTAAAAATATGTGCTTATGATAAATAGTGTACCGCCCGACTTGTATTTTGCTGTTTCTGTCATTGCATCCACATATATGATGCAACTAGTAACATCATACCAACAACAAGTCCGGAGTATTGGCTTTGTCAATGGCTGTTAGTTTTATAAGATAAATAAGCAGCAACTATGGCTTGTATATAATATTGGAAAAGCTTCCACTTAAAGCCCTGGTGACACCACAATGTTGCTGCTCCTGAGTTTCAAAAAAAGAAGGGAAATCCAGAGAGAAAATGACTCTCTTTAAAGGATTTCCCTTCCCCTACAAGGCTCACCTGGCATGACGTCATGCCGTAACTTCTCCACTAGTGAGAAGTGAGCTGTGGGAGCACGCGCACATGATGTGCCTGCTGTCACTGCAGTGCGCAAAAAAACGGACCGCCTGTGCTAGGGCTCAAAACAGAGCCCGATAGAGACCCGTTTCAAGGCCTCCTTTAAAAAACTGCCGGTGCTCAGTACCAGTGAGACCCGGCCCACTTAAAGCCCTGGTAATGAGGGCCTAACAGTGTGCAAATTCCTTTGTTAGTGCATCCAGCAGACAAGGAATGTCTTACTCAGATACCGCACAGCATGACGGGCAGAGAACCCCACCCCCCTTGTAAATCGGTGCCTAGTTTTTGTGGTTGCTGCTTTTAACCAGCTGGTCCTGTGTCCTCCTGACTATGTACAGTAGAGGTTCCATAACCTGAAAGTAGAGAACAATGGCCTACTTTGTGTATCTTCTTTGTGCGTAGAGCTTTGCACAGCAAAGGCATGTTAGGTGATGCGCTGCACCACTATTTTAGCAGAAGTCATTCATGTTCTAAATGCCATGAATTTTCAGAAATGTGGAAGGCCTTCTGTAGAGCCCATCTTCAGTTCCTACAGCTAGTACGATGCAGGAAAGGATCAGATTTGCTCTCATCCAGTATATACGAGCCAAGAAACTAGTGCCTCAATAGCATTTGTCTATTATTCAATGTTTACCACTGTGGTAATGCAAACCACATCCCTGCCTGCGTTGCTTATGCATCTCTTCCTTACAGCTCTATGGCCCTGTCTTTATGCTCATTGGCCAACCATGGTCACCGGTTTATCCACAGCGGGCAAAGGATGCCCCTTTCACGTCGGTGGGTTTTACCCTTAAATAATGTACTCTCTGCCAACGAATCACCATGTAGCAGGAAGTCTAAGCCTAAAGCACTATGCTGTGTTTCCGAATTGCATGCCTAAATGTATAGGATGTTAACGCACTGCTATTTGGTTTGCATTGCTTTATAGAATCACAAATATTCCTTAGCAAAGGGTTGGTAAAAAGTTGTAAATCGCAAAGTCTGAGTTTCTGCGCATGAAAACATTATGATTGTTTTGTTGCTCAGGTTATGCCACTCTAAAATCATCTCGCATATATGGTTTTCCAGCATAATTTAAGAATAATGTGATGTATAGATTTATGGTCTAAAATCCACATACAGTGGCAACGTGCGCCCATTTCCTTGGCCCTGCACTGAGTAGTCTACACAGAGTGCGAATCCTCACATATCTTACTCCTTCCACATATTTTAAAATATGCTGGTACTTCCTGGACAGTAATAACGTTTATCACACACCCTAACTCTCTTTCCACATTATGTGTGCATACTGGATTGGTTAGAGTATTTCATCCCAAGTTCTGAATAACGTACATCGGGGCATATGGTTGTAGGTGCAGCAAATACATTCTTGAACATTACCTCTAACATGTACTACTTTGTGGATGTTAACCACATTTTCTTCGTATGTTCATGGCTAATTGACTGTCATTTCCCTGGGTAGGCCAAACTTTTCATGTTTCAGTGAAACTGTGGTGTGCAGAGTCTACCTATACATTGAGGGTATTACCCACACATCTCACCCACTTGCACTCATAGATCGTCCTTATTTTCTGAGTCATACCTAACTTACACAGGCGTACATTATAGAGTTTTTTGGTGCATATCTGTTTTTGACCACCAAGCTATGCCAGTTTTGTCCTCACAGTGCCTTTGTGATGTGCGCTTGGACCATGCTCGCCATGGAAAAAGTGGGAGACAGGAGGTAGTGTTTGTCACTAGATCTTGTGTATATGTAAGAAATCGCTGCCTCTATTTAAATTTCTTTATAGAAAACGACCTGCAGAGATCAGTAAAATACCAGAATATCTTTAGCATTCTCTAGATTCCATTCCATAGAAATTGTCTTCCACGAGCACCCGTAGACAATGATATTTTTTTCAAATCTTGTATTTTCAGTGATATGACTACGGAAGGCCCTGAATTTATATTAAAAACAGAGCTTTGGACTATACCATTTCCCGCTGAAAGGCAATATTTCTCTCCATGTGTTCCCATACCTGGCGTGTCACGCAGTTTGGTGCTTACTTTCCCTCCATGTTAAAGAACAGGAGATGTTTCAGCACCCAGGCTAATGTGCTGCATAGCTAAATACATATAAGGTCCCAAAGGCAAGACCGATTGCATTGCAAATGCTTGTTTATCATGTCCTTGCCTCTCGCACAACCTCAGGATCTCTAGAATTCGATACCAGAGCCCTTCTTAGATGGTGGTTAGCCACTGAGCAAGATCCATCAAACCACCGAGGGCATTTAGAAGCAGGCAGAATAGGTTTTGTGAAGTAAATCCTGATGCTGGTACATAGGATACTTTAGTGATCCAACAGAACTTCCCCACTCTCTCCAGCTAGACAGCACAAAAAAGATGACAGTGTTTCCTCACCAAAACACAAAGGGTGACCCTGAGTTCCTTAAGAAACAATATCAGTCTTGATCCATTACTGGAATGTTGAGAGATCTCTATAGCAGCTGCCGGGGGATTTTCCTTACTGACCGGAAAATGCTCAATTGCCATAAGGGCATTGTGATGCCCCCATCGGGTCTCTACAACTTTGCACTGAGAAATCCAAGGGAGAAAAGTTCAGGTTACAAAAATATAAACTATAATGGAGGTCTGGCCACTCCCTCTAAAGGTGGGTAAAATTGGGTCATCCCCTTTAAATAAACTAACCAAGTCCATCAAGTCATGCTCCGCTAAAGGATAACAGAACTCTACCCCTCTGCTCTTACTGACACAATCAAGCAAAATGGGACCCTTAAATCCCAAGTCTTTGATGTTAAAAATACGTTTAGCATTAAAGTTTCTGCAAACAATATATTTTGGTTGTGCAACAGATTGAAAATTACTTAAAAACATAAATAATTTCGTAAAATACACACAATAAGCATTGGTAAAATAATTCTTATAACAATGTATCTAATGAAAATAAAACGGTCTCGAGTTGCCCTTGATGCACAGAACTTGAAAATCCAAACAACCCTCATCAATCTCAATCAAGTTAAGATTCAGTTGAAACCAGACCGAGAGACCCCCACTAGCTCTGCCATAAGTAGATGGTTCAGATGGGCTTGAATAACGGAGTAAGAAAGTGGTGAGGTGGCCCAGGACTCCTGAACAGCAATAATGTTTTAAGCAGCTATAAAGTTAGGCCAATCGGGGTCTGTAATCTTACCCCTGAGACTTGCAACATTCCAGCTCAGGAAAGAAAGGGGTCACTTGTCCCTTGTAATCACCAGAGAGAAAGACCTTGTGGGGGCAACTGACCCATTATTAAACTCCAGTAAGGGGGAGAATGGTGGCTGCCGCGCGGCAAGTAGAGCAAGACCTCTGACCTCTTTGGTCAGTGTCACTGTTCTCCCCCACGCACTGTTAAGGCTCTGACCTTGAGAACTTCCAGGTAGGTGTTCGAGGCCCTCCTCCACCCACAGGCTCCTGCTTGCGCCTCATCCCTGGTGGTCTAGTGGAAGAGCACCCTGCTCTTCTGCCATTCCGCTCTGTCCTGTCGTCCTTGCTTTTTCAATGTCTGCCCTTTCACAATTTCCAAGAAGGGATGAAAGCTGTCACGATGTGGATGAAGAACAGCTGCGTGAAACTCAGCTCGGAGACGCCAGAAGTCTTCATCCTCAGCTCCACCCCCTCTGCATGGGACGAAACCTGGTGGCCGCCCGCCCTCGGAGACCCACCCACCCCAACGGAGCATGCACGCAACCTCAGCATCATACTGGACTCATCACTTACCACGAATCGCCCATCAGTGCTGTCTCCTCCGCATGCTTCAACACCCTCCCCATACTACGCAAGACATTCAAGTGGGTCCCCCCGACTCCAGGAAAACTGTCACTAATGCAGTCATCACCAGCAGACTAGACTACGGCAACACCCTCTACACCGGAATCAACAAAAAACTCCTCCTCCGCAAACTCTAGACGGTCCAGAACGCCACGGCCAGACTAATCCTCGATTTCCCACGACACAACCACATCACCCAAAAAGAAGAATAACTTTCAAGCTGCTCTCGCACGCCTACAAGGCCCTTCGCAACACCGGTCCCCAAAACCTCAATGACCGAATCTCCTTTCACGCCCCAGAGAGAAACCTCCGCTCAGCCGACCTCTCCCTAGCCAACTAGTCACCTTCCCATGCTTCTACAGGACCAGGGCAGGTGGAAGATCCTTCTCCTACCTCGCAGCCAAGACCTGGAACGAATTCCCCCTTCACCTCCGACGGAGCCCGACACTGCACCAATTCAGGAAGGACCTAAAGACCTGGCTCTTCGAATGACCCTAACGGGGCTGCCCATACCCACCCTCAGCACCTTGAGACCCTCACGGGTGAGTAGTGCGCTCTACAAATCCATGATTGATTGATTGATGACAAGTTCACTGTTGATCAGTTAATATTGGATAGAACCTCAATCCGAATAATAATCTGCACCGAAAACTGATCCCTTGAGTGCTCTATAAAGGTGCTGGGCAGCCCCAACGGTGCCCCAACGGCGGCAGCCCCAACGGCGCTGATGGAGCAAGGTTTCAAAAATGAAACTTGCTTGTATGCAATCCTCCTCATAGTATTAATTTATTAAACTTGTACTGTCAATACTAATCCTTGCATTCACAAACACAAAAGGGATAGACGCTTGCCTATGTGTTTTACTAATGAATAACGCTTGTCCATAAACCAAGATGGCCGCTAAAAGCGCGGGACTTTATTGCGCATGTCGCAACCTGATCACATGGTGTGACGTCTTTCTTTGCTTGGTGGGAAACTTCTGCTTCTGCGCAGTGTGTATTAAAATGGCCGCTAAATGTTTTCACATGCTTAAGCTTGCTCTCATGTCATTATTAAATTGTCGTTTTCTTAATGCTACTAATGCAGGATAGTATTATGATTAAATGGGAATAGAGTTAGGGAAAGTGGGTATACAGTGAAACTTTTTATTTGTGATTTTAATATTTTCTTCTTGCACTTTTAGTAATTCGTAAACTTGGGCCTGGGTTGGTGTCTTGAAACTCGAGAGACAGAGGGTTCTGCGCATGTGTCCTGTATGCCTGCCAAGTGAAGTCAACTTGGACGTCTCCCAAGGCCACGACCTATTGGCCGAAGATGATGTACCCAATGTTTCCGGCGGAACAAATTGTTACTTTTCTCCTGTAAAATGTATAACATTTGTCGTGAGACGGGTGGGAAATAAAGCGAATGTATTAATTTGAAGGGGAGGGAACGTAAAGACAATAGGCTTTACAATTTAGGCCAAATCGATATGGTGCGAGAATCCACCCCCTGTCCCTGTCCAATCAGAAGTAGTGGTCCCATATTTTAGCAACATTAAGGGTAGGTACATGGGTATAGAAGGGTATAATAGAATATAGCATTAGTAAATTAGTCAGAAGAGCATGCGTTCACGAAGAACAGGCGTCCATACTGCCAGAGCGCTCTCAACTCCAGACTGCCCAGCTGATCGGTTGCTGACTGAATCCCAGTCCGGAAGAGGTCCTGAGGAGGGGGCGGCGGAGTCCATTAGACGGGAGAATCGAGAGAAGTCGAGTATCAGAGAGGGGAACGGCGCAGGCGTCGTTGTAGAGAGGTCACCGGTCCTGTCCTGATCCTGGAAGAAGTCTTTGCTCTTCATCCTTCCCGGGTTCCTATCTTTTCCAACTCCTTGGCTAAGGGGCTTGGTTCTCGCATTTAGGTAACTATACTGCAACCTTTAGTTGCGCTGCTGTCTCTATCTTCTCCTCTTCCTTAAACACCGTCATTTATTAGCAAAATCATTTCTTTGCTTTTTCTTGGGTATTTCAATCAAGTACCGTGTTTTCTGTATTTTACTCTGCTAAAACTTTAGATAAACATTTTAAAACTTCCTGACTCAGTGATTATTTCAGGATTTTGTACTATAATGAATGTCACTCATTTTAAACTTCCCAATTAGCAAAGGATCCATTGGTAAGTTATTACTCTTCAATCAGAAGGTAATTGGTAGCAGGGACTTTGATAAAAGAGTACATCTGACACCCAGCGTAAGTATTAGTGTAGTGTGAATGTATGGGCCCAAGTGAGTATATGGTGTATGAATGTTGTTGGCTAATATTGCGCTGGATCAGTTTTCTGGTAAGCAGAGGACGGTTTTTGTAACTCTTTGTTAATTGGGTAATGAGAATTTTATTTGTATTTTTTATGAACTAACATCCGCTTACATTTTTGAGTTTTTGTTATATGTTGTCCAGAATACCCCGGGGTAGGTAAAAAGAATAGTGGGTGGCAAGTGGAAGCCATACTGCAGTGAGGTTATCTGTCAGGCAGAAAAAGTACTGAGAAGTTAAGCAGGACTTCAAGTACTCGTTAGGGACTCTATGCGTGTGAGTAATAGCAAAAAGGGTACGTTGATAAAAATTTGATGTTATATCACCTAGTAAGGGTAACATTGAAGAAGTAACAGGTACTTCTGGAGCTTGGGTGAAGAGTAGACTGAAGTGTTTTACTCGTAGTATATATATTAGTAAACGGAAAGGTTTTACTAAAGTGTGGAAGAAACTATCTTTTTCGAAATTAGTGGAAACTGGCACGATAGCGAATGTTTTATGTTGTTACTGAAATGTAATTAAGATTTATAGAGAAAATAAGTTTGCGTAAATTTTTGTAAAGGGAGGGTCAGTTGCCGGAGAGGGAGCTGACGTCACAAAACGCCGCGCTGTGGTAGGTTGAAACAGCGGGTGTGGAGAGACACTTGTAAAGGAGGGGTCAGTAGTCAGGAGTAGTACTGACGTCACAGGTGCCGCGCTGGGATTGGTTAAACCAGCGAGGACAGAAAAGAGCAGATTGTAAAGGAGGGGTTGACAGAGAAACATCACCAAAAGGCCGCGCAAGGATTGGCTCGGAAATAAAAGATAGCAGACATTTGATTGGTCAAAAATAATAGAAGCAAAATTCTTAGTGGATAAGGATTGCATGTTAAAACGTGATCCGACTTTAACAGGAACTTGTCCGGATAGAAGATTCCTAGGTTTTGCAGAATATAATTTTGTACACAGAAGATTAGATAGAATGTACGGAGAAAGGAGAAAAATGTCATTCTTACAAAAGATTAAGAATTATTTTAAAAAGGACAAACCAATCAAAACGAGAGAAGGAATTATTATTCCACCAGCTAAAACGCCAGCATCGTTTATGATGATGGAGAGAGGTTATCATACCTGTGTATGGATGGAGAATTGGATAGAATACACCAAAAATGATGGAGTATTAGCATTTCCCCAGCATGGCACGTTCAATGGGTGAATTCTTCAGAACTTGAGATTGAGGATGAATGATTTAGAACCCAGACCTAGATTAACCCAGTACAAAGCTCTAGAAGAATGGGAAACCGAGGCATTTGAGCGGGATAGATCTAGAAGTAATAGGAGTTACCCAGGATTTTATTCCAGATATTTACGTGAGTCGAGAGAAGGTCAGATGAAACAATGGAGAAGGGCAATGATTACAGAGGGATTGTATCCATTATTCACAGAAGGAGAGAAATCAGGAGGCAAATGTACAGAAAAGACAAAACATTTAATGAGAAATGAGGATTCAGAAGACGAATTTATGGAGGAAATGTTAAGAAATCCCCCACCATATCAGGAAGGGACAAGTGGATGCACCCCAAGTGCACCACCGAAAACTCCAATGGTACCACAAGTAATGCATGAATTTACCACGACTAGCATACTTCATGACAAAGAAAAAGAAGCCCTAGAAAAGACCAGAGCAGAATTAATACAGAAAATAACCCAGATAAAAGTACATCCTGATTCGTTGACTATTCCTGTAACAATTGGTCCAGTAGTTCCATTATATGGTACTCAGGAAATTGTCCTCAACCCATACTTGCACCTACTCCTGTGAGTAACACCAAACCTGAAGCTCCAGTTATAATTGAGGATCAATTTAGTGACTGTGAATCCACAATATCACTCATGGATTTACCTATTCGAGGTTCTGTAAATAGTACTCCCAGAAAAGATGTACCTGGGGGTTCAAAAGATGTAAGTTTAGTAACTTCATCGGGAGCAAAAAGTGCTACCATAGTAACACCTGAAGATCTAGAAAGATGGGTACAAGGGTCAGTCAAACAGTGCACACCTCCAAAAGTATTGGATATCCATAAATTAAAAGTTGAATTAGAAGAAATAATAGCAGGAAATGTAGGAGTAGAACGATTGAATACCTATGATGATGAAGAATTATTATTCTTGTGTAGGAGTATCACTAGAAATGTAAAGATATTCCATGAAAAATTGTCCAATTTAGCACTACAGATGGGAATCGAAATAGGGAGATCAAAAGTATTACAGAAACCATATAGAGCAGAATTTGCGGACAAAGATTTAGAAAATATGAATGCATCTGGAAGAAGACTGCAAATAAGAGAATTAATGTTAGTTTTACAAAAATGGGGAGATCTAGATAAATGGAGATCTAGGTGGGCCAAGAAAAAGGAAGAAGCACGAACAAGTAGAACAGCATCAGAATATGTGATGAAGGAAGCAGGAAAAGCAGACCAGATGTATCCAATGCGAGAAGTTGCGGGAGGAGGATATGTACATGTCCCATGGAGCAGACAGGATATTTTATCATTTACAAATGATTTTCCAAAGTTGAGGGAAAAACCAATTGAATGGTACAAGCAGGTTGAAAGGTTTGTGAAGGTGTCAAAGGTATTGTTGAAGGATTTAGATGGGTTGTTTGACATAGTGGTACCTGCCGATTTATGGACAGATTGTAAGATCACAGTCGATTGGCCTAGTGATGAATATCCTAGAGATCCGAAAACAGGTGCCCCGTCAAATGATGTAATGAAAAAGTATCAGCAGGTGATAACCTACCTGAAAGGGAAAATATCCCCGAAAGAAACAGATTGGGTGAAAATAGATCGAACCACCCAAGAAGCCAGTGAAACAGTACATTCCTATTATGAGCGTTTATTGCAGGTGTTTAAACAGTATAGTGGATTTGAGGACATTGGAGACAAAAACATGAGTCAGTTTGTGTATCGATTTATTTACGGTCTGAAGCCAGAGATTTGCCAGATGATTAAACAACACATGCTGTGTTGGCAGGGAAAGCCCATAGATGAGATTCTGAAGTATGCAAAATATTGTGGAGACGATATTGAGGATAGACACAAGAAATTACAAGAAAAGGTGATGTGGGCACAGGTGAAAATGGCAGAGAAGCAGGGAATTAATTTGGAAAATCCGAGTGAAAATCAAGGAAAAGATTCTGGAACGAGTGGTGATACGGGAAATGGTGGAAAATTTAGAGGACGAATGAGTAGAGAAGAAGCTAAAAAGAAATTTCCTTGTCATGGATGCGGAAAATTGGGGCATTGGAAGGATGAATGTAAAAAGATTCGGAATAATAATGTCCCAAATCAAAATTTAAATCCACAGACGCAGAATGACTCACAACAGGGTGTAAATCCCCAGAGTCAATTACCACCTCCACCTGTTCAGGGTAATGTAAGCAGAGAAAAACATGGTACAGACATTGGATACCCAGGAGGGAGTGGTAAGAATGATTATATGACATCACAATTTCTTTTGCAGGACAATTATTATAAATTCGACTCATGACGGTGCCTAGGAGAGGGGAAGAAGGAGTGCATACTTGGCGCATCCTTACAGGTAGATCAGTCTGGTCCATATGTTGAAGGAAATGTGAAAGGTAATGATATTACTTTCCTTTTGGACACTGGTGCTACCAGGTCTACTGTGAGATCAGCAGACATCCCAGACCTTCCTCTCTCTGGTGAAGATATCCAAGTAGTAGGGGTAGCTAATCAAAGAATTAGAACACCTCTTACAGAACCAATGGAAGTCAAAATAGGAAACTTCAGAGAAATGCACCAATTTGTAGTGTGCGATTCTAGCCCAGTAAATTTATTAGGTAGGGATTTATTGTGCAAAATGAACTGTACAATTTTCTGCACGCCGGATGGTGTGGCAGTTCAGACACCAGATGAGGACCATGTATATAAAATTATGGTTGCAAAACAAGGTACAGAAATAGATGAAATGTTTTCGCTGATAACAAAAGATGAGTTGCCAGAAGAATTAAAAGGTACAGTAAACTCAATAGTATGGGATTTCACCGGAAAAGAAGTAGGACTTATGGCAAAAATAGATCCAGTTCAAATTACGGTAAAAGAAGGTGCGATTTTCCCAAATACTAAACAATACAAAATGAGTGCAGAAGTAAAAGCAGGAGTCATTGAAGAAATCAATCGAATGGTAAAACAAAACATCCTAAAAGAAGTAATGAGTAGCCCATGTAATTCACCAATCATGGGACTAAAGAAACCTAGTGGAAAATATAGGATTGTTCATGACCTGCGTAAAATAAACAAGATTGTGGAACCATGTTGTCCCATAGTACCAAATCCCGCAGTAATTCTATACCAGATCCCTTGGAATGCAGGATGGTTCACAGTAATTGACTTGTGTCAAGCATTCTTTTCAATACCATTGCATCCAGACAGCCAGTATTTTTCTCATTTAAATTTGAGAACAAAGTCTATGTGTGGAACCGTGTTCCTCAGGGGTAAACAGAAAGTCCTTCCATTTTCAATCAGATACTGAAAAAGTGCCTTGAAAAACTAGTGATGCCAGGAAGCTCAGTTTTAGTTCAATATATCGACGACTTATTAGTAGCGTCGACCACCAGAGAAGCCTGTGTTGTTGACTCCATAGCCTTATTAAATCTTTTGGCTGAGGAAGGGCATAAAGTTTCACCTGAAAAGTTACAGTTTTGCAGGACAGCGGTTAAATATCTGGGACACCAAATTGAGAGGGGAAAAAGAAGAGTAACCTCTGAAAGAGTAGAATTAATAAAGAGAATGCAAATGCCTGTAACCCAAAGACAAGTGAGAATGTTCCTAGGAATAGTAGGATACTGTCGACAATGGATACCAAATCTTTCCATGTTGGCTAAGCCCTTAATTAACATGACGAAAAAGAAAGCAAAGGACCCTGTTGAATGGGAGGATGAAAGTGTAGAAGCTTTTGTAAAATTGAGAAACGCACTTTGTTCAGCACCTGCCTTAGGCATGCCTGATTATAAAAGAGAATTCGCATTATTCTGTCAAGAAAGAGAAAATTGTGCACTTTCTGTCTTAACTCAGAGACATGGACTAGACAGACGTCCTATAGCATATTTGTCTGCTACATTGGACCCAGTAGCAGCCGCGTTGCCAGGATGCTTAAAAGCAGTGGCAGCGACTTGTTTGAGCATTGAACAAAGCGAGTCAATTGTGATGGGACATCCTGTAAAAGTGTATGTTCCACATGCAGTTGTCATATTGTTGACAAGAACCCGAACTCAGCATCTTACTCCTAGTCGACTGACTAAATATGAGAGAATAATAATGGGTGCTGAAAATGTGACCATGGTAAGGTGTACAATAATAAATCCAGCAACTTTATTGCCGGACCCATATCATGAAACAAATAAAGATGACGAAGAAGATGAACATGATTGTGTACAAATTACAGAATTATGTACAAAACCACGCCCAGACATAGAGGAACAGCCTCTTAAAAAGACAGACAGGGAGTTATTTGTCGATGGTTCATGTCAAAGACATGAAGATGGTAAACTAACTGCTGCCTATGCAGTATGTGAATTAACTGGAATAGTTGAAGCATCCTATTTACCAGGAGTCAAATCTGCACAAGTAGCTGAATTGATTGCTTTGATAAAAGCTTGCAAAATTGGGAGGAATCAGAGAGTGACCATATTTACTGATAGTCAATATGGTTACGGGGTTGTGCACGATTTTGGCCAACTGTGGATGCAGAGGGATTTCATGACTTCTTCAGGATCCCCCATTAAAAATGGACAATTTGTAAGGGAATTGCTAGAAGCAATACAATCACCAAAAGAATTGGCTGTGGTGAAATGTGCCGCACATCAGTCAGGAGATGACTGGGTGGTAGTCGGCAACAGATATGCAGACTTGGTGGCTCAACATTGTGCCAAAACCAGAACGTCAGTCAATAAGAGGGTGGAAAGAATGGGAATCAGCTGCCAACTTATGCTGTATATGCCACCTGAAACTTGGAATGAGGTGAAGAAATTACAAGATGAGGTTGATGAAAGTGAGAAGAATTTGTGGATCAAAGTGGGTTGCTCCCAAAGAGGATAAGATGAAGTGTGGATCAGTGCAGATGGCAGACCAGTCATGCCAGACTGTTTACTCTCACAAATGGCTAGAATGCACCATGGAGACTCACACATAGGGAGAGATGCAATGATTAGGCTGTTCAGACAAAATTGGTACAATCCCAAATTCAGGGCTGTTGCAGAGAGTCTTTGCCAGAGATGTCTAACTTGCCAAATGCATAATCCAGGCAGGAAAACGATAATTGGGTTTGGAAAGATTGGAAAGGCAGAGGGCCCATTTATAAGACTCCAGTTCGACTTCATACAGTTACCACCATGCAGAGGATTAAAATATGTACTAGTCATGGTGTGTCTGTTTTCAAAGTGGGTGGAGGCTTACCCTACTAGGAGAAATGACAGTATTACAGTTGCAAAACTGTTGTTACGTGAGCTCATACCTAGGTTTGGTTTCCCAGTATCTTTGGAATCAGATAGAGGAAAACACTTTAATAGCGAAGTGATCCAGATAATATGTGAAGCATTTCAAATAAAACAGAAACTGCACTGTGCATATCGCCCAGAGGCTTCTGGAGTGGTTGAACAATTGAATGGCACTATAAAGTCAAGATTGGGAAAAATGTGTGCATCAACATCATTAGAGTGGCCAGATGCATTGCCACTTGTCCTTATGGGACTCAGAAGCATACCTGACAGAACAACAGGTTTGAGCCCCCATGAAATAATGATGGGAAGAGCAATGAGACAAACACATGTTCCCACAAACAAACTGGTGAATATATCTGATGATATGGTTTTGGATTATTGCAAAGGATTGGCTGACCTAGTGCGTTCTGTCTCTCATCAGGTTGGAGAAGACGCAGTTTCCAGGCAGCCTGAACTAGAACATGATCTGAATCCTGGTGATTGGGTGGTAGTGAAGAATCACACCAGAGAAACGTGTCTATCACCCAGGTGGAGCAGACCTTGTCATGTCATATTGACCACCAATACAGCAGTGAAGTGTGCAAGATTTCCTAATTGGATTCATGTAAGCCACACAAAGAGAGTACCAGAACCTGAAGAAGAGAATCCACAGACAACGCCAATCACTGAAGAAGCTGAAGGTTGCCCAGCTGAGGAATCTCAGGTTAGAGGTTCGAGAGAAGCTGACGGAGAACAACCGAGCACAAGTCAGGATTGGATACCAGTGGTAGAAGTTCCTGAAGTATATTACAGAACGAGAAATCAAACAAAATTGGAGGAAATTGAAGAAGATCAGATAGGTGAAGAAGAAGCAGTTCAGGATCAAGAAGAAAAGATAGTAAAAGATCCTGAACTAAATGAGATAGGGAAAGAAAATTGGACTAAAAACAGTGAAGATTTAATAAACTTTGAAGAGGGACAGACAGGTTTAGAAGAATCATGTCAGGCTGCAGAAGTTCACAGTGCAATAAGCCCTGATCAGAAGCAGTTAGATCAAGAAGAATTCACTAAAGAAAAAGGGGTAAATACAAATGAACATAAAGAAATAAAAAAGGAACAAAGCCAACATCTTGAAAGTAATTGTGGAGCTACTGAAGAGAAACCAATCAGACCTGAAAAAGAACAAACAAAAGAGGCAGTAATCAAAGAAAACAAAACAGTATTGAGTAGTGAAAATAACGAGATCTCTGAAGACGTAAACAAAGAAATAGTGCCAACCAAGAAGAAAAGAAAAGGAGATCATTGGCCAAGTGTCATCAAAAGAGTAAAATACCACATAACAACCAGAAGTGAAGATCCAGAACAAGTACCTGAAGTGACAAGTCAAACAGAACAAGAGAAAAAGTCAGGAAAAAGAAAAAGTAAAAGACTGAGACTTGTGAATAACAAATTCAAGGGTCCTGACTGGACTTATATCATTCTTGAAGATTTTGAAATCTCAGAGTCAAGTGACAGTGGTGGCGAAGGAACAAGTGTAGATCTAACATATGAAGAAGAAACAAGACCACCCTGACTAAACAAAAGAATCATCTAAAGAAAAGAAGAAGAGATAAGAAGAGAAATCTTCCTTGTCGAAAAATGCCTGATGATAGAGTTACTGGGAGACCAAAACGAAATTGTTGTAGGAGATGCTGTGTAATCTGCATATGTAGTCTAGTATTGGTGCTTATAGTATGGTTAGTCCTGATTGTAGCAATTCCTTACCTTATGATAATAGATAAGAAAATTAATAATGAAACTAAAGGGAGGACAGCAAACATGAAGGGCAATAGAGTAGAATTAATGGCAGAAGATGAGGCAGAAATTCATCATGAAATAGCTGATAACGACACTAGTTTAAATGTTTTCACAAAGTTATTGTTTCAGTATGTAGACACAATGGAAGTTAGTAATTGTTATGTCTGTATGAAGTTACCTGAATCAGTAGCGGAAGGATTAACATGCCATCACTTACCACTGACATATGGCATATCATGTAGTGTTTTGTCTAGTTTATTTTATAGAACAGGGAAACTTCAGTATTATTATTCAAACTTAGATGTGATATTTTCTGAGGTTCCGATTCGCAAGAGTATGAACCCAGTGCTTACTAGTCAAGACGCACAGTTTATGGGAGAGTTTTTCTTAACAATGAAATCGATAGACATAACACATGCACATAGACACAATCTAACATGTTCTTTACTAGAAGAAGAAAAGATATTTTTGAATTTAGTAGAAGATAGAAGACATGATTTTCAAAAGAAAGCTTCAGAGCATAAGGCTCAGTTGCCACCTTGGGCGGAGAAGGAAGGAAGTTATACACCTGGTAAAGCTCAAGCTGCAATGGCTCTGGATTTTGTAAAGAAAGGGAAAATTTGTCTTCATAGGTTAAAGACTGATTATAACAATGTTTTCATCGGTACCAGTGAATGTGAACACAATCTTTTAATTATTGGAGGTTGGGGACGCAAAGGAGGAACAGATTCAGTTTTTCCTGGAATCTATTATGTATGTGGGAATAAGGCTTACTTTAGGCTTCCTGCAAGGTGGTATGGAAGTTGTTATTTTGGAATAGTTTTTCCAAAGATATACCACGTAAAAAGAAACACTGGAAGCAATGAAAACAATAATGAGTTAGTACGTAGAAAAAGAGCTAGTTTTTCAGAAATTGTAGGTGATATATTTGGTGCATTGATACCTTCAGTGGGAATAATTCTGAACTCAAGGAAAATATGTAAATTGTCTACAGTGGTTGATGGTTTATCAACGGATACTGCTGGAGGTTTTCTAATGATTAATACGGAGATGGTTGCGATTAGATCTATGGTGATGCAAAATCGACTTGCCCTTGACATTCTATTGGCAAAAGAGGGAGGAGTCTGTAAATTATTGAAGACGAAACATTGTTGCACTTATATTCCTGATAAGAGTGCAGAAATTGGAACGTATATTCAGAACATAACTAAACTTGAGAAAGAACTAAAACCACTGGAAGTTGATAGTGTATGGGAAAGATTGACAAATAGTATCTCGTCAATTGGAACCTGGTTTGCTAATATAGAGAAAGGACTTATAGGTCAAATATTAGTACCCTTAGCAGGGATAGCAGTAATAATTTTAGAAATAATAATATGGTGCAAATGTTGTAGAAAGAATGGAACATATAAAGTGACAGGAAAAGGAAAGAAGAGAAAACTAGATGAAATCGAACTAGAAGAATGGAGAAGTGATTTATACAAGAAATTAAAAGGAGACTGTAAGAATAGAAAAAGTAAAAATGAGAATGAAACGAATTGCTAGAAGTTGGCATCTGATTGAGGGTAGTATTTTTGATGACTCAGAAATGCCATCAGAGAGGGATTGATGGAGCAAGGTTTCAAAAATGAAACTTGCTTGTATGCAATCATCCTCATAGTATTAATTTATTAAACTTGTACTGTCAATACTAATCCTTGCATTCACAAACACAAAAGGGATAGACGCTTGCCTATGTGTTTTACTAATGAATAACGCTTGTCCATAAACCAAGATGGCCGCTAAAAGCGCAGGACTTTATTGCGCATGTCGCAACCTGATCACATGGTGTGACGTCTTTCTTTGCTTGGTGGGAAACTTCTGCTTCTGCGCAGTGTGTATTAAAATGGCCGCTAAATGTTTTCACATGCTTAAGCTTGCTCTCATGTCATTATTAAATTGTCGTTTTCTTAACGCTACTAATGCAGGATAGTATTATGATTAAATGGGAATAGAGTTAGGGAAAGTGGGTATACAGTGAAACTTTTTATTTGTGATTTTAATATTTTCTTCTTGCACTTTTAGTAATTCGTAAACTTGGGCCTGGGTTGGTGTCTTGAAACTCGAGAGACAGAGGGTTCTGCGCATGTGTCCTGTATGCCTGCCAAGTGAAGTCAACTTGGACGTCTCCCAAGGCCACGACCTATTGGCCGAAGATGATGTACCCAATGTTTCCGGCGGAACAAATTGTTACTTTTCTCCTGTAAAATGTATAACATTTGTCGTGAGACGGGTGGGAAATAAAGCGAATGTATTAATTTGAAGGGGAGGGAACGTAAAGACAATAGGCTTTACAATTTAGGCCAAATCGATATGGTGCGAGAATCCACCCCCTGTCCCTGTCCAATCAGAAGTAGTGGTCCCATATTTTAGCAACATTAAGGGGAGGTACATGGGTGTAGAAGGGTATAATAGAATATAGCATTAGTAAATTAGTCAGAAGAGCATGCGTTCATGAAGAACAGGCGTCCATACTGCCAGAGCGCTCTCAACTCCAGACTGCCCAGCTGATCGGTTGCTGACTGAATCCCAGTCCGGAAGAGGTCCTGAGGAGGGGGCGGCGGAGTCCATTAGACGGGAGAATCGAGAGAAGTTGAGTATCAGAGAGGGGAACGGCGCAGGCGTCGTTGTAGAGAGGTCACCGGTCCTGTCCTGATCCTGGAAGAAGTCTTTGCTCTTCATCCTTCCCGGGTCCTATCTTTTCCAACTCCTTGGCTAAGGGGCTTGGTTCTCGCATTTAGGTAACTATACTGCAACCTTTAGTTGTGCTGCTGTCTCTATCTTCTCCTCTTCCTTAAACACCGTCATTTATTAGCAAAATCATTTCTTTGCTTTTTCTTGGGTATTTCAATCAAGTACCGTGTTTTCTGTATTTTACTCTGCTAAAACTTTAGATAAACATTTTAAAACTTCCTGACTCAGTGATTATTTCAGGATTTTGTACTATAATGAATGTCACTCATTTTAAACTTCCCAATTAGCAAAGGATCCATTGGTAAGTTATTACTCTTCAATCAGAAGGTAATTGGTAGCAGGGACTTTGATAAAAGAGTACATCTGACACCCAGCGTAAGTATTAGTGTAGTGTGAATGTATGGGCCCAAGTGAGTATATGGTGTATGAATGTTGTTGGCTAATATTGCGCTGGATCAGCGCCATTACCTAAATGAAGACAAAATTCATCTAAAAACTGTGCTAAATGACTACAAAAACAAGATTAGGAAAGCTAAAGATAACTATTATTGTGAGCTGATTACTGCGGCCTCCAACAAAGCAAAAAAGATTTTTGAAATACTTTATGAACTCTCAAACCCTTCCCGTCTTATGCAAGAAAATACATCATCACAAAAATTATGTGACGACCTGTCAGAGTTCTTTGAAAATAAGATTAAGATGATTCTAGAAGACAGTGACAGATCCAGTGAATTAAATATCTCTATTCCTAACACCAACAGTACATCTCGACCTGTTATGCCACACTTATTGGACCTCCCCTCAGCGACTTTGACTGGGCTGGATCTAGAGAGGCATTTAAGTTATTGTATAGATCCATTAAGTCAGGATCACCTCTCGACCCCATCCCACCAAAGCAATGGATAAGATGGGAAGACTAACTGTTAGTACCCCTCCTACAACTTTGTAATCAATCCCTTGAAACTGAGACGGTGCCTAACTGTTGGAAAAGGGCTATAGTTAAGCAGCTGTTGAAGAAAGTTTCGTCCGACCCATCAGTCCTAGCCAACTTTAGACCACTTTTCCTTCTACCCTTCCCAATAAAAATATTAGAGCGACATGTCAGCAAAATCCTGTCCCAATTTCTGGAAGACCCCTCATGGCTGGAAGAAGAGCAATTTGGTTTTCGACCTGGTCACGGAACAGAGACTGCGTTGACCTGCACCACTGATGAAATACGTAGGACGACAGACAGTGGACAACCAGTAGTACTGGTCCTCCTCGACTTATCAGCCACGTTTGACACGGTCAACCACCGCACTCTTCTGACTAGACAATCGTCAGTGGGTGTCGGAGGCCCGATGTTAAACTGGCTAAAGTCTTATTTGGATAACCGTTGTCAGGCTGTATCTATGCCTCCATTTCTTTCTAAATCTAGAATAATTCAAAGTGGTGTCCCGCAAGGCTCCACCCTTAGCCCAATTTTATTTAATATTTACATCAAACAACTAATCTCCCTTATTAAGTGCCACAAGATTAAGCTAATTAATAACGCTGACGACACCCAACTGACTTTATCATTAAACAAAAATCAGGCTGCCTCGCATTGCAATTTTCAGGCCTACATCTTGTATATATTTAGCTGGATGAATGCAAACTCACTCAAGATGAATGGAAGCAAAACGGAGTTCCTCTGCTGCCCCTCTAGTAAATCTCAATATCCATACCTTCCAATCTTTGGCCTCTACACACGGAAACCCCGCTGGGCAACTCAACTGCGGTCCGGAACCTGGGAGTAATCCTAGATAAGGACCTCTCTATTGAAAAGCATGTGAATGGTGTTGCGGGGACTTGCTTCGCTATGATTTGCGGTCTCAGGGAACTGTACCCAATGCTTAACATCCCAGCTAGATTTCTGATTTCTATAGGTGTCATACTAAGTAGGTTGGACTATTGTAATGCCCTCCTCTTAGGAGCCCCTAGTTATCTATTAAAGAAACTGGAACGCATTCAGATAGTCACAGCGAAATTAACTCTTAACAGACCCCGGAACTCTTCTGCCTCTGGTGCTCTTAAAGATCTCCATTGGCTGCCTATTAAACAGAGGAATATATTTAAGTCACTCTGCATTGCCTTTAAGGCACTACAGAATAAAGGACCAAAACCTCTACAAGCCAGACTAAGAAAATATACCCCTGGCAGATCCCTTTGATCGGCTACACTTAACTATGTCCAAGAACATAGATTCAACAAAGTCCGACAAGGAGGACGTGCCTTTACGGTGAAAGCGGCTCAGTTATGGAACAAGCTGCCTGTCTCAGTAAGATCTCAAACTGACCTGTTGAAGTATAGAAAATCTCTGAAAACCTGGCTCTTCCCTCACTAACAATCAGGTTAAACTTCTATTTAAGACTAACTTCTGTCTTTCTGATTGGGACTTTCTCCCTTTCTCTATGCCTTTACTGAGTGGTCTAGCTAGTGCCAGGATACCATTCTGGTCACAGTGCGCTCTACAAATAACCAAATACAAGTACAAATACAAAGATCTCAGGAGAAAGGTTTCTAAAGGAGTTAGGCCTCCTTCACTGGGCTCATACCCATACAGATTCTGATTGAAAGGTAGAACCCGGCAGGGCTCGTAAAAGTACAGAATTGGTGTCAAGGTAATGGCACTTTTCCTGTAATTATTACTCAAGTTTCCAAATAAAAGCCTTTAAACCAACTGTGGGGATCTTAATTTGATAATGATACAGTCTCCATCTGCTTTGACAGGTCCTGGGCCGATGCAAACAACCTACCCTGTCAGGTGGAGATGCTCTCCACCTGACAAAATGGAAAATCCCTGTGGTGGGCTAATCAGACTAAGACCTTGTTGGACAACTACACACGGGACTCCATCTGTTTTTCCTGTAAGGGGGTACTCCAGTAAGAACAGCAACATACAGGCAGGGTGCAGAAGGGAGGTTAACGTGGACTAGACTTGAGAGATGATTGGATCTGTTTCCATCTGTGCCAACCCGATCCCGTTGTCGCAGTTGCTCCTGATGGTCTTGTCTCTGCAACCCCCCACAACTTGAGGTGGCTCACTGGGCTGTGGATACCTGGGGCCACATACAGAAATGAGTCCTGACCCCTGGGACATCGATGTTGACTGAGAACTGATCATTGGAACCCCCCTTTTCACTCCTGATTGATTAGTTCCACTCACAATGGGCTGAGTGTCTTGTGGGGAGTGAATAATCATTAGAACCTCAATGTCCTCACTCATAGGGAGCAGACTCTTCCGCTTCAAGAGAGTGAGCTGGGGTTCAATGGCTTCCAATCAGTGTATCAAGGTGGATAGATCAATCTGCAGCAACTCTTTAAATTTAGAAAGTAACCCGCCATGAGGCGCTCATAATCAGGGAGATCAAATGGGGTATTAGCCTCAGACTGGTCTACCCGGGAACCTCACTTTATCCTTTTGCTTTTAGTTTCCATCTTGGGGCTATTCCGGGTGGCCAAATGTACGGCTTGTGGAGAATCTAGCTTCTGGGAGATCTCAGGGAAACAAGAGGGTGACTCTACCAGTGGCGAAGATGCTGAATCCTCAGCTGACGGTAAACCGGATACTGCACCAGAGTTGAAAGAGTCTTCTCTCAATGAGGGCTATTTCCATGCTGATGACCCCACTGCCCTTTCTAACATCCTATCAATAGATGTACTTTTGGCCAGGAAGATAGCAACTGGTGGGCCAAAAATGTTTTTCTTTTTTCCCATCCTGCTCTACAGGATATCTATCAGTAATATATAGGTATTGAAGTCACTACTCAACGATGTAATACAAGGGACATAGCGTAAAAAGAAGGAACAGTTACCTTCAGAGAAGCAGCTCAAAGAGAAGGGCCCAGCCTTGGCCCTGTTTTTGCTTAGGCATGTGTCTGTGCGCGTCCCATACCAGCGGGGAGCACAATGCGCTTTAAAGGGCTCACCGGCCTCCTGGCCCGCGTCCTGGGTCTGCGATAGTTTCTGGGGGCCGTGGTCCCCCTGTCAGCTATTGACACAGACAGCAGCAAGTAAGTCTGAGCACTTTAGCTCTGCAGCGGGTTGAATCTCTGACCCAGGTAGAGATTTGCCTTGCTTTCAAAGCACTCCTGGAGCTTAAGCATTTACTCTTGGTTTCTCGAGTCCAGGGACTCCTAAGCCTTCTGAAGTGAACCTGGTGAATCATTTCATAAATCACGAGGAGTCATTTACAGGAGGAACACATGCTTGCAATTATATTCACTTGATGAGCCTAGTCAGATCATGTTGCTTTCAAAGATGTTGTTTACCACATAAATACATTCTGACTAAACAGGCCCCCTCCCTCAGGGGACCTGCTTTAGCCTTGCTGTTTGTTTCCTTCTTAAAATATTTCCTCGTTTGGTGGATCAGCACACATTAAACATAGAAAGTTACATGATTTTAGCATTGCCAAAAGCCCTATCAATCTCCCGTTCTATTAAAATAATAGAGTATTTTATACACATCTGAAGGTTCACATATGTGTCAATGAGAACAATGCTTGGGTGTAAGGGTCTGTTTTAGCCTCTAACCACAGCCTTTACTTGTACTTTTCACACACTCACCAGGATGGCTATTGTTTTCAGTTTTGAATGATGGGAAAACCTGCTGAAAATCCACTGTATCCACTTGGCAACTCCAGGTAATACAAATAAAAAGTGTCCACACTAAAGCTAATTGATTGATAATAGCCCTGTAAACACAGCCCCATCAATCTCCAGGCCATCCTACACAAATTGAGTATTGCAAAGGGGCCCCTCAGATACTTGTCTGGGTGTCCATCAGTGGCGGCTGGTACGGAATAGGTGTGGGTGGGAGTAAACAAAAAAAAAAGAACATTTCCCTTACCTCTGCACGGCCACTGTCTCTCCTCCGTTTCTCTTCACGGAAGCAGGAAGCACACAGGCTCCCCTAAGCCAATCGCGAGGCTGCTGTCACCAATATGAAAGCAGTGTCATAATTGGTCTGAGTGGCCTGGTTCGGTGTTCAGTCAGGGGTTGGGAGCCTGTGCATGCTCTCCACCCAGGCTGTGCAATACAGCCGGGTGGAGAACATGCTAAGTGCCCATGACTGATTGGCCAGCCCAAGACGGCCGGCCAAACCGTCATGCGCACTTAAGAGCACCAACCACTCCTGTGACGACAGCCAAGCCCCGCCCACCCCAAAACTGGCTTCAGCACGAGAAAATAAAATGATAATAACATCGTGTTATTATCATTTTATTTTTCCTTTTGTGCACTGCTGAAAAGCAGTGGAGTGATGCTCCTCCGCGTTAGCTGAGGAGCCACCGCTTGCCATATAATGCGGACCTGCTGCAGCCCACTGTGGGATCCCGCAGTCCCTGCGGAGTGGGTGGCCCTGTTGTCTGACCCTCCTCAATAGGATAACGGAGGGGTGAGAGTGGCGTCTCTCCTGGAACCTGCGTCTCTAATATGAGCGCAAAGAAACACGAAACAAACCCAAGCTCTGCAACTGTAATTTTGCTACTGAGCCCCACAGAGGGGGGAGTAACTAGTGGAAGCTCTCTAGGCCTAGAAACCCTGCTAGTGGAAACACATACTCAAACTCCTTTTTCCTTGATAATATACAAAAAGAATATTGTCTCTCCCAGCTGTTCCAGATATGGGTGTATGTGTTGTGTGTTGCTTAGTTACCAGGAATGCTTGGTTAGCAAGCATTCAGGAAAGGGGGGGCTGCTCGGCCCCCCCCGCACGTATGGGGGGGCGCCGGCCCCCCTCCTCCCCCTGCACTCTCGGTGGTGGGGCGTGCCCCTCCGCCGCGTCTTGATGACGCGGCGGGCGCGCCCCACCGCCGATTGGTGCTGGCTCCTGCATTGACCCGGAAGCAATCTAATTGCTTCCGGGGCAAAGGAGGGAGCCAGAGTGGGCGGACCAGTTGGAACTGGTCTGCCCCAGAGGGGTTAAAAGGCCGGGGGAGCGCGGGAGGCGCCCTCTTGTTCCCGCACTCCCCAGGTTTGCCCCGCGCCTCGTAAAGGCGCAGAATAATCTTTTTTTTTGTAATTGCAGGTGATTAGGATCCCAGCGGTCCGGATCGGCGAATTGAGAGCTGCGGGCCCGGGTTTTGCGTGAATCGAGGGGAGAGGACGTGGTCCGTCGGCTAGATTGCCGACTTTGGTGCTGGAAACCAAGGTTCGAGCCTCGAGGAGGAGAGCGAGCGGATCATGCTCCCTGCTGACCCGGCCAGCGCAGACTCTGCTTTTGACTGCAGCAGCACAGTTGGTAACTGAGGGCGAAGCAGGGTAGGCAGGGGCAGCACATGGATGGGAGACCACAGGGGCAGATAGGCATTTTTAGAGGGGGAAGCAAATAATTGCAGGTGAGCAATATTTCGCTAAAGTACTTAGACTGAAAGGTTTTGACAAGGGTTCAAAGCCCATAACTTCTGTATTTAAAATTTTAAAAATTGATGGTGATAGATAGGAGATGTGAGGTGGTGGTGGCACTGTTTTAGTGAGGGGTGATCTGCTAATAAGCACAAGTCGGTACCCTAACTTACTTTTGGGCAAGGTATTTAACGTGGGGGTGTTGGGACCGGCTGCACACAAAAATAAGGGCCTTTTTTGAGAAGATTTGGCAGTGCTATACCCTAACTTACTTTTCACCCTAGGATCTCGGTAACGCGACTGAGCCAAAGGAGAGGGGCGCGGTGGACGACGCGATCCGGGGACACAGGCAGGCCTGCATTTCACTGCTTCTGTTGGGCCGCCGGGATAGAGTGCGCTCGCCCAACACCCAGGTTAGCTGGTGTGTCGCGGTCACAGTTGCGTGGTGCTTACGGCCAGTCTGTGTACCTCCAACTCGGAGCAGGTAAACACCAGGCAGGCGCTAGTGGGCACTGAGACACAGCAGGGCTTTCAGTGTAGGGGGTAAGTGCAGGTGGTGTACCTGTTGCAGGGATGACTAGTGGTCGTGGCGCTAGGCGCTCCCGCATGGAGCATATGCTGGAGGGCATGATGCGCAAGATGACAGCTATGGACAGGAGATGGGGGAAGGTTGACCAGATAGGCAAGAGCGTGGCAGAGCTCAGGCAAAGGTTCGACGAACAGGTTGGGCCATCTGGGAGACCCAAGCGAATAATTGTGCCCCCGCAGCCAAGGGGGGATTTAGATGCGTTGCCCAAGCGGGTCAGGGCCAAGAAGGGTAGCGGTCGGGTCCCCAAGCCACACGAAGAGGGGGGGCCTTCTGGGGTGGTCCCTGAGGAAGGGCTTGGACCGCCGGTAGCTCCTATGCCCGCTCCCATAATCCCGACAAATCTACCGGTGACACCGGCTCCGGCCTCTCCGGCGCCAGTACCAAGCATAGTGCCTCAGGTCGTCCCAGCGGTAGTCCTGGTGGTACCCGCGCCGATTCCGGTACCCGGCTCGGGATCCCCCATGCCAGTTACAGCACCCCCAGTGGTTGGTCGGGTACCTCCAGAGCTGGCAGCGCAGATAGCGGCTGTACTGCCTTGGCTAGGGATAGGTGGGATGTTACCTTCTTCAGTGGGTGCCAGGGAGGTGGGAGAGGACCCCTCAGCGGAGGCTCAGAAAATGGTGGCAAAGATCATGATTGCACAGGGTGGCGGGGGGGCCAAGCGCGCCCTTTACTCCACAAGCAACAGGTTCGGGCAGCGACTCTGGAAGGGACAAGATTGTTGAACCGACGCGACCCGCAGAAAGTGGTAAGGAGGTGGCATTACCAGTGCTGGGGGAAGGGACAAAATCCTCCAGGAGGGAAAATCTGGCTCAACATGTGACACAAGAAGTGAAGGATTTGATCTGGGCGGGAAAATATGTCAATATGTTTTCCTTGCTAGTTGATAACAGAGAAATGGAGTATGCTAGGAAACAGAAAGACTGGATGTTGCCTAGCGAATGGCGGGGTGAAATGGCGAGATTCAGGGTGGAGGAGACATTGATCAACTGGATTAGAGCCTTTTCTGTGTTTATGGCAATTACAGCCGAGCGCTTCCCGAATTTGCAGGCCGAAATGGCTTGTTACCAGAGTAGGATCACAACTTTCAGCGAGAAATATGGAGGGGATGGGTGGAAGGAGTACGACACTACTTTCAGGAAGGCTAAGGAGTTTGACCACGCATTATCATGGGATAGAGTGGATTCAATTTCATGGTATGGCCAGTTTACGGCAGGGAGTGCGGGGCCAAGCTGGAGCAAAAGCTACCACTCCAATCACCAGCAGCCCTTTCGATCACCTCAGGGGGGTGGCACAGCCACTAAGACGGGGAGCAGTGGTGGGCGAAAAGGGGTGTGCTGGGATTTTAACAAGCGTACATGCACCAGGACACAGGGCACTTGCAAGTTCAGGCACGCATGTTCCATTTGTAACCGTCCTTCCCACCCAGAAACAGTCTGCCGCAATAAAGGTAATGCCTCGGGAAGCAGGGGAAGAAAGAAGCAGGATTAGGGGAGGAGGCCGTTTGGTAGCTCATTCACCCATCGACATTCTGGCTATGACTCCTTGGCTGAACAGGTACCCTGACCATGCCTCGGCGGCGATGTTACAGGAAGGATTTTGGCAGGGCTTTAGGATCCCAGCGGTGGGATATACCGGAACACCAGAATGTAGGAATCAACTTTCAGTTAAGCACAACCCAGATGTGGTGGCGGCAAAAATAGCTAAAGAGCTGCGCCTGGGTAGGATAGCGGGGCCGTTTAATGACATCCCTGTACCGAATTTTGTTTGCTCGCCCCTCGGCGTGGTCCCCAAAAGGAGGAGGGCGAGTACAGGCTCATTCATAACCTATCAGCACCCAGGGGCGCATCATTAAACAACGCCATAAATGAAGACATTTGTAGTGTTAAGTATGCGTCTTTTGACCAAGCAGTGGATATGTTGAGGGCTCTCGGACCGGGAGCCTTGATGGCCAAGTCGGACATAGAATCGACTTTTCGGCTACTGCCAGTGCATCCCCTAGATCAGCATCTGCTAGGTTTCTCTTTTCAGAACAAATTCTATATGGATATGTGCATGCCCATGGGTTGTTCCGTTTCATGCGCCTACTTTGAGAAATTTAGTTCCTTTCTGGAATGGGCTTTTAGGCAAACGTCAGGGCACCTCCATGTCATGCATTACCTGGATGATTTTCTCTTTCTGGGGTCGGCGGGCTCACAGGAGTGTGGGTGGGCATTGCAGGAATTTTGCGTGCTCATGCGGGCTTTTGGGGTCCCGCTGGCACCCGGAAAGACGGTGGGCCCTGCAACCACATTGGAATTCTTAGGCATAGAATTGGACTCAGTGGAGGGCTGTTTCAGGTTGCCAAAAGACAAAATCACGAAATTTAGAGCAGCTCTCCAGCAAGGTTTGGTCAAAGATAGAGTGACGCTCCAGCAGCTACAACAGATTGTGGGCCAGCTGAATTTCGCATTAAGAGTCATACCCATGGCACGCCCCTTCTCCCGCACAATCTCGCAGGCCATGACGGGCCTGCGAGAGAAACACCATCACATTAGATTGCTGGCTGAGGTCCGCCAGGACATGCGTATTTGGATCGCATTTCTGGAGGGCTTCAACGGCAGAGTGGTGTGGTGCGGTCCCCCTACTACGTCTGCAGAGTTAGGTCTATGGACGGATGCTGCAGGCAGTGTGGGTTTTGGTGCCATACTGGGAAACAAGTGGGTGGCCCAACGGTGGCCGGTTTTGTGGGATGCGAGCGGCCTGACAGCTAATATCGGTTTCTTGGAGCTATTTCCAATATGGGTTGCATTAACAGTTTGGCCTGATCAGTTGTGTAATCGATCTGTAATCTTCTGGTCAGATAACATGACGGTAGTCGAATGTATCAACCAGCAGGCGGCACGATGTAAGTTTATACTCCGCCTACTTAAGGAGATTGTGTTGGTTTGCATGAAACTCAATGTACAGTTTAGGGCCAAACATGTCCCAGGGGTGTTGAATAACGCAGCCGATGCACTCTCTCGCTTTAAGATGCAGGTATTCAGGGAACACCTACCATCCGCAGAGGCGACGCCTGCACACTTCCCAGCAACACTCTGGCAAATTGGTGCCCCCAGCTACAGAACCTCGTGGCAGCTAGCCTAGCGATCAGGACCAGGACAGCTTACGAAGGGGCGTTTTGTCTTATTGCTCCTTTTGGGACGGACTGGGCAGAGAAATGGGAGCATGAGGAGAATTTCGCTAAGTACCTAGATGCATTACATAAGGAGGGGCGCTCAGCAGCGACAGCTAGCAGACACAGGGCGGCCGTGTCTTTCATGGCACAACTCAGGGGGCCAGAGATCCCACGAATAGTTTCGTCGTGCGGAAGGCACTAAAGGGTGGCGGCGCCTGCAAGCAACCACCGCAGATTCCAGGCAACCGATAGGTTTAGACCGGCTGGCATCATTATTGAATGCCTTGTCCGACACCTGCAGTTCATATGGGGAAGTACTCTTGTTCAGAGCCGCCTTTACTTTGGCCTTTATGGGGCATTCCGGGTAGGGGAACTGGTGGCTAGCAGCAAGTAGGACATGCTGGGGGGTCTTCGACTGGAACACACAAAAATATTGGGCGAGGTGCTGTTGATTACCATACGTAAATCAAAAACTGACCAGGAGGCCCGGGGGACGGGCTGGTACTCCATCGGGCACGGGCTAATCCTTGCTGCCCAGTGTTCCACGTAGAAGCCTTTATCAAACAGCGAGCGGGCGCGAAGGAGGGAGCATTGTTAATGCATGCAGACGGTACCCCACTGACCAGGTTCCAATTCCAAAGAGTACTGTCGATGACAATGGACAGGGCTGGTTTCAATCCAAAGGATTTTGGGACGCATTCCTTCAGGATAGGTGCGGCCACCGAGGCGACTGCTAGAGGATTGCATGCGAGCAGCGTAAAAGGATTGGGAGATGGTCTTCCAACTGTTACAAACGTTATGTGCGGATGCACATGCTGTGAGGTGACAAGTAAGTTACGCTGACGCCTGTCTTGTTGTTTGCTTCTATTTCAGTTTCTCGAACCTGTCACGCAGGGCGGAAACTGTTGCCGGGTCACCAACAGCAAGTACCTTCAGCACGGCGGTCACAGGAACGGAGGAAGGAGACACAAGTGGTATGGGTGGTTGGTCACTCATTTGTAAAGCGCGTTAAATCTGTTTTCTTTTCAGGTAGCTATAGACAGAGGGCGGAACAAGGAGGTTTCGAAGTTTCCTTTCATGGTAGGGGGGGCCTATGCCTCAGTCAGTTTAGGGGGTTCTTTACAGAGTTGCTCAATAGACACACCCTGCCGCCTGCAGTAGTTATCCTACACCTGGGGGGCAATGATCTGGTGAAATTGGGCAGGAGGGTCCTGATGGAGGAGATAATATCGGAAGTAAACTGGCTAGCTAAAACATGCCAAGGCTGCACCATAGTGTGGTCTCAGATGATTCCCAGGCTCAAATGGAGGGGGGACTCGGTCAGGGCGTTGAATCACTCGGTAAAGAGGATCAACAACAAGATAGAGAAATTATTTCGGTCACCTCAACTACAGAATATACCACATGGGTGTATCTGGGGGAACAGTTCTTCTTGCAAGACGGGGTCCATCTGACTGGGGCAGGTAACCAACTTTTTCTGTAGAACATTTTGGCAGGGCTGGGAGGTTCTAAGTAGGCATGACCTTTCGGAAGAGGAGGATAGGGGGGGCCAGATAGTCGGTCAACTATGCTGGCCTGTGTCGGTAAGGTCATGATCGGTGAGCAGTCAATTTAAGGTCCTTAGGGGGCGTCACCATTCTTGAATGGGGTCACCCAGGGGGAGGGGCAAGTGGTCTCTCCCAGAACTCCAGGGGCGGTACATCCGCTTGGTTGGATGGGTGCGGGGGAGGGGGGAGTCACGCTTTCTCTGGGCTGGTTAGCCACCCCGCACGTGCACGATGACGTCATTAAACGGCGCAGAGTGCAAGGGCCCCCTTTTGGGTAATGGAGTTCATGGAGCGTACGGGGGTAACCGGGAGGGGGGAAGTACCCTCTCGG
This sequence comes from Calotriton arnoldi, assembly GCA_963921515.1. Taxonomy (NCBI): domain Eukaryota; kingdom Metazoa; phylum Chordata; class Amphibia; order Caudata; family Salamandridae; genus Calotriton; species Calotriton arnoldi. The sequence goes on from CAWUFW010004842.1 coordinate 591,731, forward strand.
TAAACGGGCCCTCTGCGCATGCGCACTCATACGTGAGGGCGTAGCTGGTTAATAAGGATTTGACACCGGTTAGCGACCTTGCCGTAGGCCCAAAACTAGGATATGCAGAAAAGTAATAAGTATGATGTTAGATTCGGTTAGGAAACACGCTGTATTAGACATTTGGTAAGGTTAGCCATTGATACCTGTCTACATTGATTGTACCTAATGTCTAATTTTCTGCATAAAAATGCTTGTGTAAATATTGTTTATTTCAAATTTTAATTTGTTTTCATGTTTTAATAAATACGGCCGGGGGGTCGCGAGACCCCCCGCCTTCCAAAGAAAACTCCTCTCATGTCCAATTGCTTTAATTGTTTAACTGTGGTAATGCGCAGGACAGGGTAGTCCCTGACCATACTGGAATGTTTGTATTCGAGTGGTGGGAGTTGGTGGAGCAGCGGTTGGAAGGACACCGATGAAGCAGGTGGTGTCCTCCTGTGCTCCTCAGCAAATAAAGACTTGAACCTCTATCTGCATCCAGTGCCTTATTTAACACTGGCGCGAGCGCTGAAGAGCTACGGAACCTACGCGTGTAATATTTGTGCTTAAGGAATCCTATTCTAAGGATTTTGGAAGAATTTTGCGTGCAGCTGGCAGTCATTTGGCAGAATTTTGTGCGTGCAGCTGTTGGGAAGTACGTGCTTTGGTGCACATTTATTGGAACATTTCGTACTTGGGCATTTCTTCGATTGCATAATTTAAGCGTCGCTGTTCCGGCGTGCATCGTTTACCAGCATCATCAAGCCTACCTGGTTACCAGGTGAGTGCGTGCCTGCATTGTTGCTTCGGAGCCTGTTGCCAAGTGCTTCCTCGCGCGACATCACTGGTGTGTGCTGATCCTGCTTCTGCTCAGCCGGCCGCCGTGCGGATCTGTGTACAGACACTACCGGAAGAGACGTCACCACTCCAGGTCAGGCAACGTGACCCCACCGGCGGCAATCTTGGATTTCTTTGCCGGACATACAGCATATACCGGCAGGCTCATCAGCTGACAGAAGCGTTACTCTGCAGGTTATGGTAACCAGTGAAACATTTGGACGCAAAGGAACGTGCTTTACAGAATACCGAGCTCGATTCTACCATTATTCACACAGTATTTATTGGAACTAAGTATATTTATTTGTTACTTTTACTTCATTTACTTTTTATCATTTATTGTTGGATCTTTCACTTGGCTACTTCAATTGAATTTGCACTACTATCTTGCTGAGTGTTCTGCTGTGTGGTGAAGCACAGGACAGTGAATTGAACACTGAACTAGTCCATACACCATGTCTACTCAGAATTATAATATCAGTGCACCTCAGGCTTTTTGGGCATGCGGATCCGAGCCATCCATGAAATGGTTAGAATGGAGAGCATACTTCACAAACTATATTGAAGCTGTGGATGAAGCTGGAAACATGGCTGCTGCACAGAAAAAAAGATTACTTTTGCATTCTTTAGTTCCTGCTGGATTGAAAGTGTACAACCAAATGACTAAACCTACTGTTTCTGGTGATATGAATGTCTTTGATCTGGCCTTGCTACACCTTGATAATTATTTTGCGCCAAAAGAGTGTATAGGCATTACTAGGTTTAAATTCTTTCAAAGGAAGCAGGGTAAATCAGAAACAGTGGATTGTTATGTCTCAGAACTTAAAAATGTAACCTTAGACTGTAAGTTTGGTACGTTGAATGATGATTTCATAAGAGATCAAGTTGTTATGCATGCATGCAATCCGGCTATCCAAGAAAGACTTTGGGTCAATGGTGATGCACCTCTAGACGAAATCCTAGCCTTAGTTCGCAAGGCAGAGATGTCTAGTAGGTGTGCGATTGTTCTAAAAGATGATGTACAGGATTCCATGTTAGTGAGTAAGGTGAACTACAGTGGGGAAAGGTCGGAGAGGCTTAGTTCAGCAAGGTTTGACAGACAAGGTCTACCTACAATGGGTCATGGGAGAGCTAGATCTAAGGAGCAAACAAGGTGTTACAAGTGTGATAGTTTAGACCACCTAGCTCATAGATAAAATTGCCCGACAGCGAAACAAAAATGTAGCAATTGTGGCATTATCGGTCACTATGCTAAGGTTTGCAAACGGAGGAATACTAAGGTTAATTTTGTAGGAGAAACAGATGAGGATTCTAGTTTACAGGATAGTTACGAGGAGGATATTCCTGTTAATAACCTTGTTATGAATCTTAGAAACAATTTAGTGCTTAACATTAATGATACACTATGTGGGAACAAACCTGAATGCTGGATGAGAATTGGAGGTGTAAAACTTAAAATGTACGCAGATTCTGGATCTCCTTACACAATCATTAATGAGGACTTGTGGAAATCTTCGTTTGTATTAAAGGTTGGGCATCATTTAATTGAACCAGATATACACCCAGAGGGTTACAATTAGGCCTGGGCGTTGAACTCCGCTCCGTTCGCCGAGTTTGCGGAGTTTTCTGCACTTTGCGCAGCTCGCGGAGTGCAAGAAAACCCCGCTTCGCGTAGTGCAGCAGAGTTTTTCCCCGCTCGCGAACGGTAAGTTTGCGAGCGCGAGCTGCAGCTCGGGTAGAATTTCTACCCGAGCTGCAGAAAGAGCAGCGCGAACAGCAGTTCGCACAACACTCCGCCACTTGCGGAACTTCGCAGACTTTTTTTGTAACTTTGCGAAGTTCCGCGTAGCCTAACTCTGCGAACTACGCCCAGGCTTAGTTACAATGGAGACAAAATAGACTTAATTGGCTACAGATGGTTTACCTTTGAATACAAGAACAGGCAATATCGTGGGAAGTTATATATAGCTAGAACTGGTCCACCTGTTTTAGGTTGGCTGGATCAGAAGAAATTACACATTATACTGGATCCTAACAGTAAGGAACAGGTATTAATAGTGGATGAAAGCAGCACTTTGGGTGAAAGAATGCGGGAGCAGTTTCCTAGTGTCTTTAATGACAAATTGGGGAATCTTTTAGGTTTTGAACACTTGATCCACCTTAAAGATACTACTGTCCCCAAGGCCCATAAATGTAGAAATGTTCCTTTGCTAATAGGAGATAAAGTGGGAAAAGAACTTAACAAATGAATTACTTCTGTTGTAATTGAGACCATTGAAGCATCTGACTGGATTTCACTGGTGGTTATCGCCAGGCGGAGCAATAGAAAAATTAGGCTCTGTGTGGACCTGCGCCACTTAAATAATAACATCGTGGTGGACAGATTTCCATTGCCAAAAATTAATGAAATGTTCACTTGTTTGAAAGGGGCAAAATGATTCTCTACCATTGACCTTTCATCAGCATATCACCAAATTTCATTGTCGTCTGAATCAAAGAAATATACATCCTTTATAACACCCTTCAGCTGCTATCAATTCAAGCGAATGCCTTTCGGCTTAGCTTCCGCGGCGGCCGATTTTTAACGCCTCATGTTTCAATTATTTAATAAAGTAGAAGCTGTTACTTTTTCAGAATGATATCCTAGTGTTTGGTGCGAATAAAAAGGAACATGAGTCCAGGCTTCTTAAAGTTTTAAGGACCTTGCAGGAAAAGGGCCTCACATGAAACATTCGAAATGCAATTTTGCTAGTAGCAGTGTTACTTATTTGGGTCATGTAATTGATGAGAGTGGAGTTAGACCTAAACCTTCACTTGTATCAGCAATTGAAAATGCTCACCAAGGATGATGTAAGATCCTTTTTAGGAATGGCTAAGTTTTGTGCTTAAAATGTGCCAAATTTTGCAGGCAAATGTTACAATATTTGCCAATTGCTCAAAAAAGGTTGCAAATTTCTCTGGCCTTCTGAATGTGAGAAGGATTTTAAGTGTATCAAAACAGCAATCGCTAAAGCCACTGCCTTAAGCGGTTTTGACCCCATGGCAGATAGTACTGTCACCACGGATGCTAGTAATAAGGGTCTGGGGGCTGTATTGCCCCAAATTGATGACAAAGGGAAAGAACATATAATTGCATACGCATCCAGGTCATTGTCCCCATGTGAAGAAAAGTACCCCATCATTGAAAAGGAAGCATTATCCTGTGCTTGGGCCTTGGACCATTTTAAGTCTTTCATTTGGGGGAAAGTATGCACCTTACGATGTGATCACAAGCCACTAATCAAAATTTTGACCACTGAGGGCTCTACCAATATTTCTTCTAGACTTGCTAGGATATCGATGCGTATGGAAAACTTTACATACAAAATTGTTTATACCCCAGGTAAAAGTAATGTTGTGGCAGATTTATTAACCAGAATCCCAGTCATGCTGGAAGAATGTGAAGATGATAAGTGGAACAACTTCCAGGTGGCATTCATTCATGTCCAGGGTCACTCTACCTTTAACAAGGATGAATGGGAGCAGGAATTCAAAAAAGATGTTCTTTTGCAGGAAGTAATGCCTTACGTAATGAATGGTTGGCCTCGTAAGGATGCACTTTTTGGGAAGTCCGGTCTGAATTTTCCTTTAATGAAGGGTTTTTGTTACGAGGAGAAAAAATTGTTCCTCCAGAAAGTTTACGTATAGTAATTGTGGAATTATGTCATGAAGGTCATTCAGGCATTTATAGAACCAAATCACTTTTGAAAAGTTTATTTTGGTGGCCTGGTCTGGAGAAGGTTGCTGAAAGAGTGGTGAGAGAGTGCAATGCATGTTGCAGGGCAGACAAATCCTTGCAAACTTTACGTCCACCTATGTGTGATAAACCTCTTCCCAAGGAACCATGGGTGGTTGTTGCTATTGATATCATGGGTCCTGTTTTGGATCACTTCCAAGGTTCGCACAAATATGTTATGGTTTTGATGGATCTATTCTCTCGCTGGCCTGTTGTGAAAGTGGTGGATAGTACTGACACTGATGTGGTGTTGAAGTTTCTGGTTGATATTTTTATTTCTGAAGGCATTCCTGCGTGCTTGTTGAGTGATAATGGTGTCCAATTTCTCTCTAAAAAGGCCAAGACTTACTTTGAAAGGCTGGGTATCAGACATAAGAGTACATCCCTGTACAATCCCAGCGGTGGAACGGTTTAACCGAGTGTTATAGGGCACCATCCAGCTAGCCATGAGTGCAGTTGAAGACTGGAACACTTAGATTGGGAAGATGGTTTGGGCTTATCGCGTCACCAACTCATAAGCCACGGGTTTACCCCCTTTCTTGATAATGCGGGGCGCAGACCTAGGTCCAAGTTCAATCCTGAGTGGTTATGTACATCCGGTGTGGAACAATGGTCAAGAGAAGAAGTAAGGAATAGGATGGAGAGCTTGCATGACAAAAGCAAGAAGTATTTTGATGGTAAACATTGTGTGAAACCACCCCAGATTGCAATTGGTGATTGGGTACGCGTTAAAAAACCTGGATTTGTAAGTAAGGGTGATTACACCTTTTCCGATGGAGATGAAGTTGTAGAAGTCTTGCAGAATGCAGTTAGACTCAGAAATGGGAAAGTTTGGAATTTAAGGAGAGTGGCGAAATGTGGTAATTTGAAGGAAAGTGGGGATGCCAGTAGTAATTTTGAATGGATGGATGATGGTGAGGTCAATGAGTCTACAAAGAGTCACAGTCATGATCCACTTACTTTGCCCAACTCTACCACAATAGAAGTGAATATACCTGATGGTACTAGTGTACCTCTTGCCACCGGAGTTACTAATGAAGTTACTCCCCACACCAACCAGGATTTTGCTCAAACAATTGTAAGAGAAAGGAAGGCTCCGGGTTGGTTGAAAGATTTTGTGTTGAGCAATTCATAGTATTAACTGCATTATTTTGTGATGAGCAATTTATAATATTAACTGCATCTTTTTTTGATTTTAGTAGTTATTCAATTGCATTGCATTTTTTTTTATTTTTTTTTATTTGTTATTTTTTATGTATTCTCTTTGTTAAAGGAAGGGGAAGGGTTGTGTGTTGCTTAGTTACCAGGAATGCTTGGTTAGCAAGCATTCCTGGAATGTTTGTATTTGAGTGGTGGGGATTTGGTGGAGCAGGGGTTGGAAGGACACCGATGAAGCAGGTGGTGTCCCCCTGTGCTTCTCAGCGATTAAAGACTTGAACCTCAATCTGCATCCAGTCCCTTATTTAACAGTATGCTTATGTTTGTGGCGTGCAGAGGTGAGAAGAAAATTATTAAACTTTATTTCTATAAAACTGCCTTCAGAAACGCCATGGTGAATAAACAGGGTTATGACTGTTTATGGCATTTAGCAACAGGTTGTGTTGGCGGCTGTCATCTATGTACATGTGATGTAGCACAAACAAGCTTGTAACTAAAGGAACACGAAACAGGCTTTTCACACTGGCTAGGTGGTGGACTCTAATAAGGTTTAGTATTGATCATGTAGAAAGTGTACTGAAAAGTAACATACCTCTTTTCATGTTTATTATAGAACTCAATGGGGCCAATGTTTACATAGGAAAGGCAGAGTAAGCTGATTACACACTGATCGCCGAGAAACTGTACAAAATCACCTACTGCTGGGTGACCTTACCTTTTTTTGGGCAACATAGCTTGAAATTTCATATTACAAATCCAGGGTTACAAGAAGAATGCACGGAAAGTGAACTGAACTACTTGCTGGCACTTGAAACATAACAACCTTAGTTGTGTTAAATTAATTGTACCAGGTTATTCCATGAAAGTGCGCATGTTTCCCAGGCTCGCGTGTTGAGCTTATCCAGGCTTGGTTTAAGCTTGGCATTCTGGGACTTCTAGTCCAAGTGCTATTGTTTCATAAATGTGATTACAAGCGCCAGGATACAAAGCACCTGGGCTGGATGAGCTACTCATAGGTCATGGTTTTAAGACAAACAGCTTTCGATCCTTGCTTACTGCCATGTGGTCAGAATTTCTCGGTTCCATTCTTGTCCATACAGTTACTTTTTCCCCATGTCTTTCATGGCATAGGTGGGCAATCCCTGGCCCTTCATGTTCTATTAATCTGACGGCAATTTGGTTGGTCTTCTCCAGCACCATTTGCCTCCATTTTTGTTTGCCAATGGCATTCTCTGAGTGATTACGGGTGCTACAGACAATAGAACCAGAGGGGGACAGAAGGAATAGTACAAGGTTTAATTATTTTTGGGAGCCTGGGTTCAGATTGCATGAGGCCATACATGCCTCCCATAAAGCCTGCTGTCTTTGTCCCCTTTGTTGTCTTTTAAACCAACATGGGGTCAAAAAGCATGAGAGTGGGCTGTAGGGATTGAGAGGAGGTAAGCAACGTGAAGGACGGGGGAGGGAGGAGACAACAGGAAAGGAGGGTGATGGAGAGTGAGGGCTGGGTGAGAGAAGCCCACAGTCAGGGAGGATGTGGGGTTATGATCAGAGCTGCTGACTTTGGAACTGGGGAGCCAGGTTCGAGTCCCGACGGCGGCTCAACACCCTGTGATTCTGAACAAATCAAAAAATTAATCTATGAATCTTATCTTGTGCAATGTAACTGGTACTGTGCTCGGGTAAAGCACTCCAATACCCTTGGCCGGAGTTTGTGACATGTTAAACGAAAAATAAAATGTGCTAAAGATAGATATCTATATCTATATATATATATATATATATATATATATATATATATATATATATATATAAAACCAGGAACCCAAAGAATGACCACGGTGGGCCAAACAAGGGCACAGACTCCAGTTGAAGATGCAATAAAGAGAATTTATTGTCTTAGCATGTCAGGATATATATATATATATATGTGTGTAATAGAAAACATGACAATGAGAGATTACCAAAAACAGTGCAATTCAAAAAGACAAGAAAAAACGTTACTGTTGTACTTGGTCCATGCCCCAGGAAGGTGCTAACACAAGAAAGGAAGGAAAGCCTATGGGAGCTCATCAATTAAATGAGAGTGACAATGAAAACAACCAATGGTATGTTGCGGGCAACTTGTAAGCCCACTGAACAGAAAACAATACCTCTCGCAGCACAGTTTATGCAGAGTGGTAGACGATACCTAAAAAGTTAGGCAAATGGGCGTAACAACCATAGTGCTTGATTGGCAAACTCTTCAGCCATTTACCCATGCCGGTCCTTCTTTTTACAAGGTGGAGGTTTAGTCATAGCTTGCATCTAGAAGAACACCAAATCCTGATTCAACCGAAGGAAATTGTTAAACTAATAAGGTCTATGAAGTCCAGCGGGGCGCCGGGCCCAAATGGGCTCCCTGCGGGGATTTTCCAATCTGCCCCAGAGGGCTGGGCAGCGCTACTTACCCCATTATTCAACATTGCATACACCCTTGGTAAAACACCTGAAGATTGGAGGGGCTCAATACTTTGCCCGATTTACAAAAAAGGAGACCGCTTAAATCCAAGCAACTATCGTCTAATAGCCCTGTTAGATCTGGAAGCTAAAGCATATGCACGTATCCTTTTGGAAAAACTGGAAAATTGGGCAGAAGAAAATGAGTTGCTCCCTTTCTTTCAAACAGGCTTCCGAGGCGGAGCCGCTACAACCGACAACATAATCGCTCTATCTGCCCTCTGTCACCAAGCCACCCAGCCGGACCAACCTCCACTCTTTTGCTGCTTTGTCGACCTAACAGCAGCCTTTGACAAGTTTGACAGACAACTGCTGTGGAAGAAACTAGCAAATTGGGGCATTCCATCTTCACTCCTAACAGCCATAATGGCCCTATACCCGGAAACCTGGGTACAGGTGAAAATACGCCCCACATCTCTCTGAGCTAAAATCTGTATGACCGGAGGTCTGAAACAAGGTTGCGTGCTGGCTCCCCTCCTTTTCAATTTGTACACGGCAGACCTGGGAAAAGTTCTCGTCAACAGCTGCCTGCCCCCCCCCCCGACTAGGCAATCGATCTCTACACATTCTTCAGTACGCAGATGACATAGTCATCATGGATCACACCAAAGTGGACCTCCAACGAGCCCTGACCAGCTTTTTTTTATTTTTTTTTAAATTTTTATTTAACAATTTTCATCATATGTATCATACATTACATCTTCTGAGAATCATTGTACAACTTTGCAGCCTTCCTGCATCGAGAGTTCTGACGGAGAAAAAGCACACATATCTAACTTTGCATACAGCACTGAAGGAAAAAAAAAAAAAGAAAAAAAAAAGAAAAAGAGGAGCATGCATACCCAATCCTGAGTACAGCCAATGGAGAAATCCGTGACAGGGCACCACATTAGTAAGATCAAACGTTGTGATTATGATATATTCTATTAGCAAACTACACACCAAATAACCAGCTTCAACATTCCATCAACAGCCTATTATACTTTTGTTCCTGGTTTCTCAGGTCTTAGGGGGTGGAACGTCAGTGGTAACAGAAATGATCGTAGCCCCCCACCTGTGTGTAATGGGAAGCGTCACTCACGCCCTACATGGTGAAGTAAAGATCGCAGGTGCCATGAGCAGGGAGTGATCATGTATCTATCGAGTATCTTGCCCCAAAGGGGAGGCATCTGACCTATCTGCGCCCTGCATTAAAAGATAACTTTGGAGAGGGCCCCATATGTCCTTAGGTCTAGATGCATGTGGAAGTGTTTCTGCATAAACTGTTAATTGCCCCTGACAATAAAGTAAGTCATCTAGCCACTCCTTGAATTTCCGGGCTCTTCCTCTTCCCCATCTACATGCCACCCTACGCTTGGCCAGCAGGAACAATATGGCGATGAACCTACGGTACGTCCTAGGTACCTGCTCGGTATAGCCCAACAGCGCCAGCACAGGGTCAACATCCAGCGTGATACTTGTCATCTGCCTAACAGCCTCAAAGATCTGCACCCAGTACTCCTGTATCTGCAGGCATTCCCACGCCAGATGTAGGAACCCTGCTCCGGGCTGGTGACATCTGTCACATCTGTCATTATCCGTCAGCTTGAACCGAAATTTTTTAGCAGGCGTATAGTAGAGGCGGTGTAAGAATTTATAGTGGATCACACGTAATCTACAACTCGCAGAGATCTGTGAAGTTTGAAGGCAGCAATATGTCCATTGTTTGTCGGTTACCTCCCTACCCAGTTCAGTGTTCCACTGTGTACGGGCCTTACTAGGGGCTTCCGTTTGTTGTGCGCGTATTGTATGATAGAGCCGAGACACCAGGTGTTTTCCATCTGTGGATCCCAGCATTTGATGGAGAGGGGCAAAATTTGCAGGCTCCTGTGGGAACTCTGGGATAATGGCCCGCATTCCCTGTCGGAGTCGGATATAAAGAAAGGTATCAAGGGGTGTGGGTTGAGTCCCGCGAAAGAATTGTTCTGGAGAGCAAAACACTCCATCTGAAAAGAGTTCTCCCCATTTAGTAACTTTATTGCGTGCACAAAGTTGTTGAAAGCCACACTCCTGTAGGAGAGGTATTTTGGGATGGTAAGTCAAAGGAAGCCTCGAGGAATACAACATTGGAGAGTCAAGGAGAGCAGAAATCCGACGCCATGCGTCCACAGTGCCCGTAATAGTGGTAGGCGGCGTAGTACGAGTACGACCAGGCGCTTGTATTAATCCATCCAGAGGGATGGGGTGAGCAAGCCAGTGCTCCGCAGCCACTTGTGGCATGTGTCTGGGTGGATTGATCCAATAATAGGCATAATGAGCCTGCGCACATAAAAAATAGACTTCGAAGTCTGGGATATCCAAACCACCCTGTGCATAAGGCCTTGTGAGCATAGACCACTTTAACCTTGGTTGTTTACCTCCCCAGAGCAGTCGGAGCAGTTCCGAACGAAGGGTTTTAAAAAAATTCCGTCCAGGGTGATATGGCACGTTCATGAACAAATATAAAAATTGTGGGAGTACTACCATTTTTATCAGGGAGGCGCGGCCTGCAAGCGAGATTGGTAGAGAGATCCATCTCGTGACATTACCGGCAAGTCGGTTAATAGCTGTACCATAATTGAGTCGCAGCAGCTCCTCTCTGTCCCCAGTAATTTGTATCCCTAAGTAGCGGAGGTCTGTATCGCACCACTCCAGTGGATAATCCAAAGCAAAGGCCGCAACTGCTGGTGTTAGGGGAAACACCTGCGACTTCCCCCAGTTAATACTCACCCCCGAGAGCTGTCCAAACACAATGAATTCCCTCAGCAAAGGATTAATGTTCTGTTGGGGATCTCGTATGTATAGGGTGATATCATCTGCATAAAGAGATACCAGGATTTGGCGCATGTGACAACGGAGTGCCTTATCTTGGTGGTGTTGGCGCAGCTTGGATGCCAGTGGTTCAACCGCAATGGCAAATAAGAGAGGGGACAGTGGACATCCCTGTCGAGTACCTCTCGTGACAGAGAACGCAGAAGAGAGATGGCCATTGATCAGCACTTTAGCCCTAGGCTGTTGATATAAAAGTTGTATCCAGGAAATGAACAGAGGGGGGAAACCCATCCGCCGCATCACACCAAAGAGATAGTCCCATTCCACAGAATCGAACGCTTTAGTAGCGTCAAGAAATACCGCAGCTAAAGGAAGTTCGGGGGCCACATTCTGAAGAAGAGTAAAGAGAGTACGAAGGTTGTGGGTGGTAGCACGTCCGGGGACAAACCCCGATTGGTCCGGTAGGATAAGTTTGTCCATCAATAGTGCCAATCGGTTAGCAATGATCTTGGCCAGAATTTTCGTGTCGCAATTTAACAGCGACAGCGGTCTATATGAGTCACATGAGTCCGGGGGCTTATCGGGCTTCAGAAGGGACGTGATAAGTGCTTCCCTCATCGAGGGGGGGAGTGTGCCAGCTTCCAAGGCTTCTTCATATATTTCTTTAAGCGCAGGGGCCATAATGTCTATGTAATTTTTGTAAAATTCGGCAGGAATGCCGTCTAGGCCCGGAGTTTTGCCCGACTTCATCTGCATTATCGCCTCTCTAACTTCGTCAAGTTCGAAAGGAGCACATAAGAACTCCCTTTGTGAGTCACCTAACCAAGCGAGAGTAATATCGCCCAGGAAGCTATCTAGGTCGAGCACCCCTCTGCGTTATGTGGTATATAATGTATTATAGTGTGCAGTGAATGTGCCTAGTATGTCCATGGTGTCCCGTTGCACTACCTCCCCAGGTCCCTTGATTTCCAGTATGTAATTAGAAAAGCGCGATCGCCTGGTCACTTCAGCTAATGCCTTTCCGGGCCGTTCACCTTCACCGTACCTACGAGCCTCCCAGTATCTCCCTCTAAATTTCGTCTCTCTCGCTGCCGTTTCCGTGTACTCCGACAGTTTCACTCGGAAGTCCGTCTGTACTTGTCCTGTTTCCCCCGCTGCCATTCGAGATTCTAGCACCTGCAGATCATTTTCCAGGGTCCTTAACGTTCCCCGAATGTCCCTGAGTACCCCAAAACTCTTGGAAATACAATACCCTCTAATTGTGACCTTGAAGGCTTCCCATATCGTCTCCACATTATCCACAGATCCCCTATTTCTTTGAAAAAGTCACGAATTTCCTCCCCCAGCTCAGTATTAAAGACAGTGTCTAGTAAAGCCGTGGGCTGCAGCCTCCAGCTAGGCCTAGGCTTATCAAATCCTGGTAGAGTGATCGTGAGTTTCACAGGGCAATGATCGGAAAATGTTCTGGCGGGATGTGTGACGTCTCTAACTGTCGGTCCCAGGCCCCTAGTGACGAGATAGTAGTCCAGTCGGGCCCATGTTGCCGCATGTGTTGTGAAATGCGTGCCTCCTCTAACCAGTGGGTGTGCATGGCGCCATGCATCTATCAGTCCTCCCTCAGCAATTATCCCCTGGAGTGCTACCTGCGATTTATTATAGTGATGTGGTGCAGGATTGGAACGATCAAGCAGTGGGTCCAGGGCTACGTTAAAGTCCCCTCCCCATATTATATGAGTGGAGCCTACATTTACAATTTTACCCCAGAGGGTGGTAAAGAAATCAGGGGTGTCTACGTTTGGACCATAACTGCATACCAATGTAACTGAGTCTATACCCATGTGACCCCAAACCACCGCAAAGCGTCCCTGTGGGTCCGCCATTGTACCTGCTAGCACAAAAGGCGTTTGTCGTTTGATCAGTATCGCAGCGCCTCGAGCATAGGAAGAGTATGAAGAGAACAATCTGCACGTCGCCCATTTGCTCGCAAATGTAGTAGGAAGGTTTGGGTTGATGTGTGTCTCCTGAAGCATAGCAACATCAATCTGTTGACGGTCTAAATAGGCCAAGATCTGTCTACGCTTCCGGGGGTCTCCTAGTCCCCTGACGTTCCAGGACATAAGTCTCAGCTGCCCCACACCCCTCGTGTCACCCATGGCTCCCTTTGGTGCAATATCTGCAACATTGCGATGCTGTACTCAGTAGTGTTCGGATACATCGATAGCCACAGTTACCGGTGAAGTGCTGCAAAGTGTGTGTGCCATAACATTCATTAACCCATACCCCTACCGCCCCCCCCACTGAAACATCCCAAACATGCCAGTAGTGTTTGTCCCTCCCCCTCCCTGTTACCCACAGAAAAAACGAACATTACGTTCAACTTGTCCAGTCAGTGACCAGAAGATATCTGTTATGGGGATCACCCTCAGGGGGATTCCTGCTGGGTGGCACACGGGTGCCTCGTGCCACGCAGGGGCCGTGCGATAACAGCAAAACCCCCGACTGCCACAGAGGTGTCCGGCTGCATTTGGTCCTCACATCCCATCCCTTGGCATATCTCGCCAGCTTATTCACTTAGCCCACCAGTTTGAGTTTCAGTGATGTATTTGTCCATTGCTGCACGTCCATATATTTCCAATGGTCAGTGAGGAGAGCATCCCGCCATGTCCCAGGTCTCTCATCAATCCGCTTGCGGCGAGTGCCTTTTCAGTGATGTATTTATCCATTGCTGCACGTCCATATATTTCCAATGGTCAGTGAGGAGAGCATCCCGCCATGTCCCAGGTCTCTCATCAATCCGCTTGCGGCGAGTGCGTCCTTGAAGCGGCGTCTGGCTCAGTCCCATCCCTCTTCTGGTTTTTATGGTGCTTAAGAAATTCTTCCACCTGTTGGGGCTTCGTATAGAACGTTTGCTTCCCCTGATGTGTGACCCTGAGTCGTGCAGGGTAAAGGAGAGCATAATCTATTTGGGCCAGTCGTAGTTTTTGTTTCACCGGGAGGAATTTGCGCCTTTCCTCTTGTACAATTGCAGTAAAATCAGGATACATGGTGAAGGGTACCCCCTCAAAGCACAACTGCTTTTTCTCCCTTGCCACTCTGAGGGCCGTGTCCCTGTCCCTATAATTCAGGAGGCGCGCAATTATGGGTCTGGGCATACTACCAGGGGGAGGCCTCGGGCCCAAGGAGCGATGGGCGCGCTCAACTATGAAGTGTGATGAAAGAACTGCACCCCCCACCACATCCAGTAGCAATTTCTCAATATAGTCCTCCATTTTGCCTGTATTTGTGCTTTCTGGTATGCCCAGCACGCGGATGTTGTTCCTCCGACTCCTTGCTTCAATATCTTCATTCTTTGCAGCTATGAGTTTTAGCAGTTTGTCCATCTGCGAGACGGAGTCTTGGATGTGGGATGTTGCATCTTCAGCGTCTGATATACGCTGCTCCGTCTCTTTTATGCGCACTTCATGGCCCTCTATTTTGCGGACGACTGCGTCCATTCGCGTGGTTAGGGTATCCATTTTGCCAGAAATGTTAGCAAAGCCCTGTCGGACCTCCAGTAACAGCGCTTTCATGTCATCACCTTGTGGGGATTGTGAGTCTTGTTGTGGCGCGGCCGTGCCACTATCTCCCTCCGCCATCTGCAGACGGGCACTCTTCTTCGCTTCAAATGTAAGGCGCGGTTGTCGTGCATCTGGTTTCCCCATTGTGAGCGCCCACTAGTCCGACATGAGATAAGTGGCACACCAGGAGATCCCCCAGAACTGATCCAAGAACGGCGCAGTACCTGCGGTGTCTGTTTTTCTTTTTGGAGTGCTTCCCAGCCCACGGTAGAGCGGAAGTCCAGTCCAGCGCTCCTCTTTGCCAATGCTGCCTGCAGGACAGGCACCCAGCCAATGACAGTATAGTTACGTCAGTGTCCACCTAAGAAGATACTCGGACCTCAATCAGCCATAGGACCCGCTTGATCTACAGGTGGCTTTCCCTACTTCTCCGCCTGCCTTTAGTTCTTCAGGGTCACTCCCCGTTCCACTGCTGATGCGAAGCTTGTGACGATCCACTGATTTACGTGACGCGTGCCCCACTAACCACCGCGGGATTTACTACCAGGTAGTGCCTTTTTTGCCTCTCACAGTATTTAATGTTGGCCGTACCTCATGTCAGCATGCCTGCCACACAGCCGCAAATGTCCGATTCGTCACCTGATCTACGATCCCACTGCTGCAGCCCAGCGCTCCATGACGCCAGGATCCCGGGTATTTTAGGACCTAGCTGCACCTTTATTCAGCTTTGGCCAGTTCACCGATGTAGGGGGCGCAGCCTGACACTGGGGTATTCACCTCTTTTAATCTTCCGGCATTTCAACTGGTGGCCGAGAGTCTGGACTAAGCCCTCCGCTCCCCCACGGACCACGGGGCCCAGCAACTACTGCGGAGTCCGCCTCAAGAAAATGTCTTTTTGCCTTCCGCTTCAATCACTGCACACAGCTACACAGCCGCAAATGGCCGATCCGCCACTCGCACGGCCTCCCCACTGCGATTGCACACCACACAACAGCGAGGTCCCTATGAAGCTAGTCCAGTTCAGCGCACACGTTCCGCTATTGCTAGTCCTCCGGTACAGGGAGCACAACGCCGCTTTGGCACACTCCAATATCACTGCACTCGGGCCTACTCACCACCTGGGCGCCCTGATCTCCGAGCCCAGTGTGCGTTCCGCACCGCTCAGCCTCCGCACATCGGCCTCCCGCCGCACATCGATATCTGGACCTCCACGTTTCTGGGGCGCCTTAATTCCTTCTTTACGCTCTGCCCTGCCTGCAGATAATGAGCCTGGTGGGGGCTTTGGATCACTCACCGCCTCCTTTGCTCCGGCACAGCGACGCCCGGGCCCATGCGCCACATGGAAGCCCCGGTCCTTGCGTAGGTGTCTGCGCCCAGCGGCAGTTCCGTACCGCTCAGGGCCGCACAGTGGGGTTTACACTCTCCTCTGCTGCTTCGGCATTCAGCGACGTGCAGGCATCAAAGTCGCCTCACCTCTTCCCTAGGTTGCGGGCTCGTGGTTCCGCTTATTATTAGGCGATTTATGCCATCTGGGCAGGATAATCAGCAGGATAACGGCGCCGGACTGCGGGAGCCTCACGTCTGGACGGCCATTCCGCTCGTGCGCCACCTAGCGCCCCCCAACGAGCCCTGACCAGCTTACATGAATACAGCACATCGAATTACCTTACCATCAACTCAGAAAAGACCAAGATTATAATAATAGGCAGGCAAAAGCACAAAAAACATATTACATGTACCATTGGCTCCAGGATAATTAATCCAGTGCAGAAATACAAGTACTTGGGGGTCTGGTTCACAGAAACAGCAAGACCCACTGCCCATAAAAAGGAGCTGACTAACAAATCGACTGCCATAACATACGGTCTAATAAAATTGAATAACAAGTTAAAAAGTCCCTCAGCAGTGGGCATCATAAAGGTCACTCAAGCTTCTCTTCTCCCAGCACTCTCATATGGGCATCAAGCGTTTCCTGGCGCTTGTTCGGAAATCCTAGAGCGGGCTCAATGTGTGGCCTATAAAAAATCTTTCTACTCCCAAAACACCTTTCCAGGGCGAGACTTAGGCTGGAGCTCGGGTTGGTTAAACAATCATTAACCCTTGATGCAGACTTTCTAAAATATTATATTCGAATTCTAAAATCTCTGAGGGAATCCTTAAAGAGCTGCCTCAAAGACACATTCGAAAAAACTGTCTTGCCATGGAACAAGTAGCTTACACGAGCCATTGCCTCCATTGAAATAAACAAACCAGTACTCGCTCTCCCTTGCATTTCATACGCCACCTGGAAATCGTGTATCAATAAACAAGTCCAGCTAGTCTCCTTCCAGCAAGACCAGGCCACATTAAAAACCTTATCTTTCCTGACCCCGCTGAATGACTCATATTTATTAAACAAACCTCCCCGATTAACCCTAAAACCAGGAGAGAGATTATGTGCATGCGATTGCTGGCACTTCCAATTTCGGATTTCGGCAGGGCCTGGGCAAACCAAAACACAGAAGGAGCATGTTGACTGTGTGACTACAAACGTGAATCATGGCTACACCTCCTGTGCTGTTGCCCGACCTTAGCCATAGAAAGGAGGATCCTTCTTAGAGAACTATGCCTGAGAGAAAAAGTAACCACCTGCCATGAGGCCTCTGCAGTATGTTTCGCACAAAAAGAACCTCACAACCTGGCCCGCTGCGGAAGATTTGTACAATCTATCAGGGGTACTATGTACCCCGGAACTACCCCCCACCCCAGCCCTCGTAAGGTACAAACGCTGATACTGGACTATTTTAAAAAACACAGGACTGTGAAAGAACACTCTCCAACACAGTCGAAAAGCACAAGCACTCTATAAGAGAAAGAGTATCGGCGTGCAGAATGGTAACAAAATAAGTCCTGGAGACTTGAGGAGCCAGACGGCTGTTACTTTCACAGTGGACCGGACAAAGAACAACAGCCTACAGCAAACATGTGAAGAAGCACCGAGTCAAACGTTAGGACTCAACTATCGCACCTTACCAGAGTTTTTAACTTCTATGAATTGTGTTGTCTTTTTCCTTTAATGTTTTTATTGTAATGCAATGGTTTTAATTAACTTATGCAAATAAATTCAAATTCAATCTAGGTGTTGACCTCTATCTCCCTTAGTCAGTCAGTTTTATTTCTACACTCACTCACTCTGTCCACACTCATCTACCATATAACACCTGACAATCGCACAAGATGCAGTGAGTAAAAACAGAAAAACCTGAGTTCTATGCCTGACAGGTTAACCAATTATGTAATACTGGACAAAAGCCTTAATCACTCTACACACGAGATCCCTTTCTGCCAAAGTTGGAAGTGCAGATTGCTCATTCTCTGTTCAGTGTGCCCTGCACAAAAACTCATTTTCAGGGCTGCAAGATTACCCACCATTTCTACGAAAAGGTTGATGATCAAGATTGCAGAATACCATGGCCCAGTTTTACTATATGTTTGGGAGGG
Organism: Calotriton arnoldi; assembly: GCA_963921515.1. Lineage (NCBI taxonomy): Eukaryota > Metazoa > Chordata > Amphibia > Caudata > Salamandridae > Calotriton > Calotriton arnoldi. The sequence continues at coordinate 609,848 of CAWUFW010004842.1, forward strand.
CACTCATGCATAGCAAAAAGCAGCACACACGGCTACTTTGCAACGAAGGTTGACTTGGTCACTGTGCCAACATCACTTTATTCTGCAGAGCACCAGCCTATCTGTATTCGATGCAAAGAGGACATAACAAAGGGGTCCATTACGATGGCGCAACGGAAAAAGGGACCGCCCGCCACATGTGCGGCGGTCCCGCGATTCGAATTAGAATGCACCCGCCACACTGGCATCCCGCATTTCTTACATTGTGGCGGGCGGAGCTGTCAGCAGCACCCACCGCAATGTAAAAAAGGCATGTTGCGCATTTGCATGCACAACGTGATAGGCACCGCGTGGTGCCTGCCACCTTGTGCATGCAAATGCAGGGGGGTACCATAGGTACCCCCCATGTGCATCCCCCACCCCTCCAACATCTTGGGGGCCCGCAACGGGCCCCCGAAAGTGGAATCCGCCTGGATTTCCATGGCAGAGTCTCCGCCATGGAAAGCCCTGCACCGCCGCCCATCATAATATGGATGGCGGTGTCTTGTAGACACCGCCACCATATTTGCGCCCTTTTCCGCCCGGTCGCCTGTACGACCGGCGGAAAACCGGCGGACGGTCTTTCCGTCCACCGGCGTCCCCACCGCCATTGTGATTTGGCGGGGGGAAATGGTAGGCGGGCGGTGTAAATTGGCGATCCGCCCGCTATTATAATGACCCCCAAAGTACGGAAAACGCAAACACCCATCTGCGCAATGGCACTGATAATTTTCATGCAGCACTGCATTAATGTTAGTTAACCAGGGGACCTTTGTGCAGCCCAATGAACCTCAACACCATGTTAATGCTTTATAATTCAGTGGGGTCTAGTGCTTAATTTGTAAAAGAATAACTGCCTGGAGTTTTGCTACTGCGACGAATACCAAGGCTGTGCAGAACAAAATCCACTTCATGCCTCTCTTATCCACTACAAGAAACTCCTTGACCCTTTAGCTCCCTTCCTTGCAGGTTTCTGTTTTGTACCTTTGTGATGGCCTTTTCCATCTTTCTCTTCCCCTTCTTTCTGTTTTGCGTATTTTTCCCTCTCTTCCTCTCGATAAATGTCTAAAGCAGAGTCCTGGTCCTCAAAAATGAGTGCCAGGGGCTGCCACCGGCTCAAATTAAGCACTGGTGGGGTCCCTTCATTTATCCATTCACTAAGCCTGTCTGTCCTATTAAAGTAAGGAAAAAACCTGTATGTGCCTTTACTCTTCTCAAACAGTTCAGGAATGACACTACCATGCTTCTTTATAAAGAATGCTTGGGGGAGGGCACTTTCATAAAGATTTCCAAAGGAGGTTGACCATGGTTCAGGAGACAAAGGACTGAGAACTACACCAAATGCTCATTCCAGAAACAACCAAAGGCAAGGGCAACGCAGAATTCTATCACAACCCATGCTTTGCTGACCGGACCCTGCACATGCTCTGAACACACAGCATGCATACAAAACACAGACTCCAGGAAAACGCCGGTCTGAATTAGCAGACTAAATGAGCTTTGAATGAGGGAAACTGAATAAATTAAGCAGGCTATTACAGGGTCATGCTTAGGTTACAGCTCTCTCTAATTATAATGTTCTCTGGATCAAAAATGAAGCCATCGAACAAATTCTCGTTGATAAAATAGAAGTGATTGGGCTGTACAATTATCTGTGATTCAAGATCCCAATTTATCCTGGGGATTGAGAAGCACTTAGGCAGTGATTTGAGGTTTGGAAAGTGTTCAGGACGCACTGCTGAGGAACTTTTCCTCTCAAGCAACGGGTTTTTGTGGTTCACCTTCACCCCTCTCCTCTCTAATTTGCTGTTTGCATAAGGTATGTTAACACATAAGTAACTTTATTTTACAGGATTTTTGATCATCCAAAAACTTTTTACTTGTTAATGAATTTAAAATGTATAAATCCGGTGCAAGATTCCCTGTTTAGGTCTCGCGCCTAGCGTTGCAGTGCGCAGAACTGCTCGCGCAGCGCGAGACCTCTAGAAAGGGCTTCTGAAAGCTACCCACACGCTCGTGCGTGTGGTTTTGCTTTTGGGAGCCCACATTGGCTGGAGCGTGCGTTTTTTTTACCGAAACGGCACGCAATTGGGCAAAGGCGGGCGCATGTCCCGCCTTTGCTCCTCCCATTCCCGACCGTGGCCAGAACGTGCAGCAGCGCGCGTTCGCCTCGCTGCCGCGCTCCCTCCCCCCGCTCCTCTGTGGTGCGCGCGCACCACTGTTTATTTTATTTTTTTACCGCGCGGCCGCCCTTTCAGAAGCTTGGGTGTTCCCGCACACACAGGGCTGCATGCACCTTATGCTTGCACTGGTCTGTATAGTTTGCACTGCGGCACCGGTGCATCGAGAGACGAGCCCTCCCCCCGCCCCGGTCAGCAATAAACGACGGAAGTGGAAAATGCGTATGCTGCAACCTACGACATTCCCCACCCACAGGCCGAGTCCGGCGAACATCACCCTGGCGGCGCTTCCTGCGCCTTCCACATTCCAGGCAGGTGGCACAGAGCTCGGAGTGTGAATGCAAGGTACCGGGTACTGTCGGATCTGAATCCCAGAGCGTGGCACTACCCGTCGCTGAGCACAGTGTATGGTGTCAGATCTGATACAGAGTACAATGCCGGCCCTTGTGGGCTGCACAAGTGCATTCATTGGATGCAGGCAGCCGCGAGCGCAGAGCTGTCAACCAGCTGTGGTGCACGCTAAATGTCCTGGGTGCAGTGCGCACCGGCCCAGCAGGATCAGTAGTGCACAGTTCCCGAAGGCAGCTACGGTGCAGAGGAGCCCCAGGTAGGTATGGAGGAGAGAAGAACCAGCAGACGGCTGCAGTGCACAGCAGCAGCCAAGGGGCCGTGCCTAGTACCAGGGGCCTCCCACAGTGCACACTAACGGCCCCAGTGCACACTGTACCAGCAGGAAGCGTGATGCACATTAGCAGCCCCTGGGACAGTGCACACAGGGCCAGCAGGCAGTGGCACAGCACATTGGTATTCGGGTACAGTGCCCAGCAGCCAGCTGCAGTGCGAAGAAGCTTCTCTGATCAGGGTGCAGTGCCTTCTACCAGCAACAAATCTAATCCTTTCTGCTACGTCCAGTGTACAGTGCCAGCCTTGGATTTCAGTAGGCAATGCCAGCTAGTGGTCACAGTGTGCCCTACCACCTTCACTTTCACAAAGCGCTGCCAGCCACGTATCCGCTGCGCACTGTCAGCCACAGGGCATAATAATACCGCTGCTCGGTGGAGTGTACGGGACTGTGCCAGGTGGCGGAGACCTGGCATGAGACCTGGGGCCAGGCGCAGTGTTTACTGCTGAATGCAGTGAGCGGTACCGGCTTCACGGTACAACGTTCAGAGGCAGCTGCGTGTATTGTCTGTTGGCCTGTGCCTGCCCAGTACAGTCACGGTACCATCTCACAAATGCAGCGCATGGTGCCAGGTACCATAGTACTAACTACCAGATACAATATGTTAACTTATCTCGGGGTGCAGTGCACAGTGCTAGCCGCCGGGTTAAGTTTGCCTTCTACCAGGGGCTGTTTTCGCTGAAGTGTTTGGCACCTGACACTACATAACAGAGCACATTGCAGTCTACCAAAAACAAGCGCTGACAAAGCCAATAATCTGGCTTCTATTATGAGTCCTGACTAAAATTGTAAAAAAACCTGCGGCAGTGAAAAAAACACAGCAACAATGGTGGTTCTCTGCATGTAATGCATCTCTGAGATAAATAATGCAATGTGTGATGGTTCAATGTACTTTTGAGTTGTAAAATGGTCCCTCATACACTGCAGCACATCCACTCTGTAGGAGGCGGATTGATGCACCAAACAGCCAATGGCATGAAGTGAGAGGAATACTTCTCTAGGTAGAGCCAAAGCCCACTCAATGTATATTTCAAATAACTGGTATCAATAGGTAAGCAGACAGCTGTGCTGTGAAGCCAGACCAAACGCAGCATACTACCAGCCACCAAATATAGTACGTAGCTAAAATCCCAGACAAAATCAGCAGCTCCAGAGCAGTTCCTGGATGCCGCAGGCTGTACCTGGAATGGGCACAGTACCGAGCGCCAATCATCAGATACAGGACTCAGTAACAGTCGCAGGGAGTGCTATCAACTTTAAAGCCTTGTGCACAACAAACCACTGGGTGAAGTACACTGCACCTGCCTCCAGGCACAATGTGTAATACAATCCCTAGATTCAACGGACGGAACTAGGAAGGGTAGAGAATGCACAGTACTAGCTAGGAATGCAGTGCATTACAGTGTGCCACTACCAGCCATGGATACAATGCTGGATGCAGTGCTCATTTCACACACACTGCAAGGTAGAAGACGCTGGATCTTTGTTGCAGTGGGAGGTGTCTGCTACCAGCCAGACCCAGTATGCCCATCTAGACTTGTTAGTATGATGACAGAAGTTGCAGACTGCAGCACTAGCCTCTTGGTGCAGTGTGCGGATTTAGCTAACCGATACAGTGCACTGTGAGAATGCGCCTTAGCCACAATGGTCACCACCAGCTGCACTCGCCGGACTCTGCTAATGCACCTCAATCCTGCCTTGCAGCACTCTCTGGTATTGAGATAACTGAGAACGACAAATGGGTCACTCAGTGAACCTCACTCCTGATCTGGTGCACCTCTTGTTATTTTAGTACTGGGCGAGCCATTTACATTCAAAATCTGTGCACACCAACCCATCACCCAGGGCACTTTAGACATCTCAGTCCTGACCTGCAGCACCTCTTGCTATGCCAGCACTAGCAATAGACTGACATAGACACAGATACTATCAATGCACATCAACCCTGACCTGTACCAACCACCCCTGAGGCCACCAGTACTTAGACAGCTAGTCTTCCTTCTCTTGGTACCCTTCAATCCAGACCTGAAGCAAACCCTGTTATCCCTGTAGTGGGCTAGATAGAAACCCTCACACTGTCAGTGCACCTCAATCCTGCCCTGAAGCAAACCCTGCTATTCCTGTACTGGGACAATTAGTCAAGCTCCCCCTCTTGAGCACTCATTACATCTCAATCCTTGCCTGGAACACCCCTGGCTATTTCAGTACAGGGCAAAGAGAGCGAAACTTACCATCAATACATGCCACACTGTGACTTCACATCAGGGTACCATACATTAATTGTACACTGGTGTGATGATTTGTCACAGGACTTAAAAAATGCTGACAGAATATTTTCCTTTGTAGAATGGCAACAAATTGGTTTATATAAAATTCAGAAAACTGAGGCGCTGGTTTAAAAAGTTATTACATTATTCATCAAGGCACCAAGCTGATCTCTGCAGCTGATAAGAAATTGTTAGTTGTTCCTTGTTGAAATGGCCGCCTTCCCACGACCTCTGGCCTCGCCCTGTTATGCTGTGCAATGGTTCCACATGTGGACGCCCCTGGTGGGAAAACTTTACCTCTTGCCCCAGTGTTTGTGCCCACCTGCAGTCCCCCTTTGTATACGTCAGACGAGAACCATACAACTCTTTTGTTCTTCACTGCAAATGCCTGCACGTTGTTGCTGAGAACGCAATGCAGGAATTGCCCTGCATGTGTGGCTCGGCTCTTCTTGCAGGAGACAGGCTGTACATGTGGTCCTGAATAAAGAAAAAGAAAGCAAAAGTACAGCAGGAGGACTGCTCAGAAAAGGTCAGGTGTGAGAGCGCCACTTGTAACTGGCGGGGAAGTCTAAGATTGCTAGAGGCGAGCCATACTCTAAAATGCACAATAATGGGGCTTAGAACAAAATAAGCTTGCTACTTCTGTTGCACATACAATTGACAGAGCAGATCTTAGCTACACATTCTGTCACTTGGAGCCCTGAAGTTACAATGGCATAAACAGGACTACAAGTACCATACTGCACAGGGGAAGAGCCGGGCCAGATAAACTACTCAGGCATGGTTAACTTGGGATCTCTGTATTGAGCTCGGTGCTCATCAGCTGACCGCCCGCCCGGGCACCAGGAGCTATACCTGCCGGGGTGGCTCCTTGTTTGACGTCACTGCCCGTGCAAAATGACTGGGACGCTCACGAGCCGGTACTGTTGCTTCTTTCCGAGTCCGACGCGATCCCTTTCTCCTGGCACCCCCGGCCTCCTCCAGATACCTTGTCACCCGTCTGATATCGGTCAACGAAGCCAGTTCTCTTCTGCTCGGTCTGCCGTCCCTTCCAAATTACCGGCGAAAGAAACCAGTGGTGCGCGCGCACCACAGAGGAGCGGGGGGAAGGGGGGGAGGGAGCGCGGCAGCCATGCGAACGCGCGCTGCTGCGCGTGCTGGCCACCGACGGGAATGGGCGGAGCAAAGGCGGGACATGCGCCCGCCTTTGCCCAATTGCGTGCTGGATTTTTTTTTAAAAAGCACGCGAAAGCCAATGGCAGCCGCGGAAAGCAAAACTACATGCACGAGCGTGTGGTTAGCTTTCTAAAGCCCTTTCTAGAGGTCTCGCGCTACTTTTTTTATACTCATTAGTAAATTAAGTAATTTGGACAGGATCACAGGGTGCTGATCTGATGCTAAGACTCAAACCTTGGCAGCTCCATCCGTAACGCCACCTCCTCTTCCCCATGTATCTGCACCACACTAGCACCTAAGCACATACATCAACTCAACAACCAATTACACTACACAACACATACATCCAGTCCACACCACAAAACTCCACATCATGCCATAAAATTCAACAGTACACCACATAATTAACCTCCACTACTTACCACTCCACATCACAAAATACCATTCAACATATTTACACTCCATAACACACAAACCCACTCCACATAATTCCTGTGCACTCAATACCACATAAGTACTATCTACATAATTCCACAGCACGCCATGCCACATAATTCCACTTCACAAATCCATTCCACACCACACAATTCCACAACTAACTAATCCAATCCAACCCACAAAATTCCACTACACACCACATACATACACTCCATAACACATAATAAAAGACATTGCCATTTACAATGCTAATGGCTCTAACTCAGAAAAATGCGAGACCTATTGCATTTCTGATGCTTGTTTTGCATTGCATCCAATAAATGTTTGGGCAGTGTGTCTTATTCTCCTTTGCGTTCTATGTCACCATGAATACCTGTTATGTGAAATAACTTTTACGAGGCACAATTCAATATTTCCGATATTCATCAATAATGTTGAAAATGTAAGATACCAAAATCTCCTATTGCCTGTACCACAGCAAAATGTGAGGAGACCGTATTTTCAAGGGCAAGCCGAGAAAAATAGATGAGGCACATTTGGGTTTGTTTTCAGAAGTATACCTTACACTCTTACATTTTTTTGTTTTACAGAAAAAATGAAACCCATTCATGATTCTTGATGCCTAGCCATTGATCGTACCTATCGAAGAGACGTCAGTGGTTCAAGGAGTCAAGTTTTGCCATCAAATTTACTGATGCTACCTGCCTGGTCCCATTCTCGTTAGCAATCATCGCAACCAAGAGGGATTCCACTCCCCTGCTGCAGAAGGAATCCAGACTTCAATCGGTCAAGAATTAAATTGTTATTGACTACAAACATCACTGCTGTGAACTGTTTGTCACCCACGCCACACTTGAATAAAATCAGAGCCAGTATTTGAGTCCTAAGTATATTTTCTTAAAAACACATTTTTTTTAGTATCACAAGAAGAAATTGATAACATTTCAAATAAGATCTACGCGCCCTTCAGAAGAGAAGTGAGGCTGTTGACTACACACTTTTAAGTTTTTGTTGTTGTTATAATTGCACTTTATTAGTTTATACAAACCCACTCCCACAATACCACAGTACGCCCCTCCCATCCTTCCACAGCAACACAGTTTGCATCACCATATCCCTTCTTACCACATCCCAGTAGAGGGTACCAGCGAGGGGAGGCGGCGGTAACGTGGGCATGCGTCCCACATTAGGGTTAGTTGTAGTCAACGTGAAGTAATGTGGAACAAAGTGATAAACTGTAAACACGAACAACTCCTGTGCAACTGCCTGAATGCCAAGATTATTATATATACCAGCGGCCCGCACCCTCCACATACCATTGGACAGCGTCACTTAGTGACCTTGCTTGACTGCAGGACCCCTGCCAGTGCTCCATTGTTTACCCAACATTCACCCGTCTTATCTGTTGCTAGTGTGCCTTAGGCACACAAATGGAGATGCAGTTCTTGCCACCACTTGGTTGTAAAGGCCTTGGCAGAGTTTAGGTTCTTTGCTGATTGTGAGTTCAGTCCGTGTTTTCCGTGCTGACCGCTGTGAGCGAGGACGCTGAATCACTGCCTCGCGGCTCGCGGCTCCCGCGGTTCCTCCAGCGGTTCCTCCCGCGGTTCCTCGCCCCGTGATCTTGTCAGTCCTGCCGTCTCGTTGTCTTCTCCGCGCCTCCTGGGGAGTCCGGGTGCGACCTGGGGAGTCCGGGCACAGGTGCAGGCGCAGGGGCAGCCTCAGCCAAGACTTTCAACCGAGGTGGGCTGCAGTGACCGGAGGTTGGTGCCTGTTGCCCGGAGAGCGGACCGGAGAGAGGTCTGGAGAGGAGAGTGGAGTGAGGGGTGCTCCGCCACCATCACCTCCGCAGTGTGCGAGGAGTTAGCAGTAAGCAGGAGCAGCAGCAGCAAGGAGGCGAGGGCATACGAGGACTTATTCCCGAAGTATCTGCCACAATGCTGGTCTGAGACAGAGGCGCATTTTCTGAATATTTCCGAAGATTCTTGTTGATTGTGTTGTAGGCGGGAACCTCAGGAAGGCGCGGGGAAGCGAGAGCGCGACCCCATTATCCAGGGTCGCTGAGTGTTGTGCCCAGGCGAGTCCGCGGAAGCGGCCCAACTAGGTTGGGTCCAGCTAGCGGCCCACTAGTGTGCCCTGCTCTCTCTTTCAGAGGTATAATCCCGGACGAATCTGCGGTGTAGCAGTTTCATCGTTATATAGCGCTATATAGCCCTACAGTCTTGAGACTTAATTTGTGCTCCATTTAGAACTATGACCGCAAAAAAACTACGCTCAGGGAAATTGGTATTTGTAAGAGCATGCAAAAAAACTAAAGCCAACCCTCTCAGGAATAAGTCAGTACAGATAAATACTTTAAAAGGATTTAATGCCATCTCCACTTTTTTTTCTAAAAAAGAGATAATTCAAAATAAGGAGGCAAATATGGAGCCTAAGCCCGAATCTCTTCTCCAAAAGGTAGAAGGAACAGTGGAATCTACACCTCTAACTACAGTTCCTTCTCCTGGAAATAGAATGGATGGGGTGAGAGATGCGGTAAGTCCTGAATTCAGAATGGAAGACTCCCCACGTGAAATCTATACTATTCACTCTACTGAAAATAGCGTGTCTCAGTCCATAATTGACTTATGTTCTGAGTCTAGAGTGGATGGCCTTGTATTGGAGGATTTTACACTCCCTGACTTAAATATTAATTTAAACTATTCCTCGAGGACTTCTCAATTTCCTAAGCCACATACTTTTGATATCTCACATCTTCCAAACTCTCAAGCTCAGCCTCCAGGGTCTTCTATTAAAATGCGTCTCTTCAGTAGTACGCCTAGTGGAGCGGACTCAATAAGCTCTAGAGCCTCTATCACCCCCGATTTGCCTTTGAGTTTTGACCCCCCAATTAAGGAGTCTGATGATAAAATATTGATGTCGGAATCCCTGTTGTGCCTGGGAAGAGTCTTATCATCTATTTTAGCTCTCATGGAAAGATCTGTAAACAATTCTGATTATATCCTGGATTCACTTCTGTCATTGACCAAATCAATATTCTCAGATCATATTCAGCCAATCAGTAAGGTCTCCATCCCTTTATCGGATAAATCCAAATCTTGTTTAGAGATCCCTCCTTCACACACACAGGTATTTAATTTGAACCTAATGAAATCTACTCAAACGAGCTTTGGTACAAATGCGAATCATCGTCACTTTGGTACTCAGGTGGACATGACCCTTGGTTCCCTAAAACATAAAGATAAAGAAAGTGTGGATTTATTTGATGAATCTCAGCTCTTCTCGTTACAGCAATTCTTTGAACCTGAGGTTTTTATGTCGCCCCCTGTTAATCCTCCTCTTCCGACTACAGGAAAGGACAAAGTTATTGTAGAACGTACAGTTTATCCAATTTTTTTACAAACAACAGGGATTAATAAAATTGTTTATCCTACTACGAAGGAACTTAAATCTGATCATATTTTACTAGAAGAAAAGGCCTTAAAAAAATGAAGGAAAATCCGTTAGTAGAAAGAAGAAAACAAAAAGAGGAAACACTCGGAGGATTAAGAAGAAAAGGGCTAAACAAATCCGTTTCGACCCTAATATAAATCTAACTTTACCTCCGACCTCTGCTATAAAAGATCAGAAGAGGGTGGAAGTTCAAGTGGAAGTTTCTCCAACGGACTTAAGCACACTCCAGCTGAATTCCAGTACTGCAAACTTGGTGTCTCAAGAAGCCAATATCACAGATCCAAGTACTGCATTGGGTGCAAAATGTAGTTTGAATCCTGACGCTGCATTGTTTTCATCCGCTATTGGTAGTGATGTGATTTATAATCCAAGAAAATTGACCAAGGGAGACTATTATGTTAACACTCAGCTGTCTGTACCCCTTTCGTTGGATTTTGTCTTTATTTTTGATTATGAGCTATATATGAATAGGTCTTATTTATTGAGCTGTTTTGCTGAAATATATGATTTGAAAATGATCCAGAGTAGTGATTTGGCTTTGGTTCAAGTTTTAAAACATGGCAATCTTGGGGGTGCCAGAGTGATATTTAGGTCCAAGGTAACGTCCCACTTAATTATCTCAAATTCCGATAAACTACGGTGCTGTGGTTTTGATGTTCTGGCCCCCAATGAGGAGAAAGCACCTGAAAAAGAGTCCATTAATAGGCAGCTTTCCATCATACAAGATCTATCGTCTCTTGATGCTCACCATTTGGAAAGAGAAAGGATATTACAGATTTCTCTCAGGAAGGACAAAAGAAGAGTTTCCCTACTACCAGAGAAAAAGAGTGATGGAGTACTGTCTATAGATGATGAAAACAAGAAATGGAGTTGGGTGGCAGGGGCCCTGAATACAAATAGTTCAGTTGGCCTAAGGTTTGGGAACTCTTCCTAGCAAGGGCCTTAAATTGGTCTCCTGGAATGCAGCCGGCTTAAGCACAAACAAAAATAAATGGCTGTTCTTGAAAGAACAGAACGCCGACATAATATGTATTCAAGAGTCCTGGATTATAACGAATTGGACCATGGAAGATTATTATGTGCTGAGCCGTCCTGCTCTCCCGGTGAACAGGGGACATGCGAAAGGAGGCATCGCAATTTTGCTTAGATCAAGCCTCAAATGAACATATAAAACGATCCCACATGCCTCTAACCTATTTCAGGCAATTAAGTTAGAGACCAAGGAAGATTCTCTCAACTGTGATTCCCTTTTAATTGTAAATGCATACATTCCACTGGACTCATCCAATATATATTTATTAAAAGATCTGCTTGTCTTCGTCTCGTCTATCCTCGAAAACTCAGAATGTAAGAACCTAATGTTGGTTGGAGACCTGAATGCTAAGGTTTCCACCCATAGTATGGGGCTTTTTGCTAACTCCGCTAAGGAGGAAGCATTAAATATACCGCCTGCTCAATTCCCAAATCTTAGTCGAACTGATAAAAGAGGAACTATTTTGTTAGAAGGCTTAAGAAATTTAGAGGCACTAGTAGTCAATGGGAGACTAGAAAAAGATATCCCAGCGAAAAATACACATAAGGGTCCGAATGGTGGCTCCATTATTGATTATGTAATTACCTCGGCTGATTTTTTTAATAGATTATCAAATATGGAAATTTTAGAAAATCAATTTTAGTGACCATATGGTAATTAGTTTAAGAATAGAGGTGTACTGTGCTGGGGAGACCTCTTGGAATTTTAAGGATAAAGCGGTAGCGTTTAACAAAGCAAATGGCAGAATTTACTGGAATTCTTTGGCCGTTTCCAAATTAAAAGAGTCTTTGACTATTTTAATAGGTGATAAGGAGCTTAGAGTAACAGAATATTTAGATCATCCCCAAAATAATTTATTGGAATCTTATAGCCATTGTATAAATAGTATGGTTATGTCTTGTAAATCCATCCATACAATAATTAAACAGAGATCTGGTTTTAATCCATTACTTCAAATAAATAAGGATTTAAACAAATTAGTGAGGGCTCAGTTTTTGAATTATTCTCCTGAACGAAATAGACTAATATGTCTACTAAAGAGGAAAAGACAACGGAAAAAACGCTCTTTAAAACAAAAAAAGGAAGACTACGAATGGGTTCAATTAAAGGATGCTGCTTCTAAAAATAACTCAAAACGATACTGGGAAATAATTGCAGAAAGTTGTGGTACTAGAATTAAATCTCTTCCCATTCCGATAAATGAAGAAGAATGGAAATCCCATTTATTAGAACTTTACTCCGCGAATTTAAATTCCTCCTGGCCTGACCATCCTCTAATGAACTCCCCAAAAATTTCAGTTTACGATAATGCGCCTTCTAAGGAGGAAGTCATTAGACTGATTAAAAAAATGAGAGCTTCAGGGGCAATGGGCCCAGATGAAATCCCTATGTCAGTCATAAAAAAAGAGCGGATATTATGGGCAACATATCTTACACCTCTGTTTAAATATTGCTATTTGTATGGGCGGACCCTTTCGTCATGGTCCGGTAGTATCCTAATTCCGTTATACAAGAAAGGTGAAAGACATCATCCAGGTAACTACCGGCAAATCGCTTTATTGGACGCAGTGGGGAAGATCTTTGCCCGTAGTGTTCTTGAGAATCTTACTGATTGGGTAGTAGAGGAGAAAATTCTCCCCATTGAGCAAGCAGGGTTTAGGAAAACCATTCCACTTTAGACAACATCTGTTTGTTGAAATTAATAGAAGAGAAATATACGGTCTTTCGCAGGACAAATGTCTATGTAGCATTTATAGACTTTTCTACTGCTTTCGATAAGGTTGACCGGCCACTTCTTTGGAAAAAGCAATATAAAATGGGGGTGCCTTTAACTCTGTTATCCTTAGTTATTGCCCTACACTCACAAACATGGTGTCAGGTATTAATGGGGGGTACTCAGGGCCTATCTTCAGTTATTTCTACAGAAAATGGCTTGAAGCAGGGTTGCCTATTAGCACCTCTATTATTCTCTCTATATGTAAGAGATCTGCCGGATTGTTTTTCCTTAACGGAAGGGGATGCGCCAAAGATAGGTGGCCGTTCATTCCCTTGCCTTATGTACGCGGATGATATTGTAATTATGGACTTGACCCCTATTGGTTTAAACAAAAAATTGTCACAACTACAGAATTATACGTCTGCACAATTCTTGAAGATAAATGTCTCTAAAAGTAAGGTTTTGGTTATGAAACGAGGAAAAAATAGGAAAGTTTGCAATTTTAATTGGAGAATTGGCTCTGAAAAATTGGAGATTGGAGATTCTTACCTTTATCTGGGGAAAGTCATTACTGGTTGTACAAGAATTAGTCCCCATATTGAACATAGCTCTTGTAAAGCGGCATCGCATGCAAATGGCTTATGCCTATTTTATAGTGCTATGGGTCAAAGACATTTTTCACATCTGCTTTTAGTTTTTAAAGCCAAAATCCCTCCCACCTTGTTATACGCAATTGAATCGATACCAGTAAGTGAATGGAGCTTCTTGGATAAGATCGAAGGCCAAATCTTCCGTAAATTATGTAACTTTAATACTCTCGTCCCAACAGCTGCCATTAGGCTAGAATTTGGCTTGGTAAGTTCTTTTTTACAGGGTTTAGCTAGGGTAATACGCTGGGGTTACCAGCTAAAGAATAGTGATCCTTCTTCATTGAGGAGTTTTATGCGACAGGAAATTTTTGAAGGACAAATTTAAAATATTCCTTTTTTAGTTTTCCTATTACATTGTTTTTAAGGCTTCAAGTTCTTATGTTTCTTCGATCTGTTGTATTTATTTTTCTCTTGTGGAAAATTTATACTTATGATTATTGTTAACTTTTCGCTGTTTGCACTAAATTAGGTTTTATAAGTCCTAAGGGAGATGATTTTGCTGCTTTATGATGCACTTTATATAAAGCATATGGTGCTGCTATGGTATGATAATTTTCTAAATTGTATTTATTCTTATCAAGATTTGATCCTTCACCGTTCCAGTATAGGATGTAACTTTATGATTGCTGCTATGCTGCTGCTGCCATTTGATGCACTTTATTTAATAATTTGTTGTTGTTGCTGCTATATGATCCATTTTATTTAATAATTGGCCGTTGGACAAAATTGCATTTTTGTGTTATTTTATCAAAATTGCACGTTTTTGAATTGTACATTGTGTCATTTTTTACTTTCCTTTATTGGAGGGCCCCAATGCTGCCTAAAGTATCCCCTAGAGTCGATTTTGGAAATCTCTGATGTCTCTTGATGATTTAAATCTGTACAAACTGATGTAACGACGTAGATATAATGGTTTTAATGAAGTGTTTATATTTATTGCTGGGGTTTTCTTTTATATGACTATTTATGTACGTCTTAAGTGGACCTCATTAGAGATCCAAATTCTTAATAAACATATTGAATTGAATTGCCTTACATGCGTTTAGACTCTCCCCCATTACATTCAGGGTGGTCTATCGTCAGTCTGAAGTCCAATTTAATGACATAGGCGTCCAACATTGTTATGCCCTGGACCACCCCACTCTGCCAACTTGCCGTGTGTAGAGATGTCTGCTCTGCCATGGCCCATTTTCGGAGGTCATCTAGCCAGCTTGCCACTGAGGGGGCCCGAAGCTTTCCAAGCCATCGCAAAGCGACGCTTGTATAGCGCCACAGCCAGGTCACCATGCCACATTCTAACTTATTGTTTTTATTCTGTGCCATCCACCCCAAAAAGCAAAGCCCAGGTGTGAGAGCGAGCTCTCTGCCTATGAGGTCCAACACCCGGATCATCACCTCCATCCTGGCTCGTTGAATCTCATGGCAATACCATACCATATGGTAGAAGGACAACAACCGATGCACCTTGGGGAAAGGTACGCCTGATGCAGGTAATTAAACTGCAGGTGTGTACCGTGAGATGCTTTTAACGTATTGTTTTGTTGCCTTCCACTGGCTGTCCATCTGCAGACATTGGGCCCACTTGGCCCTTGTGTTATGGCTTGGATTTTTCAGTTGTTCTTGTAGTGCAACGTATAATGTCACTACAGCCCTACTCACACCCCCGTGTGTCAGCAGGCAATAGAGTACTGCATTCAGGCGGCATGCATTGAGACCCCATCTGACCGCCACTGCATGGGACAGTGCACCATATGCCATGAATTGGCCAGGTCATAGTTCATAGGCTACCGCTGTTACACAAATGACTGCATCACACCTTGGTCATAGAGATCCCCTGTAGTCACTAGCCCAGCAGGGGCCCATGGACCCGTATCAAAGCAGGTGCAAACAATGGCGCTGATGCCTGGAAAATCCCACAGTGGGAGCGACTCGGCATAAGGGAATGAGGGAACAGGTATTCAGCCCAGCAGGCCTTCGCAACCATATATATTTGTGGCAACAGTACCCTGGGCAACTTATCAGAAAAAAAACAGTCCACTAGTCTGGTATGCCCGATCATTTCCTCGAGTGTTTTACATTCTGGATCTGTGGGGGCAAGTAACCATGTCATCGGCCAAAGTAATTGCTGGGCGCTCCTAGTCCTCCCTCCGCAAGTGGACACTGATTATTTTGCAGTGCCATTCTCTTCCGCTTGCCCCCCCTCCAATCCCCCCTCCCGCAGATCAAGTACGAGAGCAACATAGTCAAGTCGGTAAAGAAAGAGCGTGGAAGCAACGTCAGAATTGCAGAGAACAAACAGTAACCATGGCAATACAAGCATTTTTGTAGAGGCTACGCGGCCAGCCGGAGAAAGAGGTACCATTCACAAAGAAACTAGCAACTGTCTTGAGTTCACTAAAATCCTACTCAAGTTGACTTTTATCAGGTCATCGTTGTAATGGTACATATGAACCCCAAGATACTTCAAAGTATAGGGTGCACATGTTAATCTGCTCCCAAGGGTCACAGCCTCATCTTGTAGCATCTGCCTTCGAAGTGAAAAGAGACAGGACTTTTCCCAGTTCAGTTTGAGACCCAATTGTTTCCCACAGTTGTCTAGGGTTGCAATCTGCGCTGCCAGGGAGTCCCCGGACTTGCGCAGAAACACCAGTGTATCGTCCACATAAAGTGACACTAGATGATAGGTACTACCGTGGAGAATGCCCAATTTTGGCGCCCTTTTCCAGAACATGAAGGCCAGTGGCTCCATGGCCAGGGCAAAAAGTATTGGGGACAAGGGGCACACCTGTCGGTTGTAACTCGCTATTGCGAATTCTGTCGAGATGGTCTGTCCCATGAGCACCCTGGCCAGAGTGCTCATGTACAGGAATATCACCCAGTGCCGGAACATTGGGCCAATGCTCACGTGCTCGAGCACTAGCTCCAGGTAGGGCGAAGGCCTTTTCCAATCTAGAGACACTGCCACTTCATGCCCATCTGTCGACCCAACCACGTCCATCACAGTGAACAGTCTGCACATGTGTAAAAACGAACTGCATGTTGGGATAAACCTGTTTTGATCAGTGTGGACAAGCGTGGTGAGATGGAGGAGCATCCGGTTCGCCAAGACACGACCCAGGAGTTTATAATCCTGGTTCAGGAGGGACTGGGGACGATAGGAGCGGACATCCTGTAGATCTCTCCCTTTCTTTGGGAGAACCACCATCAGGTCTCCTCTCATTGATCTAGGTAGTTCCCCCCTGTCAAATGCTACTTTGTACACATTGAGCAACTTATCAGCCAGCATGGTTCTGTATGTGACATAAAAATCAGCATAAAGCCTGTCCAGGCCTGGTGCCTTATTGCGTGCCATCTGCTGTAGTGCAGTACGCACCTCGTCTATCAGCAGTGGCTCTTCTAGCTCCTGTCGATGGAGTGGATCCAGTACTGGGGTGGGGGCCACCAACACATAGCGGTGTTTTCAGTCTGGGGGCAGGCTATCCCATAGAGCGTACAGATCACAGTAATAGTCTCTAAATGTGTCGGATATTGCTTCTTGGGTGTTCACAAGCACCATGCCATTGTTTCTTATCGCCCCTATCAGGGGCCTAAGGTCTCCATCCGCAACAACCAGGCTAGTGTTCTGCCTGGTTTATTCCCTTATTCATGCTGAGTTGCCACAAAGGCCTTGTATGATAAACAGTTGAGTCGACTACTCAAGTCCACATGGCACCAAATCAGTCAGTTGAGTTAACTCCGCAATCCTTAGTCAGTCACTACCTTCCGCTCCACTCATCTAATGGCCCCCTCGAGCTCCAGTAATTCCCCCCTCAAAACTCGTTGGACACCCCACAAGGTTTTGAAGGCATCCCACTCCTTGGTTGCGTCCATGGCAGTCCCCTCATTGTCCATGAAATATTGTGTGATGTGCATAAGTATTTGATCTTGATATGGAGCATCCTCCAGCACCTCTGCCCTAGTGTCCCACATGGGAACCCTTGCCCACTGTCCCCCCCAATCGTGTCTCAGCTTAAGTAGGCTATGGTCTGATATGGTGCACCCAAGGAATTCTGTTCCTGCCAGGCTTAGTCAAATATCCACAGAGCAGAGTCAGTAGTCCAACCTAGAATGAAGTTGATGCATCAGGGAATAGTAAGAGTTTCCTTGTGCCACTAGGTGAGAGTGCCTCCAAGCATCAGTCAACTGCACGTCTGTCACCCAATCCTTGAATTGACGAGCGATCCTGAAAACGTTCGCACCCGGCACCGATGGGGTGGACCTGTTGAGGTCAGTATTCCCTACACAATTAAAGTCCCCCCCCCTGGAGCTGCGACATGCGTGGGTCATGCAGCAGTTGCGGGGATAGCAGTTTAAAAAACTCAATTTGCCTTACGTTAGGAGCATAGATCGCAATGACCACCAATAGTTGGCCATTCAGCATCCCCTCCAGCACAGCATATCTTCCCTCAGGGTCGACAATCACATGCTGCTCAACAAAAGGAACCCCCGGTGCCACCCAAACCAGCACCGCTCTCATGTAGACTGAGTACATGATCCCATAAAATTGCCTCCCCCCTAACTTGCGCACTACCCTCTAGAGCTCAGCCCCGGTGCCACCCAAACCAGCACCGCTCTCATGTAGACTGAGTACATGATCCCATAAAATTGCCTCCCCCCTAACTTGCGCACTACCCTCTAGAGCTCAGCCCCGGTGAGGTGTGCCCCCTGCAGGGCAGTGATTTAAACGCAGCTGCATTGTAAGTATGCATATGCCCCATGCCATTCCCAGGGTGATGGCCATTCCCCTGACATTCCATGTCAAGAAGGTGTATTTGGTTACCATTCATCCGCCAGTATTCAATTGTGGGAATGCATGCACTGTGGAACAAGCCCCCCCTCTCATGGTGACTCGGGAACATTTCCCACCAGGAGCCACAATCATTGGCAGTGCACAAGGTCAAACCAAAACAAATGAGGTACATCAACTTCCCTCCCCAGGTGAAAGCCCAAACTGGCCTCCTCCACAAAACCCCTTAGTCAAACAAAACTTAACATGAATAGTCCAACAGACAACCACATACTGGATGGTGTAAGGGGTGTGGCTCAAGCAAACAATCCCTTCTAGTGGGGCCCCCAGTTGGTCAAGCCTCGAGCCGTTCAGAGGAACCTGCTAGGGTCAGTTCATTCAGGTGTCCACTACACCCCCCAACACTCGTAAGCCAGGGGGGCAGTCAAATGATGTCATCCACAAGTTGGGGTGTCAGCTGTGGGCCCCTCGCCCCATCCTTGTCCAGCCCGTCAAGCTCCCTGACAGAACTCTCGTGGTCACAGCTCCCAGTATCCATCAGTGAAAGAGGATGTAGGTTTGACGCCACTCATCTGCTACCACCTGTGCCCTATCCTCAGCCGCTTCCTGCATTGTCAGGCGCCTTTTTGATTGTCTCATGCGGTGCCTCCTTGGATGCCACTGCTCCCAGCCCTCACCATCAGCCCAAACTATGGAGGTATGCGGACTCTCTTTTTCTGGAGCCTGTTCCATGCCTCCACTGGTGTCATCAAAAAAAACGTCTGGCCCTGATTGATGATCCAAAATTTGGCTGGGTACATCAGAAAGTATCTTATGTTCAGTGCCCTCATGTGTTTTTTGATTTTCGAATAAGTTGAACGTTGGTGTTGGACTGCCAACGTGTAGTGCAGGCATATATTGACTTCATGACCGCCTACTCGCCAGAGTCCCTGTTGTGGGCTATGTGAGGTATTATATCCCTGTCCTTGAAATTAAACAGGTGGACCACTATATGACACGAGGGACCCTTGGGGGGAGGAGGGTGCCCCGGAACCCTCTGGGCCCTCTACACAGAGAAAAATTTGGAAGACTTGCCATGCAGCACCATCACAGACAACCAATTCTCAACAAAGAGCTTGATGCTCGGGCCCTCCTCACGCTTCGGCCCTCCCACAATTCACGTATTGTTGCTCTGTGAGCGTCCTTCAGCATCCTCGACGCGGAGCTGCAGGGCAGTAATCTCTGTTCGTAGCCCCTGGAATTGGTCCTGCAATTCCCACACTGTTGGCCGCAGGGACGTGAGCTTGGATTCTGGCTCATCCACTTTGTCAGTTAGCTTTCTGTGATTAGCTCGCAACAGACTGACATCCACCGCAACAGAGTCTTTTTTAGTTTCCAGAGCTGACTTAGCCTCCTGTATGGCATGCAGGATGGCATCAAACTTGATAATATAAGAGTCTAATGTTGCCGCAACATAACTGATGATAACTTCTCGGCTCTCTAGGTCCCGAAACCTGGGGCAGTAGAGTGGGCCTGGGCTACTTATTTTTAACCATGGTGCTTCCAGGGGAGAATGCCTATGCACCTAGCCCGAGCAGGGCTAGCTCCCCTCACACTCAGGGGCTTTCGCTGTCTCCACTCCCAGCAGGCTCCAACCGTGGGATTCCCAACTGTCTTGATACCCACAAGCCACACTCACAGGGGCGCTTTAACTGCAGCTAAGAGGAACTGGCATCCATTGCATAGCTGGGGGATTCTCACCACCCTCTGGCCTCAGCCCAGGCCGGCTACCGACTCTTGCCACTGTTCCCCGTCAATTCATCAGGGCTCCAGAGGCCCCACAGGAAGCCCACATGCCAAGCAAGGCTCCACCACTCATTGGGCTGGGCCACCAGCACCCCCCAGCAGACAAGCGACCCTCCTCTATCACGGGCCACCTCCACATGCAGCAGCAGCCCAACCTCTCCTCTGGCTCCTCCGCGGCCTTCCCTCAGCCTCAGGGCTGCTCCCAGATGCGCTCCCAGTTCTCCAGGGGGGAGAGGTGACTGCTTAACACCCCCGCACACCTCCCAGGGGGGCCCCGAGCAGACTGCCGTGACTGGTCCTCCTTCACACTGGCGCGCTGCCACCCGAGGTAGCCCCAAGGGAATCTCCAATCCGTTCCGATCTGCCGAGCCCTCCAACTCCCCCCCGGCAGTCTTCCAGTCAGCATCAGCAAGTCAGCAGAGCCCATTCCTCCATTTGTCTCACACTCTCAGCTCTGCCAGATGGCTCCAGGCAGTGGCCGTACCGCTCTCGCTGCTCCACACTGTCACGCTCTGGAGCCACATGGGCTGCCGCACAACCACAGCTCTCTCCTCGCTTGTGCAAATGTAGCCAAAGGGGGTGGGCTCCCCTTCAGCCGGTCCCGCTGTCCCCAGCCAGTATCTCCATGCTCGGCAGTTGGCCCAGGTGAAGGTCATTCAGGATAACTGACCGGGGCCTGCTGGTCCGCGTCAGATCCTCAGAACACGTCCAGCCTCTACAACATCTTGGCCGTGCCCCCTACACACTTTTAAGTTGTTGACAGAGATACGCAATTCATCTTGGATAAAAAAAAAGACAAACTTTGCTCCTCAGCTGTACTTTTCAGAGAAGACTGTTGTATCTTGCTGGACACAGTCTAGTATTTTACCAGCCACTCCCATGAGGGCTGGTCCATTCACCCACACCACACTCATCCAACAAAGGTGACACCGGTCACGTGACCCTGCCAATAAAAGAGGCTGAGGGCACGTGCTAAGCGCCAGTTCTAAGCACTAAACCTAAGTTTCTGTGTCATACTAATTTACAAAGTATGTGGGTCTTGAGCCCACTACTTTACATTGGCGAAGAATAAAGCAGAACCCCCACACCGTGCTGCCTGTACCCATCTGCTGTGAAGGAGGAAGGGATATAGCACCATAAGTACTGCTGCTGCTCCCCACCTTGACCAAGACGTCACGTCACCCCAGGATGTGGCGAACCCTCTCCATTTCGTGAAAGGAGTAGAGGAAAGACAACTTTGCCTCCGTCCCCTTGCCGGAATAGCTATAAACCGGTGGATAGAGCTAAGTGACCCTTCCAGGTACGACCGGGCCCGTGCCAGGCAATGTCCAATGTGGTAAGGAGCTCGGAAGCAGCCCGAGCTGGTCGCCATCCATTGCAACAGGAGGAGGGGGAAGCCGCAGCGTCAGAAAAGGGCACTCCACTGATGACTCCCTGCTGGCATCACTACTCCGGTGCTAAGGCTGTCGCCTGCACGAGCCCACTGCCACATTCAGGCCCAGGCGGCTACTACCACAAGTAAACAGTGCCCCCACGATTCTCATACTGAGTGGCAATAGAGCCCGCGGCCGTGCCACTGCTCAACAAGGTAGAGGAACCGGCAAGTGAAATGCACCCTGCGAGGTCGTAGAAAATGGGACACCACGTAGGCTGTTGTAGCCCATGTGAGGGGGCTGCACTGCAAGTAAGGCAGCCTTGGCGCAGTTAACCACTTGTAACCCTGCCGCCCAGCTGAAAAAAATCTGTAATGCCCCAGACAGTGCTTCTGTTTGACTCCCCTGCCAACTTTATAATGCACTGCGCAGGACCGCGATCAGGCCAGCAAAGAAAACAAGCATTTGCAATGCAATAGGTCTCGCATTTGCGGAGTTTGAGCTATTGGCATTGTTAATGACAATGCGTTTTATTTATGTGTTGGTTTTTAAAACATAAATAAAATGCATTGTCATTTACAATGCCAATAGCTCAAACTCTCGCAAATGCGAGACCTATTGCATTGCAAATGCTTATTGTTACAGGTCACCCCCTTTGCGAATCTTTGGGGGCTACTGGAATTCGAACCCCGGTTTTTCGTGACCCGACACTCCCTGGCCGCCATCTTTGATTGGGGTGCGGTCTAGTGGTTAAACTGGGGCACATAAAAAGGGACCCGTAGGTACCTGTCCCATCCCGAAAGAAACAGCCCGTAATCTCGGCATAATGATTGACAACCAACTCTCTATGCGAGATCATGTTAACCATACAATACGTACTTGCTACGGGATAATGCACGCCCTTCGTAAAATCTTTAAATGGGTCCCTTTGCCATCCCATCTGCCACTGGTCCAGGGTCTGATTGTCAGCCGCCTGGATTATGGGAATGCCTTGATGGCTTCCATAAACATTGATCTCCTTCATAAACTCCAAGTTCTGCCAAACACAGCAGCCAGACTGGTTTTAAATCTTCCAGCCCGATTTCCCTCTGCCCCTAATCTGAGGTCGCTCCATTGGCTGCCTATTAAGAAGCGAATAGACTTCAAAATCTGCTGTCTAGTCCATAAAACTCTAAATGGACAGGGCCCTCAGTATTTGGCAACAAAACTACAGAAGTACCAGCCTTCTAGGACACTTCGCTCTGCAAACAAACACTTACTTATAGTTCCGAAGGTTCGAACAGTTAAGCATGGTAGTAAATCCTTTTCAAAATTGGCCCCCACCCTCTGGAACTCTCTGCCTATACACCTACGAACTGAGATCGAGCACACAAAGTTTCGTAAATCCCTTAAGACCTGGCTATTCTAAACCTCTTTTGTTCCTAGCCATCTTTTCTGTCTGTGCCTGAGTCTCGGCAAAGCGCTATGAGACCTCTGGGTGATATATGCGCTCTACAAGAAACAGTACATAGACATAGACATAGACCCTGCGCGAGTGCGCAGCGGGCGTGCCGAAGGTGCGCCTAAGGCAAGCCCGTCTTCACCCGTCAGCGTCCCGGAGGCGACCGGCGCCGGAAATGCTGCTGGTTTCCCATCTGGTAATGCTTGCCTATCTAATCATCGATTAAAATACAGTAGAGAAAGCCTATTAATGATTGGTAGGTGTGTGAGCTGCCGCTCCCACTTTACTCTATCAGTAGACTCAGAGCGACTCTCCTGTAATATGTGTAACTGGAGCGTCCATCCACATCCCGACGCAGGCTGCAGTTTAAGAGGGAAAGACCCCGCTGTGCTCACTCCTCCCCCTCCGAATGATGTGGATGGGGATAACCTGAAGGCAGTCCTTCTAAACACTAGATCCATAAAAAAGCACGAGCTGCAGCTCTTTGACCTCCTCATGGAGACAAAGCCTGATATTATGTTTGTCACGGAGACATGGCTTAATGAGGGCTCTAACCCGACCATCGCTACCGCCTTCCCCCCGGGGTACTTGATAGTTAGGAAGGACAGACCCGGCAGTAGGGGCGGGGGTGTGGTGATTATATATAAGAACTCCCTCTCCTGCCAACCATTACCTATGGCAGAGTTAGAGGGGGCTGAGGGCCTCGATTTCCATTTGACGGTTTCTGCTCACCAGTCTATTGCTGGTGCGGTAATTTACCGACCACCAGGGCCGGCAGGAAGGTTCCTGGAGTCTCTTGGCCATGCTATCTCTCCTATTGCATCCAAGTATAGTCAGTGCCTGATTCTTGGGGATTTTAACATACATCTAGACCAAGCGACTGACCCAGAGTCCATAAAGTTATGCGAATCCCTGAGTATCCTTAACCTGACTCCCTACGTTTCGCTTCCCACACATGAAAAGGGTCATATCTTGGACCAAATTTTTTCAACAACTATGATAGAACCAGTTGTTCCCTTCCCTATTATCTGGTCCGACCACTTTCTGCTTACCTTTAGGTTAGACAAGGTTCTGGGAACGTCTCAGTCCTACTGTAAGCAGCGGGCCAGAAGCTTTAGATCTTTCGACCAGATAACACCGGAGGCTTTAGATGCCATACTTAGCCAATATCCCATACCCGTCAACAGCATTTTAGAGCATGAAGCGCTCTCATTGGAAGGCTGGCTCCAGGAACGGATTATGCAGCTAGCCCCGCCTAAAACTCGAGTTCCCAAACACGGTAGAGCCTCGGCCCCATGGTTTACTGAGTCACTAAGGAAAAACAAAAGTGTGTGTAAATGTCTAGAACGACTATGGAGGAAAAACTTTGAACCTTTTAATAAATTCACCTATAAAGTGGTGCTGAAAGCCCACTATGCCAAAGTTCGTGAGGAAAAAACAATTTTTTGGCCTCAAAAATCGAACAAGCTGGAAACTGCTCCAAGGAATTGTTCAAGATTGTCAAGGACTTTTCTTCCCCCAATGCTACAAAAAGCCCCTTCACCCCTGCCCATGAATGGACGAATCATATTGCGCAATATTTTTATTAAAAAATCAAAACTATTCAGGATTCGTTCGGGGATTTGCCCCCTAGGCAGTAAGAGCAATATTGGCATGTCTTCCACTGCATGCCCAACTTTGGAGGAAACCCTTTTGGAGTTTCCACCTATACCTATGGCCACTTCACTTAAAATTATGAAGGCTTTGAAATCCGGTTCTCCCTCGGACCCGTGTCCTGCGAAAACTCTGGCATCTATCGCCGAGGTATTGAATCCAGCCGTTAACCGGGTCTTGAATCTATCCCAGTCAGAGGGCATGATGCCGGACAACTGGAAGCACAGAAAATTCCTCCCGCTCTTAAAAAAACCCTCAGCTGATCCCTCGGTAGCCAGCAATTACAGACCGATATCGCTGCTGCCTTACTTCTCCAAGGTGTTGGAGAAGTATGTGAATGTCACCATTACTGATTTTGTTGAGGCAACCCATGTTCTACACCCGTGCCAGTCAGGGTTTAGAGCCAACTTTAGCACGGAGAAGGCCCTAGTGGAAGTCGTAGAGACGATTAAGACCACCCTTGATAGAGGAGGGAAGGCAGTGCTGATACTGTTGGACCTCTCGGCGGCTTTCGATACCGTGCCCCATGACCGACTTCTGTGCAGATTGCAGGAATGCAGCATTGGGGGCACGGTTCTTAGGTGGTTTTCCTCCTTCTTGGAAAGCCGCCAGCAAACAGTCTGGTCCCCCCCTTTTCGGCCCACATTCCTACGCTGAATGTAGGAGTGCCACAAGGTTCTGTTCTAAGCCCAACCCTGTTCAACATATATATGGCCCCCCTTGCACCCCTAGCAGAACAACATGGGGCAAAAATTATATCTTACGCCGACGACACTCAGTTGTTGTTTACCTGCGAGAAGGACGAGGCGCTAAAAGGAAATGATATCAACGCATGCTTGACTAAAGTGTTTGCCTGGTTTAGGCAAAATCAACTGCTATGCAATTCAGACAAGTCGGAAATCATTTTCTTTGGACATACTCCAGGCGACGAATGGCGCGAATGGTGGCCACCGAATTTGTCCCCCCCAGTAAGCCCAGTCACCACCGTAAAAAACCTTGGGGTGAAACTTGACTCTGATATGTCCATGAAGTCCCAGGTCCAATCTGTGGCCGGCACTGGTTTTGGGTTACTAAAAATGATGAGGAATTTCCTCCCCTTGCTTCCTATTTCACATAGGAAAACAGTGGTCCAAGCCCTGATTACGTCAAGGCTGGACTATGTCAACGTGCTGTACTTGGGCCTTCCTGACTATTTACTTGGCCGCCTACAGGTGGTTCAAAATGCGGCGGCAAGGGCGGACCCAGGTCACACATGACCCCTCACTTAAAGTCCCTGCACTGGCTCTCAGTGAAAAAAGGGTACGTTTTAAAGCCCTGGTGTTGTCTTTCACAACATCGGGGCCCCCTACATCAGGAACAAAATTCAGTCCTATACACCATCCAGAACCCTGCGGTCGTCGGCCCAGTACCTGACGATTGTGCCGAAGTTCTTTCGCTCACGTAAGGGGGGACGCTGCTTTCAGGTGGCAGCCGCGAAGCTATGGAACAGTGTGCCACTTTCCCTTAGACAGGAACAGGAGCTCCTTAGCTTTAGACGAACCTTAAAAACCTGGCTCTTCCTACAGTAGAAGAGACACTTTGCTGTTATGTGCCTTACTGCTCTGCCTAGGGGTCTAGACAGCGCCGGGACACTCCCTGGAGTAGCCGCGCGCTCTACAAATACCCCGTAACATAACATAACATAACAGTGTCCTAACTGCCCATCAGTAACAAATGTCGACTCAGAATCCTCGGGGCGCTGTACTACCAGCATTACTACCAAAGCCCCCGTCTCACTAAATGCTTCCAACCGCTGGCAGAATTTCACCATGCAATTTTCTACCAATCTCACTCAGCGATTGAAATGAGCAGCTCTTACCTCTCTGCTGGTCACGTGAGAGAACGCGGACATGAAACTACGCAGTTGCTAAGGCTAAGAGTTTGCTCCCATAAAGCAGTTATTGACAGGGTGGCTCGCGTCTGCACAAGATGCCACGGAACCCTGCAGCTGGGCGGAGTCCAGTGGAGAGGTAAATATGCCACGCCAGCCCAGAACCCGTTCACAGTTACTGCTGTGGCTTCCAGCCCTTTCTGGCCTGCATGCCGGTTTACCGAGGGTGACACAAAAGGAACTGTCTCGCTGACTGAAGATGGGGATGTGCATCAGGTAAATTCTGAAAGTACAATTTCCGGGATCAACCGACAATCATGCTGAACAGCAAACAGTAAACCACAATACAGTCTCTAATCACCAACAGCCAATAAACAACGAGGACTCACTTCGCCAAGCCCATCACAAACAAGTAATACACGCAACGCTAAATACGAGGAAGTCCGACTGCCAAGAAGCTGATGCAGTACAGTTGCAATGTCAGCCGCATACTGTACACAAGCAGAATTAGTCAGTGACACCAAAGCCTACACTTTCAGAGTGCTTTCCACAAGCACCAGTTAGATTACACAATTAGTTTAATATTTTTTGCATACACAGGGAGATTAATAGGCAGCTCTGTTAAAGACATTTAAGTAATGTCCTGAGCTGCCGATTAATCTTCCCGTGTCTACAAAAAAAATATGAAACTAATTGTGTAATTTAACTGGTGCTTGTGAAAAGTGCTACGAAAATGAAACAAAAAGCCTACAGAGCAAGCTGCTGCTAATGTGAGCAGCCTGCAGAGCGAGAGGTCATGGCTCAGCAGCCAGCCCTTTGGACTTATAAGCTGGGGATCAGTGTTCGAGCCTCGGCATTGGATCCACATCCTGTGAATAATTGTGGGCAAATCTTTGCCCTCAAAAGCACTATAAAATAAAATGCAT
The DNA here is from genome assembly GCA_963921515.1 of Calotriton arnoldi. Taxonomy (NCBI): domain Eukaryota; kingdom Metazoa; phylum Chordata; class Amphibia; order Caudata; family Salamandridae; genus Calotriton; species Calotriton arnoldi. The sequence goes on from CAWUFW010004842.1 coordinate 637,293, forward strand.
CCATCTATATTGGGTGATGGGGGGCCCACACAAGCACTAGTGTGTGGAGGAATGGAGAGCATAACTGGACAGGCAAATGAGAAGTAAACAGAACGCTTGAGCAGAGGCAGGCAGAAAAAAACAAGCCAATCCCCTTAAAAAGAAGCCCACACCAAACTATCCTACCAAACAAAAGCCCAACTGACGACGAAAGCCTAAATAAACCTAAATAAAATAGAAGCAACGGAGCGGAAGCACGGCAGGGGAGGCAGCAGTAAGGTAAGTGTAGCATTAAGAGGGGATGGGAGGTAGAATGCTATATTTAAATGTACACAGGTAGGGAGCTGAAGTTGAACACAGTCACAGTGCTGGAATCCAACCAAAAAAATAGTCCCCTAAAGAACCATAGTGGAATGAGACAGTACTAAGTCCCTGCTCTGTGGGAGGAACAGAAGAGAGAAAGGAGGGACAAAGAGGCAGGACTGACCACTAGCAAGCAGGGATGGTTAAAGGACATTGACATAGACAAATGGCAAGAGAGGGGATGGACTTGATGCATACAGACTGATTACAGTGGGCCTCGAAGAGACAGCTGCGCTGTCTAGCTCGACCTAAAAACATAGCCCAAGGCTGCACCAGCATGAAGGGAAGGCTGCCGGACAGAGCAAGAGAGATGGCGGTTACGGCATGTGGAGCCTGAAGGGTGAAGTGTATGCAGAGCAGTACAATCGCCTTGAACATTTCTCTGCCCCCTTCATCACTCACCTGGTCCCAGAGAGGGGTCTGCTGGCGTGAAGAGGTGCTGTGGCCTGGCAAGAGGTGTCCCACTGCATGAGCCTGCTGCCGGAAATCAGAAGGACATGGCCGCACCACTCGGAGTGCTGCCCCCTTCTTTGCAGCGCCGGTGAACACACCTGCAGAACCAGTGAAACTGCTGGTGTTTCTTGGCTGCAACTTCACCTGGAGTTTACTCTCTGCACCTCACAAGTAAGTGATTTACATGCAGCAGCCCCAACGGGGCAAAGTTTCAAGAAACAAGTTTCTCTGCCGCACCGGTGTTGCTTGCCGCCCGCCCCTGCACTTCCACCTCCAGCCCCCGCGCAGTCTTGAGTTAGTGAGAGACTACCACAGGGAAGAGGGGAGTCTTTCTGATGGTGGCCCAACTGGCTGAAAGCCTGAATGAAGAAGGGAGCCCTGGCCATGAATGGTGACGCCCACATCTGCAGCCCCCGGAGCGCTGAGGATGTATTCACCTCGAGCATGTCACTGGGGGAAAAGGGGAGAACTGCACCTGCACAGGGCACCTCCAGTGCCCTTCTACACAACACCTGTTGAACTGCACCAAGTGAGCAAGTGGCTCGTATGTGGCCCCCGACGGAGGCAAGCGGTACAAATAAGCTGTCTGCATGACAAAGCGCCTGCGGTGCACCCGCAATTTCGCCCTAAACAGCTGGTCATAGAGAAATTAAGAGGCCCCGCTGGTCCACCATACAGAGAGCAGGCGGCAGCAGCGACCATCGGCAGAAGAGCCAGCCAAGTTGTACAGCACAGTAAGTGCTACTTCACCCTAGTGACAATAGGCCATTACAGCAACAAAAAAAAAGAAACCCTGTTGCCTCCTGCAGCAATTGTACCACTTCTGCAGTGCCCTGTCCCTCAGCAGGAGAGAGAAGACATGAGGGCAGTACAAAGAGTGTGGCATGAGCGATTCAGCAAGTACAGCAAGGCATTAGGTGGGCCCAGCATGGTAACAGGAGTGCACGCCCCCTAGAGGCTGGTTGCCACCTAAAAGAGAAATGAACTGACTTTCCATTGAAGACAAAAGTAGAGACTAGTAGAGACTAGCCAAGAGTGCTCCACATGCCCCTGGTGGCTACCTAGTAGTTGGAGGAGAGAAATACCTAGGGCATGTACCCACACCTGGTAAAAAAAACTGTGCATTGCTCCTGGGCACCCCAGCAAGAGACCAGCCAACAGAGTGCCACACACACCCCGGTGGCTGCCTGTCATGGCCAGGAAGAGAGACTGTATACCACAGAGAGATAGCCCTAGGAAGCTCAAAGCAGCAAAGCCTGAGAATGCAGCACTCCAGAAGCAGCACAGCAAAGAAAGGACAGCAAGCCACATGAAGGGCACGAGAATGAAGTGACTGTCTGATGCAACCGCAAGGAAAAGGAGCAAGAATGCCAGGAGCCAGCAGATGACACTATCTCAAGGGGCAACAAGACAATGCAAGGCTGCACCAGAGAGCCCCAAAAGAGGGGAAGCGATGCTAGTCGGCCACCCCAGTAGCACAAATGGCCGCCACTGACTTCTCAGTGAGCATGTCATACAGAATTACCAACCCTGCCAAGCATCCACAAACCAAGGTAGGATGCAGCAGTGGCGTCACTAGGAGGGTGCGGGGGTGTGGATCGGGGGACACCATCACATGGGGTGACACCTTTCCCAAATGAGACTATTTACTAAATAGTCTCATTTGGGAAAGGTGTCACCCCATGTGATGGTGTCATGGGGTAAGTCGTGAGGGGGTGACACCATGAGTTACTGAGTTACCGCACTGGGTGACACCAACCCTAGTGACGCCGCTGGGATGCAGCGTGGCGACGGCGCAGCCTCAAGGCGTAAACAGTGCGCCCTCGAGCGAAGAAGACGTGGAAGGGATGTTACCCACGATCAATGAAGTGAAACACTAAGGAGATCCCACAGAAGGAGATCCCAGAGGAAGGGCCCTGTGTGGCCCGAACACAGGAAGGAGATCGTGTTCACACTAACCGTACTACCACCGCCCACAGTGGACCAGAGATTATTCAGGGGGTGCCCCCAAAACTGACTTAAGACTGTCGTACATTGGTCCACGACAGGCATGAGGAGAATTGCATGTCCCCTAATGGCAAGCTGCCACCACTGCAAAAGACAGGCGACCCTCACCTCCCACAGCGATCCTGAGTTGCACCTGGAATACCTTGTCGAGGCTGCAGACCGGACCCACCAAAGCACACCTACCTCCACTGCCGTCCATGAAATGGCTGACGCACCTGAGAAGACGCCCAGTCCTACAGACAGGACCGGACCGGCGAGTGGTCCGTGACGGGAGAAGATGTGCAGTCCAACAGACAGGAAGAAGCTGGCAGGAGGTCCCAGTGAGAAAACATGTAACACGTGGCCTGTCAGTTGTCACCACTTTTCGCAGCATGTGCAAAGAAGACATGCAACACGTGGCCTGTCGCCACATCTCACCGCAAGTAAGAAGAGGAGAGTGTGGCTCAATGCCAGCACGTGAGAAGAGGAGAGCGCGTACAGTTGCCACATTCCAAAGAAGAAATGAAGAGGAGTGAAAGGAGTGTGACAATCCTGTCACACTGAAGAATGGACGACCAGAGGTGCACAGGAGAAATTAACAAGGGGACAAGAACGAGGACTCGTACCACTACCTGAGTGCACCTGCTAACACAATCCAGCCACCGGGGTGCGGTGATGTCATGGGAGACAGCTCAGCAGGAGTACCGAAACATAAGCTGCCTGCATGCGCAAACTGTGTATCTGCCCGACTCTTCACAGTGTGACAGTCCAGCCACCTGTCACTGGCTGCTTAGAGAAAATGACATCCTTGCTTGCAAATTCACATGCCAAAGGAGAAGAGCTGCACCAAGTATACAACGAGCTACATGGCTGCAAAGTCCCTCCAGTCACCCTTACTCCATTCCAGTCATCGCCACCTGTCATACAAGTCGTCTAATGGCAACCACTCCATTATTTGCCATGTGCATCACCACCACCCCTGGTGCATCAAGTAACAAGACTGGATTCCTTCACCACTGCCATGCAAAATGACAAGAATCACCAGTGACGATCTGAAGAACAAGTGACCACCTGCTCAACTGGCTTGCGTCCTGATCCCGGTAGTGAGAGCATGTTCTCACCAGGACACATCCACCCCTGACATTGTGCAAGTGACTAGTTAGTGGCTCCGAAGTGGTCTTGCGACTATCTGGATGCAGACACATATGCAACCCCAGTGCAGCTCACAGGCAGTCCTGTGGCAACTCAACCAGGGGGCCCCCAAGCACGAGAGATGGACTTAACTTTGCCCCACCAATGGATTCCAGGAGGTAGCCAGGCCATGTAACAGAGACTATCAAAAGGTCACACCACTCCAAGACTGTCTTCAGTGGATCAAGCAACACCATCGTCAAGCATTCACAATGGACTCTACTGATGCTCCTGATGCACCAAGTTTGAACTGTAAAATACCAACTGCATCATAGCCAGAGCACGCTGGACTGATCAACATCACATAGGTGGACTGTCACCCAACTCATGTGACACCTAAGGGTCTGCACTTCATCAGCACCATGTTCATGTCAAGAGGTGCCTGGTTAAATTATGGATGCGTGCCGAGATGCCCGGGTGCTCCCAGCTTCACCTGTCCAAAGCTGTCCTGCAGACTGCCTTTCGAAGCTGTGAGACTTAACTTGTTTTAGTTTTTTTTCATTTCTCCACACAGGTTGGACTTTTGTTTATTTGTTTTTAATAACATTTGGGAGGAATATTGTGTCATGGTGGACACAGTCTAGTGTTTTACCAGCCACTCCCACAAGGGCTGGCCCATACACCCACCCCACACCCATCCAACACAGGCCTCACCGGTACCAATAAAAGAGCCCGAGTGCACATGCTCGGGCCAGTTCTAAGCACTATACCAAAGTGTCTGTGACATACTCATTTACAAAGTATGTGGGCCTAGAGCCCACTACTTTACAAAGACCAGCAAAGGTTCCGGTGTGCCACCCGGGATGTGCTTTATGATGTTTTCAGCTTTGCGCGAAGTGACGCTGAGGACATTTAGGCACTATGAACTGAAAGACTGATGGTCGAAGACTGACAAACAGATTCGTAAATTCCGCTCAGTGCAAAGGGACTGTTTGCAAATGAGCACAAACCTTATGCGTTATTCGTGCTGAAAAGACAGGCATCAGCTTGCTCATCATTGCCAACAGTTTTCGATGCTGGGATCGGGGGCTGCCTGATACATCAGACCTCCAACCCAGCAATCACAGAGTGCTGACATTCTTAAACATATCCCTACACGGGGTGAGGATGACAATGCCATAAAAAGTAGCACATTATGTACTGGACATAGGGGAGAAATAGTAGTCTGTGGAACCACTTTCTGCTCCTGCCAGAGTCTGCAGCCTGTGTAAGCAGAGCGCGATATGTCAGATACTATCAGCTTACACTTTGCAAATGGTTACGTCCTTTCCTTGGCAACTATTTCAAGCTTTGTGACTGCAAAAACAATTGCAAAGCATTTGTACATTCCATTGTGAGACACAAGGGGGAGGTACGTCCCTTCTCCACCCACCTTCCTTTGTGACTTCCAATGCATGCATTGCGATTCGTAATGCTAAATATGAATCGCAAAACACTTTTATTCAATGCAAACCGAGACTACGCAACAGAGACAGTTGCTTTGGCTTTAAAAATGCAGAGTTGTTTGTGCATAAGGCATGAGTGATTTGTTCCTTAATTATTGAAAACAGCTTCCTAGCCTCATGTTGAGTAGCTGCTTAACCGGTTGTGAAATGTGCCTGTTTGTTTTGTGCCCGGCCAATGTGATGATATTTGTTGCACTGTTGCTCTCTCAGCACACTTTTATTAGTTTCTGGGGCCAAGGCCCTTTTGGCTTTTTCAGGAGTTCTGTCTATAAACTCAAGGTCAAACATGCTCTCAATAAAGGGTGTCTTAAGTGTTAATCATCAATGAAAGGACATTTTAGCAACGATGTAGAATGCTTGAATCTTGTATCTAATTATACTGGTAAATAGCTTTTATTTTTTTAGGTCGAGCATTCGAGACCTCTTGTATATACTTTAGTATATACTTATATGCGTATGTACTTTGTGGGCTCTGGAGATCAGCCATAGGAATTGTCTGCTTCCGCTTAGGGACTTTTTTTCTGTTCAACTGCCTCTATTTAACTGTCTTGATAGAAAACGACCAGAAGAGGTCTGTAAAATACCAGAATTGCTTTCTGCTTGTTCAACTGCCTCTATTTAACTGTCTTGATAGAAAACGACCAGTAGAGGTCAGTAAAATACCAGAATTGCTTTCTGCTGAAGGACTTTTTTATTTTTATTTTTCTGGCAACTGCCTTTATTTAACTTTCTTGATAGAAAACGACCAGCAGAGGTCAGTAAAATACCAGAATCACTTTAGCATTCTCTAGGTTCCAGTCCATAGAAATTGTCTTCCACGAGCACCCGTAGACAATAATATTTTTTTTAAATCTTGTACTTTCAGTGAAATGACCACCGAAGGCCCTGATTTTATATTAAAAACAGAGCTTTGGATTATACCATTTCCCGCTGAAAGGCAATATTTCTCTCCATGTGTTCCCATACCTGGCGTGTCACGCTGTTTGGTGCTTACCTTCCCTCCATGTTAAAGAACAGTAGATGTTTCAGCACCCAGGCTAATGTGCTGCATAGCTAAATACATATAAGGTCCCAAAGGCGAGACCGATTGCATTGCAAATGCTTGTTTCAGTAAGGAGGCTATCATTTATTTATGTCCCAATTTTCTTTGGCTTAACTCAGATCAATGCGGGCTCTTTACAAGCATGCCACGATGGACTAAAAGATGTCGCTCGGCTGGACAGCACAATGGTGAGATCGATTCTGAGGCAGGCTCGATATTCCTGAGTTCACAAAGCATGGCTAACAAGTATCTGGCATTAGGCACATGTATTTTTCTTCAAAACAATTTTTAGCCATAATATCATGTTAAGAAAGAACATTATATGTTAAAGACTGTTGGGCCTGGCCCTTTAGCAGGGATATCCCCAAACTTTGTGCCTTCTTCCTCCTATTTTTTCTGATCTGTTTTTGTTGACTTTAGAGCTCTGGGCACTTTACAGCTGCTAACCAGTGCTAAAATGCATATGCTCTCTGTCTAAATTGTATGGGTGATTGGTTTTTCCAGGATTGGCATATTTGATTCACTAGTATGTCCCTAGTAAAGTGCACCAGGTGTGACCAGGGCCTGTAAATCAAATGCTACTAGTGGGCTTGCAGCACTGATTGTGCCACCCACACGAGCAGCCCTGCAAACATGTCTCAGACCTGCCACTGCAGTGTGAGTGTGCAGTTTTAAGCTGCAATTTCGATCTGGCAAGTGCACCCACTTGCCAGGCCCAAACCTTCCTTTTTGCTACATGTAACTCACCCCTCAGTTAGGCCCAAGCAGCCTCATGGGCAGGGTGCAGTGTATTTAAAAGGTAGGACATGTACTGGTGTGTTTTACATGTCCTAATAGTGAAATACTGCTAATTTCATTTTTCACTATTAGAAGGACTATCTCTTTCATAGGGTAACATGGGGATTGCCTTGAAATAAAGTGTAATGTCCCATTGGCAGCAGAAAGAGATTTGAAGTTTGGGAACTCTGAAATCACAATTTCAAAGTACCTCTTTTGGTGAAGTTGTTTTTTAAATTGCGTGTTTGAAAATACCACTTTTAGAAAGTGGACATTTTCTTGCTTAAACATTCTATGCTTCTGCCTGTCTGTAGAATCTACGTCTGGGTTAGGATTACAATTGGGCTCTTGTGAATTCACTCTTGACAGTCACACAAAGGGAGTTGAAGTGTACCTTGCATATCCTGATGAGCCATCACCAGGCTGATGGGCCTTCCTCAGCTAGAGTGGTGGGAGGAGTTGTCACTGACACCTGAATAGGGCTGTGCCTGTCCTCACACAAAGCTGTCTCCACCCACCAGTAGTGTGTCTGGAGCCAGGTCAGGGAAAAGCAGAGTCTTGTGCACTACAAAAACTTTCCTTTAAACTTTGTCTACTTCAAAGGCAGAAAGGGTTATAAGTATTGGACCTCTGACACTCTCAAATCAGAACACTTCTGGACTAAAGGACATAAATGAACATTCTGCCAGGAAGAAGACCTGGATGCTGTAGGAGGGACTACCACTCTGCCTGTTGCTTTGTTGTGTTGACCTGCTGCTTGCTGTTTTTAGGTCTCGCGCCTAGCGTTGCAGTGTGCAGCACTTCTCGCGCAGCACGAGACTTCTTGTAGGGGCTTCTGAAAGCTGACCAGACGCTCGTGCGTCATGGCCTTTTCTGTGCGGTTACCCGCACGGCCGGCATCTGTTTCCAATTATCGTGCCCAGACGCGGGCGCGATAATTGGAAACACATGCCGGCCGTGCGGGTAATCGCAAGCAAAAGGCCATGACGCACGAGCGTCTGGTCAGCTCAGCAGGCTGCCGCGCTCGCCCCCGCTCCTCTCTTGAAAGCTTTGTTTTAGTTGCTTTCACTTTCGCAGCCGCATTCTTACAGCGCGCGCAGGGGCCATCTGGTTTACAACTGGGATTGCTATGATAGGCAGACATAATGAATTGAATTCTTTAAGTTGGACGCCCGGAATGACATAATTTGTGAGGATTTTTTGGGGCCTTGGGCAGAAATGGAACAAGTAAAATTCCTTGAATTTAAACATGACGTACCATCATAGAAAATGACATCAATTGACCATTAATATTCTGGCCTTGTTGAATCGACTCTGCAAGAAGTAAATTTCATGTGCAGCTATCAGTAAAACAATATAAAAAACATTACTAGCAAACCTAATTAAACAAACACATTTTAATTCTGGGGAGATTTAGAGCGGACGACCTCGAAGCTGGGGAACCGGGTTCGAGTCTCGACAATGACGCTCAACATCCTGTTTTTCTGGGCAAATCACTTAATCTCCCCGTGCCTAATAAAAACAAGCATTTGCAATGCAATAGGTCTCGCATTTACGCGAGTTTGAGCTATTGACATTGCAAATAACAATGCCTTTTATTTTTGTTTTCGAAACATAAATAAAAGGCATTGTCATTTACAATGCCAATAGCTTAAACTCATGTAAATGCGAGACCTATTGCATTGCAAATGCTTGTTATCCTGGGAGTGAAAGGGATGGACTTTGCTTTCTGCATCCTGCTTCCAAGGTTATCCAAGGGCTTGTGTGTGCTTGCCTCCTGATAAGAAGTCTCAGGGTCATCAAATATTTCACCTACTAGTGCCTGGGCTCTTCTGCTGAGAGTCCTGACTTGCCAAGTGGTGCCAAATCCAGTCCCTAGGCCCTTGGTACAGGAATCTGGTAAACTGAAGGAGAAATTCCATGCATCAACTTCCAGCGTCGACGCATTGCTACAAAGTTCGACGAATCGCCACTTACAGCACCAGAGTGTGGTTCTTGATCAGTGCATTGAGCACAGGCCCCAGCTTTTCCATGCAGCACATCAGAAGAACCGCTGCAGCATGAGTTTCAAGCACCGCATCACCAAAGTCCGTGACGCACTGCTCCAACTTCGATGCAGCGCCTGCTTCATCACTGTGGAATCGACGCAGCACATCTGGATTTTCGACGCATTGTCCCTAGGCGCTGATTTTTTCATCGATGTTGCCCAGCAGCAAGTAACCGAGGTCACTTGTCCGGAGAGTGAAGCATCACCTCCCCTTCCAGTAAGGAACTGAGGCATAACCTCCCCTAGCAGTAAGGAACCAACGCATCACCTCTCCTGTGCAGCAGTAAGGAACCGTCTCAACACTTCCCCTGGCAGTAAGGAACAATCGCATCACCTCTCCTGTGAGTAAGGAACCGACGCATCGCTTTGCTTTTCTGATGCCTCACCTACCCTGCGCCTCGCATCGTCTTTGAATTTAGATGCATCCAAGATACTTTGTGCTAAGAGTGACGCATCCATATATTTTTATGGACTGAACTGATTTAACCTTTGAAAAGTGGTATCTTTACTTGTGTATGTGGGATTTTGGTCGATTTGGTCTTGTTTTGTTCAGAGAAATATTGGCTATTTTTCTAAACTGGTCTGGACTCCTTTTGTAGTGTTTTCAATTTGTTACTGTGTGTGTATGTACAAATGCTTTACACATTGTCTCTGAGATAAGCCTGACTGCTCATGCCAAGCTACCAAGGAGGTGAGCAGGGGTTATCCTAGCTGTGTAAACCCCTTACACTGACTAGAGTGAGGGTCCCTACTTGGACAGGGTACAAACCACTGTCAACTGGGAAGAGACCCCATTTCTAACAAACACATTTTTGGGTCTCATCTACTCACACCTTAACTGTATCTTGGCCTGACCTTTATTTCTAATACATTGCATATACTTTGCATTCGTTGGCTTTTAGTCAGTCCCTCGTTCATGATGGGATGAGTTTTCTGTCTATCTCCCTTGCCTACTCCTGATCTATGGGAAATTTTTTCACTATTCTTGTGTTTGTCGCACCAGGGACATTTAGATCTCACAGTGTTCAGATTGGATGAGTTATCCTTCCTTTGCTGAGGTCGCATCTTGCTTTACAATGCTTTGGGGGCACTATTACCTATCCTTTTCTCTCCCTGCTCACTCTCCTCTCCATTCTCTGTCTTCCTCCCACTCACCCCACAACCTCTGACCCCTGAATCTGCCCCCTTTTTCAACAGTTTTTTTCTGCCCTCTGCACTATGTGTGGATGGCCAGCTTAAAAGAGGTTGTGACCATTCCAAAAGGCCTTTAATGTGTGCTCATACATAGGCATGAGTAGTAGGCATCTCGAAATTAGCTTTATTTAAACAAATCTCATTTAAAGATGGAAAGATTGAGGTGTGAATGCATCCACAGTGGCCATATTTGAATAGAATTTAATATAAGAAAACAAAATAGAGTGAAAGATGACAACAGTGGATGTGAGTGCATCTACAACAGCCATCTTTTTTATGCTTTTATGTAGTATTTAACAAACAGTATTTAACAGTATTTCTGTTCCAAGGTGGCTGCCATGAATGAATGAGCATTCACAGCACTTATCTAGGAAGGCAGCAAGCACTAGGTTTCAAGGCTGAGACTTATTGGCTTTGCCAATGCTTGTTGTATTTTTTTGCACAACACTTTAATGCACGTGCATTAGAAGAGAACAGAAGAGAACAGACCTATGCGTTTTGGCAAAAAGCCTTTGTCTGGGTCATAGAGTTCTGTATACCGAATGTAATAGTTAAAGGGCTATTGTAGTCCTCCCACCACCCATTTAAAACAGTTTAAAGGAACAGGTCCATAGCTTCCTAACTTCTATACAACACTGATGTGCGATGTGTATGACTTTGTTACAAACAAAAGTAGTGCTAGCAAGGCATGATACATTGTTGCAATTAAGGTGAAGTACCAAATCAGAAAACGCGATCCAAAACTTGAGGATGTCTTCGCACAACTAATACAGGTACACACTCAATTGGAAATAGCAACTTCCCTTAGACTATATATGAGAACAGGGAATGTGACCCACCACTACAAAATTGGAGACAAATATTTCCCATAATCTCAAATCTTATATATCAATTGCACTATGCATCCTCTTTGTGATATTGACTCATTGTACACACAAAGTACCAAATACATCATATAAGCTTTTCAATAAACATTGTATCCTTAACACAGTACTTTACAAACTTCTCAAAGATTTCCTTTACAGCACATTAGCCACAATTCCCTTATGCTTTACATCGAGGCCCCCAACTCTTATTCGAGGTATCTTGTCCACTGCATCCTTTTCACTTGGCAAAGTTCTCAATATATACCCGATTTAAATTGATGTGCAAAACTCACAGTATTTAGCTAATACATTTAAAGTGCTGCACAATGTGCAAAGCCTGCAAAGATGTTTCACAATACTTAAAGTGCTAATGCAATATGCTATAATAAAATGCCTATGGAAAAGAGGGGAAGATAATCTATAAAATTGTGTGCAAATTCCCAGTTCCCACCTAGGTTGAATTTAAGTCACCTGTCCTGCATGTCCCATACCACACTGTCTGAACCACGGAAAATGTCTAATCCAAAACAAAGTGCCAGTGCATACCATTATAGGTAATTTGTCTAAAGCAGAATTACCCGAAATATTATCCTACGTGCTGGGCTGGAGATTATCTGCCCATCAGGTTTAATTGAAAGTGCAAATGCTAGTGCATACCATTACAGGTTATTTTTCTAAAGTAGAAATACCCAATACCTCATTTTACCAGTCGGATTGTGGATTGTCCGCATGTTGACTTCAATAGAACATGCAAATCCTAACCTTATGTTGTCTAATTTACTTATCAAACAATTAGTCATACCATACTTGATTCTTTCTTTCACATTGCGTCTAATAGATCACGCTGATTCAGAGATATCAATCTGTCAGAGATATTGGGAGCAGATGGGCAATATTATATGTCAGACATGGGATATAAATATTAGCAACAGCTCTATCCATCCATTTCTTCAAATGTTTCAAAACATAATTAAAAATACAGTGTTAGAGCTGAAAATGACTAAAAGACAGAAGGAGAAAGATTAAAACATTGTCAAATGAATTATAAGAATGTATGCAATTCTGCATCTGCATTTAGACCTCATGGGATTTCAGTCCCAATTGTTATAATCCACATTCATTCTACTTTTCTCAGAATCAATTCCTGATCACCTCCTCTGATCTTCAACGGGATATGCTCGATTTTGAGAAAGGAAAAATTGCTCAGGTCACCATCATGGTCCTTCCACTAATGTTTCGACATGGCATACGTGAAATCTCTGTTGGTGATTGCTCTCATGTGCTGCAGAATACGTAGTTTTAACTTGTTCACAGTAATACAGATGTATTGCTTCCCACATCTGCATTCTAGGACATTCACCACATGTGTTGTCTCACACAATATCCTTTCTCTGATTTTCTTCTTCTCCCCACTGAATGTCTTAATATCTATGCGATTTTGTCCATACTGACATGCTTTACATCTAAGGCACTTAATGAATCCATTGGTTCTAAGCCAATTCCCTTTCATTGCCCCTTGTTCTGGTCTATGGAAATAACTTTGCGTTAACAAATCCCCTAAAGATGGTGCCTTCATGTATGCTACACTCAAATGATCTGTCGTTTGATCCCTTATGTCTTCATCGTTCCTGAGTAGTTTCCAATGATTTTCCAAAGCATTCTTATTGGCTCTGCTTGATGTATTAAATTGTGTGATAAATCTGAGATCTCCTTGATCTTTGTTATTTCTTTCTTTTGATGTTTTTGGACGCAACTAGTGCTTTCTCCTCTGCTTCATGGCTCTCATCTTCGCATCATTTAGTACGGCCAATGGATATCCTCGTCACCTAAATCTTGCATACATTTGATCAAGTTGCATTTCAAATCCATTATCCTCTGAACAATTTCTGCAAGCGCTTAGAAGTTCACCAAAAGGCACACTCCATTTGAGAGATTTAGGGTGGGCACTGTTCGCGAGAAGAATACTGTTACAGGACGTTGAGTTTCAGAACAAGGTAGTGCAGATTTTATTATTTTCTATATACACATGTATATCCAAATAATTTATTTCTCATGCACTCATGGTGTAGGTGAATTTTAATTGGAGAGCATTGTTATTAAGGGATTTAAAAAAGTCATCTAGTTCTTCCATTCCTCCTTTCCAAATTAAAAAAAGGTCATCAATATAACGTACCCAAAACAACACTTTCTCCATTACTTCCTTGTTCTCCTCTGACCAGACATGTTCGGTCTCCAATAACCCATAGTTAAGTTCGCATAAGTAGGTGCAAAAGAAGTACCCATGACAGTTCCTCTGCTCTGCTTATAATTTTTTTTATCAAAGATGAAGACATTGTTGGTTAAGCAGAATCGCATCATGTACAGAATCCTTTGTGTATGGTTAAGCAGGCTCCGGGTCGTGTCCTCAGTAAATATTCACACGCTTTTATACCATCCTCATGTATGGTAGAGGTATACAGTGAGACCACATCTATTGTGGCCATCACATATTCTGTTTTCCATGGTATATCTCCAATTCGATTCAAGAAATCCATTGAATCATGAATATAAGAGGGTACGTTTTCGACATATGGGAACAAAAAAATTTCCACGAATCTAGACGTATTTTCCAGTAAGGAGCCTCATGAGATCACAATTGGGCGACCTGGGGGGGTTGTCGAGGCTTTTGTAGACTTTTGGAAGCACATATATTGTGGAAGTAATGGGACTAGTCGTTAGTAGATATCGTAATTCATCATCATCCAGGAGTTACTCCATATGCCAGCTGTTTAACCTGGTGTCGTATGCCTGCATAATTTGTGGAGTCGGATCCTCTTTTAATCTCTCATAATTCACAGGGTCATTGAGTTGTCTTTTAATTTCTTGATAATATTTTTGCCAATCCATCACAACGATGTTCTGCCCTTGTCTGATGGTTTAATAATGATATTTGCATCACTTTGAAGATCTTTTAAGGCCCACCAGTCCTCGCCATTCATGTTCTTGTTTTTTTAGATGTTTCGATGTATTTTCTTTTAACAGATTATTCATAAGATCCTTGATCCTTAGTTCCTGAAAAATATCCTCCCTATTGCCGGGTGGAAGCAAATATATATATCTGTAAAAATTTCTTTCTTAACATAATGGCGACGAAAATGAGCAAGGCTGCTGTGTTAGTCGAAATGCATCATCTTCCTGTTTGTCATATGAAAACCCAAAATAGATGGGTGAATTTTGTTACGCACTATCTCACGGGTGCCGTTGTTCTTCTGTCGGATTCTTACAGATGGCTGTTAGAGAACTTTGGTTACACCGATCTGGCGAGCCCGTCTATGCGTAACAGCTATATTACGGTGCCTCATGGGTGTTGCTGTTTTCTGGGGCTTTCAGACATCCATCTTCATTCCTTCATCAGTTGTTGTGCCTTTCACATTTTTCTACAAAACTTCCCTTCTGTACCAGAATTATTTTGATAAAATGGTATCTATAGCTGTTCAGGCTTTGCGGGCCGTTCCGTTATTTGGCATAGGTGACAGTTTAGGATGGTGTCTTCCACCAGTCGATCCAAACCTGGGAACCATACTTTTTCCCGTACTCATGTGCCAGGTTTACAGTCTGCCGCCGCAATGCTTTTGGCATCACTATCCTTGTTCCTCTTAGTATGATTCCTCTTTCCATTTCTGAAAGTTCCTCTTGTATGTTTTTGAATGACAGCATTTCTTCCCTGCTCACTCCTTCTCCCATGGGGCTGTTGTTGTTTACGTGTCTCCATCTTTGCAGTCGTGTTGTTGATTTGACTGCTTGCTTTGTGGCATCACTTGTTGTCTCTCGTTCCAGCTCTTCAATTGTTATTGGGGCGTGAGTGTTTTGCCTTAACACAAAGTTTAGGTACTCTTCTGCCATGGATGTGTTTTCAGATGCCTGCGGTAGGGGATGTCGTGACATTTAGTCAGCTGGGTTGTGTTCCTTTCCCAGCTTGTACACGATCCTGAAGTCATAGTCCATCAATCTTATTTCCCACCTTTCAATGCGTGGCGGTATCTTTGCGTTCAGATTTCCATATATTGTCACTAGAGCTTGGTGGTCAGTTACAATGGTGTAGGATTTTCCATAGATGAACATGTGGTAGTGTTCACACGCCCATACTACTGCTAGACTTTCCTTCTCTGGTTGGGAGTATGCCCTTTCAATGTCCGATAAGCTCCTGGTCCGCTGTCCCCGGTCCGTCACTGCTTTTGGTGCCGGTTGAACGGAGGGACCCGACTCCTCCCCCAATCAATCACCTCATTTCCTGCCTCCGGGTACTTAGGACAGATGGGGGCCCGGCCGCGCAGCAGTG
The DNA here is from genome assembly GCA_963921515.1 of Calotriton arnoldi. Lineage (NCBI taxonomy): Eukaryota > Metazoa > Chordata > Amphibia > Caudata > Salamandridae > Calotriton > Calotriton arnoldi. The sequence goes on from CAWUFW010004842.1 coordinate 652,954, forward strand.
AGTAGCGCGCGCCGCGAGGCTTTTAGCTTTTAAACGTTTTAAACACTGTTACTCTTAACTCTTTGAAAAATTGTGATTTTAACTCTGTACCGTGATCTGAACTGTTTTTACCTGTGGTCTCACTAACTTGCTCCTGGTCCGCTGTCCCCAGTCCGTCACGGCTTTTGGTGCCGGTTGAACGGAGGGACGACTCCTCCCCCAATCAATCACCTCATTTCCTGCCTCCGGGTACTTAGGACAGATGGGGGCCCGGCCGCGCAGCGGACGCGAGCAGCTGGCGCGCCAAAGGCGTGCCAAAGGCGAGCCTGTCTGTGCCCGTCCGCGACCGGAACGCGGCCAGCGCCAGCCATGCTGCCGGTTGGGGGAGTGAGGAGGACATATGCTGGTCTCGAGATGAGCTGTTGCTTCTCAAAGGTACGGCTTGGCCCGAGACACACCAGATTGACCTCGCAATGACTACACTGCCAAACAGTTGCCGCTCATGTGGTCAGACGCTGAATTGCGCTGCAGGTGTGCAGGTAAAGAGCAGCACTGAGAGAGCCACTCCACAGGGCACAGCGTTTAAGCACACTGATACAATTAGGGCGATTGAAGACAGAATCTCCACCCACGCGCACAACAGCAAGGAACTCCTCAGCATCAACAAGGAGTTCGCCCAACCCACTAGCGAGTCTACCGACATCCCTCCCTCACAAGACCTCTGCGACAAACTCAGCACCTTTTTCCACCACAAAATCAAGAGCATCTACGACAACTTTGATGAAGACAACCAACACACTGAACCCTCACCAACCACGCCTGACACCCGGAAACCAGCGATTGACGACTGGACAGCCCTCACCACCGAAGACACACTGAAGACAATGAAGTCAATCCACTCAGGGGCCCCCACGGACCCCTGCCCCCACCACATCTTCAACAGAGCCGCCGACACCATCGCACCCATGCTCCGCCACACCATAAACCGCTCCCTGGCGACCGCCTCGTTCCCAGACGACTGGAAACACGCCGAGGTCAACCCCCTCCTAAAGAAACCCTCAGTGGACCCCACCGACCTCAAAAACTACAGACCCATCTCCCTGCTCCCGTTCCCAGCGAAAGTCATCGAGAAAGCCATCAACAGCCAACTCGCCACATTCATTGAAGAACACAACATCCTCGACTCCTCCCAATCCGGCTTCAGAAAAAACCACAGTACGGAAACCGCCCTCCTCGCCGCAACAGACGACATCCGCACCCTACTGGACAAAGGAGAAACAGTTGCCCTCATCCTCCTCGACCTATCAGCGGCGTTCGACACAGTCTCCCACCGCACCCTAATACGCAGACTCTATGACGCAGGAATCCAGGACAAGGCCCTCGACTGGATCCGCTCCTTCCTCTCCTCTCAGACCCCACACCTACCACCTGCGGAATCCCCCAGGGCTCTCCCCTCAGCCCGACGCTCTTCAACGTCTACATGGCTCCACTCGCCCCCATCGTCAGAACCTACGGACTCAACATCGTGTCATACGCAGACGACACCCAGCTCATCCTCTCCCTATCCAACGAGCCCAACACCGCCAGACGCAACTTTCATGAAGGCATGGAAGCCGTCGCCAAGTGGATGAAAAACAGCTGCCTACATCTAAACACCAACAAAACAGAAGTACTCATCATGGGCCCAAACCCCGACGCCTGGAGCGACACCTGGTGGCCCCCCACCCTCGGAAACCCGCCAACCCCCACGGACCACGAACGCAACCTGGGAATCATCCTGGACGCCGAGCTCAAAATGGACCCCCAGATCAACTCTGTCTTGTCTTCCTGCTTCCACACCCTCCGCCTCCTTCGTAAGACCTTCAAATGGATCCCCCTCGAACACTGAAAGACCGTCACTCACGCCCTGGTCACCAGCAGACTCGACTACGGCAACGCACTCTACGCCAGAATAAACAAAAACCTCACCCGCAAGCTACAGAACATCCAGAACGCCGCCGCAAGACTGGTCCTCAACCTGCCAAAACACTGCCACATCTCCCAGCACCTGCGCACACTCCACTGGCTCCCCATCGAGGCGAGAATCACCTTCAAGATGCTCACCCACGCACACAAGGCCCTCCACGGCACCGGACCAGCATACCTGAACAGCCGACTCAAATTCCACGCACCCCAAAGGACCCTATGATCAGCCCAGCTCTCCTACGCCGTGGTCCCCGCACCAGAAAGACCAGATCGGGAGGCCGCTCCTTCTCCTTCCTCGCGGCCAAAGCATGGAACGCCCTCCCGCTCCACCTCAGACAGACAACATCGCTCCCCATCTTCGCAAGAAACCTCAAAACCTGGCTCTTCGACAGACCCCTCCTTGATGGAATGGAACCTGCACCCCCACCCCTAGCGCCTTGAGACCCTTACGGGTGAGTAGTCGCGCTTTAACAAATCCCTGATTGATTGATTGATGATGTTTGGTTAGTCTTAGTTGAGACTACTTGGGATGCCATGTTTTTAACAGAAACCTGGCTAAATGCAGACTCTGTGGCAGCGATTGCTCTTGCCATCCCGCCGGGTTTTAACATGTGCTACGCTAATAGAGAGGGCAACAAAAGAGGGGGTGGGGTGGCCATTATTTTTAAAGACTCGTGGGAGCTAGGTTCCTCTGCCCCACTCTACATGCAGGGCATAGAAGGCCTTAATTTCTGCATTCAAATTAACCCCTCATCCTCCTTTTCGGGCATACTCATTTATAGACCGCCTGATTGTGCAGTAAATGTATGTCAGGATCTCTGCAATTACATTGCTCAAAAATCGCTAGTTCATGCCAATTTTACGGCGCTTGGCGATTTTAATCTGCACGTGAATGATCTCAACTGTGGACAAGCAGCCCAGCTGGTCTCTTCCTTGGCAGGGGCCAATCTCATGCAACTGGTATCCTCCCCTACGCATGAAGCAGGCCACACCCTGGATCTAGTTTTTTCTAACATTTCTTCTATAGGTATAGAGACACCTTGTCCTTTGGTGTGGTCGGATCAATACTTGGTTCCTTATTCGGTTACTCTGTCCAAACCCGGCCAGGCCAAGGGCAAGCGCTCCATTATAAAAAGGAATTGGAAAAATCTGACCGCAGCATCTCTTAGCCCAATCCCACAGGATAATTACCCGTCTCTATCTTTAGACCCTAATGCAGATGCCATTGCTATGAATCAATGGATCTCCACTGCTGTGGAGTCCGTTGCTCCGGCCAGAATGGTGAAGACCCGTAGACTGTCCCCATCTCCCCCATGGTTCTCTGACTCACTTAGAGAAGCAAAAAGTAGGTTCAAACAACTTGAACGCCAGTGGAGAGTAAGCTACTGCGACCTAGCTAAAGTAACCTATAAAAATGCATTGAAAGATTTACATAAGTCGCTAGAAGTAGCCAGGAGGAACTATATTGTCTCAAGTATCCACAAGGCAGATCACTCTAGTAAGGAGGTTTTTAAGGTGGTACAGACCTTTTTTAAGCCTGAAGCAATAGAGACTGAAGAGCAACCGTCCCCAGCTCTGTGTGAAAAAATTGCAAGCTTCTTTGATAATAAAATCTCAAAGGTTTACGACTCCTTCTCGGCCCCAGAGGCAACGGTGAAATCAGATACGCCATTAAGAGTTGCGGAGGTTCCTCCGTTCACAAACTTCATACCAATTTCGCATCAAGGTGCATTAGCAGAAATTCAAAAATGTAGATCTGGCGCCCCAGATGATCCATGTCCTCCTAAACTTTGGAAAATGTTGTCTCCTTCCCTTACTGGTGCACTATCTCATATCTGGAACTCTTCCCTTGAAACTGGCGTTTTTCCAGACAAGTGGAAACACTCTACCCTTCTCCCCCTGAGAAAAAAACCAAATGGTGACCCAGGAGATCTCAACAATCTCAGGCCAATCTCTCTGCTGCCCGCTCCGGGAAAAATGTTAGAGAAGTTGGTCCAGCGCCAACTGACTAACTTTATCGAGAGCAAGGCCTCTCTGCATGACACACAATCTGGTTTCCGGGCGGGCTTCAGCACGGAGACCGCTCTCCTTGAGGTGGCTGAGTCAGTGAGATGGTCGTTAGATTCAGGGACATCAGCGTTGCTGATGCTCCTGGATCTGTCTGCAGCATTCGACACCGTCGATCATGCCTTGCTGGTTCAGAGACTACAAGACACGGGCTTTGGGGGGAAGGCGCTAGCCTGGTTGAAATCATATCTGAGCGGTCGTACTCAGAGAGTCGCCTTACAACCATTTGAATCCAAACCTAAACATCTGTGGTGTGGCGTCCCTCAAGGCTCAGCGCTGAGCCCCCTACTTTTTAATATGTACCTAGCTCCGCTTTTTTCTTTGATTGCCAACTGGGGAGTGAAGGCGATTTCCTACGCTGACGATACCCAGTTGGTTTTCCCTTTCCAAGAGCGGACGGTAGAGGCTTTTAAGAATTTTAAAGGGTGTTTGAGAGACATAGCACTATGGATGAATAAATACAAACTAAAACTCAATGCGGGAAAAACAGAGGTGCCCTTTTTTTGGAAAGGGCCTAGTGCCTGATCCAGATCTGTGGTGGCCACCAGAAATGGGCCCACCGCCTTCTCCCGCCACTAATATCAGAAATCTTGGTGTGAGATGGGAGACGGATCTCTCCTTTTCGGCTCAAATTCAACAGGTCTCCGCTACTTGCTTCAGCAAATTGAGAAACCTCCAGAAATTTTTACATTTCCTGCCAGAAGATTGCTGCAAATCCGTAGTCTATGCCACAGTGACATCTAGGCTGGACTACGCAAATGGGTTATACCTTGGCCTTCCTAAATATTCGATTAGACGTCTCCAGATGGTACAGAATGCGGCTGCGAGACTAATCAGACGTATTCCCTTCCGGCATCATGTCTCTCCGCATCTACAGGAGCTTCATTGGCTCCCAGTAGCCAAAAGAATCGAATTTAAGGCCATGACTCTGGCCTATCGGGCCCTCAAGGGTAAATGTCCCAGTTATCTTAAACAAAGACTCTGCTGTTATAAGCAAAATCGTTCCCTACGGTCAAATTCTCAGAATTTGCTTTGTACTCCCCGCTTTGCGAAAGCCCGTTTGGCTGGTAGAGCGTTCGCAGTGAGAACGGCCAAAATGTGGAATGCCCTGCCTGGGAACCTCCGCCAAGCTAACACAGAGACCTGTTTCAGAAAAGCGCTGAAGACATGGCTCTTTAGACTTGACTAGGCTCGGGTTCAGTGCTGAAACCTCCCTGCGCGTGCTGCCTGCTGCTAGAGCGCCGGGACACCTCTGTTTTGAGGTAGCTGTTTGCGCTATACAAGCTCCAGTATTATTATTATTATAAGCTCTTGCTCGCATATGCGACAATTTGCCGTGGCGAATCTCTTCCAGGCATGTGTTGTGCCAAGATTGCTCCTATCCCTACCGGGCTGGCGTCAACAGTGAGCTCAGTGCATAGCGATGGGTCGAAATACTCAATATGATCTACAGCCATTACTGCGTGTCTGATGGCCTCAAACGCCCTGCCGCATTTATGTGTCCAGAGAAATTTCTGACCCTGCTTTGTTAGGTCCCGATGCGGTGTGCTCACTGTGGCAAAGTCCTTTATGTATCGAGCACAGTAGCTTGCTAACCCAAGAAATGACCTAACTTCTGCTACTTCTGTTGGAGGCTTTGCTTTTTCCAGTGTTTCTACTTTGCTGTGATCCGGCCTCATTCCTTTTTTTGAAAAGATGTGTCCAAAGAATACTAGTTCCCTTTTCCCTAGTTCACACTTGTCTTCATTTAGGGTCAGGACTGCTTGTTCCAATTGGTTGTAGACCTCACGTAGAGCCTCGTCGTGCTCCTCATCCAAGCGACCGAATACCAGGATGTCGTCACTGTAATTCAAACTGTTCGTTACCGGCCTGATCACTTGTCTTATGATCTCTTGAAATATCGCTGCTGCTGATGAAATTCCAAAACTTAGTCGTTTGTAGCAAAAAAGACCCATGTGGGTAGAGAATGTCGTGATGTATCGCGATTGCGGATCAAGCTCTAGTTGATGGTATCCTTTGCACAGGTCTAACTTTGAAAATCTGCATGTGCCAGTAAGACAGCTGATCATGTCATTTAAGTGAGGCCCTGGGTGTCTTTCCCTCTTGATTGCCGTGTTCGGTATTCTCATGTCAACGCAAATGCGAATCTATGATGTGTTCTTCTTTGGTACTGCTACTATCGGAGATACCCATGGGGTCGGTTCGTCAGCTTGCTCTATGATGTCTTGCGCCAGCAGGCTTTGTATTTCTTCTTCCACCTGTGGTTGCAGATGTATGGGCACTCTTCGGTGATGCTGAGCCACAGGCTTGACTGCTTCATTGATGTGTAGTGTTATTTGCTTGTCTCTTAGTTTGCCCAGTCCTTGTAGTATGACTGGACGTTCCCTCAGAATGTTCTGTCGTTCTGACATGTTATAGGTCATTGCTAAAAGACCCATCACCTGCGCGGTGACATTGCTTAGTAGACAGGGTGCTGGAGTGTCTCCTCGTAGTACATGTACTTCCTCCTTTACCAACATTTCTTTGTATGTCAGTGTCTCTATATACATCCCCATGTTCACCACTGGTGTCCTCGAGCCCCAAGTGAACACATCAACAGTGGACGGTGATAGCGGCGGTTTCACTCTCATCTTCTCATACTCTGACATGCACATGATGTTGCATGTGGCTCCACTGTCTAGTATGAAGCTTGTGCTGTAACTCCCTACCTCAATGTTCACCGTCGCTGTTTTCTTTATCTGCTGTTTGTCTACGAGATGAATGTGTTCCGGCGTGCGCTCTTCTGATGGTACCTCTGACATCAGATACAGCCGTTCTGCTGCCTCTGGCGTGTCTGCTCCATCCGATCCAGCTGAGGGGCTGCAATTTTGCATGTCCATGTGTCGTGCGTACATGTTTGTCGCTGCCCGAGGTCTTGCTGGTCTCCCACGCTCACTTTTGAACTGTCCACTCATGCAGGCACTCACGAAATGGTTATCCCTGTTGCATTTCCGGCATTTGTGACCCATCGCCGGGCAGGCGCCAGCATGTGGGAATTCAAGTCCACAGCGATAGCATGTTCTTTCTTGCTTCTGCTTCCAGGGCGGCGGTGTATTGTCTCGTTTCTTGACGTTCCCAAATGCGCTGTTTGCTTGTTCCACTCTTCTTGCCTTCCCATTTTCCATTTGTCTGGCATGTGTTGTGGCTCTGGCCTCCGCTCGGGCCATGGTCAGTATTTTCTCTAGCGTGGACGGTTCCTTCAGAATTCGTGCGCGGAACTCCACTGACTGACAGCCTTCAATGATGGGCAGTGGTATGGTCTGCTCATTGTCAAATTTGTCGAATTCGCAATATGTAACTAGTTTTCGTAGTCGAGTCGCAAAGTCGTCGAGGGACTCCTCTGCTAGTTGGCACGTGGTATTGAACGTGTACCTCTCGAAGTCCACATTTCTTTGGGGGTCAAATTTGTCAGTGAGACACTTTATCAGTCCCTTGTATGTTGAGGTCTGTTCTCGGGGAAAGGTTATCAAGAGGTCTTCAACCTCATCACCTACGAAGTTTAGGAACAATTCTATGTTTTGCTCATATGTGTAATCCTTGCATGTGGCACGCATGTAGTGTTCGAATTGTCTTATCCATCTTTCCCAACGAATGCCTGTTTGCAGGTCTGACAAACTGAACGGTAGTGGTCTGCGGAAGATTGCGTTTGAGCTGTTCTTGTCACTTCCATCTTCTGTCATTTTATTATGATGCAGACCTTCTTCTCCTTACTCTGTATGCCTTTCCTTTCTTCTGTATTCAGTTTTCTTCTTTCGCTGTACTTTATTTTCTTTATTTAACCTTTGTTTGCTGTAATTTCCTTTTATTTCTACTTTACTTTTTTATTTCACCTTTGTTTGCTGTAATTTCCTTTTATTTCCCCTTTTTTGCTAACTTTGTGCTTTTTCAGTGTTTGCCTAGGGAAGAGGTGTGGCGCTGCGGCCAGGGCATCTGACACTGGACGCTGTGGCTCACGGTTCGATCCCCGGCACCGGTGGCAAGTCAGCCCAGCACCATGTGACTCTGGGCAATAGCTCGCTTAATCTTCCCGACGGCCCCCAGCGCCGGGATGCCTCCGGGTAGCTGTGCGCTTTACAAATACTGGATTTATTTACAAATACTGGATTTACTTTAAAAAGGCCACCTGGCCTTCTCCAGCTTCTTATTGGCTCTCCCACCTGACTTCAAAATGGCCGCCGAGATTTCTGCTGGGTGAGATTTCCTATCTCTTCTATTGCCTGACTCTAAGATGGCCGCCGGGCCATTTCCAGCCTCTGATTGGTTCTCCCGCCTGACCCTAAGATGGCCACCGAGTTCTTGCGAGATTTCAGCTTGAAATCTACGTGGGAGACTCGGGACTATCTCGTCGGTCAGCGGGCGGCTGCGTCACAGTCGGGTGCACCGCTCCCCTTCTCCTCACCTTTCCACTTGATGTGGCCGTGGTGGGCTCCCGATGTCGCTGTATTTCCACGCACGCGGACCAGGGTGGGCTCCTGGCTTCGCTTTACCCACGATCGGGGTGGGCTCCCGATGTGGCGTTTTTTCTTCTGGGGGCCAGCGGACCAGGGTAGGCTCCTGGTTCCGTTCTTCTCGCGACCGGGGTGGGCTCACGATATCGCGTTTCTTTTTTTGGCAATCAGCGGACCAGGGTGGGCTCCTGGCTCCGTTCGAACGTTGTAGAGGCCACGGGCACGCGCTTCCGGTGGTGTGGTGCTTGCAAATCCCACCTCGTCGTCGCCAGTTGTAGTGTCTTCCTACAGGAACCACGCATAGACCGGTGAGTGATCATATATTCTTTATTTCTGTTTCTTGCGCCGTACTCACAGGCACGTCTCGTTCCTTGCCCTCGCAGTAGCATACTAACGTCCCCCACTCCCTGACCGGAAGTGGTGTCCGGTTGCTGTCCCCTCTGGCCACTGGGTGCAGGGTCTTAGTGCCCTTTGCCCAGGTCACGACAGTCCCCATAAACATTGTTGGCATGTCTCCATCAGTTACCTTTCAGTGTCAGAATGTAGAGGTCCAGCAGTGAATGAACGGCCTTTCTGAGGTTGGTGTGTTTAACTACCAGAAATAGTGCATCCATGTAACTTTATTTCATTATAAAACGTGTATTTCGCCTCTCCCGCAAAGTAGCTTCTCTGTGATTCTTTTGTATTGAAATATGCATATATAACTGATTGATTTTCAACTCTGTAACAATTCTGTATTTATGTAAGTTCATTTGAACCCCCACCAACATGCAGCCACCTCAGAACACTGAGGTAAGAAAAGAAAAACAGAAGAAACCTCCCCTTGAAATGTAATTACAATCATTCATAGACTAGTCAGTCTTTTGTGTATAACCCTTTAATATACATTGGTTTGAGCCACTTGTCACTGCACTATCTTCACTTTTGATCAATGCTTTCCACCATACTGGTAATCAATCGTATATTTCAGGTATTGGTTCTAAAATATGGTTCTCTGTGTGTTTTATAGACCATGTATATACATATATTTCAATTACTGAATAAATTAAGCTAAAGCACACCCAGGCCTCTGGTTCCATTACATCCTATAGTGGTTACTGGCAAAACTTGATGCCGACAGCTAAAACTTGGAATTACTTTCCAATATGGACCATAGTTTCTTTGACTGTGCAGGAAATGTGGCTTCATCAGCTCACCATCTGAAGCTTTTGTGTGAGAAGGAGGGGGCAAGAAAGAAATGGGCTTAAAGACAGTTTGTGATGAGCCCCAAGGCATTGCTGATCAATCCTTTGGAAATCCATCAGAAACACTTCTTGATAAAAAAAGCTGACCACGTTTCGTGGAGGCAGAAGTACATAGGGTTGAGGCATATTGTATGTACGATTTCCCATGGGCCTTGCAGTAGAGCCAGCATTGCATTTCAGCACTTTTTCTGCAGCTTGAGCATGCAGTGCGTAATTTCCCTCGAGCCTAGGTCTTTATTATGGCATTGAATTATAGAAGCGTTTGTGAAGCTATGACCCACAAACTTGGCTAGCTTTGGACAGCAGCAGAGGCGGTACGAGCAACGTAATGAGATGTAATAAGGTGCGCGGTTCAAACGACATTTCTCTTAATTGGGAAGCCTCCTCCTTCTGTGCTGGCAAACTGATACAGGATATCACCAGACAAAAGGAAATGCGAGGAATAGGTCGTCTCTGAAGATATAATGATACCTCCCTGTTTGTCGAATTGTAAATATGTGCACTAAGACACCATTCCTTGCAGCATGCCTCCGTCCATCCTCAGCCTCCTCAAATCACTCTCGGAAGCCGGTGCGTGAGGGTGCTTTACCCACATGTGTTGCCTTTCCTCCGTAACTCAGCACCTGCTTTCCCCACTGGAAATCACACACAGCTCTACACCTCTCTGTTGACCTGCTGCACCCTCTACTATTACAGCGCTTGGATGTACAAAGCACCCCATCACACGTGCAGACTCCTCGCCCACTCCTGCTAACCAGGAGTGGAAATGGGCTTTGCTCTGCACGCGCGCCTGAAACCTGACCATCCGTTACCGTGGCGCTGGATCAATTTTCTGATTGGAGTGCTGACCTGGGGCATTAGCTCACTAAAATTATAGAGGTTCTAAAAAATCCTGGTGTTTATGAAAGAGCGTGCGTAGCAAATGAACAAAGTAATGTAGGTGGGGAGCGTGTGTTTGTGGGAGTGAAGGACGTGGATGACATAGTAGTCTGAGACATATTTTGTGAAAATGTGGTACAGCGGTGCATTATGAAGTTATGTTATGTTATAGGATTTGTACAGCTCTTAGCTGCCCCAACAATGGGGCTTCCCAGCGCTAGGCCTATAGAGCACACAGCTGCAACTGCCAACACTCAGAGGAAGGGGGAGAGAAGCTAGAAGGAGAAAAGACATGTCTTTAGAGATTTCCTGAAATTCATGAAGTATTATATTTTTAAATATGGGTACATTGTGTCAAATTTTCCTCAAAAATTAGATTAATAAAAGAGACCAATAATGCATCAGAGTGGTTTTAACCATGTGCATACAAGGGTAAAATAAGTATGTCTTGGTTTGTTTTCTCACCGTACTTGAAACTTGCCTGCCACCAACTTCTACGATTAAACGACCCAACTGAAACTGAGCCCTGTTTTTTTGTAAAGTTTAAAAAGAAACTATATTTTTCATTGGTGCTTTTCATGTGGCTTATTCATTCTCCACACGACCAAATCACTAGAATGACTTTGTTAGCATATGCCATCTCTTTAAAGACGCACTTAGGTGTACATACATTTAGGTATACATCATGACTACACTTAGGTATATATGACAAACAAATCTACAGTGGTTTGTTGAAGTGGTTCTCTGTGCTCTTCATAATTACCATTGGCCTTTCACTGCATCGGATTGTTTTCCATTATATTTTTAATTTCAGTTCACTTTTGGGGGTACCACACTTCTAGTTCCAGTGCCTGTTCCCTGTTATTCGTTCTAGGACAAGGCCCAAGGTGGAGGGGTGGGAACCGCACTCTCCTCCTGGAGGTTAGGAGGGGGAGCGGTGTTGGCTGCTGTATGTCTTCCAAACTGCAGGGATACTGATGCAATGTGCTACTCCCTACTCAACCAGGAATGCTACAAAGCATGGCGCAAACACTTTTGAGGCGCATCTCACGGCCCCGGAAAGTTTCACTTACTCTCAAGAACACATACCAACTTGGAACCCAAAAACGAAGGAGAAACTCAAAATGTTCTGTAGGCTATCGCACATACAAAAGGGCAACCATATAGTCCCAATAGTGCATGTTACCACACATGCATGCTCACACACAATCACACACTCCCCATCCCTCCTCTAAACAGTATGTCCAATGATCATGCATTGATCAGGTATTGAGGGATTGACTTGCCATACAGGACACAGGACAACCTCATGTAGGTCGGGAGGGGACGGGGGGGGGGGGGCAATAGCTATCTTTATGGAGAGATGGCCTGAGTAGTTGTCAGCTCAGCAACACATTAAAGCAGCCTTGTGAGAGCAGCAAACAAATTATTTGCTGCTCCGGAGAAAAAGGGCTCCTGGCAAGTGGGTCAGCCCCTGGAGTGTTGTAATGTTTCATGAGTTTTTCTTCAGAAATATGGCTTTCTGGCTAATACATTTACTGAACTGTGCTATAAATGTATTCTTTTTACCTCATTTTTGAAAAAAAGAGATATGCTTTGACTGAAAGAAACAAAAACCCGTCCTGTGAAATTGTGTTTTAAAAGTAATGGCACATTAAAAATAAAAGCAGTGGACCTCCCTTTCAATGAGTCCAGCTCAGGGAGTAACTTGGTCAGTAAGATTGGAGGTGGGTGAACTTCAGAATTCCCAATATTAACACTGGCCAATCTTGTGAAAATACTTTATATGAGAAGCAGGGGATGAGGCCGGCTTATGGGGCAGTGCGTATTGTTAGGAGTACTTAAAACACTACAGGCCTTATTACGATGCTGGTCGGACGCGTAATCCCTACGGTGGTGCCTGAGCAGGCACCACCCTATTGTAGGGTATTACATTCCGACCGACGGTTGGACTGGCTCCTTGAGCCGGTCGGAAGCATCGGTCAGTCCCTCCTCCCCCTGCCTCCGACCACCGCAAATCATAATGCGGAGGTCGGACTGTGGGACCAGATGTCGGTCGGACCGCTACCGATGGCCTCCCGATTGCAATCTGACCGACATCGTAAAGGCCCAATATTTTTCAAACTAAGCAATATGTTTTAAGACCTACAAAACAGAGACAAGAGAGTGAGTGTGTGTGTGTGTGTGTGTGTGTGTGTGTGTGTCTGTGTGTATGTAAAAAACTCAGAAGAAATCTAATAGACCCTTCACCATACCCAACTGAAAACACCTGTACCCAACGATTTGCTGCAGAATACATATTTAAGGGGGTTGTGACACCCCAAAGACCCCACCTGAAGCCACGCTCCTGCTTCGATGGGGTTCATCCGCCACAACTGATTTCCACTTCCTGTTACATGTCATTTTGTTAGTTAGATAAGCAACATATTTCTTGTTTAATTCACTCTGGTCCCTGCACACTGTGCAGTTTATAGACAATATGATGCCTTGGGTGAGCTACCTGATCGCACCCCAGCCAATAGCATGTGGAACAATCCGCAAACCAAGCCTACTCACACCCCAGCACACCCTACTGTCTGGATTTAAACTAGATGACAATCAAATTGTGACATTAGACTGATCTTTGGAGCCTGCAAAAGTGTTCTGACCCACAATTTTGAGTCATTTTCATTAACAAAGGGCACACGTGACACAATCTCTCACCACTTGGCTCCTTGCAGGCACGAAGTGGATAAGAGAAGGGTATGGAAAAAGAACGACAACTAAGTTACTCGCTAGTCCAGTTTCCCACTCAAGCTTTGGAGCATTCTGTCCCACAACCACAAACCTTATGTAGGGTTGTAAAGATATTTTTTTAAATGCTAGACTCCGGTTTTCATGAAGGTACCCTTTTATTAGTAGTAAAATACAGATGTAGGTAAGTACATGCCTAGCTGCCCCACCAGGAGCAAGGTAGCTTGCTGCTTAGCCACCTTCTCCAACTGATCTTCACATTCACACATGCACAGGATGACATCCTTAATATTCCATATAGAACTACCATTCTAGGCTTGGCAGCAGTAAACAATTAAGGGCACAGAAGAAATGGATCCCATCACATCTCCCTCCTTCACAATGAATACATGAACTAAAAAGGGTAGAAGCAAAACTCAACAAGAGGCCAGTACTAAGGTTACAAATAGGCAGGATTTACATATATTACACAGTCGTTAATATTTTCTATGTAGTTATGGTTAAGATTCAGTTTCATTTAGAGATGGGAGGCCAGTAAAATCATAGTTTGAGCTGAGCATGAGCCAAGATATTAAATAATTCAGAATGCGAATGATACAGAAAACTACCAACCCTTGCCTTCGGTCATGCACAGTGGGAGTTGACTGTAGGGCCTGGATAGAGGCAATGCACCCAACCTGCAGCCAACTCTTAACTGGCAGCCAACCCATGCATCCGACAAAACCCAGCACTCAACCGATGCAAGTGGCAAACCACCACTGCACACAGCCTTTTGCCATTTGCAGTATAGTGGTGAGCCACAGGGCTGCGGCCAGACCCTGCATGCAACCCCCACAGACACCAATGTCTGCTTCACACGTCTCTGGCCACAGCCTCTGCCAACCTGCTGCGGTCAGCCAAACCCCAATGTGTATTACATTTGGCTATGCACAGTGGGGGTTGATCCTGGACCTAGGGCCACATGTATAAAAGGGTTTTACCCATTCTGTATCTATGGCAAAATGTGTTCGTACATATGGCCCCTAGTCTCTAGGCCTCGTGGCAGCCAACGCCCTGCGCGTATTATCGGCTGAGTGCAGCAGGGGTTGGCAACAGTGCCTGGCCTCAGCAAGGCCCTTCCTATGCCCAACTAATCAATCAATCATGGGTTTGTTGAGTGCGACTACTCACCCGTAAGGGTCTCAAGGCGCTGGGGGGGGGGGAGGCGCAGTGTCCTGTCCATCAAGGAGGAGGTCTATCGAAGAGCCATGTTTTGAGGTCCCTCGTGAAGTTGGGGAGTGATGTCTGTCTGAGGTGGAGCGGGAGGGCGTTCCAGGCTCTGGCCGCAAGAAAGGAGAAGGAGCGGCCTCCCGATCTGGACTTCCCGGTGCGAGGGACCACGGCGTGGGAGAGCTGGGCTGATCGTAGGGTCCTTTGGGGTGCGTGGAATGTGAGTCGGCTATTCAGGTATGCTGGTCTGGTGTTGTGGAGGGCTTTGTGTGCGTGGGTGAGAATCTTGAAGGTGATTCTTGCCTCTATGGGGAGCTAGTGGAGTGTGCGCAGGTGCTGGGTGATGTGGCAGTGTCGTGGCAGGTTGAGGATTAGTCTGGCGGCGGCGTTCTGGATGTTTTGAAGTTTGCGGGTGAAGTTTTTGTTGATTCCGGCGTAGAGTGCGTTGCCGTAGGAAAGTCTGCTGGTGACAAGGGCGTGTGTGACGGTCTTTCTGTCTTCGAGGGGGATCCTTTTGAAGGTCTTGCGTAGGAGGCGGAGGGTGTGGAAGCAGGAGGATGTGACGGAGTTGATCTGGCGGTCCATTTTGAGTTCGGAGTCCAGGATGATTCCGAGGTTGCGTGCATGGTCCGTGGGGGTGGGAGGGCTTCCGAGGGCGGTGGGCCGCCAGGTGTCGTTGCAGGCGTTGGGGTATGGGCCCATGATGAGTACTTCTGTTTTGTCCGTGTTGAGTTGTAGACAGCTGCTCTTCATCCATTTGGCGACTGCTTCCATGCCTTCTTGAAAGTTGTGTTTGTCTGCGTTGGGTTCGTTGGATAGGGAGAGGATGAGTTGGGTGTCGTCTGCGTATGAAACAATGTTGAGTCCGTGGTTTCTGACGATGGGGGCGAGCGGAGCCATGTAGATGTTGAACAACGTGGGGCTGAGGGAGGATCCTTGGGGGACTCCGCAGGTGTTCGGTGTGCCAACAGCCGATGTGCATGGCCTTGATAGTGTGAAAGAGAAGGATGGTGTTTGCACCGTGCAAACTTCATGCAAACTTGGGTCTCCACCATGTGCACTGGGGTGGACCTTTATCTTGAACTGAGGCTAAAATCATAAATTTAGCAATACATCAGTGACAGTGAAGCTGATTTTGCCCCACAGTAATAACAGAGAGGACTAGATTTGCAAACCATGAAGGTTTATTAACAAATTAGTAAAGCTACAATCTCAAATCGAATCAGTTTAAGCATAAATCAATAATTACCTGAATACAGCATAGGTGAAGATAATCCAGGCAGGTCAGATAACGAATACAAAAATGAGCTATTAAGGGATAGCCTATGCAACGTAGGTAAATTTTGTTCCGAGGCAGGGAAACTCCCTAACACTAAGCTAAGAATGCGGACAGATCGGGAAATTAGAAGCAGCTGCTGTCAGCAAATATAGCATCGAAAATAGAACCAAATGAAGGTTCCTGTTATGAAAAGGAGAAATGCACTTGCACTAGAAAGTAAGTCTATGTGCAGAAATATAAAGAGCATTGGATCTCAATAGAGGAAAGGGGCATCCACCTATAAAGTCTAACTAACTAATACAAGAGCATTCAATTAAATCATCAAACTCAAGAGAAATTATAGCTCTCAGGGCCAATCAGAAGTCAATGTTCACAGTGCACTCGATGTCGGTCTCCTTCCCATGGATAACACAATGCCAGATTCTTCCATCATCATGGTCTTCACAATATCTTATAAAGGAGTATTCACCTCCTATGTCTTCCATCCAATGCAAATGCTGAGAATCATCCATTAACCAATTATTTGTAACAAACATGACCTTCACACAGTAAGCTAAAAGAAAATAATACATTTTATAAGAATGCTATGATTCTGGTGCCTGGAACAGAAATAAAGTTATGCACAACTAGCAAAAATACAACATTTACTTTAAAATGGAGTCAGTTGCTTAGGCCCACTCATGTCAAAGTTAAATGCACATATCCTAACTATTGTTGATCAAAAACATATCGTTCACTAAATCTAAGTGTGAAATAATGTGTGTACTCATGTGAATAAATGTTATGCATGTTACATATTAACATATCATTACATTCAAATAAATGATGGTGCCTTTGCGTAACCAGCCTTTAATTGGAAGCAGGTTTTGGCCTCTAGTCAAACTCTACAACTGACCCTTGTGGGAAGCCACTCCTATGTGTATGGCCGCAGGCCTTTTTTTAAAACAAATTTGTGCATCTTTATTTTTACTGAAAATCAAGGGCAACCTTCATGGCTGAATACCGTAAACCCAGGAAATGCTTCTTTAACCCATACAGCGCCTTTCCAGGGTTTGTGGTTCCAAATCCATATTTTCAAAACAGCAATGCATGGGTCAGTGAAGCTTGCCTTGAGTTTGTGGTACAGGAATGACGTTAACCTTTACAGTTGCAGATCCTTTCCAGGATTCATGTATCCCCGACATTTATAATGGCAGCTGGGGACCATGTTACCTGTCTGTCGATGGAGCCTGAAACTTCTTTAAATTGTCACCAACCCCTGCTGTGCTTGGCCAAAGGCATTGCCCTATGAGGAATGACCTCTATCAAGTTGGGTGCAGGGCCTGGCTGCAGGACAGCCCGTATAGCCAACCTCCACTGTGCACAGCCTTCAGTCATGCACAGCAGAAGTTGTAAATAAAGGAAGTTGGCTGCAAGGTGAGTTGGAGCAGAGACTGAAATCATCAGCCATTGATCTTAGGCAATTACCACCTTATGCACTTTCTGGGTCACACACTGTGGCTGTACCAAGTGGTCCTGACAAGCCCCCAAAAAATCAGACCATACATGAAGTGATGCAAAGCCAGGTGAGTTTTTGGCGAACCTTAGGCATTTCAGGATCCTCTCGTAAGTGCCATCTTCAAGAAAAGCTAAAAGTACTCTCTCTCACAGAAGCCTGGGAAAAACTTCTTCCACAATCTGTTTTTACAAAACTTGCAGTGTCTACAGCGCAAATGCTATCAAGGCTGGAAGACTGGCAACGCTGAGCAAGTGTCCGTAGGCTTGGGCAGTGATTAACTCATACACCCCTTGGATCCAGCAGAAACACATTGCCTGCACATACCCGCTATGGCTCAAAGCCAGATTTGTAGCACTCCGACTGGGGGAATGAAAAATGGGGGCCTCCGCGTGGCATGGTGGACATCAGCAGCTCAAAGTGCACCGTGCTGCCTCTTCGGCCTGGGCGCGGAAACCATCATTCACATCCTCTGCATCTGCTTTATCTGAAAAAAACGTCCTCCATAAAGAGTTTGTAAGCTTGGGAGTTCGCACCTGCCGTCAGGCTGTGATTGCGTGCCGGAATCTAGTGAACACCATCCTAAATGTTAAAACAATCAAATTCCTCCAAGAGGCAGTGACAAAACGGGGACCTGCTTGTACCACCGACAACTATTAGCAGATTACAGTCACTGTCAAACATCTGAAGGCTTTCACAGACACTACATGGCTGCTGTTACAGCATGTTAATGTTAATGTTAATGTTAATTGTGACTTGTAGAGCGCTTAATACCGGCAGTTCTCTAATCGCTGTGAGAAGAAAGCTACAGTGCCCCCAGGTGAATATGGCCCCTGACTGGGTGGGGCTAGGCCCATGCTTCAATGAAGAGGAGGGTCTTCAGATTCTTCCTAAATGGTAGGAGGGCCTCCTCAGATCGAAGATGGAATGGAAGCCTATTCCATAGTTGTGGAATAAAGACGGAGAAGGCCCGCCCTCCTTTTTTCGTGAGGTTGAACCGTAGGCAAGATAGTTGATTCCCCACGGAAGATCTTAGAGAGCGGCTTGGTGCGTATTTCACAAGGCGCTCTTTGATGTAGCTTGGGGCTTGACCATGTAGGGCCTTGTGGGCGATACACAGTCCCTTGAATTTGGTCCTTAGCTTGATGGGAAGCCAATGAAGTTTCTGAAGCAGGGGAGCAGCCCGTGTATATCTGGGTAATTTAAAAATCAACCTGGCCGCGTCGTTCATCACCACCTGAAGTTTGCTTAGCAAATTATCCGGTAGCCCAATGTAAAGCTCATTGCCATAATCTAGACGTGACAAGATCAGTGCTGTCACCACCGTTCGCATGGTGGAAAAGGAGAGGATAGGTGAAAGTTTCATCAATTGCCTTAACAGGCCCACACATGTCCCATGCACAGACTGCAATCACCAGCTTGAGCGGCCCAGGGCAGTGCATTGCACAGCAGCTACATAACCCATCGGAAGCATCTCTGGGATCCACCATTTCCATATTCACACTGTTCTTTGCACCTTGCACCTTCTGCTTGTTTGCCTAAATATGATCACTATGTGGAACCCTACACCTGAAGCCACCGGGGTTGCTTGGCTGCTGCTTCTGCCCTTTCGTTTCCTCACACTTACCTAGGTGGCAAAAATAAATGAATACCTTGTGGAAAGCTACGCCTTGCCTGATGATGTACTGTGGGGCGAACTTGTGTCTATTTGAACTGCTTAACACTGAACATTTTTCAGTACTATTAGCGCCAGATTAACACTGACATGCTGCCTTGTCCTGGAGACTTAACACCTTCCCCTTTGGATCCTAGAGGCCAATTCTAATGCGTCATCCACCGTTCACCATGTCAATTTTTAAATCGTCTTGATTTATTTTGAGGATTCTAATTCTATTTTACTTAAGGTTTGACTAATCTTTCTGGGGTTTTGGTGGTTCATTTTCTGACTTTATGATATTAAAACGTTTCTTGTGCTTTTTTTAACGAGATATGCTTTTACATAGGTTTTAACTAACTGTACAAAAAATGTAAACTAAAGGTGAGTTTATTGCCAAATACAGAATTGCTGGTGAGAAGAACCCAATAAACTAGTTCCAAATGCAGATGAGTAGCCACCCCGACCTGCAAGTGATCATGGCTCACAAGTGAATGCGAAAACACAACAGATATTGTTCTCCGTGACTCCATGGACCTCAACACACAAAGCAGTCATCCCTCTGCTCCAGTGATCTTGTACTCCTATAATAAAGAGCATCAGCTTGTAGGACAACTCAGTGAATTAAAATTCATTCTGCAGAGATCTTTGTGTGTTGAGCAGGTCTGAGGTCCCTCTACTAGTAAAGTAGTTATTGTGACTGCTGACAGTGCCTTGAGACCCTCACGGGTGAGTAGCCGCGCTTTACAAACCCCTGATTGATTGATTGATTGTTGTGCACTGTGTGCAATGTATAGCTAATAGACTGATCAGTGAGTTTGTGTATTTGCTGCAGAGATCTAGGTGTAACCTGTAAGTCACAAGTTGCAGTCATTGTAAGAAAGCTGAGTGGACTAAGCACATGCTTTGATGACCTGCATATAATGTACAGGGCCCATGCTTAATTCGTGCAGGTCTAACTGGACCTTCCATTTTTCTGAGGGGAATGAAATGAGTACAGATGCGTAGGGTAGTAATTATCACCTATCACTAAGCACCAAGAAAAAATAGGTTTTTGTAGTAGGCTTTATTTATTATCTTAATTTGCTTAGACGTCCATTTAGATGTACAATTAAATACATTTTGCATTCAGGAAAAAAAATATTTTCTCTTGCTATCCATAAAAGAGGACGCTGCACAACGTCAGCAATTTCTGCTGTATATGGTTGATCTAAACACATTTTGTTCAGTTTTATGTAAAAATAGGTTGCCATGTCAGAGAGATACAGAACATATATTATTTCTTATCTCAGTTTAGTTTTTAGCTGGTGTCTGGCTATGCCTCTTACCCCCTCAAACATCCCAATCCAAAGATACCTTAATGCCCAATATAAAAAGGATGTTAACTGATTGGGCCGCAGTGCACGGAACGAACCACAATTGACTCACCATAAGTGTGAAAAAGGCTGCTTTATTGAAGACAGGTGCACCTTACAAAACATAGCCTCGCCCTTTGCCTCACAAAACTATAGCTAACTATACAAACTTCATCTACGTATCCTCCTCCCCCCACCCCTAAGGTTTCCCCAACACAATTGCAATTTATTTAACAGACCCCAACTTGATCAATACTTTTGCCCCTTTAAAAACTTTGTAACCTCATCTCAACCTATTTAAAGATCTATCTACTCGATCAATAACTGTTAACCCTTTAAACCCTGTAACCTCTTCTCTACCTGTCTACAAATCTATCTAAGTATAACCTATCCTAACCTCATTACCTACTTGTCCCCAACCATAAAATGAAACAGTAACAACTGGCCAAAAATAGGTAACCGACGCCACGCACCTGCTTCAAGCGAGAACCAAAGTACATATAATTTTAAACCCCTAATGCACCTGTACCCAATGAAAACAAGCCAACACATATCAACAAAACAGAAACCCCCTCCCCCTCCTCCTATTAAAATGGATGGGAGGGTGGGGAAAACTTTCCCTAACTGGCGGTACCGATGGGCAGCCATGTCACCTTCCAAAATGGTGACACGCCTGCCCAAAATGGACGCATAAATACCCCCCGCCCTGAAGCCCAAGTACAGCCAAATGCGAGCCCAATTGGGCTCGGACCGCACCACCCGGCCCAAAAAACCCCGGGGGTGCGAGCCTCCCTGCTGGTTGGTCGCCCCACCAAAGCCCCATTGGGCCGCAGTGCACGGAACGAACCACAATTGACTCACCATAAGTGTGAAAAAGGCCGCTTTATTGAAGGCAGGTGCACCTTACAAAACATAGCCTCGGCCTTTGCCTCACAAAACTATAGCTAACTATAAAAACTTCATCTACATATCCTCCTCCCCCACCCCTAAGGATCAATACTTTCGCCCCTTTAAAAACTTTGTAACCTCATCTCAACCTATCTAAAGATCTATCTACTCGATCAATAACTGTTAACCCTTTAAACCCTGTAACCTCTTCTCTACCTGTCTACAAATCTATATACTAAGTATAACCTATCCTAACCTCATTAGATACTTGTCCCCAACCATAAAATGAAACAGTAACAACTGGCCAAAAATAGGTAACCGACGCCACTCAGAAATAGTCCTTACGACTTTTCTGACCCCCTCCCCCTCTAGGCCCCTTCTAGGATAACGTCTTATATCCATGGCTGCATCTAAGACTTCCTTTATTTGGATCAAGTATAGCTCCATCCCGAAGTGAGACAAATGCACCTCATCATCCCTGAAATTTGTTTTTGCCGAATACCTTTTCTCCGGGCAATCCACCGCCGAATACTTTAGTTCTGGGTGCTCAACCCTGCCAAAACCTGTCTCTCTGCAAAACACCCTCATCTCCCCGTTTACCTTCCTCCTGGCCTTATCAGTGGCAACGGGCCTCTCGGCCCCCCTCCAATGCCTTCTGGGAATAAACTCACTCCACACCACAAAGCACCCAGACCACTGCCTCTTGATCTCCCTCAAATTCCTTTTCATCTGCTTCAACAGAGATAACCTTTTACACACCACTAAATCATTCTCCCCAGGTGAATTAACAGCACATCTGGACAAACATGTGGAAGCAGTAACTTATTTAATAGGGGTAAAGCTCGTGCCAACGCATGCCCCCTTTTCCGTGCCAACTGACTTTAAACAATCGCGGGTCCAGTCCTAAATTTACACCTTTTCCTTTTTCTTGTTTGTGTCTTTCCGACCATTTCACAAAAGAATGCCCGACAATCCAGATTGCGAGCGCCTCTGACTCTGGCCCTGCTACTGCACCTGCAAAGACACATGCGTGAGAAAAAATTCACATTCCCACCTTCCTCCCAACCCCCTCCCTCCCCGCTTTAATATAACGTTTGTAACAATCTGATGGCCAACGTCCCAGTTGCTTCATGCTCTCAGAGCCCCACCCCATGTTCGTCTCATCAGAAGTCACCCCAATTCGGAAAGAATGAGTGCCAAATGCCTCAGGCACCTCCCCCAGTAATTTTAACATCCGCCTCATGACCCACAGAAGCTGTGCCCCCTGACTTCCCGCCTCGAGGTCCTGTAAAAAACGTCCCCCACCTCCCTCACTGTTCCTTCCTGCAAAAAGCAACCCCATCGTACCGGGCAGATCATGGGATCCTCTCTAGCCCACAGCGCCACTGACTTCCCCATCCCCCTTTGATCTGTCTTCGAGCGCCTGAGGAATATGGAGACTGCATCACTCCCTTTTTCGCATCCCTGTACTTCCTCCCATTGCAGCCCTGGCACCCCCTCCTACCCAACAGCTCCAAAACCCGGAATGCTCCGCAATATAGCCAAGACATTAACGCCGCAAACAATGTCGCCTCCTGCCGGCTGCAGCATACCTGAGGTAACACCTCTGTCATTCTGCTCAACAGCACATTATTCACCGGTAACCTAACCCGCTGTCCTCTACCCGTCTCCCTGGCCCAGCCCTCTAACAACCTCTTACCCAGCTCACCTGCCGTTGGGGCATAACCCCACACTAACTTGTCCATGAAGGCTATCCCTGCCAGCTTTGCCGCTAAGGTAACCTTCGACAAACCCTTCTCAATGAAGTCCAAAATGAACTGTACAACGTCCTCTTCCCTGGCCACGTCCCAGGCCTCCTCTTCGCACCTCCCTGCAGAAATTCCTGCCACGCTAGTCCATAAGCCTTTCTCGTGGAAAGCGCTAACGAGCCTACCACCAGTTGCAGCATCCTTTTTCTCCTACGGACCACATCCCTTCGGGCACCGGCGTCTTGTGAGCTTCCGCCTCCGTGGCCAGCCGATGGAACCTCTCCCACTGCAAACAAGACAAAGCATCTGCAATGTCATTGTCTACGCCTGGGACGTGCTGTGCTCTGAACTGAATGTCATACTTTAAGCAACCCAACAAGAATATTCGCAATAACTTTAAGACCTGCTCATCCCTTGCGGACTGCCTGTTGACCACCTGCACCACTGCTATGTTGTCTACCCTGAAAGTGACCCTTTTGTGCGCTAACCTCCGCGCCCACAGTGTGACCGCAACTACTAGGGGAAACAATTCAAGGAAAGCAAAGCTCCTGCCCCCATTCTTCCAGTGAGGCGGCCACTCTGCCGCACACCATTTTCCCTGCCAGTACACGCTGAACCCGCCTGCTCCGCAGCGTCCGAAAATATCTGAGAGTCCCATTCCCACTCTTCCGGCGCGGCCTTGGGTATCCCATTGAATTCCTCCAAGAACCTGCACCACATTCTTAAGTCTTCTTTTGTCCCTGCCGACAAACGCATGTGGTGGTGTGGTAGTGTGAGGCCTGCCAGTGACCTGCTCAATCTCCTGCAAAATGTCCGTCCCGCTCTCACTACCCGACATGCAAAATTCAAATGCCCCAGTAACACTTGTACCATCCTTACTGCCACTTTCTTTCTGGCCAGCATGTCATCGATCAACAACCTCATGTGCAGTTTTTTATCCTCTGGCAACCTGGCCTCCATGGCCACTGAATCTAGTTCAATCCCCAGAAATGACAACACCTTGCTTGGACCTTGTGTCTTCTCCGGTGCTAAAGGGACACCCAGTGTCCCCATGAGCTTCTGGAAACTGTCCAGCTGCTGCTGGCAGTCTGTCGAACCAGGCCAGCCCACCAAGAAGAATTCATCAAGGTAGTGTGTCACCGTCTCTTTTCCCGTTGTCCAAGAGAAAACCCACTGCAAGAAGGAACTGAACTTCTCAAACAGCGCACATGATATGGAACACCCCATGGGTAAAGCCTTATTCACAGAGATGTTTCCGCCCACTTGAATGCCCAGCAACTGGAAGTCCTCCGGATGTACTGGCAAGAGCCGGAAGGCAGCTTTAATGTCACATTTTGCCATCTCAGCCCCTTTTCCTACCCTTTCAACTAGTGCCCTGGCTACGTCCACCGACGAGTACGACACGGACATCAAGTCATCAGGAATGAAATCGTTTACTGATCCCCCTTGCGGCCATGACAAGTGCTGAATCAGACGATACTGGCCTCTCTCCTTCTTCGGGACCAACCCGACAGGAGAAATAATCAAATCCTTTATCGGGCTAACTGAAAATGGCCCCTCCATACGTCCTTCCCTGACCTCTTTTTGCAATTTCTCCCAAACGACCGATTTGTGAGCCGCCACTGATTTCAGGTTCTCCGCCCATCTTGCCAACCTCGGTCCTTCGTACCCCAATTTAAAGCCCTCTCAGAAACCCGCACTGAGAATTTGTGCCTCCTGTTTACGTGGGTAATGTGCTAGCCAGGTCTCTAAGCAATCCAGCTTAATGGGTGTATGAGCCTTTGTCCATATAACCCTGTACCCCTCGACCCCCCCTGCCTCCCCTCCTGCTGTCCGCTGTTGGCATTGTGATGTTGCAGCCCCTGCCCCCCTGTCTGGCCCTGTCCTGCGTACCCTGGCCCAAAACACTGCACCAGAGGATGCCTTCCAGAGCATTTTGAGCACTCGTGCCGAAATCTACAGTAGTCCTGGGCACAACTGCCTTTGTTATAGTCCCAACAGGCCCCTGGACCTCCCCCTGCGGGCTTCTGGGTGTATCCCCCTCCCCCCCCCGGGTGGGACGGCTTTGAAAGGGGCGATATACTAACGGCAACCCATTGGCCGTGTACGTTGTTCTTCCAAATTTTACTGCCCCCATCGTCTGCTGATAGAGATCCGAGTCAATGTCCCCACAATTTGCGTCGGGGTCCCAGGCTAGTCTGGCATGGAACTCCTCATCATAGTGTGACCATGCGTACCCCCGTACGTCAGATGTGCCCTCCTAACTACATCCATGTATTTAAACAATGCCACCGACCTGTCTGGGTATTTCTCGCAGTACACACTTGCGAAAATTAAAACGGCTGCCGTCCAGTTCTCTATTGTCATGGGTTCCGTCGGTCGTCGGGATAACTCTAGCTCCTCCTCTTTCGATCCCTCCTTGGATCGCAATTCCCTATGCAGCAGCTTCAATACGTCTACATACTCGCCCTTCCATATTTTTAGGTCTCGCCTACGCAGCGCGCATGCGCTGCATAGGCAAAAAGACCTTTTGCAATTGATTCGGCTTTTCAGCCAAAAACGTGCACGTGTTCCATTGCCTTCAATGGCAACGCGTGCACGTTTGGCGATTCACTTGCGGGAGCGAGCAGCTGGCGCCATATGGTAGCAATTATCGCTCCTGGCGCCACTCGCTCCCGCAAGTGAAACGCTTTCACTTTTGCCGACTGTTTTTGTTTTTAACTTGAGGCGCGCACGCTTGTTTCTTCCGATGTCGATGGTGGTAATGCAGCCACTGCACAAATAGCAACCCTGCGCCTTCTAGGATTAGAAACCTGACCTAATTTCCCATGCTGCCTCTGCGTCACACTCCCTTCACCTCATCTCACCTCATCTGCTCCTGCAGAAGCCACCAGCTAACACCCACTCTGGAGTGTGAAAGAGATGCTAATCAGACACGGGGGCTTCCTGGAGACAAGCAGGGGCAGGAGGCTCGAGACCTGCGCCCGCGGAACAAAGAATCATAGCCGAGGAGAAAAGATCCCACGCTGCTTAGAAAAGCCATATAAAGAGTCCTCGCTCCTCCAACCGCGCCATAATAGTAAAGTATAGGAACTCGGCGGAAAAAGAAATGTTCAAATGGCGACAGAAGTCAGGGCAGTTAAGGTGAATCAGAGCTTTATGAAGGCACAGTTCAATGCGATGGCGGGAGTCACAGAATATTCATGCCAATGTGCCATGCGAACCTTGCCTTATGTGTCACCCATCAATGGCGTATGTTGTTTACAGTGCAAGCTCAAAACAACACGTCAGTCGAAGCTCCCGAGTAATGGGGCGCCACTGTCCTCTTTCGTGCTGCAGGTTAGTTCCATGCCTCTGTCTTCTTGTTTATGCATCACTTGCTACGGCAAATTTGCAGTTTTTCGTGCTCACGTTTATAACACGCTTTATTCTCTCAGCCATTGATGGTTAATCGACTGAACAGGCTCTGTCGGGATACGATCTCTTGACTTTCCTGTTCACATATAGGTCCCAACCGTCAGATTATAATTCAATTTGTATATTATTTTATTGTAATCCATGTACTCCTGCTCTCTGGACTATGTGACAGTTCAGGACCAAATTAAGAAAAAAACAATTATGCATAAAAATAACTGCACATTCTGTGGAAGTATTCATTCACTTTTTTGTCGTTTTAAAACACATTACTACTGTCTGGACAAGCGATTAACCTCATTAGTACCCGTTTAGTGTCCGAATAGAGCAGTCAGCAACTTAAATGTGACCAGTTACCCTTTCCAAAGGGACAGCCGCTGCAGGACACAACGCGTGGATCGTTTTTCTTTTTTAAATCATTTTTGAAACGCTTGAGCTGGAAACAAATGTTTCTAGTAGTACTCTTCAAATTATGCTGCAGGTGTGGATTTTGTG
This sequence comes from Calotriton arnoldi, assembly GCA_963921515.1. Lineage (NCBI taxonomy): Eukaryota > Metazoa > Chordata > Amphibia > Caudata > Salamandridae > Calotriton > Calotriton arnoldi. The sequence continues at coordinate 679,845 of CAWUFW010004842.1, forward strand.
GTAAATGCTGTGTATTCATAATCAGGCAGAAACCGCACAGGCGACAGAATCTCAGAATTAGACTGACCCTGCCTAGGTCTCCAAGCTAAATTTGATATTAGTTTTCGTCGTTATTTCATATCAACTTAATGGAACTCATATGCTAAGAAATAGCCATATTTTAGTTCAATGGCTTTTGTAACGGTCAGACACCCCTGCCAACTTGGTCTGTGCTTTGCAAAAATCATTATTTAGATAAATCTTAGCAGCTTCCTTTAAAGCAGGAAGGAACCTTTGCCCGTGAGAAGGGTGTGCTTCCGGGGCTGTGGCAAAATGCAAGGTGGGGATTTTGATTTAGAGGTGGCTACGGGGAGGGATATGAGCGGGATAAGGAAGGGGCGCTTATTGGTGGAGCAGGACTACAGGGGCTTCCGGTTGGCTATAAAGGGAGGTAAGTGATCATCGAACATTTTGCTTTCTTCCCCTTTAGTCTCTTCATCGGTTATTTTAAACACCCCTTCAATGCACATGTAGATGTGGGTTTGAACATTTTCACCAGGAGCAATGTGGTAAAAGTGGGTGTTTATCCGTGACAATTTGAGCACCCTTTCCTTTTGCTTGTGCCTTGATTCTGAGATGAAAATGCATGGCTGTGGGATGGGAAATTTATTGCGATAATGATCCTGGCTATTTTTAGGTCTCGGCCTGCACCAGCGCTTGCGCTGGTCTGGCCGAGAGTTTTAGTAAGCGGGTTTTGGAAGTGCAAACCCACTGGCTTTCGGCTGGCGACCAGCTTGCGTTCACGATGGGCATGCGCGCGCGCAGCTGCCATCTGGGTTTCCTATCTCTTCCTCATTTCCTCGTCATGGCTCATTAACTCTCTGGACTCTGATGTTTCAATCGCAGCAGCAGCTCACATTACCAACTGACGGCCCTGGACTACAGTCACATGAAAAACAACAGCGATTAGCATTGAAATGCAAGCTTTTTTTTGTCTAGTTAGAAATATTGCTTCGGTGGGTTGATTTCACCTTATATCGCTATTTGTTTTATATTGGGAGTCACAGCCTAATTACCAGTATTTTTGTCTCACTCTGTTTTTTAAAAATATTTATTCGCGCAAAGCACAAAGCTATATTTAAGGTTACTTTTTCCGCGTCACTTCTTCACTCTATTTAAACTCCACACCCCCACTCTTATTGTCTCTCTCCTTCTCTCTCTCTCCCCTCTCTAATTCTCCCTCTACTTAATTAACTCTCCCTCTCTATCTTTTTAGCCTTTCATTCTCTCTCACCCGTTTATCTGTTTCTCTTTCAAACTCCTTCATTCACTCTCTCTCCCCTTCTTTCTCTCTCTCTATCCCGCTCCACTCTTTATTCTATGTACACCCTTTCTCTCTCTTTCTCTCTCACCACCCTCTCTAATTGGGCATTATATCTTCACTCTATCTCTCACTCGGCAACACCACAGCATCACTCAGCATCACCACAGCATCACTCAGCATCACCACAGCATCACTCAGCGCAACCACAGCATCAATCAGAGCTAGCACAGCATCAATCAGAGCCAGCACAGCATCACTCCGCACCAACACATCTCTCAACGCCATCACAGCATCACTCAACGCCATCACAGCATCACTCAACGCCATCACAGCATCACTCAACGCCATCACAGCATCACTCAGTGCAACCACAGCATCACTCAGTGCAACCACAGCATTACTCAGCACAACCACAGCATCACTTAGCGCAACAACAGCATCACTCAGCGCGACCACAGCATTACTCAGCAGCACCACAACATCACTCTGCGCCACCACAGCATCACTCAGCACCACCATAGCTTCACACAGCGACACCACATCATCACTCACGGGCCAACACTGCATCACTCAGCACAACCACAGGATGACTCAGCACCACCACAGGATGACTCAGCACCACCACAGCATCGCTCAGCACCACCACAGCATCACTCAGCGCCACCACAGCTTCACTCAGCGCCACCACAGCATTGCTCAGCACCACCACAGCATCATTCAGCACCACCACAGCATCACTCAGGGCCACCACAACATCACTCAGGGCCACCACAGCATCACTCAGGGCTACCACAGCATCACTCAGCACCACCACAATATCACTCAGCGCCAAGACAATATCACTCAGCACCACCACAGCATCACTCAGCGCCAAGACAATATCACTCAGCACCACCACAGCATCACTCAGCACCACAGCAGTATCACTCAGCAAGACCTGAGTATCATTCAGCATCACCTCAGCATCGTCTCCGCAACAGTCACCACCACCACCACTATCACCTCAGCATCACTCAGCACCACCTCAGCCTGCTCTCGGAATCTGGCATCTGTTGATTCTCCCCTAGCGTCTGGCCGCTGCTAGTGTTATAATACAGGTACTAGTTCCCAACCTTCACCCTCCGATTGTTAATGCCCCCTCAAAAAAAAACTTTAACAAACAACCATTACAATAGGCAGAAACAAGTTGCCAGCATTGCAAGAACAAAAGAAAACTGAGGACATTTTTTATTGTAAATACTTTTTAAATATGGTTGTTCAGTTTTACATAATGCCTTCTTGGTCATATATAAAGTAACAAAAATGCTTCTGACACTTTTTTATTATAACTTTTCAGCATGCTGCACAGCAGCCACACTTCTCTACAGCACAGCTTGAAGACATTGGCAAAGTCAATAGCTCTGGCTAAACACTTATAAGGCCCCAAAGGCGAGACCTATTGGCTATGCCAATGCTTGTTTCTTTTGTGGCTAACATGAGGTGTGCCCCCAACGGTTTCGTCACCCCCATGTACGGCAGTTTTGGCAATCTGACTTCCTTACTCTCTTTGCCCTCCGTCCCCTGACCAAACCCCCGTCGCTTTTGTCGTCCACTGAACCCTTAGTCGCTTCAGAGTCCCCCTGTGCCTTCTCGTCCGTCGTCATTCCTGACTTACCCTTCTCTGCCTCCTTTTCCGTCTTCTGCCCCTCTGTACCCACCCCCGTGTCTCTAACGTATCTTCCCTTGCACAATTTTAGCCCACTTTCCCCCTCATCCCCTCTGGCATCCGTCCCCGTGGAAAGCCTCCGCTTTGGGCTATCCGCACTACCCCGCCCCCCTTTCTTACCTGGCGTCAAGGTCGGTGTCCTCACCGGATCCAACCGCCTAAACAGTGTCGCAGCGGGTTGAGTCATCTGAGGCGTATCCGTGTACTCCGCATCCGGTCCCGCCTCCTGTAACATACTAGGCACAAAATTACTTGTCCTCCCCCTTTCTTCATCCACTATCTCCCCCTCTTCTAGACTATCCTCCTCATAATCTAATGGGATGTCCTCCCACTCCCTCTCCTCTTCTAATCTTGTTACCCACGTGTGCCCCACCTCTTGCAACAATCCGTCTATCGTAGCCTCTGCTTTCCGTTTTTGCCCATACACTGTCACCGCCACCCTGGAGGGTCCCTCTGCTCCTCCAGGCTGTTGCCCAGACGTGACCATTTCACTGTGTACCACCGTTTCTGCTACCAGCTTGTTTTCCATGCTGCCCACCGCAGTGTTCCCTTTTGGTCCACCCACTGTCACCGCTGGGCTGTCGCCCCGCCGTGACCCTGTCAGACCTCCGATCGTCTTTGCCACCATGGTCCCTCGACGTGCTCCAGCTGGCCACCCTGGACCCTGCCTTCACTTCTTCCCGGAAGCGAGGAGCCGCATGCGACTCACCCGCAATGTACGCGCCCCGCGCTCGCTGCTCCTGTAAAGAAAATGGAAGGTCTGGCTTGCCGAGGTTAGAGTCCCTGTCTGTCCTTACCTGTCCCTGCTCCGGGCACCACTGCCAATACCCCCCCATACTGGAGTCCCCAAAGGGTGCCTGCAAAACCCTCCCACGTCCCCCCACATCCCCACCACACCGACCCCCCTGCCTGGCCCCGCCAAGTGACCCCCCTTTTTGCCAGGCCCACCCCCCGTAGACCCGGTCGGCTGGGATTTCTCCCCCCTCCTCCCAGTCTCCACCTCTTCCCCCTCGCTCCACTCCAACAGGGACACTGGCCTTCTCCCCCCCCAGACTGGACCCTGTGGCCTTCCTCCCTCCCCCCCAGGCACCCCTCCGCCCCCCCGGGGGCCCTTGCACCCACCCCCCTCCACCGACCACTTGTCCCTCACCCCCCAGGGGGCCCTGTCTAACCACCCTCTAATGTCCAGTGCCACCACAGCGGCCTCCCTGGACCCCCCTCCTCCCCTTCCTCGACACACTCAGCCGCCTGTGGCACCCCAGCCTCCCCCTCCCTGGTAGCCACCTGCTTGCCCTTAGCCCTGGTCCTCCCCCGCCCCCCTTCTGTAGGCCCAGGCGCTGCCTTGGTGACCCTCCCTCCCTCTCAAAACTCTCCTGGCCCCCCACCAATTTGGCACCTCCCACTGGCCTGAGCCCCCCATGCCCACAGCGAGCATCTTGTACACTTGTGGCACCCGCGGCGAAAAACGCTGCGTGGCCCTCATGGCGCTTGTCCTCGCGCACTGCCCCACCCTTCCCTTCCACAATTGTCAGTGGGGGGCGCCTCGTGGAGCTCCGCCCACGTTTTTCCCGCTTTGCAGGGGCCGCCTTGGCTCTGCGGCCCCCACCACGTACCTCAGCACTTTTCCGCTTTGCGCCGCCTTGCGGCAGTGAACACGCCAAAATCGCGGTGGCCTCGCCCCCCGCCGCGGGGCAGCTGAGCTGTGGTCTCCCTCGGGCTTCGGATGAGGTCCATGCGGCCGGCTTCCACCAGGAGCCGCATGGCCTTCTGGACGCGCGCATCGTTGCGTGCCATTGCCATGTAATGCAGGCAAAATCCTCTTTCCGGACTAAAATCCCCTTAACTGAAAACTTTCCCTAACTGGCGGTACCGATCGGCAGCCGTGTCACCTTCCAAAATGGTGACACCGCTCCCGAAAATGGCCCCATAAATACCCCCCGCCCTGAAGCCCAAGTACAGCCCAATGCGAGCCCAATTGGGCTCTGACCGCACCACCCGGCCCAAAAAACCCCGGGGGTCCGAGCCTCCCTGCCGGTCGGCCGCCCCCCCAAAGCCCCATTGTCACTGAACGATTAAAGAGAGGGCTTGGTGATGGGGGCAAGAATGAAAATTTGATGGATTGCACGTGAAAGGGCCGGGGCCAAACATTCTGGACCTACTCTAGAATCACCATCCGATGGTTCTTTTTAGCAGCATGTAAGCGTAGAGGGGAGAAAGTCGTCATTATTGCCAATCAATTCAACAGGAATTTCTCTGGACACATAGTAACCACAGACAATTGCGTAATGTTAGTTTATTACAAAGCCAAGAATAACTGGACATAAAGACACCTCAGGAAGAGTGTGTAAAAATACATTGGAATCAGCATAAAGCCAAACCTATATATACAGTGTAAGCAATGTAACATAAACAAAATGATTATTTCAAGGAGCAAAATACAGAGGATCAAAGAGCATGAGTCCAAGTTTCCCTGCATCGAGGGTTGATGAGTAAAACGCATTAATCTACCCCTACACAAGCACTAAAGTGACATCCCTACTTAAGCATCTTCAGGGAAAGGAAATAAAGGTGCCAGCATGTGGTGTCTTCCTAAGAAGTCTCTCCTCAATTAATGGGTCAGATATCATAAAGCTATTGAGACAGACCTAGTTCTAAGGTGCTCTCTCTCTTAAGGCAGAATAAGAAGTGGGGCTTTCCCTTCTACCAACGGCGCAATATTGAAGAAAACTTTCCCAAGATCCCTTGCAGGTCACGCCATCCGCTCTGGGTACCATACTAAAGGTAGCTTTCTACAGGACAATGGTGTTCTTCTTCTCAGCACATTTGTCCTTCGTTTCCAAGCCTTCTCCTGTGCGAAGGACAATGGCCTTCCTTAATCGATTCAGACAGTACGATGTAACATTTTCCTCTCCTTGCCTGACTAGTAAAACAAAGACGTTATTCTAACTAACAAGAGCTTTTCTTCCACCTGCAACACAAAACGTGAGAAAGAACAAATTACACAGCACACATAAATTCAAGCTGTTAATTCTTGAGCTAGAGCTTCCAGGGAAAATGCATTTCAGGCCTACAAGTTTCAGCTAACATAAAAAAATTGCATGTGAGCTTTACGAATTTACATAGAAAAATAAGGTTAGTTCAGTTCATATTTCTACCTACATGTAAACGAAAATTAATAAACACAATTAATAATTGAATGATGATCAATTGCACAACACAAATTCTTCACGTTAATATTTTCTGCTAGTTACATTCACTTTCTACGTTAATTCTCCAGGTTACCAATCAATGGCCTAACACATCACGTTTCATGTTATTACACTTCGAAATATTACCACTTCACGTTAATACGACAAAAGATTATATGCAGGTGCGCTCTACAAGTGTGATTATAATGCACCCCTACAAATAGACTTCGATTTCCACTACATCATGCGGTTTTCCCTCTCTGCCTTTCTCAGCCCTTCAACCCTGCAAGTCTCAACCTTTATAAATATTGTTAGAGCATGGGGCCACATTGGCTTATGCAAAGAAGCTGATCTGTGCAGACCTCCATGTGTCTCCCTCACCCACGGACATTCTTCTCGCACTCCTTGTGGCCTTAGCTCATTGTGTGCATCTCTGAGGCCATGAAATATATATGCAACATGGTTCAACAATTTAGTGACCTTTAACAGCTTGGACTGGAAGTGTTCTACTGGGCACACATTGTTGTGCTTGGAACCAATGGCATCGCTTGGCCCAAAAACGTGTTTGTGTGATTCTGGTCAAATTACTTTATCTCTATGACTCAAATTTTAAGTATGTGGTATTAGGGCTAGACTGCCCACTTTGTAGACTAGCTGGGAAACCAAGGTTCGAGCCTCGGGGTCGACTCCACATCCTGTGATTCTGGGCAAATCACTTAATCTCCTGTGCCTACCAAAAAAATGAATGTGTCCTTGTGTAACGTAACTGGTGCTCATGTAAAGCGCTCCAATACCTTCGCTGCAAAAAAACAAATACCAGCTCTGAGGACCCCATGACACGTTCTCGCTTCCCATGATGACACACAGCTTTCTATAATCTGACTTTAGTATTACACACTCCCCATGACGGTCTTTAAACGCCAACTTGGGATCGAGATGCTCCTGCTATTATAAAAATTTCTATTTAAAGCGTCTAGCTGCTCATTACGCAAATTTGCAGCAATACAGACTTAAAAGACCGCCGCACCTCCTTCCTTCCGGTCGTCTGGATGTGTCTCGTGATCACGTGACTGTACCCTTGGCTAGATTCCAGTGAGCTTCGCGCATGAACAAACGAACGACGAGGTCAGGGACAAGAGAGTGCGGATGGAGCCGCAGGGAAGGCGGCACGTTGCACGGGCCTCTTGTATCATCGCGTAAATTATAAATGAAACCTGATGGGGAGAAGTAGGTAGAAATGTGTTCATTGATAGCGGCACATCGGAGGGATGAAACCAATTAACCAAGAGAACTGAAAAAGCTTTCACTTGTCGTTAAACCAAGACATATTGAATGGCACGGCCCTAGAGCTGTCAGAGGTGAACTTGAGGCGCTGAGAAACCAGCGGTCCCCAGGGGCCACGGCCACACGTGCTAGGCCACTTACGGAGCGGGCCAATAAATATTCCAAAGAGGCTCGGTAAATTGTTAATGTCGAAATAGATTAAAGTAAAGCTGCATTTTATCGACCCCCTGGCCCCCAGCACTCGCCTAATATTATGTTGATATTCTTTCGCCTCTTCCATCTCCAAGTTGCCAATTGTTATTTGTTTTTAAGCGCCCTCTCTCCACTTCTTTCTTCATCATAACAACCACAAGGGATACACCACACTTTATATTGCTCGCATTACATATAGAATGCTCTCTGTTAGCTTGAACAACACATTGTTTACACACTACTGGGTAGTGCTCCGTCATCAACCTCAGAATAATTTATGCTTCCATTCAAACCTATAAATATGCAGCTGGAACTCAAAGTTCTGCTGAAGGTGCTCAACCTACTGCGCTACCTACCGAACCATCACCAAGAACAAGCGTTCTTCCATCCCCTCTCCTCTGGCAATCTGTTCCTCCCTCTTATACATTGTGTGCCACTTTGCATCCTGCTTAGAAGATGGGGGGCCTGCCTCTTTATCTCACACACAGACACACACACACATAAACTAAGGCCCTGATTTACTATTATGAAGCACAGGCTGTGGCACAGCGTAATGCGAAGTAAAGTAGTGCAAACAGCAGCACTAACCAGCCTTACTAACCAGCCTTACTAATCAAAATATGTTTTGTGCTGAAAAACTGTTGTGATGAAAGAAGGTTGGGAAATCTGGGCCTAAGTCTCTGTGTTAAACAGAGCTCTTTCAATAGAAATAAAGAAGCCTATGTACACACTAGCCCAGACTACCTATTTGTTAGTGAGAGTTGCTGGTATGTTATGTTATGTTACTGGGCACTTATAAAGCGTGCGCCTACTCCACAGAGTGTCCCGGTGCTAAAATACCACGAGACCGGCAGTGTGCAACAAGGCAGGTAGACCTCATTCTAATATTGGAAAAGCCAGGTCTTTAGTTTTCTCCTAAAGACCAGGAGATCCTGCACCTGTCTTAGGGAGGGTGGCAGACTGTTCCATAGCTGAGAAGCCTCCACTTGAAAGGAACGCCCACCCATACGCGAGCGGGCAAACTTTGGGATGGTCGACAGCCGCTTTGTGGAGGACCTCAAGGTCCTAAGTGGGGCATAATGCTGAATCCTGTTCCTAATGTAAGGAGCCCCTGTGTTGTGAAGTGCCTTGAAAGCCAAAACCAAGGCTTTAAAGTGGATCCGCTTCCGCACCAGTGCTGGTACTCTCCCATTAAAGGTATGCACAAGTGCTAAAAGGTGTGAAGGTACTATCGTTTTCAAATTAAAGAAGTGCTGGTACTCAGCACTTGCCCATTTAAAGCACTGGTTAAACAGAAATTAGCACTACGTTGATGGCCTTTTATCCATAAGATCAGTGATCTCGTTGTCAATCTGTTTTAGCAGAGATAGCGCCAAGACACATCCGGGTATTCGTGCGCACTTGAAGTAATTATAACATATGTACTTGAGGGCGCTCGACCTCCACCAGTAATGACTCCATTGTGGTGAGGGGGGGGCTTGTTTATCGGTGGGGGAATGAGACCTATGTATACTGAATACTAATGAGAGACATACTCGTTGGCTAACTTGGGTGGGAATGACAAACTTGAGCGATTGTCGACCGCTTTATTTATAACCTCCAGGCCGGAAGGCTGAGGTGTGATACATTGTATGTTAGTGGCCAGATGGCTCACTACATCCCTCATAACCTTTAATAAAGAGATAATAACGAAAACAAAAAAACAATTCACCATGCGTTCATCTTTGGTCCTTGTGATCGTCCCATATCTTACTGAACACTGCCTTTACTTATCTGCACATGTTTTGACAAACATAGTCTCTGAGTTTCTGACTCGGTTGGGGGTTATCTCTCAGCAGATAAGGGTGGCCACACTGAGTTGTCCTCTCACTCCTCCTCTCGGTACCGCTCGCTTCCACCCCCTGTTCCCTCTCTCCTTCATTTTCTGGAATCTTGATCTCCCTCTCTTCACTTGTCAATGGGGGTCTTTCCGCTTCCTCATTTTCTGTCAGGGGCTCCAACGATGAGGTCTCCCGCAATTCACTCTCACTCACCTCCCCTGGCGACAAGACTTTCTTGAACCACGACACATTCCTTGACAGTTGTCGATCTCCCCTCCGGGCTGTGACCATGGTTCCTTTCACGCCGACGACCACCCAGGTTTCTCTCTCAAATGGTATCCTGAACTTGGAGCCGGGATATCTGTTTCTTACTGTCATGTGGTTTGTGGCCTCATGGTCTGCATTGCTAAGTTAGCTTAGGCCTGGCTGCCATGATGCCTTTTTGCGCCCGTTACTTTGTGACTTTGTTTTTCCAGCCTCTGCTTGTGCCCGGCTATATTAGAACTGTCTGCCTTTCTGCCTTTCACCTTTTCTCCTGTTCCCTGTGGGTTTCGTCTGCACAACATGTACAAGGTCGAAAAACAATGTCCCTTGTTCTTGCTGATCTGGTCAGCCCCTCGCACTTAGACATAACACTGAATGCAGCTGCACTGGAGAAATTTGTGTGCTTTTAATATTGTGATTTCAATGTTGGAGACACTTGGAGAAAAACCTTTCCAGAGAGAAGAGCTGTGCTTGTCTGATGATGTAAACCTTACATCTAGATATTGAGGTATGAGGGTCTGCCCGACAAAGCCCACAGGTCTTCTATTTTTATAATAAACTAGCTAATAGCACGGGGAGGGTGGTATGGTCATTTAGCCCTATATCCACTGCTTTATGAAATGCTTTCCCCATTTGTATTCTATGGAATTGTAACTATGCTTATTATTTTATCCTTATGCATTATGCTGATAGTACTGGCACGCGTACTGTATCTTAGAGCACGATAGTTGAAATAAACATTTTAAACTATACTGTGTCTCTTATTACGCACGTTGTGGACAGGTATGAGTGAGGGATGAAAGGGTGTTCTTGCTCCCGCGAGTCCTGAGAGAGAGACCGTGTTCTGGGTTGTCTAATCATTGGTAGCTGCGCTGCTAATGAGACGCTAAAGCTAGTCGGATTGGGATTGTGGGTACTAAGGTGCATGGTTAGTTCACCACTATACTCCGAGGTCCTATTATCCTGTGCATAGCTCTGTATATGTGCAGAATCCCTACAACATGGCGCCACCAAAGTAGTGGGCTGCTTATCTGCGAGACGCTTGAGTAGTACTTGTGCTTGTCCACAACACCCTTCGCAGACGCTTCCGGAAGCGTGTGTGAGGGTGATACCTCCTATATTGACGTTTTTATAGGTTCTTTCAAGCTTGCAGTTCTTAAAAGGTGTTTAAGTAAACCCTATATTGTGCTGCCTCAAATTAGGTTGTCGATCATTCCTGGTCTTAATGGCTGTGAATGTAAATATACCGGCACATAGCCGTGCTGCGCTCCGGGCTCATTTATTGGCTTATGGAGTGCCAGACGCAGGTGTCTCACTCATCTTTGTGGTGCAGGCTGACCCGGCTCACCACTTTGAGGTGTTTTACTCTTGGGTCACTTTTCCGGCAGTGGACGGAGCAGACGATTTGTTCCATGAGTACGCTCTCACTGCCTTACCCGTTGCTTGTCGGCCTTATCAGGCTCTTGAAGTACCACTTACGGCATGGCAACACCGTATTTGGTTTAATGGCGCCCTCCCATATCCGGTCACCCCGGTTCGTTTAGGCCCCCTATCAATAGACGGGGCCACTTGGCCAGTTTTGGCCGGGTATACCCCACATCCGCGTTATTTGACGCTTGCGGTTGCTGAACTGCGTGAATTGCATACGTCTTTGATACGTGTGCATAGAGCTTTAGTACAGTATGTTACAGGCAACGTTCAGGGAGCCCCTCCTGGAGTTGCGGTGCATCCAGCTGGACCGGGCGGTGTAACCATAAGTCCCGTCATGGTTAATTCGGTGATGGGCAAGCGCCCACAAAATAAGGATGATTTGCCTTATTGACTTGCAGAAAAATTTGACCTGCTGGAGGCAGTTTTTCCAAATACTTCTCCTGTGGAAAAACACAGGATTTTGACGATTAGTTTGCTGAAAGACTTAGTTCCCGAGTTGACAGAATGCAACAACTGGGGCAAGGTATTCGCAGCAGTGTATGCAAAGTGTTTCGGCACTCCTTCCATGACAGTTCTCCCCTCTGTAATTAAACGTGTGCAGGATGAGCATGGCCCTGAGGCGGCTGTGGAATTGGGGATGAGACTGGTGGGAGTGTTCGATGTAGTAGCTGATTTGATCCTTGCGAACGTCAAGGGCGATGCAGTTAACTTTCAAGTAGCTAATGCTTTGGCTTTAGTCCCAGAACGAACAGGCCACGCGAATTACCGAAAATTATTGCACAAGCCTATAAAACCATTGGCTGCAATAGTCTGGGGGTTAAGCCTTTTGCTAAAACGCAAACTCAATCGCAGCCACAACCAAAAACTCAGTCTGAGAAAGATGAGAGACCATTTTTTACTAAAAAGAACTGGAGGTTGAAAAAACAGGGCAAGCAACAGAAAAAACCAGGGTCGCGAGGCGCATCCCCGGTTTCCGTATCTTCTGAACGCACTTATGATTTGCGCGACAGAGCGAGAATTAAATCTCCAGAGAGATTTCAAGTCCCTGATTCGCGTTCTCCTCGTTCTTCACAGGCACCATCGGCCTCCCAGACTGGTGGAGGAGAACGCCAGGATAGAGGCAGGGGTCGTGAGGCTCCACAGCGACGAGACCTGCCTCGACCACAGGTCCGAGGGAAACCCGAAGAATTTCCACGTTCTCGCCCACAGTTTCAGAAGAAGAAAGTTGCAGCTGTAACAGCGAGGTATGCCACAGACGGTGAGAATGAGACTCCTGAATTGGACGTGGGCAGTGACGCTCCTAGACAGCGCCGCGGAAGTTACCATAGTGCGGGAGGCACTACGTCCTCATGTGGAGGCGACAGCAACTGACACATTCATTACTGTCGAGATAGCTGACACCCGAGTGGCACCCCCTGACAGACTATATAATATTGTCATTCAAATTGAAGGTAACATTGAGCGTGTTATAAAAGGGATTTTTTGGGAGAATCTGACCTCTTCTTACGACATTTTGTTGGCAGAGGCCGATTGGCCGCCCCCATTCGTACTTGCTGCGCATAGAGGGGAGGAGGTAATCCTTCCGAGCTTTTCTCGTCATGTCCCCAAGGACAAAGCGGAGGCTCTCGCAGCTGAGTGGGCTGGGGCCCTGGCTCCGGCGTTATACCGCAACCACGAGGGCTGGGATGAAGACTTTCCCCCCCATGATATTCCTTTGCGTTCGCTGCCACAGCCACAACCCCAATATCCCATCAAGCGGTAAGCTAAAGGTCCCGTTTCCGACATTCTGACACAGTTAGAATATCAAGGAGTAATTGAAACATGCGTATCACCCATGAATAATCCCCTGTTCGCGGTTTCTAATCCCGATGGATCGTACCGCCTAGTTTTGGATTACCGACATTTGAACTCTCATTGTCGGACCTTTGCGGTGCAAAATACCCACAGTTCTGCGCTTGTAGACAGTCTTGTTCGTAAAAAATACAAAACGACACTTGACCTATCCAATGGATTTTACACGCACAACTTGTCCCCGGAGTGCAGCCAATGGAGCGCTTTCACTTCCGGTGGTAAACAATTCAAATTCCGGCGTTTACCCATGGGCTACAAATAGCCCGGGTGTATTCGCCACCCGTGTTGTCTCCTTGTTGGACAGCATAGACCCAGATGCGTGTTCGTACGTCGACGAAATCTATCTGACAGACGACGAATTATGGCCGCATCTTTCCCGAGTGGACCGCATTATTCTTGAATTTGCGGTTTTAGGATACAAATTTAATTTTGCCAAATCTCACATTGCTGAATTTACCGTTTTGTTTTTGGGCTATGAGCTCAACAATGAAGGTAAGGGCTTAGCACCCCATTTCTTGGAGAAGTGCGCACTTTTGTGCCCTCCAACCACTCTGAAGAAGCTTCAGTCTTTACTGGGTTTTCTGAACTTCGGGCGTACTTATATTCCCGAATATGCCCAGCGTATCAAGCCTCTTTATGCCTTGATACAACCTAACTTTTCGAAGTCATGCTGGCTTCCCGAGCATTCCTCTATACTGCAGTCTTTGCAGTCAGATTTACTTGAATCTAAATTCTTGTTGACTCGTGACAACCACACAAACCTGGTGATTAGAATCGTTCCAGGGGCAGTGGGTTTCACTTACTTAACCTTTAACGAAGGTGACACAGTACCGATTGCATACAAGTCACATCTTTACACTTCCGCAGAAATGCGCTTTTCCTCTGTGGAGAAAGTTTTGACCGCAGTGCAAATGGTGATTCCAAAAGAACGCGCACTGGCACAGGGAAAACGCATTTTGGTGGTAACACCCTATCCTGCCCTTGAGGCGGTGACGAAGGCAAGTGTACCGAACTCAAAGGCTTTGCACCCCCATTGGATACAATGGGCTACATCTCTGACGTCCCCGGATGTCACTTTTATCTTTGATTCCTCTCTCCAGACACAGGAGTTCTTACAGTATGAATTTGTTCATCCTCCTCCTCTGTCTTTGCTACCGCTTGAGGAGTACGAATGTATTATCTATACCGATGGTTCGGCACAACCGGCCACGGGTTCCAAGCATGCTTATTCCGCGGCATGTGCTATTGTTGCAGGTACCATGGTGAACGGTAAGTTCAAATCGACTGTCGTGCACACACAGGCACTGGGAGACAGTACTGCACAATTGGCCGAGCTGCGTGCTTTGGTGCTCGCGCTTGAGTTTGCTAATCCAGACGTGACAACCCTCATTGTATGCGATTCTTACTACTGTGTTCAATCTTTCAATGACAATCTATTCTTGTGGTCGCAAAACGACGATAGAGGTGCAAAAGGCAGCATAATTAAGCATAAAATGCTTTGGGTTCGAGTGGCAGATTTGAAACAATGTCTGCCTCTCACACAGGTGATTCACACTCTTGGCCACCAGCGTGTGGGCGCACACGCTGTCGGTAACGGTTTGGCAGATGAAGCTGCCAAATCAGCAGTAGCCACGTGCTCAGTAGCTGCAGTTACAAGATCCATGACTAAAATAGATAATGATATTTTGGCAGCTATTGCTGCGACAAAGGAAGGTGCTAATTACCCACGGGGTTTCCCTTCCAAGTACTCTTATCAATTAGGTCCCGATCAGGTTCCTTACGTAAACATTCCAAACGTTGGTGATCGGCTGATTCCCAACGCGGACCGCAGACTTTCCTTGATAACGGCCGCACACGAAGGCATGGCTTCGGCCCATGCTGGCGTGTCTGCGACGGTTTCCATCTTGCAACAGCGTTACTGGTGGCGTGGTTTATATAAACAGACCCGTACTTATGTGCTTTCTTGTGACGTTTGGCAGCAAATTAAGCCTTCAACGGTTACACGACCACCACAAACACCGCTCTGCATTTCTAACAGACCTTTTGGGTGTGTTTACCTGGATCACTGCGGTCCATTTTCTTCTGACACTGCATATAAGTACATCTTGGTTGCAGTGGATTCGTGCACACGTTTCATCTGGGTTTGGCCACAACGGAGTGCTGACGCTCGAAATGTCATAAGGGATTTGCGTGTCTTTGTGGGAATTTTTGCCTGTGGCACCTTCCATTCTGACCAAGGTCCAGCGTTCGCCTCTAAGGCATACAAGGACGCGATGGGGTCACTGGGGGTGCGGGTGAAATTTTCGTCTCCATATCGGCCTGAGGGCAATTCGATTGTTGAACGAATGAACCGTGACTTAAAGCAATCCTTGACAGCTAGAGTCTTAGGTACTGGCAGGAACTGGCTGGCCCACTTGTATACCGTACAACGTGCACTTAATAATCTCCCTTGAAGACCTTTGGGTGGGCGGACCCCATACGAAATGCTCTTTGGCATACGAATGTTTGTGCCCGACCTTGATGGTCTAGACATTGCGGCACAATCCGCAATCTTTGATGTAGATAACCATTCTACTAAGTTACAGGACTTACAAGAAGCCCGAGACAAACTTGCAATCGAACATTTACCTTCAGCCACAGACGCTGCGCTGCAGATTCCGGTTGCCGGCTGGCTTCCGAAGGTTGGGGATCTGGTTCGAGAGAAGGTGGAGAACAAAAAAAAATTTGGCCCATCTTATCGTGCACCGGTTCCAGTCCTTGGCTTGAAGGGTACTCGTACAGTCATCTTACCACCGCTTCCTGGTCGCAAGGACAACAGATACATCTCAGTGGACAATGTCAAGCTACAACATCTGGCCGATCCTGAATAGTGTAACACCAGCGGTCTCTTGTCCAGTCATTTCCCGGACAAATGTTTGTGGCCCTCCAGCCCACACGGTCACTGATGTTGCTATCGAGATGGTAGATTTGCCTGATCGCTTACTCGACTACCCGGATTCCCCCTGCAACGAGGAGACTGAGTATACCTACCCTGCCACCGAGTCGGTGGCTCACGTACTAACAACGCCACTGAGCCCAACACGTTATTCCTTTGACTCGGATTCCACCTCAGCACTTATCCCGTCCAGATTCAGTATTTTTGTATCCTGGTTCAGGGACAATTTTTTGATCCCACCATGGACATACATCTGGTTGGTACTATTCCTGATTTTTCTGTTCATGTCCATTGGCTTTGTGACAGTTTTTTTCCTACTCATCAATGGTCACTATTTACCAGAACGCTCTGCAGTGAACTGTGTCGCTGGAACTTTGGCTCCGCATTCTTCTTCTCACATCATGAAGCGTGACCACACATTTGTGAACATTTCAGCTTTCCCAGTCGCTGATGGCATCGTATGGGATGCGGTAAATTTCCAAATTCATGGACCGACCGAGATTATTAATGTACCAAATGTCCTCCGTGTTTCAATGGGTGATGTCGTTAAAAGTAATATTCATTCTGACGATTGGGATGTGCATGCAGTTGAATCGTTATTTACTGATTTGAAATATTATGCTGCTTTTAATGCTGAAGATTTGTACATGAATTCTGCAAGTTATGCCGATTTATATTGTTACCAGCATTGGGGCAACCACTTTCTCCATAAACCAAGTACCCTTCGGGGTCCTTTTAATTACACCCAATGGGAACATTGTCCGACCCCTTTGCCAGGTAGCTCCCAGACTCTTAGAAATAAGTTTACTTATTTTACAGACTTTGATAGATCGAACCCTGGGTCCTATTATTTTAAATTAAACACTTCATCTACACAGAAGTTCATGTTGACCCACACCAAGTTACTGTATTCAGGTTCCTTTTTGAACGCCTTAGCTGTGGGTGGGTATGAACATTGTCGGGACACCATTGACTTGAAATCTATTTGGGGCTCCAAATCATGGCAGGTGCAAGGCACAGAAGCCTTGCACCGTGCTTGCCTCATCCCGGCCCAAATTTTATTTTTAAATCATACAATCTTTCAAACAACGTGTTGGGGTTTGGCTACTTCCAAACAATTAAATGCACCTTCCATTCCCGTATTGTCTTCCACTCCCAATGAGAGCTTGCATTTCAATATTTCCCTTGCCACTTTGCAAGCTTTGTTTCAGAACAATTCGTTTAATGTATCTACGTTTGTTCAGTCACCCTGGTTGGCTTGGCCAACGGCAGCGAATCCCTGCCAACTACGTTTTCATGACTCAGCTCCTGGTTACAAACAGGATAGGCCAGACCCGAGGTTTTCTGACTCTCGTACTGTTACAACATATTCTGTTGGTAAATTATGTAAACAGTGGTTGCAGCACTCTTCATTAGATTCTGTAAAACAGCATTTATCCCTCCTATCAGGCAACATTGATCTGTCCGATTTTGTTCTGGGGCCTCGTGGCCCTCGACCTAAGAGATTCATTTATGAAACTTACAATGAACTCTGGAAGCTTTCGCAAATTGAAGCTGCTTCCCGTCTACGGGAAATCGATCAAGCAAATTTAGAAAAGGTCCTTGCTGTTGTTGACAATAGTATTAATACCCTGTCTTCCCGCATTTACACATTAGAGAATATTGTTTCCTCTGTTGTTGATATTGTACAAGATGATGTTTCTGTGTTATATCATGGTCAGAATCAATTGCGTTCAGTGATGCAGTTTGCATGGACTTTGCAAACACTTAAAATGGGTAAAGTTCCTTGGCATTTTTTGAACACCTCTGCCTTATTCTTGCTGTTTAATTTAACTGAAAAACAGCAATTCATGTCCATGAAGGATGCAACATACACTCTCTTACATATCGAAAAAATAGAGCCCTTGCCATTCTCTGTGGCGGAATTGGATTCTGCATTGTGGCTAGTTCACGGGGTTATCGCTTTGCCTTTTTCTTTATTTGAGTTCAGTTCATGCATGAAACATTATCCTGTTGGCCGTTTTCAGCCTTTAGGCAGTGCCTTCTTGCATGAACTTTGGTCCCTTCCTTTCATGTACCGATGCCTTCGGGACGGAAAGGAGGTTTTTCTCACGGGTGAGTCATGTGATTCTACTGTGGGTCATTCCCTTATTCGCAAAAACATTAAATTGCACGGAGCTTGTAATGTTTCGGCTCCGAATCTTGCTTGTGTTTTAAAGGGCATTCCTGCTCCTGCTATATCTCCTACTTTCACTGTGCTTGCAAATGGTAGCTATCTCCTTCTGAATAATCAGGACTGCTGTGGCATGCTGGCCGGCATACCCTATATTGTAACAGTTTCTCACAGGGTTGTCTGCTGCAAGGATGTGCTTTTTCCTCCCCCGCACGACATCATAGATAGTTCCATTTGGCCTTCCATTCCAACGTTGAAGGCAGATTATAATAAATTGAGCAGAATAAAGGCGCTATTATTGAATCAGGAGGTTATGCTCACTTCTGCACGGGAGACGTTTATCCTCCAGGTGGCTAGTACCCACAGTGAGATACAGGCCCTTTTGAATACAAACCTCCCACAACATTTCGGTGAGCTGATTCACCGTGTTTTCAATGCATCACGCACCCAAGGTCTTGTGCACTTTTTTAAAGTTGTGGGCTCTGGCCTTGTTACCTCCTTTCAAACTATCTTTGGTGTAATACCGGCTTTTATTCATTCAATTTTTTCCAGCGTCTTTGGCGGCTTTCCGTTGATCCTCGCCTTAGCGGCTGGTATTTTGCTTTTGGTCTGTTTGCTACGCAATGGCTGCACTTCCTGGGGCCCTCCTCGACCAAGGTCGACTGCGGATGCTCCGTGAATGCATCCTCGCCGGCTTCGGCGTCCTGCCATTGGCGACACTCAGTGTGTCCTATAGACTTTCTTTTTGCTTTGCGTATTTCACTTGCGTGCAACCTGTGATGTCTTGCATCCGATGTCCTTTCTCATGGTCCTTGGATTATTACCTCTCCAATACGTCTCTGTCTCACCCGGATTTTGTCCAGTTAGTGGGTCCCTTAGAGGCCCATGAATGGGACTGTTCCGGTGATGGCTTCATGGCGCGTGCGGCTGCACTTGGAATTTTGGCGCAATGGGATGTCTGGGCGGCTGCTCAGACTCTCCTACGACAAAGTTATTTTGAGTATCACGCAAGTTGTCCCGCAATGCTGATCACTGCTCCCTCTTGCGGGGAACATGACTGCAGTTTTGATTTGTTGGACTGGATGGCGTCTCTTTTTTCTGACGATTCCAACGATGTCCTCTTGGAAGGTGTGGCGTTTTTCTGCACTTACACGCTATTGGATTAGGGGGCCTCCGCTTTCCGCATCCTGCCTCACTGGATTTTTTTCTCTGCGATTTTTCCTCTCCCATTCATTGTCCTTCATTGGGGACTGTTCCGGAATAGACGTTTCCATTCTGCTCCATCTATTTGAACTCTGTCTTCGTCCTATGTCTTTGCCAATTGATGCAGCGCGTACAATAAAACTATTCTCCTCCTAGGTCACTTATTGGTCATCCAGGGGCAAACTATATTTTCTTACATCCACATGACGATGGGGCCCATAAACATCGCCTATCACACACGCACACACCTGGATTTCCTTTACACCTTTACGAAAATCTGTACTCCTAGGAGAAGCATGAGAACTAAATGGAAAACACCATTTATGTATTGCTGGAAGGAGCCGGGATATCTTATTACCTAAACCTATCGTTTTCTTTCAGTTATTTCTTAAGATATTCCTGCTCATTGTTTTGTCGATGAATCATTCATGTAAGAAATTAGTTCATAGTGATTAAGACCAGCTAAATCACAATAACCAATTACTGGTGTCACAATCATTTAGTAAAATAACCACTGAGTCGTTTGATTTAAAGAATCTTAAATTTTATATAATTTTAAAAGCATGAGAAAGAATTTAAACTTTTATTCAATTATTCATTCATTATTAATTCAAATATTTATTAAGCATAATCAATTTTATTGCAGAAAGGAAATTTTTGTCATGAAGCAAAACCCTAATTACCTGCCTACCTTCCTAATTTAACCTAATGATTTCTAACCTAAGTTTAAGAATTAAAAATAACCTGATTCTCATACTCAACTGGAAAATTAAGACAGCAACAGAAACTTCAGCTCGTCAGCATCAGCTACCTGCAACCCGTCTCATCTAACAGTCTTTCAGCATCTCCCGCTCAGTAATGGATCGATCAGGACCACTAAGCACTGGAAGCCACCAACACCAATACGACTCTCCAACTCCGATCGTGACTGTGACCCCTCCCACTAAGAGTAGGCCCTCTTATACCCTAATTCTAACTTTGCTAACTAATTGTTGCAACATTAATAACACGCTTTTCTTTCATTGGTTCATACATTTCATCTATTCATTCTTTAATCAAGTTCTCTTGGATCCAACTGGTCCTTGGATCATTTCCTTTCTCACAGTTCAAGACATGTTTCCATCCGCTTCGATCAGTACATTTGTAACTTCTTTCGATACATTCGAGAACTCTGCAGGCATTGTCCTTTCTCTTAAAATGGTTTCCCACGGTTCCTTGCTGATCACCACGACACACTATCAGTTCAATTAGGTCACATCAGCCTTGACCATTCTCGCATCCTAGCCTCTCAGCAACATCACGAGGTTAGCTTTTCTCCAACTTTTCTCCCTTGTCACGTGTTTCCCCGCACTTGCGCACTTCATTAACTGGCAGCCATTTTATATCGCCACTCGTTTATACTTAGAAGCACTATTTTGAAATAAACAAAACATAATTAAAATAGAGAAACATAGCCTTTTCGTTTCCCTCCCGTCATCTACGTACCCCAATTAGTTATTACCTAGCAGAAAGCAACATTTAAGCTGTTCCTTACTTACCATCACTATTGTTTTTGCAACAACACGTTTATTTTCTATGAAGCACAAATCATGCATTTATTATAAAATTAGTACGCAATTATTTTTATGTTATAATTAGACACACAGACATCTGTTAATAGATTATTCAGCACATACACTTGCGTATTACCCTTCCCCACGTACAGTGTTGATTAATACATTTAAACGAACATTTTATTAATTATTTATAAAATTTGTTAGGGGTTAAAAAATATATTTTCTCTGCTCCATCAACTCCCCCTTTGGTGATTTTTAAATCACCACATAAAACCCAAGTTATACTTCTTTTTCAGGCAGCATATGTCTTTCATCCTTTTGCTTTTTGTTAGTTACACATCTGTTTCCATTTCATCTTGTCTTCTTGTCTCCTTATACATGCTTTCTTTCATTTTCTCTAACTCAATTTCACCCATTTCTCTCTCTCTCTCTTTCATCATTCTGTTATTTCTTTTTATCTTATTTTGTCTTATTTTTCTTTTTATACATGTTATTACAATTTTTAACACCATGCCTAACAATATTACTACAGTTGCTATTATTATAACTTTCCCTATCATTAGTCTACTCATTCTGGTTAACCAATTTGCTACTGAAGAAAACCCTCTACCAAGTTTTCCCAAGACACTTTCAACCTCCAGTGGAACTAATTCTTTGTGCAAATTTGTAATATTTGTAATATACTTCTGTATATTTTCACTTTTATCAGGAATGTAAGTGCAACAATGTTGGACTTTCAGCATTCCACAGACTCCACCCTCTTTTGCCAAAAGAATATCAAGGGCAAGCCGATTTTGCATCACCATAGCTCTCATGGCAACCATTTCGGTATTTACCATCAAGAACCCTCCCGCAGTATCTGTAGACAAACGATCTACTACTGTGGACAACTTCCGAATTTTAAATGCATTCAAAGATATTCCCACTGCTGGTATTAATGCTCCAAAAATATCACCTACAATTTCTGAAAAACGTTCCCTCTTTCTACGTGTAAAGCTATTAATCATCTTGTATGTTCCTTTTTCTTCTCTGTCCATATGAAAGATTTTTGGAAAGACCAGGCCTACATAGCAAGTTCCATACCAATGGTCCGGTAACCTGTAATAAGCTCTATTCCCACAAATATAATAGATACCTGGAAATATTGGATCTTTTCCACCTTTGAATCCCCAACCTCCCAAAATTTGATAATTGTCATGGTAGATACTGGAACCTACAAAGTAATTGTCATAGACTGTCTTATTTCTCCTAATACACAACTTTCCTGTTTGCGGCCAATCTAATGTCATTGCTGCATTTATCTTTTTCCCTTCATGATTTCCTTCCTCAAACGTCCATAGATGTGTTCCTTCCTCTTTTATTGCTTCTTTTTGAAATTTCATTCTTCTTTCTTCAACCATTTCTAAAAATACCTTTTCTTCTTTCTTTAACTCACAGGTAAGGTTGTTATTAACTATTTCTTCTAAGGTTAATTTTCTATGTTCTAGAAAGAATTCTCCTAAAACTTTTGCTGGTTTTACTTTGTTAAGTTCTGATACTACCGGAATGTTTGCAAAAATCTTATCTATATCAGTATAATAAGACTCTAATCTACCTGTTTTATAAAATAAACTTGCTATTACACTTCAGGTTATTCCATAAGTTAGAGGTAGGTGATGATAAGTCACACCTTCTGACACTGATGCAGGCAACTGCATACAAACATAACAATCTCTCACATCTATTGTCTCTACATATTCATACAACAATTTTGTAAAAACATTTTTAGAAAAGTCTGTTACTGACTTATCCTTATGTAATTCTGCACTACTTCTTAAAATAATTGGTTCTTTAATATTAGTTTCTTTTTCTGGTTTAGTATCATTCTTTGCTTCTATTACAGCTAAACTAATAGGAATTGTGATTGCTAAAACTATCCATATGGTCATTAATAAACCTGTACAAAAGCAGCACATTTTACACCATCTTTTTACAAACTCACATTTATCTCTTCTATCCCTAGTATTTTCCATTTTGCTTTTATCTTTTTGTTAAGTCTCAGAAAATTGTGTCACTACACCTCAGAAATGACTTAGATGCCACTCTGCTTTCAAAAAGTCTTTGCTTGGTACTTTCTTTTAATTCTCTCCAGAACTCTTTCGTTGTCACATCCGGTGATTTGTCATATCCAGTAAAATTGTCATGTCCGGCAGAAGCACTATAAGTCTTCACTTCAGGTTTGTTGCATCTCACCTTTACCCATTCGACTTCTTAGTCTCTGGTTCTCGTGAGTGTTTCCTTCTTCTTTGTAATCCGTCAGTGCGATATATAGCCACTCAGGTGACTTGTACTTTGCATTCACTTTCTTCGTTCTTTTAGACTTTTGCAGTCGTTTTCCACTTGGCTTTTCTTGTCCCTTTTGACTTGTTATTTCATTCACTTGTTCAGCACTTTCTTCTCCTAGCCTTATTATTCTATATCTCAATTTTCTTATATAGTTGCTGGGCCAATTATCTCCTTTTCTTGGCCTTTTGGCTTCACCTTCTTTTTCTTCTCTTTCTGATTTCCAATTTCTTTTTCTTGATTCAGTTTTTGTTTTCTCCTCTTCTCCACTCTCTTCAGACTCGGTTTCAACTTTTTCACTATTATCTCTTATTTTGAAGCTTATGATCTCGTCGTCTCTTACTGGTGGATCTGTCTTCTCCTTCTTGTGTTCCCTTATTACTGTCCCTCCTCAGTGTTCTTCCGATTTGGTGTTTTCCTCACTCTCTACTTCTAAATTTCCCTGTTCCTTTGTTTCTCTATCTGTCCCTATTGCTCCTCGGGGTTCTTCTCGATTCTCTATCTTTTTGTGTACTTCTTTCCCTACTTCGTCTATTAATATTATTTCTGAAGGATTTCCACCATAACTTGTACTTGGTTGCTCATCTAGATCATTTTCTTGTTCATTTTCTTCTCTAATTGGTTTATAACCCCAAGTTCTCCTTCGGAATTCTTCACAATTTGCAACTGAATCATCAGATCCTGAACTTGTATCAGATATTTCCAGATGTCGACTTACAGGTCGATCTTCAGGTTCTGGAATTTCTGAATTTCTTTCTTCTTCTTCTTCCTCCTCTTCTTCTCTAGAGGTGCTCGCAGTTGGGGTTTCCAGATGTCGACTTTCAGGTCGATCTTCAAGTTCTGGCACCCTTTCTCTTATTCCTGTTGTCCCAGCCGTTAAACTTTTATCCCACACTTCCAGACGTCGACTCACATGTCGATCAGTAGGTTCTTGAACTCTGATTGTGTGGCTGGCATGGACCCAGTTCTTTACTCCTGCACACTTGACTGCAGTCGTTGTCACTAGGATTACCTGTCGTGGTTCGTCCCAGCGAGGAACTAGACAGTTTCTTCTCCTGTGGATTTTTATGCGGACCCAGTCTCCTGGATTCAAGTCGTGGGCTGGTTTTCTTTCAAGAGTGGTCGCATCCGGTCCAACCTGATGAAACACTGAACGCACCACATCAGCCAGTCCCTTGCAATAATCCAGTACTAGATCATCAGTTATAGTCAATAACTTGTTGACAGGTACTTGTGCTTGTCTCATTGCTCGTCCCATGATCATCTCATGAGGACTAAGTCCAGTTTTCTTTTCAGGGATGCTTCTGATGGTCATCAGAACAAGGGGCAGTGCATCTGGCCATTTGAGTCCTGTAGCTTGACACATTTTTCCTAATCTGTTCTTAATTGTTCCATTAATTTGCTCTACTACCCCAGAAGCCTCTGGTCTGTATGCACAATGTAGTTTTTGTTTAATACTCAATGCTTCACAAATCAATTGGATCAACTCATTTTGAAAATGTGTTCCTCTATCTGTCTCAACCGTGACTGGAAAACCATACCTTGGAATGAACTCTCGCAGCATAAGTTTTGCCACCGTTGTTCCATCATTCCTTCTAGTGGGGTATGCCTCCACCCAACGAGAAAACAAACAGACAACCACTAGAACATATTTTAGTCTGTTACAAGGGGGCATTTCGATAAAGTCCAATTGCATTCTAGTGAACGGACCTCCTTCTCGTCCTATTGTTCCTAGACTCACTACCGTCTTTCTTCCTGGATTAAACTGCTGACAAATAAGACATCTTTGACAAAGGCTTTCAGCTATCGCTCTGAATTTTGGGTTATACCAGGTTTGTCTGAAAAGTCTGATCATTGCATCTCTCCCAATATGAGCTTGCCCATGGTACATCCGTGACATGTCTGCAATCATGCTATCAGGCATAACTGGTCTTTCATCTCTGTACACCCACACACCATTATTTTCCTGTCTTCTACATCCTGCTTTTATCCAGTAATCTTTTTCCTCATCATTTGCAGCTTCCTGTAACTGTCTCACTTCATCCCATGTCTCGACAGTGTTAGTAAAAAGCAAAGGAGAAGAGATATGCTCCCTTTCTCTATTTTTATTCAGGGACACCATGTTCTCTGCACAATATTTGGCGATCTCATCAGCATAGTTGTTTCCAACAGCTATGTAATCTTCGTTTTTCTTATGTGCCTTGCACTTCACTACAGCTATTTGTTTAGGCAGCTGTATCGCCTCAAGCAGCTTTTTAACAAAATCTCCATTTCTGATAGGTGTTCCTGCAGACGTCAAGAAACCTCTTTGTGACCAAATCTGACCGAAGTCGTGTACGATACCGAAACCATATTGGCTATCGGTCACAATCGTGACTCGCACATTTCTTCCTAATTTACATGCTTGAATCAAAGCAATCAGTTCCGCAACTTGTGCAGACCTTATTCCTTTCAGACAAGACGCTTCCATCACAGTTGCCACTGTGCACACTGCGTAAGCTGCGCTTAAAACTCCTTCTTTCGTTCTCAAACATGAGCCATCCACAAACATGACATAATCTGATTCCTTTAACGGTTCATCTTTTATGTCAGCTCTTGGTTTTGTGCAATATTCCAGCACATTCAGACAATCATGATCTACTTCGTCTTGTTCAATTATACTCTCTTCATCTGGCAATGATGTTGAAGGATTCACATTCATGCATCTATCTATGGTCACATTTTCAGCACTCAAGATTACTTTTTCGTACTTAGTCAGCCGACTATGTGTCATGTACTGTGTTTTTGTTCTTGTCAAAAGAATTTCTACTGAATGGGGAACATATACTCTCAGTGGATACCCCATCACTATACCTTCACTTTGTTCCAGACTTACACAAGTAGCAGCAACTGCTTTCAGACATCCGGGCAACGCTTTTGCTATAGGATCTAAAACAGCTGAAAAATAAGCAATTGGTCTTTTCATTGTTCCATGTTTTTGTACCAGTACTGAAAACGCACACCCATCTCTTTCACTGCAGTACAATTCAAAATCCTTCTCATAATCAGGCATGCCTAAAGCAGGGGCCTCACACAATGTCTTTTTCAACTCTTTGAAAGATTTCATTTCTTCGTTATTTAACTCAAAAGGGTCTCTTACATCTTTCTTGGTCAACTTTTGTAATGGCTTTGCAATCAAAGAGAAACCACTTATCCATTGTCGGCAATATCCAACCATTCCCAGAAACATTCTTACCTCTCTTTGCGTCATTGGTGCTCTCATTCCTTGAATCATTCTTACTCTTTCTGTCGCTATCTTTCGCACTCCTTTCTCAATTTTATGCCCTAAATATTGAACTTCTTTTGGCAAAATTGCAATTTTGAAGGGGACACTTTATGTCCTCTTTTCTCTAGATGGTTCAGTAAAGCAATTGTATCACTTACACATGCTTCTTTTGTTTTCGATGCCACTAATAGGTCATCGATATACTGCACCATCACTGACTTTTCTGGCATTTTCAAATCTTCCAGAGATTTCTTTAGAATCTGGTTAAAGATTGAGGGGCTTTCTGTATACCCCTGAGGAATTCGGCACCATGCCAAAATACGCTCTCCGAACCGGAACGCAAATAATGGCTGGCTATCTGGATGCAAAGGAATAGAGAAAAATGCGTGACACAAATCTATCACTGTATACCACTCAGCTTCGTGTGGAATTTGATATAGAATTACTGCAGGGTTTGGCACTATTGGACAACAGGGCACAACTATTTTGTTTATCTTTCTCAAATCCTGTACTATTCTATATGTTCCGTTTGGCTTTTTCAGTCCCATAATAGGTGAATTACATGGACTGCTCATTATTTCTTTTAGAATTCCCTGTTCAATCATTTTATTTATTACAGGAGTTATTCCTTCAATTATTTCTGGAGTTAATTTGTACTGTGGCGTATTCGGGTAAGTTGTTCCTTCTTTTACTGTTACTTTTACGGGATCAACTTCTTTCATTAATCCAATATCTTCTCCTGTAAAATCCCACACACTTTCTTTCACTGCAATTTTTTGTTCTTCTGGAAGTTTTTCTGCATCAAATGCAGGAAACAAACCATTCATTTCAGGTTCCTGATTCATCAAAGTTACTTTATACAATACATCTTCATCTGAGGTCTGAAATCCAATTCCATCTGGTGTACAGTAAATTGTGCAATTCATCTTGCACAAGAGGTCACGACCTAAAAGATTTACAGGACTACAATCGCACACTACAAATTTATGCATTTTGCTAAAAGAACCAATTTTTACTTCCACTAATTCAGTAAGTGGTGTTTTAATCTGCTGATTTGCTTCTCCTACCACTTGGATGCATTCACCTGAGAGAGGAAGGTTTGGAATTTCCACTGATCTAACAGTAGAACGGGTAGCTCCAGTATCGACAAGGAATGTTACATTTGCACCATTCACTTCTCCATCCACAAAGGGACCAGACTGATCTACCTCTAGAGTTGCGCCAAGTACGCACTCTTTTCCCTCTCCTGGGCACCGTCAGAAACTTTAATCCGGCTCATCCTCACTCTGACGCAACCAATACTGAGAAATATTGGCTGCTCGCGGCAACTGTGTTACCTGTTCTCCTCCGTAGAATCCTGTTTCTGTACTGTATCTTTGCTGGTTAACAGTGTTGGGAAGTGGTGGTTGCGGCACCTGACTTTGTTGAACAACTACCTCATTCTGCACCTGTGGAGTTAATGATTGATTTTCCGGATTAGGTTTAGGTGGGAACTTACACTCGTTTCTCCAATGCCCTAATTTTCCGCAATTATGACAGGGCCATTTCTTCTTTGCCTCCCCTAGACTCACTTGACCTTTCCCTTTACCTATGTTAGGTCGCGTTTTATTCTGTCCTGTTTCAATCCCACTATTATTATCCAATTGAGCTTCTTGTTTTTCTGCCACTTTCACCTGTGCCCACATTGCCTTCTCTTTCAATTTACGCTGTCTACTCTCAATATCATCACTGCAATACTTAGCATACCTCAGCACATCATCGACTGTGCCATTCTGCCAATTAATCATATGCTGTTTAATCATTTCACTAATCTCTGGTTTCAATCCAAACACAAATCTGTACACAAAATGACTCATATCTTTTTCACTTAATTCCACATATCCACTATACTGCTTGAAAACCAACAACAACCTCTCATAATAGGCATGTACAGACTCTTTACTTTCCTGTGTAGTTCTATCAATTTTTACCCAATCTGTCTCTTTAGGAGGAATCTTATTCTTCAAAAAGGTAATCACCTTATCATACTTCTTCATCACCTCAGGACCTGGAGCTCCTGTCTTAGGATCTCTTGGATATTCTGTAGTTGGCCAGTCAACTGTAATCTTACACTCTGACCACAAATCAGTTGGTACCACTATGTCAAATAATCCATCTAAATCTATCCACAACACCTTTGAAACCTTTACAAATCTCTCTACTTGTCGGTACCATTCAACTGGTTTCTCTCTTTGCTTCGGAAAGTCATTTGTGAATGACAGTATATCCTGCCTAGTCCAGGGAACATGCACATAACTACCACCTGGAGTTTCTCTCATAGGGTATTCTCTGGCAACAGGTTCTTTTTCAGTTATCATAAAAGCCAAAGAAGCTTTGTCTGTAGTTTTCTCATTCTTCTTTGTCCATCTAACCTTCCATCTGTCCACATCACCCCATTTTCTCAATAACACAATTAACTCTTTTATCTGTGTCAGCCTTCCTGCCGTGTTCAAATTTTCAATATCTTTTTCACAAAAGTCTACTCTATATGGTTTCTGCAACGTTTTCACTTTCGCAAAGTCTATTCCAATTTCACTGGCTACTTCTTCTAGTTTGTCATGTAAATTCTTTGCTCTCCATGTAATACTTTTGCACAAAAACATTATTTCATCATCCTGGTAATTTTTTATCTTTTCTGTACCAATCGTTCCTAGAATTAATTCTTCCATGTCAATTTTTAACCTAATTACATCTAATGGTTTTTCTTCTGGTTCTTTTATTTTAAATGCCTTCATCCACTCATTTAACTCATCAGGAGTCGGACCTATGGTTGTATTATTTAGTTCTACCCAATTACCACTCTTTTCAGGAGTCTCTGTTGCAGATTCTGTTAATATATGCATTTTCCTACCATTGCACTCATTCACAGTCAAATTTGTAGGTGGACTTGGCCTATAAGTACTAGCCAAATTACTTGTACTTGCACTTTGTTCCATCCTTTCTTTTTCTCTCTGAAATTGTGAACTCATGGGAATCACTAAAGATCGTTCATCAATTTTCTGATTCTCAAAAACTGGTATTACTGGACCTATTGTTACAGGTACAGTCACTGCTTCCATATTTTTCGTTAATTCTCTAATCTTCTCAGGTAGTTCTTTTGTTGTCCTTGCTAATTCGCTTGCATTGTCACTTTCTATTCCTTCATTTTGTGAAGTTCTCATTTGATCTTGTGACCTATTTATTTCAATTCTTTTTTCCGGACTTTTATTTCGCATAGTCTCTATTAGCGGCGCATTTGGTGTCACCACTGTAG
Organism: Calotriton arnoldi; assembly: GCA_963921515.1. Lineage (NCBI taxonomy): Eukaryota > Metazoa > Chordata > Amphibia > Caudata > Salamandridae > Calotriton > Calotriton arnoldi. The sequence continues at coordinate 709,629 of CAWUFW010004842.1, forward strand.
AACTCTGCTGATACGGAGGTGGATTTCTATTTAAAATATCTTCCAGCAATTCATCATCCGTTTCGCTCTCATGCATATATTTCTCCCTCTCCATATGTTTCTTTTTCTCAGTCCGTTTTCTCTTAGTCTCTTCCTCAACTGTAAAAGTTGGAAACAAACCTCCTGTCATGTTAGCACATCTCCATCGTTTTATTCTATCCTCATGATTTATTCCCCACATTCTTCCAGGCATAAACTCATGATCTCTTAAACCTCTGAATCTCTCTCGCTCATACATCTCATCCTCCCATTCTGTCAACGCTTCAAACTGTGTCGGTCTAGGTCTAGGTTCTAGATTTGTCATCTTTTCTCGCAAATTTCGCAAAACCGCTACACTAAATGAACCATTCTCAGGGAAAGCTAATGCACCATCATTCTTCGTATACTTTGCCCAATTTTCCAACCATATGCATGTATGATATCCATATTTCAGCATCATATGTGAAGCTGCTGATTTCGGCGGAGGAATTACTTGTCCCTCTCTAGTCACAACCTTTTTGTCTTTCTTAAAGAAATTCTTTATTTTTGTCATCCATGATGTTCTCTCCCTTTCATACTCGTAATACGGCATGTTTTCGATTTGTTTTTCTCTTCAAACCAGCACTGTTCCGTGTACGGAACTTCAACCAATTACAGCGCGACTCACACTAACGCACCAATCAGAACAATTCCCTTCGTCCGCGAACCAACCAATCCTAGCGCGGCACTTTTCTACGTCACTCCTGACTCTGTGTTCACGTGACTAGCGCACTATCCAATTCTAGCGCGGCACTTTTCTACGTCACTCCTGCTCCTTTACCCCTCCTTTACAAAATTTATCGGCAATTTTTCTTTTCACTGTTTTTTCCGTTAGTTACAACAATTAAAACAATTCCATAGTCTGATTCGCTAAACAAAAGTGACAGCTTTGTCCTTTTACACAAGAATCCTGTATTTCCAGTAGGCAGCGCTTACCTCTACCCTACCACAGAATTATAAACTCTCGCCGATAAAGTAGCACTTCCCTCTACCTTACCCTTCTTTCAAGCAAACAATTTACTCGTTTCTCTGGGGATAAGACACATGTGGAGACTAGGCTCCTGAGAATTAAGGCCAAAGTTTCACAAGAAAACGTGATTTGCTATTTCAGTTACACACCTTTCGTACAGAAAATCCCTAACATAACACAACCTGTGTTATTACCAAAATGAATTCAGACCATGTACCAAATTCCATGTGACTTCTCTTGCCACACGTGTTCCACTTCCTACATCCCAGAAGCGTGAAAACTCACATATAACATAACACGACTCAACATATAGTATTAGTCATAAAAATAATCAGCAAATCAATAATCAATAATCACTAAACTAATCTATAGAAAACCATAACTCTGCTACCAAGAAATCTGATGCAGCGCGTACAATAAAACTATTCTCCTCCTAGGTCACTTATTGGTCATCCAGGGGCAAACTATATTTTCTTACATCCACATGATGATGGGGCCCATAAACATCGCCTATCACACACGCACACACCTGGATTTCCTTTACACCTTTACGAAAATCTGTACTCCTAGGAGAAGCATGAGAACTAAATGGAAAACACCATTTATGTACCGCTGGAAGGAGCCGGGATATCTTATTACCTAAACCTATCGTTTTCTTTCAGTTATTTCTTAAGATATTCCTGCTCATTGTTTTGTCGATGAATCATTCATGTAAGAAATTAGTTCATAGTGATTAAGACCAGCTAAATCACAATAACCAATTACTGGTGTCACAATCATGTAGTAAAATAACCACTGAGTCATTTGATTTAAAGAATCTTACATTTTATATAATTTTAAAAGCATGAGAAAGAATTTAAACTTTTATTCAATTATTCATTCATTATTAATTCAAATATTTATTAAGCATAATCAATTTTATTGCAGAAAGGAAATTTTTGTCATGAAGCAAAACCCTAATTACCTGCCTACCTTCCTAATTTAACCTAATGATTTCTAACCTAAGTTTAAGAATTAAAAATAACCTGATTCTCATACTCAACTGGAAAATTAAGACAGCAACAGAAACTTCAGCTCGTCAGCATCAGCTACCTGCAACCCGTCTCATCTAACAGTCTTTCAGCAGCTCCCGCTCAGTAATGGATCGATCAGGACCACCAAGCACTGGAAGCCACCAACACCAACACGACTCTCCAACTCCGATCGTGACTGTGACCCCTCCCACTAAGAGTAGGCCCTCTTATACCCTAATTCTAACTTTGCTAACTAATTGTTGCAACATTAATAACACGCTTTTCTTTCATTGGTTCATACATTTCATCTATTCATTCTTTAATCAAGTTCTCTTGGATCCAACTGGTCCTTGGATCATTTCCTTTCTCACAGTTCAAGACATGTTTCCATCCGCTTCGATCAGTACATTTGTAACTTCTTTCGATATATTCGAGAACTCTGCAGGCATTGTCCTTTCTCTTAAAATGGTTTCCCACGGTTCCTTGCTGATCACCACGACACACTATCAGTTCAATTAGGTCACATCAGCCTTGACCATTCTCGCATCCTAACCTCTCAGCAACATCACGAGGTTAGCTTTTCTCCAACTTTTCTCCCTTGTCACGTGTTTCCCCGCACTTGCGCACTTCATTAACTGGCAGCCATTTTATATCGCCACTCGTTTATACTTAGAAGCACTATTTTGAAATAAACAAAACATAATTAAAATAGAGAAACATAGCCTTTTCGTTTCCCTCCCGTCATCTACGTACCCCAATTAGTTATTACCTAGCAGAAAGCAACATTTAAGCTGTCACTTACTTACCATCACTATTGTTTTTGCAACGTTTATTTTCTATGAAGCACAAATCATGCATTTATTATAAAATTAGTACGCAATAATTTTTATGTTATAATTTGACACACAGACATCTGTTAATAGATTATTCAGCACATACACTTGCGTATTACCCTTCCCAACGTACAGTGTTGATTAATACATTTAAACGAACATTTTATTAATTATTTATAAAATTTGTTAGGGGTTAAAAAGTTTTATTTTCTCTGCTCCATCACAATGGACTGACCAGGGGAGGGTGTCATGTGGTTTGTGGCCTCATGGTCTGCTTTGCTAAGTTAGCTTAGGCCTGGCTGCCATGATGCCTTTTTGCGCCCGTTACTTTGTGACTTTGTTTTTCCAGCCTCTGCTTGTGCCCGGCTATATTAGAACTGTCTGCCTTTCTGCCTTTCACCTTTTCTCCTGTTCCCTGTGGGTTTCGTCTGCACAACATGCACAAGGTCGAAAAACAATGTCCCTTGTTCTTGCTGATCTGGTCAGCCCCTCGCACTTAGACATAACACTGAATGCAGCTGCACTGGAGAAATTTGTGAGCTTTTAATATTGTGATTTCAATGTTGGAGACACTTGGAGAAAAACCTTTCCAGAGAGAAGAGCTGTGCTTGTCTGATGATGTAAACCTTGCATCTAGATATTGAGGTATGAGGGTCTGCCCGACAAAGCCCAGAGGTCTTCTATTTTTATAATAAACTAGCTAATAGCACGGGGAGGGTGGTATGGTCCACTGCTTTATGAAATACTTTCCCCGTTTGTATTCTATGGAATAGTAACTATGCTTATTATTTTATCCTTATGCATTATGCTGATAGTACTGGCACGTGTACTGTATCTTAGAGCACGATAGTTGAAATAAACATTTTAAACTATACTGTGTCTCTTATTACGCACGTTGTGGACAGGTATGAGTGAGTTATGAAAGGGTGTTCTTGCTCCCGCGAGTCCTGAGAGAGAGACCGTGTTCTGGGTTGTCTAATCATTGGTAGCTGCGCTGCTAATGAGACGCTAAAGCTAGTCGGATTGGGATTGTGGGTACTAAGGTGCATGGTTGGTTCACCACTATACTCCAAGGTCCTATTATCCTGTGCATAGCTCTGTATATGTGCAGAATCCCTACAACATTACCACCACCTGGTGTGAGAAAGTGCCCTCTTTCTGCATGGTAGCCCACATTTTTTGCTGAACTGCTGATGTGCTTTAACTGAGTGTGCCCTGGGCCCCTGCCAATCAGGAGCCCAGGGCCTATGTTCTTTCCATAAAACTGCATTGAAAACAAAACACAATTGGCATCTCTGGCCACAGGTCAGCCCCTGGTAAATGGTACTACAGGTACACAGGGTACTGTGACCAGAGAAGACCCCTAAGGGCTGCAGCACTTATTGTGCCACCCTTAGAGGCCCTGTACCACTACACTCACAAACTACCTTTGCAGGCTACGTGTTTTGGTGCAGAACAAAGTGAAGAGTCGACATGGCACACATCCCTGTGTGCCATGCCTACAACCCACTGCCCTGGCATAGATCAGTCACCCCTCTAGCTGGGAGCACTATACCAGTGGTGAGGGTACAGGTGCATGAGCCCTGTACCCCTACAGTGTCTAAGTCCATTCTTAGACATTGTAAGTGCAGTGCTGCAATTAAGAGTATATGGTGCTGGGAGTTTGTCATTACGAACTCTACAGCACCATAATGGCTACACTGAAAACTGAGGAGTTTGGTATCAAACTTCTCAGCACATTAAACCCACACTGATGCCAGTGTGGGATTTAATGAAAAATACACACAGAGGGCATCTTAGAGATGCCCCCTGAAAAACGACCTACCACTAGTGTCCAGGCTGAGTGGCTGCTTTCAGCTGCCACCACCAGACATGTTTCTGGACCCCTGGGTCGAGAGCCTGCTGCTCTCGGGGTCCTGAAACAATGCACATCCTGGGACGAGGTGCCTAGCCTCCTCCCCCAGGATGGGCAGGGTCCACGAAGGGGAAGCTTCAAAGGCTTGCCACCTTTGTGAGCTTCCCCAGGCCACTTGCTGCTTTCAGCAACTGGTCCTCACTGGTTCTGACCCCCACTTTGTGCGGGAGAACCGGCGGGAAAAACAAGTGAGGACGTGAGGTGTGCCCACCTCTGCCAACTCCACCCCTCAGGTGGGGTAGGCGAGGTGAAGCACAACTCTCAGTCCCTGCCATCTTGCAGATGGGGGGACTCAGCCAACCAGGGAAAGGCTTATGCCCCCTCCCACTGGAGGGTGGCATAATAGGGGGTGTACCCACCCCAGGGAAGGGACCCATTGGTCCCAACCTTTTACCTACCTGTAACGCCCCTAAATCTAGTATTTAAGGTCACCCCTAAACCTTGCTTCCTCAGACAAGAACCTGCAACAAGAAAAGAAGAAGAAGGACCGAACAGCCGTGCCGAGGCTAACAAGAGGAAGACGCCCACTGACTTGGCCCCAGCCCTACTGGCCTGTCTCCACCTCGAACCTGCTCCTGCGAAATCCCGGTGTGTCCCGCAGCCAGCAACCTCGAAAACCCCGGAGGACCTGCCTGCCTTCAACCCCAAAGACTGTGTCTCCCGTGAACACCAGATTTGTTCATCAACAACCTCTTGCCCCGGCCGGAAACCGCAAATATGCACCACTCTGCACCCGCCGTCCACAGCCCGAGCTCGAGTGGGCAAACACCATGAGGAGGTCTCCCCAGCGATCCTGATCTGAAATCCGTCATCCCCTGACCTGCCTCAAGCCTTCAGCCGACGCCTGCAGCCTCAATCCGGAAGATCCCCCCCAACCGCGACCAGGAGCTGGTAAGAAGATCCGACTCTAAAAGGCACCCCTGCACCTGACACCCCACGGCCTTGGGTGGCCCAACCGACGGTGCCTAACCAACCCCCAGCATCCCAACTTACCTCTCCAAGTGATGGTCGCACCCAGAAGACCTTCGTCCCCGAGCCTGCAGTGCTTTTGCAAACCGGAGACTCCCCATTGAAAGCTACAGGGCACCCGACGCCAAAACAGCACTCTGCACCCGGCTGCCTCAGTGCCGCTGAGGGTGCATCTTTTCTGCTGGCCTAAACCCCCATTTGCCCTGAGCTTAACTCCAGGAGCTTTGCTCCCACAACCCAGTGGCCTGCTCGGCAGCAGCCACAAACCGGATAACCATTGGATAACATTGGGCCTCAGCACTCTGCAACCGGCCGCTCTAGTGCCGCTGAGGGTGTAACAAGAGTGCATCCTTGACCCTGGGGGACCCTGAGTCTAACCCCAGAACACCAACTCCCACAACAAAGTACTTACCTTTAAACCGATAACACTATTTTCCTCCATAGGATAACATTGACTGTTTTTCTATGAAAAGTTTTTAAGTGTGGAGTTGGAAAACCTAAAGAAATTCTTTAAAATTTTACTAACTAACAAAAACGCTTTTACTTACCTGTTTACAGGAAATGTCCCAGTGCAGTATCCAGGCATACTACACTGTGTAAGATAAGTAATCTCAAAAGTAACTTACCTGTAATTTTACTAAAAATCCTATACAAAGTATATGTACTGTATTCTGAAAAGCATTGCACTATCAGTAACACTACTGTAATCAAATCAAAGTACATTTACAATTGCAATTCAAACTATTTACAAACTGCATTACTACTGTAAAGTATTTATTGCTTACCTGTGCCAGGCTTGCTTGGTTCTAAAAAATAAAATAACTAAAAGAATATTTTTACACAAAAACAATTGGTCTGAAGTTCAGTCTTTGAGTGTGTGAATTAATTTGCTGACTGAATGTGTACAACAAATGCTTAACACTGTCCTCTGATAAAGCCTTACTGCTCGGCCACACTACCACAAATAGAGAGTGAGATGCTATCTACTTTACCTCTGCCTACCTTTTGGGTTCCACTGGACTCTGTGCACACTATACCTCACTTTGGTATAGTATATACAGAGCCAGCTTCCTACACCTGGTCTCCCACGTTCAGTTCCACCCTCCATACTCTTTGTCGTCAGCTGGCTTTCTCGTTGTTCCTCGTCCTTTTGGCTTGAGTCAAGTCTTCATTCATTGTTCCCAGCAGCCACTGGTCACTCACCGGCACAACATCCCTCACTGCTCTCCTCATCATAAGTTCACTTGGTGAGCACCCTGTCGTGCTGTGGGCGGTCTGCTGTTATGCCCTCAGGAATTGATGCAAACATCCTTCCATCTCGACCTGCTGGTCAACACCGATCCTCAGCGTCTTATTGAGGGTCCATATGAATCTTTCAACCTCCCCATTTGCTTGAGGACACTGGGGGGTCACGTTTCGATGCTTGATGTTGTGATGGTGCAAGAACTCACGGAATTCCACTCCCTGGAACGGCGGCCCATTGTCCATCCGAATTTCTTCCGGCAACCCTAGCATAGCAAAGGTCTTTTCCATGGCTGGTTTGATGCAGTCAAACTCTGTCAAGGATACCACTTCCACTATCGGGAACTTTGAGTAGCTATCCACCATTACCAGTGTGGCAAGTCCATCAGGAAACTTTTCAAAATCCATGCTGACCGTGGCCCACGGTCTACCTCCTGCTGACATCGAGGGTCAGCCGCCATGGGGTGTCGTGATAGATAGTCAGCTGGGTTGTTGACTCCCGGCCGGTATACCACTTAGCAATCATATTGCTGGAGTTGGACAGCCCATCTTTCAATCCTCGGAGGCCCATTTCTCGCTGTTCCTCCAAACAGCGGCACCAACGGCTTGTGGTCAGTGACCACTTGGAACTTGTGTCCACATAGATAGATGTCAAAATGTTGGCAAGCCCACCTGATCGCAAGTGCCTCTCTCTCGACTTGTGCATATCTTGTTTGGACGGCCGTCAGTGTCTTGCTGGCATAGGCAATGGGTACCCATTCTTGCCGTTCCGTTTGTTGTAGCAGTACAGCACCCAGTCCTACGGGACTGGCATCCACGATAAGCTCTGTGGGGCTCCCTGGCTTAAAATAGGCCACCGTAGCTCCTTTCAGGAGTGCACCTTTCACCTCTTGAAAAGCCTGAGATGCCGCACTTGTCCACACCCATTTTGTGTCCTTTTTCGTAAGTGCCCTCAGTGGTTCCGCGATGGTCGTCAGCTGTGTAATGACTCTTCCGCAATGGTTAGCCAGCCCTAGAAAACTCCTCATTTCCGTCGGGTTTTGGGGAATGGTGGCCGCATGGATGGCTTCTACCTTGGTGGGGTCTACCTGGATGCCATATTTTGAGAATCTATAGCCAAAGAATTCTACTTCGGTTGAGTAGAACTTGCACTTGTCTCTATGCAGGGTCAGGCCTTGTTCCACCAACCGCTTTAGCGTCGCTCTCAGCCTTTCGTGATGTTCCTCCAATGTCTGCGAGTATATCAACACGTCATCACTCACGTTGATAACACCTATCAATCCTGACAGGGCCTCGCGAATAGCGTCTTGGAATACTTCGGCCGCCGATGATACTCCAAAGCTCAAACATTTGAACCTGGGCAGCCCTACATGGGTTGAAAAGGTCGTAATGTAACGGCTGGCCTCGTCCAACACCAACTGGTGGTAACTGGAGTTGAGGTCCACCTTCGAAAACCACCTCGACCGTTGATGTCCGTGACGATCTTGTCGATGGTAGGTGTTATGTGTCTCTCCCTCTTGATTGCCTTGTTGGGGAGTCGCATGTCCAAACACAACCTGATCGCTCCCGGCTGTTTGGGAACAATGACCAACGGGGATACCCATGGCATCGGTCATGACACCTTTTCAATGACGTCGGCCTTCTCGAGCTTGTCCAACTCTGCCTCCACAAGCGGTCGTAGGTGGAATGGCACTCTTCTGTGGCGCAACGCCACAGGCTTGACTGCTTTGTTGATGTGCAACTTCACCTTCACTCCTTTGAGGCACCCCAGCCCCTCGAGGAGCTCTTGGAACTCCGCCATGAAGTCTGCCACATGAGACTGGTGAACCTGGCGCGCAAACATGACCAATCCAAGGTCTTCCGCCGAATGGCAGCCCAGTAAGGTCTTCGCTGAGATTTCGCTGTGCCGGACCTCCACCTCAATCACCTCTTGCAAAGGAATGGGGGTGTCCCCAAATACTTGAATATCCTCACCTTCATGGACATCAACGGTGGACGAGGATTGAGCTGGCTGTAGTGGCTAGCCCATAGGATGTTCACCGGTGCTCCTGTGTCAATGAGAGCGGTCACTTGGTTGTCACCGATTGTTATCTGACACATTGGTGGGGGCCTCTTCTTCTTGTTACACTGCCCGTGAATTATATCACAAACGCGTCATCATCAGCGTCATCATCCATGACCTGAAACCGCTGGCACAGGGCGTCCAGGTCTTCTGCCCCTTCTGCTCCCCTTGTCACCTGTTTGACCTTCTCCAACCTTTTCCCGTGTTCTCTTGTTCCTGCCGCCTTTGTCAAACTCATGCACACTTTGGCAAAATGGCCTGCCTTGCCACATTTTAGGCATGATTTCCCATAGGTGGGGCAGCCCCTCGGAGGGTGGTTCTCCATCCTGCAATTGTTGTACCCACGTCTCCCTTGACGGGCATTAGGGTAACCTCTGCTTCGCCCTCCTCCTTTCTGGATGGCGTCCACCCTCTCCTCCTTGACCGTTACGGGGTTGATGCGTCTCTGCAGACCGCCGTGCCAGCGCCGACTCCATCTCTCCCGCTCTAACATCCGCCAGCTCATGAGACCATCCCAAAATCAATATCTCATCCAGCGAGATGCGGTAGTATGAGTTTCCTGAGATCCTTGTATGAGCTGGGGCCTTATTTCAAGCTAGCAATAAGATGTGGCTGGGCCTCTTGCGCAAACCTAGTAAATATTCCCACAGTGATTGCACGTATATCCAATTCCATGGTGCTTCAGGGAGAGAGCGGCACACATGGAAAAAGCAAAATGCCATGGTTTGTTCATGTACAGGAAGGTGTCCCTTCCTGTACATAAACAAACCGTTTTTCAAAATGCCATTTTGTAACTTCCATGTGTGCTGCACGAAGCAGCACACATGAAAGTTACAAAATGGCATTTTAGGTTTGTTTATGTGCAGGAAGGAACTCCTTCCTACACATAAACAAACCTCCCTGCTCGCAGACACCCTTGCACTCTGGTGCAAGGGTGCCTGCGCTGGCGCTAAGTTGTGTAACTTAGCGCCATCGCAGGGGGAAACGCCAGGCTGCACCATATCCTTGTTAATATGGTGCAGCCTGGCGTTTCCGAAGTGGCGGAGAGAGGCGTTAAGCCAAGACGGCTAACGCCTCTCTCCGCTACTTCCTTGGTAATATGCCCCCAAGTCTTTTACAATATATATAGTCCCGAGCAACCAACTGAAATAACAATCATATGTAATAAATAGATTCAAATCTTCTTGGTTTCAGGTCGATTTATTCTTTCAATCCAATATTCTTTAGTAGTCCCCTTTAGCCAACACGTGTTTCGTCAGGTAGATGTGTGAACATCACTGACTTCATCAGGGCTACAAATTAAGTACATACAGAATTAGAATATCATATCATTCGGTTACTCCCATAAATTCCGGACTGTAAAAAGGCCTAATCAAGGCAGGCGTCTCTAAATCAGGCACAAGTCCATATGTGCACAAAATTTGAATTATAAAGTCGCGCTCCAAATCAGCGTACAGTATGAACTGTGTGGCCCCAAAATTAGAGGTAAATGTTGGCCTCTATATCTGTATAATGGTAGAGTGAACATAGAAATCGATTGATCCTCCAGGCAGTAACTCTGGGATTTGAAGGGGAAATCCCCACGGCCAAATAAGGCCTGTTTCTCAATGATCCAATGTTCCGAGGGCCGAAAACGCTGCTTGCCAGTGTATGCGCGTCTCAGTCACTTCTCACTCTCTCTCCCTGACAGGAGTACCGGGGGTGTCCTCCTCAGTGCCCTCTTCCATGTGGAGGTCACCTTTCTAGGCTTCCTGCACTGGTCGCGCCTCTCTCTGCCGGCGGCCCCAGGCCTCAGCAGGCTCCTCACCTTCTGCCGCCGCTCCCACACACGCACTTGCACGCTTGCTTTGCACGCTCTGCAGGGGGGGAAGACTTCTTCTGCCCGCTGGCTCACGCCCTCGCCCTTACGTGGTGCTGCGTAGCACACCCACAGCTCTTCACGGCCTGCTGCCACCGCCGACCTGCAGAGCAACACACAGCACCCTATGAACGCTGCCTCTCCGCCTCTCGCAGCAATCGCGCTGCCCAAATTGCCCGTCTTCCAGCGATCTGGTACCTCTGCCAGCACCGCTCGCGCTGCACGTGGCACGCAGCCTCCAGCGGCGGTGAGTCCTCCTTTCCAGCACGCGCTGCACACCACCTGGATCACCACAGCTTGTGTACGTCGCAGGCTCGAACCTGACTTGTCGCCAATGTGGTGAGGGGGGGCTTGTTTATCTGGGGGGGGGAATGAGGCCTATGTATACTGAATACTAATGAGAGACAGACTCGTTGGCTAACTTGGGTGGTGACGACAACCTCAAGTGATTTATTTATAACTTCCGGCCCGGGCTGGAAGCCTGAGGTGTGATACATTGTATGTTAGTGGCCGGATGGCTCACTACATCCATGATGTAAGTATGTGAAATAAATTATGTGGTCTCCTATGGGAGTATTAATGAGGCCTACATGTCGCAAAATTCACCGCAGTCAATTCTGACCTCACCTCCCATTAACTGAACTAGCTTGTACCTTAATGGAGATACCAGTATGGAGGTGCCCAGCATAGGTTCAGAAAAGCCGAATCTGTGCCATATATTCACACAATGTACAGAATATTGATTGATGTACAACTGATGTAGTTAGTACTTATTTACTTCACCATTGGTAATCCGGAAACGATGGTATGGATCTGGTCCTCCTGGACCTCTTGGGCTCTCCTGGATTAGGGAATACTGGTCTGGGATTGGAGCTTTCTTTCTTCCTTGTCATGAAATCCTTTTCTTCAATTGGTCTTCACATTGATCAAGATGAGACCAAAGTGGGCCATCCCGATATTTTGGTTAATGTAGGAAAATGTGAGTATTGCTAGAGGGTTACTAGTCCACTGTGTCTTTTTAGCCTTCTTCACATTACTCAGTCACAATGTCTTCACTGCTGACTTTTCCATGTCCATTCCCCATCACATTTGCATGGGTTCTTCCTTTCCTCCCTGTACCTTTTTCAATTTTCGAATCATACATCAAGAATTTGTCTCTAATAGACTGTATCACTCTGTGCTCAATGAAGCTAACATCATTGAAGTGCTGGTACATACCAATCAGGTTAGAAACAAAATATGTCCTTAATAGGGCCCTTTCAATAGTGGTGTAAAAAATACAATTCTTGTGTATGTGTGACTGGTGGTAGTGTATGCATTGTAAGTTATGGGTTCGAGTCTCGGCATTGACGATGAACATCCTGTGATTCTGGGCAAATCACTTAATCTCCCCGTGCCTAACCAAAATGAATGTGTCCTCATGTAACGCAACTGGTGCTATGTAAAGCGCTCTGATACACGATACCGTCGGGTCAAGTTCGCGCTATATAAAACTCCATAAAATAAAAAATAAAAAATGAAGGGTCTTAATGTTACACCATTTGTATATATAGCTGTGATTTGTGGTAGTATAAACATTGTAAAGATCTTATTCTCACACAATCTATATGTGTGGCTACTACTGGTGGTAGTGTAGGCAATGTAGGTTAAGGGACTCAAGCTCCCACCATCTACAGGTGTGGGAATGATTGGCAGTAGTGTAAGCCTGGTAGGTTAGGGGTCTCATTCTCACACCATCTACATGTGTAGATGTAACTGGTACTAGTTAAGCACCGCAGGCAAGGGTCTAATTCCCATACCTTCTGTACTGGTGTTTGTGATTGACGGTAATGTAAACATGTTGGTAAAGGGTTATCATTCTCACATGATATATATGTGCTGCAGTTACTGTCGGTAGTGTGAGCATTGTAGACTAAGGTCATTCTCACATCATCTACATGTGTGGATGTGACTGGCAGTAGTGTAAGCATGTTTGGTAAGTGTTTCATTCTCACAACATCACTATGCGTTATTGTAACTGGTGGCTGTGTGACAACGCTTTGGTAAGGGTCTCACATCCTCAAGGCATCTATATATGTTAATGTGACTAGTGGTAGGTAGCCTGAGTGTTGCAGGGTAGAGGTCTCACTTTCTTACTATCCATGAGGCTTATTCAAAAATTGCATTTTGTAGAATATAAAGTAGTACTACAGTAGTGCTAACGAACGTACTGCAAAATGCTACTCACAAATCTATGTCTGAAGACTTCTACCCCTACCTGTCCTATCTTTTCTGTGCAGGGATCTCTAGTTCGGTGGTAGAGATGTTTGATGTTGTAGGTATATCTTTCAGGAATAAATGTGGAAGAGATAAGGGAGAGTGGCAGCAAAAAATGGGGAATACTAAATGCAAGGGGATTAAGGAAATGTAACCCTTAGAGAGTGAAAGACGAGGCTTTCATGACCTCTGCTATACCTAACCATTGTTACCTACACTGCAGGCTGAAATTCCTATTGGTGCGCACACTACAAGTATTTGCTGTTTTGTGAAAAATCTCGATATGCAATGAAAGAACTTCCCTCCTACCCATAATTATTCTTTTTCCAGTCTGTTTGACGAGCAGCACGCCATGGGGTGATCCACACTGGAGGGATACCGTTGAAAAGAGGAAATTGTTATGTCCCCTTTCCAACAGGACCCGGGGGCATATCTTGAAGCTGGACTCCAGCCGCTAGCCACCTGATAAAGAGTGAAGGGGGGAGCACCCCTCCCAGGCACTTGTAAGTGCTCTCCCTGTACCTAATAGCATGGCCTTCCCATCCACGCATTGGGCCTTACTCCCACTATCTGCCATCATGGGGGAGCAGGTTCGGGGGTTTAAGCACAATCTGCCATCCCATGGTGGCAGAAAACCCAGTAGACTACCAGGATTTCTTTTAAAAAACTGGTTTGGGACCAGTACGACCTGGCATCAGGTTACCCCCATCCCTAGGGTCACAAAAGTCTTCTTATCCCCCCAGTAGTATCCCCAACCTGCCCTCCCAGGGCTCCCAAGGGTGACATAAAGCCCATTAGATATCTGGGCTATATTTATGTTCAAATATTGGGTGGGGTGGAGTGGGGTCAGGCCTATCCAGACATCATACCTTAACTACTACCCCTAAAGCCTTTAACAGGCACTAGACTACCAGGGTTATTTTTTTTAAAGAATGGGTTGGGGGCTGGCCTATTCTGGCATCAGGGTGTACCCCACCTAACAGCCTTTCTGCTCCCCTCGGGGGGATTTACCTCCAATTTGTCCTTCACCCCTCCATGCGGAATCAGGGTAGAAATCATAGTTTACACCAGGACAGTTCATGTTTGTATAAAAAAAATTGGTGGAGCTTGCCTCCCCTGGCCCATTCTGGTATTGGGCCGCCTTCCACAACCTTCAAGACCCCAGAGTTCTCCTGTCCTCCTGTGGAGTAGATTGGGGATTTACTCCCTCTGCCTCCTGAGGGTAAGGAAGAAAGCCCACTGGATGCCAGGGATTCATTTGTTTATAAAAAACAAAAAGAAATTGTGTGGGGCTGGTTGTAATGACATCGGACCATCTCCCGCCCCCAAAGCCACCAACTGTCTTTCTGAACGATAGGGAGATTTGGAGATTTAACCCCAATGATGCCAGGGGATACATTTTAGGAAAAATTATGGAGTGGGGCTGGCCTGTTATGACTTTGAGTCATATCCGTACCCCTAAATCCCCAACAGGTTTCCTGGACCCCTCTCCCATCAGGGGCCTAAAGCCTGACTACTGTAGCCATCCCCTTGGCAAGCCAGAGGAAATTTGGATTCTGTTGGCTGTAGTTTTGACATATGGGTCAGCAGAAGTGGTTAATACCCCTATTCTGCTTTCTGCTTTGTTCGGCAGAAAGACTGTCTGATGCCCAGGGGTAGGACTACAGCTCAGTGTTAGGATGGGTAAGCCCATTCTGTCTCTAACTTTTTCCCCTGATGGTCTGGTGAGCCTTCTTACTCCCTTGGATGAGCAGACAGGTGGCTAAAACCCAAATCTGCCCACCCACTGGTTCTAAAAACCCACCAGACTACCAAGGAAAAACAAATGAGAAAGGTAATGAGGTGGGATGCTGTGCCCGTTTGGCATTGGCCCTACCGTCGGGCATCAGATAGTACCTCTCCAGGGAGGTAGAATTGGGATTTTCCCTCCTCTTTGCCAGAACTTACACCAAAACTCCATCCCAAGAAATCCCAATTTCCTCTTACTTGCATGGTGAATGACTGCACTATTTGGGCTCTTTGTCAGCAGGTGAGCTGGGAAACCTACCAAGCCTGGCCATTTCTGAAACCTAGATACCCAATGGGCTCCGGGATGGCATAGTTTGCAGAGAATTCAGCAAGTTTGCTAACCGAAAATACACCGAGAACGTTGAAGTACGGGGCAAAAGAAGACCATTATTCCCATAGTTATGCGCAAAAACTTGGGGCTTTCTAGCTTTTCTGAATAGAAATGCTACCCCCCCATCTGGGCAGACCTAATGCACTTCATGGGAAATGACCAAAACTGTAACCATGTGAAGACCTATTTGACACCACATTGACTTCATATGGTCTACGTTTTGACTGGTAACTGTTCATCTAGGTAGTGTGTGACCAACATGGAACCTGTCACAAGCATGAACAAACATTGCAAAAAACTACTGAACTTTTCTAATAGGATATATGACATGGAACATCCCATGGGCGAAGCTTTGTCGGCAAACCACTCCACTTCAAAGTGTATTCCTAACAATTCAAAATGCTCCAGGTGTAACGATAACAGTCGCAATGCTGCTTTGATATCACTTTTTGTTATTCTCACCCCCAATTCAACTCTTTCTACCAACTCAGTCGCCCCATCCATTGATAAGTGACTGAAGTCAATTCCCCCAAAATGACATCATTCACTGATCCATCTTCCGGCCACAATAAGTGCTGTATCAATCGGAACTGCCCTTTTTCCTTCTTGGGCACCACCCCAATCAGTTACACAATCAAATTATCCAACGGATGTACCTGCCATTTTTACTTACAGCACCTCTTCCTGAACTTTCACCCTCATCACTTCCTTCTGATCTTTAGACAACTTCAAATTCTCCAGCCACCTTCTCAACTGAGGCACTTGGTATCCGAACTTGAAGCTGGCTAATTCCCACCTAGATTATGGATATTCCCTTTATCTGGGAAGTCCCAAGTCTGTGATAAAAAGACTACAGGTTGTCCAGAACACAGCAGCCCAGATCCTTCTAAAAATACCTAAGCACCAGTTGGCCGCTCTGGCTTTAGCATACCTGCACTGCCTGCCGGTTCAGAAAATAATCCACTTCAAGGCACTGCGCTTTGCCCATCGGGCTATGCACGGGAGAGGCCTACAGTTCATACAGAGACTGTTCAACCCTCACATTCCCCGGAGGTATTTGAGTTCTGGGAATCTAAGGATGCTGACAGTTCCTAGGATAACCAAGGCAAGGAGTGATAGTCGCTCTTTTGCCTATTTAGCTCCCAAAGTTTGAAACAACCTCCTTGCTGTCCTTAGAATTAAGCAGTCTGAATTAAGTTTTAGAAAACACCTAAAACCTTCTAGTCATTTATCACCTACCTTCAAGTGCATTTGAGCTATATCTGGCAGATGTGTTGTCATCAGCGCTGGATGGCCCGTTGGATAGCTACCCGCTATACAAAATACTCCAGAATAGAATAGAATAGAAACTCTCTTTGAAACCCCACCACAAAATCTCTGCATCCTCCCTATTGTACTACTGCAGCTAATATCCCAGCCTGTGCCATTTAACTGGTGTAAGAGCTGTGCGCAAGGGGTCCTTCTGTTTGGCTACCTCCCCCCATGCTGGCCTTGCGGATGCCATGCCTCCCCTAGCTGTCATTGTGACCACCCAACTTCTGCACTACACTGGGCAAGCGCTTGTTCTGCACTTCGAGCATTTGTGGCATAATTTCTAGATTTCCCTGTTGTAAAACACCCTGTTGAGTGCCCAACATGCAGCCCCTTGTTTCTGCTGCCGCCTACTGACTGCTCCCACCTATCCCTGGGTGGGACAGCTCAGATAGGGCAAATGTATCGCAGGTAATCCACAGGCCGTGAATAGCACTGGTGCTGGCTTGGTGGGAGCCACGGTGTGTAACCATATATCATTATCTGGCTTCCCCCATTTTTCCCTCTGCATTCTCCGATAATCTGTCCCTGAACTCATGGTTGAGCCGCACCCATACGTATGCCGCCAAAGGTAATCTGGGCCTTCATAATCATGTCCATGTATTTGAACAGTGCTATACACCTTTCCGTTTAATCCTCACTGTACACAATGGCGTATATTAAAAATACTGCTGTCCAATATTCTATGGTAACCAGCACCCAGGCCTTTTAGCTAATTCATATTCTTCCTTCTTCAAGCCTTCTTTGACCCCCACATCTCGATGCAGAAGTTTAAATATCTCCATATACTCACCATTCCAAATGCACTCTTTCAAGGGGGCCATTAAGTGCGTGACCAAGGGCTTTGTTATACCCATATAAGACAATTTCTTAACTTTCACCTTGTAACTCCATTTGTTTCTCAGTTCCATCTCAGCCTAATCTTGCCTCTCTTCCCCTTTTTCTCCTTTCTGGTCCTTTTTGGACTCCCCATCTTATCTTTGTCCTCTTTACCTGTCTTATCCTCACTCTCCTCTTTCAGTGCTGACCCCTTAACCCCCTCCTGTTTTGTATCCTTCTCTTTGTCCATCCACATGGCTTGGTCCACCACATATATTTGTTTATGTTGCTGCACCAGCTGCCCCCTCTCATTTTCATTCCCCCCATCAGCTACACCATTACAGTCCTCAAACCAGCAACTTCCCCTTTACCTGGCCAGAGATCAAGGCCCACACTAAGGTCAGCCATCCTGACAGTGGTCGTGTCTCCAGTGCTTGGTATTCATCAGTTCCTCCTTCTCCCCTTTCTCCATGTCCTTCGAAACCCATCTTTGATGTACCCCTATGCAGCGCCAAATTCATATCCCGCCAACGCCACTCTGCCACTTTCTCATCCTCTCTCCCAGCCTCCTTATTTCACCTTTCTGTAACTAGTCCTCCTCATAATCTAGCACAATTGTACCCACACCTGTACGTGCTCCACTCCACGGGCATTCACCATCATCAAACCCATCAGACATCCATTCATCTTGTTTGTTCAGTACCTGGACAGACAAGGAGACCTTCCCCAACCATCCACTGACGAGTCCAACTCTGCGATCCAGCCAGCCACTATTAGCTGTGCTTCTCTTCTTCTCGGGCAGTGAGCTGTACTAAGTCTGCATGTCGCCGCTCCGATGTGCCTGTTGGTAAAAATTAATAGCCTACGTGTTGGGTTTCACATGTTCTACGGTACTCATGCCCAGCTTCCTTTCTGTAGGGAAATGCCTCTTTTTGCATGTTCACCCCAACGTTTTGAACTTATGCTATTGGTTTTTTAGGTCGAGCCTAGAGTAGCGCGCATGCGCTGCTCTGCGAGACTTTATGTAGGTGGTTTTAAAAGCTGACCACACGCTCGTGCACAATGGGCTTTTCCGTGCGGTTACCCGCACAGGCCACATCTGTTTTCAATTATCGTGCCCAGACACGGGCGAGATAATTGAAAACAGATCGCTCGCTGTGGCGCGCGCGCGCACCACTCGTTTGACTTGCCACAACCCCGAAGTAGCTTGTGTTCAGGCTGGACTGAGTTTAAACCGTGCACGAGATAAAGTCAACATTTTACCACAACCCACGGGCAGTTCAGCACTTTACATTATAAGTAGTATCCGTTTTCGAGTTGTGTCCCCGGGCAGCCCAGCAAGTACCAATGCGCACAATGATAGCGCTGAAAAGCGGACACTGTTTCCATGCACCGTTACATTAGATAATATCGACCCTTGGTTAAGAGCAGACAAGTAAAGTACAAAGCTGCAGCGCTGCTCCCAATGCAGAGAAGCACCTTGACTGGCAAGCAGTCTTCTAACCCGTGCTTAATTTCAGCCGGTGGGAGCGCCGGCACTTATTTTACCCATCAGATACTGAGCGCAAGAGAGGGGGAAAAAACTGATCTGAAAGACGGAGTTAGACAAAGACGGACAAACTGCCACAAGGTGAGAATGCTGGAACCGGCAATAGTTAGATGAAGGGTACGTGAGTGTCAGATAATTGGTTCACGAGACAGTAAGTGGGCTAAGACTATCGTCGGGTAATGGGTTTACGACTATCAGCGTTGGCATTCGGTGCGCCGACGTTTACTTGAATTGGCTGCGGGCATCTGAGCAGAGCTTTGGGCACCCCACAAATTAAGCACAACTTCTAACAATTATCTGTATCCCTGCACGCAATAAATATGGCGCCAATAGTTTTTGGTAACTTCTTCCTGTTTGTCCATACAAACGATATAGAAGCCATGCACCACAGCGGCCACACCTTGCAGTGCTCCAGCAGCGGCGCTAGCTCCTGTGTGTGCCTTGAGTCGGGGGTGAAGCACAGCTGTCGTGATCTTTCATAGGCGTGACGCCTTCTGTCCGTGCTGGCGTTTTACCCAACCGCAGCTTGCATTCTGGGACTTGGAGTTTTTAATTTTAATGTTGCAAGTAGAGGCCCACAAATGTCAGCATGCAAAGTGCTGTTGAGTGAAAGACCAGAAGTGCCGAAGTTAAAAGCACGGTTCGAGGTAGAGAGAAGCTCTCAGTGGTCAGTGAGGGAACATTGGAGCCGAGTTCACAAATGTTTTGGTGGGGTCTGGGTCACGTGACTCAAATCTGAATAAAAATTGGGATGAATTGCCGGTAGGGCCTAAGGGTGTGGCAGGCTAATCCACTTGTGAACTGTAAGGAATTGGCAAAGCTGCTAATTTTAGTGACTGATATCTGCTTCAGTCACTAAGCCCACTAAGCCCACATACACTGCCCTCAGTGTCACTTCCTTTAATCAGTGGTGGGAGAGAATTCTGATCCTGCTCAGTCGCTCTGTCAGGCTATTGTCCAGGCCTCTGAGGTGGGTGGAAGGCAGAGACAGATGGTCTTGTTAATCCTAAAGAACCCACATGAGCGCTGCTTACCCCAAGAGCATGTAGTGGGCCCTCACACTGCCATCTAGCGGCAGCGACAGTGTTGTTCAGTCCAGGGCTTTAAGTGGGCCGGGTCTCACCGGTGCTAAGCACGGCAGTTTTTTAAAGGAGGCCTCGAAACGGGTCTCTATCGGGCTCTGTTTTGTGCCCTGGCACAGGCGGTCCGTTTTTTTCCAGACTGCAGTGACAGCAGGCACATCGATGTGCGTGTGCTCACACTGCTCACTTCTCACTATTGGAGAAGTTACGGCATGACATCATGCCAGGTGAGCGTTGTAGGGGAAGGGAAATCCTTTAAAGAGAATCATTTTCTCTCTGGATTTCCCTTCTCTTTTTGAAACTCGGGAGCAGCAACATTGTCGTGGTGTCACCAGGGCTTTAAGTGGAAGCTTTTTCAATATTATATACACGCCATAGTTGCAGCTTATTTATCTTATGCAACTAACAACCATTGACAAAGCCAATATGTCCTGACTTGTTGTAGGTATGATGTTACTTGTATCATATATCTGGATGCAATGACAGAAACAGCAAAATACAAGACGGGCGGCACACTATGCTAAGCACAGACTTTTAGCTTACGTGTTTTTAAGCCACGCCCTTAATTATATTGGCCACGCACCTTTGAGAGACCCCCCAGTTTTTTCATCCCACTTAAAGCCCTGGTTCAGTCTCATGCCTAGGCCACGCACCTGCACTACAGGCCTGAAATGTTCAAGAGCCCTGACAACTACACCCTGAAAGTAACCCTCTGTCCTGACTTGTCCTCTCTCTCGTTGTCCTCGACGGATTGCTCTGGCTTCTTTAGCCCCTTACACCTCTGTAGTGAGAGACAGCAAACAACCTCATACAGGGACACATGCCTTTATGTATCAACACATTTCCCCAAATAGACATAGAGTAGGTAAAACCCTTTGATACATCAGGTCACTAAAAGTCATCTGAATATGGTAACATGTTTGAAGAACAGGGCCAGCTTTAGGGCAGTGCGGCCGGTGCAGCCACACCTGGAGCTGAGTTTTTGTGGGGCACTGTGTTTAGAAATAACTTATGGTTTTAAAAACAGCTGCTGCAGAGTTCCTTGTGTGGCCAGCAGTTTTCAGGCAGCAATAAAAATGTCAAGATAACTCTGGTGATTAATGTTCCTGCTGGAGAGAGATGTAGTTTTGTCGAAGTGGCAGTTTTGACTCTTCATAAGGTAGCATTAAGGGGTAATATACCTGCTGCAAAGGGCGAGTACCATGCAGATCACAGAACTATATTTTATGTGGATCGCTTATAGGTTACTGCTTTTGTCACATAGATCCTTTTGTTTCTTGCAGTTCATAAGTTACAACACTGTTATATCACAGTGACCTATGAACTGTGATCCAAGAGCTGAATTCAAGCTGCATGGTATCAGTTAGAACCACTAAGAATTCAAACATTAAGGAAAGTGGAACCGGGGAAACAAGGGAGGAATCGGAGGAAACTAGAAGTACAAGTAACAAGCATTGGCATAGCCAATAGGTCTCGCTTTTGGGACCTTTTAAGTATTTAGTTATGCAGCACAATATCCTTGGTGCAACAACATTAACTGTTGCATGGTTAAACACTTATAAGGTCCCAAAGGCGAGACCTATTGGCTATGCCAATGCTTGTTGATTCTGAGAGTGCACTGAGGCCTGCTTACTCAGTGCCAGTGCCAGTGTTCTTCTCCATTACCAAGTGTATGTCAATTTGGCTATCCCCATTTGGCAAGTACTGTCTTACTTATAAGACCCTAGTATATGCTACCCAGGGTGCCTAGTGTAAGGCAGAGTGTCCAGGCAGGGGTGCAGCACTGATTGTGCCACCTTGAGTGTGTCAAACAGTACAAAATGGCTCCTAGCCTTCCACTACTGACTGGAAGGGCAGGGTCACCCTTCTAGTTCAACTTTGCTATTAAAAACAATGGCAAAGCCGCCCCTTCCCTTAACATTATATGTAAGTCTTCCTTAAGGAAGGCCTATAGAGCTCTATGGCAGGGAGCTGTATATTGTTAAGTACGACATATGAACTTATATGTCTTAATAGCAAAACCTACTAAATTGTCATTTTGCTGAGGAAAAGTTAGGAGCCCCATTGGCTAACACAGGGTTACCGGCTAGCACCCGAGCCTAGCTAACTTCTGAATGGGACTTCATATCTGTGTATTGCGAAGTATCAAATTAATCATAGCATTAAACCCGACTGATACCCAGGTCAAATTTAATGTCACTTTTAAATTTAAGCAACTTTTAGAAAGTTGCCACTCTGTGCCTCGGTAGTCTAGTAGCCACACACAGGCTGGGACCCACAGACAGCTTTCTGCCCACCTGGGGAGTGGTGTTTATGACTCCTAGGCTTAGAATCAAACACTGCCTGGCGCTGTAAGAGGTGTCACCTCTACTTTGCAGGAAGCCACTCTGGGTACTAGCCCAAAAGGTGAGCTTCAAAGCGGAAGCAGCCTTTGAAGGGCAATTTTTGATAACACTCCTGAGTGTTTTTCCCGGGGGCATGAACCCCCCAGGCAGCCACCCCTCTACGGTGGGCTACCGAGCTCCTTACATCCAAGGAAGGGTCATGACATCTTGAGAGTGGCCAGAATGGTGCACTCTGGGATTGCCAAAATCCACACATTGGCTAGTAATCGTGTTGTCCACTCAGGGCAGGATAAATAAGGCACCCCTGGCACCCTGGACCCTCAGATTACACTAGATTTGGAAAGAGGACCTAAAAAAGACTGCCCTGCTGCCCTTGGGATCACATAGAGAGAGGCTGACCATCTGCTGGACTGCACCTGCTGCACCTTGGGCTAGCAAAGTTTGAACTGTGCTTGTGGGTCCTAGCTCAGGTAAAAGTTGATGACCAGAGCAGTGACCCCTGCTGATCCCCCGGAACCAGTTCCAGGGACAAAAATGCTGAAGTAGCCCAAACCGGAAAAGTGCTGGCCACTGGAGAAGATTGACTGCCAGCTGCCACTGGGTCTCTCGAGAGACAGATCTTCAACATCCAAAAGTTGCAAAGACGCAAAAGGCCCCCTTGCAAAATCAGGTTGTTTTGTGAACGCTAATTTTTGATGGCTCCAAAATATGTTTTGGGCCCTTCCCTCTCGTGGGCACTTGCCACACCCACAGCAAGTGAAGTAGCATTTTTATTAGGAGACCTGGGGGAACACTGGGCGGTAGGAAATTTGTGTCGGCCCAGTGATTCCACCACTTTCCCACACAGAAATATGAGGAAAATGTGATTTTCTTTGCAAAATTTGATGTTTGCAGGGGATTCTGGATAAGAAAACATTGGGAGATCCATGCAAGCCACACGTCCCTTGACTCCCCTCTAGTTTTTAAAAATGTCTGGGTTTGTAGGTTTCCCTACATGGCCGCCGAGCCCGGGACCAAAAACTCAGGTGACCCCCTGGCAAAAATAGGTTGTTTCGTGATTGATAATTTTTGATGCCTCCGCAATACGTTTTAGGCCCTTCCCTGTCCATTGGCACTTGGCCCACCCACACAAGTGAGGTTGCATTTTTATCGGTAGTCCTGGGGGGCACACTAAGTGGCAGGAAATTGTTGTTTTCTTTTAGATTCTGGAAGAATATAGCACAGTAATGCAAGGAAAATGTGTGACTTTAGTCACATTTTGAGGTTTGCAGGGCATTGTGGGTAAGAAAACAAACTTGTTGGGATCCATTAGAGACACACCACCCTGTACTTCCCTAGGTTTTTAGTTTATGAAAATAACAAAAATTGATAGATTTTCCCTAGAGAAAAGGTACATTTTGGCAGAGAAAGACAAAAAAGACAAATATTACTTCTATCCATCTATTCCTCAAGTACACACACATACTGGTTGGATTTGGCACGAGAGCGAGTGAAAGGTTCACATTGTATTTTTTTTTAACAAGAAATTTCACAAAAGTTAAATACACTGTTAATAACTGAAAGCTCCCAAAACTGAACCAATGACTCACAGCTCGTGAGCTGTAAAGCCGAGACAAGGCACCAACCTCTTTACAGGCCATTCACACACCTTTCATACGTGACACACACAAGACCATTCACACCGCCAGCTGCAAGGTCCAGCTCATTGTAACACTCACATCAACAGAAAATGTAGAGACAATGTACAACCTGGCAGAGAAAGACATAAAAGACAAATATTACTTCACACTCATCTATTCCTCAAGTACACACACATACTGGTTAGATTTGGTATGAGGGTGAGTGAAGGTTCAGAGCGAAAAAATTTATTAACAAGAGATTTCACAAAAATGAAATGCACTGTTAATAATTGAAAGGTCGAAAACCTGAACCAATGACTCACAGCTCCTGAGCTGTAAAGCCGCAACAAGGCACCAACCTCTTTACAGGCCATTCACACACCTTTCATACGTGACACACACAAGACCATTCACGCCACCAGCTGCAAGGCCCAGCACATTAAAACACTCACATCAACAGAAAATGTAGAGACAATGTACACCCAGGCAGAGAAAGACAGAAAAGACAAATATTACTTTACACTCATCTATTCCTCAAGTACACACATATACTGGTTAGATTTGGTATGAGGGTGAGTGTAGGTTCAGAGCGAAAAATTTTATTAACAAGAGATTTCACAAAAAGGAAAAGCATTGTTAATAATTGAAAGGTCGAAAACCTGAACCAATGACTCACAGCTCGTGAGCTGTAAAGCCGTAACAAGGCACCAACCTCTTTACAGGCCATTCACACACCTTTCATACGTGACACATACAAGACCATTCACACTGCCAGCCACAGTCCCAGCACATTACAACACATCAACAGCAATTTAAGGACCCATCACTTTCATACGTCCACATTACTGACACAGCAATCACACCAGCTGGCGGTTGAAGGAGTGTGTGCACTGGTGTTTGGCTAGCAGGGTGTGTAGTGCCCAGCAACAGGTCAATACTCCCACACCGCCAGCCAAACGCCAGTCCACACACACCACCAGCCAAGCTTCAGCCCATGCACACCATCAGCCACGCGCCAGTCTACGCACACCGCCAGCCAAGCGCCAGTCCACATACACCGCCAGCCAAGCTCTAGCCCGCGCTCACCGTCAGCCAAGCGCCAGTCCACGCACATGCCAGCCAAGCACCTGCCAGCACACCACCAGCAAAACACCAGTCCACGCACACCACCAGCCAAGCGCCAGTCCATGCACACCGCCAGCCAAATGCGAGTCCATGCACACTGCCAGCCAAACACCAGTCCATGCACACTGCCAGCCAAACACCAGTCAACAAACACCATCAGCCAAGCACCAGTCAGCGCACACAGCCATCACATTTTTTATACCAAAAAGAAGCAAACACAAGGAGATGATGGACGGAGCGCTGAAATGTTTCAGACACTCACCCCCAGTCACAGATATTTGATATTTATTAATGTATAAAGCGCCTGAATCACCCCATCAGGGGTATCTCCGCGTTATGACTGCTGTAACCAACCAGGGAGGGATGACTCAGAACATTAGGGTTTTCAGCAGCTTTCTGAATACCAGGTAGTCGGTGCATTGGCGTAAGTGAATAGGAAGTTGGTTCCAATAGAGGGGGGCTAGATGGAAGAAAGCTTTGCCACCCATGCAAGCTTTTTTAAAGCGTGGGATGTGCAGAAGTGCTTTGGACCCTGACCGGAGGGACCTGGATGGCAGGTGCCTGACAAATTTGTCTGATAGATAGCTGGGGCCCAGGTCGTTTAGAGATTTATAGGCAATGCAGCAGATCTTGAATTTAATCCTCTTCCGTACCGGAAGCCAGTGCAACTTTTGAAGTAGGGGAAGAGAAGCTGTTCTAGGACAGGCATTGGCAACCAGACGGGCCGCAGTGTTCTGGACGACCTGCAATTTATTTAAAGAAACTTCTTTGGCTGAAATCAGCAGAGCATTGCAGTAGTCCAGGCGGCTTAGCACTAATGTCTGGATCAAAGTTTTCCGCGTGGAGGATGGTAAGAAAGGAAAGACTCTTCGGAGGAGACTAAGTGTATGGAAGCATGCCCCAGCCATAGTGGTGGCGTGCTCCTCTAGTGTTAGTTTTTGATCTATACGGACTCCTAGATTTTTAACCACCTGCTTTGGAATTGGGGCAGAGCCCAGTTCCTCTGGCCACCATCTAGGGGACCATCTCGTCACAGCATCTCTGATTTTCCTGCGTTAAGCTGGAGAAATGTGTCCCTCATCCAGTCAGCGATGACCCTCATACCCTCCGTAAAGGTGGTCTGAATGTTAGGGTTAGTTTTGTCGAAGGAGAGCAGAAGCTGAGTGTCATCAGCATAGGAGACAGGACTGAATCCTAATTTCCTCAGTAATCCCGCCAAGGGAGTAACATAAATGTTAAATAAAGTAGGGCTCAAACAGGAGCCCTGAGGTACTCCCTTGGTCACTTTTGTGGTCTGCGAACGAAAAGGGCCCAGGAAAGCCATGTCTTCCCTGGACCAGAAACAAGCATCCTGGGACCGGTTTCTGGTTCAGGGAAGACCTGGCTTGGCAGTTCGGGCTAGACTGTTCCCATGAGG
Source organism: Calotriton arnoldi (assembly GCA_963921515.1). Taxonomy (NCBI): domain Eukaryota; kingdom Metazoa; phylum Chordata; class Amphibia; order Caudata; family Salamandridae; genus Calotriton; species Calotriton arnoldi. The sequence goes on from CAWUFW010004842.1 coordinate 736,190, forward strand.
CACAGGGTCAAGATTGATTTGCATATAGCTGGGTCTGAACTGAGGTGGCGAAGTGAGCTAAAGAATGATGATGGATTCAACCCAGATCTGTGACTGGGGGTGAGTGTCTGAAAAGTATCAGCACTCCGTCCATCATCTCCTTGTGTTTGCTTTGTTCGCCCTAAGTTGGCAGGGTATGCCCAGACGTGGGTCCCTTGCTCACTTTGCCACTGGATTCAAACTAGCGTGGCTGATAAAGGGTGTTACCCAGAAACCGGTCCCAGGATGCTTGTTTCCGGTTTAGGGAAGACCTGGCTTGGCAGTTCGGGCTGGATTGTTCCCATGAGGCACAGGGTCAAGACTGATTTGCATATAGCTGGGTCTGAACTGAGGTGGCAAAGTGAGCTAAAGAATGATGATGGATTCAACCCAGATCTGTGACTGGGGGTGAGTGTCTGAAAAGTTTCAGCACTCCGTCCATCATCTCCTTGTGTTTGCTTTGTTCGCCCTAAGTTGGCAGGGTATGCCCAGACGTGGGTCCCTTGCTCACTTTGCCACTGGATTCAAGCTAGCCTGGCTGATGAAGGGTGTTACCCAGAAACCGGTCCCAGGATACTTGTTTCCGGTTCAGGGAAGACCTGGCTTGGCAGTTCAGGCTGGAATGTTCCCATGAGGCACAGGGTCAAGACTGATTTGCATATAGCTGGGTCTGAACTGAGGTGGCAAAGTGAGCTAAAGAATGATGATGGATTCAACCCAGGTCTGTGACTGGGGGTGAGTGTCTGAAAAGTTTCAGCGCTCCGTCCATCATCTCCTTGTGTATACCAAAAAGAAAACACAAACCAATTCCCAATAGATACAAAACTATAACTACAAGCACAACAGCTCTAACTAAATACATCACACTAATGCCAACCATGAAATCTGAACAAAAAATATAAAACAATACAGACCAGTCAGTTTACTTTTATACTCATGGTTGCAACCAAAAACTGTTCCGTGTGGTACAGTTTAAAACATGTGGGCACACAAAGCCTGGGATTCGAAGGACAATTGGGGCAGTGCCTATAACTTCCTGATACCTCTTTGGGCACCGTCTCTACATTTCAAAAATTTTTGATCGTGGGAGGAATGTGATCAGGAAAGTGGCAATCTTTCAATCTAGCTACATCTTCTATCACTGCTTCTTATGGAACTCTTGCCCGTGCCACTTCAATAAGGCTGCCTATCAGAGACCGCTGAATCGTGTTATTGTTATTGTAAAAAACTTAATAAAAATAAGTTTAAAAAAAAAAAAAATCAGAGACCGCTGAAACTGAACAAATGTCATCATTGACTCTGGAGAACAATCCTTAAATACAACCAAATTATTGAAGGTATCAAAATGGAATAAATGGATAGCCAACTTCTTATACAAAACGTATGCCTTCCAAACAGCAGTGTAAGTATTCAATCTCTGATCTACTCGATTCACACCACCCATGTGCTTATTATAGTCTAAAATGCACACAAGTTTGCGCACTTCAGCAACCTGACCCCAAACAGTCACAGGTGAAGTACTTTCATCATGGATGGTAGTCAGCATATAGACACCTCTCCTGTCAGAAAATTTCAGAGCTAGAAGTTCATCACTACGCAAGGCACTGCACTGTCACTTCTCAAGATGTTTACAAACAAGCTCTTTTGGGTAACCTTTACGGTTAGAGCGCATTGTGCCACAAACAACAGTGTCCACTTTGAACAATTCCCTGAACAATGGCATTCCAGTGTAAAAGTTATCTAGGTATAAAGGGTGACCTTTGTTGAAAAGTCCTCTACCAATTTCTCACACAATTTTCTCTGTAACTCCAAAAGTGGAAGGACAACCAGGGGGTCAATACTGGAATCCCTACTGGTGTAGATCCTGAAATTACAGACATATCCAGTACTACTCTCAGACACCATATACATCTTAATTCCATAACGTGCCCTCTTGCTAGGAATGTACTGTATAAAAACCAATCGGCCCTTGAACAGGACCAAAGACTCATCCACAGCTATTTCTTTCCCTGGCACTTAGATCTCTCAAAATTGATCTACCAAATGATCAAGGACAGGCTGAATCTTAAAAAGATGGTCACAATCAGGGTGATCTTGTGGCTCCACTAATCATTATCAACAAAATGCAACATGCGAAGAAGAAGTAAATACCGATTACGACTCATGGTTGCAGGAAATATAGCCGTTGCCATCAAGGGATTAGTCGACAAATATGAAGACAACAACGGCTTCCTTATCAGGCCCATCAAAAAAGTTAAACCCAAGAACTTCTTCAACTCATCCAAATCTGTGCGAGTCCACTGGGTAGCTCTAGAGTGGAGCTTAAGTCTGGCACTGCTGTCCCTTAAACACTGTTCAGCATTCAAATTAGTCTGCTCAAAAATCTCATCCAAAAAAACATTGTCCATAAACAACTGAAAACAATGCATACGCAAAATATTTTCGCAATTTGCTCTACACCCTGCAATACCACTAAAGTCAGGCAACACCGGCTGCACCATGTTTGGGTCAAGCCAGAGTCCAGCACTTCCAATGGGAAGCCTTGCAGCCCCAGGCTGCAATCCAGATGCCTCTTGCTGCACTATTGTCACACCAGTGTCTACCTCTAAAAGCGGTCGTTCATCTGCACTGAGAGTGGCTTCATCATCAGATGCTTCCTCTCTGACAGAAAATTCCCTGCTATAATCATGGCCTTCCTCCTCTGCCTCAGATGCAAAGTCAGTCTCATAATCATGGTCAGAAGAAGACTCGAAAAGCATACCAACACCCTGCTAAGCGGGCATCCTGCGGCTAGCCATAATCCTTAGTTGAAAAAGTAATTTGACAAACAAATCAACAATACCCAACACTGTGTAAAAAAAGTAATAAACAAAGTGCAGATTTATAAAAGAAAAAGAAAAATGACTGGCATATACCAGTTGCAAGGTAAAGTCAATCAATACAAAGCACACAAAGACCTATATATTGTAAAACAATACCACTCACTTGCCAGAGACCACTAGACTCACCAGCAGCTACTCTGTGCAGACACAGGAAGCACCAACGATATCCCACTAGAAAAGAAAACAAAAGAAAATTACACACAAGGTAACACAATACACATTGTGCACACATACCAGGAACATTTAACACACATTCAAACAGAAGCTATATAGGCTGCTATTATTAAGAGCATTTCCAAAAAACACATTCATGCAGGTCAATGATACTCATTTGGAGTAAACAGTATGAAAATTTGTTTCCTTGCCAAACACTTGCAACTACGCAGCTCTACCAGTGCCGAAACAGCAAGCACAAGTAACACCAGAGTAAAACAAAAGCTTTGCACTAAAATAAAAAAGAGAAAAAAAAATTACGATCACAAATGATGACAAAACATGCAGACCATTAGCCAAACTACATTTCACACACAAACTTTCCCTGGTGGTCTAGTGGTTTCTGCCTCCCCCCCTGGGTGGGGCTCATGGACCTAAAAATACAGGGCAGATCTGCCGCCAATGGGGGCAGAAACAGCCAAAATATTCACACTCAAAAGGAGAGGAACCCTTGTCCAAGGGGCCACTCCCCAGAACATTTTGTGCCATATACAGTAAAATCCCTGGTGGCCCAGTGACTACTGCCCCCCCGCCCCCGCCTTGGGGGCGGATGGGCCTAAAAATATAAGGCCAAAATGGCCAAAACATTCACCCCCAAAAGGGATGCGAACCTTACTCAATGGAGCGCTCCCCTTAATTATTATACACAATAAATCTCTGGCTTCTATTGGGTTTCAACTCCCCTGGGGGCCAGATCGGCTGAAAAAACGGCAGATCTAGCCCCGGGGGGGCTGAAAAATGGAAAAAGCATATTGCCCTCTGGGGAGAGACCCATGCCCAAGGGGTCGCTCCCAAATGAGCAAAAATTAAATCCCTGCTGCCTAGTGTACTTTGGCTCCCCCTGGGGTGCCCGATCAGCCTAAAAAATGGCCGAAGCAGCCCACAGGGGGAGACCGAAACACACCAACACGTGCCCCCGGGGAAGCTACCCTTGCCTAAAGGGTTGGTCCCTCAACAACAAAGAGAAACATCCCTGATGGTCCAGAGGCACCCACGATTGTGAAGCAGGAATCCATTCAAAACAGACACAGGGAAAGGAGGAACTCTTTCCTTTCCCCTGTGTCTGTTTTTCCCAACTCCCTATGAGAGAACGACTCACCCGAACTTCGTCCTCTCTCTGGACGTACTGGAAGCAAATGGCTTCCTGCGCGTCCCCGGCAGCCTATAATGACATCAGCATGCTGTGAGCGTGCCAATGTCCAATTACCGAGGGGGGAGGGTTGGAGTTGGCAGCGGAAGTGCTTCCTCTGACATCCAACTAACTCAGGTGGACAGCATCACAGAAGAAGCAAAAAGAGAACCCCAGAAGACAAACCTTCTCCTTCTATGCTCCCAGGCATTAGAGGTTTCCCAACACTTCTGCAATTCAGAAATGAGCTTCTGTTCCACCTCTTCAGAGAATACCACATGTATACACAATATGAACCACCTTCAAAAAATATCTTATTTTTTTTTGTAAGTGATCCCGAAACCACCCCTGTTCAGTGCTCTTTTGCTCTCTAACTAGGTTTGGCCACTACAAATTCCTGAACATGCATACTTGGGTATCAACATATATGCCTCTATAAACATTTTGAAATGATGTTTTTTAGATTGACTTGGGGGAAACTGACTTTCAATGGGCCTATGGACAATGATGCTACTATTTGAGTAGGATGAGATGGTCCTGCCAAACATGGAATATCTGGTATGGAGTGCAATGTAAATCAGAGGACCTATCAGCAGAAAGAATGAGGGAATGAAAATATGATGCCTCTTGACTGGTGGGTTGACCCAGAGCAAACCTATACTAAGATCTGTGAGACTCATTAGTCATTGACATGTCTAGCAAAGAAGCAAACAGGAGTAAATAGGTCTAGAAATATCTGGCCTGGCATGAAGGCTGTCTGAGGGAATGCTTGATTTAAGCATGCCAAGCATAACTACTTGCACAAAAGGTAAGCCATATATGTAGTGCTCCAGAAGACGAATACCTAAAGGATGCCTAAAGTGTCTAGAAACCAGGAGAGACTTTTTCCATGTAGTTTTGTGTTGCACAAATGTATTTGAATTGTGGGGCAAAGTGCATAACTAGCTCTCAGAGCTGAGGGCAACCACAAACAAAATTGTCCATATGCAGGTATAATGGGTCTAATACCCAAACAGATCAGAGAGTATGCTCAGACTAAAAGAAGAACAATGTTATATAAAGCAGCAAATGACCACTTATGTTATAGAGATTAGTGCTGTTGGTTGAGCAAACAGGGCTGGCTTCAAATGACCATTATGACATGGGCCTTCTGGCAGCATCGTGACAGCAATAGAGGGATCTTTATGGAGAAAATGGTTGAAAAGATAGAGAGAAATTTGAAGCTCGCACCATGAAGCTGTGTAGCTGTCTATAACATGTTTGTTCGAGGTATATAAGTAATAAAACCACAAACCATCTAAAATCAATGACTTGACTGAGAGAGAAAATATATACAGAGGGAGAAAGAGAGCTCCAATGAGCCTACCTAGGCTATTCCAATATATGAAGGAACATTTACAGATAGAAACAAGCCTTCATGAAGCTCACAGGTATGGCTTGCATTATGAGTCCTAATTAAAACATTCATAAAGCCTGCCGAGTTTAAAAAAACAAGCAAAAATCAAGTGGTTTAACTTTTAAATACATCTTTGTGCTAAAATTTAAAGTGTCATGATTTGGTGTACTTTTGAGATTTAAAATAGTCCCTCTTGCATGGTAGTGCAATGTCTTCATAGTATGCAGAATGATAAACCAAGCAGCCAAAAGCATGCCTAACAGTGGTTTATTATTTGCTGGGTGAAGTCCAAGTGCACTTCATGTATCTGTTAAAGAAATGTTAATGGTAGGTCTGGTAGACAGCTGCATTAATAAACCCTGTACTTCGTCTCTTGTCCTGAGGAGACTCCTACGATTGCATGGGGTCGAAAAGTGTCAACACAACAGTGAAAAGAAAAACAAGACCAAAAAGCATTCAACTATATCTAGACCATTTGGCCACCATATTAAATATATCGATCTTGGTTGACCTTAACAATGAATCTAGTGGTGCCACCATTGACCTAAGGACATTTACAGTGGGTTCCTCATGTCTGGTTAAGCACTGAAAATGTCATGCCTCACTTGCAGTTAAAAAAACTTCGGACTGTTGTGAATAAACCTAATATATGTACTTGTTACTCCTAATGGGCGAAATAATTAATGTTGTTTCCATTTGAAAACAAATTACTTTTACAGTACATGCTTAAAAAATTTGTTATTCTCCCGTCCCCCAACCCCAACCCCTGCAACATGCATCCTTGTGCTTGAGCGTTCTGGGACTTACAAATATGATCTCTCAATCAAGCCATCAAAGATTATACTCAGTAGATTTGATGAACCTTTGTAGCTGACATGAAGCATTGAAAGGGAGAAAACATCAACAATGCAGTTTAACATGTGAAGTCTATGCAACTCCTCAATGAAGACCAAGAATCAATTAATATGATTAAAGGGTTTTATTGGGATTACCAATCAATCCAGACAATACGCAAGCTATATGCAGATTCAATAAGTACATTAGTACAATAGGCAAAGTTAAATATCTCACTTGGTTGAGATGCAATAAAATGAGATGCAGAATTATGACAGCCACAGCATATAATAGCAAATAAAAGTGATTTCAAAGAACCATTGACCTGCTCCATGATACCTGAAGCCTCAGGTCGGTAACTGCAATGTAGTCTTTGCTCCACTGTTAATGCTACACAGAAAATTTTCAGGATCTCATTAATAAAATGAGTCCCTAGGTCTGACTCCAGTGAAGTCGGGAAACCGAACCTCGGTATGATCTCCGTCAACAACAATTTAGCTACTTTGAGACTGTCATTTCTCCTGGTCGGGTAAGCTTCAACCCAATGCGAAAAGATACAACCAATCACCAAGACATATCTCAGCACATTGCACACCGTCATTTCTATGAAGTCCTACTGTATCCTGTTGAATGGACCACATGATCTTCCTTTGTGGCTCAGTGTCACTGTAGTTCTTTTCCCTACGTTCATCTGTTGGCACACAACACATCTGTGACACAATCATTTAGCTATCAACCTGAATCGGGGATTGAACTAAGTTTGTCGAAATAATCTGACCATTGCATCCCTCCCAACATGTGTGGGACCATGAAAATATATAGCCATTGGCGACAACAGACTATCTGGCAATCCTTGTCTTCCAGCTGTTGAAATCCAAATGTCCTCATCTCTTGTGACACAACTTGCTCTGACCCAGCTTTGCTGTTCTGCCTCTGACACTTCTGTTACAGGTAGGGGCAAAAGAGTAGCAGGGTTCAAAGTAATGCACCTTTTGAGGGATATATTCTCAGCTGTGAAAATAATCTGTTCAAACTTACTCAATCGACTATTGGTCAGGTAATGAGTGCGTGCATGTGTCAACAATATCTCCACTGAATGGGGCACAAATACAATAAGGGGATGGCCCATGACAATACTTTCACATCGCTCAATGCTGACACCTATAGCTGCCACTGCTTTTATGCGTCCAGGCAGCCCTGCGGCTATGGGATCAAGGGTGGCAAAGAAACAGGTCACCGGTCTTCGTGCGTTTCCATGCAATTCTGTAAGCATTGAGAGAGCGCAGCCCTTCCTCTCACTGCAGAAAAAAGCAAACGCTTTGCAATAATAAAGCATTCCAACTTTCTGTCAGCTCTAGGAAGGCAATCAAGCAATCATTATCCCAGGGTACCTGATCAGACACATCCTTGTGCATCAGCCTGTGTAAGGGCTTGGCCACTAAGGAAAAGTTGGGGCTCCACTCATGAAAGTTGCCCCCCTTTTCCAAAAACATCCTGACTTTTTTCTGGGTGCGTGGTGGATTCATTTTCAGAACTGCCGAGATTCTTTCTTGCAACACCTTCCTCGCTCCGTTCTCAATGTGATATCCGATATACAGAATTTTTTTTGACAGTACTGCAACTTACTCGGGGACACTTTATGTCCATTCTCAGCCAAATGGTTCAGCAGTGCAATGGTATCTCGATTACAAGCTTCCTGAGTATCTGATGCAACCAATCAATATACTGCACTAGGTCTTGTTATATCCCGCATAGATGCCCTAATGTAGATCCGTTCGTACATGCCCTAAAATGGACGTATTCATATTTACCCTAATATGGTCATATTCGTACTTGCTCAATTATGGTCATGGCCGCATATGCCCAATTATGGTCACAACTCTACATGTCCTATTATAGTATGATTCCTTATATAGGCATGATCTTTCACCTACATTGGTCCCAGCTAGTACACAACGAGCTCTGAGGGCTGAACGTTATCTATCCTGTGGTTTTGAATACAGCAGGGTTCTTCCAAACACAGGCCCACACTGTACTCATTAATTATGCATGGCTTTCTAAGAATACACCACCGGCATATTATGTAGGTACAAAGTTCACCCCTGACGTCTTCCTCATGTCCAATACAAACCATACTGAGGACCGAGACTATTTATGGTATAAATACACCACATCTTGCCCTGGTAAAGAAGAGGGAACCAAGACTTCCATGCTGACACACTGACCAGAGACGCTGAGGCTCCTGCATGCAGTCGCTCAAGCTGACAGTGGTCTGACACAACCCGGACGGGGTGTCCAACTCGAGACCAGGACGGGGTGCCACACTCTCTCTATTCAGGTATGGGGGTTCGACTAAATCCTAGGAGGATTCTTGGCTCTTAGCTTCTAAGACCTACACACATATGCTAGGTACACTCAGGTACATCTAGGTAGGCATCGTAGGAGTACGCACACTTGCATAATGCTTTTATATTCATGTATGTACTCATGATTATCGCAATATGGTAGAACTATTCTATCCCTTTGCTTTTATCGTACTGCTAATAATATATCTCTGCTATTGTCTGCTGGTTACCGCAGCACATATGTTTTACACTAGAATAACAACTGTTCAATAAATACTTATTGAAACGCCCGACTGTTTATTCTGTGTAACTCTCTGAGACAAACCGAATAAGTGAGCACGAGTGACTGAGCGAAAGGTAGTACATTGTTTCCACGATTCTGAGGGAATCAGGGTTGTCATGGTCTAAGGTTGCCAGAAACTAATCTCTCCCCGATAAGAGGAGACACTAGTGGCACTGCGAGCTAGCTAATGCAAAACTAGGCTAACATATACGGTGGGGGTGCACAGAGTCAGTCTGCCACCAAGCCCGCAGTATATGTTATCCAAACGCGCAGGTCCTGCAGGGGTACTATAGAAGCTACACGACATGGCGCCGCCAACGTTGGTTGGGTACTTATTTAACAGTAGAATCTGAGTAGTTCAGTCGTGCTATTCTCAGAGAACCTACTCACAAAACCCCAGAGATGTCTGGAGTGGGTGGGCACACAATCCGCCGCAGCTGAGTAGTATGAGAATACTATTTATTGGCTGTTGGTTATTCAAGCTTGAAGGACATTTAATTCCTACAATTGTGCACTTACACCTTATTTTAAGAACTCTTTAAACTTCCTTCTTCCAATTAAAAATGGTGGAAGAAACAAACGCAACAGGGAGAGTTACAACAAACCTCTTAGGTTTAGAAGAAGACCCTGAAGATGCAATACAAATTGCACCAAATTTCAGAAGGGCAGTCACCATAAAACTTTTAGAACATGGCTTAAGAGCCATGAGTGGTACAGTAATTTTCGTGATCGAGGCACATGAATCCAATAAAACAGGGGTGTTCTATTCTTGGGTTACAATCCCAGCAGCAAATCCAATAACAAATGTATTTCACTACTACCTAGAAGGTGAAACACCAGCGGACTATACTCCTTTTGAGGAAGTAGAGGTTCCGCTCACTTACCAGGAGCATAATTACTGGTTTAAAGGCGCCCTACCCCACGTAGATGGAAGAGCAAGATTAGGCCCGCTCGGAGGAGCAGGAGCCACATGGCCCATACTAGCGGCATACACACCGCATCCTGACATTAACACAATGACACAGCCAGACTTACTCGTACAACACAGAGATTTAATTAAAATCTACAGAAACCTCACACAATTTGTGATGAGGACTTTAACAGTTCAGCCTGCACCAGTTGCAGCACAAGACAATCCAGTCCAGAGTACAGTTAATAAAATTACTCCACAAACATTACACGCGGTAATGGGCAAAATGCCAGCAAAACGCGAACAAATCCCATTGTAGATAGCTCAGAAAATAACTCGGCTTGAAGCAGTATTCCCGAATACTACAACCAGTGATAAACACAGGATTCTAACAATCTGCTTGCCCATGGGTCTTACACCACAAGTAGAGGACTGCACCTCTTGGGGTTCAGTCTTTGCTGCCATATATACCAGAACACATGGTATCCCGTCCTTAGCAGTAGTACCTGACGTTTTGAGACAGATACAAAATGAGTACGGAGCAGAACCTGCCCTTAACTTAGGGATGAAGTTACTAAATAACTTTGGCCAGTTCTCAGCCATAATACTAGCTAACATTAAGGGGGAAGCAGCTTCTGTGGCGAACCGCCAAAGCCTAAGGGAGTTCAGTCCAGACGACCAACACGAACTACCCAAAATAATTGAAACTGCATATGCAGAACTAGGCAGAGACAGTTTGGGTGGGAAAGCATTAAAACCACAACTGGTGGGCAGTCCTGAAAAGGACACTACAAAGCAGACACCTACTTCTTCTAAAAAGAAATGGGAAAATAAAAACAACAAAAGTCTAAAGACACCAGATCCTAGTCCAGAGGTAGGTCTCCTCAACAGGAGCCCTCTGAAAAGAGGTATAACCTCAGGAATAGGGATAATATTAAAAAACCTGACAGGTATCAGGATACTGATACTCGTTCCTCTCGTTCCTTTCAGGGTTCATCACGAAACTCCGAGAGGGAAGGACGGTCAAAGGAACGAACAAAGTCCAGAGACACGCAACACGCTGCGGACTACGCACCTAAACAAGAGGATAAACAAAAATCAAAACCTCAGTTCAAAAAGAAGAAGGTAGCAGGTCTCAAGATCAGACATGCCCAGAATTCTGAGGACACAGCTTCTGAACGGGAATGGGCTCTGACGATGCTAGACAGTGCGGCAGAAGTAACGATAGCTCGCCAGAACCTGAAGGAATTTCTGGACAGCGGAGTTGAGTGAGTATATCACAGTGGAAACACCTGATACTCGGGTAAGTGTCCCACATAAGTTACATGAGATAACACTCCGGATGGAGGGGGACAAGCCCAGAAAAGTTAAAGGTCTCTTTTGGAAAAATCTGTCATCTGGTTATGACATTCTATTAGCAGAACAAGACTGGCCGCCAGCATTCATCATGGAGTGCCCTAGGGGAGAAACGATAATTTTTCCAGCCTTTTCCGACCTCGTTCCCATTCACCTAAAACACGCATATGCGCAGGAGTGGGCGGTGACCCTAGCTCCAGCATTGTATAAAAATCATGCTGGTTGGGATGAGGATTCAACCCACCACGTGATCCCGTTAAAAGTTTCCCCAAATGCTCAAAGGCAATACCCTATAAAGCAGGAAGCTAAAAAACAAGTCTGGGAGATTCTAGATCAACTTGAATATCAGGGGGTGATAGAAAATTGCACTTCACCTATGAACAATCCTTTGTTCCCCATAGCCAAACCTGACAATACATATCGTCTAGTTTTAGATTACAGACATTTAAACACTTGCACAAAGACATTTGCAGTTCAAAATGCACACAGTGCCGCATTAATGAATAACATTGGGCAGAAAAAATACAAAACGACACTTGATATCTCAAATGGATTTTTCTGCCAAAATATAGCACCTGAAAGCAGGTATCTGACCGCATTCAGTGCGTTAGGGTCACAACTGCAATTCTGCCGACTCCCCCAAGGGTATAAGAATAGCCCGGGGTTGTTTTCAGCAAAGGTAACAGAGTTACTACAAAATTTGGATGAAGAAGCATTGTCCTATGTGGATGATATTTATCTGACGGACGATGACTTAAAGAGGCATTTGACCAGGGTGAGCACCATTATTATTGGATTCGCCTCTGAGGGCTATAAATTTAATTTAAAAAAATCAAAAATTGCCCACCTCAATGTCCTGTTTTTAGGATACGAGCTGTCAAGTGAAGGAAAAAGCCTAGCAGCCAACTTTTTAGAAAAGTGTGCGCTGCTCCAACCTCCAAAATCATTAAAGAATTTACAATTAATTCTGGGATTCCTAAATTTTGGTCGAACATACATTTTGGGTTACGCAGAAAAAGTTAAACCTTTCTACGACTTAATAAAACCTGATTTTTCAGTCAGACAATGGACACAGGAACACACAAATATCCTGCGTTCCCTACAGGAAGACATGATAGCTTCTAAACATTTACAGACACGCGTAAACGCACAGAACTTAGTGATCCGAGTAATAGCGGGTCAATGCGGGTACACTTATTTAACTTTTAATGAAGGTGAAACAGTACCAATCGCATACAAATCACACCTGTACACAAACGCAGAAATGCGTTTCACTTCAACAGAAAAAATCCTGACAGCAGTGCAGACCGCTGTAGCAAGAGAAAGAGCTCTGGCTCAGGGAAAGCGCATAATTGTCGTGACCCCAGTACCAGCTTTAGAAGCTGTCACAAAAGCTAGCATTCCAAATGCTAAAGCCTTACATCCAAGATGGATACAATGGGCTAATACTCTTACTGCAACGGATGTTGAATACAGATTTGATCCTAGTTTAAAGACACAGGCATTCCTGCAATACGTACAAGAATATCCTCTACCAAATGAAATATTGCCTCTCGATCAGTATGAATACATTATTTACACTGACGGATCTGCTCAACCAGCCACAGGAAGTAAGCAAGCTTACAGCGCAGCGTGTGCGATTGTTAAAGGTCGCATGCACAATGGCAAGTTCCATCCGAGTTGCACTAAAACGCAATCTCTAGGAGACTGCACGGCTCAGTTGGCAGAACTCAAAGCACTAATACTGGCACTTATAAATACAGATCACAAATTCCCCACACTTATTGTGTGTGATTCCTTTTACTGTGTACAGTCGTACAATGAATATCCACATCATTGGGAACAAAACGGGTTCAAGGATGCAAAAGGTGGCACAATTAAGCATAAAATGCTATGGGAACAGGTAGTGGAGTTGAGAAACGAACTACCAAGGGCTCACGTGATACATACACTGAGTCATCAGCGTGATGACGTTCACGTTGAAGGGAGTTCATTGGCTGATGAAGCCGCAAAGGGGGCTGTTGGCACAGCCGCCGTAGCTGCAGTTACTCGTTCAAAGACGAGGGTAGACGGCGAGATAATGGTAGCTGTCAATGCTTCACGCAAAGGCAGCAAAGCAGTACCTAAAAAATTCCCACTCAAGTACTCCTACAAGTTAGATGCACAAAACATTCCATATGCTCAGATTCCTGGAGTGGGGAATAGAGTAATACCAAATATGGATCGTAGGCTAGGCTTAATTGTGGCAGCACACGAAGGGACAGGTTCTGTGCATTTGGGACTTGATGCAACTGCTTCTTTATTGAAGCAAAGTTACTGGTGGCCTGTAATGAGAAGGCAGATAAGAGACTATGTCTGGAACTGCAACATCTGTAAGCAGATGCAAGGGTCCACCACAAGACGTCCAGTACAGATACCATTATTAGACAGCATCAGGTTGTCTGTCCGTGGGCGCCCAGCTCAGATTCCTATGGGTTTGGCCTCAGCGCTCGGCTGACGCTCGAACTGTTATAAAAGATTTGCGAGTCTTTATCGGCACATACGCAGTTGGCACGTTACATTCTGACCATGGTCCGGCGTTTAGCTCTCGGGCTTACAAAGAGGCCATGGAAGGAATGGGCGTAGCATTGCGGTACTCCTCTCCGTACCATCCCGAGGGAAATTCTGTTGTGGAGAGGAAAAACCGAGACTTAAAGCAATCCTTAACAGCTAGGGTATTAGGCAAGGGCGGTAGATGGGTCGATCACCTTTATGGGGTACAGATCGCGCTCAATAATCAGCCAAGAAGCTCTCTAGGAGGTGTCACTCATTACGAGGTCCTATTTGGACAAGAGTGTGGGTACCTGATCTTGATTGTGAAGGCACAGTGGCGGATGAAAAACCATTTGATATCCATGATCGTTTGGCTGTTTTACAGGATCTAAATGAATCCAGGACACAACAAAGTCACGTGCTCCAGAAACAGGCCGCCACTGAGGAAGTCAAGGCAGTACCGGCAAGACCTATCTGGATCCCAAAACATGGGGATCTAGTCAGAGAGAAGATTGCTGACAAAAAAGAATTGGGGCCATCCTACAGAAAGCCTGTACCGGTCCTAGCAATCCACGGCACAAGAACTGTACTTCTGCCACCTCTTGCCGGGAAAAAGGAGAAAAGATTTGTCTCAATTGATTTAATCAAACCACACTATGTGGCCGATACTAAACAGTAGGCCTCGTGGACTCCACAGTAGCAGACGCCCTCCTCTCGCTACAATCCAAGAAGTCCAAACAGAAAGACTCATCACGTTTGAAGAGCCACCTGTACGGAATGAAGGACTAAGCAACAATGCTATGGAACTCGTTCCACTTCAACAAGAAATTCATCTTCAAAATGAAAATCAACTTAACAACCAAGTTGCAATAAGACCTAATACAGACATCTACGTCAACATGCCTTATCAAGAGCAAAATCCGATTTCAACAAATCCCGATGCAATTCCAACAATTGATGGAACTGCTTCTGGCTATTTCATGAACTTTGATACGTTTTCACTGGATCCAAGCGAACCGGAAACGACGCCAGCCAAAAAATCACTCCAACAGAAACTCATAAACTTTTTGAACTTTTTTAGAAAGACTTACCTGGTGTCACCTTGGATAGAACTATGGTATATCACTGGGATTTTATTTTTCATTTTCTGGCTAGGTTTAATAATAACTTTCAGTATGCTTATTAATGGACGATACCTCCACCCAAGCTCCACAGCCCAAAGAGTTAATTTGATTTTAAAACCACACCAGTCTTCACATCGTGAACCAAGAGACTTGTCTTCAGTGAACATTACAGCAGTTCCTATACCGGACGGTATAGTATGGGACAAGGTTGATTATGATATATTAGGTCCGACTGAACTTTTAAAGCTAAAACATGTATTTAAAATTTCTTTAAGTGATTTCATTACCTCCAGTACATTTTCTGATGATTGGGACACTGAAACTGTAAATGCTATGATGTCTGATTTAGAAAAAACAGCTGCATTTCCTAACAATGAAATGTTAGAAGGTACTTCAGACTATGATACATTGTACTGTTACCAGCATTTTGGTGATCATTTCTTACACAAGTCTATAACACCAAGAAATGTATTTGAATACCACCAGTGGGAACACTACCCAACACCTCCAAAAGGTAGTTCACAAGCATTTGCACAGAAATTCACATACTTCTCAGGGTTTAACACATCCGACCCGAAGTCATTTTATTATAAAGTGGAGAAAAATTCAGCTCAGAAAATTATGTTAACAAACACCAAACATATTTACTCTGCATCCTTTCTGAAACAGTTGTCTAAACAGGGTTTCGATCTATGGAAAGACACAATAGATTCCAAATCAATCTGGGGTTCTAGGGACTGGCAAGTCCAGGGAATAGAAGCACTTTTTAGAGCATGCATCATTCCACAGCAGATTTTATTTCTGAATGAAACTGTGCAACAAACAACCTGTCTTGGATTAGCCAAAGGCAAGGAAATGAACACACCGGGGTTTCCAACACCATCGCAGATGGGTGGGGGGCAGGATTCAACTACACAAGGGGTAGGATTAGATGACATTTTCCAGTACAACAGATCAGATCCTGATTGGACAGAATGGCTGGTTTGGCCCATTGACACAAACAAATGTCAACAGAGATTTATGAATACAACCAGAGGGTTTAGTATCCATAGGCCAGACCCACGCTACGTACAAAGACAACACCCAGGGGTAGTGACATCCTATAGTGTTGGGAAGTTGTGCCTTGATTGGCTAGAGACCTCGACACTCACAGAAGTAAAGCACCACTTGACCTTACTCACACCTGACATGGAGCTTAGAGATTTTCTACTAGGTCCCAGGAAACAACGCCAGAAACGTTTCATATATGCAGGCCTTTATGCCTACTATAATGAAAACTGGGAAATATCCCAACAAGAGGCCGCAGAAAGGATACGGCAAATAGACCGCATTAACTTAGAAAAAGCATTAGCTGTAGTGGATAATGGGTTAACTACTTTGACCTCCAGGATTTAATTCCTTAGGCAACATTGTGTCCTCGGCAATCGACATATTAGAACAAGATCTGGCCTTGTTACAATACGGGCAATCTCAGCTACGTTCTATTATGATGTTAAGCTGGACGCTGCAATCTTTGCGTACAGGCTATGTGCCATGACGTTTTATAAACACCACGTCTCTGTTTTCAGTATACAATCTAACTGATAAACAGACAGAAATGGCACAAAGGGGAGCCAAATATACAATGCTGCGTATTGAGAAACTGGAAAGGTTACCATTCACTGTAGCCGAATCACCATCAACAGAATGGCTAATTCATGGCCAAATCACTCTGCCGGTCATTACATTTCAGTTTCAATATTACCTTGAGCAAAGGCAGGCAGGCAAATATGTGAAAATGGGTAAGGGATACGTCAAGGAAACTTGGGAGTTACCATATAGATACCGATGCCGGAATGGGGATCAAGAAGTGTATCTGAGTGGTACAAACTGCAAGAACGCTTTGAGCGGTTCTCTCATGTGTCAGGATATTTCTCTACATGGAGCCTGCAGTGGATCAGTGGCGAACTTATCTTGCCACATGTCAGGGACCCCAGCGGCCATGATCACGACGGTTTTCGAGCTGCTCTCGAATGGGAGCTACTTAATGCTAAATGATCAAGGTTGTTGAGGGATGCTTCCGGGCGTCGCATATCTAGTAACTGTTAACTGCAGGTTTACTTGCTGTATGCAAGTATTGTTTCCGCCACTGAACACAGTCAGGGAGGCGCCGTTATGGCCTTCGCTGAATGTTTCTTTTATACAGTTTGATACTCTGAGCAGATTGAAAGCCATGCTTTTACAGCAACCTGTGCCCTTAACCTCCGCTCGAGAAACCTATGAACTTCAAGTTGCAAGGACCTCGACTGAGATACAGGCACTCATACGTACAAACTGCCCCATTCATTTCGCAGAAATGGTGGGACGTATCTTCAATATGTCTGATACGAGCGAAATTGTACACCTATTTAAGACCATAGGGTCCGGACTGTTAAGCACCTTTCAGACAGTCCTCGGAGTAATCCCAAATTTTATACACTCTGTGTTGGGAAGCGTATTTGGAGGATTCCCGCTCATCCTGTTCCTAATCGCAGGTATCCTGATTGTAATATTGCTGCTACACAATGGACGGCCCACTTCCCGAGGGAATGGTGAGCACGCTCCTGGAGCGGAAATACCGTGAACGCATGGTACAACTTCTGGGCATTTCTTGCCTGCGAGAACTCAATGCCTCCTGGTTTCTATCATTTAGACCAGTCTGGATAGACTGCATCTTACCTGTGCTTCGATCCCTTTTCTGCGGAGAAGAATGCACGTTGAATCTTTGTCTAACTTTTCCATCAGATGCACCTCCGGACACGGATGCAATGCTGGACCCCATAAAGGCCCACGCTCTGCGTTGTCCTCAACGGCTTCCGATTCTGATGAATGCATTCCTGGAGAATCCACAGGTGCCGTTTGCTCCTGCTGGGTTAGGTGGTTCTTCCACAGGCACCCAGGTTACAACTGCTGCACAAGCTGCTGCAGCTCCGACTGTTGGCAGTACTACATTCCATCTATGTGCGATTGACGTTCTCTGTGAGTCGTTGGATTTGTCATCTACAGCAGCTGACACCGATAATATTGAGCTTCCCAGCCAGGACGCGTAATCTTGAATTGGCTCATCGTGTCCTGGGAAAGAATTCGGCTTCTCCACTCGTTTCAAAATAAACGATCTAAATTTGGAACATTTTCTTACATTGACACTTTCGCTTGAGAAAAGCATGGCCTTATCCTGCTTATGGTGATACAACTTCTATAGAGAGACTTTTAAGTGGCAACAAGAAAAGCTGAATTTGAACATTTTTTTTTTTTCTTTTAAGCACCAAAAATTTTTAACGATTTTTTAGAACAATGTTTTTACTTGCTTTTAAAGAAATATGTTTTAAATTATCCAGATTTAAAGTATGATGATTTATTATCCCGTTCGGAAGAGGAGTGGGTGTTATATCCCGCATAGATGCCCTAATGTAGATCCGTTCGTACATGCCCTAAAATGGACGTATTCATATTTACCCTAATATGGTCATATTCGTACTTGCCCAATTATGGTCATGGCCGCATATGCCCAATTCCGGTCACAACTGTACATGTCCTATTATAGTATGATTCCTTATATAGGCATGATCTTTCACCTACATTGGTCCCAGCTAGTACACAACGAGCTCTGAGGGCTGAACGTTATCTATCCTGTGGTTTTGAATACAGCAGGGTTCTTCCAAACACAGGCCCACACTGTACTCATTAATTATGCATGGCTTTCTAAGAATACACCACTGGCATAATATGTAGGTACAAAGTTCACCCCTGACGTCTTCCTCATGTCCGATACAAACCATACTGAGGACCGAGACTCTTTATGGTATAAATACACGACATCTTGCCCCGGTAAAGCAGAGGGAACCGAGACTTCCATGCTGACACACTGACCAGAGACGCTGAGGCTCCTGCATGCAGTCGCTCAAGCTGACAGTGGTCTGACACAACCCGGACGGGGTGTCCAACTCGAGACCAGGACGGGGTCCCACACTCTCTCTATTCAGGTATGGGGGTTCGACTAAATCCTAGGAGGATTCTTGGCTCTTAGCTTCTAAGACCTACACACATATGCTAGGTACACGCAGGTACATCTAGGTAGGCATCGTAGGAGTACGCACACTTGCATAATGCTTTTATATTCATGTATATATTCATGATTATCGCAATATGGTAGAACTATTCTATCCCTTTGCTTTTATCGTACTGCTAATAATATATCTCTGCTATTGTCTGCTGGTTACCGCAGCACATATATTTTACACTAGAATAACAACTGTTCAATAAATACTTATTGAAACGCCCGACAGTTTATTCTGTGTAACTCTCTAAGACAAACTGAATAAGTGAGCACGAGTGACTGAGCGAAAGGTAGTACATTGTTTCCACGATTCTGAGGGAATCAGGGTTGTCATGGTCTAAGGTTGCCAGAAACTAATCTCTCCCCGATAAGAGGAGACACTAGTGGCACTGCGAGCTAGCTAATGCAAAACTAGGCTAACATATACGGTGGGGGTGCACAGAGTCAGTCTGCCACCAAGCCCGCAGTATATGTTATCCAAACGCGCAGGTCCTGCAGGGGTACTATAGGAGCTACACGACAGTCTGAATTACAGGGCAGTGTTTGAGACGCAATAAAATGAGATACAAAATTATGACAGCCCAAAGCATATAATAGCAAATAAAAGTGAACAGGTGTTCCATAAAGAAGCTAACCTTCTCTCCTCCAACATGGGTCAAATATAGAATCATCTATCAAAGGTTTCTAATTCAAGAGCAAAAGAATAGGTAGGTGTCAGCATGATCAGATATCAGTAGAAGTTTAAAAGAAAAGGAAATGTGTCAAGCATAAAGCTCAGACTTGCAAGAAAAGAGGTCTGTACCTCTCAAGGTTTAGAGGGATCTCTCCTAAAGCCTAACTCCTACAGAACTAACTCAAAGCTGTGATAACACCAATATAAAAGAAGACATGATATTCAAATGTGTTATCTCTGTTTACACAATCAATAACCAATCAGAGCAAGAGTCGTGTGTATCTGCAACATAGCTCAGAATTCCCAACTAATCAGAAAAAGGTAGCCATTCTCTGCCAGACAGAGGTGAGGGCCTTCTTAGGTCTCACGAGCGACTGCAGACGGTTTGTCAAGGGGTATGGTACCATTGTTTCCCCCTTGACTGAGCTGACTTCAAGGAAGCAGCCAAGGAAAGTGATCTGGACTGATGCCTGTCAGACCGCTTTTGATGCCCTGAAATCTGTCCTGTGCACAGCGCCCGTGCTCAAGGCACCCAATTTCACCAAAGAATTTGTTGTGTAGACAGATGCTTCAGAGCATGGTGTAGGTGCAGTTCTCTCACAATTGAACGACGAGGGCTTAGACCAACCTGTGGCTTCCATTAGTAGGAGGCTACTTCCCAGGGAACAGAGGTCGAGTGCAATTGAGCGAGAAGCTTTTACTGTGGTCTGGGCGCTGAAGAAGCTAAGGTCCTACTTATTTGAGACTCACTTCCAGGTTCAGACAGACCACAGGCCCCTCAGATGGTTGATGCAGATGAGGGGTGAGAACCCAAAACTGTTGAGGTGGTCCATCTCTCTACAGGGAATGGACTTTATAGTGAAACACCGCCCTGGTACAGAACACGCCAATGCTGATGGTCTGGCCAGATTCTTCTGCCTTAGTGATGAGAACTCCCAAGAGGCTGGGTAGTTCTCCCCACTTTTCAACTGAAGGGGACATGTGACTTGATATCCTTGGCGTGGTTTCCGCTTACGTTTTGCCTCTACCTCCTGTATTTTTAATGCTTTGTTGAATTTCGTTTTTGCTGGCTTAGCTGCTATGGGCACTTTGCCACTGCTGATCAGTGTCAAACTTCAAGTGCTCCCTGTGTAGATTGTTACAATGATTTGGTTGTCCATGATTGGTATATTTGATTTACTGGTAAGCCCCTAGTAAGGGCTTGTAAAACAAATACTACGATTAGCCCTGAAGAAGTCGTGGGTCCCTACCCTGACGAAACACGTGTTGGCTGGGCATCTGATCTGCATTAAACAAAGAGCAAACGCAACATTGGATTACTGTCATAATATTGTATAAATGCATGTTTGAACCTTAGACACGCAGTATTTGTGCTGCTAACTAGGATTACGTGTGCACAGGCCACCTGTACCAAATACTACTAGTGGGTCTGCAGCACAAGGTGTGCCACCCACAGAAGTAGCCTTGTAAATGTATCTCAGGCCTGACACTGCAGTGTCTTTGCATGTAGTTTTAAACTGCCATGTCAACCTGGCAAGTGCACCAACTTGCCAAGATCTAATGTTCCTTTTCTTACATGTAAGGCACCCCTTAGGTAGGCCCAAGATGCACCACCTGCTCCCTTGAACTCCACTGCTGGGAGTTCTGACCTGCCAGGCAGTGCCTGTTCCAGTTCAGGGCCTCTGGAGGTTGTTCCTGCTGTTGGGAGCTGGAAGAGACCTAAAGAAAGCAAGGAAAACGACTCCGATGTCGTCAGCGCCGCGACCGTGATGCCGCAAACTGCACCAAGGCCAAAGGCACAGCTTGTGAAGTGCACAACTCACTGCCCCGCCTGCATCGCAGTGCCTACGCCCTTCGATGCCTGCCGACATCTACAGTTATCGGCCTCCCAGATGCCAGCGCATGCGTCCCATTATCGGGAGCCGAAAACCGACGAGGGTGACTTCACGAACTATTCGACTTTGCATCGCCTCACCGAAATCAGCACTTCACCGCTGACGCTGCCTACTTTCCCCTGTCCTGGACTCGACTCCACACATCGCCTGCTCGTGGACATGGCAACTCGCCTCCCGAGTGGCAACCAGGGAACCGGCCTCAACTTCTGCACCGACGCCTCACCTCCACGATGCCATGCATCGTCCATAGACTTCATTTTCCAAGGTACTGTTGTTTGGGGGTCCGTGTGATTCCGTGCCTGACGCCGCGTACCTCGCGGTCGGCGCCGTAATTTGGATTTATGCCTGTCACTACATCATAATAGACCCAGGTAGAGCTATTTGTTTCTACAAGTGCTATGTTTGAGATAACTGTTCTAAAAGTCATATATTGGTACATGTATGTTGGATTTTTGTTGTTTTGGTCTTGTGTGGTTTAGATAAAGATAATTTATTTTTCTAAACTGGTGTGGTGTCCATTTGTGGTGTTTTCACTGTCTTACTGTGTGTTTTGAGTACAAATACTTTACACATTGCCTTTGGGATAAGCCTGTCTGCTCATGACAAGCTGCCAAGGGGGTGAGTAGGGGTTACCTAAAGTGTGTATCTCCCTCACCCTGACTAGAAGCAACTTGGACAAAGGTGCATAACTCAGCCAACTAGAGACCCCCCCCCCATATTTAACAACAACTAATAAACCTTACACTACTAATGTAAATCATGATAATGAACATGCAGGGGAAAAAAGGAAAACATTCTGGCAAAGCAAAAGTATTTCAACTGAGGCCTATACTCAGGCTAACTTAAATGAGCATTTAAAGTGCATTTCGAATACAGGATTATGCATGCACCTGTGTAACTTTAAATGAACTGCAAAACATGAGCAAAAGAATACGTGCCCAATTCACAGAGGTAATCTTAGACGTTGGGTCTAAACTTAGAACAAATGTCTACGTTTACAACTTTGGGAATTCACAAAGGGCATTTAGCAGTACTGTCTTTGTGTCGGCACTTAGGCCGGATCACCCCCCCCCCAAGTGCGGACATAAAAATCAGGCCCTACATTTTTATATATGCAATGTAATCTGTAGTGTAAGTGCAAAACGTAATAAAGAATATATGATTCATGTTTAGGAGTAAATCTTTTATTGATAATTTTGGTTTATGCATCAAACACTGCCGTCAACAGTAAGCCATGTAGAGCATATGTATACAGCAGGGCTCATAACAAAACCCCAACTCCTTCCCCTCCCCCCCTCCCTTCCCTCCCGGGTCCCACCCCAGAGCCCTCCCAACCCATCTCCTATCTTGATCCCTCCCTGGCCGGTTTGATGCAGTGTCAGTGGGCCAAATCGGAGCTTTTAGATTGTAGTGCCCGGTGATGGAGGTGGCATGGATTCCTGTGGGGACTTCGTGGGGCATAAGAGGCGCAGGTATTTGGGGCAGGCAAGTTCCCGCATTTTGGTGCTGAGTAGGGAGAGGAATGGACGCCATAGGTCTGCGAAGGAAGCACTATCTCCAGAACAGGCCTCAGTTTCTATAGCCACCCCTGATATGTGGGTGTCCTGTCTGTGCCCCAGTGAGATAGTATGTTTTGTAATGCCGCTCCTCGAGCTATTCCCATTTGTCTGCCTTTGCACGATCTAAGGGGAAACTTGAGCGCGTTCGCCAGGCCCAAGACAATATACGCTGGAAAGCGCAGTATCTGTGTATCGAAGTGTTTATCTATATCATTTAGGTTCTGTTCCCAATATGAGGAAAGGACAGAGCAGTCCCATAGCAAGTGTGTCAGTGTGCCTTCTGATCCGCAGTTCCTCCAGCAATGTGATGTGTGGTTGGGATTGTATCTGTGTAGTCTGGGGGGGGGTGTAAGGTGCCAATAAGTGACTACCTTAGTTGCTGTTTCCATGCTAGAAACCTTCCATGTGGGGTGACGTGCCCGATAGAAGAGGTCCATTCCTTCTGTGAGAGTGTTCGCCCCAATTCTGCTTCCCAGTGCCGCTGCCCTGCTAAGTGAATCGCTGTTTCTGGGGGGCGCAGTAAATGATAGAGTTCAGTGATAAAGTGTGTGCTTGTTTTTTTGGTGTGCAGCCATTTTTCATACGGGGTGAGTGGTCTTTGGGCCCCTGGACGCTCCGAGGGTCGCATGATCCAGTGTCGTACCTGGTGGAAGTAATACCGTTCGGACTCTGGCAGAGAGAGGTCTGAGCGGAGATCTTCGAAGGTCAGTGGCCCTGCCATGTCAAAAAGGTGACCTATTGACCTTCACCCATCTATATCCCAATGTTGGAAAGCTTTCTGGTCTAGGCCTGGGGTAAATTCTGCATTATTTACTAAAGGCGTGAGGGGTGATAGAAAAGAGGTTAGGCCATACTTTATCCCTGTGGAGTCCCTGGCTTTTAATGTTGTGCAAGTGACTGATGAGCCATATAGCCCTACAGGCTCTGGACCTTGTGGAGAAAGGGGATCCCCCACAATGCCTGACCAGCGATTGCTCTTTCCATAAAGAACCAGTATTTTTCCGATTCGCTACGGGACCATTCCAGTAGAACGCAAAGTCGGGGGGCTTGATAGTAACGGGCTATATTGGGGACTCCCAGTCCTCCCTTCCCAAGGGGCCTGTAGCTTAGCTCCTTCTTCATCCTAGGTTTCTTATCGGCCCAAACAAATGAGAGAAATTCCGGATGGAGCGATTTGATAATGCCGGGGGGGGGGGGATGTTCTACAGGGAGTGGCTGAAAGATGTATAATATTTTGGGTAGCACCTTAATTTTGAGCGCCGCCACACGACCAAGCCAAGTGAGGCTGAAAGGCCTTCAGTGGTGCAGATCTCTTCAAAGCTGGGAAAGGAAGTATTTGTATTTCAAGGTGGCCGTAACCTGTGTCGACGTCGTCAGCATGATACCTAGGTGCGGATTCGATTCCGTCTCCCATTGAATCGGGGCTACTTGTTTAAGGGCCTCCCCGGTGGAGGACTGAAGGGAGACCCCAAGGGCTTGCGATTTTGAAACATTGACCTGCAAGCCTGAGGCGTCCGCGAAGCCCTCCAGCTTGGCGAAAAAGGCAGGAATAGAGGTCTAGGGATCCTCCTGTGTGGTGACAACATCGTCCGTATAGAGGCTAATGGTGTGGTGTCCCCCCCCCCGAGTCGGACCCCAGAGATCATTGGGTTCTCCGCACTCTCTGGGTTATAGGCTCCATGTAGAGAGCAAAGAATAGCGGTGAGAGTGGGCACCCCTGTCTTGTGCCTTGTGCGATCAGAAAGGAGTTGGAGGAGTGTCCATTCAACCGCACTGTGGCTGTGGGGTGGCTATAGCAACTAAATACCCATTTGCGGAAGCGGTCTCCCATCCCCAACTGTGCGAGAGTGGCCTCCAGGTACTTCCAGTGCACCCGGTCGAATGCTTTTTCAGCATCAGCCGACAACACCACTCGCTCCACTTTCTGATGTTGAGCCTTATGAAGGAGATGAAGAAGCCTCCGCGTATTGTCGTTGCATTGCCTAGTGACCACAAAGCCAGATTGGTCCGGGTCCACCAATCCCGGCATTATCGGTCTGAACCTAGCTGCCAAGATCCCCGTGAAAAGTTTAGGTCAATATTTAGAAGAGATATCGGTCGATAAAAAGCACAGTGTCAACCGTCCTAACCAGGTTTCGGGAGTACAACAACCGAGGCCAGGAGCATTGTGGTGGGGATGTCGGAGGAATCGCCCATCGCGTTAAAAAGTCTAGTTAAAATAGGGGCTAAGGTGGTGCAAAAAGTCTTGTAAAAATAGTGGAGAACCCATCCGGGCCCGGAGATTTAAGAAGCTTGAGGCAGGCTATAGCCAGTATTACATCCTGTATATGAATAGGGCTATCAAGGCTGGCTGCCTGTTCCGGGGTTAGTCTAGGGAGGGTTGCCCCCTGTAGGAAATTAAGGGAGGCTTGTTCTGAGAGGAGTTGGGCTGTATATAGTTTTGCTTAAAAATCACGGAACGGGCGTGTTATGTCTGTGTCTCTTGAGCATTCAATGCCGGACGCGTCAAAGACTGTGTGGACGGTGGCCGCCTGGTGTTGGGCACGTAGCTAATTAGCCAGAAGGTGCCCGCATCGGTCTCCCCCCACGTAAAATGAGTGTTGCAACCTGAGGGTGGCGTATTCCGCTTTATCCAAGTCTAGGCCGGCGAGTTGCGAGCATGCTGCCTCTAGTTGTCGCCAGACCCCGGGGGCCACGTCAGTTTATGGATGTGCTCTAACTCTTGCACTTGCTTAGTAGGGCCCTCTCTTTTGTCCCATTGGATTTTGTTATCCGCTGCGGAGGTGGCAATAAGTTCCCCTCTTGCGACTAATTTGAGTGTTTCGCAAAGAGTAGTGATTGAAGTGTCAGGGGTATCATTAAAAGCCAGGAATTCCTTTAATGCCTTAGTTAAGCGTTGTATCACCGCCGGTCGGTGTAAAAGTGTGTTGTTGCAACCGCCAGCTGTATGATGGCCTGTCTTGAAAGGGGGATTGCCAGCGTGAGCCTCAGTGTGGCATGGCCGGAATGAGAGTGGGGTTCAATCTCTGAGGCAAGTGTAAGCGGAAGCAGTGATCTGGACCCGATGAAGTAGTCAGTTCTAGCATACGTTTTATGTGCATGTGAGTAGAACATATAATCTGTGGTTTGTGGGTGCAAGGCGCGCCAGATGTCCACCAGTCCTAGGTCCTGCAACCATTCCCTCCCTGTCCGTGAAAGGGCTCCTGCCTGCCCATGCTGCTGAGCTGAACGGTCTAGTTGATTAACAAAAGCTGTATTTATGTCTTCCACTAGTATGAGTTGCCTATCTGGTGAGGTTGTTAAGTCCATTACTGCCCGTCGAAGAAATGCCTCTTGCCCCTCATTAGGTGCATATATAGAGCCAAGGGTAAAAGAGTGCGCATTGATGGTGGCTGAGAGAGCTAGAAGCCGCCCCTTAATTTCGACCAGTTTCATGCCTACCTTTCCTCCAAAGGTGCGGGAAATGAGAATAGCGACTCCGGCTGTTTTGGTTGTGTGTAATGAAAAGTATTGGTGCTGGAAAGCCCTTGATCAGAGTCTGTGTGTGTCTCTGGCAAGGAGGTGGGTTTCCTGTAACAGGCATATGTGTGTGCCTGACTGCTCTAAGTAGGATAAAATAGCCCGTCGTCTAATCGGATTATTCAGCCCCTTTACTTTAAGCGTAAGGATTTTAGTGTTCGCTACCATGTGGATATGGACCTGGGGCGTGTGCTAAGTGAGGAGCCGGTGCCTCCCCGAAGACCCCCGCCTGCGGGCGTTCCCAAGGAGCTAAGGAAATGTACCCTGCGGAAAGCAGTTCCTGAGTTTGAGGTCAAAGATTCACAGAACCCGGGAAAGAGAGCAAAAGTTAAAAAAAAACAACAAGTAAACCCATAAACCAGTGAACCAACATCATGTGGTGAACTAAAGTCCGGAGCGTTACGCTCCAAAAAAAGACAATGGACGGGTACCAATGGCCAGTATCTCCCCACACATGGCCCCAAGCAGTCAAGAGGAGAGAACCAAGAGGGGGGTCTGCAAAGCTTCCGCTATTTCCTCCCGCTTGTTACGGCGTCTGTTCACTAGGGGAATGCCCAGTAAGGGTCGCCAGGACCGCTTGCCGTTCCTTGGCCATGGTGTCTGGGTCAGGACGTAGTTTGTAAGCTGGCGGTTTGATTGTCGTCCACCCATGGCCGCTCCGGCGGTTTCTGTTTGTCTTACTTTGTTGCGGTTCTTCCACCCAGGAGCTTACAGGCCTCAGACACTGAATGTATTGGTCGAAGTTCCCCATTGTAGGGGAAGATTAATCTGAATGGGTGACCCCAGGAGTTTGAGATGCCAGCAGCTCTTAGATGTGTGGTGATGGGCCGAAATACTTTGCGTTTCAGTAGTGTTGATGCAGCTAGATCTTGATAGAGTGTGGATTTATGGCCCTTGTATTTTATGCAGGGTCGTGTCTATCTGCGCATAGGATCCGCTCTTTAAGCTGAAAGTCATGAACACAGGTTAAGATGTCTTCCGGCGGGGCCGTAAAAGCCCTCCGAGGCCCCACTCTATGTGTGCGATCAAGTTTGATGCGGAAGTCTGCTGGCTCCCCCAAGATTGCGTGGAAGAGGTCGGCCACCATGGCCTCAATACTTGTGTCCTCCGTCCTCGGCGTAATGTCCCAAATGCGTATGTTATTGTGCCGGGACTGGTTTTCGAGGTCTTCCGTGTGCTCTTGGAGGTCGAGGTTCAGTTCGCACAGGCAGATGACCTCTTGTTGGAGGCCTTTTAACTCCTCGTCCCTCCTGGACTTGTGGTCCTCCAGTGAGTCCAGATCCCGGCGGACCTCTCTGAGATCTGCCGATAAGTCACGCTTCATGGAGGTGAGATCCTCTCGGATGGAGGCGAAGAGCGACTCCAGGAAGGAGCTGCTGGCCGCGCCCTGCGCTTCGTCAGCTCCCGCTGCATCTATTCTGGGCTTCAGAGGAGCGGTATTATCGGTTTGCGAGTTCGGTGTCTTGAGGAGCATGTCCTTTACTGACCTATCTTTCTTCCCTCTGCTAGAAGCCATGTCTGGGACAGTGCTCCCTGCAGTAGTTCACCACCACCGGTTGTGTGCAGGGCCGAAGGGCAGCACAGTCCTCTAGGTCCTGGGTTGCCTTGGTGTTCCTTAAATTGAGTGGCTTTGCCTCGGGAGACAAGGAGTGGGAATGGAAAGGCTGAAGGGGGACCGGCCCTTTCCCGGGCACCCGCCCGACTAGTTGTTAGTGAGGGGGTTCCTGTTTACCGTCTTGGTTTGTCCTGTATCTTTCCCAGGCCTCGAGAGCACTGTCCAGTCGCCTGTTTCGCCTCCACACCCCGTCACCAAAGCACTGCTTCCCTATTCCCCTTGCGTTATTAGGCGTTGTGATTGCCTGAGGGGGCCTCTTCAGTGGGGGGGAAAAACCCCTCACGGGAGCATCTTAGGCCTCAGGGTCTTGCCATGTGCTCCGGGCTCAGTTGCGGCCCTCTCCCGTTGCTGCTCCTCACCACTCTGTGTCAACACGGTGCATTGGAGACTTCAGGGGGGGGCCCCCAGCGACACCTCCAGGGATCTGGTCAAGGCCTCACCAAGTTCCACCGTTGTCCTCTGGACAGGCACATCCAGGGGGTGCGTCCGCCGCTACAGCCTCTTGCCCCCGCTGGCTGAGGCCCGACTGTGCGCTGTCACCTCTCAAGCATTGCAAAAGACACACAATTGATGGACGGAGTGCAGAACAAATCAAAACATTCACCCCCAGTCAAGAGATCTGGGATTGAATCCATCATTCTTTTGTTCACCATGCCACCCCAGTTTAGACCTGGCCATATGCAAATCAGTCTTGACCCTGTGCCTCATCGGAACAGTCCAGCCCGCACTGCCAAGTCAGGTCCTCCCTGGACCGGAAACAAGCATCCTAGGACCGGTTTCGGGGTTTCACCCCTCATCAGCCAGGATAGCTTGATTCCAGTGGCACAGTGAGTCCGCGACCCACGTCTGGGCATACCCGGCGCACTTAGGGCGAGGCAGCAAAAGACACACAATTGATGGATGGAATGCAGAACAAATCAAAACATTCACCCCCAGTCAAGAGATCTGGGTTAAATCCATCATTCTTTTGCTCACCATGCCACCCCAGTTTAGACCTGGCCATATGCAAATCAGTCTTGACCCTGTGCCTCATGGGAACAGTCCAGCCCGAACAGCCAAGCCAGGTCCTCCCTGGACCGGAAACAAGCATCCTTGGACCGGTTTCGGGGTTTCTTCAGCCAGTATAGCTTGATTCCAGTGGCACAGTGTGCCCGGGACCCACGTCTGGGCATACCCGGCGCACTTAGGGCGAGGAAGCAAAAGACACACAATGGATGGATGGAATGCAGAACAAATTAAAACATTCATCCCCAGTCAAGAGATCTGGGTTAAATCCATCATTCTTTTGCTCACCATGCCATCCCAATTTAGACCTGGCCAAATGCAAATTAGTCTTGACCCTGTGCCTCATGGGAAAAGTCCAGCCCAAACTGCCAAGCTAGGTCCTCACTGGACCGGAAACAAGCATCCTAGAACCAGTTTCGGGGTTTCATCCCCAGTGGCGGCTCGCAGAGTTAACGCTGTGGGGCGGTGAGGCGGGGCTGGGTGGGGGGGTAGTGGAGTCTGACATACGACGGCAAGGGTGAACGTCAATAAATAAATAAATAACTGCCGTCGTATGTCGGACTCCACTAGCCTACCCCTCCCCCCCCGGCCCGGCCCCGCCTCACTGTCCCACAGCATTACCTCTGCGAGCCGCCACTGTTCACCCCTCATCAGCCAGGATAGCTTGATTCCAGTGGCACAGTGAGCCCGGGACCCACGTCTGGGCATTCCCCGCACACTTAGGGCGAGGAAGCAAAAGACACACAATTGATGGACGGAATGCAGAACAAATCAAAACATTCACCCTAGTCAAGAGATCTGGGTTAAATCCATCATTCTTTTGCTCACCATGCCACCCCAGTTTAGACCTGGCCATATACAAATCAGTCTTGACCCTGTGCCTCATGGGAACAGTCCAGTCCGAACTGCCAAGCCATGTTTTCCCTGGACCGGAAACAAGCATCCTAGGACCGGTTTCTGAGTTTCACCCCTCATCAGCCAGGATAGCTTGATTTCAGTGGCACAGTGAGCCCGGGACCCATGTCTGGGCATACCCGGTGCACTTAGGGTGAGGAAGCAAAAGACACACAATTGATGGACGGAATGCAGAACAAATCAAAACATTCACCCCCAGTCAAGAGATCTGGTTTAAATCCATCATTCTATTGCTCACCATGCCACCCCAGTTTAGACCGGGCCATATGCAAATCAGTCTTGACCCTGTGCCTCATGCATTTGTCACCCCGAGGGGGACTGGTATGCCCAGACGTGGGCCCCGTGCTCTCCATGCCACTGGAGTCAAGCTATCCTGGCTGATGAGGGGAGAAACCCCGAAACCGGTCCTAGGATGCTTGTTTCCAGTCCAGGGAGGACCTGGCCTGGCAGTTCGGGCTGGGCTGTTCCCATTGGGCACAGGTTCAAGACTGATTTGCATATGACTGGGTTCAAACTGGAATGGCATGGGGAGCTAAAAAACGATGGATTTAGGCCCAGATCTCTGTACTGGGGTGAATGTATGACATTGTTCTGCATCTGTCCATCGATTGTTCTTTTTGCATTTGTCCCCCGGAGTGGGACGGGTATGCCCAGATGTGGGTCCCGTGCTCTCCTTGCCACTGGAGTCAAGCTATCCTGGCTGATGAGGGGTGAAACCCCGAAACCTGTCCTAGGATGCTTGTTCCCAGTCCAGGGAGGTGCTTGCCTGGCAGTTCAGGCTGGACTAGTCCCATTGGGCACAGGGTCAAGACTGATTTGCATATGGCTGGGTTCAATCTGAAATGGCATTCGGAGCAAAAAAACGATGGATTTAGGCCCAGATCTCTGTACTGGGGTGAGTGTATGACATTGTACTGCATTCTGTCCATCAATTGTTCTTTTTGCATTTGTCACCCCGAGCGGGACGGGTATGCCCAGACGTGGGTCCCGTGCTCTCCATGCCACTGGAGTCACACCCCGAAACCGGTCCTAGGATGTTTGTTTCCAGTCCAGGGAGGACCTGGCCTGGCAGTTCGGGCTGGACTGTTCCCATTGGGCACAGGGTCAAGACTGATTTGCATATGGATGGGTTCAAACTGAAATGGCATGGGGAGCAAATAAACGATGGATTTAGGTCCAGATCTCTGTACTGGGGTGAGTGTATGACATTGTACTGCATTCTGTCCATCAATTGTTCTTTTTGCATTTGTCACCCCGAGTGGAACGGGCATGCCCAGACGTGGGTCCCGTGCTCTCCATGCCACTGGAGTCAAGCTATCCTGGCTGATGAGGGCTAAAACCCCGAAACCGGTCCTAGGATGCTTGTTTCCAGTCCAGGGAAGACCTGGCCTGGCAGTTCGGGCTGGACTGTTCCCATTGGGCACAGGGTCAAGACTGATTTGCATATGGCTGGGTTCAAACTGGAATGGCATGGTGTTTGAAATGGGATTTCTGGTTGGCTAGGGCTTGCGCCTAAGCCAGGCAGAAACCACTACTCTAGTCAGGGCAAGGGAGTTACACGCTGAAGATAACCCCTGCTTACCCCCTTGGTAGCTTGGCATGAGCAGACAGGCTTATCCCAGAGGCAATGTGTAAAGCGTTTGCGCAACACACACACAGCAGCGACACACTAGGCACACCACAAAAGAAACTCCACACAAGGTTATATAACAATAGCCTTTGTATTATCATGAACACATTAGATCATAATCACACAATATACACTGTGCCAAATGGCACCAGGTAGGAATTCACAGGGGATTATATACATGACCGGGCCAATCAGGCCACGGTCAGAACCATTAGAAAGCACAAGTAATAACACAACCAGTAACTACTGGTAAAATAATGAACTCAGCATTATCACAAGCAACATAAACGCATTATGTCTGCATCATATTAGGCATAAACACATCATGCATAACATTTGCATTAGGCATCACATTAGGCATACATCCTAATACCCAGCAGTGCACCCCAGTAACACTAGGGAGGTGCACATATCTCCTGGGGGCCTTACGCCACACCAGGACACCAAATGACCCCAGGCCAACTGGCCTTCTCTGGGGCCTAAATGCCCTCTGTCCCAAAAGTCAGGGCTCTAACTGGGGCCTTCCAACTGGCCCTCCGGCTGCCTTGGCAGCAAAAACAATGTGCAGGATGCACTGGGGCGCGGGGTGCATCTCACCCCCTCCTCCTCAAGAAACTAAAGAAATGCCCCGTCGTTGCAGCTGCCCACGCTCCTGCGGTGCAGCTGAGGAAATTGGCTTTGGCACCACTGTGCCTCTGGAGCCCCACTCTGGGACTCCTACAACAAAATTGCCCCCACGTTGCAGCTGCCCACGCTTTTGCGGTGCTGCTGTGGCAGACAAGAGCCCTGGCACCAACCGTGCCTTGAGAGCCCCCTTCACTGGGGCAACCACAGTGCCTCGCACAGACCCCACTCACAGGGGCCTTCTCGTTAGGCACCAAAGGCTACTTCAAGGTGGGCGGGGAGGGGAGACTCCGACTCGGTCTCCCCCTCACATAAAACAGCCCTAGGACCCAAGGCAGCCTCACAACACGGGCGGTAGGGGTGAGAGCTCCATGCTCACTCACCCGCTTTGAGCTGCGCAGACTCCGTGCAGTGCTGCGGGGTCAACCGAGTCTTCCTGCGGCTTCTTCCTTCTCCAGTACGCGGGGCTTCCCTGCTTTCTCCGGTCCCTCTTCTTTGGGTGCCTGGGACCCGCACCGCACTTCAGCTGGGAGCCCGCGAGGCTCCGGTCCCCACCACAAGATCCGGCACACGCGGGGCTCTCCTCGGCCACGGGATCCCCGCCTCCAACCAGGCACCAACTCTGACTGTCTTCCGGCGGCCTTTCCTCTGATTGGCTGCGTACAGCACGGCTCCGCCCACAATCAGGCAAGATGCCTGACTTCCTCGCTAGCTGCGGGTGCACGCGGAGTGAATTCTCTGCAATTACGCTACCCTCCAGAGGGCATCAGCAATGCGGGATGGGCTCCCGCTCCAAATGGGCATCAAAAATGCGAGGTAGGCTCCCGCTTGATTTCCCAGCAGCACGGGGGAGTCCCCATGCCGGGATTCCCCCTGCAGGCCTCGCAGCACTGCGCTGCAGGGCACCAGTGCTCCTCTCGTCCTGGAGCAGCTGGGAAGAGGTAGCGCTCACAAGGCGCTAGGAGCCAGGAATTTAGAGGGGCACAGCTGGGCCCAGGCAGGCCTGCTCACAGGGCCCTCCAGCAGAGGGGCAGTCCCTCGTGGCGGTTCCTCCTGGGGCCCAGCAAGCAGCACCCCAATACAGCAAAAAAAACATGGGGTGACAGCCCCAATATTTATAGTACATTTTCCCTTTGTTCTGCCATGGCACAGGGCTTGGGGAACCAGTCTCAACTGGTTCTGGGGGGTACTGGTGCACTTTGTGTACAGTGCTTCTACTACCCTTTGTCAGGTGGGGGCTCGGTCATCAGACACACCACAGGGGACGGAGCCAGCATTCACCCATGCAGGCACAGACCTATTCAGGGACTACTCCTCCCACTACTCCAAATGCAGATCTCCTATTCAGCCTAGTGCTGACTCACCCTGCCCTCCCTGGAGCCACACACCTCACCAGCCCCTGTCACTCCAGAGCCAGACATGCAATACACATCAGGCAGGCAGACACATAGCACACAGAAATGTCCACTTCTAAAAGTGGCATTTCTAAAATAGTGATAATAAATCTGCGCACACCATTGCGCAGCATTTATTATTACTATTCCAAACATACCAAACTTGACCACGCTGCTCCTCTCATATCAGGAATTACCACTGAAACACTTATCAGGGAATCCCCAATGCATTCCTATGAGAGGGCAGCCTCACAGCAGTGAGAAACCAAAATAGCTGTTTGTCACTACCAGGACATGTCACACACTTTTTTTTTTTTAACTTTGTTTATTGATTTTCAAAAGAAAACAGGGCAATACAGAAAACAAATGGCAGCACGACACAGTATATAATAACATAATGGCACATGTCACTGAGGTTACATCATTCCTTCACAATAGAACCTAGGGAAGAGAAATAAAAAAATAAAAAACACGGATCAAAGCAAGGCACCTTCCAAATACAAAATACCATATGGAAATTAAAGTGCGGCATTCAGGGGGCTGGGAAGCGAGGAAGGTGGGGGAGGTTCAATAGCAATGCGGCCGGTGGTGACTGAAGAATCTCCAGTGGGGGAGCCGGGTGAGGAGCTGTCAGTGGCCTGCGTATGATGAAGATAAGAGACAAGGGGGACCCAAATGTCAGGGGGTCGGCTGGCAGCAACATGTCACACACTTAAGGTACATGTCCTACCTTTTACTCACAATGCACCCTGCCCATAGGGCTAGCTAGGGCCTACCTTAGGGGTGACTGACATGCAGTAAAAAGGGGGTCACAGACATGGCACACACTTTAGGTGCCACGTCACAGCGGCAGTAACACTGCCCGCACAAGCCCTGCAATGGCAGAGGCCTGAGACAGGTTTGAAAGGCTACTTTGGTGGGTGGCGCAAGCAGTGCTGCAAGCCCACCTGTAGCATTTCATTTACTGGCCCCGGGTATATGTGATACCACTTTACTGGGGACTGATAGGTAAATTAAAATATGCCAAACAGGTGTAGACCAATCTTACCATGTTTACCACAGAGAGCACACGCACTTTACACTGGACAGCAGTGCTAAAATGCCCAGAGTCCTAAAACCACCAACACCAGGTCAGAAAAAGACTAGGAGGAAGGCAAAAAGTTCAGGGATGACCCTGCAAAAAGGACCAAGTCCAACACATGGGGAGCAAAAAAACGATGGATTTAGTCCCAGATCTCTGTACTGGGGTGAATGTATGACATTGTTCTGCATTCTGTCCATCAATTGTTCTTTTTAAATTTGTCACCCCGAGTGGGACTGGTATGCCCAGACGTGGGTTCCGTGCTCTCCATGCCACTGGAGTCAAGCTATCCTTGCTGATGAGGGGTGAAACCCCGAAACCAGTCCTGGGACTGTTCCAATTGGGCACAGGGTCAAGACTAATTTGTATATGGCTGGGTTCAAACTGGAATGGCATGGGGAGCAAAAAAACTATGGATTTAGGCCCAGATCTCTGTACTGGGGTGAGTGTATGACATTGTTCTGCATTCTGTCCATCAATTGTTTTTTTTGCACCTCTCAAGTGTTGGCGGGTCCCGGCATTTCCACTCACTCTCTGCCTGTTCCAGGCCTCGGGCCTCATCTAATCTGCCACCCGAGGGCGTGGGGCATGCTGATGTCGCTCCCGGCCTCAACCCAGCTTTGCAGTTACCCAGCGGGAAGGCCGCAAGTCACCACCACACCACCGCGGCCTGGCCCCCGTGCAACCTCTTTGCTTGCTTGTGCCGTGCGGAGGGTGTGTCGGCTGGCCCCCTACCAAGCGCCGTCACGTCTCGAGCGCTGGCAGGCCCCAGTGCGCTGTCCTCACTTTACTCTGACTGCTGGCCTCTGATCTTGCCCTGTCTGCCACTTGTCGGGGGTGAGGTGCTGCTCCGCCTGCTTTCCTGGGCTCCCCTCTGCCCCTCTTCCAGGCTAGGGAACCGCAGGTTACTTCAGCCCCACCATGGGTCAGACGGTGTGGCTTCTGCGTGCGGGCCTTCCAGCCCGCTTGTGTTGTTTAGTCAAGCCGTCGCCAGACGTATTCCTGCTCACCGCGGCTGCCCCGCTCACCTCTGGGACCGCCCCTTTTCTCGGGTCTGCCCCGCCTCGTCTCACCGAGGCCTCCCTGGCGTCTCGCTGTGGGCCACTGTGAGGCTCTTTTGTCGCCCTCCGGCTCTGGACGGCTGCCACCTTCCAACCGCAGGGTGCTCATTCTCGCTGCCTCCTCTGGTGGCTCACTCGGCCCGTGCCCTCAATCCGGGCGTCTGTGCTGCTGAAACCGCTCCTCCAGCCGCACCAGCATTTAGGGTAGATTTTCTGGGGGGATCTGTCCTCGATGGCCCCCGAACCGTCCCTGTAAGGTGAGGCGTAGCAGGGCGAGAGCGGAGAGACGAGAAAGCACGTCCTATCACACCACCATCTTGGCCACGCCCCATGATTCATGTTTAAACTAAACATTATTTCACACACGTACATAAATCAAAATTTTCTTCAGTGAATACATTTCAGTAATGTGTTAAAATGTTTCACTCATGTTAATAAAATTTAAGGCACACAGTTGATATAATGTCAGGTGCACGTATACAATTGCATCTCTGTGACGTTTAAGGGTGGAGTATAATATACGCTGGTCCACTTGTAAACAGACATGAAATGCCGGCAGGTGCTGTCTTCCAGTGGGTCTTTGGGGGATAGCAGACCAAAGGAAGGCCTGTCCCCCGGGGGTATTGGGGAAAGACAGGCGCAGTCTAGAAGATTGGGCTGGTTGGGCTGCATCTGGTAAACGATTTAGTGCAAGGGTTATATACAGGGCCATTTTGGGCTGCCGCCCACCATTTTGTTGGTAGGTGTACATGGTGGCAGCCCTTAGCAGAGTGTTAATTTTTCTCCCTTCCTCCCGCCCCTTTTGGTTAGCGATCTGGGGAAAGAGTAGGTTGGTGTTTGACAGTCATGACTTGGGAAGGCTAGTTTCAGCAGGTGCGAAGAGGCGGGCAGTGCATTGATTGGTTGTCGCTTTAAGACAGGTGCAAGGATTGGGAGGTTGGCCCATAAGTTTGCAGGCCTTTACTTAAGGTTATTTTGGTTAATATAGGCTAAGCAGGCAGAAAGGGAGGGTAACAACAAGCCCACACTGAAAGTCCTGGACTTAAAGTGTTACGTCATAGGAATATCAAGGTGAGCACAGGTTAATTGGTTCACTGCTAAGCAGAAGAGGAAGTTTAAAGTGAGACAATCAGAGAAGTCCAATAGGCCATGATGTCAAAGTTTGAAGGATATGTATATGGGGATGGGTTTAGGGAATGGGGGGAAAGGAATGTAGGTTATTGAATGTATAGTGAGGTTTTAGTTCTTCAAGGCCTTAGGCCGAGGAGGTTTATGTGATAACCACCTGATTCAATAAAGCGGCCTTTTCCACACACACAAGGAGTCAGTAGCTTGTAATGTGCACCATTTCACCCAATAGTGTTTGCTCAGTATAAGGTCAGCGCCAGAGTTACGTTTTGCAGAGTCTGAATCATATATCACAGCCTGCTCTGCGTCCGCAGCATCTGGGGCTCTTAATAGAAGCCGGAAATCACATTGGCTCGATATTGATATAGATGTATGTCTGGCAATTTTGTTGTCTCTCTGAATAATGCATTTACACGGGTCTCTCTGGCACAGCGCCGACAGGGCCGCAATATTTCATGCTGGTGCTTTATTGCGGCTTGTCTGATTGGCAAGACGCATTCCATTACGTTTCCCTGAACTATTGCAAAGAGCTCGAGCACTCGCTGGAGCCTGGATGCGATCTATAAATTTATAGGTGACATTTTTTTCCATAACGATGGAAAGGGCACACTGGTAACTCTGAAGTGCGTGAAATATGTCATTTATGCCACACTACGGCGAAGCGTGGGTTACATTATGTCGGAGCAGGATCGCCATTTTATTTGTCTGTTTTTTTGTGTGTGCTTTTAATGAGACAGAAATATATCAGTTTTGGGCTATTTTAAGGTATGGGTCTCCAAAGAACAATCGTATGGGAATTAAACTCATCTCAAAGATCTTCCACAAAATCCTCATGGAAAAAGGGATCTCTGGGTATAAAACGGATACAGAAAAAATGGGTACAAAATGTTGCTTGCACCCGCTAAAAGAAATTAAGTGTAAGCACAAAATTCATGACATTTGTTATTTTTTATCCACCTCAAACTGTTGTTTTTTCGGTGAAAAAACTAGCAAATATTGTTTTCACTTAAGGACAACTGAGTGAATCTTTCGTTTTTCGCTCATTTGCACAATGCAAATTAATTTTTGTTTGACTATAGCATCACATGTGTATTAGGACGTAAACTTTATTTCACAATCTCATGGAGTACAAATTTATCATTTTTACTATATTTTCTGACAAAAAGAAAACTATTCATACACTCTTTGCTCTCAGCAGGTAGCTGACCTATTAACAGAGTTTGTGGGCTTCTTGGACACACAGGTGCGGAATTTTGGGCATCTAATATTAATGTCCCTCTCTGGCTAAAATGTTGATGTGTCCAATTAAAGATAGGTTTGCCGCTGACTTCATAGGAATCGCCTTCTCTTTCGATAATTTTCTCCATGTTATCAAAACAATAACCAAAATAATCTCACGCGTTGCACTTTCACAGTGATGAGGGGGAGTTCTTGAAATCATAACAGCGTCCTGAATTACTTTGTAGTATCCATTCCTGGAGTCCCATCACTTTCAAAGGATGTCACTTATGAGCCCCAAACGTGGGGAATTTGTCTATGAATGTTGAACATCTTTGAGAATTGTTACTTTTCGACCGACAAAGTCTCTTTTCATGTTATGTCATTGTTATAAGATTTTGCCTAACATCATTCATTCACTCTAAAAAAGTGGGTATTCCTCAGTGAACAGTTGCTGATTGTACCTTGTTTCTGATTGAGGTTTGTTGGTGTAGTTTGTAGACAGCACTGTTCTTCATCTTAGAAGGGCCTACCAATTCTAAAACATCCACTGGGAAGGTTGGATCCCAAAAAGGCAAATCAAGTGGAATAATGGCCCAGTTCACAGGAGTGAATCGAAGCAAGGCCTACTCAGGATTTCCTCTTAAAGAAGTGGACACATTGATTACTTATAAATTATTGGAATTTCATTTATATAGCACTTACTACCCCTGACTAGGCGTCTAGATATTATTTACAGTGCTATAAAATGGTAAGTACTACATAAAAAACATGTTATAAATATTTCATACATTTTTGCATTGCTAGTATCATACTACGAACAGGGCTTGAAGGAAAGGTGGTAAGTTTCCAAAAGGTTGGTACCTCTCATAGGCTAGTAGGCCTGAGGTAAAATCAGTCATTTGTCAGTGTTGACTCCAATCAGCCCTACTGAATGTTCATAGGCACTAAGTATGTTGTCAGACAGAAAATGTCCATGTTTGCATACATGGGCATTGCTCTCCATATTGACATGCAGACAATGCAAGAGGTAAATTAAGCCTTACATCCTGTTAAAGGTCATTTGAGTGTACAGATCTTTTTCGTATTTGCCTCTTCTGCCACAAATATTTCACCTGGCAAAATGTGCCTGCGGCGGTAATTTTGCATAACTCAGAATGCCAGGACCAAGCACACTGGTTGTATTCGATCCTAGTACTTCTGTGAAAATTGTTTTGTATTGATAGAGTAGACCACCCATAAAGAATGTATGTGTGCTTGCATGCGTGCATGGTGCTCGCAAGCACATTTTTAGGTCAAAGCCTACCAGATAGCGCAGCTGTCTGGTTTGCTAAAGACTTCTTGGAGACATTCTGAAAGCTTCCATGGGAATGCATTTCACCCATTTCTTATCATTGGCTTTGTGTTTTGTAATTCACAGTTGCTTGCTTTCTAATTGCTGGCTTTCTTTGTTTTAGGCTGTCCAGCAACTCTTTGTCTCTCTCAGGGACCTTAGCCTGTTTACCATCTCTCTGACTGGTTCCTTGTATTCTTCCACAAATGCTCGTTTTCTATAAACGGGGCTTTAAATGTTGTTCTTCACTTGTCACATTTGTTTTGCCTTCAAAGAAAGCGGTCAAATGTCAGGCTCTGTCTTCCAAGGGAGTTTGGTGTTTCCTTTTCTTTCTCTCACTTCAAAGTGAGAGGATATATGTGGCAATCTTATTGGCTACTGGGGTTGTGAAAGGAAAGGCTTTTTTCTAGCACACAACAAACTTTAAATGTCTGTAAATGAACTGTGCAAGTATTTCAGAATATATCAGAATTCGGAAAACACAAATGTAGCACTTTTTTGTAAATTCTGAAGTGTAGTGGAAACAAATACTTGAATACGATCATGTGCGCTGTATATTTGTATCAGTAAAACTGTATTTTTGTGCATATGTAATTGTCATTTCAATTGAAAATGTGTTGTCTATAATGGCAGTGTGCTATCACATCATGCATAGTCCACACTGCGCCACTCCACTCTACAACATATACTCCACTCTATGCCACTCTACATCTGCCACTCAATGCCTCTCTACTCTAAACCCTTCCACTCTATGACAGGCCACTCCACTCTAAGACACTCCGCTCTAAGACACTCCACTCTAAG
Organism: Calotriton arnoldi; assembly: GCA_963921515.1. NCBI lineage: Eukaryota > Metazoa > Chordata > Amphibia > Caudata > Salamandridae > Calotriton > Calotriton arnoldi. The sequence continues at coordinate 776,741 of CAWUFW010004842.1, forward strand.
ACACTCCACTCTAAGACCCTCCACTCTAAGACACTCCACTCAACAACACTCCACTCCACGCCGCTCCATGCCACTACTCTCCATTCCACTCCACTCCACACCACTTCACTCTATGCCACTCCACTCTACATCACTCCACTGTGGGCCACTCCACTCTATGACCCTCCACTCTACTCCACTCTACGGCATGCCACTCCACTCTAAGGCACTCCATTCCACTCTACGCTACTCCACTCTATGCCGCTGCACTCTTCAACAAGCCACTACACTCAATGACACGCTATTCCACTCTACACCACTCCACTGCACTCTATGATACTCCACTCTAAGACATGACACAACAATCCACTTTACACCTCTCCACTTTATGACCATCTACAACAATTTACAGCATGTCACTCCACTCTGCATCACTGAACTGTACTCTACGACACACCACTCTATGTCACTTTACTCTACGCCACTCCAATCTATGCCACTCCACTCTACAACACTGTACGACATGCCACTCCACTCCACTCAACGCCCATCCACTATACGCCCCTCCACTCTTCGCCCCTCCACTCTTCACCCCTCCATTCTACGCCACTCCTCTCTATGCCACTCCACTCTACAACACTCTATGACACTCCACTCCACTTTACAACACTCTACTCCACTCTATGACACTTCACTCTGACACTCTACTCCACTATATAACACTCTACACCCTTCAACTCTTCAACACTCTACTCCACTCTGGGCCACTCTACTCCACTCTGTGCCTCTCCACTCTGACACTCTACTACACTCTATGCCCCTCTACAACACTCTACTCCACTATACGCAACTCCCTCCATGCCACTCCACGCCACTTTATTTCACTATACTCTATAACATACTACTCCACACATGCCACTTTGTGCCACTCTACTCTGACACTCTAAGCCATTCCTCTCTATGACACTCTGTGACACTCTACTCCACTCTGACACTCTGATTCACTCTATCACACTCTACTCCACTCTATGCCACTTCACCCAATGCCACTCCGCTCCACTCCATGCCACTCCACTCTTCCCTACGCCACTCCACTCTATATAACTCCACTTAACAACACTCTAAGACACACCGCTCTGCTCTACGCCATGCCTGCCATGCCACTCCACTCTACACCAATCCACTCTATGCCCCTCCACTCTACAACACTCTAGGACACTCCACTTTACAACACTCTACTCCACTCTGACACTCTACTCCACTCTACAACACTCTACACCCCTCAACTCTTCAACACTCCACTACACTCTGTGCCACTCCACTATGTGACATTCTACTCCACTCCATGCCACTCTACAACACTCTACTCTACGCAACTCCCTCTATGCCACTCCATGGCACTTTATTCTACTCTACTCTATAACACACTACTCCACTCCACGCCACTCAATGCCACTCCACTCTAAGACAGACTTTGCCATTCCGCTCTACGACACACTATGACACTCTATTCCGCTCTACACCACTCCACTCCGACACTCTGCTACACTCTACAACACTCCACTCTGTGCCCTCCACTCTATGCCACTCCACTTCACTCTGTCACTCCACCCTACCCTTCTCCACTCTTCGCAACTCTATCACACTCCACTCTGATACTTCACTCTATGACAATCTACTCCACTTTATGCCACTCTACTCTGCTCTACTCTGTGTCACTCCACAATACTCTACAACACTCTTACCCACTTTACACAACTCCCTCTACATCACTCCATGCCACTTTACTTCATTCTATGGCATTCCGCTCCACTCCGCCACTCTATGCCATTCCACTCTATGACACTGTATGCCATTCCACTCTACAACACTCCTCCACTGCACGACACTCTACTCCCTCCATGACCCTCCACAACACTCTACTCCACTTCACTCTAGGACACTCTACTCCACTCTTGGACACTCCACTCTATGGACATTCTACTCCACACTAGGCATCTTTTTCTACTCCACTTTAATCCACTGTAGGCCGCTCCAACCTACTCTTTGACACTCTACTCCACTAGATGCCATTTTACTCTACGACACTTTATGCCACTCCACCCTACAACACTACTCCACTCTATGATACTCTATTCCACTTTAAGACCTTCCACTCTATTCCTCTCTACGCCCCTCCATGACACTGTACGCCCCTCCATGCCACCATATGACACTCCAATTCACTCTATGCCACTCCACAATACTCTACCCCATTCCTAGACACTTCACTCAACTCCACTCTGCGACACTCTATGACACCCCACTTCACTCCATGCCACTCTCCACTTTGCCACTAACCTTTAGCCATGATGAATAGCAGCCACGCTGGTGTACAACATTGCTAAAACACATTGGCAAAGCCAATAGCTCTTGCATAGGTGAGACTTTTTGGCTTTGCCAATGCTTGTTTCAATTAGATTTTCCCTCAGCAAGGAATTAAATAAAAATGTGAGCTTGGGCTCTCTTACCAGGTGAGCAGTCAGCAGCATAGTACGCATGAACAGCATGCTGTTGATGCCATCTTCAATAATGCTTCGTAAAACAGACACTTTACAATTCCAGTTCTAAGCTTCAGTTCACCCACTGTTACAGCTGACCACTTCGCATGCAAGGTGACATGGAGGGGCCAGCATCCCAAAGTTGTGCCCCTGCTAGGATAGTAGCTGAGCACTGTAGGTGAAGAGGGCTGATCATCCCTCTGTTTTATTGCCCTGGGCGTCAGGAGGGGAGGAGTAAGGCCAAGGGGTTGTCTTGAAGGTCCAGGCCTGTTTGGCGATCAGTGTTAACCATCCACCCTCCCAGCTATTTCCACGAAAAAAAAGAAGAAAAATTAATTGCAGAGGTTTTAGCCATCACCACAAGGCAGAGTTACAGGGCGATCCTAAAGCTTTAAAAAACTAAAAAGGCCCCCATATAATGGATCATGGACCCAAAAAACAATTCCCCAGGTCACTGGGAGTCATAATGGTGGGGCCTGGGATGAAGCAACAGTGCGCCTTAATCCCTCAAGGGACTGTGGAAATCCTGAGCAACTGTGTAGATTGGCCGGGGTCTCGCTCTGACTTGTCAGGAGCGAGACACAAAATTAAAGAGGAGGGTGGCAACCCTCTTTAAGTGAACAAGTTGTTAAAGAATCTAAGTGTATTGGCTGTTCAAGGAACTCACTGTTGACACCTGGATCACCCGTAAGCGAACCTAACCTGTGAAATCAATAATCTTGCAACATATCCTATCCACAAAGAGTGTCACTGTCATTATGTCACATGCATTGTATCGTTGTTGTAATTTTCATGGGTCTTCACAATCACAAAGGGCTAGGGGTAGCACTGCTGTTTGTTATCCAGAAGTACGCACCCTGCCCTAGTGCATGCTGACTTCACAGACAGCATTTCCTTATTTTAGTGAAAGGCCAGGGCTGCAGTCATGTGCTTCCGATGACAGAGAGCTGTAGGTCCTCCTCGTACATGCAAGGACCAAGGCAGCGCTGAACACGCATGGCATAGGAGTCAAATGCTATGGATGCTGGATGCTGGATGCTGGACCACAAAGCCCTCCACTCTCTGAGATTCTCTCTTTAGTACCCTGGCCTCGTCTTCATGAAGACTTGAGTGATGTTGTGTTCTAGTTTTTCTTTCTCTCATTCTGACAGGACGCCCTTGAGAAGACAGGCTCCTCGGCAGCGCCAGTGCTGTTTACACATGTTTAAAGATAGATAAGGCCAGAGCCCTGCCACTGACTGATCTAGGGATGTGGCAGCGCTTTATCTGTGTGTGCTTTGACAAATGAAAAATAGGCCGCTGTGGCTACAGTTAATGGTTTTCTTCTTTCCTCTCCCTACTCCCCAGTCCTGTTGTAATGACACCACCAGGAACGATATCTCGTGCCTTCAGACGGACAGGGCCGGATGGAATGGGACTCCGGTGTAAATAGAGATGTCGGTCGGACAGCTCATCATCCTTATTACATGCACAAAGCGCCCACATGCGCAGAGCATCTCTGCGTGCTCTGAATTCGAGACAACCACCTTCATGACACCTCTGTGAAAAGACTGCACCTGAATAAGACGACAAATACACAAACCATCTCCTGAAGCAGTGCATCACTCTGACAGGAAGCACTTATTCCCCTCCTCACCTAAGGGCAAACATTCCATTCCGAGAAGACAACCTCTCCAGACTTCGCCTGCAGGAACACATCGCTTACATGGGAGACAGTGGCTTCAGGCCTCACCTACAGTAATTCCTATCTGAAGGTAAGACCTTACTCGTAGTAGTGGTACATCACTCTCAGAGGAGACAACAAACATGGAAGTCACCTGTAGGGAAATATCGCTCTGAGCCTCGGCGGCCTTTACTTTTAACAGGAAAGGGGGCAGTCGGGACACAAATGCACACAAACACTCATGCATTTACACATGCACACGCACACATGCATCCATTCACAATACTCACTCCCACATATTCATGCACGCACGCATTTAAAAAAAAAATCATACTTACCTGCACAGCTCAGCCTCGGAGATCCCAGGAGGGTTGGGGGCTGCTGCCTTTCCTTTTTGGCTGACCTGAAATCAGTTAAAGAGGGAAGGCAGGATCCCTCACTTGTCACAGAGTCGGATGGGATCAGCGAGACTGTTGATCCCACCCCACTCTGTGACGAGGTATCAGTGATTGGCACTCAGCCCAGGGCACTTCAGGACTTAAGACTGAAGTGCCCAGTTTCGAGGCAATCAGTGACCCTCCCCCTCATCACAAAGAGCAAAGTCTGAACCTCAAGGTGCTTTGACAGGCTGAAGATGTCACACCCACAGGAGCTGTGACTTCTTCAGTCCAGTGGAGTAGCATAATTTGGGTTCCATCCATTTACGTTTGGTTAGGCCACACATATATTTACAGTTTGCCCTGTGTACTTGTGTAATGCAATAATACCAATGAGATATGGTGCACCACAGGTATAGAAAGTGTGTTCATTGTGTGTTGTTTTTGACATATATGTGTGTGTGCATATTGATGTTTTTCCTTTTCAGAAACATTTTTATTGCTGATATTAATCTTCTAGGTTCAGATTTTATGGTGGTATGCTAAAATGCATTTAATTCAGTGCATTCGCCACAGATTAGTGAGAATGAATCATATGTGTGTTCAATGTTTTCTTTATGAATTATGACCAGTTGTCGATTTTGTTTAATACTTGTATTAGTTTATTGTGTCTCATATAAGAGTACAGTATAATATAGTTTGATTCCTTTATTAAAGATTTCATTTATTGGTTGATATGTAGGTTGTAGAACTAATATGCATTTAAAGAAAACTGTTAAGTTAGCGTGATTGTGGGCCTTAAACTTACAGCTGAGACATTGATTTTAACAGGAAAGTTATTTTCTGCTTCTTTTCTCCTGTGCAAGTGCAGACCAAAGGAATTCATTAGTTTGTGAAAAGCACATTATATTTCTGAGATAGTGAGGTGAGGAAGAACTGGCAAGATCAAATAACTTTAATGAATAACAAAGGGAGTGTTACCAGTTGATACTATCAGACGAAGGGAGGAATCCAAGGATGCTTTGGAAGTGAAGACTGGAATATGGGAGTAGTGTTCAAGGCGCCAAGTTTATTTCTGGGAACTAGAAAAGTACTGTGATGTTTATTAGGTCATATTTCTCGAATGTTCTTTGTGCATTGTAATTAGTGAGCCCACATTGGTGTTAGTCAGAACTCCTTTAGACTTGGAGAGGTACAGACCTCTCTAGACATCTCTGATTGTGTGGCTTCATGCTATACTTGATTTCCTACCTATAGAGCTTCTACAGAGGTTCAGATGCTGACACCTTTCTTGCTTCCTTGATTTAATAGGGTTTTCCCCACCCTTAGTTCATTGTAGGGTTAGTAGATGTTGCAAATCTTTTCCACTTATGAGGACAAGGATTGAAACCATTTGTCTAGTCATCAAATCCTTTTCCTTACTTTTTGTATCGCTGCTACAGAAATTATTTTATGCTCTTTGCTGTTAAGGAACAAAATTATATGACGCTTTAATCTTTGGTAATCTTGTACTTTTATACTATGTTCTTGAGATTGATATAGTCTGGCTTTGAGTTTTCAATAAAACTTTTAACTTTAAGTTACTGACTCAGATTTATATTGTGTGGTCCTATTGGTCACACTGTACCTTAAGATTTAAATTGTTGTTAACCCCTTTCCCCCTTCTAGCTATTACAAAGGTATATTGACCAGAGTTAAATTGGAAGTAATGGCCCAGTGCGTTTTCACCGGCAAAGTTCATCTCAGGTATCCAGGAGCCTGTGCATTTAGCGCATGTCTGGCTCCTGGCTGCCTGACCTGAAAATAAATAGTGTCTCTCATGCTGACTTTTGCTCAGCCTGACAGACATTCTTTATAGCAGTCAAAAGGTGAGGATGCGTGGCCCCTCAACCCATTAGGACGTGCCATGGCTTGCTCTGAGAGTACAGAATGTATTTACTAAATTAATTTCTAAAGTGCGTGAATACCCAGAGTCCTACTGGCAATAAAAGAGCTAGCAAGCAGAGAGATATCATCTCTACCAAATGCCTAGTTTTGTAAAGACAACCACATTTTAAGAATTTCCTGAAACTCACAACATTAGTTTGCTGTCTGAGACTCACAGATAGAGCGTTCCAAGAGACAGCAGATTGAAACAAAAAGATTTGCCTCGCTGCCAGATTGCCTTTACTTTAGAGATTTGAAGGAGGATGGCTGATAATGAGCAAAGAGTTCTAGACAGCGAGTGCCAGGAAGAGAGACAATTAACCAAATCAAGGGAGTTAAGTTTCATGCATTTGGATGCCATCCAATCAGCCACAGCCTTTAGCCAGCCCATTTAAGAAGTTGATTCGGGCCATGTCATTCTCACCCTCCAATCTAAGAATAATCTTTGTGTTGGCCGCTTAGCACATGTAGGACAAACGAAGGTCCTGAATTTACGTAGCTAGGAGAGGCACATAAAGGTTGAACAGAGTGGAGTTAAGAAATGATCCTTGTGTGATACTACAATGTAAAAACGTGGATGAAAATCACAAGAGGATTAATGATGACTGACTGGCTCCACTCTGACAAGAAGGAACAGAGTCAGTCAAATTCCAACTTTCTCACGTCAGCTGTTGCTAACCTGTCTATCAGAATAGGATGACAGATGCTACTGGAAGTGGCAGATATATCGAGAATAAGAGCTAACACACCTCCATGGTCCAAGACCATTTGCAGCTCATGTTGATCTGCAATAAGTGTGACTTTCCTAACTAAAAATGGGCAGAAACCTGATTCAACATGATTCAACAAGGAGTTGCTGGATATAAGCTCTGAAAGCTACATGCTAAAAAACCTTTGATCGATCTTGACACAGAACTGTAGCAGTAAGATTGGTCCAAAGTTGCCAGAAACATAATGGTCCAAAGAAGACTTTTTTGACAGAGGAACCATGTAGACGTGTTTCCATTCTACCAGAGGTTTGCCAGGTGTAATGGTGGTATTATATCATTTACCGCTTTGTTGCACATCAAAGAATAAATCGCAAGGAATATGTAAGCTGGACTAAGATCATCAGTAGAGCCAGATTTGACCAATTGTACAAGTTGTTGTACCTGCTCAGGCCAAGTGACGCTAAACTCACACAGCATCTGTTTGGAGAATTACTTCAGCCCTCACCCCTTGGAGCACTTTATTATCAGTGGAGCTCCCACCTTCCTCTTTATGGCACACTGAACTCCGAGGAAATAACTACTCTGGCCCTCACTTGTAGGAGTACATCATCCTACTGAGGCAACCAATCAAACCCACCTCTGTGCGAATATTTATGTAACAGTTTTATACAGTGCACCTGCACCCAAGGGCGTGTGAGGGCACATCACACAGAACTTATGTGGAGCTTCAAAAAAAGTTACATTGCATAAGGCATGAATAAACATTGAACAAAACTTGCAGTAATCAGGTAGGAACAGACGTTGAAGTGTGGCACCACTTCAGTAAGAAATATGAGGACATTACTTCCAACGGAAGCAACTTACACAGGTCTCCGTCATCTCCCCTCATTATTCACATTTTAGAATTTTTTTGATACTGCAAACTCAATTTGACGATATGACAGCCACTCACTCTTATGCCACAGACATAGCAGTCACAAGCTACTGAGATAGATTCCAGGTAAATAAGGTTTTACTACAGATGGAGATAGTGAGTGCTAGACCGTACATTATTTCTTGTGAAGCATTGTTACCAGAGGAACATTGCATTTCTATACTGTATAAGCTTCAGTCTTCCCTTTTCTATAATGGTCACTCTTGTTTTCTACTTGTGTATGTCCTTGTTAAGAGAGAACATGGGCAGGAATGGCACATGGATGCTCATGGTCTGTGCTTACAACTCCCCAACCCTCCGCACATTTCTCACAAGGCCTTAGTTTTAGGGAAGTAGTTCGTAAATTGGCCTGTCTTCAGGGAAGCTGATGGAATCATCTGGAAAGTTCATTTACCACAAATACATGGGTCTAGTATCGATGGAGACCAAGAAAAGGCACCAAATCCCAGAGACGGATCTGGTAATCAAACACATCTGACATACGCTCTATTCCTCCATTATTGGGTTGATATATCTGATTGATGATGATCCCCTGATGCAGCGTCAAGTGTGGAACTCATTTCTGTAGCCAGATGGTCAGGGTTGACTATACAACTGACCATGACTCTCTCTTGAATTCTCTGATGGGTTTCCACAGGACAGAGAGACACCCTTTCCCAACTGATCCCCAAAATCTTACTTGTAGGAAGGGAGGGGAGATGTAGGATTGGAATAGATGTTAACCACCAACAATTATCAACTCCCTAGAAGTGAAGTGTGACCTTTACAAACATGGATCTCCCTAGCTTGGCTTGCCAGTCTGAAGTGATGTAGCACCCCGAAATAGGAAGTATACTACATTGCTATTGGTGCTAGGCCACTAGGTTGCTTAACAAGGATGTTATTTGCAGAGCAAAGTTGCCATAAGTTCTTTTAAAAGCATGGAACTTCTAATACAGAAAATAAATAAAGTACCGAAAATAATTCTGCAGTTTCCTACTAATAATTTACAGAGAAAAGTATCAAATGTATGGAAGACGCTGCAGTGGGGAATATTTCTTGTCAAGGGTCTGCACACCGGAACAAATCTGCATGTGATCAGTCATCCTGGGCATCTTGCAACGTGTATGTTTTTGTGGGAAACTCAGAATGAGTAAAACTCTAATGGGAACTTGCTCCATCATCCTGCCCCAGGTGCTACCTAGATCAGCCTGACCAGTGACGTTAGTGTGACTCATCCCTATACATTGGGCCTTGTTCTAGAGTGTCTCAGTAATTTATGGTCCCAGTGCAAATACCTGGTTATGCAGTGGCGGCTATTGGCAGGTGCAATGAAGACTACACCATTGGATTTTATAGCCCACCAAACATTGGCAGGAGAAACCTCTTAAAATCTAATGGGACAGGGCGCGGTAAATACCAAAGCATATAGTTCATGGTGCAGAAGGCACCAAAATCAACATAAGCCCTATTTCTCAGGGTTGAAAATTTGTAATAGACAATATTCATCTCACCCATTAAATTCTGATACCAGCGGTCAATATCATCTACCCCTCCGGTTATGACAGAGAAGCAAGGTAGAAAGAAAGCGGTAAGTAGAGTTTGCAGCTCTGGCCACTGTCCCACACCAACAATTAACAATCGAAAGACACATAGATGTTCTGTCAACAGATCCTTGAATATAGCAAAGACTTCCTCCTGAGTTCTTCAAGAACAACATATTGTTGCACATTTTGCTGCATGTGGTGTTGGAATAAGAAAATATAAGTAAGCAAGGCCTATTATCCAGCCTGCCTGCCCATCATGTTTCCTCCCAGTTTCCTCCGCTGGACACCTGTCTCCACTTCTGGTCACCCATCGCCCCCATCATATGACCTGGCTGCCCCAATGCTTCTCTGGCAGGCCACCCACCTATGGGAGCCAGGCATGCCCCTCGTCTAGCTGCCTCTGTTCTTTCCCTCTAGCTAGTGCTGAATTGTGGTGCACCAGCTGCACTCCTGCGTCCTGGCTGTGGTGGATGCAGCTCTGCAGATGCACCATCCTCGGGGGCAGTGCCCTAGGAAGTCATTTAGGCGTGAAATGCTGGAGTGGGCAGTTCCATTTTTCAGAGACAATCTGAACAGAAGAAAAGGAATAGTGCAAGGATATTGCCCATGAATATAAGGCATTATCCTAGGAGGAATTCATCCTTTTTTTATTGTTAATATAATTATTAAATATGTGCATCATTCCAGAAAGAGCAGGGGCGACTTTCGAAATATAAGGAGAGATGCTGTGCAGTTAGAGTCATCTGTTTAGGGAAATTTTTCGTATTAATTTCAGATAGATTCGGCATCAGGGGTGGCCATTTTTATGAATTTCATAGACCTTTGGAGAAAATAACCCTTAAATTCATACATATGCCTAATCTTTGTCACCAATATTATGTGCTCGCACACTGCTATTCAGGGCTGAAGAAGGCCCAGGGCCCTACTGGCTCCATGAGTCAGAGCGGGCACTGATCATTTCAGAGGCACCGTGCAGCTGCAGTTACAGAACCCTCTCAGCCTGGGCTTGGAGCCCAGCAGCATGGGCTGGACATGGACTTCAGAGAGCAGCCGGGGGCCAATCCCTGCTAGGCTGGCCTGCTGAAGGATCTCCCTGCAAACCCTGATACTAAAGGAGGACACAACATCAACTAAATCCTTCCTGTTCCATGGCCCCCACTACCCAGTTCCCTCTCCTCTGCCCCCTTGCTCAAAGTTAAACTGGCTGCTCCATTAAGAGTCTATGGCTGTGGCTCTTCCAATCCCTTCCCGCCTGCTGCTCAATGTCAAAGGGCCCATGAACATTTCTACACCAGCAGGGGTGGTGTTGTGCCTAATTCATTGATTTAAATTGCATAGTCCGGTATATTTCTAGTTATACTTATTCCACATCCCCGTTTTTGTTGTGTTTATGATTCAGTGTATGCAGGGCTTTAAGTAGGATGAAAAAACTGGGGGGGGTCTCTCAAAGGGGCGTGACCGATGTAATTAAGGGCGTGGTTTAAAAGCACGTAAGCATAAAATCTAAGGTTAGTGTGCCGCCCAACTGGTATTTTGCTGCTTCTGTCATTGCATCCAGATATATAATACAACAAGTAACATTACACTTACAACAAGCCAGTACTATTGGCTTTGTCAATTGTGTTTAGATGCATAACATAAATAAGCAACAACTATGGCTTTGTTGTATATAGTATTGAAAATGCTTCAGTTCTGAAATGATGAGACTGAAAGGACCATAACGAATCTCTTTGAAGTTACATCAAAGGCAGTGAATGGTGGCACTGCTGCAGAATTAAGGTTATTTTTTTTCAGCCTGCGGGCAAAAATGGAGAGCTTGATAAGGACCCGTCTCGGCAACTGCTTTTTAGAACTACCAGTTCTGTACACCGGCAAGACCCGGCCCACTTAAAGCCCTGAGTGTATGGAACATACAGAGCAGGCTTGTCATCTTCTGGCCCCCGGACAAGCTGGGGCCAGGCCAGGGAGGCAGAAAATTTCAAGCACCTTAGGGGGTGGAAACCTCCAGAGCCATCTCCTACTTCCAAGTGGGCACCAGGTATAAATAATGGGCCCTCAGACCGAGCTTTTCAGTACACCTCTGGACCTCTAGAAGACGCAGAAGAACTGCTGTGCTGCTCTGCAAGAAGGACTGCTACTCTGCTGCCCTACTACCTGAGTGAAAAGGACTGCACCTGCATCTTGAACCCAAGGCCACCAGAGTGACTCCAAGGGCTAGTTGGCTGGCCTCCTGATCAGAGCATCAGGGACAGAAATATTCTAACCACCTTGAACCTAGCTCTAGGACTCTGTTTGCTGTGAGTTTTACCCCCCAAGTGGTGCCACTCTAGTCCTGGACACTTAAAAGTGGACCTGAAGGTGCTTTGCCAGTCCTGCTGTGGTCCTGTGACCAGAAACGAAGCAGCGCAATGCATCTCCTCGCAGCTCTGCTTTGGAACCACCACAGCGCAACGCATCCCTGACACCAGTCCTCGCATCACAGCCCGCAGTCACTTCGGAACCACCACTGTGCCATGCATCCTTGACGCAGGTCTTTACATCAAAAGGACCTCGTCGATGGTATCCTCGACAATGATGCAGGACGTCGCATCACAGCCCCACAGCTTCTTCAGAACCTTTGGTGCATGACGCACCTTCGATGCAAGACTTAACATCGAAACCCCCTCATCGATGGCCTCCTCGATGCAGGACTCTGCATCGCAGACACACAGATTATTCAAAACCACCACTATGCGACGCATCCTAAGCACGGGATCTTGCAACGCTCCGCAAACCAGGATTTAAGATACTTTGTTCAGCGGGCCTAACCTGGTCCTTGTATCCGGCCCACTCTCCATCATAGTCAGCCTGAACTTGTGACTTTGTCCTGGTCTGGCACAACCAGATAAACAAAGTTGGCGCTTTGTGCTTCTAAGCACTGTTTTCACTTCAAAATTGCATATCCACGGTTCTACTGATTGGATTTTTCTCATTTCTATCTCAAATAATTTATTAACTTTTACTCTATTTTTCCATGGGATTTTTCTTGTGTTGTGTTTGCACTTTATTACTGTTTGAAGCGCTGCATAAATTCTTTACACATTGCTTCTAATTTAAACCTAACTACTTTGTGCCAAGCTACCAGAGGGTTAAGCACAGATTAATTTGGGGTTTGCTGACAGGAATTGTGGTTGCTGCTTGAGTACAACACTGGGCCACCGGGGGAGCACCCCAGGCCACTGCACTTTTATTTATAAGCCAGTCCAGTGGGCATTGCCAATGCTTGTTAGAATTACAGTGAGAGATTGAAAACTTGAATGTAACCTTTGTCTAGATTATTCTTAGATCTTCAAATTGTGTGCAGCCCCCCATGGGGGCCTTAATTGATCTTGATGGTTGGGTGCTAGGATATTGCCAAGAGGAGCATTGATTGCGCTCTTGTCAAATAGAGGCAAACTCCATGGAAACAGTGAAAGAAAACAGAGTGGCTGTGGGCCACTCTGTAATAGGCTATCAGTAACGTCCTTTGTCCCTCATGTGGTGTCTTAGAATACGTGTCAAAGTGCATATGTGGGGGGCCCGAATAACCATCAAAGTGCCATTGCCTATTTGTAATAAAGGATCACACTGTGGATACTTTTACACTTTTAGGGAGACCTCGCTTACAAAAGAATGTTAGCAATCATGTATTTGATTTTTTGAAAGAGATAACAGGACACGACAATGCCAATTTGATAAAATAATTGTGAAATAATAGTCATGGGGGCTGCAATGCTTTCATTTTTAGGTCGAGCCTAGAGTAGCGCGCAAGCGCTGCTCTGGCGAAGACTTTATGTAGGGGCTTCAAAAGGCTGACCAGACACTCGTGCGTCATGGCCTTTTCCGTGCGGTTACCCGCACGGCCGCCATGTGTTTTCAATTATCGCGCCCAGCGGCCGTGTGGGTAACCGCAAGCAAAAGGCCATGGTGCACGAGCGTGTGGTCACGCCTGCTGCTCACAAGCGCGCGCTTGCCCAACTCTTTTTTTTTTCAACATTAAATAATGGCGGCCGCGCGTCTTGTTGCACGCGGGTCGTCCAACTCGTATTTTTTTCAACATTAAATCATGGCAGCCGCACGTCTTGTTTTAGGTGCACTTCATTTCCCTTTAAAATGCTTTCTGTTGAGTTCATTTCGATTTACTGATTTCACTTCCCCTCTTCGGTTGGAAGAAACTACTTTACACTACAAAGTTGTAACTCAATGTGCACTGAATTGTGCTGGCCAATCAGAAGCAGACTAGCAGTGCATAATGGGGCGGTGGGTGGATTGGGCCAATGAATTACAGGATCTCATTTTGACTTCAGGAAACAATGTATATAAACACTGGCATGTGTGAGTCATGCTTGCAACTGTGCTTTTAGATGCATGGAGTGTTGGGGGGGGGGCAAGCTGAGACCGGAGCGTCTGTATCAGTGTTATGCTTTCTTTTACTTTTGACTGCCGTGATAAAAGCATGGGTTGCGAACGGAAAGCAGCCATTGTGAGGATTTATATGCTTTCATGGTTTGTGTTGAGTCCTGTATCTGCAAGCGTGGAGACCCAAGTAAATGGACAGCAGTGATTGCTGAACAGTACAGGTGCTGCAATAGGTCTTGTTTTTCATACCGTTTGATATTGGTCTTCAGTCAGTTTCTAAATGCTCCCATTTTTGGCAAATGAGGAGATAAGGACCCTGAGGTGCGCGCTATAAAGGGGTGTTCACAGGATTACAACATTTTCTGGTTAAGTGGGTGCAAGCAGTAACATAACTCGGGCTCCTTAAGACGTTAACTTGCCCACTAGGCAATTGAGTGTGTTACATGAAATGTCCTCAGCTTTGTCATTTGTTTTGGTAAGGCCTAGTAAAAAAAACTACACCCAGTGCCCACTTGCTGACACCTGGCTCACACGCCATGATTCAAAATATTTTTAAAAGTCGCCTTAGTTTTGTGTATAGCATCTGGCATCATGGAGTGGCATTTCTGTATTAGATGTCTCATCATTAATAATAACAAATATGACAGGCTTGTTTTTATAATTTTTTTAATAGCGTTTACAGCAGGGACATGGGGGCTCTCTGCCCCCTGCCTATGATGGCCCTGAAACTGCTGTCTGGCGGTGCAAGGGGACTGTCCCTGTGTCCACCCAACAACACGAGGCGCTGTATTAGAGATCTGGTGCCTCAGCTGCTACGCATGCGCACATGTGCTAGTGTGTGTCTACAGAGCTATGTGCCACCCACACCCTCGCAGGGCTGCGCGCCCTCACCGTGCTGCACGCCCTCGCCGGGCCGCAGCCTCGTCTACCGTGTCTTTGCATGCAGACAGTTAGGCTTCTGGGCTTTGAGGGGGGCTCAGCACCCTATGAGGGGTTCTGCACCCACGCTCATCAGGAACCTCAGTGTTATGGCACAAGGGTTCCGAAGCGCAGGCCTAGACCACATGGCCCCATCCAAGCTGCCCGACTAGGTACCAATGCATCTTGGTTATCAGAGAAGCATTACAGTGAGCAGCCCATGAGGGCATCCCAAAATCATCCATACACCCCCTCAAAAGGGGAGGCTGCGAAATGCAGACCTCCCAATAGTTTGCCTACATTTTGCGCCTCGTCCGGGAGTTGTATGAACTTAGGATGGGCATAGCCAATAGGTCTCGCCTTTGGGACCTTATAAGTGTTTAGCCATGCAACAGTTGATGTTGTTGCACCAAGGATATTGTGCTGCATAACTAAATACTTATAAGGTCCCAAAGGCGAGACCTATTGGCTATGCCAATGCTTGTTACATGAGGTGTTCGCGGCATGAGAACGTTTCTAGACCATTGGTCTAGAACACGGGTACTCATAGTACGGCCCGCGGGCCGCCAGCGGCCCGGCAAGCCTCCTTGGCGGCTTGCGGACCTTGCAGATATTCTACCTGTGTTTTTTCTTTTTTTTTTTAAGTGTCAGCAAACACCGCCGGTTGCAGCAGCGCTCTATGGGGGCCGGGCGATTCTTTAAAAGACCATTCACTTGTTAATGAGGCTTTGTTGTATTTCACCTCTTCTTAGCGCCCCTGCATCTCGTGGAGATGCAGGGGCGCTAAGAAGAGGTGAAATACAACAAAGCCTCATTAACAAGTGAATGGTCTTTTAAAGACCTGTGAAGTACTCGGGTGTGGCTGTGTGTGTGCCCGGGAAGCTCTCTCAGCCCGGGCTGACACACACGCGGGGTGAGGTGGCAGAGGGTGACAGAGAGAGGGAGACAGACAGAGGGAGGGAGGGAGACAGAGAGGGGGAGACAGAGGGTGACAGAGAGAGGGAGACAGACAGAGGGAGGGAGACAGAGAGAGGGAGACAGAGGGAGACAGAGAGAGAGGGAAACAGAGGGAGGGAGACAGAGGGAGGGAGTCAGGGGGAGACAGAGGGAGACGGAGAGAGGGAGACGGAGAGAGGGAGATGAAGAGAGGGAGACGGAGAGAGGGAGACAGACAGAGGGAGACAGACCGAGGGAGACAGAGAGAGGGAGACAGAGAGAGGGAGACAGACAGAGAGGGAGGGAGACAGAGACAGAGGGAGACAGGGAGAGGGAGACAGAGGGAGGGAGACAGAGAGAGGGAGACAGACAGAGGTAGACAGACAGAGGGAGACAGAGGGAGAGAGAGAGAGAGAGGGAGACAGAGGGAGGGAGACAGATAGGGAAACAGAGGGAGAGAGAGGGAGACAGAGGGCAACAGACAGAGGGAGACAGAGGGAGGGAGACAGACAGAGGGAGACAGAGAGAAGGAGACAGAGGGAGGGAGACAGAGGGAGGAAGACAGAGGGAGGCAGAGGGAGACAGAGGGAGAGGGAGACAGAGGGAGGGAGAGGGAGGGAGACAGAGGGAGGCAGAGGGAGACAGAGGGAGGCAGAGGGAGACAGAGGGAGGGAGTCAGGGGGAGACAGAGGGAGGGAGAGGGAGACAGACAGAGGGAGACAGAGGGAGGGTGACAGATGGAGACAGAGGGAGGGAGAGGGAGACAGAGAGAGGGAGACAGGGAGAGGGAGACAGAGAGAGGGAGGGAGACAGAGAGAGAGAGAGGGAGACCGAGAGAAAGGGAGACAGAGAGAGAGGGAGACAGACAGAGGGAGACAGACAGAAGGAGACAGACAGAGGGAGAGAGAGAGAGAGGGAGACAGACAGAGGGAGGGAGACAGAGAGGGAAACAGAGGGAGAGAGAGGGAGACAGAGGGCAACAGACAGAGGGAGACAGAGGGAGGGAGACAGACAGAGGGAGACAGAGAGAAGGAGACAGAGGGAGGGAGACAGAGGGAGGCAGAGGGAGACAGAAGGAGAGGGAGACAGAGGGAGGGAGAGGGAGGGAGACAGAGAGACGCAGAGGGAGACAGAGGGAGGGAGTCAGGGGGAGACAGAGGGAGGGAGAGGGAGACAGACAGAAGGAGACAGAGGGAGGGAGACAGAGGGAGACAGAGGGAGGGAGAGGGAGGGAGAGGGAGACAGAGAGAGGGAGAGGGAGACAGAGAGAGGGAGACAGGGAGAGGGAGACAGAGGGAGGGAGAGAGAGGGAGACCGAGAGAGAGGGAGACAGAGAGAGAGGGAGACAGACAGAGGGAGACAGACAGAGGGAGACAGACAGAGGGAGAGAGAGAGAGGGGGAGACAGAGGGAGGGAGACAGAGAGGGAAACAGAGGGAGAGAGAGGGAGACAGAGGGCAACAGACAGAGGCCAACAGACAGAGGGAGACAGATAAACAGAGGGAGACAGAGAGGGAGACAGAGGGAGACAGAGAGAGAGGGAGACAGAGGGAGGGAGACAGAGGGAGGCAGAGGGAGAGGGAGACAGAGGGAGGGAGACAGAGGGAGGCAGAGGGAGACAGAGGGAGGGAGTCAGGGGGAGACAGAGGGAGGGAGACAGACAGAGGGAGATAGAGGGAGGGAGACAGAGGGAGACAGACAGAGGGAGACAGACAGAGGGAGACAGACAGAGAGGGAGGGAGAGAGAGGGAGGGAGACAGAGAGAGGGAGACAGAGGGAGGGAGACAGAGGGAGGGAGACAGAGAGAGGGAGACAGAGAGAGGGAGACAGACAGAGGGAGGAGGGCAACAGACAGAGGGCGACAGACAGAGGGAGACAGACAGAGGGCGACAGACAGGGTGGGAGACAGATAGAGGGAGACAGAGGGAGGGAAACAGACAGAGGGAGACAGACAGAGGGAGACAGAGGGAGAGGGCGAGAGAGAGAGAGAGAGAGAGAGGGGGAGAGGGAGGCGGAGAGAGAGAGGGAGGGAGAGACAGAGAGAGGGAGGGAGAGATAGAGAGAGGGAAGGAGACAGAGCGAGAGATAGATAGAGAGAGAGAGAGAGAGAGAGAGATGTGTGTATGCCGGATCTGGTGGCTCAGTGGACGAAGGCGTCCGCTGCAGGGGCCTGTGTTCAACCTCATGGTCATAGTTTTTTTTTTTTGCTCTAGCCCCACCCCCCTCCCCCACTGACCCCGCCCCCACCGGTGCGGCCCTCGGCCACAAACCACACTGTAAATTTGGCCCCCCGAGAGAAAGTTTGTGAGTACCCATGGTCTAGAAGAATGTCAAGAATTTTTTTGTCAAGAAACGTGTTGGATCTTTTGAGGTCCTGAGATGACTAGCTCAATCCACGTAGCTTTACTGCCTGTTGCTGCACTCATGGCTGTTGAGTTTTCTTGCCACTCTACTCCTGGCTTTTTAGGTCTCACCTACATGCACTATGCTACAAAATGTATTGTTTACTATTCAATGGGCTTATAACCTGTCCACAGCATACCATTGTTTTCGTTCCCTCTCTCATTTGCAATCTTTTGATTGCTTACCTCCTGCAGGCTTATCTTCATTTCTTGTGTTAGCTCCTCCCCAGAGAATGGAACAAGTACATGGTTTCTTCCTTGTCTTTGTTCTTTCAAGTCTTTTTGCAGCAGACTATTTTTTTAAGCGTTTTGATATTAATCCTTCATGTGCAATGTGCTTTGCTACTTTTAACACAAGCATACAGCATCTTATTTATATTACTTTCACCCTATTTGCCATCCCTATTGATGCTTTTCTTACACCCACAGCTGTACTCATCTATGCCACTCTACTCTGCACTACTCCACTGTAAACCACTCCATGCCACTCCACTCTACGTCACTCCACTCCACTCAATGCCACTCTACTCTACACCACTCCACTCTACGCCAGACCACTCTACACCACACCACTCCACAGCACTCCACCCCACTCTGCCATTCTGCTCTATACCACTCTACCCCACTCTACTTTATGTAACTCCACGCCACTGTACTCCACGCCACTCTGTGCCAGTCCACTTTATGCCATCCACTGTATGCCACTCTGCTCCACTCAACTCTACGCCACTCCACTCTATGCCCCTTCATTCCATTCCACGCTAGTCTATGCCACTCTACACCACTCTCTTCCACTCTGCTTCACTCTTCTCTATGCCACTCCACACCACACCACTCCACGCCACATATATATGTATAATTAATTTATTTTTAGCTGGAAATGATGCTAAAATAGAAAGAATGAGTGGATGAAATAGCAAACACACTTATTTCGCCGATAATCATGGACAAGGCCTTGGCACGAGACTGCATGCAGCGTGTTATCAGTCCGCAACCCAGACTTGTGTAGCATTCCCTAGGCACCCTCCCCCTCTATTGTAAAATATCCCTTTCTCTAATTTATCTGATCACAGCTGTCATATTAACCCATACAAATGAATATACATGGTATTTTAGATATCTGTAGAAAACTAATTATGTCTCTCATTTTCCATTAGATTTAATCTTTGAATCAATATACGATAACATTTTCTTCGTGCGCCATGTTCCATCCAGTGCTTTCTCATTTGCATAATTATGCAGTAAGGTACGAACACTGATTTCGGCGATTAAGTATGCGATAAAAACGCCATATACGGTTTGCTGCTACGTTTATATGATCATTAAAATGATTTATAAATCAGAAAAAGCGATAAAACTATTAATGAAATCAGAGGGCCGCCCCTAAATTAAAAATGTTTTCCCGGCTCTTAAGAGGCGAGCTTTTACGGTGCTGCTCGGCTCAGAACACTTGATCATAAAAACAGAGTAATTAAGTAACGATATCAATAATCAAGGATATACAAGACATTTGAATGGATTTAAAATATTAGCTAAAAGGGTGCGCTTTTAATCTGATAAATATGGTGATAGGGCCTGCCGACGCAGCCCTTGTTTGCTAAGGCTGAAATAAACGTATTAATGAGAATCAGATACATTAGCTTATTCAATTATCAAATGTCAATAGTTCATTATGAGATATCTTATATGATGAATGCATTCTTCTTTGCAATTATCTTGATTATTTGTATGTTAAAGCAAAATGCATTTGTATTTTTAAAACATTTGAGCTCTTGCAGTGTGTGCTGTTCGGAACTGTATTTTTCGAGGGCGCTTACGCCTCACTGTAGTATCACCTGACGCCCTGCTCTATGGGACAGCTGGAGTGCACAGTGTCTTGAAGTTCGTATGGTATAAAAATGAAAAGGTGCAAGAGCTCCGCTTCTAAGCTGGGCAAGTTAGTACTAGCCAGGTTTCGGGCCCAAATAGGGCTGCTCTTGCCCGGGTGAGTGGGAATAAATGGGTTATGTCCCTTGCAGGGGACATACGCAGGAACTCATTACCAGTGGGCTACCAGGCCACTAGGGTCTCACCGAGAGTCGTCTAATAGGAGAATGGCAATTCCATTCAGACCTTCGCATCTTCTGGGGTCGCATGGCAGCAGCCCGACACTGGTTCCTCTACAGGGCATGCTGCTGAACATAACACATGCGGGAAACGAGTCTGGATCTCTTTTTAGTTGTCAGAATTTTACATAAAGATTCCCTTTTGCAACATTTGAGAAGCATTAACAAGATTTTCCCAAGGATACTTGAGATAACAGGCAATGCGTAATGTTAGGGTCACCCTACCCATGCAGGGATGAAGTGGCATTTCGTTTACAGACCGCTGGGTGTCTCGATAGAGCAAAGGTCTTCAAACTTTTTTGCTTCGAGCCCCCCCTAAGCAAAATATTTTGAAGTTGGGCCCCCATCTAAAACAATATGGCAAGGATTTGGTGAATGGGAGGGGAGGGATGATCAAAGGGGCGGGGATCATGAGATCATTTCAGGAGTGCTTTTCTGTCACTCGTGGGCCACACTAAATGTGGGACTTGTAAAAAAGCAACAGCATCAATCAAGAGCAGAATTGACCAAAACCACTATTGCCCATAATTGGGGTGCTGTGGGCCGCAATGCACTCCACCTGCTGCACTAATGATGGTTGTAGCCCTGAGAAGCAGGCAGTCTTCTCCTTTCACTCCTTCCCCAGCATGTCTGACCATTACTTCAATCTCGAAACAAGTCCAGTCTCTTTCTGAAAGAAAATGAGCTACTATATGCAGGCTCCCTTTTTTGCGCCAAGGGCACCATCTGCTGTAATGCTAGCAAGAAAAATGAGCCCCACATGCACACTTTTTAATGTAAGACACTTATAATTGTGATGCAGTGGGCCCCTGGACAAAAGTGTCACTGCACCTATTTCACTAATGATAGTTACTGGCTTGCTGTCGCTTGTGATGTTTGTTAACAACATGGGCTCCCATCTCACACTTTCCCTCTCCCTCCCATCTCACACCATTCTTCTCCCTCCCATCTCCCATCTCCCATCTTCCCTCTCCTTCCAATCTCACACCGTCCATCTCCCTCCCATCTCTCAGCGTCCCTCTCCCTCCCATCTCTCATTGTCCCTCTCCTTCCAATCTCACACCGTCCCTCTCCCTCCCATCTCACATCATTCTTCTCCCTCCCATCTCCCATCTTCCCTCTCCCTCCCATCTCACACCGTCCATCTCCCTCCCATCTCTCAGCGTCCCTCTCCCTCCCATCTCTCATTGTCCCTCTCCCTCCCATCTCTCATCGTCCCTCTCCCTCCCATCTCACACCGTCCCTCTCCCTCCCATCTCTCATCGTCCCTCTCCCTCCCATCTGACACCATCCCTCTCCCTCCCATCTCTCACCGTCCCTCTCCCTCCCATCTCTCAGTGTCCCTCTCCCTATCATCTCTCTGATGCCCAAATCAAGGTGTCCCCCTGCTTCATTTCCTCTCCCTTGGGCTATTGCTCCAAAAATCACTGGCACAGCTAGTATGCCCTGGGCCTCTAATGCAGCTGCAGCACTAATGATACCTACAGCTCTGCGAAGCAGGCGGTCTACTCTGCCCACTCAACAGGGACATTACTTCTAGCCCAGATGCCCAAAGCAAGGTTTCTGCCACTTTGATTAAAAAAACAACAAAAAAGCACATTTATTCCCTCCCCTGTTGCTTGGGTTCTGTTCCGTGCGCAACAATGGTGACCTGGGCCCTAATGCTAGTAAGGAAAATGCACCCCATGTTCTCTTTCATAGTAAGATTATCATAACTGGGGTGTAGTGCCCAATCACAAAGGGTGGGGTAGGGGCTCACGTACTGTGAAACACAGAGTACTAAAGAAGAAACATGCCTTCTCACCAAGGTGCCTGCTACCTGAAAGAAATGTAAATGTGTGCAATGGTTAATCACCAAATATAAAGGTTGCTTTGGAGCCATGGTAGCCTTTAATTAATACAGTCACTCAGCTTCATGGTGACAAATATTTATTATTTTTGAGAGAAATTAAAAGGAGTGCACCCTTTTAATGGACACACATAAAACATGTTTACACTTTAGTCTGAATGCTTATCACTAAAATGTATATTTTTGAAGCAGTTGCTTTATCTTAAACAGTATTGTGCAGCAGACTATTTCATACAGTGTAATACAATTTAAATTAATGACACCCACAGTGTTTTCTGTCACAGACTGGGACCTCATAGCACTATAAACAAGTCACTATTCCTCACTGCATCAATCAGGATTTAATTCTGTGACTCTCTGATCACACACAAAGACATATTCAGTGCTCACATTAGCCAATTGAGGTTTCATAAGGTAAAAGAGTATATTTCCTTTCGATTAGTTTAACTTGCCTTTATTTCTCATATGAGATGTTTACGTGTTTTTACATGCAGTTACCTGAAGGTGAAAAAAAACAATTAAATGCAGAGTATTTTCTTGTTTTGAGCCATGTCTTTGACCCCGACTTCACACTCACTGCTCTTGCCCCATACCACTCAGTAGTACCGTCATCACACTTTTGTATGGGCTTTAACTGCTGCATGTAAAAGTAGACAGCCTGGAAACGCGCCTTTCGTGCTTCCAGGATATCTTCATTTACATGTAATTGCAGACCCCTTTGCGCCCCCCTGGGAACACATCCACGGCCCCCCAGGGGGGCGCGCCCCACAGTTTGAAGATCTCTGCGATAGAGGATGCCTCTGTAGCACACGGAGGTAGAGGTTTAGAACAGGTCTGAGCATAAAGTATGTGATTAGTAATAGCAGG
Organism: Calotriton arnoldi; assembly: GCA_963921515.1. Classification (NCBI taxonomy): domain Eukaryota; kingdom Metazoa; phylum Chordata; class Amphibia; order Caudata; family Salamandridae; genus Calotriton; species Calotriton arnoldi. The sequence goes on from CAWUFW010004842.1 coordinate 799,849, forward strand.
ATAGTGCCATCTGGTGTGTGGGGCTCTGGGAGGCGCTCAGCTTTTGGTCCATCTGCAGAATATGTTACCTAAGTAGCCAGGGATAGCCTATGGTGATTCGTCCCTCTGCAGCTTAATTCCAGTTGTGGCTGTGAGGCTGGGTCACCAGGCACTCTTAGACAGAGCCTTGATATTGGTGTTGGCTCATTGAAGATGTTGTGGGGCCGGGGAAAGATCTGTAGGCCACCAACAGAAATCCCAGCCAGACCACTTGGCAAAGACCAATATTTCTTTCCTGGAGGTATTCATTCTCAAGGAGTTAATCATCATCCAGGAGGCAACAGAAATCGTGAAATGTTTCAATCGAGATTGTATGGAAGAAATAACTCCTTCCAACGTAAGGATCAGTTCAGCGTATACATAGTAGCTGAAGCCAAAAGAACAGATGAGGGTGGCTAAGGGGGGTAAAGCACAGGTTAAAAAGCCTGAGACTCAAAGCTGCTCTCTGAAGAACACCAAATCTGATGTCTTTAAACTCAGATTGAAAGGGGGTAGAAACACGACTTGGAAGTGGTCAGGTAGAAGGTTATTAAGCCACTCGAGGGCTCGGTCTCTTACACCAGCAGCCAGGAGGTATGATGTGAAAATAGGGTGAGAGACCATTTCAAAACCAGTGGACAATTCCAGTAAGATGAGAATGGCAAAATAACCAGACTCAAGGCACCTGCAAATTTCACTGAGAGCAGAAACGAGTACTGATCTGTACCAAACCTAGGGGCCGATTACGATGGCGGTCGGTGTCAGTACCGCGGTGCCGGCGGTGCGGAAAAATGCCTTTTACCGCCCGCCAGCAGCGGTCCTCACGGCCGCCATATTATGAAGGGCAAATATGCCCCATTTCCCGACCTCCGCGGTGCAACGCCGACCGCCATGAAATTGCGCCCGCCACCGCGCCGGTGGGAGCCAATGGAGACTCACCGCCGTGCGGAATGACGTCCCGTCCGCTCAACAAATTAGGATGCGCCAAACAACCCGTCGAACCGCAGGGGAGAAACCGCCCTTCCAGACACGGCGGAATCTCGACAGAGGAGCGTGAAAGCGAGACTTCCGGAGCCCTCCACCCGGAGCCGAACGCCATGGATCCAGCACTACCACGTCCTCCCGGTGCTGTACGTGATACATCACCAGGTCAACATCGCCCGCCGCGGACGCCGCCGTAGGTACGTAAAAAAAACACAATACAACACAAAATAGAACACAAATTCCACGGGCTGAAACAGGGCACCTGGCCACACCAGACACACTGGTGTGGACAGGAACACATCCATCAGTGTACCCACACATGTCTCATCTGGCACCAATTCACACCCTGCATCAAGCCCACCAAATTACCGCGAACATAATGTAATGTGCTGCTGACGACACCGCAGCGGTGAGTATGCGGGAAATCCATCGCACAAAGCAGAATGCATGTACAGCAACGGTCAGGCCAGAAAGACCACCACCCACCACCCACAGCTCCGCCGCACACAGAAAGAAACATGCCAATCCCCCTGTGCACCCCCATGTCCAACACCAAGCGAGCTAAATCCACACCCAGCAGCACACAACTAACACCTAGGGAGACAGACACAGCAGCATTGGGTGTAGATTAACACACAGCACAGCTGCACAGGCCCAGGGCAACACACACACACACCACAACACCACATACATGGCAAGAAAGCTGAATACAAGCACAAAATTAACATCCACACACACAAGGAACATACAGACTACTGGACACACACCCTGCCAACTCACACAGACATACCCCACACCGACACACAGCCACATACACAGACTACATGCCATCAGCAATGGAGCACAACATAGAGGAAAGCAAAAATGATGTGCACACAAATGGGAGGGCAAGGAGACAACCAACAACCAGGTGAACAGACACATGCAGGACAAGGAACCTAGAACAACATCCACACCCCATCCAAGCACATGGCTGGCACAGTGAGTGAAGTCAAACAACAGTCACCTCAGTGCAACAACTCAGGGAGACAGCAAGGTAACCCATGTATAGGGACAGGGATGAAAGGAAGGACCTCAAGTCAAACAGTGAACAGCAAGTACACATGAGTATCACACAGGGCACATTGGCACACTCAATGACTGTCAAACACAAGTAGGAGTCCCCAAACATACCCCCTCATATCTGCAGCACACAACCCCAATGCCAGACACACAGAAGGGCCTACATAATGTCCAGACAAGATACAGACAAACAATCAAACCCCCTGGGGGCATCCACAAACATCACACACACAGGGATTTCAGTACCAACGTCTGCACCAAAACAAAAATGGCAAACACAATTCAAAACAGAAACACATACAGAACCACAAAAATAACACACATCACCTGTGCAGCCAAACTAGGGGAAGGCAATGGGAGCACACACACAACAGGAGTGCACCACCTCATCAGTCAGGAAAAATGCATAGGCGACATACCACAACACAGACAAGAAGTGCACCATCACAGAACAACACAGACACATCAAACACACAACAGATGCACAACACCACAAAGCACATAGCAAACACAGCAGTACATCAGGGGATGTACACTAGGACAGCACAAGGCAACATACACCCACAGCACTGAATGCACAACAAGCAGTGTGTGCACACAAACACACAACAGTCCCACACAGCCATGAGTCACACGCCATTAACACACACATCAACACACACGACAAAGCCACAACCAACACACCGTACAACCCTTGACCACCCAAATGCACACCATGTAAGTAACCGTTGTGACTAGGATGACTGCCCATCACAACATGACTACACATCTACACTGCTAGGCATACATGAAAGCAAGAACGCACATACATGTTGAGCCTGGTCAGCCTGCCTGCAATCCCGTGTATATGACCCCTCTATGTGTTTGCAGTGCCCACATACCAGGATGCAGTAAAACATAGCCAACAGCAACAAGGAAGGAACATGAGTCTGGTATGTCACCGAAAACAACATCACTGACCCCACAAGTATCCGAGTCATGAAGAACTGAAGTCCCCGTCACCCTGTAAAAAAATGATAAGTCAAAATGAAATGAATGAATGAAATGAATTTGTACTTGTAAAGCGCACTGCTACCCTGAGGCTTCCTGGCGCTGAACGCATACCGCTGTGGAACCCTTCCTGGCTTTTCCTGTGAAATGTCCACTCCTGGGCACCCCCAAGGTGAAGCCAGGCATCCCAGCGCTGGTGGGGCCGTTGTGGAGATTAAGCAAGCTATTGCCCAGAGTTGCAGAGTGGGACCCATGATTAGAATAGGCACCGAGGCGAGAATGATCAGGTCCGAGGAAGTTGAGCCCAAGACCCGCCGAGGCGGGAATTGAACCCTGGTCCCAGGCCAGATCTCTGCATCAGGGTCTGCCGCTCTAACCATTGAGCCACACTTCTCCACAAGCCAGTGGCACAGTTGAAGTGGCACACAGAGCATGTGGCCCAGTAAATGTTAGACATACAGTAAAAGCCTTATTCAGTAAGGACAATGACACAACTGACAACATGAGCAACTGTTTTTATTCACAAATAGCACTAATAGGCAACAATATCAGACAAGACCAAGGCACAAGATGCAGAGCCTGAACATGAGAAGCTGCACAGGCAGGGGGCAAACTGCAAGGCCAGTGGCCAGTCCAAGGTGCTGACAGAGTCAATGAGAAGCTGCACAGGCAGGGGGAAAACTGCAAGGCCAGTGGCCAGTCCAAGGTGCTGACAGAGTCAATGAGAAGCTGCACAGGCAGGGGGCAAACTGCAAGGCCAGTGGCCAGTCCAAGGTGCTGACAGAGTCAATGAGAAGCTGCACAGGCAGGGGGCAAACTGCAAGGCCAGTGGCCAGTCCAAGGTGCTGACAGAGTCAATGAGAAGCTGCACAGGCAGGGGGCAAACTGCAAGGCCAGTGGCTAGTCCAAGGTGCTGACAGAGTTAATGAGAAGCTGCACAGGGAATGTGTGTCACCAAACTCCGCCATGGTCAGCAACACAGTCTGGTGTGTCACGATGGGCAGCACAGGTACCGGTGTGGGAGAGATAGGTCTGTGACGTTGATCAACATTCATACTTGGCTGTCAGTCTGACTGGGAGCTGACTGTGTGTCGGGCACTGTTGGACCACTTGACTGGGGAGTGAGACGCCCAGCTGAGGAAGAGCTATCAGTGGCCTTGGACGCTGGAGGGCTGCTTGGACCAGGTGGTGTAGGTGCACATGGAGGTGGACTCAGGCCGACGTGGGACACAGTGTGGGAGGGAGACAGTGGAGGGGTGCCTTTCCACTTCTTGGGGATTCTAAATGGCTTGCCTGTCTTGGTATCAATGGGAAGTGGTGTGGACACAAACGGCACACTCATCACCAAGGCTGCCGCAGGTGCACACGCTGGACCACCCTTTGGGGATGTGCTGGATACAGAAGGACGCTTAGCCTGGCATTGCCTCTGCCCCTCCATCCCCTCTTTACCCTGTGTGCCCCCTACAGTGCCCTCCTGTCCCTGCTTCACTGGACTTGGAATGGGAGTAGAGGTAGTTGGTGAAACAGCCTTGGATACCTTACTATGTGTAGCCTTGCCAGGCCCCACCTTCACAGTGGGCATGGAGAGTGTCTGCATGCCTTTGCGAGACGTTTTTGGGACCACAGAGTCTGTGGCCGGGGATTGCTCTGAGGCTTGTGTCCCTGAGTACTTCCTCCTTGAATCATGTGCCTTTGCAACGCCTGACGGGCTCTTCCCTTTGCGCTCTGGGGTTGTTTTTTTCTTCGTAGGGGAAGGTGTCTGTGACCTTGACCGCTTGGGCTGCTGCTGCTGTGTGCTACGTGTGCAGTATCCTGACATTGAGGTGTGTGAAGCGTGGTCACCGTCGTCAGACGTCGCCACTGGCATGGGGGTGGACAAAGGGACTGGAATTGGACTACAAGATTGAGCCAGTTGAAGTGCAGCCGCCATTGTGGAGGACATTGTCTGGACAGTGCGGTGCAGCCCACCCACGTCTGAATGGATGCCCTCCATGAAAGCTAACACCTGTGCCAATTTGCGGTTGTGGTCTGACAATGCATTGAGGAGCCCTGTCTGCCCCACACACAGCTGGCGCATAAGGTCCACACACTCTGCACTGATGGCAGCAGGGGGCACAGGGGCAGGGGCAGCGGTGCCTGGAATGAAGGACACTCTTCCCCGCTTTGTGGTGCCGAACACGGGCAGCAACAGAGGAAGTGGCTGGGAGGGTGGGCACTGCACGCTGTGTGCTGGAAGATGTAGCAGACTCTCCGTTCCCTGTGTCCTCCAAGATGTCTGCACTACCGCCGTCATCAGATGATGTTGAACTTTGCGTCTCGGGCTGTGATTCCTCCAGCATACTCCTATCCCCCTCGGAGGCGCTGGTCACATCTGTGTCACTGGGATCCTGTGCAGCTGTTGTGCTTGTTTCACCACCACTGGTGTCCGTCCCCTGTCCCTCCGTGCCCACGCGAGATGCTGCATAACAGAGAGACATGTAGGGTCAGCAAAGTGACAGCAACAGGACAAACATATTCAAGCAAAGCAACACTGAGGATGACAAAGTATACATGTTGCAGGCCACCCCGTGCAATCTCACCATGCAGACACACTTCACTACCTCAAACAGTGCGTACAAACACCTAAACACGGCATAGCTGAGCCATGTGATGGGCAGACAGCACAACATCATGCATGTTGGGGCGTACAAACACTAACACCAATGGACCAGGCCTGCAGCACACCACCCACAATGCCATTGAAATTCCCAGGATTGGAAAAACATCAGTAAGTGCATGTATGTAAAATCCGTGACTGCCACACCCAGCACAGGGGCCACTTACAACCCACTGCATCACAGTAACCACATCACGTACACCAGCGCAGGGACAGGCTTGGTACACATGCAGCCACTCACAGACAAAATCAACCTTCACAGAATACTCACCCCTAGCTTGCTGTTGATGCTCCTTCAAACGTGCGTCCAGCTCAGTTGTGTCACAGCCAAGATGCGGCACATCAGTGGTGTCAAGCTGCATCGTGACAACCTGCCACTGCGAGGGAGTATCCCCAGTGTCATCTCGGCAACGTTCTTTGCCAGTCGTGATATGTCGTCCCACCTCTTGTGGCAGTGGGTGCGCCGGCGGTTTGACACTCCCAGTGCCCGCACCTTGGTTGCAATGGACCTCCACACGGCCTTACGCTGGTGTACCTTGAGCTGCAGGTGTGGGAGACAAGAGGGGGAAAACATCAGTGACACACTCTCATGGTAAAACCTCTCTCTCTGAACAGTGGCATGACACAGACTCATCTCCACACGGCAGATATGGGTCATTGATGTACACTCATGCCAACCACACACGTATCACACTCTGTACAGTCAGTGATGTGTCCTTGTCACATTAGGCGTGGACAGTCCATGCCAGGTAGAATCACACAGAGATGGACAACGAGGAGCCACACAAACAGTCACATGAACAATAACTGTCCCGAAACATGCATCAGCAGATAGCTGTCACACCATATGGATGTGTACACAACACATGTCCATCCACCCTTCATGTCCATGCATTTAATGTGTGGGTTGCATACACCCCCTTAACAACTAGGAAACAGCATGTCAGCCAGTGCATTACACAACCCCACACTCTCAGGCACATACGCCATCTGATCGACTACATGTGTGCCCCCTTGCACTCACACCCCCACTGTTGGAGACTTACCACAACATTTGGGCCACCATATAGCCGTGGGTACTGTGTCAGCACCTCGTCCACCAGGACATCCAGCTCCTCGCTTGTAAATGGACTGGCACGGATCTTCTCCGTCCTAGCCATCACTGTGGACATGAGACGTCAGCAGCGGCAGTGGGTGGTGAGGGGTCCCAGGCAGCAGTCCCTGGAGGCAGCAGCAGGTGAGGGGTCTCAGGCAGCAGTCCCTGGAGGCAGCAGCAGGTGAGGGGTCTCAGGCAGCAGTCCCTGGAGGCAGCAGCAGGTGAGGGGTCCCAGGCAGCAGTCCCTGGAGGCAGCAGCAGGTGAGGGGTCTCAGGCAGCAGTCCCTGGAGGCAGCAGCAGGTGAGGGGTCCCAGGCAGCAGTCCCTGGAGGCAGCAGCAGGTGAGGGGTCTCAGGCAGCAGTCCCTGGAGGCAGCAGCAGGTGAGGGGTCCCAGGCAGCAGTCCCTGGAGGCAGCAGCAGGTGAGGGGTCTCAGGCAGCAGTCCCTGGAGGCAGCAGCAGGTGAGGGGTCCCAGGCAGCAGTCCCTGGAGGCAGCAGCAGGTGAGGGGTCTCAGGCAGCAGTCCCTGGAGGCAGCAGCAGGTGAGGGGTCCCAGGCAGCAGTCCCTGGAGGCAGCAGCAGGTGAGGGGTCTCAGGCAGCAGTCCCTGGAGGCAGCAGCAGGTGAGGGGTCCCAGGCAGCAGGCTCTGTGAGCAGTGGAAATGTGGTGCTCCCTTCCACACATATATAGGGCCCTGGACTCATTTCAGTGGTCATAGTCCTCTGCCATTGGTGTTCCAGGTCAGCCTTCTTCAAAAGCATCCAATGACCGCCTCCGCGGGGGCGGAGCACGCTCTACCGCGATTTTTGAATCTGCAACATGCCACCGCGATAGCGGTCCCCATTGGCTGCAAGGGCATGGTTCATGGCGGTGACACACCGCGGGGTCCTGGCCGGCGCTACCGCGGTGGTGCATCTTACAAATGCATCCTATCTCCGCATCCGCTGTGGGCGGAGCACGCCTACCAGCGATTTTTGAATCTGCATCATGCCACCGCGATAGCGGTCCCCATTGGCTGCAAGGGCATGGTTCATGGCGGTGACACACCGCGGGGTCCTGGCCGAGCGCTACCGCGGTGGTGCATCTTACAAATGCATCCTATCTCCGCATCCACTGTGGGCGGAGCACGCCTACCGCGATTTTTGAATCTGCATCATGCCACCGCGATAGCGGTCCCCATTGGCTGCAAGGGCATGGTTCATGGCGGTGACACACCGCGGGGTCCTGGCCGGCGCTACCGCGGTGGTGCGTCTTACAAATGCATCCTATCTCCGCATCCGCTGTGGGCGGAGCACGCCTACCGCGATTTTTGAATCTGCATCATGCCACCGCGATAGCGGTCCCCATTGGCTGCAAGGGCATGGTTCATGGCGGTGACACACCGTGGGGTCGTCGGCCAGCACTACCGCTGTTTGATTGCCATAGAGTGACATGGGTGACCGGGATGTGGCTGGTGGAGCATGACAAACGCCATCTGCAGCTATGTAGAGGGCCATCACTAACACCAATGTGTCATGTGCAGCACATGAAACACTTGCGTCAGTGGTGGGCATCGACACAGGTTCAAATGGTGGTTGGCATGCTCCGCCACCCAATTCACGGACAGTATGTGCGTCCGCAATGGGGAATATGCAGCATCACATCGTACACTCTGTGCGTCATTGTGTTTATGGGGCACGTTTAAGGCACCTACGGACAGTTCTTGTTGTGTGTGGATCAATGGTCATTACTGTACTACGCACAGTGGATACGTACAGTGGCACATGGCACTGGATAACATTGATATGGTCTCCTGTCACAAATGTCAGCCACTTTGTAACGTCTCACACCAAATGGAACACTGTACTCCATTATGTTGAGCAATATTTACACACAATGTCGCATCTGCCACCCATGCTGACCACTATCTCACACCTGAGCCCATGTGTTACACTGAAAACCCAGATGAACTCATTTATTCAGCATGACTGTCATCATTGGAAACAGATGTCACCCTGTTGTGTTATTGCTAAGACCAATTACATTCCGCATGTTATGTCTTTGTACACACTGGCAACTCCTGCAGTGTATGTCCACATGTACAGGGGGCTCGACCTGCTAAAGGATGACGAGTACTTCAGCACCACACCTGGCATCCGTTGCATTATTATTGTTTGTCACTTGGGTAGATGGCCAGAGCAGATGTCTTTGCTACATGTCTGCCACCTGTAACCACAGGGACCTATGTGGTAGTGTCAGGTCTGTGCTCATGTTGTTTGGACTGTTGTATGTGAATCAGTGACATGTACATTTCAACAATGGTGCTTAGCTAAACTATGTTTTTGAGTGTTGTGCTGTGTTCCGGTGCTACTCACCTGCCACCAGTGCATGTCCATTGTTCACATCAGGAATGTTGCGTTGGCAGATGGACTGCATGCACAGTTGTGGATTGTGCTAACTGTATGGAATATAGTATGCGACATTTGTCCACAGGCTATGGGTGTCCAGTTTTGCCTGTGCAATGTGTGTGCACTGATTAGCAGGAATTGTCTGCAATGTTGGATGGTCAGCACAAGTGGCACACGTGTGCAGTGTGTTGCCACCAACACTAGTGTATGTGCATGCTATGGGGTGCTAGCCATCCTTGCTCACCATCTATTCCAGCACTGTGTGGGTGGATCACATCTGCTGGTGTATCAGGATGGAGTGGGCACCCAAGACAGGTGAGATGTACCTTGACTGTTGTGCCTGTGACACTCATCCAACTCCGACATTTGGTCAATGTGAGGTACCAGTGTCCCACTACTCATGCACAGCCAGCATGTTTGTTAGATGTGGGATATTGATTGTATGCTGTGTTGGGCCTGACAGCCTGTGTGGAATGAGGGTCAGGATGCATGTCCTTTGGGACATGTGGTGTAAAATTACATCAATCAATCAATCAATCAATCATGTCACTTATAAAGCGCACTACATACCCGCGAGGGTCTCAAGGCGCTGGGGGAAGAGGGGGGTGGTGCTGCTACTGATCGAAGAGCCAGGTCTTGAGGAGTCTTCTGAAGGCCAGTAGGTCTTGGGTCTGTCGGAGGTTGGTGGGGAGGGTGTTCCAGGTCTTGGCGGTGAGGTGGGAGAAGGATCTGCCACCGGCGGTCGTTTTCCGGATGCGGGGGACTGTGGCGAGGGTGAGGCTGGTCGAGCGGAGCTGGCGGGTGGGGGTGTAGAAGCTGAGTCGTCTGTTGAGGTAGGCTGGTCCGGAGTTGTGGAGTGCTTTGTGTGCGTGGGTGAGGAGCTTGAAGGTTATCCTCTTGTTGACAGGGAGCCAGTGCAGGTCTCTCAGGTGGGGTGTGATGTGGCTGCGTCGGGGGATGTCGAGGATAAGACGTGCAGAGGCGTTCTGGATGCGTTGCAGCCGTCTCAGGAGCTTAGCCGTCATTCCTGCGTAGAGGGCGTTTCCGTAGTCCAGCCTGCTGGTGACGAGGGCCTGGGTGACTGTTTTTCTTGTTTCGGTGGGGATCCACTTGAAGATCCTGCGGAGCATTCGGAGGATGTTGAAGCAGGATGAGGAAACGGTGTTGACCTGCTTAGTCATGGAGAGGGTGGGGTCGAGAATGACCCCTAGGTTGCGTACGTGGTCGGTGGGTGGCGGGGCTGTTCCCAGTGATGTTGGCCACCAGGAGTCGTCCCAGGCTGAAGGGTTGGAACCAAGGATGAGGACCTCCGTCTTGTCCGAGTACAGCTTCAGGCGGCTGGTCCTCATCCATTCGGCGACGGCCTTCATTCCTTCGTGGAGGTAGGCTTTGGCGGTGTGAGGGTCTTTGGTGAGGGAGAGGATCAGCTGGGTGTCGTCGGCGTAGGAGATGATGTTGAGGTTGTGCTGTCGGGCGACGTGGGCGAGGGGTGCCATGTAGATGTTGAACAGCATTGGGCTGAGGGAGGAGCCTTGGGGTACGCCGCAGATGATCTTGGTGGCCTTGGATCGGAAGGGGGCGAGGCGGACGCTTTGTGTTCTGCCGGAAAGGAAGGATGTGGTCCAGTCCAGGGCCTTCTCTTGGATCCCGGCGTCGTGAAGGCGTGTTCGTAGTGTGTGGTGGCAGACCGTGTCGAAGGCGGCTGATAGGTCCAGGAGGATGAGGGCTGCTGTTTCTCCGTTGTCTAGCAGGGTCCTGATGTCATCGGTGGCGGCGATGAGGGCGGTTTCGGTGCTGTGGTTGCTGCGGAAGCCGGACTGGGAAGGGTCCAGGATGTTGTTCTCCTCGAGGTAGCGGGTCAGTTGTTTGTTGACGATTTTCTCGGTGACCTTCGCGGGGAACGGGAGCAGAGAGATTGGTCGGAAGTTCTTGAGGTCCTTGGGGTCTGCCTTGGGTTTTTTGAGTAAGGCGGTGATCTCGGCGTGCTTCCAGCTTTCTGGGAAGGTTGCTGTCTCGAAGGAGATGTTGATTATTTTCCGGAGATGGGGCGCGATGGCTGTACTGGCTTTGTTGAAGATGTGGTGAGGGCACGGGTCTAGCGGTGAACCGGAGTGGATGGTGTTCATGATCTCGCTGGTGTCCTCGTCGTTGATGTTGGTCCAGGAGAGCAGGCGGTTGGTGGTTGTGGGGGCAGTGGTCTCGGTGGTTGCCGGGGCGGTCGTGGTGTTGAAGCTGTTGTGGATGTCGGCGATTTTGCGGTGGAAGAAGGTGGCCAGTGAGTCGCACAGGTCTCGCGACGGCTGGATGTCGTTGGTGTTGGAGCTGGGGTTGGAGAGTTCCTTCACGATGTTGAAGAGCTCTTTGCTGTTGTGTGCGTTGTTGTCTAGGCGGTCTTTGAGTGAGGCCCTTTTGGCGGATCTGATGAGGTGATGGTGACTGCGGGTGGCGCTCTTGTGGGCGGCGTAGCTGTCCGCTGTCCGTTCGTGGAGCCAGATCTTCTCCAGTTTTCGGCATGTTCGTTTGGAGGCCTGGAGGTCTTCGGTGAACCAGGTGGCTTTCTTGCTGGTGTGGCTGTTGGGCGGATTCTTGAGCGGGGCGAGGGTGTTGGCGCAGTCGTCGATCCACTGTCTGAGGTTGCGGGCGGCGGTGTCGGGGTCGGAGGGTTCGGCGGGTGGGCTCAGGGCGAGGGTTGTGGTTAGCTGGTCTTCCGTGACTCTGCTCCAGCAGCGGCGAGGCATTTGTTCGGTGCAGTGGTGCGTGGTGGGCTTCCTGTAGGTGAAGTGGATGCAGTGGTGGTCAGTCCAGTGGGGTTCGGAGGTGTGGTTGAAGGAGACGTGTGGGCTTGCGGAAAAGATGGAGTCGAGCGTGTGGCCGGCGGCGTGGGTGGGTGTAGTCACGAGCTGTCTGAGTCCGAGGGTGGCGAGGTTGTCGATCAGGGTGGTGGAGTTGGTGTCCTTGTTGTTCTCGAGGTGGAAGTTCAGGTCCCCGAGGAGGATGTAGTCCGTGGAGGCGATGGCGTGTGTGCTGACGGAGTCAGCGATGGAATCGCTGAACTGTGGTCGGGGTCCGGGGGTCTGTAGATGAGGGTTCCTCTGAGGGTGGTGTTGGGATCGGTGTGGATCTGGAAGTGCATGTGTTCGGCGGTGCTGAGGGTGTCGTCGGTGTTGGTTGAGACTCTGAGGGTGTTCCTGTGGGACGATGGCGATGCCTCCTCCGACTCCGTTGGTGCGGTCCCTGCGGGTGATCTTGTATCCGTCCGGGATGGCAATGGCGATGTCGGGGGCTGAGCGGGATTCAGCCAGGTCTCCGTCAGGAATGCGACGTCTGGGGAGGTTGAGTCGAGAAGGTCCCAGAGTTCGATGGCGTGTTTGCGGGCGGAGCGGGTGTTGAGGAGGATGCATCTGAGGTAGTTGGGTTCTTTCCTGGGCGGTGGTTTGGCGGGGCGGGTGCTGGCGAAGCTGCAGTTCCGGCAGGGGAAGGGCCCTTGGGTGCGCTTCGGGGTGGCCTGGTAGCAGGCGTGATCTTTTCCTGGGTTGAGTGCGTGGAGGGTGCGGCGTCGTATCGGCGTCTGTTGATGTGGCGGGCGCGGGGGATGCCCGGACCAGGGGTCTGGCGCTGGCGCGGTCACGGCGCGGACGGGCGCAGACGGGCTTGCCTTAGGCGCGCCTTCGGCGCAGCGGCCGCCATAAATGGGGAGGTGGGAGGGAGGAGCAGGGAATGGGGCAGCGAATGGGCAGTGAGGGGGCGGCCGCAGGGCGCAGCGGCGGGAAACAGGCACAGAAGGGAAAACGAGCACAATCAGGGCATCAAGGGGGCACAGAAAGGAAAAAAAAACGAGCACAATCAGGGGCAGCAAGGGGGCACAGAAAGGAAAAACTAGCACAATGAGGGGCAGCAAGGGGGCACAGAAAGGAAAAACTAGCACAATGAGGGGCAGCAAGGGGGCACAGAAAGGAAAAACGAGCACAATCAGGGGCAGCAAGGGGGCACAGAAAGGAAAACGAGCACAATCAGGGGCAGCAAGGGGGCACAGAAAGGAAAAGCGAGCACAATCAGGGGCAGCAAGGGGGCACAGAAAGGAAAAAACGAGCACAATCAGGGGCAGCAAGGGGGCACAGAAAGGAAAAGCGAGCACAATCAGGGGCAGCAAGGGGGGCACAGAAGGAAAAACAAGCACAATCCAGGGGCAGCAAGGGGGCACAGAAAGGAAAAACGAGCACAATCAGGGGCAGCAGCAGGGCACACAGACGGAGCTGTGTGGTGGGGGAGCGACCTACCAGTCAAGGTCAGGGGTCGCTCTCTTCACCTTCACATCTTCACATCCACTGGTGTCAGGTGTCTGAGCCAGTTGTCCATATGTCATGCATACAGTCTGTTCATGCGTAGACTTGTTGGCATACTGGCTTGGCATTGTCCATGTAGTGTTGTATGTTTGTGTTGTTGCACTGTTGTGTCTTGAAACAGCTGGATGTGTATCACCATGGTATGTGTTGTGGTGCACATGTGTCCTTGGGCAGTCCCTCCTTGATGCTGCATGTAAATGTCCAAAATGGGGGAAGATTAAGGGTGCATACAGGCCCTGCTGATCACGTCCCTCATCTATTGTTAATGTGTGCCACATTGGCTAACTGTGTGCTTGTAGAGAGTATTGGGCAGTGGGGTAATGGTGGCCTGTTACAGTGGTACACATACTCTGCACAGGCGTGACATCATCTGTCACTGTCCGACTTTGTATTCAAGTCAGCAGCAGATATGGCCTGTGTACTGATGACATTGGCACATGTATGGGTTTGGGATGTGAATGTGATTGAATTTGAGTGTGTTCGAAGTGGCACTGAGTACAAAGACAATCCCAATGATCTATCCACATTGTGTTGTTGATATGTCCCCTGCAATTATTGGCCAAGGAGGTGTGGCAGGTACAGCAGCAACGTGGAAGCCAGCAGTGTCTCTGCTTCACACATGTCCTGTGTCATGTACACCCAAGGCTGAGTCCACCTCAGCTCGATATGTGACTCTTGGCATTCACATAGACAGTGTTCGTATTGTGTCTACTGACTGTGCACATCCATGACAGTTGTACAATTAATCTGTCTCATGTTGGGACAACACTGAATTGCACTGTGTGCTTTCAGGGATGACAGTCAATGTTAGCGCCGTGACAGGACCGACTTTATGAATTTGTGCACATCCTAATTTATGTTGCTATGACGTGTCCCCTTTCATCTCACCTAGGAGGCGACCTAATGTGTTTCGTACCTTCACCCTGCTGGCTAACATGGAGGATACCGACATCATAAGGCGATTCCATCTGGATCGGACAAACCTCCTGGAACTTTGTGCAATATTGGAGCCACACCTGCTTCCACGCAGGACATACCCAACAGCACTCACGGCAACGGCAAAGGTGATGGCATTCCTACATTTCGTGGCTATGGGATCCTTCCAGCAAACTGTGGGCATTGCAGGGGATGTCCCAACCAACATTCAGCATGGTGCTACGTGATGTCCTGTTGGCTATGATGCAACACAGGGACCAATTCATACATTTCCCCAGGCGGCATGAGTTGGCGGATGTGAAGGGCGAATTTTATGCACTTGGACACGTTCCTAATGTAGTTGGTGCAATAGATGGCACACATGTTTCCCTGATTCCACCCCAAGCACGGGAGCATATTTACCGAAATAGGAAACATTATCATTCCATCAATGTGCAGGTGGTGTGCCAGGCAGATATGGTCATCTCACACGTTTGTGCAAAGTTTCCAGGATCAGCCCACGATTCACACATAATGCACAACAGCATTTTACCACAGCTGATGGTCAATCTGGCGCCGGAGCGGGCATGGATTGTGGGTGAGTACAAAGGGTCGAGTCGTGGGCTGTTTGTGTGCAATGCTGTCCTCGGACACATGTCAGACACTCAATCTGTATGTGTCTTTCACACTTAGGTGACTCTGCATATCCCAACGGACCTTGGTTGCTGAGTCCACTTCGCAATCCCAGGACACCAGCTGAAGTGCGCTACAACAATGCCCATGGGAGGACACGTCGGGTCATTGAGCGAACATTTGGACTCCTGAAATCGCGTTTTCGATGCCTCGACAAGACCGGAGGGGCTCTGCAGTACTCACCCGTCAAGGTGTGTCAGATAGTGGTAGCATGCTGCATGCTACACAACCTGGCCGTGCGGAAGGGGATCCCCTTAATCCAGGATGATGATGACCAGCCACAGCCCCCACCTGCAAACACCCAAACGTCAAGTGACGAGGATAGTGGAGAGGAGGAAGGTGTTGGACAGCGTCAGCAGCTCATCAACAACTACTTCACTTGATGGTCAGTGGCAATGTCAATACTGGCTGTTGTCTGATGATGTTGTGCTTGGTGAATATGTGTATGTGAGTTTTGTGACTACAGCATGTTGCAGAGTCAGTGCTGGCTGCAGATGTGTATGGTAAGGGATCTTTTGACACAGCTACTTGATGTCTATGTTGGTACAGTTGCTCCTTGTGACATGTGCAGATTGTCGTACCTTGATGTGCTGTGTTGTGTGATGGTTGTCAGTCCACCACCTGAGTAGCAACTGATGTTCTGTTGTGTTTTCCTAGGTCCCTTCAGCCTCTACTTGCCTGCGGAGTATCCCTGCTCCTGTGACATTGTAATCATGGGTGTGAGTTAACATACTGTGATGAACATGGAACAGTGACAACTACATTGGTGCGTTATTAGTGTTTATTTACAGTGGATACATGTGATGTAGATGTGGATATTTACAGATTTGTGAATGGTGAATAACAGATTTGTCAGTGATGGTAGATGAGACAATAGAGTATACACTAGATCGGTATGGTAACACAGTCCAACAGTCATTTGCCATTCCCACGGCATTGTGTGTGGGGACAGTCTGCAGGGTACACAGCAGGGTGAAGAGGGGTGCCATCATGGCTGGCTACTTGACTGGCTTTTGCCAGGTGCTTTGCCACGGGATGCTCCCAATGATTTTTTCGGGCGGCCCCTTGCTCTTTTGGCAGGGGGGACACAGGTGCATGGCCAGTGGTGTCTGATGAGTCCCCATGCTCGCTGGACGCAGGGGAGGATGGGGGTCTGTCATCCTGCGTCACAACGGAGGGAGCTGTAGGTGTTGGCGGTGCCACATGCCTGTCCCTGAGGACCCCCACTAGCTGGCCCAGGAGGTACCTGATTTGGCCCATGCAGGCCACGAGTTGGCCCATGCGGTTGTCAATTGAGCGCAGCATCTGTTGTTGCTCACGGGCATCCTGCTGAGCCTGCCTCAACTGTCCCTGGGCGTGTTCATAGGCCCCCACAACTCTGTGAATGTGTGCCAGTGATTCAGTGCCAGGGTCTTCTTCCCTTTGGGTCAGCCTTGTCCTCACACCTGGCCTGCTGTCACGGCCCTGTTGCCTCCCTCCTGTGGGCACCGGCCTACTCTCCCGTACCTCCGCAGTTGTTGTGGTCTGGTTGGCCTGTGGAGCAGGGCGAGTGTTGCAGGCAGCAGTGGTAGTGGTAGTGGTGGTGGAGGTGGTGGTGGCACAGGTCGTTGCAGCAGGGCTCTGCGTTGATGTTGTTGCTGAGGGTGGTGGGGCTGTGGGGTCCTGGGACACATTACGCCCTGCCACACCAGATGGTCCGGGTTGGTCCTCCTCCTCCTCATTATCCAGGGAGTCTGCATCCGAGGGAGATGTTCGGGAGCTGGTGACTGGCTGTGCTGGTTGGGGTTGTCGTCCTCTGCAGTCAGTTGTTGGTCACCTGTGGGACAGGAAGTAGATGGTAATTGCCTTACACACCTCAGGGTTGCTGTGTTTGGTGTCTCTTATTTACATGTTATGCTACACACAGTTGCCTTTTTCACACATTGTATGTCTGCACAGTGATGTGCCTCATGCCATGAAGTGGAGTTACATTCATCATTTCACAATGGTGTGACCTGTGATTGGTTAGCATGCCACACGTCTACTATTGGTGATTTCAATGTGAGGTTGTCATCTGACAACTGGCATGACTACAAGTTGATGTTCAGCATCTTTGCTGATCACTCTGCCTGGCAGACATTACCTGTGTGCATGGACTAGCCATTGTCATCACATGCATACCGTTGACATGTCCTGTGCTTGTATTTCTTTATACAGCAGACCATGCTAGTTTGTTTTTCCCATGGTCCTTCATGATCTGCACCCATGTACGCTACAGAGGGAAGTCTGGGTGATGCATGTCAGAGGCCCGTTTGCTTGGACATATTTGTTGAGAGTCACAGTTCTGTTTCTGTCACAGTT
Organism: Calotriton arnoldi; assembly: GCA_963921515.1. Classification (NCBI taxonomy): domain Eukaryota; kingdom Metazoa; phylum Chordata; class Amphibia; order Caudata; family Salamandridae; genus Calotriton; species Calotriton arnoldi. The sequence continues at coordinate 817,332 of CAWUFW010004842.1, forward strand.
ACGTACGCTGAGCTGTCTGCATCCTGTCAATGGCTGTGCTTTTCTTTTCTATTTTTGTGTGAAGTACAGCCTCATGTTGTCATGTCTCTCAATGCTTTTGTTGAGTGATGGTGGTGTGCATGCACTGTCTGATTACCTGTGCAGTGTCACTTTGGTTTTTACTTACAGACACATGCTTCTGGGTGGGGTGCTCCAACCTGCTGAGGGGTGTGAGAGGGGGCCTGTTGGGAGTTGTTGTGCTGCCTCCAGATACACATTCCCCATCCCTGTGAAGATGGCTACCTACCTGTTAGGTGGTGGGGGAGCGTTCAATGGCTGACACATGCTTCTGGGTGGGGTGCCCCATCCTGCTGAGGGGTGGGAGAGGGGGGCCTGTTGGGAGTTGTAGTGCTGCCTCCAGATACACATTCCCCATCCCCGTGAAGATGGCTACCTACCTGTTAGGTGGTGGGGGAGCGTTCAATGGCTGACACATGCTTCTGGGTGGGGTGCTCCATCCTGCTGAGGGGTGGGAGAGGGGGGCCTGTTGGGAGTTGTAGTGCTGCCTCCAGATACACATTCCCCATCTCTGTGAAGATAGCTACCTACCTGTTAGGTGGTGGGGGAGCGTTCAATGGCTGACACATGCTTCTGGGTGGGGTGCTCCATCCTGCTGAGGGGTATGAGAGGGGGCCTGTTGGGAGTTGTAGTGCTGCCTCCAGATACACATTCCCCATCCCTGTGAAGATGGCTACCTACCTGTTAGGTGGTGGGGGAGCGTTCAATGGCTGACACATGCTTCTGGGTCGGGTGCTCCATCCTGCTGAGGGGTGGGAGAGGGGGCCTGTTGGGAGTTGTAGTGCTGCCTCCAGATACACATTCCCCATCCCTGTGAAGATGGCTACCTACCTGTTAGGTGGTGGGGGAGCGTTCAATGGCTGACACATGCTTCTGGGTGGGGTGCTCCATCCTGCTGAGGGGTGGGAGAGGGGGCCTGTTGGGAGTTGTAGTGCTGCCTCCAGATACACATTCCCCATCCCTGTGAAGATGGCTACCTACCTGTTAGGTGGTGGGGGAGCGTTCAATGGCTGCCACATGCTTCTGGGTGGGGTGCTCCATCCTGCTGAGGGGTGGGAGAGGGAGCCTGTTGGGAGTTGTAGTGCTGCCTCCAGATACACATTCCCCATCCCTGTGAAGATGGCTACCTACCTGTTAGGTGGTGGGGGAGCGTTCAATGGCTGACACATGCTTCTGGGTGTGGTGCTCCATCCTGCTGAGGGGTGGGAGATGGGGGCCTGGTGTGTGTTGTAGTGCTTTTTGTCTGTACACATGCATCCCAGTTGGTTTTGTTTAGCTTTGTGCTTTATCAGGTTGAGTGGTGGTTACATCTGTGTGACCTGTTTTGGGTATTGTGGGTCAGACGAATGTCCTTTGGCCTAGGGGTTGTAGGTTTGAATTTGTGCAAGACGGTACATGGCAATGTGATGATATACATTGGTTTGTACTTACCAGCTTCCAGTCCCCCGCGGATTCCTTCAAGACTCTCTGGATGTAGGATTCCAAGGACCTTCTCCTCCCACGGACTGTATGGTTTGGGTGGGATGGGAGTGCCTCCACCAGTCCCGTCAGCCAGCTGATGGTTCTTGGCCCTCTTCCTCTTCACCACGGTCTTCAGGTCATGCCATCGCTTCTGTATTTCCTGCTTGTTGCGGGGGGTGGTCCCTACTGCATTGACCTTATTGACTATCCTCACCCACATTTTGGTTCTTGTGGCTAATGGGGTGTGTTGGACCATGTTGCCATAGAGTTGTGGTTCAACTCTTATTATCTCATCTACCATGACTGCAAGCTCTGAATCAGTGAATTTTGGCATTTTGTGTGGTGCCATGGTGTGTGCTGTGCAGATGTTCTGTGGTGCAGTTGTGTGGGTGTTGTGGGTGTTGTGGGTGGTGTAGGTGGTGTGTGTGTTGTGGTGGTGCTGTGTGCAGGTTTGCCTCTCCTTTGTTCTCTGGGGTTGGGACCTTCAGTTGTGGAGTGTAGCAAAGGATTGTGGTCAGGGAGGGGCTGGTTTTATGCTCGGCTATGGGGGGTGTGGCAAGCTGGTATGTTGCTGTCAGGTGTGTTGTGTGTGTTGTCCTGTGATTGGTTATTTTTAAATTTCTGGGGCTGTTGTCATTGGGCACTTTTGGTTTGTATTGGGACAGGTCTACTTCAGTGTGTGCATTGTTTGTATTTTTTTGTGTTTTTTCTACGTCCGCCATTTTTTTTGCGGATCCTCCGCAGCGGTTCCTCGGCAGCGGTGGCTATTCTGCAGCCCTTCCGCCGCCTATCGGATTCATCACTGTTCGCGCACGATGCGGTCGGATTCATAGGTAGGTACCATGGTGGTAGCGGGGATGTCATAATGTCACGGGCGGTTACTCCGTATGCATGGCGGCGGTTCTTGGCTTTTCCGCTGAGTATCCGGCCATTGCGGTCGCATTTTCAGCTGGTCCGGCGAGTGCGGGCGGTTTTTCGTTGTCTCCCGCCGCCGCGGACGGATTATTGTGCCGGTTCATCGTAATGTATCCGGCGTTTTCCCGTTGGCCATGCGGGCGGTTTTTTGCCGCTACCATGGCGGTCGGTATGTTTTCCGACCGCCATCGTAATCGACCCCTAGGGGGCCGATTACGATGGCGGTCGGTGTCAGTACCGCGGTGCCGGCGGTGCGGAAAAATGCCTTTACCGCCCGCCAGCAGCGGTCCTCACGGCCGCCATATTATGAAGGGCAAATATGCCCCATTTCCCAAACTCCGCGGTGCAACGCCGACCGCCATGAAATTGCGCCCGCCACCGCGCCGGTGGGAGCCAATGGAGACTCACCGCCGTGCGGAATGACGTCCCGTCCGCTCAACAAATTAGGATGCGCCAAACAACCCGTCGAACCACAGGGGAGAAACCGCCCTTCCAGACACGGCGGAATCTCGACAGCGGAGCGTGAAACGAGACTTCCGGAGCCCTCCACCCGGAGCTGAACGCCATGGATCCAGCACTACACGTCCTCCCGGTGCTGTACGTGATACATCACCAGGTCAACATCGCCCGCCGCGGACGCCGCCGCAGGTACGGAAAAAAAACACAATACAACACAAAACAGAACCCAAATTCCACGGGCTGAAACAGGGCACCTGGCCACACCAGACACACTGGTGTGGACAGGAACACATCCATCAGTGTACCCACACATGTCTCATCAAGCCCACCAAATTACCGCGAACATAATGTAATGTGCTGCTGACGACACCGCAGCGGTGAGTATGCGGGAAATCCATCGCACAAAGCAGAATGCATGTACAGCAACGGTCAGGCCAGAAAGACCACCACCCACCACCCACAGCTCCGCCGCACACAGAAAGAAACATGCCAATACCCCCCCTGTGCACCCCCATGTCCAACACCAAGCGAGCTAAATCCACACCCAGCAGCACACAACTAACACCTAGGGAGACAGACACAGCAGCATTGGGTGTAGATTAACACACAGCACAGAGGCACAGGCCCAGGGCAACACACACACACACCACAACACCACATACATGGCAAGAAAGCTGAATACAAGCACAAAATTAACATCCACACACACAAGGAACATACAGACTACTGGACACACACCCTGCCAACTCACACAGACATACCCCACACCGACACACAGCCACATACACAGACTACATGCCACCAGCAATGGAGCACAACATAGAGGAAAGCAAAAATGATGTGCACACAAATGGGAGGGCAAGGAGACAACCAACAACCAGGTGAACAGACATATGCAGGACAAGGAACCTAGAACAACATCCACACCCCAACCAAGCACATGGCTGGCACAGTGAGTGAAGTCAAACACAGTCACCTCAGTGCAACAACTCAGGGAGACAGCAAGGTAACCCATGTATAGGGACAGGGATGAAAGGAAGGACCTCAAGTCAAACAGTGAACAGCAAGTACACATGAGTATCACACAGGGCACATTGGCACACTCAATGACTGTCAAACACAAGTATGAGTCCCCAAACATACCCCCCTCATATCTGCAGCACACAACCCCAATGCCAGACACACAGAAGGGCCTACATAATGTCCAGACAAGATACAGACAAACAATCAAACCCCCTGGGGGCATCCACAAACATCACACACACACACAGGGATTTCAGTACCAACGTCTGCACCAAAACAAAAATGGCAAACACAATTCAAAACAGAAACACATACAGAACCACAAAAATAACACACATCACCTGTGCAGCCAAACTAGGGGAAGGCAATGGGAGCACACACACAACAGGAGTGCACCACCTCATCAGTCAGGAAAAATGCATAGGCGACATACCACAACACAGACAAGAAGTGCACCATCACAGAACAACACAGACACATCAAATGCACATCACCACAAAGCACATAGCAAAGGGGATGTACACTAGGACAGCACAAGGCTACATACACCCACAGCACTGAATGCACAACAAGCAGTGTGTGCACACAAACACACAACAGTCCCACACAGCCATGAGTCACACGCCATTAACACAAACATCAACACACACGACAAAGCCACAACCAACACACCATACAACCCTTGACCACCCAAATGCACACCATGTAAGTAACCGTTGTGACTAGGATGACTGCCCATCACAACATGACTACACATCTACACTGCTAGGCATACATGAAAGCAAGAACGCACATACATGTTGAGCCTGGTCAGCCTGCCTGCAATCCCGTGTATATGACCCCTCTATGTGTTTGCAGTGCCCACATACCAGGATGCAGTAAAACATAGCCAACAGCAACAAGGAAGGAACATGAGTCTGGTATGTCACCGAAAACAACATCACTGACCCCACAAGTATCCGAGTCATGAAGAACTGAAGTCCCGTCACCCCTGTAAAAAAATGAGAAGTCAAACAAGCCAGTGGCACAGTTGAAGTGGCACACAGAGCATGTGGCCCAGTAAATGTTAGACATACAGGAAAAGCCTTATTCAGTAAGGACAATGACACAACTGACAACATGAGCAACTGTTTTTATTCACAAATAGCACTGATAGGCAACAATATCAGACAAGACCAAGGCACAAGATGCAGAGCCTGAACATGAGAAGCTGCACAGGCAGGGGGCAAACTGCAAGGCCAGTGGCCAGTCCAAGGTGCTGACAGAGTCAATGAGAAGCTGCACAGGCAGGGGGCAAACTGCAAGGCCAGTGGCCAGTCCAAGGTGCTGACAGAGTCAATGAGAAGCTGCACTGGCAGGGGGCAAACTGCAAGGCCAGTGGCCAGTCCAAGGTGCTGACAGAGTCAATGAGAAGCTGCACAGGCAGGGGGCAAACTGCAAGGCCAGTGGCCAGTCCAAGGTGCTGACAGAGTCAATGAGAAGCTGCACAGGCAGGGGGCAAACTGCAAGGCCAGTGGCTAGTCCAAGGTGCTGACAGAGTTAATGAGAAGCTGCACAGGGAATGTGTGTCACCAAACTCCGCCATGGTCAGCAACACAGTCTGGTGTGTCACGATGGGCAGCACAGGTACCGGTGTGGGAGAGATAGGTCTGTGACGTTGATCAACATTCAGACTTGGCTGTCAGTCTGACTGGGAGCTGACTGTGTGTCGGGCACTGTTGGACCACTTGACTGGGGAGTGAGACGCCCAGCTGAGGAAGAGCTATCAGTGGCCTTGGACGCTAGAGGGCTGCTTGGACCAGGTGGTGTAGTGGCACGTGGAGGTGGACTCAGGCCGACGTGGGACACAGTGTGGGAGGGAGACAGTGGAGGGGTGCCTTTCCACTTCTTGGGGATTCTAAATGGCTTGCCTGTCTTGGTATCAATGGAAAGTGGTGTGGACACAAACGGCACACTCATCACCAAGGCTGTCGCAGGTGCACACGCTGGACCACCCTTTGGGGATGTGCTGGATCCAGAAGGACGCTTAGCCTGGCATTGCCTCTGCCCCTCCATCCCCTCTTTACCCTGTGTGCCCCCTACAGTGCCCTCCTGTCCCTGCTTCACTGGACTTGGAATGGGAGTAGAGGTAGTTGGTGAAACAGCCTTGGATACCTTACTATGTGTAGCCTTGCCAGGCCCCACCTTCACAGTGGGCATGGAGAGTGTCTGCATGCCTTTGCGAGATGTTTTTGGGACCACAGAGTCTGTGGCCGGGGATTGCTCTGAGGCTTGTGACCCTGAGTACTTCCTCCTTGAATCATGTGCCTTTGCAACGCTTGACGGGCTCTTCCCTTTGCGCTCTGGGGTTGTTTTTTCTTCGTAGGGGAAGGTGTCTGTGACCTTGACCACTTGGGCTGCTGCTGCTGTGTGCTACGTGTGCAGTATCGTGACGTTGAGGTGTGTGAAGCGTGGTCACCGTCGTCAGACGTCGCCACTGGGATGGGGGTGGACAAAGGGACTGGAATTGGACTACGAGATTGAGCCAGTTGAAGTGCAGCCGCCATTGTGGAGGACATTGTCTGGACAGTGCGGTGCAGCCCACCCACGTCTGAATGGATGCCCTCCATGAAAGCTAACACCTGTGCCAATTTGCGATCGTGGTCTGACAATGCATTGAGGAGCCCTGTCTGCCCCACACACAGCTGGCGCATAAGGTCCACACACTCTGCACTGATGGCAGCAGGGGGCACAGGGGCAGGGGCAGCGGTGCCTGGAATGAAGGACACTCTTCCCCTCTTTGTGGTGCGAACACGGACAGCAACAGAGGAAGTGGCTGGGAGGGTGGGCACTGCACGCTGTGTGCTGGAAGATGTAGCAGACTCTCCGTTCCCTGTGTCCTCCAAGATGTCTGCACCACCGCCGTCATCAGATGATGTTGAACTTTGCGTCTCGGGCTGTGATTCCTCCAGCATACTCCTATCCCCCTCGGAGGCGCTGGTCACATCTGTGTCACTGGGATCCTGTGCAGCTGTTGTGCTTGTTTCACCACCACTGGTGTCCGTCCCCTGTCCCTCCGTGCCCACGGGAGATGCTGCATAACAGAGAGACATGTAGGGTCAGCAAAGTGACAGCAACAGGACAAACATATTCAAGCAAAGCAACACTGAGGATGACAAAGTCTACATGTTGCAGGCCACCCCGTGCAATCTCACCATGCAGACACACTTCACTACCTCAAACAGTGCGTACAAACATCTAAACACGGCATAGCTGAGCCATGTGATGGGCAGACAGCACAACATCATGCATGTTGGGGCGTACAAACACTAACACCAATGGACCAGGCCTGCAGCACACCACCCACAATGCCATTGAAATTCCCAGGATTGGAAAAACATCAGTAAGTGCATGTATGTAAAATCCGTGACTGCCACACCCAGCACAGGGGCCACTTACAACCCACTGCATCACAGTAACCACATCACGTACACCAGCGCAGGGACAGGCTTGGTACACATGCAGCCACTCACAGACAAAATCAACCTTCACAGAATACTCACCCCTAGCTTGCTGTTGATGCTCCTTCAAACGTGCGTCCAGCTCAGGCTGTGTCACAGCCAAGATGCGGCACATCAGTGGTGTCAAGCTGCGTCGTGACAACCTGCCACTGCGAGGGAGTATCCCCAGTGTCATCTCAGCAACGTTCTTTGCCAGTCGTGATATGTCGTCCCACCTCTTGTGGCAGTGGGTGCGCTGGCGGTTTGACACTCCCAGAGCCCGCACCTTGGTTGCAATGGACCTCCACACGGTCTTACGCTGGTGTACCTTGAGCTGCAGGTGTGCGAGACAAGAGGGGGAAAACATCAGTGACACACTCTCGTGGTAAAACCTCTCTCTCTGAACAGTGGCATGACACAGACTCATCTCCACACGGCAGATATGGGTCATTGATGTACACTCATGCCAACCACACACGTATCACACTCTGTACAGTCAGTGATGTGTCCTTGTCACATTGGGCGTGGACAGTCCATGCCAGGTAGAATCACACAGAGATGGACAACGAGGAGCCACACAAACAGTCACATGAACAATAACTGTCCCGAAACATGCATCACCAGATAGCTGTCACACCATATGGATGTGTACACAACACATGTCCATCCACCCTTCATGTCCATGCATTTAATGTGTGGGTTGCATACACCCCTTAACAACTAGGAAACAGCATGTCAGCCAGTGCATTACACAACCCCACACTCTCAGGCACATACGCCATCTGATCGACTACATGTGTGCCCCCTTGCACTCACACCCCCACTGTTGGAGACTTACCACAACATTTGGGCCACCATATAGCCGTGGGTACTGTGTCAGCACCTCGTCCACCAGGACATCCAGCTCCTCGCTTGTAAATGGACTGGCACGGATCTTCTCCGTCCTAGCCATCACTGTGGACATGAGTCGTCAGCGGCGGCAGTGGGCGGTGAGGGGTCCCAGGCAGCAGTCCCTGGAGGCAGCAGCAGGTGAGGGGTCTCAGGCAGCAGTCCCTGGAGGCAGCAGCAGGTGAGGGGTCTCAGGCAGCAGTCCCTGGAGGCAGCAGCAGGTGAGGGGTCCCAGGCAGCAGTCCCTGGAGGCAGCAGCAGGTGAGGGGTCCCAGGCAGCAGCAGGTGAGGGGTCCCAGGCAGCAGTCCCTGGAGGCAGCAGCAGGTGAGGGCTCTCAGGCAGCAGTCCCTGGAGGCAGCAGCAGGTGAGGGGTCCCAGGCAGCAGTCCCTGGAGGCAGCAGCAGGTGAGGGGTCTCAGGCAGCAGTCCCTGGAGGCAGCAGCAGGTGAGGGGTCCCAGGCAGCAGTCCCTGGAGGCAGCAGCAGGTGAGGGGTCTCAGGCAGCAGTCCCTGGAGGCAGCAGCAGGTGAGGGGTCCCAGGCAGCAGGCTCTGTGAGCAGTGGAAATGTGGTGCTCCCTTCCACACATATATAGGGCCCTGGACTCGTTTCAGTGGTCATAGTCCTCTGCCATTGGTGTTCCAGGTCAGCCTTCTTCAAAAGCATCCAATGACCGCCTCAGCGGGGCGGAGCACGCCTACCGCGATTTTTGAATCTGCATCATGCCACCGCGATAGCGGTCCCCATTGGCTGCAAGGGCATGGTTCATGGCAGTGACACACCGCGGGGTCCTGGCCGGCGCTACCGCGGTGGTGCATCTTACAAATGCATCCTATCTCCGCATCCGCTGTGGGCGGAGCACGCCTACCGCGATTTTTGAATCTGCATCATGCCACCGCGATAGCGGTCCCCATTGGCTGCAAGGGCATGGTTCATGGCGGTGACACACCACGGGGTCCTGGCCGGCGCTACCGCGGTGGTGCATCTTACAAATGCATCCTATCTCCGCATCCGCTGTGGGCGGAGCACGCCTACCGCGATTTTTGAATCTGCATCATGCCACCGCGATAGCGGTCCCCATTGGCTGCAAGGGCATGGTTCATGGCGGTGACACACCGTGGGGTCGTGGCCGGCGCTACCGCTGTTTGATTGCCATAGAGTGACATGGGTGACTGGGATGTGGCTGGTGGAGCATGACAAACGCCATCTGCAGCTATGTAGAGGGCCATCACTAACACCAATGTGTCATGTGCAGCACATGAAACACTTGCGTCAGTGGTGGGCATCGACACAGGTTCAAATGGTGGTTGGCATGCTCCGCCACCCAATTCACGGACAGTATGTGCGTCCGCAATGGGGAATATGCAGCATCACATCATACACTCTGTGCGTCATTGTGTTTATGGGGCACGTTTAAGGCACCTACGGACAGTTCTTGTTGTGTGTGGATCAATGGTCATTACTGTACTACGCACAGTGGATACGTACAGTGGCACATGGCACTGGATAACATTGATATGGTCTCCTGTCACAAATGTCAGCCACTGTGTAACGTCTCACACCAAATGGAACACTGTACTCCATTATGTTGAGCAATATTTACACACAATGTCGCATCTGCCACCCATGCTGACCACTATCTCACACCTGAGCCCATGTGTTACACTGAAAACCCAGATGAACTCATTTATTCAGCATGACTGTCATCATTGGAAACAGATGTCACCCTGTTGTGTTATTGCTAAGACCAATTACATTCCGCATGTTATGTCTTTGTACACACTGGCAACTCCTGCAGTGTATGTCCACATGTACAGGGGGGCTCGACCTGCTAAAGGATGACGAGTACTTCAGCACCACACCTGGCATCCGTTGCATTATTATTGTTTGTCACTTGGGTAGACGGCCAGAGCAGATGTCTTTGCTACATGTCTGCCACCTGTAACCACAGGGACCTATGTGGTAGTGTCAGGTCTGTGCTCATGTTGTTTGGACTGTTGTATGTGAATCAGTGACATGTACATTTCAACAATGGTGCTTAGCTAAACTATGTTGTTGAGTGTTGTGCTGTGTTCCGGTGCTACTCACCTGCCACCAGTGCATGTCCATTGTTCACATCAGGAATGTTGCGTTGGCAGATGGACTGCATGCACGGTTGTGGATTGTGCTAACTGTATGGAATATAGTATGCGACATTTGTCCACAGGCTATGGGTGTCCAGTTTTGCCTGTGCAATGTGTGTGCACTGATTAGCGGGAATTGTCTGCAATGTTGGATGGTCAGAACAAGTGGCACACGTGTGCAGTGTGTTGCCACCAACACTAGTGTATGTGCATGCTATGGGGTGCTAGCCATCCTTGCTCACCATCTATTCCAGCACTGTGTGGGTGGATCACATCTGCTGGTGTATCAGGATGGAGTGGGCACCCAAGACAGGTGAGATGTACCTTGACTGTTGTGCCTGTGACACTCATCCAACTCCGACATGTGGTCAATGTGAGGTACCAGTGTCCCACTACTCATGCACAGCCAGCATGTTTGTTAGATGTGGGATATTGATTGTATGCTGTGTTGGGCCTGACAGCCTGTGTGGAATGAGGGTCAGGATGCATGTCCTTTGGGACATGTGGTGTAAAATTACATCCACTGGTGTCAGGTGTCTGAGCCAGTTGTCCATATGTCATGCATACAGTCTGTTCATGCGTAGACTTGTTGGCATACTGGCTTGGCATTGTCCATGTAGTGTTGTATGTTTGTGTTGTGGCACTGTTGTGTCTTGAAACAGCTGGATGTGTATCGCCATGGTATGTGTTGTGGTGCACATGTGTCCTTGGGCAGTCCCTCCTTGATGCTGCATGTAAATGTCCAAAATGGGGAAGATTAAGGGTGCATACAGGCCCTGCTGATCACGTCCCTCATCTATTGTTAATGTGTGCCACATTGGCTATCTGTGTGCTTGTATAGAGTATTGGGCAGTGGGGTAATGGTGGCCTGTTACAGTGGTACACATACTCTGCACAGGCGTGACATCATCTGTCACTGTCTGACTTTGTATTCAAGTCAGCAGCAGATATGGCCTGTGTACTGATGACATTGGCACATGTATGGGTTTGGGATGTGAATGTAATTGAATTTGAGTGTGTTCGAAGTGGCACTGAGTACAAAGACAATCCCAATGATCTATCCACATTGTGTTGTTGATGTGTCCCCTGCAATTATTGGCCAAGGAGGTGTGGCAGGTACAGCAGCAACGTGGAAGCCAGCAGTGTGTCTGCTTCACACATGTCCTGTGTCATGTACACCCAAGGCTGAGTCCACCTCAGCTCGATATGTGACTCTTGGCATTCACATAGACAGTGTTCGTATTGTGTCTACTGACTGTGCACATCCATGACAGTTGTACAATTAATCTGTCTCATGTTGGGACAACACTGAATTGCACTGTGTGCTTTCAGGGATGACAGTCAATGTTAGCGCCGTGACAGGACAGACTTTATGAATTTGTGCACATCCTAATTTATGTTGCTATGACGTGTCCCCTTTCATCTCACCTAGGAGGCGACCTAATGTGTTTCGTACCTTCACCCTGCTGGCTAACATGGAGGATACCGACATCATAAGGCGATTCCGTCTGGATCGGACAAACCTCCTGGAACTTTGAGCAATATTGGAGCCACACCTGCTTCCACGCAGGACATACCCAACAGCACTCACGGCAACGGCAAAGGTGATGGCATTCCTACATTTCGTGGCTACGGGATCCTTCCAGCAAACTGTGGGCATTGCAGGGGGATGTCCCAACCAACATTCAGCATGGTGCTACGTGATGTCCTGTTGGCTATGATGCAACACAGGGACCAATTCATACATTTCCCCAGGCGGCATGAGTTGGCGGATGTGAAGGGCGAATTTTATGCACTTGGACACGTTCCTAATGTAGTTGGTGCAATAGATGGCACACATGTTTCCCTGATTCCACCCCAAGCACGGGAGCATATTTACCGAAATAGGAAACATTATCATTCCATCAATGTGCAGGTGGTGTGCCAGGCAGATATGGTCATCTCACACGTTTGTGCAAAGTTTCCAGGATCAGCCCACGATTCACACATAAGGCGCAACAGCATTTTACCACAGCTGATGGCCAATCTGGCGCCGGAGTGGGCATGGATTGTGGGTGAGTACAAAGGGTCGAGTCGTGTGCTGCTTGTGTGCCAAGCTGTCCTCGGACACATGTCAGACACTCAATCTGTATGTGTCTTTCACACTTAGGTGACTCTGCATATCCCAACGGACCTTGGTTGCTGAGTCCACTTCGCAATCCCAGGACACCAGCTGAAGTGCGCTACAACAATGCCCATGGGAGGACACGTCGGGTCATTGAGCGAACATTTGGACTCCTGAAATCGCGTTTTCGATGCCTCGACAAGACCGGAGGGGCTCTGCAGTACTCACCCGTCCAGGTGTGTCAGATAGTGGTAGCATGCTGCATGCTGCACAACCTGGCCGTGCGGAAGGGGATCCCCTTAATCCAGGATGATGATGACCAGCCACAGCCCCCACCTGCAAACACCCAAACGTCAAGTGACGAGGATAGTGGAGAGGAGGAAGGTGTTGGACAGCGTCAGCAGCTCATCAACAACTACTTCACTTGATGGTCAGTGGCAATGTCAATACTGGCTGTTGTCTGATGATGTTGTGCTTGGTGAATATGTGTATGTGAGTTTTGTGACTACAGCATGTTGCAGAGTCAGTGCTGGCTGCAGATGTGTATGGTAAGGGATCTTTTGACACAGCTACTTGATGTCTATGTTGGTACAGTTGCTCCTTGTGACATGTGCAGATTGTCGTACCTTGATGTGCTGTGTTGTGTGATGGTTGTTAGTCCACCACCTGAGTAGCAACTGATGTTCTGTTGTGTTTTCCTAGGTCCCTTCAGCCTCTACTTGCCTGCGGAGTATCCCTGCTCCTGTGACATTGTAATCATGGGTGTGAGTTAACATACTGTGATGAACATGGAACAGTGAAAACTACATTGGTGCATTATTAGTGTTTATTTACAGTGGATACATGTGATGTAGATGTGGATATTTACAGATTTGTGAATGGTGAATAACAGATTTGTCAGTGATGGTAGATGAGACAATAGAGTATACACTAGATCGGTATGGTAACACAGTCCAACAGTCATTTGCCATTCCCACGGCATTGTGTGTGGGGACAGTCTGCAGGGTACACAGCAGGGTGAAGAGGGGTGCCATCATGGCTGGCTACTTGACTGGCTTTTGCCAGGTGCTTTGCCACGGGATGCTCCCAATGATTTTTTCGGACGGCCCCTTGCTCTTTTGGCAGGGGGGACACAGGTGCATGGCCAGTGGTGTCTGATGAGTCCCCATGCTCGCTGGACACAGGGGAGGATGGGGTCTGTCATCCTGCGTCACAACGGAGGGAGCTGTAGGTGTTGGCGGTGCCGCATGCCTGTCCCTGAGGACCCCCACTAGCTGGCCCAGGAGGTCCCTGATTTGGCCCATGCAGGCCACGAGTTGGCCCATGCGGTTGTCAATTGAGCGCAGCATCTGTTGTTGCTCACGGGCATCCTGCTGAGCCTGCCTCAACTGTCCCTGGGCGTGTTCATAGGCCCCCACAACTCTGTGAATGTGTGCCAGTGATTCAGTGCCAGGGTCTTCTTCCCTTTGGGTCAGCCTTGTCCTCACACCTGGCCTGCTGTCACGGCCCTGTTGCCTCCCTCCTGTGGGCACCGGCCTACTCTCCCGTACCTCCGCAGTTGTTGTGGTCTGGTTGGCCTGTGGAGCAGGGCGAGTGTTGCAGGCAGCAGTGGTAGTGGTAGTGGTGGTGGAGGTGGTGGTGGCACAGGTCGTTGCAGCAGGGCTCTGCGTTGATGTTGTTGCTGAGGGTGGTGCGGCTGTGGGTCCTGGGACACATTACGCCCTGCCACACCAGATGGTCCGGGTTGGTCCTCCTCCTCCTCATTATCCAGGGAGTCTGCATCCGAGGGGAGATGTTCGGGAGCTGGTGACTGGCTGTGCTGGTTGGGGTTGTCGTCTTCTGCAGTCAGTTGTTGATCACCTGTGGGACAGGAAGTAGATGGTAATTGCCTTACACACCTCAGGGTTGCTGTGTTTGGTGTCTCTTATTTACATGTTATGCTACACACAGTTGCCTTTTTCACACATTGTATGTCTGCACAGTGATGTGCCTCATGCCATGAAGTGGAGTTACATTCAACATTTCACAATGGTGTGACCTGTGATTGGTTAGCATGCCACACGTCTAGTATTGGTGATTTCAATGTGAGGTTGTCATCTGACAACTGGCATGACTACAAGTTGATGTTCAGCATCTTTGCTGATCACTCTGCCTGGCAGACATTACCTGTGTGCATGGACTAGCCATTGTCATCACATGCATACCGTTGACATGTCCTGTGCTTGTATTTCTTTATACAGCAGACCATGCTAGTTTGTTTTTCCCATGGTCCTTCATGATCAGCACCCATGTACGCTACAGAGGGAAGTCTGGGTGATGCATGTCAGAGGCCCGTTTGCTTGGACATATTTGTTGAGAGTCACAGTTCTGTTTCTGTCACAGTTACGTACGCTGAGCTGTCTGCATCCTGTCAATGGCTGTGCTTTTCTTTTCTATTTTTGTGTGAAGTACAGCCTCATGTTGTCATGTCTCTCAATGCTTTTGTTGAGTGATGGTGGTGTGCATGCACTGTCTGATTACCTGTGCAGTGTCACTTTGGTTTTTACTTACAGACACATGCTTCTGGGTGGGGTGCTCCAACCTGCTGAGGGGTGTGAGAGGGGGCCTGTTGGGAGTTGTAGTGCTGCCTCCAGATACACATTCCCCATCCCTGTGAAGATGGCTACCTACCTGTTAGGTGGTGGGGGAGCGTTCAATGGCTGACACATGCTTCTGGGTGGGGTGCTCCATCCTGCTGAGGGGTGTGAGAGGGGGGCCTGTTGGGAGTTGTAGTGCTGCCTCCAGATACACATTCCCCATCCCTGTGAAGATGGCTACCTACCTGTTAGGTGGTGGGGGAGCGTTCAATGGCTGACACATGCTTCTGGGTGGGGTGCTCCATCCTGCTGAGGGGTGGGAGAGGGGGCCTGTTGGGAGTTGTAGTGCTGCCTCCAGATACACATTCCCCATCCCTGTGAAGATGGCTACCTACCTGTTAGGTGGTGGGGGAGCGTTCAATGGCTGACACATGCTTCTGGGTGGGGTGCTCCATCCTGCTGAGGGGTGGGAGAGGGGGCCTGTTGGGAGTTGTAGTGCTGCCTCCAGATACACATTCCCCATCCCTGTGAAGATGGCTACCTACCTGTTAGGTGGTGGGGGAGCGTTCAATGGCTGACACATGCTTCTGGGTGGGGTGCTCCATCCTGCTGAGGGGTGGGAGAGGGGGCCTGTTGGGAGTTGTAGTGCTGCCTCCAGATACACATTCCCCATCCCTGTGAAGATGGCTACCTACCTTTTAGGTGGTGGGGGAGCGTTCAATGGCTGACACATGCTTCTGGGTGTGGTGCGCCATCCTGCTGAGGGGTGGGAGATGGGGGCCTGGTGTGTGTTGTAGTGCTTTTTGTCTGTACACATGCATCCCAGTTGGTTTTGTTTAGCTTTGTGCTTTATCAGGTTGAGTGGTGGTTACATCTGTGTGACCTGTTTTGGGTATTGTGGGTCAGACGAATGTCCTTTGGCCTAGGGGTTGTAGGTTTGAATTTGTGCAAGACGGTACATAGCAATGTGATGATATACATTGGTTTGTACTTACCAGCTTCCAGTCCCCGCGGATTCCTTCAAGACTCTCTGGATGTAGGATTCCAAGGACCTTCTCCTCCCACGGACTGTATGGTTTGGGTGGGATGGGAGTGCCTCCACCAGTCCCGTCAGCCAGCTGACGGTTCTTGGCCCTCTTCCTCTTCACCACGGTCTTCAGGTCATGCCACCGCTTCTGTATTTCCTGCTTGTTGCGGGGGTGGTCCCTACTGCATTGACCTTATTGACTATCCTCACCCATATTTGGGTTCTTGTGGCTAATGGGGTGTGTTGGACCATGTTGCCATAGAGTTGTGGTTCAACTCTTATTATCTCATCTACCATGACTGAAAGCTCTGAATCAGTGAATTTTGGCATTTTGTGTGGTGCCATGGTGTGTGTTGTGCAGATGTTCTGTGGTGCAGTTGTGTGGGTGTTGTGGGTGGTGTAGGTGGTGTGTGTGTTGTGGTGGTGCTGTGTGCAGGTTTGCCTCTCCTTTGTTCTCTGGGGTTGGGACCTTCAGTTGTGGAGTGTAGCAAAGGATTGTGGTCAGGGAGGGGCTGGTTTTATGCTCGGCTATGGGGGGTGTGGCAAGCTGGTATGTTGCTGTCAGGTGTGTTGTGTGTGTTGTCCTGTGATTGGTTATTTAGAAATTTCTGGGGCTGTTGTCATTGGGCACTTTTGGTTTGTATTGGGACAGGTCTACTTCAGTGTGTGCATTGTTTGTATTTTTTTTCGTGTTTTTTCTACGTCCGCCATTTTTTTTGCGGATCCTCCGCAGCGGTTCCTCGGCAGCGGTGGCTATGCTGCAGCCCTTCCGCCGCCTATCGGATTCATCACTGTTCACGCAGGATGTGGTCGGATTCATAGGTAGGTACCATGGTGGTAGCGGGGATGTCATAATGTCACGGGCGGTTACTCCGTGTGCATGGCGGCGGTTCTTGGCTTTTCCGCTGAGTATCCGGCCGTTGCGGTCGGATTTTCAGCTGGTCCGGCGAGTGCGGGCGGTTTTTCGTTGTCTCCCGCCGCCGCGGACGGATTATTGTGCCGGTTCATCGTAATGTATCCGGCGTTTTTCCCGTTGGCCATGCGGGCGGTTTTTTGCCGCTACCATGGCGGTCGGTATGTTTTTCCGACCGCCATCGTAATCGACCCCCTAGTTCTGAAGGCAGACTGGTGACTATGACAGAGATTATTGGCTGCTAGATAAGATGACAATAGAGTATTTACATGAGATCTGAGGACCATGGTGAAGTCATTGGATACAGCCTTCTATTGAAGACAGTACAATAATACTGCGATGGTATACGCTCACTTCACATGAAATTAGACACCACCATTTATTGAATATATTGCGCTTGACCATACCCTTATGAAATAGGTAGGGGTGGGCGGAACTCGTGGAGTGCCGCGGAGTTACATAAAAACTCAGTGAGATTCCAAGGAGTTTTGCAAGTGAGCGTAATCGGCTCGTTGCACTGATTTTTAGCGCCGGGAGCTTATTATGGGCTGCAAATATAGCACGAACAGCAGCACTTGGCACACCAGAGGGCGCTGCTTCTTTGCTGCCCCTCGAGTAGATTTTCTACTCGAGCAGCAGCTTTCTCACAGTGAACAGTCTCGACTGCTCGTGACCGCCCACATTGAGAAAATCTTGCAGGGTGCTGTCCTACTGCCTGACAATTGCGCTAGGGGACAATAGTTCTTGCTTCCACTCGCCATCTTAACGTTGATGAGCCACGCACAAGAAAAAACTCCGTCACGCAGCAGTTGGCGGAGTTTGGCCAAACAAATGTAACATGGAGTGGGCAAAATTCCACAAACTCTGCCAGCAGAGCAAAATGTATCGCCCACCCCTAGTAATAAGGTAGAGTGACGGGTCATATTTAGTGGTGTTTTGGGGGAGCTTCTCAATCAATAAAACCATGCATACATAATAATTTTGGAGGACATAGTCTATGCTTTCACTTTGTCATAGATTTGATAAAAATCAAAAATTTTGTGTTTTGAAATACATTCCAGAATATGATCAGTTTAAGCTGTTAAAAAAGCAGCTGCTGTGGATCATTTATTTATTTAATTTGAGAAGCCAATGAAACTGGGTACCACATCTACTATTGCAAGATGGGCAAAGGCTGTAATGTAAGAAGCAGGTGTAAAGTTCTCTAGGTTTAAAAGCCATTCTGTTAGGGTTGCTATGGTGAATAAGGTTTTCGTTTCAGGAGGTAAGTTGGGGTAAAAGCAGCAGTTTGGTCAAATGTTCGTATTTCGAGATATTGTACTCAAGACCAGTTAAGCATGTTGCAAGTAGAGTAGTACAGGGTTGGGAACATGCACAATGATAGCTACCAGTCTTCAATAAAATAGCAATTCTGCAAGACTAATGATGAGAGAATCTGCGTTTGATTAAAGACATGAATGCTAGCATTATACCTCCTGCTACTCCCATGTTTAAAAAAAGAAAACAAGAAAGAGAAGAAATGGGGTTTTCCGTGATTCAGAGTAAGACATGAGGAAATATTTGTTTCTGTAATCTTTCACAAACGTTTTGGAATGGGTATTTTCCATATTTCAGATGGTCAACAGTTATGCAGTGAGGGGCAGATTTCAGGACCAAGTCAGGATGAAAAAAAGAATAATAGTTTTGGAAGTACAGCGGAGAGGAGTTAAAAGGTTAAGAAACCTTTGCAGCATCCAAAGAGGGAGAATTTTTTTGATATTGCTGTATTATAATGTGTGTAGAGAAATTCTGATTATATTCTTTTTGTTCAGTTATATTTATTCTTTAAAGTTACTGCAGAGGAGTAACATTAAACAGTTTTAATGTATAATGCTAGCCTCCATGTCTGTAATAAAGTCTAAATATGCTTCTCATTACACATGGAGAAGTGCTATTCTAGAATGATTAAGAACCTTGGGACAGATTTCCAAAGCATTTTTGAGGTTTGTGACCTCAAAATGCTTTTTAATGTACAAACCTCAAATTATGATTCGGTAACAAGTTACCAAACCACATTTTAGGTTTGTAACACAATACCAATTTGGTATTTTGAAGGGGGCTGTTTAGAGCATCCCTTCCAAATATCAAATGGTAGTGCTATGTATTAGTGTTTTGCAACCAAATTCCAGTCGCAAAACATTATATTTTACCACCTCTTCAAAGGAGGTGGTAACCCATTCCCAAATAGGAATGGGTCCCCATAGGACCCCTTCCCCTTTGAGAATATTAAAATATATATTTTTAGGAGCAGGCAGTGGTCCCATGAACCACTGTCTACTCAAAAAAAGAAACGATTTTTGTTTTTGAAACGCATCCCATTTTCTTAAATGAAAATGAGCTGCATTTAAAAAAAAATGCTTTATTTAAAAGCAATCACAAACATGGTGGTCTGCTGACATCAGCAGGCCACCATCCTTGTGATGGCTAGCATTCCTAATGGGTCCAAACTGGACACTACCTAATTAACATTTATTAGTTAGGTCGAGTTGTGACCCACTAGAAATCACTAACTAAAAGTAGAAAGGTTTCATACATTTGCAATAGTGATTTCCTAATTGTGATTCACAGAAAATTGTAATTTGGAAATTGCTAACCCCAAATTTTGTACATCTGTCCCTAAGAGCTTTGCACAAACAGATCGCTAACTTGAAGACTATGTCGGGATCATTAGTCTAAATTACTGTATATGAAGGCTGTGTGTGAAGCCTAAAAGAGACTATGTGAACAATCAATGGATTAACATGTTTGAAATATGAAGGGAAGGTGGCTATATAAAGTTTTGGCCTTTTGTAAGTGCTTTATATAGGCCTGACACAGTTTCTTATGTGAACCATGTTTCACTGGATGCCTGCTAGAAAGTGCTTATATGCTCTTCCCAATGCACAAACTATCCCCTTTTTGATGCATCTAGGAATTGTGGCGAACACCTCATAAGACCCAATTACAAATTGCGCATTGTTGGCGAGGTGCAATCTCTGCACCCATACACACTGGTAATGTGTATTAATACCTCACCAGTACTGTGCAATTACAAGTTAATCACCAAATCATTGCTTCCCAAGTCCCACAAGGTCAAGGACAAAACAGTCTGGATTTGTATGGACAAGCTCCTCCCACGTAGAACTACCACCTCTCTTCGGAACACTGGACATTAGGTGTTGGCTGAAACTCGCACACAAAAGGGCTAGCATTTACCCTCGTAGGGCCACCACTTTTTATTGTTTGAGTATCAAAAAAGTCCAATCTATATGGATAGTATTGAAATATATGGACACTGCCTTGAAATGCCAGTCACAATTCAATTGACCTCACATATCATGTCATTGATTGGCTAGTGCTCAAGCGGTCAATGTTGTTACCATAATCACACCTGCATACTGCTTGTGACCTACGTTCACTATATAACTATTGAT
Source organism: Calotriton arnoldi (assembly GCA_963921515.1). Classification (NCBI taxonomy): domain Eukaryota; kingdom Metazoa; phylum Chordata; class Amphibia; order Caudata; family Salamandridae; genus Calotriton; species Calotriton arnoldi. Next base: position 837,807 of record CAWUFW010004842.1, read on the forward strand.
TTTACTTGGTCCAGAATTAGGCTTTTATACCAAATGCTTATTTTTTATATTTATTTTATAAAAATGTAAGGGCCATTGTGTGCTTTAGTGATGGCTGCGTTGAAATTGACATCTTTTTAATGAGCTGCATGTTATGACTCAACTCATATTTGTAACTACCATAAAGATGTGCATTTGTGTAGTTTTATTATATTCTAATCTGCGTTGTGATTTAGTTAACCTTCAATAAGTATTTAATCATTTACTACATCTCAACATATATTCATAGTTTTGTATTTTCTCAGCCAGAAAATTAATTATAGGAAACCCTCTTTCTTCTTTGCATAAGATCCCAGGTGGCTTACGTTATATGGGGCATATTTGTGAAATAGTGGCGCAGTGCAGTAAGTCACCTTGCACTGCGTCACTGGGAATGGGCTGCATTTAAGGCATACGTTGCAGTCCTGACTTTTCCCCTGCGCTGGAGCACAATGGGCTGCCTAGCGCAAATGCAGGCACCCTTGCACGGTGCCTGCGCTGTATGCAAGAGTGTTTTTGTGCAATCCTGAGAGGCATGTTCCCCTTTCAGGGCCTCATTTATGAAACGTGACGCATCGCTGCGTGAAAACAGCGATGCGTTACTTTTCATTGCGCCCTCCTTGCGACATACTGGATGCGTCATATTTATAGTATGACGCATCATGTCGCAAGGAGTTACAGATACGTCAGTTTTTCTGACGTATCTGTAGGCGCAAAAATGACGCATTGCTGGAGTGTGTCACAAAAGTGACGCGACTTCAGCAATTGGGTCATTTCACATGGGCAAGTCCCATTTCAAATGTGCCTGCGTCAGTCTTACGCCTGCTGTGAGGCAGGCGTAAGATATTGACACATTTGCGTCCTAGAAGTGGCGCAGTGAAATCTCATAGATTTCACTGCGTCACTTCTACGAGGCTTACTTGCGTCGGAACGCCCACCCTGCATACATTATGCCTGGCGCAGGTATAATGTGGCGCAGGGGTTTACAAAGTGACGCATCTACTTAGATGCCTCACTTTGTAAATATGACGCAACATGGCGCATTTTTTAAGCCGCTTGTGCGTCACAAAAAGTGACGCACCGGTGGCGCAAAAGTGACGCAAGGACTCATAAATAAGCCCCTCAATGTGTGCTGCAGAATTCAGCCGACATAGAAAGAGGAAGTAACGAGGAGAAATAAAGATATTTCTCGTTACGCCTCTCCTGGGTAGGTATCTTTTTGGCACATTCCCAGGTTTACAAGGTCTTGTAAATATGGAAATACATCAAAAACCATGGGAGTTGTGTGGGCACACCAACGCAATTCTCATGGAATGCCTACCCAGGGCAGAGTAACGCAACGCAGCGATTTGCGCTGCACCATGTTGCGTGGTGCAAGAGTGACGCAAACCGGGTCATCAATATGGCCCTTAGTGAAGAAATACGCTTGGCTCAAGATCTTTATTTAATCCTAATTCTGTCACTTTCCATTGACTAACTCAGAATGTTCTTTCTACCTGCGTATCTTTTCTCTGTTAGTTTGTAATAAAACCCACATAACAAAAATGGGGAACATAACATGTCTGTAATTTATACATGTGAAATATACCCACAGAAGCAGCAGCACCTCAGAAAGGAAGAAACATTTTGGATTAATAAACTGAAAGTGGCAGAAAGGGGTTTCCATAAAGATTGAGAGGTATACATATTTCTACACTGATTTCTAGGCAGATCATATGTCAGCGTAACCCAGTATTAGTGAAGTCCAGTAGGGAGAGGGAGGTCTCAGGCCAAAAGTCTTCAATTGCACGAGAGTTGTAATTGACCCGGAACAGTTCATTTTTCTGGCTTGTACTAATGCGCATATTGTTTGGTTGAGCTGTCAGGTTTGGGTTCAAAACATTTCACAGCCCGCAGCCCCGGCCTGCCTGTGCCTTGCATCATGAATCTTCCACCTGAAAGCTAGTTGGTTGAAGAGACAAGCAATTGATGACTACATGGCTGTGTTGGCACGCAGTGGGATGCTAGGGTCCACAGATGTACAGGCCGTTACGCAGGTAGGACCTATGAGTGATGCAGTTGACTTTGAAACTGATTCTTACATCCATCAGGAGGTAACTGACACGTTTCAGGGCTGGTTGCACATGCGTGCATCTCCTCAGCTTCTGGCACATAGTGGCCACCTGGTTTGGAGCCTTAACGGCCGATTACAGCTTTTCCAAGGAGACCCATCATAGATGATGACACAAAAATCAGAAAATCACAGGTTTTTATTCCTAGCAGGGCCTCCACAAACTTTCATCCTCCCGAGGTTGATATATTAAATACCATTTAATTTCATATTTTATTCAAAGAGCTACGAAATATCAGATCTGTGGTAGCAAGATCGATATGAAAAACATCTTTATGTTTGTCAACAAAGAATCATTCCCGTTTCTTGAGTACTGCTGTTTCAATCCTCACCTTATGGTTAAAAGGAGGGCAGCATTCTGCAACGAGAGCTCGCCTACCATAATAACCTCCTGTCTTCTTAGTCTGAAAGAAATCGAGGATTAATACAGCACTCTCGAAGTTCTTCAAATTCAGTCACGGAATCCTTACTCATGCCCTTCAAGACCAGACCAGATAGGGCAGCAACTGGTAGCGCCGAGATGCTCCTAGGAGTAGCTGAGCGCTTTGCAAAACAAGCACATTCATTCATTCACCCTGCACAGTGCGCACTGCAGATGTGTTCTCCATGTCTAGAAATGAATTACAAAAAGATTCCCATATCAGGGGACATATGTGCCGTGTCATTTTGCCAACCTGTATTGTTGTGCAGTGTGGGGTCAACAATAGAGCCTGGCTCTGGAGGCCCAGAGAGCGCGCGGGTTTACATGAGGTTCACAGCTGTGTAACACAAAGTGATGGGACCCCCTCCTCGCAGAATGTGTCTCTTAGTCATTGATCGACCTTGGACTGAATAGGGCCCTTCCGAAGGTTTGCCCCACACACCCTTAGCTGCAGGGGCCCGAGTTTCGCCCCTGGAGGTTTACGGATAGGAAGAGGGCGCCTGCCAGTCTTACTGAATACACCAAGGAAAACGCAGATTTTTAAAAATGAAAAATAAGAAAATTCACATATTGTTAGTTATATTTATAGTCATCAATTTTCGTTATTTCATTCATGTTTGTTTTTTTATTGGTTGACATTTGAGAGCTCCTGTGATTTTGATGCTGCTATTGTGCTAACATTGCTTACAATTTCAAGTGATGTTATAAATCCAGACATTCATGTCATATGAAGTGTTAGTTTAGTGCATGTACCTTAAGGCTTACATTTCATTGAACATTTGATCAGTGTCTGTGCTGCTGTTCTTGTCAGAGTGCATTAGTGGAGATATGCACTTGGAAGTGTTATTTTTAAATACAATATTCCCGAGGGCTATTGAATTACCAGTAAGGTATAAGTATGACCAGGTTGTGGTTGTTCTGATCTGTGATTTGTTGGGCGCTCTGCTGATTGCGTTAGATTTTTATACAGGAGGAACCAGCCTGGAAGAATGGATAGAAATGAAAGAGTTTCTGAAGACGTCACAGCGTCCATTTTCGGAAGGCGAAACTGAGTAGGAACACAGGAGGTTTCTTTCACTTCTTAAGCAGGTAAGGGCGGAATTGAGGTCAGCAGAGATAACTTCTGATGAGATCAATAATTAGGCTGGTGCCTTACAGCTTAGCCACCCACCCCTTTCCCCACGTGCTGCCATCTTCCGGTGCATCACAGAATAAACAAAAATAATGATAAGAAACTCACACAAATAAATAAGACCATACCTCGGGTGAGCTCAGTGTTGCATTGTCAAATGTCTGCATTTGGAGCATTGGTAAGGTCTTGGTCGAGTGTGGGTTGTCTTGAAATACTCTGTCTTCCTGTAGAAGTGGGACCTGCAATCATCCTGCATTCGTGTGACAGCCTCTCACGGACCTGTCGCACTCGTAGGACCCATTGAGCATCCTTCAGTATGTGCATGCTATGACTCTGTGTCAACGGGAGGCCATCAGGGCATCTTCAGTGATTGGATGGTGGGGTTGGTGTCAGGGGCTGGGAAAGCCGTTGCCTCTTTCGGTAGGGTTTGTTAGGCTTAGTTCCAACACGAATTGCTCCAATGTTTTAAGCAAGTGATCATTGTATCTAAACACAGCATTCCCTCAGAGCTTTAACTGGGCCCGTACGGTCCGGTACCGACTAGCAGCACTTTTTTATTTTTTGAGAGGGAGAAGAGTGCATGCACTTCTCAAAAGAAATGTAATATTTTTAATTAGAGAGTACCGACACTTCTCAGAAACAAGCAGGTACTCTATACAGAGTACCTGCATTTCTATTTTTCCATTTCAAGCACTGCCTCAGATAATCCTCCCCAATTTTCCTTCTGTTATTACATGGTTGCTCTTGACTCGCCCCAGTCCTCGCTCGTGAGTGCGGGTGCACACATGCACAACACAAATACAGCCTCAGGTTACTGCCAGTCACTTACAGTTTGGGCTGGGCCCGCCTTTTGTTTCAGACCTGTCAGGTGATATTCGCAGATGACTGACAAGGGCAACCTTGAAACAACATTATTCCAGAAGGAAGATTGCTGGCTGCCATAAATTCCTGCTGTAATAGTTTATTACAGGCTGCAGTCTATTGACAGTGCATCTGTTTTATAGCTGCAAAAATGGCACTATTGATGCTAGGCACTAAAACCAGGGTAAGCCTGCCCTTGGAGAAAGCATGGCCTGTACTGAGCCGAGTCATAAACACTGAAGTGGAGCAAATCCCGCGAGGAAAGGAGGAACCCGCCCTTGGCCTCTTCAACGCATGCCCTGCTCCCCCAGGTAATTTTCCATTGGAGAAACTTTCAACAGCACGTGAGCTGCAACTAGCAGCCTGTCTTTAAAGTGGGTTATAAAATGACGTGTGCTGGTAATGAGAATGGAGAAATCTGGAACAGCATTAAAGCAAGAAGGATACATGTCCTGATATCGATTCCTTTGAATCTTGACTAAGTATCTGCACCTAAGGCTTTGTTCATTAATGCTGCATGAAAAGATTTCCTTTGGACAAAAACGCCCTCATGAGCTTCATTGCTATGCAGCCGCAGCCCGTGCAGGTAAGAGCGGTGGGGTGGTGGGGCCGGGTGGGGGGGAGTTCGACGGACAATGACGAGGGAAAATTAATTATTTATTACATTTTTCCCCGTCATCGTCCGTCAAAATACCTCCCACCCGGCCTCACCACCCCACAGCCCCACCGCTCTTACCTGCATGGGCCGCGGCTGTTGCTATGCACCACCCAAAGATTTCAACCTTAAAATCCATGGAGCACCAGAAAGGGAGGATGTACACATGTTCTGCAATGGTAAGACGTACACTGTTGCCCTTGTGACCTCATTTACTCTATGAATATCCGCACTCTGGGCAGAATCTCCGCACTCGGGGTGGACCACAACACAGTGAAATAACAGGGCAAATGTTGATGTATGCCGCAATACATATACCTAGATTCTCACATCACAAGATATACGACATATAGGTGTACAACCAACATAGCACAAAATGCCTCACTTACAGTTGTAAACAGCTATATGTAGGCATTGGGCTGTTTCATATATATATATATGTGTAGGAAATGTGCACATAGGTAACATTAGAGTATGACAACATGTTACTAAACTTTGGATTACACAATGAGAGAGGGGCACTCATTACTTGGAGGTGAAAAAACAAAAACTGTTGAAAAAATGCAATAGGAGTAGGACCAGTTAGCTATAAAGGGAGTGTATTGGAGGGGTAATTGTGGTGGCTAACGCATACCTCGACCAGTAAGCTATAAAAGGAGTGTATTGGAGGGATCTTTGTGGTGGCCAACGCACACCTCTACAACAGTGTATATATATATATATATAAAGTAAGATACAATACCATAAACCTATTCACATGACCCTTCAAATGGCAACAAGAACATCACAAGTATATTTGTTACAGCATCTCTTCTTTACTGGCATAGAGGCGTGGCTAACCGCCTATGGAGTGAACGTGGCCTGCGGGAGCTTCCGGCGAGGCCCCTGCATCCGGCCCCATCCTGTCACTAATTTCCACTCTCAGGGGCCGGTGACCCCTGATACCACTGGCTAGAGTGTTGGGGGACCCCTCCCCTCCCCAGTTGTGGGGAATTCTAGCGGGAGCCGTCTTGGACAGCTGAGCAATTTTGTTGAGCCAGGCCACGCTAGGACTCCGTCAAGATAGCGGCTCCCATTCCTGAGGCCATGGGCCTTCCGACCTGCACCTGTGGCGGCTCGCTTGTGTGGTGTGGTGCCGGAGACTTTTGAGTGCTACCTGGGGGCCCAATGAGCACCGGTGCTTGTGTGTCCTGGGAAGAAAATGCACAGGGTCCGTAGGGACGATCAAGGGCCCCGCGACGGTGTGAGCAGGCAAGAAGTAAGCTACATGGACCCGGGGAAAGAGAAGATATTTGATGCCTGATGGACTGGGCTTTCTCACCCTGCAGACTTCCCAGCTGGGCAAAGGAGGCGTGGGCAAACTGCCGAGAAACACTGAGGGCCACCTGCACCAGTATAGCCCAGACAAGGGCTACGTGGGCCCGCGGGACGATCACGGCCCGTGTTATTGGGAGCCACAGAAAGATGAGCTGCATGGGCACGATGAAACATCTACCAAGGACTGCCTGACGGCCTACACTCCCTCACCCTGAGGGCCTCCCGACCTGCCCCCAGTGGCCACCTACACCTGTATTCCAAAGAGAAGACTTTGTGGGTCCTGCAAAGTGGTAGAGGCCCCAGAGACATTGAGTACAGCCATAAGGTGAGCTGGGCAGACCCTGGAGAATATACAGCCTCACAGGCAGCTCCCCCACTTGGAGTATTCCCCAGCCCACCAACATTAAGCACGGCAACCCCGGCCTTGCTGTCAGCTATGTGGGCCCATAGGAAGTTCCCTGGGAGACCGCGACTTGGCTACGGCGAGGGAGTCCCCGGGAACGGGTGCTCGTAGGAACATGGGACAGTATCCTGGAGGCTGGGGGCCCTGGAGGGGCCTCTTGCCCTACTGTGTGCCTAGCTTCGGTGCACACTCTCTCCACCAGCCTCTGTGACTGTTGTGGCAGATTCACGGTTTTCTCTTTTTGCCCTACCTGCCTCTCTGGGCCCACACAGATAGCCGAGGTGCCAGAGGCCGACGCCTTGCGGGCAATGTGAGGGTTCAGGCCCTAACCGGTTGCTGCCCAGAAGTGATGCAACGCGGCAGACACTGAGGCCTGCTTATCCTTGAGGTATGAGGGACACTGCCTGATACTCTCTGCTGCAGGTGTTGCCTGTGACCCTTATGAGGGTCCATTCTGGCTTGTCATACTGCCCAAAATAAGCCTTCCTGCTTCTGCGGGCTGACTGGGAACAATCTGTGGCTAATCGGTGATGGTCCCTCAGGACAAGTTTGACTCAATCCTTCTGGCATTTAGGGACTCAAAGAAAGCCCTCGAACACAAAATAGATTCCGTAATGGTGGATCTTGGCCTCCTGAGGGTTGATCATCGTAAATAGGAGAGCGCATTGCCACCACTGAACTTACCCTGCAAGAGATGATCCCCACGACTTGAAAGCCCAGATGGCCGAGGTCCGGGCCAGGTCCATGTTCTTGAGGCCGGAGCAGAGGACTCGGAGGGTTGTGCCTGCAGGAACAAATCTGGGGATGGGCATGCCCGAGAAGTCGGAGGGAACGGATATGGTGGCCTTCCTTGAGACATGGTTGCGAGAGAATGTGGCCCCAGAGGGCTTGTCCCTCTTCTTTGCGTTGGAAAGGGCCCATAGAGTAACGGCCCACCTGCCACCCACTGGGGGCACATCCAGACCCATTGTGGCACACCTTCTACATTTTAGACACAGAGACGACATCCTTAAGTGTACCAGAGACCTGGGAGATTTTTTGGTTGACAACAGCAGTGTAATGATCTTCCCAGATTTTACGCTGGCAATTCAGAGGTAGAGGACCTCATTCCTGGAGGCCAAATGAAAGCTCAGGGACCTTGACATCAAATACGCCATGCTCTAAACCGCACGTTTGAGGGTTGTCACTGCCCAACGTATGAAATGTTTCTCAGAACCCAGTGAAGTATTGGACTGGCTAGACTTGAGCCTGGGGATGTGGTGGGCAACCTCGGAATCGGCCCCAGAACAGACGGGGTGGAGTGGAGCACCCACATTGTAACCGGCGTGCTGGGTCCACCTGAGCGCTGTTGAAGAGGTGAAGGAAGTGGCCCTTAGGGGCCACCCGGGTTTCTTACAACCACCTGCTAGGCCTTCCCAAGAAATGAAGAGTAGGTCAGACAGTAGAGAATACAAACATACCTTTATTAGTAATACTCTGCAGAGGAGTCCAATCTGACCTGCACCCTAAGATGTCTGCCGAGGGGACTGACCCCCCAACAGTCAGCAGTGAGTAATCATTCTTCCCAAGAAGCCTCTAACCACGCCCACAGTGGAAAGTTACCGGCCTGAGCCGAACACGAACAAAGAAGGCACAGGAGGATGGGCTGCCACCCGCCAGATGGGTACATGCTATCAGTGAATCGAGGTCACCGCGCTGAGTCTCAGCGTCTCCCAACGTGGGAGCAGAACTACACACTTGGATAGGTATGCGAGGGCAGAATGGCCTATTCATTAGTAAGTCGGAAAACAGCCTTGAACAGGAGAGAAAAATAATAACTAAATACAGTATTCTGCTGAGGCAAGCAGTACGAATAATGAGGCCTAGTTCAGACACAGCCTAATAGGGATTACGAAATACAAAATGGAGTCACACTTGCTAACTAAAACTTGCACGTTGCGGGGATAACTCAGTGGGTTGCATAACGTGAATACAAATGGCATCTATTTAGCCACGCACTGCTAACCTAATGTAGCATGATACAAGTGCATAGCAGGAATGGGAATTTCAAATCTAACAGACCCTCCTTTTAGCAGTGGTGGCTAAATGCTTTATTAGGCTATCCGGTAGGGTCTTTACAATTCTAAGGGGAAGGAAGAGAATGCACGTTCACTTCACATTACAAGAAAGAATAAAACGGCACATGAGAATCAACATCTGCTTAGTACTCAAAAATACCTTCGTCTATCATCATGTAATCCTGGATATCCTGCATCATCATAGTGGTTACCTTAGTATCCTGTCCTGGCAATCTAGGGGTAGGGGTGAGCTTGCTCACACAATAGGTACAACATGCTGGAAGGCAATTAATACAGAGGCAACATGTGAAGATGACACCTGCGATAGCTATAAGGGCAAGAAGTATCTTCCAACCCCATGATGTCAGCAGATCCCAGAACCACCCTGTGAGGGACCATGAACCATTATCCTGATGGATATCTGAGGCAAGCCTGTGTAATTTCTGTATGGCGGAGTATACACTAGGGGCGGTATCAGGAATGTAAACACAGCAGCTACCGCCGATGATGCGGCAGGCTCCACCCCTATCAGCAAGGATGACGTCTAAAACCATCCGGTTCTGAAGAGCAACAAGTCTCGTAGCCTGAAGCTCGACTGTGATATTAGTCAGTATACCTGCAGTAGTGTTAATGACTCCTTCAACTACTCTAGCAAGGCGACGGATATTACGGCTATTAAACATGGGGCCCCAGAACGGCAAAATGCCCTTCATAATGTCAGTAAATTGTTGTAGGGAAGTATCTGTTTGATCTATATCTTCCGAATTGACAACTCTCTTGGCTCGGTGCAAATGGAGATCCCTACGCTGTAGTCTATGATCCTTGTGATAGTTGTGATGGAGCAAGGTTTCAAAATTGAAACTTGCTTGTATGCAATCCTCCTCATAGTATTAATTTATTAAATTTGTACTGTCAATACTAATCCTTGCATTCACAAACACGAAAAGGATAGACGCTTGCCTATGTGTTTTACTAATGAATAACGCTTGTCCATAAACTAAGATGGCCGTTAAAAGCGCGGGACTTTATTGCGCATGTCACAACCTGATCACATGGTGTGACGTCTTTCTTTAGCTTGGTGGGAAACTTCTGCTTCTGCGCAGTGTGCATTAAAATGGCCGCTAAATGTCTTCACATGCTTAAGCTTGCTCTCATGTCATTATTAAATTGTCGTTTTCTTAACGCTACTAATGCAGGATAGTATTATGATTAAATGGGAATAGAGTTAGGAAAAGTGTGTATACAGTGAAACTTTTTATTTGTGATTTTAATATTTTCTTCTTGCACTTTTAGTAATTTGTAAACTTGGGCCTGGGTTGGTGTCTTGAAACTCGAGAGACAGAGGGTTCTGCGCATGTGTCCTGTATGCCTGCCAAGTGAAGTCAACTTGGACGTCTCCCAAGGCCCACGACCTATTGGCCGAAGATGATGTACCCAATGTTTCCGGCGGAACAAATTGTTACATTTCTCCTGTAAAATATATAACATTTGTCATGAGACGGGTGGGAAATAAAGCGAATGTATTAATTTGAAGGGGAGGGAGCGTAAAGACAATAGGCTTTACAATTTAGGCCAAAAACGATATGGTGCGAGAATCCACCCCTGTCCCTGTCCAATCAGAAGTAGTGGTCCCATATTTTAGCAACATTAAGGGGAGGTATATGGGCGTAGAAGGGTATAATAGAATATAGCATTAGTAATTAGTCAGAAGAGCATGCATTCACGAAGAACAGGCGTCCATACTGCCAGAGCGCTCTCAACTCCAAACTGCCCAGCTGATCGGTTGCTGACTGAATTCCTGTCCGGAAGAGGTCCTGAGGAGGGGGCGGCGGAGTCCATTAGATGGGAGAATCGAGAGAAGTCGAGTATCAGAGAGGGGAACGGCGCAGGCGTCGTTGTAGAGAGGTCACCGGTCCTGTCCTGATCCTGGAAGAAGTCTTTGCTCTTCATCCTTCCTGGGTCCTATCTTTTCCAACTCCTTGGCTAAGGGGCTTGGTTCTCGCATTTTAGGTAACTATACTGCAACCTTTAGTTGCGCTGCTGTCTCTATCTTCTCCTCTTCCTTAAACACCGTCATTTATTAGCAAAATCATTTCTATGCTTTTTCTTGGGTATTTCAATCAAGTACCGTGTTTTCTGTATTTTATTCTGCTAAAACTTTAGATAAACATTTCAAAACTTCCTGACTCAGTGGTTATTTCAGGATTATGTACTATAATGAATGTCACTCATTTTAAACTTCCCAATTAGCAAAGGATCCATTGGTAAGTTATTACTCTTCAATCAGAAGGTAATTGGTAGCAGGGACTTTGATAAAAGAGTACATCTGACACCCAGTGTAAGTATTAGTTTAGTGTGAATGTATGGGCCCAAGTGAGTATATGGTGTATGAATGTTGTTGGCTAATATTGCGCTGGATCAGTTTTCTGGTAAGCAGAGGACGGTTATTGTTACTCTTTGTTAATTGGGTAATGAGAATTTTATTTGTATTTTTTATGAACTAACATCCGCTTAAAATTTGAGTTTTGTTATATGTTGTCCAGAATACCCGGGGGAAAAAGAATAATGGGTGGCAAGTGGAAGCCATACTGCAGTGAGGTTATCTGTCAGGCAGAAATAGTACTGAGAAGTTAAGCAGGACTTCAAGTACTCGTTAGGGACTCTATGCGTGTGAGTAATAGCAAAAAGGGTACGCTGATAAAAATTTGATGTTATATCACCTAGTAAGGGTAACATTGGAGAAGTAACAGGTACTTCTGGAGCTTGTGTGAAGAGTAGACGGAAGTGTTTTACTTGTAGTATATGTTTTAGTAAACGGAAAGGTTTTACTAAGTGTGAGAGAAAACTATCTTTTCTATTTTAGTGGAAATTGGCACGATAGCGAATGTTTTATGTTGTTACTGAAATTTAATTAAGATTTATAGAGAAAATAAGTTTGCGTAAATTTTTGTAAAGGGAGGGTCAGTTGCCGGAGAGGGAGCTGACGCCACAATACGCCGCGCTGTGGTAGGTTGAAACAGCAGGTGTGGAAAAACCCTTGTAAAGGAGGGGTCAGTAGTCAGGAGTAGTACTGACGTCAAAGGAGCCGCGCTGGGATTGGTTAAACCGGCGAGGACAGAAAAGAGCAGATTGTAAAGGAGGGGTTGACAGAGAAACGTCACCAAAAGGCCGCGCAAGGATTGGTCCGGAAATAAAAGATAGCAGACATTTGATTGGTCGAAAATATAGAAGCAAAATTCTTAGTGGATAAGGATTGCATGTTAAAACGTGATCCGACTTTAACAGGAACTCGTCCGGATAGGAGATTCCTAGGTTTTGCAGAATATAATTTTGTACACAGAAGATTAGATAGAATGTACGGAGAAAAGAGAAAAATGTCATTCTTACAAAGATTAAGAATTATTTTAAAAAGGACAAACCAATCAAAACTAGAGAAGGAATTATTATTCCACCAGCTAAAACGCCAGCATCATTTATGATGATGGAGAGAGGTTATCATACTTGTGTATGGATGGAGAATTGGATAGAATACACCAAAAATGATGGAGTATTAGCATTTCCCGAGAATGGTACCTTCAATGGAAGAATTCTTCAAAACTTGAGATTGAGGATGAATGACTTAGAACCCAGACCTAGATTAACCCAGTACGAAGCTCTAGAAGAATGGGAAACCGAGGCATTTGAGCGGGATAGATCTAGAAGTAATAGGAGTTATCCAGGATTTTACCCCAGATATTTACGTGAGTCGAGAGAGGGTCAGATGAAACAATGGAGAAGGACAATGATTACAGAGGGACTGTATCCATTATTCACAGAAGGAGAAAAATCAGGAGGCAAATTGTAGGAAGGTGGAATCTGACTATGGTTGCCCCCACTTTTTTCCTGGTGTTTTGCTAGTTTATGACTTAGTTGGACTGGGACCCTGCTATTCAGGGCCCCAGTCTATCTGCTCTCTCTAAACGACATGGAGTGCACTCTAGGTGCACTAGTGATTGGATACTGTGGTGCCTTATGAGTCCCTAGTATATGGTACCTTAGGTACCAAGGGCATAGGTACTTCACAGGCCTACCAGGGGCTGCAGCATGTATTATGCCACCCCTGGGAAGCAGTCTAAATCTGACACCACAGGCCTGCTACTGCAGCCTGGGTGAGGTGGTGATAGCACCCCTCACTGAGATATAGGTTTCCTATATCTCTCCTGCACACACATATAAACCTATCAGTCACCCCTAAGGCAGGCCCTATCAATCCTGAGGGCAGGGTGCTTGGCTTCTATGTGAGGGGGTGCCTCTGCTTGAGCAGGGCCCCCTGCAGCTCTCAGAGTCTATTCTCTGGGGCTGTTTGTGGATGCGGTTAAACCATATACTCTTAAGTGCATTATATCCTCGCGGTAAAATGCTAACTTTGGAATGGCTGCATCAAAACATGTCGTGTTTGGTGTCAAACATCTTGGAATACTACCCCCCCGCCAATCCTGGCGGCGGGGGTAGCATTCCACCCTTCTAGAGGGATAAGACATGTACCTGCTGTGGAAACGCGGTAGAATCCTGAAGAGCCCTGGCATCACAAAATGGATGCCACCAGTCACAGACACTGGGCTGCCCTCCTGCTGATGACCGAAACTCACAGTGGAGGAAGCCCAACAATAGGCATCCTGTCACAGGGAGGTGTGACCACCTCCCAGACAGGGTTTAGTGTATTGGGGCTGGGTGGGTGCACTCTTAGAGTGCTTTGAAGTCCTGCACTGGGGGAGCAGAAGGCTCCTCTGTGCATATGCCAGTTCAAACCAGCTCAGGGGCTACCTGCCCCTGCTCTGGCGCGAAACTGGACAAAGGGAAGTGGGTGTAGCCACCCCTCCCTTGACCTTCCCATAGGTGGGGTCATAGAGCTAGTCCATCCCCTCTTTTTAGTATAAGAGGGGGAACCTTGCCATTGCAAAACAGATAACCCCTGGACGACACTCTACAGAAGAATCCTGGCCCTTCGACGTTCCACTACCTTTGGAAGACCGAAGAATCTCCCTTGGAGTCAAGGAGTGACTCCCCTGCTTGGCAGGCACCAAAAACGACAACGACGGTTGCAAACTACACCGCTCCCGCCAGAGTCCGAAGTTCCTGCAGCCCAGGAAGTAGATTTCCTGACCTCTCCCAGGCCATCGTGAGTCCCCAGCGAAGCTGAGGCAAGTGGACCCCACGAGTAACGAGGAACCGCGACCCCTGGGTACCGTGCACTATTGTCGAGTGCAACCCCTTCACAACGTTCTACGAACCTGTGCTTTGGACCACGTGTGGTCCCGACCTCCAGCAGGAATCCCTCCAAAGATCAGAGGCCTACACCGTCCTGAGTGACCGTGGGCCCCTGTTGAGTGATTCCGCCCGAGGTGTCTTCGCGATCCCTTGCCCGCTGGCTTGTGGGTCCCCAGAAGACTTCTTAAAGAAACCAAAGGGCTCCCCTGGTTGCTCCAGGCCTGCCCTGACTTACCCTCGCTGGGTGAGTTCCACAGACCTTGCTGGTCTGCGCCATCGACTTTTCTTCATCTCCCCGAGACTTGCGGCTGCCAAGGCTTGTTGGCTCCAATCGAGTTGCCAACACCGCAGTCAGCTGCAGACGTCAAGGGACACACCGAATCCAGCTCCTGGTCGTCGTCGACGCCTCCTGGACCACGTGGCTGAAGAGTCAAGGCACCCGCAACCGACCTGAATCACTCGACGACGGTGGGCATCCATCTTCCTTGCCCCGAGTCACTGCCAAGTGACTTTGAACACTGTCCCCTCTGCTTTCAGGTCATCCTTCTTCAGAATCCAGGCTTGGATTCCACCGGACACTTCTTCAGCTCCCGCAAGCAGCAAGTCTTCTTTGGTCGCCCTTGAAAACGACGCCGCGACCCGACACCAAAGGACACCTATGCACCCGGCTTCCCTGGGTGAGGTAACTCCAGCACTACGGTGCTCCTGTGGGTGTGGGCCCTAGAACGACTTACCCTGTAAGTGACTTGCTTGTAGGTTCTACAGAAGTATCCTAAAACTCTTTATTTCCAACCGCGACTTGCCCCATTGAAGTCAACGGCGATCCGCGCCTGTGTATCTACACTGCACGCGTCCCCCGTGGGTCCTTTACTTACCTGCCTTGGGTGGTTTCGTGAGGCCCCAGCACTTCTGAAGGCCCTAGGCCTTGTCTCCCTGCAAGTCGTTGTCCCTAAGTCTCTTACTTAGTATATGGTCTGAGTACGCCCCTAGGGCCCCAGCCATATTTTGTGCTTAACTTATTGTGAAACGTTGATTTGTGCATATGTTTGTCTTCTAATCTCATAAAGAGATTAGTAGAGAGTTATTTAGAAATAAATACATATATTTGATATATATACCTGTGTGGTGTCTTTTCATTTGGTGATTCAAGAGATTATATGGTAAAACAAGCTGCTTTACATTCCTCCGAGACTTAGCCTGAAGGCTGCTCTCCACAGCTACCACTAGGATAGCTTTCTTTAAAAGGTTGTCTTAAACCTATCTACCATAAGAGTCGATTTGCCCTGGTGCAAGGTGTCCACTTTAATTAGTGAACAGCATATACCAGGCCAACTTCTCACATTGGTGGGCAGCGTGTGGGATTCCAGCTTGCCATTGTTTTACCAGAAAATCTCTATTTGAATTACTAACTGAAAACCATTATAGGTACTCAAGGTACATATAAAGTCAAGCTTAGTATCAATAAGTTCTACTGAACTTAGAGCTGTGTGCCAAGGGATAGCACACCCTTTCCACAGCTCAAGCTAGGATCAGTAGGCCACAAACTAGTGTAGGTAGTACAACACTGCACAACACTAGAATGTCCTTAAAGGGTGGACCCAGTGGATCCACTCAGCCTCAGTATAAGGACATGGCTTTCTCTGACTTGAGAGCCATGTGTGTTGACAGACACCTGAGGCTAGGACAGAGTCCCTCAACACTACACCTGATAGATCTGCTGACAGCAGATGACCTTAGATTGGCTCTAGGAGCTAAAGGGTCTGAATCAGTGGGTGGGTCAGTCATAGTATCTGGGTCAGATGATGAAAATCAGAATGACCAAGACTCTGTGATTGAAGGGCCAGGCTTCAAGGGGCCTGAAAAGGACAGAGGAATTCTCCATAAGAGAACTGACAGAGAGGAGGAGAGGCACAGATCCCCTTCCAGGGAATCTGACCACTCTTATCACTCTGGCAGAGAATCTGTCCAGCAGAGGAACTCATACTTTCCCTTAAGAGAGACCTCCTCTGAGAGAAGGTGCAAACTGCTCCAGTATGAGGAAGCCAAAGTGGCCCTCAGAACCAAGCAGTTGGCACTGGATAGAGAAGCCCTGGAGATCCAGAGAGCTTCCAGAAGGGAGGGTTTAGAACCCCTGGTGGCAGCAACAGTGTCCCTAGAGGCAGAGAATATGTCCCTGACCATAGGAACCTGAGCAAGGTTGTTCCTCCCTACCAGAGTGGGGATGATATCCACAAGTGGATAACTGCTATGGAGAGGGCCTGTAGAGTACAGCAGGTCCCCCAAAAGCAGTGGGCAGCAATCTTGTGGCTCTCCTTTTCAGATAAAGGAAGAGACAAGCTCCTCACTGTTAGAGAGGAGGATGCTGATGATTATGAGGTCCTGAAGAGTGCACTGATAGATGGGTTTGGCTTAACCACTGAGCAGTACAGGTTGAAGTTCAGAGATACCCAGAAGGCACAGACTCAGGACTGGACAGACTTTGTAGATTGTGCATCCAAGGCTCTGGAGGGTTGGCTGGTTGGCAGTAGGGTTACTGATTTCAAAGGATTTTATAATCTAATGATGAGAGAACAGATCCTTAATAATTGTCAAAACCAGCTTTTACACCAGTACCTGGTGGACTCTGATCTGACCTCTCCCCAAGAATTGGGAAAGAAGGCAGACAAATGGGTCAGAACCAGAGTAAGGCCTAAGAATCAGGGTGGTGACCACAAGAAAGATTCTACCAAGTCCCAAGAGAAAGGTGGGGATAAATCTAAGGATAAGTCCACTACAGGGCCCCAAAAGTCCTCTTCTGGGGGTGGGTCCCAAACTCCTTCCTCTCCTGAAAAGAAACCCTATTGCCATGTCTGTAAAAAGCCTGGGCACTGGAAATCTGATCCCAGTTGTCCCAGGATTGGCAATAAAGAAAATGTTCCTCCAACAACTACTACCACCCCTCCTGGTACTACCAGTAGTAATCCTCCAGTTGGGAGTAGTGCACCCAAAAAGTTAGGTGCTTTTGCAAGAGGAACAGAGGTGGGCCCTAGTTTAGACAGGACCCCCTCAACAGACTCCTCAGACTCTGATGGTGGTATAGGATTTGCCACCTTTACCATGGGTCCCACAGCATTGGGCAGGTACAGACTGGAGCCAATAATTAATGGTCAGAAAGCTGTGGCATTTAGGGACACAGGGGCTAGTGTCACCATGGTGGCAGGGAAACTAGTCCCCCCTCACCAGCTTTTACCTGAGTTTAAATACCAGGTGACCAACATTGATGGTGTCAGAACAGATCACCCCATGGCCATAGTCAATCTCACCTGGGAGGGGGTCACAGGCCCAAAAAGAGTGGCAGTGTCCCCAACCTTACCTGTAGATTGCCTGATGGGCAATGATCTGGAAATTTCAGCCTGGGCTGAAATTGAACACCAAACCCATCTGAGGATGTTGGGTGTCCCTGTAAAGGTTAGTGGGGCTGTGATGGCCACAGCCCCAGCCCAAGATTTTGGAGAGATGGAGCCTGGAAGAATGGCCCACTCTCCCCAGAAGAGAGCACAAGGGTTGAAGAAAAGTCTTCTTCCCTCCAGACAGTAGGTAAGGGTCAGCCTCCTCAGGGAACTGACCCTCCCCTAGTGAAGGAACTGCCACAGAGGTAGTCAGGCCTGGCCTGGCCCCACCCCTGATGGCAGAGGACCCTTCCAAGGTGGTACCCAGTCTGGAGCAGGTAAACTGCCCCTCTCTACCCTGCCTCAGTCAGCCCAGGGCTGCAGAGGTCAGGGAGGTCAGTGGACCCCCAGGGCCCCCTGTCCAGAGGAACCCCCCATCAGCAGATTAGGGGCACCCAGTCTAGTAGCCCTAGCCAGGTGAAAATTCCTCAACCCACTGAGGGATCCCCCATACCTTTATGTAGGGACCTCCCCCAGAAGGACTCTGTTAGGCAAGGGCAAACCTGGGACCAAAAGGTTCCAAACATGCCATGTCCCTCCAGTGTTCCATCCAAAGGGACCCAACCCCCAGCTGTAGGCAGTCAAAGGTTGACCCTTAGAGCAAAGTGCAACTCAGTCATGGAAAGACAGGCATACATGGTGACCAGTGATCTGAGGAAGCTGAGGCCAACCTTCCTAGGGCCTCACTTCCCTACTCAGACACCCCACCAGCCTTGTACTTTACCAAAGCACACCAGAGGTAGTGATTCCCCATGGTGGAGACCCTCTCATACCCTTAGGGTGAGGGATTGCTTAGTGGACCATAAGACAGGGGGCAACCATGCTAGTGCAGGTGCTTCCTTATATGACCACTTAATCAATAAAGGCTCAACTGGTCAAGGTTAGCCTTATCTCCTTTCGTTTGGGGGGGGTTATGTAGGAAGGTGGAATCTGACTATATGGTTGCCCCCACTTTTTTCCTGGTGTTTTGCTGGTTTATGACTTAGTTGGACTGGGACCCTGCTATTCAGGGCCCCAGTCTATCTGCTCTCTCTAAACGACATGGAGTGCACTCTAGGTGCACTAGTGATTGGATACTGTGGTGCCTTATGAGTCCCTAGTATATGGTACCTTAGGTACCAAGGGCATAGGTACTTCACAGGCCTACCAGGGGCTGCAGCATGTATTATGCCACCCCTGGGAAGCAGTCTAAATCTGACACCACAGGCCTGCTACTGCAGCCTGGGTGAGGTGGTGCTAGCACCCCTCACTGAGATATAGGTTTCCTATATCTCTCCTGCACACACATATAAACCTATCAGTCACCCCTAAGGCAGGCCCTATCAATCCTGAGGGCAGGGTGCTTGGCTTCTATGTGAGGGGGTGCCTCTGCTTGAGCAGGGCCCCCTGCAGCTCTCAGAGTCTATTCTCTGGGGCTGTTTGTGGATGCGGTTAAACCATATACTCTTAAGTGCATTATATCCTCGCGGTAAAATGCTAACTTTGGAATGGCTGCATCAAAACATGTCGTGTTTGGTGTCAAACATCTTGGAATACTACCCCCCGCCAATCCTGGCGGCGGGGGTAGCATTCCACCCTTCTAGAGGGATAAGACATGTACCTGCTGTGGAAACGCGGTAGAATCCTGAAGAGCCCTGGCATCACAAAATGGATGCCACCAGTCACAGACACTGGGCTGCCCTCCTGCTGATGACCGAAACTCACAGTGGAGGAAGCCCAACAATAGGCATCCTGTCACAGGGAGGTGTGACCACCTCCCAGACAGGGTTTAGTGTATTGGGGCTGGGTGGGTGCACTCTTAGAGTGCTTTGAAGTCCTGCACTGGGGGAGCAGAAGGCTCCTCTGTGCATATGCCAGTTCAAACCAGCTCAGGGGCTACCTGCCCCTGCTCTGGCACGAAACTGGACAAAGGGAAGTGGGTGTAGCCACCCCTCCCTTGACCCTCCCATAGGTGGGGTCATAGAGCTAGTCCATCCCCTCTTTTTAGTATAAGAGGGGGAACCTTGCCATTGCAAAGCAGATAACCCCTGGACGACACTCTACAGAAGAATCCTGGCCCTTCGACGTTCCACTACCTTTGGAAGACAGAAGAATCTCCCTTGGAGTCAAGGAGTGACTCCCCTGCTTGGCAGGCACCAAAAACGACAACGACGGTCGCAAACTACGCCGCTCCCGCCGGAGTCCGAAGTCCCTGCAGCCCAGGAAGTGGATTTCCTGACCTCTCCCAGGCCATCGTGAGTCCCCAGCGAAGCTGAGGCAAGTGAACCCCACGAGTAACGAGGAACCGCGACCCCTGGGTACCGTGCACTATTGTCGAGTGCAACCCCTTCACAACGTTCTACGAACCTGTGCTTTGGACCACGTGTGGTCCCGATCTCCAGCAGGAATCCCTCCGAAGATCAGAGGCCTACACCATCCCGAGTGACCGTGGGCCCCTGTTGAGTGATTCCGCCCGAGGTGTCTTCGCGATCCCTTGCCCGCTGGCTTGTGGGTCCCCAGAAGACTTCTTAAAGAAACCAAAGGGCTCCCCTGGTTGCTCCAGGCCTGCCCTGACTTACCCTCGCTGGGTGAGTTCCACAGACCTTGCTGGTCTGCGCCATCGACTTTTCTTCATCTCCCCAAGACGTGCGGCTGCCAAGGCTTGTTGGCTCCAATCGAGTTGCCAACACCGCAGTCAGCTGCAGACGTCAAGGGACACACCGAATCCAGCTCCTGGTCATCGTCGACGCCTCCTGGACCACGTGGCTGAAGAGTCAAGGCACCTGCAACCGACCTGAATCACTCGACGACGGTGGGCATCCATCTTCCTTGCCCCGAGTCACTGCCAAGTGACTTTGAACACTGTCCCCTCTGCTTTCAGGTCATCCTTCTTCAGAATCCAGGCTTGGATTCCACCGGACACTTCTTCAGCTCCCGCAAGCAGCAAGTCTTCTTTGGTCGCCCTTGAAAACGACGCCGCGACCCGACACCAAAGGACACCTATGCACCCGGCTTCCCTGGGTGAGGTAACTCCAGCACTACGGTGCTCCTGTGGGTGTGGGCCCTAGAACGACTTACCCTGTAAGTGACTTGCTTGTAGGTTCTACAGAAGTATCCTAAAACTCTTTATTTCCAACCGCGACTTGCCCCATTGAAGTCAACGGCGATCCGCGCCTGTGTATCTACACTGCACGCGTCCCCCGTGGGTCCTTTACTTACCTGCCTTGGGTGGTTTCGTGAGGCCCCAGCACTTCTGAAGGCCCTAGGCCTTGTCTCCCTGCAAGTCGTTGTCCCTAAGTCTCTTACTTAGTATATGGTCTGGTACGCCCCTAGGGCCCCAGCCATATTTTGTGCTTAACTTATTGTGAAACGTTGATTTGTGCATATGTTTGTCTTCTAATCTCATAAAGAGATTAGTAGAGAGTTATTTAGAAATAAATACATATATTTGATATATATACCTGTGTGGTGTCTTTTCATTTGGTGATTCAAGAGATTATATGGTAAAACAAGCTGCTTTACATTCCTCCGAGACTTAGCCTGAAGGCTGCTCTCCACATCTACCACTAGGATAGCTTTCTTTAAAAGGTTGTCTTAAACCTATCTACCATAAGAGTCGATTTGCCCTGGTGCAAGGTGTCCACTTTAATTAGTGAACAGCATATACCAGGCCAACTTCTCACACAAATGTACAGAAAAGACAAAACATTTAATGAGAAATGAGGATTCAGAAGACGAATTTATGGAAGAAATGTTAAGAAATCCCCCACCATATCAGGAAGGGACAAGTGGATGCACCCCAAGTGCACCACCAAAAACACCATTAGTGCCACAGGTAATGCATGAGTTCACCCCGACTAGAATACTTCATGACAAAGAAAAAGAAGCCCTAGAAAAACCAGAACAGAATTAATACAGAAAATAACTCAGATAAAAGTACATCCTGATTCGCTGACCATACCTGTAACAATTGGTCCAGTAGTTCCATTATATGGTACTCAGGAAATTGTCCTCAACCCATACTTGCACCTACTCCTGTGAGTAATCCCAGACCTGAAGCTCCAGTTATAATTGAGGTTCAATTTAGTGACTGTGAATCCACAATATCACTTATGGACTTGCCTATTCGAGGTTCTGTAAATAGTACTCCAAGAAAAGATGTGCCTGGAGGTTCAAAAGATGTAAGTTTAGTAACTTCATCAGGAGCAAAAAGTGCTACCATAGTAACACCTGAAGATCTAGAAAGATGGGTACAAGGGTCAGTTAAACAGTGCACACCTCCAAAAGTACTGGATATCCATAAATTAAAAGTTGAATTAGAAGAAATAATAGCAGGAAATGTAGGAATAGAACGCTTGAATACCTATGATGAAGAAGAATTATTATTCTTGTGCAGGAGTATCACTAGAAATGTAAAGATATTCCATGAAAAATTGTCCAATTTAGCACTACAGATGGGAATCGAAATAGGGAGATCAAAAGTATTACAGAAACCCTATAGAGCAGAATTTGCAGACAAAGATTTAGAAAATATGAATGCATCTGGAAGAAGACTACAAATAAGAGAATTAATGTTAGTTTTACAAAAATGGGGAGATCTAGATAAATGGAGATCTAGGTGGGCCAAGAAAAAGGAAGAAGCACGAACAAGTAGAACGACATCAGAATATGTGATGAAGGAAGTAGGAAAAGCAGACCAGATGTATCCAATGCGAGAAGTTGCGGGAGGAGGATATGTACATGTCCCATGGAGCAGACAGGATATTTTATCGTTTACGAATGACTTCCCAAAATTGAGAGAAAAACCAATTGAATGGTACAAACAGGTTGAAAGGTTTGTGAAGGTGTCAAAGGTATTGTTGAAGGATTTGGATGGTTTGTTTGACATAGTGGTACCTGCTGATTTATGGACAGATTGTAAGATCACAGTCGATTGGCCTAGCGATGAATATCCTAGAGGTCCAAAAACAGGTGCCCCGTCAAATGATGTAATGAAAAAGTATCAGCAGGTGATAACATACCTGAAAGGGAAAATACCCCCGAAAGAAACAGATTGGGTGAAAATAGATCGAACAACCCAAGAAGCCAGTGAAACAGTGCATTCCTATTATGAGCGTTTATTGCAGGTATTTAAACAGTATAGTGGATTCGAGGACATTGGAGACAAAAACATGAGTCAGTTTGTGTATCGATTTGTTTACGGTCTGAAGCCAGAGATTTGCCAGATGATTAAACAACATATGCTGTGTTGGCAGGGAAAGCCCATAGATGAAATTCTGAAGTATGCAAAATATTGTGGAGACGATATTGAGGATAGACACAAGAAATTGCAGGAAAAAGTGATGTGGGCTCAGGTGAAAATGGCAGAGAAGCAGGGAATTAATTTGGAAAATCCGAATGAAAATCCAGGAAAAGATTCTGGAACGAGTGGTGATACGGGAAATGGTGGAAAATTTAGAGGACGAATGAGTAGAGAAGAAGCTAAAAAGAAATTTCCTTGTCATGGATGCGGAAAATTGGGGCATTGGAAGGATGAATGTAAAAAGATTCGGAATAATAATGGCCCAAATCAAAACTTAAATTCACAGACGCAGAATGGCTCACAACAGGGTGTAAATCCCCAGAGTCAATTACCACCTCCACCTGTTCAGGGTAATGTAAACAGAGCAAAACATGGTACAGACATTGGTTACCCTGGAGGGAGTGGTAAGAATGATTATATGACATCACAATTTCTTTTGCAGGACAATTATTGTAAATTCGACTCATGACGGTGACTAGGAGAGGGGAAGAAGGAGTGCATACTTGGCGCATCCTTACAGGTAGATCAGTCTGGTCCATATGTTGAAGGAAATGTGAAAGGTAATGATATTACTTTCCTTTTGGACACTGGTGCTACCAGGTCTACTGTGAGATCAGCAGACATCCCAGACCTTCCTCTCTCTGGTGAAGATATCCAAGTAGTGGGGGTAGCTAATCAAAGAATTAGAACACCTCTTACAGAACCAATGGAAGTCAAAATAGGAAACTTCAGAGAAATGCACCAATTTGTAGTGTGCGATTCTAGCCCAGTGAATTTATTAGGTAGAGATTTATTGTGCAAAATGAACTGTACAATTTTCTGCACGCCGGATGGTGTGGCAGTTCAGACACCAGATGAGGACCATGTATATAAAATTATGGTTGCAAAACAAGGTACAGAAATAGATGAAATGTTTTCGTTGATAACAAAAGATGAGTTGCCAGAAGAATTAAAAGGTACAGTAAACCCAATAGTATGGGATTTCACCGGAAAAGAAGTAGGACTTATGGCAAAAATAGATCCAGTTCAAATTACAGTAAAAGAAGGTGCGATTTTTCCAAATACTAAACAATACAAAATTAGTGCAGAAGTAAAAGCAGGAGTCATTGAAGAAATCAATCGAATGGTAAAACAAAACATCCTAAAAGAAGTAATGAGTAGCCCATGTAATTCACCAATGATGGGACTAAAGAAACCTAGTGGAAAATATAGGATTGTTCAGGACCTGCGTAAAATTAACAAAATTGTGGAACCATGTTGTCCCATAGTACCAAATCCTGCAGTAATTCTATACCAGATCCCTTGGAATGCAGGATGGTTCACAGTAATTGATTTGTGTCAAGCATTCTTTTCAATACCATTGCATCCAGACAGCCAGTATCTTTTCTCATTTAAATTTGAGAACAAAGTCTATGTGTGGAACCGTGTTCCTCAGGGGTACACAGAAAGTCCTTCAATTTTCAATCAGATACTGAAAAAGTGCCTTGAAAAACTAGTGATGCCAGGAAGCTCAGTTTTAGTTCAATATATCGACGACTTATTAGTAGCGTCGACCACCAGAGAAGACTGTGTTGTTGACTCCATAGCATTATTAAATCTTTTGGCTGAGGAAGGGCATAAAGTTTCACCTGAAAAGTTACAGTTTTGCAGGACAGCTGTTAAATATCTGGGACACCAAATTGAGAGGGGAAAAAGAAGAGTAACCTCTGAAAGAGTAGAATTAATAAAAAGAATGCAAATGCCTGTAACCCAGAGACAGGTGAGAATGTTCCTAGGAATAGTAGGCTACTGTCGACAATGGATACCAAATTTTTCCATGTTAGCTAAGCCCTTAATTAACATGACGAAAAAGAAAGCAAAGGACCCTGTTGAGTGGGAGGGTGAAAGTGTAGAAGCTTTTGTAAAATTGAGAAACGCACTTTGTTCAGCACCTGCCTTAGGCATGCCTGATTATAAAAGAGGATTTGCATTATTCTGTCAAGAAAGAGAAAATTGTGCACTTTCTGTCCTAACTCAGAGACATGGACTAGACAGACGTCCTATAGCATATTTTTCTGCTACATTGGACCCAGTAGCAGCTGCGTTGCCAGGATGCTTAAAAGCAGTGGCAGCAACTTGTTTGAGCATTGAACAAAGCGAGTCAATAGTGATGGGACATGCTGTAAAAGTGTATGTTCCACATGCAGTTGTGATTCTATTGACAAGAACCCGAACTCAGCATCTTACTCCTAGTCGGCTGACTAAATATGAAAGGATAATAATGGGTGCTGAAAATGTGACCATGGTAAGGTGTACAATAATAAATCCAGCAACTTTATTGCCGGACCCATATCATGAAACAAATAAAGATGACGAAGTAGATGAACATGATTGTGTACAAATTACAGAATTATGTACAAAACCACGCCCAGACATAGAGGAACAGCCTCTTAAAAAGCCAGACAGGGAGCTATTTGTCGATGGTTCATGTCAAAGACATGAAGATGGTAAACTAACTGCTGCCTATGCGGTATGTGAATTAACTGGAATAGTTGAAGCATCCTATTTACCAGGAGTCAAATCTGCACAAATAGCTGAATTGATTGCTTTGATAAAAGCTTGCAAAATTGGGAGGAATCAGAGAGTGACCATATTTACTGATAGTCAATATGGTTACGGGGTCGTGCATGATTTTGGCCAACTGTGGATGCAGAGGGATTTCATGACTTCTTCAGGATCTCCCATTAAAAATGGACAATTTGTAAGGGAATTGCTAGAAGCAATACAATCACCAAAAGAATTGGCTGTGGTGAAATGTGCCGCACATCAGTCAGGAGATGACTGGGTGGTAGTAGGCAACAGATATGCGGATCTGGTGGCTCAACATTGTGCCAAAACCAGAACGTCAGTCAATAAGAAGGTGGAAAGAATGGGAATCAGCTGCCAACTTATGTTGTATATGCCACCAGAAACTTGGGATGAAGTAAAGAAATTGCAAGATGAGGTTGAGGAAAGTGAGAAGAATTTGTGGATCAAAGTGGGTTGCTCCCAAAGAGGAGAAGATGAAGTGTGGATCAGTGCAGATGGCAGACCAGTCATGCCAGACTGTTTACTCTCACAAATGGCTAGAATGCACCATGGAGACTCACACATAGGGAGAGATGCAATGATTAGGCTGTTCAGACAAAATTGGTACAATCCCAAATTCAGGGCTGTTGCAGAGAGTCTTTGCCAGAGATGTCTAATTTGCCAAATGCATAATCCAGGCAGGAAAACAATAATTGGGTTTAGAAAGATTGGAAAGGCAGAGGGCCCATTTATAAGACTCCAGTTCGACTTCATACAGTTACCGCCATGCAGAGGACTAAAATATGTACTAGTCATAGTGTGTCTGTTTTCAAAGTGGGTGGAGGCTTACCCTACTAGGAGAAATGACAGTATTACAGTTGCAAAACTGTTGTTACGTGAGCTCATACCTAGGTTTGGTTTCCCAGTATCTTTGGAATCAGATAGAGGAAAACATTTTAATAGTGAAGTAATCAAACTAATTTGTGAAGCATTTCAAATTAAACAGAAACTGCACTGTGCATATCGCCCAGAGGCTTCTGGAGTGGTTGAACAATTGAATGGCACTATAAAGTCAAGATTGGGAAAAATGTGTGCATCAACATCATTAGAGTGGCCAGATGCATTGCCACTTGTCCTGATGGGACTCAGAAGCATACCTGACAGAACAACAGGATTGAGCCCCCACGAAATAATGATGGGAAGAGCAATGAGACAAACACATGTTCCCACAAACAAATTAGTAAATATATCTGATGATATGGTTCTGGATTATTGCAAAGGATTGGCTGACCTAGTGCGTTCTGTCTCTCATCAGGTTGGAGAAGACGCAGTTTCCAGGCAGCCTGAACTAGAACATGATCTGAATCCTGGTGATTGGGTGGTAGTGAAGAATCACACCAGAGAAACGTGTCTATCACCCAGGTGGAGCAGACCTTGTCAAGTCATATTGACCACCAATACAGCAGTGAAGTGTGCAAGATTTCCTAATTGGATTCATGTAAGCCACACAAAGAGAGTACCAGAACCTGAAAAAGAGAATCTACAGACAACGCCAATCACTGAAGAAGCTGAAGGTTGCCCAGCTGAGGAATCTCAGGCTAGAGGTTCGAGAGAAGCTGACGGAGAACAACCGAGCACAAGTCAGGATTGGATACCAGTGGTAGAAGTTCCTGAAGTATACCACAGAACAAGAAATCAAGCGAAATTGGAAGAAATTGAAGAAGATCAAATAGATGAAGAAGAAGAAGTTCAGGATCAAGAAGAAAAGATAGTAAAAGATCCTGAACTAAATCAGATAGGGAAAGAAAATTGGACTAAAAATAGTGAAGATTTAATTGACTTTACACAGGGAAAGACAGGTTTAGAAGAATCAGGTCAGGCTGCAGAAGTTCACAGTGCAATAATCCCTGATCAGAAGCAGTTAGATCAAGAAGAATTCACTAAAGAAAAAGGGGTAAATACAAATGAACATAAAGAAATAAAAAGGAACAAAGCAAACCTCTTGAAAGTCATTGTGGAGCTACTGAAAAGAAACCAATCAGACCTGAAAAAGAACAAACAAAAGAAGCAGTAATCAAAGAAAACAAAACAGTATTGAGCAGTGAAAATAACGAGATCTCTGAAGACGTAAACAGAGAAACAGTGCCAACAAAGAAAACAAGAAAAGGAGATCATTGGCCAAGTGTCATTAAAAGAGTAAAATACCACGTAACAACCAGAAGTGAAGATCCAGAACAAGTACCTGAAGTGACAAGTCAAACTGAACAAGAGAAAAAGTCAGGAAAAAGAAAAAGTAAAAGACTGAGACTTGTGAATAATAAATTCAAGGGTCCTGACTGGACTTATATCATTCTTGAAGATTTTGAAAGCTCAGAGTCAAGTGACAGTGGTGGCGAAGGAACAAGTGCAGAACTAACATACGAAGAAGAAACAAGACCACCCTGACTAAACAAAAGAATCATCTAAAGAAAAGAAGAAGTGTTAAGAAGAGAAATCTTCCTTGTCGAAAGATGCCTGATGATAGAGTTACTGGGAGACCAAAACGAAATTGTTGTAGGAGATGCTGTGCAATCTGCATATGTAGTCTAGTATTGGTGCTTATAGTATGGTTAGTCCTGATTGTAGCAATTCCTTACCTTATGATAATAGATAAGAAAATAAATAATGAAACTAAAAGGAGGACAGCAAACATGAAGGGCAATAGAGTAGAATTAATGGCAGAAGATGAGGCAGAAATTCATCATGAAATAGCTGATAACGACACTAGTTTAAATGTTTTCACAAAGTTATTGTTTCAGTATGTAGACACAATGGAAGTTAGTAATTGTTATGTTTGTATGAAATTACCGGAATCAGTAGCAGAAGGATTAACATACCATCATTTACCACTGACATATGGCATCTCATGTAGTGCATTAACAAGTTTATTTTATAGAACAGGTAGGCTACAGTATTATTATTCAAACTTAGATGTGATATTTTCAGAGGTTCCGATTCGCAAGAGTATGAACCCAGTGCTTACTAGTCAAGACGCACAGTTTATGGGAGAGTTTTTCTTAACAATGAAATCGATAGACATAACACATGCACATAGACACAATCTAACATGTTCTTTACTAGAAGAAGAAAAGATATTTTTGAATTTAGTAGAAGATAGAAGACATGATTTTCAAAAGAAAGCTTCAGAGCATAAGGCTCAGTTGCCACCTTGGGCGGAGAAGGAAGGGAGTTATACACCTGGTAAAGCTCAAGCTGCAATGGCTCTGGATTTCATAAAGAAAGGGAAAATTTGTCTTCATAGGTTAAAGACTGATTATAACAATGTTTTCATCGGTACCAGTGAATGTGAACATAATTTTCTAATTATTGGAGGTTGGGGACTCAAAGGAGGAACAGATTCAGTTTTTCCTGGAATCTATTATGTATGTGGGAATAAGGCTAACTTTAGGCTTCCTGCAAGGTGGTATGGAAGTTGTTATTTTGGAATAGTTTTTCCAAAGATATACCACGTAAAAAGAAACACTGGAAGCAATGAAAACAATAATGAATTAATACGTAGTAAAAGAGCTAGTTTTTCAGAAATTGTAGGTGATATATTTGGTGCATTGATACCTTCAGTGGGAATAATTCTGAACTCAAGGAAAATATGTAAATTGTCTACAGTGGTTGATCGTTTATCAACGGATACTGCTGGAGGTTTTCTAATGATTAATACAGAGATGGTTGCGATTAGATCTATGGTGATGCAAAATCGACTTGCTCTTGACATTCTATTGGCAAAAGAGGGAGGAGTCTGTAAATTATTGAAGACAAAACATTGTTGCACTTATATTCCTGATAAGAGTGCAGAAATTGGAACGTACATTCAGAACATAACTAAACTTGAGAAAGAACTTAAACCACTGGAAGTTGATAGTGTATGGGAAAGATTGACAAATAGTATATCGTCAATTGGAACCTGGTTTGCTAATATAGGGAAAGGACTTATAGGTCAAATATTAGTACCCTTAGCAGGGATAGCAATAATAATTTTAGCAATAACAATATGGTGCAAATGCTGTAGAAAGAATGGGACATATAAAGTGACAGGAAAAGGAAAGAAGAGAAAACTAGATGAAATCGAACTAGAAGAATGGAGAAGTGATTTATACAAGAAATTAAAAGGAGACTGTAAGAATAGAAAAAGTAAAAATGAGAATGAAACGAATTGCTAGAAGTTGGCATCTGATTGAGGGTAGTATTTTTGATGGCTCAGAAACGCCATCAGAGAGGGGATTGATGGAGCAAGGTTTCAAAATTGAAACTTGCTTGTATGCAATCCTCCTCATAGTATTAATTTATTAAATTTGTACTGTCAATACTAATCCTTGCATTCACAAACACGAAAAGGATAGACGCTTGCCTATGTGTTTTACTAATGAATAACGCTTGTCCATAAACTAAGATGGCCGCTAAAAGCGCGGGACTTTATTGCGCATGTCACAACCTGATCACATGGTGTGACGTCTTTCTTTGCTTGGTGGGAAACTTCTGCTTCTGCGCAGTGTGCATTAAAATGGCCGCTAAATGTCTTCACATGCTTAAGCTTGCTCTCATGTCATTATTAAATTGTCGTTTTCTTAACGCTACTAATGCAGGATAGTATTATGATTAAATGGGAATAGAGTTAGGGAAAGTGGGTATACAGTGAAACTTTTTATTTGTGATTTTAATATTTTCTTCTTGCACTTTTAGTAATTCATAAACTTGGGCCTGGGTTGGTGTCTTGAAACTCGAGAGACAGAGGGTTCTGCGCATGTGTCCTGTATGCCTGCCAAGTGAAGTCAACTTGGACGTCTCCCAAGGCCACGACCTATTGGCCGAAGATGATGTCCCCAATGTTTCCGGCGGAACAAATTGTTACATTTCTCCTGTAAAATATATAACATTTGTCATGAGACGGGTGGGAAATAAAGCGAATGTTTTAATTTGAAGGGGAGGGAACGTAAAGACAATAGGCTTTACAATTTAGGCCAAAAACGATATGGTGCGAGAATCCACCCCCTGTCCCTGTCCAATCAGAAGTAGTGGTCCCATATTTTAGCAACATTAAGGGGAGGTATATGGGCGTAGAAGGGTATAATAGAATATAGCATTTGAAATTAGTCAGAAGAGCATGCATTCACGAAGAACAGGCGTCCATACTGCCAGAGCACTCTCAACTCCAAACTGCCCAGCTGATCGGTTGCTGACTGAATTCCTGTCCGGAAGAGGTCCTGAGGAGGGGGCGGCGGAGTCCATTAGACGGGAGAATCGAGAGAAGTCGAGTATCAGAGAGGGGAAAGGCGCAGGCGTCGTTGTAGAGAGGTCACCCGTCCTGTCCTGATCCTGGATGAAGTCTTTGCTCTTCATCCTTCCTGGGTCCTATCTTTTCCAACTCCTTGGCTAAGGGGCTTGGTTCTCGCATTTTAGGTAACTATACTGCAACCTTTAGTTGCGCTGCTGTCTCTATCTTCTCCTCTTCCTTAAACACCGTCATTTATTAGCAAAATCATTTCTATGCTTTTTCTTGGGTATTTCAATCAAGTACTGTGTTTTCTGTATTTTATTCTGCTAAAACTTTAGATAAACATTTCAAAACTTCCTGACTCAGTGGTTATTTCAGGATTATGTACTATAATGAATGTCACTCATTTTAAACTTCCCAATTAGCAAAGGATCCATTGGTAAGTTATTACTCTTCAATCAGAAGGTAATTGGTAGCAGGGACTTTGATAAAAGAGTACATCTGACACCCAGCGTAAGTATTCGTGTAGTGTGAATGTATGGGCCCAAGTGAGTATATATGGTGTATGAATGTTGTTGGCTAATATTGCGCTGGATCAGTTGGATGGTGCAATATAAACTGGGGGCAAGAGAAAAGAAACAGAACACCGGCCAGACCATCCCCTGGGAAGCCAGGTATAAGCCTGTTCCCTACAAACAAAGATACATTTGGAGGCGTGAGCAAAGGTGGGCTACTAGTAGTGTTCAATCGGTATGTATAGTTACAGCTACTCTGGCCTACTGGAATGCTCCCTGTACCTTTAACACAGAAACTGGCTTTCTGTATTGATTACAGGGACGGGCATGGCTTTGTCCTCTGTTATATTTCATTCCTGAAAACATTTAAAATATTCAGTAACATTAAAACCTTGAAAATCCAGCATTTCGTTTTGCAACCAAGTGACATTCTTATGATCCTCAAAAATGTTCATACAAGCTTCTGGATTTAGGGTACCCTCCTTTCCATCTGCCCCAGGCATATATCCTTGGTGTACCACTATATACTCCAACACTGCTTCATAATCAGACTGTTCCATATTCATCGCGCCAGCATAATAGTGCATGTACACCATAGAAAGCAATTGGAACCATGCCTCACAACTACCCAAGTATGACAGGGGCAAGGACACCAGTAGATCGTTCTTATGCATAACTGAGGGAAGTAACCCACACACCCAGCAATTCGTGGCATTAGTAGTGCTGTGCACCTGATGAAGCATCTGCAGAAAGGCGTTCTCGACATAGGTCTGTCTATGTCTTTCCTTATGCGAGGCCAGTGTAACAAACGAAGGCTCAGGTGGAGCCGGGGTAGTCCCTATCAATGTGTGCACAGGATGCTGTTCTAATAAATACCACACCACCCCGAATAGTGTTATCGTTACGATGAGAAGGACCACTACCACTACCACCCTACTCCCGGTAGACCAACTAGACCACACAAGACCATTCTGCTGTAATGGTGGGGCCACTAGAGGCTGCTCCTCCTTCATAATTGCGCGGCCAAATGGGTACATAGAAAGAAACTTTTAGAAATTGGAGCCACAAAAAAAAAAAAAAACAACCAGAGGGGTAAAAATCACCCAGTGTCCATCAGAGTCTCACTGGTAGACTCCTATTGTTCATCAACGACGGTGCTATGAAGCACTCCCACGGAGGAGCTGCACAATCGCAGCCCTTGCTGGAAAACAAATCCTCTTCTTTCAGGATAGGGCACTCTCCCTCCTTGGAAGACACCCTCAGCTAATCCTGTCCAGTGTCCAGGGCAGTGCACCAGTGCAACTCACTCTAATCTAAAGCAGGCACCTTAGGCATAGCACCCACGCCCTATGCTCGAGTCCTTCCCTAACTCCTGGACTGTCCTACTGGCGCACTGTCCTTCCGTCGGGGCCGCAGGTTGTACCTGGCCACCCCAGGCACTTCTTTGTCAACAAAAAGGGGAAGAAATTCAGGATCAGCAGGGCACTGAGACTCAGGTGAGTGTGTACCAGAAGCGGGAGCATCCGGGGCGGCCCTTATCTCTGGGGGACCGCTTCAAGTAAGGCCTCGTCGCTCTCCTCATCTGTCTGCGCCCACCTCAGTCGGGCGTCAGAGAAAGGAACGAAACGGGGCATGCGCTCCCCTTCCTGGTCAGCAATTCCTTCGAGAGCCCACTGATCATACGGAAGTGGTAGAGTCACCCGTTTGACATGGGATGCATGCACCCAGTGCTTCCAGCCTTCAAGCTTCACTGCAGTGCGGGTGGCGAGCAGGACAATGAGGGGCCCTTTCCACCTCGGCTCCAGGCAGTTCTTCCGTTGAAAATTTTTCACCATGACATAATTCCCGGGTTGTAGCTGATGCCCAGACCCCTCTGGTACTGGTTGCAGCGTGGCTTGAATCTGTTGGTGGACAGAATGAAGATCTTTAGTCAACCCATACAAATAGTCCACAAGTAGGGGGTACTCTATCTTGGAAAAGCGCTTGGGTCTTGGGACGCCCCAGACGTTGGCGGGCGCCCAAAGACCACCTCATATGGGGACAACCCTGTTCTAGAATGCGCTGTCGCTCTGGTAGATAACAAAGCCAAAGGTAGAGCATCGGGCCATCGCAATCCTGTGCTTTCTTGAATCTTCGCTAACTTCAATTTGAGAGTACCATTGTACTTCTCAACCAGGCCTGCTGACTGGGAGTGGTTCGCTGCATGAAACTTCTGCCTGATATGCAAGCCTTTACACACCAATTCAATGACCTTTGAATTGAAGTGACTTCCGTTGTCACTCCAGATCACACGTGGCAATCCATAGCGCGGGAAGAACTCTTTTAAGAGTGCCTTCGCCGTCGCCATAGCCGTATTCTCCTTAGTGGGATAAGCCTCAATCCATTTACTGAATGAGCAAATCACTACTAGCACATTCTTCAAGTTGTTAACTCGTTCCATTTCGATGAAATCCATCTGGAGAACCTCGAAAGGGAAGGAAGGCGGTGCAAAATTACCTGCGGGTGTAGGAGTACCTTTCCCAGGATTATGTTTCAGACAAATGATACAATGTTTCACCAAGTGTGTGGCTACCTTAGGGATATTATCATTTCGCCATACTGGGTCCAGCAGCGTACATATTCTTTTGGCACTAATGTGTGCTGGGCCGTGGGCCATGTTAACAACAGGGAGCACATAGGCGTTGGGCAGCAACCACCTCTGCTTCCCAGACAAGTCAGTCCAACACCCATCCTCGTCCAAACGCCCTATCCTCTCCTCCCATTCTGCCAGTTCATCTACTGTTGCCTCACTCTGTACTTCCCTGACATTGTCTAATGTGTCCTCGAACATTCCATTGTCTGTAACCCACCTAGCGGGACCTGCCACGAACATCTTTTTCATCTTCGATCTAGCTGTGTCCTTAGCTGTCTGATCTGCAAAAGCATTGCCCCTTCCAACATCGTCTGTTACAGCTTTGTGAGCGCTACATTTTATTATTGCCAATTTATCAGGAAGTGTCAGTGCTGTCAACAGTCTATGTATCAATGGACCATGCTGGATTCGCAACCCATGCGAGGTCAAGAACCCTCTCTCCGCCCAGAGGCGCCCAAAATTATGGGCCACCCCAAAGGCATACTGGCTGTCGGTGTAGACATTGACAGTCAGTCCCTCACTCAACTCACAAGCCCTAAGGAGGGCAACTAACTCTGCAGCCTGGGCCGATTGATATGGGATACGGGATGTCTCAACTACAGTGTGTAACATTGTGATTGCATAAGCTGCAGTGGTAGTGCCATCTGGTAATTTGAAACAAGAGCCATCGACATATAGTTCCCCTTGGGGGTCAGATAAGGGAACATCAGTCAGGTCTACCCGTCCCTTTGTTTCTTCCTCAGTCCGAAATAAACAATCATGGAAATCATTGTCCTTTTCTTCCGAAGGGAGGGGTAGTAACGTGGCTGAGTTCAGAGTAGCACATCTTTTAATGCTAATGTGCGGAGCAAACAAGGTCAATTCATATCCAGTGAGACGCGCACTAGTAAGGTGCTGCGTCTTTGTCTTGTTCAAAAGCGTGTCCACAGCATGGGGTACCATTACTGTGAGAGCAGTATCCAGGACGAGCCCTGCCGATTGTCTGATAGAAACTGCCACCGCCGTGGCAGCCCTCAAGCAGCTCGGGAGAGCTCTGGCGACGCTATC
Organism: Calotriton arnoldi; assembly: GCA_963921515.1. Lineage (NCBI taxonomy): Eukaryota > Metazoa > Chordata > Amphibia > Caudata > Salamandridae > Calotriton > Calotriton arnoldi. The sequence goes on from CAWUFW010004842.1 coordinate 872,744, forward strand.
AAAAATAGCAGAGAAATACGCGCAGGGTCTCTGCTTACCACCGAAACCCTGTGTTAGAACAGAAAGCGCGCTACCGTCCGCCTCATGTACATAAAGCACAAAAGGCTTCTGGTAATCAGGAGTACCAAGCACAGAAGCAGAGCAAAGCGCAACTTTCAATTGCCCCGAAAGCTTGCTGGCATGCAGATGTCCAAGGCAAAGGTTCATGCACGTCTTTAGTGGTCAGGGAAAGGAGGGGTTTCGTTAGTAAGGAATAGTTAGGGATCCAGTGCCGACAATACGAAGTTATACCTATGAACGCGCGTACCTCGCGTTGGGTCTTAGGAACAGGCATATTAGTAATAGCAGCTATGCGTTCAGGTGTTAGTCTGCGACCCTCCTTCGACAGTAGGTGACCTAAATAGGTGGCCTCCTGTCGACAATATTGGAATTTCGAAAGTGACACCTTGTGTCCATGGCGTGCCAAATGTAACAATTTAACTGTGGCCTCTTATCAACCATCTTCAGTGTCTGAAGCCACCAGGAGGTCGTCAACATACTGCAACAGCACATTACCAGAGGGAAGGTCCAAAGAATCCAATTGAGCTTTCAAAGCTTGACTATAGATACTCGGACTTTCTGTATAGCCTTGTGGAGCACGGCAGAATCTAAAGCTCCTTCCGGCTATTGCAAATCCAAACAGATGTCTGCTATCTGTATGGATTAGAATGCTGAAGAAAGCATTCTTCAAATCGATGACTGAAAAGAATTTTGCAGACGGGGGAATCATTGTCAAAATCGCGGTAATGTCTGGGACTACAGGATACTGGGGGACCACTATCTTGTTCACCTCTCTAAGGTCAATTACGAAGCGGTAAACATCAGGGTGAGCATCAGAAGAATCCAAGGGTGCCTTTTTAAGAATAGGAAGAATAGTGCTGTTACACACATTCGCAGCTGTCTCTTCAACCACACCAGACTTAATCAAATCCTGTATTATTTGCAATAAGGCCTTTTCTCCTGCCTGGGATATCTTGTACTGGGGAATACAAGGTAATACAGCATTGTCTTTGATCTGTATAGAGACCGGTGGGATCTGGAGTAACCCCACATCCGTGTCTCCTGTAGCCCACAGTGTACATGGCACATCCCAAAACTCAGCGGGGAGGGGGGCATATTTTGCGAGGCATTGTTTATCACGGGCCACATGCGGTCCAATAGTCATGTAAACACCGTCTGGGGAACAAAATATTGTCGCATGCAACCTTTTCAACAAATCCAACCCTAACAAATTTTCCCCACAATTTGACGTTAATAGAAATGGTGAATCAACCGTGAAGGGGCCAATAGTCAAAGCAAGAGGTTTGGAAATGGGGCTGACAACCGTCACGCCTGAGAAACCCACCGAAACATTATTTTGGCCATACAGAGCTGCCCCCGGGACCAGTGAACAGGAAACAGAGCTATTCATAGCCCCTGTATCAATTAAGAATTTCTCGGTCGTACCATGTAATTCTGCGGTGACATAGGGTCCACACTGATCTACAGGCACCGGAATTGATCCCTTACCCTGTCCCTGGCTGTCCTAGCTGTGGGACATTCCTGTTACTTCGTCCATGTCATAGTCGTCATGATAGTACTGTCCCCCGCGGGGGTCGTCGAAGTAATTCCCGCTCTGTCTATTGGATGATGTGTTCTCTGATCGCATGTTCCCGCGACCTCCTCCTCCCCCTCCACGTCCTCCAAACCCCCCACCTCTCGGGACCTCACCTCTCTGCGACAACTCCGGGCACTCATTCTGCCAATGTCCCTCCTGTTTGCAATATGCACATTGATTGAGCCCAAGGGGTACATTCGAAGCACCACCCCTGTTAGTCCGGGGTAGCCGCTGGGCCGAACCCGAACCTCTTCCTCTCCCTCTTCCTCTCGCAACTTGCTGCATCAACACCCTCGTCTTCAAATCCTTTGACTTTTTCTTCACCTTCTCCTTGTCCTCATTCTCTCTATGCTCGTAGTACTGTGCCATACTCAAAATTACTGACGGGGAAGAGGTGCTCCAAGTGCTTTCCGAAGCCTGCAACCTAGTCGCAATCTCAGGAAGCAAATTGGTAACAAACCTGCTGACAAACAACCGGACACCACCCTCCAATGACAGATCCTGGCCACTAAAGTCGAGAAACACCCCTTCAAACCTAGTAAAGAAATCAGACACACTCTCGTCCTTCTGACGACATGCAGTCAACTTGTCCCAATCCACCCGTCTCGGCAGGATAAGGGAATGCATATAGGTGATAATGCGGCCCAGTAAAGCCCATATCTCCGCCCTCAGCTTGTCACCGGGCTTGCGGTCCTTATCCCACGCCCTGATCTGATCCCATGTTACTCCCAATTCCACCACATGATCCTGTGTATGCACTTGCCTCCAAATATCCACCGGTACCAACAAACCAAAGAACAACTCAATATCTGCTAACGTCATCACCGTGGAGGAGGCCGCCTCTCTCAACTCTTTATAATACGCATTCGGGTTTTTCCGAGGATCTGGCAACTGACTTTTAAGGGATATTACCTCACTCCTCTTCCAAGGAGTGTAGATCCACTGCTCCTGAAACCGAGCATCGACTCGCGGCCGAATTACAGCGTTTGTGGAGTCGCGCAGTTCTGGTATTTCAGGATGATAAATGGGATGGACCTCTCTCATGGGGTACTGGGTCACCATCGTCGGAACCTTTTGGTGCAATCTGCCCCGATAACCCACCAATGTCGTTGCATTGCTAAAAACCTCATTAGGAGCCATATCTGCAGCATATACCCTGTCCCGTATGTCATAGATGATCTGCGGTGCAACACCTTGAGAACACTGCTCCCACAGTCCTATTAGCGTGGCCGATATGTGCTTAAGGGCATGTTGCTGTATGAAGAGCTCATAATCTCTCATCACACTCCACACATCTTCCACACTGTAGATCGGGTTCCGAGCCCACTGAGCCACCTGATTCGCCACCATTTGCTTCTCCTCATCACCCACAGCAGAACGCACCAACACTTTGTCCATACGGTCTCGTGCTGCCGCCCAGTTCCCTTCATGTATTCCTCGTACGGGGGTCTCACCATTCGGCAGTGCTAGGGGTGTCATACTTGAGGGAGAAAGAGCAGATGAGGAGACAGGTATCATCATGAAAGGAGACAGTGTCATAGGAGTGAAAGGGGGTGTAGCAGTGGATACAGAGTCAGTAGATGGAACAGGAGAACTAACGGCTCCCACCCCCGTCCCTAGCCTGAGCAGGGAAGGAGCAGGCGGGGCTGGGGCCGAAGCAGTTTGACTAGAGGCCGGAATACTAGGAAGCGCGGCACCAGAGGCTGGGGACTGAGATGTGGGAACTCTTGGGTATATCCGCTCAGGAGCATAAGGTGGAGGAGGGCGAGAATCCAATAGCTCTTCAACGAAAACATCACCTTCCTCTCTATTAGCATAACACTTATCTGTCTGCAATCAAAATTTTCTATCAGCACATTCTATGCCTTTCTCTATCTTTGCCCTTTCATAGGCCACTGCTTTCTGCGTGATTGTTTGTGTCTGCCTCTTCCGGGCCTCTTTCTCTGCTCTCATACGCCGCTGCTTTGCTTCCTTCTGCCATACTCTGAGAGAATAAAACATCGACTGCCTGCTCTTTTTGGCAAATAATTTGTCCTGCAAGAAATTCAATTTTTGCTCATCAAACGAGCCAGTAAGTGGCCACTGTAACTCAGTATTGTCCCTCGTATATTTATTCCACAATGTGCTAAACATAATAGGGCCAATACCGTGCTTGACGTATACCTCAAAATTTGGGGTACCCTCCGGAGGTGCAGGCTGGCTCTCTTCCAATCGAGCCTCAGTAGAACAACACAGACATCCAAAACACCCCAGTTTACTTAAGCAAGGCATCTTACTATAAGACACATGCAATGTCGCTAACGGACAAGTATAACACCAGAAACAGTAATATAAAGAAAAGATAAGCAACAAAAATTATTCAGAAACCAAACCAAATGGTCCAAAGACCACACCCTACAGACCGGAGACTGTACCAAGTTCAAGAAGACAGGCTCATGCCCCAGACCTTTTCAAGCATTGACCAAATTACCAGTTGGCCTGGCAGAGTGTTCGCGAACAGTCCCGGACCTTTTCAAGCGGGGCCAAATTTCCAGTTGGTCTGGTAAACTGCTCACAAGCACTTTGTGCCTTTTCCAAGGGTTCGCAGACCCACCAAGTTCAAGACAAGACAGTCCGAAGACCGTACCAAGACACAGCCCGTCGGCTCGTGCCGTTCAAGCAAGGCAGTGCGAAAACTGCACCCAGACAGTCCGGAGACTGTACCAAGACACAGCCCGTAGGCTCGTGCCATTCAAGAATGGCACCATTTTTCCACGAATCAAATCCCTCACCTGGTGCACACAGGTCGAGTCAAGTTATTCTCCACTGCCGACTCTTCGGACCAAACGGTCAACTCCAAGGTTTCGCCTTCTCAGGACCCCAGCCGGTGACCACTAGACGAGTAAGCGCCTGATCAGACGGGCGGGGCAGCTGCGAGAACCAAGCTCGATCATGTGGGGTACCCAGATCCGCCCGACTGACCAGACGCAACCCCGACCCTGCAACCCGATTACGGGCAAGCTGGATCCCCTTGCGGGTCCCTGTTCGGGCGCCAACTGAAGGAAGTGGCCCTTAGGGGCCACCCAGGTTACTTACAACCACCTGCTAGGCTTTCCCAAGAAATGAAGAGTCGGTCAGACAGCAGAGAATACAAACATACCTTTATTAGTAATACTCTGCAGAGGAGTTTAATCTGACCTGCACCCTAAGATGTCTGCCTAGGTGACTGACCCCCCAACAGTCAGCAGTGAGTAATCATTCTTCCCAAGAAGCCTCTAACCACGCCCACAGTGGAAAGTTACCGGCCTGAGCCGAACACGAACAAAGAAGGCACAGGAGGATGGGCTACCACCCGCCAGATGGGTACATGCTATCAGTGATTCGAGGTCACCGCGCTGAGTCTCAGCGTCTCCCAATGTGGGAGAAGAACTACACGCTTGGATAGGTATGCGAGGGCAGAATGGCCTATTCATTAGTAAGTCGGAAAACAGCCTTGAACAGGAGAGAAAAATAATAACTAAATACAGTATTCTGCTGAGGCAAGCAGTACGAATAATGAGGCCTAGTTCAGACACAGCCTAAGAGGGATTACAAAATACAAAATGGAGTCACACTTGCTAACTAAAACTTGCACGTTGTGGGGATAACTCAGTGGGTTGCATAACATGAATACAAATGGCATCTATTTAGCCACACACTGCTAACCTAATGTAGCATGATACGAGTGCATAGCAGGAATGGGAATTTCAAATCTAACAGAGGCTGTTAAGCTCACGATCTCCAGCCCTGAGCAGAGCCCGCCCAAAGATAGGGTTGCATCGAGTGATACGGGCTCAGAGTCTGATCCTACGCTACACACTGACCGGAGTTGGGACATGCCTGTGGTCACCCTGACAACGGCAAAAGTAAAACACTCACACTTTGACCTTCTGGAGCCATTTTGATACGGGATGCACAAACTGCTTTCTTCCCTCCTTTGTGCTGAGAGGGGAGGGACAATGCCCTCTTCCTCCCTACTGCCTGCCTGGGGGTCCCCCTTGTTGGGTGATGGTATCATTCTTTCCTTCCATGGTCGGGTGGGGCTGCCTTGTCGGGGCTCCTTTCCCTTTTGTCGGGAACTGTGTCCCATTTCCGCCACTCCTCAGGAAGAATTGGGGGTGTGTTTCTAACCTGCAGACTCATTTAGTTGAGTATTTCAATTAGGATGGAGTGATGTTGCCTAGGTCTCCTGGGGAGGGGGTTTCGGGCTATTTTTCTGGTTGTTTGGTTTTATGGGGGACTTGCGGTTGTCTACTCATATTTCTGTCTCACCTGGTCATGGGTATGCAGTTTTCTGCTCCTGCCCCTGTGCCGAGGAGGCTGTGCTTGGCCTGTGGCATTGTTTTATGGGGTGATGATACATAGGCATATAAACTTATCTCCTGGAATGTATGGGGCCTGAATAGCATGGTCAAGCGTTACCAGGTGCTGGAATATTTGAAGTGGAGGGGAATCCTCATGGTGCAATTGCAGGAAACCCACTTAAATGCTAAAGAGGGGGCTGCCCTCTGCAGGCGGTGGCAGTGTCAGGGGGTGTACACCACATTCTCGGCCTTGCCTGGGGGACTTTAATATGGGTGAAACCGGGTATCCCATTTCAATTTACTATCAGCATAATTGACACGGAGGGGCGTTACTCTGTCCTGGCAGGGTGGTTAGATGGTTAGGATATCACCTCTGTTAATGTCTATGCCCCTAATGTTGACCAATCTATATTTTTTGACAAGTTGCCCCATGTGTTGGGTCCTTTGTTGCCACAGGCACTTATTATTGATGGTGGTTTTAACTGCGTAGCCAGCATTGACTTAGATCGCTCTCACCCTCCGCTCCAGGACTCCCCAACCGTCTGCTTGGCCCAGAAATTCACCACTTGGCAATGCCACTGGGATCTGGTGGATGTTTGGCATAATCGCCACCTGCATGAGCAGGATTTCTCCTTCCACTCAATAATACATGCACGCCATGTGCGCCTCAACACCTTTTTATGCTTACCTGGCATACTTGCGGCTATCACATCTATTGAATACTTGGCCAGGACTATATCCGACTACAACCCTCTGTTGTTGATGTTACAATGAGACGTGCATCTGTATTTCTAGTTGGCACCTGAAGGCAGCTAAGCTTGAGAACCCTGCATTCCGTGAGACGATCAGAGAGGGAATCCAGCATTATTTTGATGGGAACGCCGGTTCTTATTCTGGGGCAATGCCTGTCAGAATCTACGGCTGGATGGAGGACCCTATTGAGGGACATTGTCGCTCACAAACGGATCCTTAGGGATCTTGAGCTCCTGCGACCAGAGAGACCTCACTTACAACAGGCACTGCTGGAGGCAAAAGAGAGGGTAATGGAACATATGGAGTGCCTCCACTGATTCGACTATAAAGTCTACATGGTTAGGGCACACGCTAAAGGGGACAGGTCAGGTCCCTTGCTGGCTTGGTTGACTTACCCCTCTCGATGCAGTTCGCCGACTCTGGAGTCAGTGACGCCAGGCAGTGCCCACCTGTACACACAGGGTGAGCTAAACCTATCCTTTGCTGACTTCTACTCCAGACTGTACACAGCTAGGGATGCGCCAATGGACCACACCATCCGGGAATTGTTTACTGATCTACTGCCTGATGGGCTAAACCCGGGGAGATGGTGGAGGCACCAGGGAAGGATATTTCAGGGAAGGAAATTCGGTGAGGTCTGTCGAAAGGCCCGTAGGAAGGATCCAGGGATGGATGGCCTCCCAGTGGAGTTTTATACCACTTATCTTGACATCCTCGCCCCCCCTGCTTGGCAGCCTTAAACCAACACAGCAAAGGTGTTACCCCCATTTTGCGGTAGGCCCTTATTGTCCCTTTGCTCAAGCCATGGAATCTGGCTACCGATGTGTCTGTGTACAGGCCTCTGTCAATGTTGAACATTGACTATAAAATCCTTAGCGGGGCTGGCGCAGCGATTACTCCCCCACATGACTGGTCTGATTCATACTGACCAGTAGGGGTTTATCCCAGGCCGCTGTACGGCTCTCAATGTTAGGTGCCTGCTACAGATCTTAGGGGAGGGCCCACAGCTGCCAGAATAGGCCGTATGTATCTTTATGGATATCAAGAAAGCATTCAATGGCCTGGACTGGGGCTTTCTCCGCGCTGTCATGTTCCGGATGGTCTTGGGGCTCTGCTTTGTGGACTGGACCTTTTTGCTTTATGCGGGCCCTGTGGCAAGGACCCACACTGGATGTGAGGGACGAATATTGCTGAGAGAGGCTAAGCGGCGGATGGGGAACATGGAGGTAGCTAGGTCCTGGGAAGACCTACTGGACGACTTGTTCCACCCTGGCCCGGGGACCCTCGAAGGAACACCTACGAGATTCATATGAACACTTCCCAGAGGGCGCGCACCCTTACAAATGAGATCTGCCATACAGACCTTCTCAAATCAAACTCATTGGGTTATTAAATCAATCTAGGACTGCACTAGCCCTCACCTAAGTATGACACCGAAATTTGACATGTATAGCAAGCAGCCAATTAAAGTATCTCACACAACGCTGACTCACAAGGGTGAGAGAGGGAACAGTTTAATTTAGCGATTTCAACTAATACTGAGATTACAATATTGCAAATTCAGATCTGTGTATGTGAAGATTGAAAACTTGTAATCCTGCCTTGTCTAGATCAATAACCGTGATGTACTGGAGGTTGAAAACCCATAAAATCTGTTTACAAAAAAAAAAGGATCCACACTGGACGAACAATATCGGGGCACTGTAATGTGGGGCGAGGCACCCGTCAGGGATGCCCGTTGTCCCCTCTGCTTTTTGCTCTCAAACTGTGTGATCCTTGGCACATCACCTATTTGTCGCATGATCTTACGGGAGTCCTTACAAGCAGGTTAACTCATACTATTTAAACCCTGCCCAGAATCCAGGTGTTTACAGGGCAAGGCAGGTGAACTTGGGCATGATGTCAGAAAGAAGAAAGACTTGTATGTTGTTCTTCTCCTAGTGCCAGAAACTCATTCATGATGGTGAGCCGGTGCATGAACAACAGAGCTCTGTCTTTAATTTTCCAATACGCTTTTCACACTTGCGCCAGTGAAGTTAATAGTTGCATGCTTTATGAAAACACATAACACAATAGCACATTGTCACATAATTCACTTAAAAACTGCTCTCACTTTGCAGTCAGTGAAAGAAAAGTAAACATCAATCTCATGTTAAAAGAATAAAGCAGCCTGACATTTGACCTCTGTCTTTGAATCACGCAAATGTGACAAGTTAAACACATAATTTAGAGGCACAATTTATTTATTGCTTTGACTTTGACAAGCCACCAAAAATCAGCACACGACACACCAGTGTGTCAGGATCTACAGTTCGGGAAACCCAACTCTATAGAACATGCAGCAGCGCTGCATTTTTCATGAATCCCTAAATCCAAGTTGACTATGCCGTGAACTGACTGACTCTTAAATTCTGTGTGATACTTGCTTATATACCCAAGTGCCTGGTCACAATGTCCACCCACGAGATCTTCTCCACCCCCACGGGACACTTCACTTGCTCCTGCTTGACCCTGAAGAGTACTTGCACCTTCCTGCACACGCCTGGGGATTAAGGGCCAGATGTAGCAAGTGAAATAGCGATCGCAAACGTTGAAATTCGCAGAATATCAGCGTTTGCGATCGCAATTTAGCTGTGTGCTATGTAGGTAGGCAAATACCTACTTGCAAAATAAGGAATTGCAAAAATTGCGATTCCTTATTTTGCACAAGCATTTAGAGAATCGCAATTTGCGATTCCCTAAATGCTATGCTAGTAGGCATCGCAAATTGCGATATTGCCTTAAGGAATCAGAAATTACCACCAACTTGAAGTTGGTGGTAAGTTGCGATTTCCTTTAAAAAGCACTTTTTTGCTTATTTCAAAGTGCCATGTGGCACACATACATGCCCTTAGGCATGTATGTGCGCCACAAGTGCACACATGCACAATTCAGGGGTGCAACAGGGTGTCCTTTTGGAACCCTTGCACCCTTGAATTTGTGTGCGCAATTTGCGAGTACCTACTGGGTACTCCCAAATTGCGCGCGCATATTCCCATTCATTCCTATGGGCCTCTTGGCCCATAGGAATGAATGGGAAGCCATTCCTTATTTGCGAGTCGCAATTTGCGAGTCCCAAATAAGGAATGTGTAGGAATCGCTAAAATTATTGAGATTCCTACCTACATAGCATTTTGCGAGTCCTTAATAGCGATTCCCTAAAAATCGCTATTAAGGACTCGCTAAACTGATATTACCTACATCTGGCCCTAAGTCCTGTATTTCTGGACGGACTCCTCGGAACAGCTTTCAGAGGTGGCTCGTAGTGGTCCATGCCGGTGGGTTGATTTACTCCTACTCCAGAGGGATTCAACACTCTTCCAGCAGAGCACCCCACTTCGGTACCTCCTTAGCAATATGAAGCGCTACATAAATACAGCTACAACACAGTTCTAGTACAGAATGCCAGCCTGGGTGGGGGAGCTTATGTACTGACCTGCGTGCCTGTCACAACATCACGGGGCCTGTGGGTGCCGACCCAGGGGTTGCCCATGTTTACAAGACACATGGTCTTAACAGTCTCTAGAGACAGCTCAGGATGTCACTGTCACGAAAACTGAGAGCCTAGGACACTGGCAGGAGACCATAAGCCGGCTCTCATTAATGCGAAGGGTCTGTGCACTGGCAACAATCCACGTTGGCGGCATACCATAGGTCAAGTGCCATTAATACAGAGGGTGTCGCACTAATAGTGGGGCAGTGCCGCGGCCCAACCACTTACTTTGACAGCTGATATTCCAAGTTCGTTTCACGTGGCCTGGATGCGAGCGGCCCCTGCACTTCCTGAGACAGGCAGATGCGAGGATTTAACCCCATAGGCTAACTGCACTTAATCACAGCCACTAAGGGGCATATGTATCACAAATCAGTTTTGCGAGTCCTTAATAGCGATTTTTTGCGAATCGCTATTAAGGACTCGCAAAATGAAATGTATGTAGGAATCGCAATATTAATAGCGATTCCTACGTATTCCTTAATTGCGAATCGCAAATTGCGATTCGCAATTAAGGAATACCTTCCCATTCATTCCTAGGGGCCTAGAGGCCCATATGAATGAATGGCAAGACATTCGCAATTTGCGAGTACCCATTAGGTACTCGCAAATTGCGAATGCAATTTCAAGGGTGCAAGGGTGTCAAAGGGACACCCTGTTGCACCCCTGAAACATGTATGTGTGCACATATGGCGCACATACATGCCCTAAGGGCATATATGTGCGCCACAGGCCACTTTGAAAAATGCAAAAAAGTGCATTTTTCTAAGAAATCGCAAATTACCAACTTGAAGTTGGTGACAATTTGCGATTTCTTAGGGCAGAATCGCACAACATGGGTGCTTCCTGCATTGCATTTAAGGAATCGCAATTTGCGATTCCTTAAATGCAGTCGCAAAATAGGGAATCGCAAATTTTGCAATTCCCTATATTACGAGGGCCTTTTGGGATAATACATCCCAAAGGCTTTTCCAGTCATAAACGGGCCGATTCTGAGAATCGGCCCGTTTGAGAACGGGAAAACGCATGATACCTATGCCCCTAAGTGCCAAAATCCTTTCAGTGCAAATCCGTGCTTTCAAAAATAAGCATTCATATGTCACAAATTTACCTGGGCCTGGGCTTGGCTGCTAGAAGGGCCGTTTGCAAATGCACAGCCTCCGAGAGAGAGCACCTCCACTAGGTCTTCTGAGGGCAGAAGGGAGGAGAGGCTGTGGTGTGTGATGAGGTGAAGGACGGTGGATGGACAGCGCAGGGGCAGGACAAAGAGATTGGTGTGATTATACAAGGGCCTTCACTGGTAGCGCTTACAAGCACTCCTACAGATTGACGGCCTTGTGAGCAAACACACCACTGCGGTGGTCACATGGTGCGCAAACACACCACTAGGGGGTGGTAACGTGGTGTTAATTAAAACATTTTTTTTTATTAAAAAACCTTTGAGTCCAGGTAAGCTCTAAGCACTGGCTGGCCGGCTCTGGTAGCCTGGAAATGAGTGAGAATTGAGTGATTATGCTGGCCAAGCCCACTTATTTTGTTACTGGGGACTGATATAGCAGCACTGCTGCAAAGCTGGCCGCCTGTAACAAAACTGATGCCACCCTTTCACCTTCCCGGGGAAATGCCCAATGTGCCCCAGTCCGGCCTTGATGATGCCGATACTGCTGAGATGCGGCAAGGCCGCCCCAGGGGTCTCAAGCAAGATGGCAGGGGTCGCAACAGGTGGCATGGGGGTCGCAGTTATCACCCCTGGCCACCCCTAATTGAGGTCCATGTCCTTGAAGTGACCGATTCACTCTGTGCTCACAGAGGTCCAAGATTCGGCATCAGTCCAACCTTTCAAAAAATGGCATCTTTCTCTGGAAACCCCATTAGGCATTGGGGTCTAAAGGATTGTACACAAGATCGGTAAAAGAAACAGGAACTCAATAAAGTCTTTCTAACCAAACAAATGAGGCCTTCATTTTAATTTTTTTCCTTTGACAAAAAATAATGTTCTTCTTTTAGAATAATATCTAATGAGAGTCTTGAGTCAAAAATCAAAGTTTCCAGCAAGTTTCATCAAAATCAAATAACTGCGTCATAGACACTCTCATCAGATCTCTTCACTCTGCTCAAGTTCCAAAACTGATGAATAATATATTGTTGCAGCTTTGCCTCTCCTCCAACGCTCCAGTTCAGCTGCTGCTGCAGTTCCTCTCACGCTCCGCTTCCTTCACAAGTCCTCTCCCATGAAAGGATAGAGAATACTGAGCGCGTGTGCTATGGGCACTGGACCCTTCCAGGATACTTCAAGCCTTCTGCGACTTGTAGTCCTGGGGCCTATTGCAGATAGGGCACACTTTTCCGGTTTGCGCCACAGCACAACTTAATGCAGGTGTGATGGGTGCAAACAGGGAATGGGCATCCTATTAGGAAGAATGCGCTGCCCTCAGGAGATCCGCGAACTCACCACATTCAAGAGAAATACGGAGCAGCTGTTTAAAAGCTGCTGCGTGTTTCTCTGTGCAGGCTGCAACACGCCTGCACTTTGAAGAGGAGAGAGATTCCCCTCCAGGAAGGTGCAGTGAGTGACTGCACCTGCCTGCAAATGGATGTCTGTGGGGTCCACAGAACCAGGGCCGGCGCTAGGCATGGGCAGTGTGGGCAGCTGCCCAGGGCCCCGCGGCCTTCTAATTACAACGGGGCCCCCCACGAGGCCATCATCCTTTTGAAAATGTACCACTTACAAGTGGGAAGCGTCCTCCCTCGGGGTGTGCAAACGTGGTGCAGCTCAAGGCCAGAGGCGGGCCCCCCTCACCTGGACCCGGCTGCCAGGGGCTGAAGGGTGAAATATGACCCCCGCATCCCTTTCAGCTGCGGCAGACTGGGCAGGGCAGGGTTTGTGGCCTGATCAGCTTTCCTTTCTCTTATCCTAATCACTGCATCTGCATGATAATTGCAGATGCTTGAACTGGCGTGAGGTGTGAAGTGAGCCCTGCCCCTGCATGGATGAAAGGCAGAGCATCCTGCAGGGCTCACAACAAAGAAACAGAGTGACCTCACCTCACGATGGGCGCTGCTCAAGTCTAGTGGAGGGAAAGGCAGAAGAGCAGGAAACGGAGTGAGAGGTTATTATTCTTTTCTTTTTTTTTGCAACTCTGTTTTTTTTTGTTGTTCAAACAAGCATGTTCATCCAAAAGAAACATAAACAGAGTTAAACATAAAGAGTGACTCCAGTTGAATGTAAGCGCTTGGTGTTTTTTTTATTTTAATGTAATTTACATGAAAAAAAGGAATAATGAAAAATTGGGTCGGTAAAAGAATAGTGGAGATAACATCGAGTTGGTAGGAGGGAAGGAGGGGTGACCCCACATCCATCCTCACCACCCCGAGGGAGTGCAGCGACCCCTCCAAGATACACCCAAACTATATAACCTGTCAAACCACACACCATTCCTTGTTGTACACATCTGAAAAGGTAGCACTACTCCCCGGCATCATGTTTGTTCACATCTGAAATCCCGAATTCCAGTGTCCTGGGTACATCTAAGGAGGTCTGGTTCTCTCTTTTGCTTTTAATAGAAGTATTGAGGGAGAGGCACATCTAAAAGGGGTTAGGCAAACAAAAGACAGTAAGAGGTGGGTGAGATGACAGAGTACAGCAGAGAGGAGCGAGCTGAACATAAGGGGCAAAACAGATATATAGAACAAGAGGCTTAAGGAAAGGGAGATGGGGAAGGAGTGATGTGTATGTAATGGCAGAATCAATGAGAGAAGGGAAGAATCTATCGGTAAAAGGAATAGCATGCAAAAGAGGAATGTAATAGGCTTGGGAAGAGTGGGAGGATGGAAGGGGAGAGAATGTTGTAAAGTAACAAGAGCAGTTGTGTAACACAAAATGATGGGGACCTCGCTGCAGAATGTGATAATGGGCCCCTGAGTCTCCCACATTTCACAGATATTCATTGGGCCTGAGCTGAATGGGGGCCCCCTGAAGTGTTGTGGGCCCATCTGTGCTGCAGGGGCCTGCATTGTGTCCTGGCGCAAGACGTGAAGCAAGGTAAAAGGCCAGGGAGAAGAGTGATAAATAGCAGCGCATGTAGGGGAGAGGTGGAAGAGGGGCAGATACAGCGAATTGAGGGTAGAGGTGAGAGAGAGATAAAACATGAAGAGTTGAGCATGGAGGGGAGAGGTGGACATAAAGGGGGGGGGGCAGTGAACAAAGTTAAGGCTGGAGAGTAAGATGAAAGGTGAAAGGCAGTGCTTGGATTGAAGAGGTAAGTATAAAAGAAGCAGAACCATCAGGAGAACTGAAGTGTCATGGAGAGGGCATGGTGAGTGTTGGATGTAAGAGGGCAGGACAACCAAGAGCAGGTAAGAGGCAGGGGGAAGGTAGATTTCAGAGAGGTAGAACCAGTGAGAGAAGGTTAGAGGCTGCAGAGAGATGAGAGGTGAAGGGTTCAGCAGGTAGCTAAGATGTGGGTGTAATAAAGGCAAAATTAGTGAGAAAGGTAAGAGACGGTAGTAGAGATAAAGTGAAGTGTAGAGCATGGAAGGGAGACATGGATGTAAGAGGCAGAAACAGTGAGACGAGGTGAGAGGCAGGGGGCTCATAGAGGAGAGGTGGATGAAAGGGGAGAGACCAGCAAAAAAGTTAGGAGGCCAGAGGAAGACATGAGAGGTGAAGGGCAATACATGGATGGGGCATGCAGATGTAAGAGAGGCAGAACAATCAAGAAACCTTACACAGAGAAGAGAAAGGGAATGGTGAGAGGTGGATGTAGAAGGCCAGAATCAGCGAGAAAAGTAAGAGGCAGTGGGAGAGATGAGGCATACAGCATGGAGGAGAAAAGTGGATATAAGCGGGACATAATGAGAAAGAGAAAAAATAAAGCTGGGGATAGCGCAGCGATTGATGTAAAGGGGCATAATCCACAAAATAAGGTTTGAGGAAGAGACGAGAATAAGAGTAGAGCATGAACGGAAATAGGTGGTGTAAGTGGCAAAATCAGTGGGAAATGATTAGAGTGTTCAGGAGGATGAAAATGTAGTGAAGATGTAAATGGGGCAGAGCCAGTGAAAAAGGTTATAAGGCTGGGGAAGAGATGAGCAGTGAAGGTAGTGTATGGATAAAAGTCATGGCTATAAGAGAGACAGAACCAGCAAGAGTACATAGCAGAGTGGCAAGAGAGAGAAGTGGATGAAAGAGAGAAAAAACACCAAGAGATAGAGGTTGGATGAAGAGCCAGAGAGGAGGTGAAGGTAGATGTTAGATGTGCAGAACCAGCAAGAGAAAGTTAAAGGCTTGGTGAGAGATTAGAGTTGAAGATTAGATCAGGAAGGTAGAGTTTGATGTAAAAAGGGTAGAATCAGCAAGAGGAGAGAGGGAAGGAGGAAGGGGAGAGGTGTATGTAACGGGGCGGGAGCAGCAAGAGAAGATAAAAGGAAAGGGGAGAAGGAAAAGGCATAGCTGTATTTAGGATGGCATAACAAGCACAGAAGATAAAGACTGGGTGGAGAGTTGAGAGGTGAAGGGTAGGGCAGGGAAGAGAGATGGGAATGTAAAAGGGGCAGAATCACCAAGTGAATATGAGAGGAAAGGTGGAAAGATGAGAGGTAAAGAGTAGAGCATGGAGGTATGAGGGCCAAGATCAATAAAAGAGTGGCAGAACCAGAGAGAAAAGGTAAGAGGCTTGGGGATTGGGAAAAGAAGAGACGTTAAGAGGAGAGCATGCATAGCGAGGTGGATGTAAGAGGGGCTCAACCAGCAAGAGAAGATAATAGGCTGAGCAAGAGGGGAGGTAAAAAGTAAAGCACAGAGGAGAGAGGTGGATGTAAGTGGGCAGAATCAACAAAAAAACTTACGCGGTTGGAGGAGAGGTAAAAGAGTCTTTGAACTAGCTTGTGCTTCTAAGTACATTGAGACTCCTGCCAAAGTTTGCATAACCTGTCTCTATTTTCCAAGTAGAAAATTTGGCTTAGATTTGCGATGTGTGCCATCCTTCACAAAGGTTTGTGATCTTGAACTATCCTCAACATGTCTGTGGAATTACAGCCTGCTCTCTGTGTACTCTTTTTCAAATTTGACTTTTTTTATTAAATCTAGTTCCCTGTTGGGACCCTTTCCTGCCCATTTCATGAAAGGATATCTAAAGATCACAGCCCCTGCTCTGACCTCCATTTGCAATATTGCCCTTGCCTCGTCATCTGTCCCTACCATGTAGGAAAAAAAAACCTAATAAGCTGCGTTTGTTCCTCTGCTCAAAAATCCTTTAGCAGGTACGAAGCTTCTCAGCATCTTCTAACAACTCTTTGCTGCCTTTTTCTGAAAAATCCTTGAAAAAGAAGTCAACTCATAAATCTCTTTCATAGGAAATAATTTACTTATTGATCACTTGCCAGTTGGATTCTGACCTCTCCATGTGTTGAAAGTAGCATTTCTTGCTGTGTCAGACAGTTTGAGCCTGAATCTTGATGAGGAAGGCAGAGCAGCCTTGATATTACTAAATTATAGTGTCACATTTGTCAGTTTCCCATCCGGTTCTATGGAATCAACTGGAACAACCTGGAATTCAAGGTATTCCTCTGGCGTGGCTTATCTCTATCCTTTCGGAGAGGCCTGGTTTCTAACCAAGAAAATGTTTTGGACTTGTATGCAATCAGTAGCTTTTTAGATAAAGACGAATTCATTAAAACTATATAGCAAAACATCAGACATCTGCATCTTTAAGGGGCCTGGTACCATACACACTGCTCTTTGGTGGCCTGTGGAGCTGGGCCAATCAACCACCATGGTTGCGTTAACAACAACATCTTGGATTTATTTTCCAATGTCTTCTCTCCTTGTCTGGACAAACAGTGTGTTATCTACTTCTACTACATCCATATGCAACAAGAAATCCTGCATTTTCACCCATGTCACTGCCGCAAGACAGTTGTACAGTCAATTATCTTCTCACAACCAGATTACGCAAGTGTTCTCTGTCTTAAACTTCCCACCTATTGCATTTGGTACCGTTCAGATCATTAAGAAGAGTGATTGGATTCTCATCTGAGGCTGCCCTAGATGCTCTTTCTGCTTTCTGTTGATTCCCGCTACCAAACGATCTATCCATTTGCCATTGTGCAGTGCATAAAAGGGCCCACTCATTCTTCAGTACTGTATTATTCCTTCCATTTATTTCAGAATCCTACACTCAGTAACAGCCATGCTCCTGTCCCATCCTAAAATTAAGAGAGAACATATTGGAGGTAGATCCTTCTCCTTTCTAGCTGCACAGGACTGGAAATGTCTCAGTCTTGAGCTATGGTACATCTTAAATCTTCTGGGGAAAAACTTAAAACTGGCCTTTCCATACATTAGTATAGCCTGTACCTTTTCCTTCGAAATCCCTTAGCGCCAGGATTCGCTCTTGGTGTGGTATTTTCATTCATCTCTTTCAATGGAACAATAACTAAAGACATTTGCATTCGCTGCACAATTTGGTGTAATTTAACATAACAACCTGAGGAAAGGGGAAGGTGAAGAAGCCCAAATATCTTGTAAACGTAGTTTGAAGGACTATTAGGTATCTGCTCCAGTGTGTTTTAAAGTTCCTCATTTGTCACTAAATGTCCAAGAAACTAGAGCCATACATAATACACACTAGTTATCATGTCCAAAAGAGTATTAAAATACATGTAGCAGGCTGCTGCACAGGGTCTGTCTGGTCATGCTCCCAAAGATAGCCTGATCACTGTCAAGTGCAGAATGACAATGGGGAGGCCTGGGCAAGCACAAGATGATGTGCGCCTCTTCCCACTATAAGTTATACCAAAACTCAAATAGCGACAGCGAGGCCTGAAGAAATTGCTGCTTTTCAGCAGTACAGTTTGAATTAGCCTTGCTTTGGAGATGAGAAGAAGGGGCAGGATACAGGAAAAGGGGGCTGCAGAGGGAGCTGACTGAGGAGTGAGTGCCTCATTCCATAGAGTACATCATCACACATGTAGTGATTAGCCAGTCACTGAGCTTAGGTAAGTAGGTGGCCAGTAGTTTTAGGAAGGCAAATCTTGTATTGGTGATTGGAAGGACCAAAAGAGTATGATTAGGTAGCCTGGGCCATGACTGGAGACATTTATGGATGATGGACATGATCGTTCAAGGGTCTTGCATTCAATTATCTCTTTAACCAAGATCCAGTGGATTTACCTGAGGGTAGGTGCAATTTGTTTGTTACTTCGTAGGCTAAATTTGAGTCAAGTGACATGTCACTGGACCCTTCGCAATTTGGCAAGTGTCTTCTCAGATATTAAGGACATGTGACTTAAAATGTGACTTAAAATCTTTAAAACTGCAAATCTCAGGGATTATGGGAGATTTATTTTGAAAGTCAAACACCACCTCCCCCAACCTATTCAACATTGCTAGATTTAATTTCCTTGTAAGGGAAAACTGCACTGAGTCGGCTATAATAAATCCCTTTTCTTTTGTTGCTTTAATTTACTACTTGTCTGTTGAGTGACTGGCTCCCATTATAGCTTTTGGCAGTTTTTCCCCTGGATACACATTCTTGTCTCTATTTAGCCATCTCATCTTTATATCTTTGAGTTAGTTCAGCTCTTTTCATCTCTTAAAAATGAAGTTTGAGAGTAGTTAGTGGGTTTAGGCATTCAGTTTGTGGGAATGGTCTTGCTTTTGGTGCTCCTGCCTGCCAATATATTAGCTACAACTCCTGTGTATGTCATCTGTGCCATCTCATCCTCTTATTTTCTTTAATCAGTGCTTTCTGTTGTTTACTGGAGCATTTGCAGGCCACTCACCCAACCAGCATGGATCCCTTTGTGTAGATGCCCATGCCTGCTAAAACCAAATGCCTTAACCTTGAAATTCACTGATGCAACAGGAGTATCAGGGAGTCACCTGAAGACCCACTGTATAGCTATGGGACAATCTGTTTTAGGATTTTAATCATGCACTATTCTGAAAACATCGGTTTTGGAGAGATATAGGCGTAGCTTTTCAATAAAGTTTAATGTGTTGCATTTCCACATAATAGAGCTTTAAAATAATAACATTTATTTTATTAAGGCTATTATTTGTATTTGTAGCCATCTCAGTGATATCCACATTAGAGAAGCAGCTTCTTGCAAAGCTACTTCAACAGTGCTAGAAAATGATTGGTCAGTTGGCACTTCCTATGATGTCACTTCCTGTGATATTACATTTTATGCAAATTAGAGGGGCCTCGCATGTTTCTATCCTGCCCGGGGCCCCACAAATCCTAGGACCGGCCCTGCACAGAACCCCCTTACTTCACTTCAGAGGGCTGCCTTTAGGAGACGCACTGAAAGCGTGCCACCTTTTTGTGGTGCACTTTCAGTGCACCCTGATAAAAGGCATGTTTGCCTCTGCGCCCAATGTTCAAACATACCGGTTTGTAAATATTATACCCGCCACAATGTATAAAAACCTCAATAAAATTATCTTTTTTTTTTTTTTTTTTTAAAGTGAAATTGAGGTTTAACAACGTCTCCGTTCAAGTGAAATGTGGGTATTCTGATTGACCTAATATTTTGGGGTGTCTAAAATTTCATGGTTCCCAGCTAGCCCCCAAATATTTGGCAACCCCAACACTTGTCAGCGCTGACTGCGGACTTCTGAGAAAATCTTTGGACACCAATACAGTATTTTACAAAGTATGCATTGGTTGTTGGGTAAAGTTAAGGGCGACTATATTTGAAATTCTATCCCCTTGGTACGCATGTGACCCCCAGTGTGAATTAATAAAACTTACCTATAAGCTATGTTTCACCCAAATCTCCAGCAACCTACTGATGTCAAAGAGGTGACTGTTGGAAAATATAGCTGTCATGTGTGCTCCAAAGAAAGGCAACATACACATCAATAAAGCAGCCCTTGGCATGACAGACAGCTTGTATGCATAGAGTGCCAGCTCTGTCTGTTGCGGAAATGGTGTTCCAAGTAGCAGGATGGCGGAAATGCCACCCATTGACGGTGGCTCTGGCATGTGACAAACTGATGCAATCTGCTGGTGGTACATCAAAGTACCATTCGCAACAAATATGATTGACTTGCCTGGTCGATGTCCATGGTGTACCCACTGACCTTCTGGGAGAAGCCAGTGGGGAGGAAATGGAGTGCAGTCAGCATTTTTCTTTTGCAGGGATGGCCTGCAGGCAGGGTTCTACTGGCCTAAAGGGCAATCATGCAGTGCCTGATCGCTGGTCTGACAGGTCAGTGCGTGGACCATTCTGTTAACGGTTGAGCCTGTTTTATGTTCTGTTGGGCCAGTTCTTGCTGTTAATTTCCTTAATATAATAGCAAACATTGCTCGCAGCAAGCTCAATCCACACAGTCTTTCGCACCTTGCAAAAGACTTATACAGCATATCTTTACAAGTTCAAAACTACCCAAATTTGTGAACATCGGCCATCTCAGTAATGGGTTACACTGTTATTTTGATGCCCAGGCCTATTTTTTTGTCCCAGTCCAACTCTTGCTGCAGGTGAATTAAACTCCTGCTCCAAGTCTGCAACCATGTCAAGGAGTACATCTAGAGAGACGCAGAATCAAGCAATGACTGCTTCCATGGACATACCATAGATGTTGGTCCTCTGCCTGAAAATCCTATCTCTTGTTCTCAAATAATTATTTCTCAAAATGAGGGTAAACCAGTAAAAATATTCTCTGATATGGTGAATCAAAATTGTTTTAGTTGTTTGACTTGCTTTTTTTATGGAGGGGAGCCTGCCTGTGTGTGATTGGTGGATTTTGCAATGACTTTCAGCTACTGATGGGTGTGACATATTTCTGGCTAATCACTCGCCTTACCCTTATCAGTATCAGTTGTTTTGAACGTGTTTCAAACCTGGGTGCATATATATATATGCTGGTCACACTTTACGGTCCCTCTGCTGTTCACACTTTACATCAACAAGCTAGGGGACCTCCTCTCAGCTAGCAGTAAAGATATCCCAAGAGGTGGGTCCAAATTGATTCCTGCACTTTTGTATGCAGATGATGCGGTGTTGTTTGCCAGGACCGCTGTAGGCCTTCAAAAACTATTAAATGTTTTTATTGATTTTATGGACTCACTTGATTTAGCAACAAATTTCTCAAAATCCCACACTATGACGATAGGCACTAAAAAGGCTGCTAAGTGCAAGTTTTTTTGTAGGGGGGCAGAATTAACAAAGGTTTCTACTTTCCCTTACTTGGGGGTGCTGTTTGATGATCGGGGGACCTGGGCTGCGCAAAGACTGCTCAAAAAGAATGTTTTGGCAAGAGCAGTAGGGACTACGGTGGACTTTGCAAAAAGGCTAGGATCAAAACCCGTACCTGCTCTGCTCAAGGTGTATAGAGAAAAATGTATTCCTATGGCCATATACAGGTGTGATGTATGGGGCTACAAGGATGTGAGGGACATTTAGGGGGTTGAAAACAAATTTATGCGTGGTCTCCTTGCCGTCCCCTCTAGTACTCCGGCTTTTATTCTACATGAAGAGCTTGGTCTGGGGTACATATCTGACCTTATTGCCTTTGCGCCCCTGATTCGTTGGTTGAGAATTTGGTCTAGCTCAACCACCACTTTGAACCAGCTTGTTGTAGCGGACTGTACCGCCCATGAGGGGGCCCTACGTATCCCCTGGTTAAAATACATCATGGAGCAAATTAAATGGTTAGGCTGTCCTGACTTGTATACCAATCCTAGACCCCTAGGCCCGGCAGTTATCAGGGATATTAAACATAAGCTTCTGGCTAAGCAGCAGGCGACAAGGGAGGGCATGGAACTAGCCAAGCCCTCAGTGAGACGGTATGTCACATTGAGCTAGTGTTCACAGATACAGCCTTACTTGTTACTGATTTCCAACGTGCAACATTGCTTCGTGTTAACTAGATTCCGGTTGAATCTGGTACCTTGGTATTAGCCTTTCCTAAGGGTTACTCGAAGCCAGGTGGCTTAAAGCCATGTCCCTGTGACAACTTCTCTGAGCAGGGTACTATGCATTTGATCTTTTATTGCGAATTTTATGATTCCCCGCAACAAAAGTTTATACTGCCGTTACTTAGAAATGCAAATTTGTCCGAGTAAGGCCTGCATTATTATATCTACAAATGCTTTCCTTCCCCGTGGTGTGCTTTGGGGTTGCGAGCTTCTTGTCAGGGGCCTTAAGACTTAGGAAGAAGATCGCGCGGGAGTAGTCATGCAGCACCCACCCAAACATGTCCAGGGTATCACATGTACCATCTTGTGCTTCTCATGATGTAATTAAGTAGCCCGCTTATTAAGCAAATGATTCGTCACTATTGCACTTTATTTGTTGACTCCCATGTTCACTTTGTACTCTTCATCCGATTCTTTGTAATGAGTTTTAATTGTTATCTGTTTTTATAATTAATTTTATCACTGCCAACTGTGAGATTTGAGCTTCTTTGAATGGATATGAGTAATTTTCTTAAGGTATTGAACTCCTAGAATGTTTTTAAAATGTTTTAAATCATCTGCTTTAATGCTTTTATTGGCCGAATAAAGCATATTTTGTCTGATTGATATATATATATATATTATATTTATATATATATATATCACTGAAAAAAGTTATAGGGATGTTAAAGTTAGGCTCAGGTTTCACTCGTACAAAATCAGTGAAATTCAGCTGTTATAGTTAGTGAGCTAACTATAACTCGCTCCCCCGCAATGCACTGCTTATGACCTCACATATTACATCACTCATGACATGGTCAGTGACATCACTGATGACAACTCAAATGACATCACTGATGACATCATCCAGTGACTGGGAGGGTTTTTAAAAAGTGTATGTGTGTTAAATATATATATCAAGGTCTATTGGTGAATCAATGGGTGTATGAGTGCCTGTTTGGATGGTTTAGTGGGTGCATGACTGACTATACAAGTGAGTGATTAGGTGTCTCAGTGAATGTATGGGTGAGTGACTGGTTATGTGAATGTCTGTATCTGTCAGTTGTTGTCTAAGTGGCTGTATGGGTGTGTGAATGGGTATGTGTGTTTCTGTATGGGTGAGTGATTGGTTGTCCGAGTACCTCTATGGGTGTGTGAGTGTCTGAGGGGGAATGTGTCTGCCTGTATGGATGATTGAGTGGGTGAGTCAGAGGCTGTATGGGTTAGTGAATGCATGTGTGAGGGGCTGTATGGGTGAGTGAGTGTGGATATGGCTGTGTTGGTGAGTGAGTGCATGTGTTAGTGTTTATGGGTGAGCAACTAGGTATGTGAAAGGCAATATAGGTGAGTGATGGGCTATGTAAGTGACTGTATTGGTTAGTGAGTGAATGTGAGAGTGTCTGTATGGGTGAGTGTGTGCTTGGGTCAGTGACTGTTTAGGTGAGTGAGTATGTGTTAGTATCTATATGAGTAAGTGAGTTAGTGTGTGTGTAACTGTATGTTTTAGTAAGTGAATGTGTGATTGATTGTATGGGTGAGTGAGTAGGTGTGTGAGTAGCTCTATGAGTGACTGGCTCAGTGTGTGAGTGGCTGTTCAGGTGGATATGTCAATGGCTGTATTAGTAAGTGAGTAGGTGTATGAGTGGCTATATGGGTGAGTGAGTGGATGTGTACGTTGATCTATGAATCAGTGAGTGGCTGTGTAAGTACTGGTATGGGTGTGTGAATAGCTATGAGAATGGTAGTGTGGAAGTTGAAGTGGGTGTATGAAAGGTTACATGGGGTGTGAGTGGGTGCATCAAAGATTCTGTGAATGATGTCATCAGTGATGTCATTTGAACTGTCATCAGTGATGTCATCAGTGATGTCACTGATCATGTCATGAGTGATGTAATATAAGAGGTCATAAGCAGTACACTGTGGGGTCATGAGTTATAGTTAGCTCACTAAATTTAACGGCTCAATTTCACTGGTTTTGTACGAGTGAAACCGGAGCCTAACTATAACGTCCCTGTAACTTTTGGTTTTTTCAGTGCATTTCTAAGTTTTTTTAAATTCCATTTCCTAACTATAATGTCCCTGTAACCTTTGGGTTTTTTCAGTGAATTTCTAGGGTTTTTTAAAATGATAATTTCTAACTATAACGTCCCTGTAACCTTTGTTTCTTTCAGTGAATTTCTATGGTTTTTAAGTAGTAGTTGTGTTTGCAGAGAGGTGGAGAAAGGGGGTGGGTCCTCCAACCAGCTCTCAGGAATCCCGCTGTGTAGAACTTACAGGAGGTACCAGGAGGGCTTCATGGCCCCCAAGATCCCTCTGGAGTAAAGTAGACTTTATCCCACAACCAGTAGTGCACCAGGAGCTGCATTTGCAGGGTGGTGGAGAAAGGGGGTGTGGCCTCTAAAGACCTCTTAGCAATCCCCCTGTTTGGGACTTTCTGGAGATAACAGGAGGGGTAGTTGACCCCCAAGGATGTCCTTGGGGGCCAACTACCCCTCCTGTTATCTCCAGTAAGTCCCACACAGGGGGATTTCTGAGACCTCGAAGGAGGCCACGCCCCTTTCTCCACCACTCTTGCCTCCTGGTGCACTACTAGTAGGGGATGAAGTCCCCTTGACTATTGAGGGTCCTTAGGGGCCAACTACCCCTCCTGCTATCTCCAGCAAGTCCCACACAGTGGGTTTGCTGAGAGGTTATTGGTGGCCTCGCCCCCTTTCTCCACCACTCAGCAAACGCACCTCCTGGTGCACTACTTGTTGGGGGATGAAGTCCCCTTGGCTCTTGAGGGTCATGGGGGCCAACTAGGCCTTCTGTTACCTCCAGTAAGACCCACACAGCTGGACTGCTGAGAGGTCATCAGAGGCTACGGCCCCTTTTTCCACCACTCTGCAAATGCACTTCCTGGCCAGGAGGTGCCTTTGCAGAGTGGTGGAGAAAGGGTGCGGGGCCTCCGGCGAGTTGCCGCCTTTTTTACACTTTTGGTTTTTCTATTTTTTAGGAAGGGAGGCTGCGCGCACCACCTCCCAGGCCGATTTCGGCCCTGGGGAACCCATTCTCCGGGGCCCAGCTTTTCTTTTTTTTAATTATTTTCTTTTTTTTTTTAAAAGGAAGGGGGACCATGTGGCCCCCCTTCCCTGGGCCATTTTCGGCCCTGGAGTCTGGCCATTTTCTTTTTTTAAAAATGTTTTATTTAAAGGGAGGGGGGCTCAGTGGCCCCCCTCCCGCACCATTTTAGGTCCCGATGACCCCACCCCCCAGGGCCTGCCCCTTTAAAAAAAAAAATTTAAAAACAAGGGAGAGGGCCGTGGGGCCCCCCTGGACGATTTCGGCCCGGGGAATCCCATACCCCCGTGGCTCGGCCTGTAGTGTGGGTGACCTGGTCCCACCCAGGGCACCCACATTTTCAACGTTGGGGAGCATGGGGGGAGCCTGAAGGCCCCCGTGGTCCCTGCTGGCTTCACGCCTCCTGCCGGAGCTGGCATTGCTTTGAGACCCAGGGAGCTGCTAACATGCAGTTCCCTGGATCTCAAAGCAATGTGTCTGTTTCCTTGCTCGCTTGACAGCAAACATGAAAACAGACATGCTCTACTTTCAGCAAGTAAGAGCATTTTCTGCTCTCGTTTGCTGAAAGCGGAGCAGGTATACTATGGCTTGGCGGGAGCAATGTTCCAGTGTGGACACCCCGGGACATTGCTGGAGCCAGCCCTGGGGGTGGCGGTCCCCAGAGCCATGTAAGGCTCCACAAGGGGGGCTGCGCGGGCACCCCTCCAAAGTAATTAAGCCCTGGGGAGGTGGTGGTCTCCAAGGCTGCGGGGGCTGAGTGGCCCTGTATGTAATTTTAGAGAGTTGCCCCAGGGAGGTGGCAGTTCCCAGGGCTGCTTGGGGGGGCTGGAGCCCCCCTACGTATTATTATTTAATTTTGCCCTGGGGAGGTGGCAGTCCCCGGGGCTGCGGGGGGGCCATAAGGGCCTCCCACCCCATTCTTTTAATCCATTAAGGCCCCCACATTAGTTTTCACATCTTTGCTCCGGAGAGGTGGCGGTTCCCGGGGCACGGGTGGTCCCTTATGGGCACCCCCCGCATTACTATAAAAACTTGCCCCTGGGACCTTGCCCACCCAGAGGCCTATATTTAACGAAGAGTGGGAGACCACGCTTCATTTGTAAAAACAATTTCAGTGGGAGTCGTGGATCCAGCGTGACTTCTGGCAAAATTCATTAAAAAAAATGCTTTTTTGGCCTTGGGGGGGTTCATATGGGACCCCCACAAGAGGCCTAGGGGTCAGGGTGTTTCTACCTTGACCCCTTTTCTTTTTTTTAACGTTTTTCTTGTGACTCGGTTCAACCGAGTCATAAGATGGCTGCCAACACTTATTGGTTTGAAGTGTTGGCAGCCAATCAGATCTCAGGCACGAGATCAGGAGGGGTCACGGATCACCCACGTCCCCAGTTGTATATCTGAAAAACCTTTAAATAACTCCACAAATACTGAACGGATTTACACCATTTAACAAAAAGGGTGCTTTCTGGACCAACAGCTTCCTTACTGCCAAATTTGGTGTAATTCCTTTCAGCAGTTCGGAATGTAGCCGTGTCTAAAGTTTCCTATGGAAATTAACATGGAGAAAAAGAGTTTTGGGACCCCCCCTTTTTCTCGGCCCCCCCCTTGACAGATCACCACAAATGTTTCAACACAGCAGCTGAAGTGACTGGCAAATTAGTTTTGAAAAGTTCGCGAAGATTCGTCAAACGACGCCAAAGATATTGGCAAATGAAAAACACTCTCCCTATAGAAACTACTTCCTAACTATAACAACCTACTGGCGACCGCCAATAGGTTATATATATATACATATATATATATATATATATATATATGTATATATATATACATATATATATATATTCACTGAAAAAACCATAGGTTTTAGGGACAGTTATAGTTAGTTGGACATTTCACTCGTACAAAACCATAGAAATTCCCCGTTATAGTTAGTTCAGCTAACTATAACTCGCGCCCCGCAATGCACTGCTGATGACGTCACATATTACATCACTCATGACATGGTCAGTGACATCACTGATGACATCACTGATGACATCTCAAATGACATCACTGATGACATCACTGATGACATCATCCAGTGACTGTGTGTTTCTGTAAAGTTTAAATATGTTTAATATATATATATAGGGAAAGGCGTATTGAAGAATGAGTGGGTGTATAAGTGTCTGAATGGATGATTTAGTACGTGAGTGACTGACTCTACAAGTGAGTGATTAAATGTATCTTACTGAATGCATGGGTTAGTGACTAAACTGTGTGAATGTCTGTATCCGTCTGTCTGTTGGTTTGTAAGCGGCTGCATGGCTTTCTGAATAGCTACATGAGTGTCTACATGGGTTATTGATTGATTGTCTGAGTATCTGTATGGGTGCCTGAGTGTTTGTGTGGGTGGGGTGTGTGTGACTCTGTGCATAGATGTGTGAGTTGGTGATTCACTGGGTGCATGGTTTCAAGAGTGCATCTGTGATGGACTGTATGGGTGGGTGAGTGTGTGTATGGGTGTGTTAGTGATTGAATGTATATCTCAGTGGTACATGTGTGAGTAACTACATATGTGAAAGGCAGTATATATGTGTGTTGGAGTATATAAATGGCTATAAGTGAGAGTGTGTGATTGTGAGAGTGGCTGTATGGATGAGTGTGTACTTGTATCAGTGATTGTATAAGAGCGTAAGAATGTGCTAGTATTTGTATGAGTAAGTGAGCTGGTGTGTGTATAACTGTATAGGTGAGTAAATGGGTGTGTGATGAAGTTTTTGCATGACTGACTAGGTGTGTGAGTACCTCTATGGATGAGTGGCGGTGTGTGAGTGTTTATATAGGTGTATGAGTGCATATGATAGTCCTGTACTGAGTGACTAAGTATGAGTGACTGTACGGGTGAGTGAGTGGATGTGTGTGTAGACCTAAGAATCAGTGAGTGGGTATGTAGTTTTTGGTGTTGGAGTGTCTATGGTTTTGAGAATGGCAGTCTGTAATTTAGAGTGGGTGTATCAAAAGTTATATTAGGGTGTGAGAAGATGCATGAAATTATCACATGGATGATGTCATCAGTGATGTCATTTGAGATGTCATCAGTGATGTCATCAGTGATGTCACTGACCATGTCATGAGTGATGTAATATGTGACGTCATCAGCAGTGCATTGCGGGGCGCGAGTTATAGTTAGCTGAACTAACTATAACGGGGAATTTCTATGGTTTTGTACGAGTGAAATGTCCAACTAACTATAACTGTCCCTAAAACCTATGGTTTTTTCAGTGAATTTCAAAGGTTTTTAAATGCTAATTTCTAACTATAACGTGTCTGAAACCTATGGTTTTTCAGTGAATTTCAAAGGTTTTTAAATGCTAATTTCTAACTATAACGTGCCTGAAACCTATGATTTTTAAGTGAATTTCAAAGGTTTTTTTAAATGCTAGTTTCTAACTATGCCTACAGAGGTAGGACATGTGAAGAAAGAAGAAAAACGCACAGAAAGAAGCAAAAGATGTGCAGAAAGAACCAACAGAGGAGCAGAAAGAGGCCTTGTTGCAAAATCATCCTGTGCCCACAACTTTTCAGACGGGTACTGGTGGTAACTGACTCTGACTAACCAGAGCCAGTGCTATGCTAAAAGACACTTAGAATACAGTGAAAACACCTACATACACTAGGGAACACTATGCGTTGGGGTACCCCTGTGATTAGCATGACCTCCTCTGCAAGTCCCTAGTACATAATAGGGCAGGGGGATTAAAACTACCTCTTAAAACGCGCTACAGGGCGCGTTTGCACAGTGGTGAAGTGAGGGGGCCTGAGGTGACATGTGTGCAAACGCACCCCGTGATGCGTTTTAAGTTGCGGGATTAAGTCCCTTGAATTCTGAGGGTCCCTGGGGCCAACTAGCCCCCAGGTACCTACAGTTAGGACCACAGAGCTGAGTTGCAGAGAGGCGTTCCGAGGCCACGCACCTTTTTTCACCTCTCTGCAACACAACTCTGTTGTGCTTACTGAAGGTACCTGGTGGGCTAGTTAGCCCCCAGGGTCCCTCAGGATTCAAAGGGAATTAATTCCCCAACTTAAAACGCACCACAGGGCGTGTTTGCGCACATGTCACCTGAGGCCCCGCCCTCCCTTCACCACTGTGCAAACGCGCCCCGTGGTGCGTTTTAAGTTGGGGGATTAGGTCACCTTGAATCCTGAGGGTCCCTGGGGCCCAACTAGCCCACTAGGTACTTCCAGTAAGCACCACAGGCCTGCTTTGCAACGCCTGTAACAAATTGTGCAGTTGTGTTTAGGTAGAGAAGAGGGTCGAGCTGGGGGTAGTGTTTTAGGGTTTAGGGTAGTGCAGTGGTGTTTGTGTAGTGTAGGGGTCATGCTGGGGGTAGATTTAGGGTTTAGGGTAGTGCAGTGGTGTTTGGGTAGTGTAGGGAGTCATGCTGGGGGAGTGTTTTAGGGTTTAGGGTAGTGCAGTGGTGTTTGGGTAGTGTAGGGGGTCGTGCTGGGGGTAGTGTTTTAGGGTTTAGGGTAGTGCAGTGGTGTTTGGGTAGTGTAGGGGTCGTGCTGGGGGTAGTGATTTAGGGTAGTGCAGTGGTGTTTGGGTAGTGTAGGGGGTACTGCTGGGGGTAGTGTTTTAGGGTTTAGGATAGTGCAGTGGTGTTTGGGTAGTGTAGGGGTACTGCTGGGGGTAGTGTTTTAGGGTTTAGGGTAGTGCAGTGGTGTTTGTGTAGTGTAGGGGGTAGTGTTTTAGGGTTTAGGGTAGTGCAGTGGTGTTTGTGAAGTGTAGGAGGTCATGTTTTAGGGTAGTGCAGTGGTCTTTGGGTAGTGTAGGGAGTCGTGCGGGGGTAGTGTTTTAGGGTTTAGGGTAGTGTAGGGGGTCATGCGGGGGTAGTGTTTTAGGGATTAGGGTAGTGCATTGGTGTTTGGGTAGTGTAGGGGTTCATGCGGGGGGTAGTGTTTTAGGGTTTAGGGCAGTGCAGTGGTGTTTGGGTAGTGTAGGGGGTCGTGCAGGGGGTGGTGTTTCAGGGTTTAGGGCAGTGGTGTTCGGGCAGTGTAGGGGGTCATGCTGGGGGTGGTGTTTCAGGGTTTGGGGCAGTGCAGTGGTGTTCGAGCAGTAAAGGGGGTCATGCTGGGGGTGGTGTTTCAGGGTTTAGGGCAGTGCAGTGGTGTTCGGGCAGTGTAGGGGGCGGTGCAGGGGGTGGTGTTTCAGGGTTTAGGGCAGTGCAGTGGTGTTCGGGCAGTGTAGGGGGTGCTGCAGGGGGTGGTGTTTCAGGGTTTAGGGCAGTGCAGTGGTGTTCGGGCAGTGTAGGGGGTCATGCAGGGGGTGGTGTTTCAGGGTTTAGGGCAGTGCAGTGGTGTTCGGGCAGTGTAGGGGGTCGTGCTGGGGCTGGTGTTTCAGGGTTTAGGGCAGTACAGTGGTGTTCGGGCAGTGTAGGGGGTCGTGCTGGGGCTGGTGTTTCAGGGTTTAGGGCAGTGCAGTGGTGTTCGGGCAGTGTAGGGGTTGTGCTGGGGCTGGTGTTTCAGGGTTTAGGGCAGTGCAGTGGTGTTCGGGCAGTGTAGGTGGTCGTGCTGGGGCTGGTGTTTCAGGGTTTAGGGCAGTGCAGTGGTGTTCGGGCAGTGTAGGGGGTCATGCTGGGGCTGGTGTTTCAGGGTTTAGGGCAGTGCAGTGGTGTTCGGGCAGTGTAGGGGGTCTTGCTGGGGCTGGTGTTTCAGAGTCTAGGGCAGTGCAGTGGTGTTCGGGCAGTGTAGGGGGTCTTGCTGGGGCTGGTGTTTCAGGGTTTAGGGCAGTGCAGTGGTGTTCGGGCAGTGTAGGGGGTCGTGCTGGGGGTGGTGTTTCAGGGTTTAGGGCAGTGCAGTGGTGTTTGGGCAGTGTAGGGGGTCATGCTGGGGCTAGTGTTTCAGGATTTAGGGCAGAGCAATGGTGTTCAGGCAGTGTAGGGGGTTTTGCTGGAGGTGGTGTTTCAGGGTTTAGGGCAGTGCAGTGGTGTTCGTGCAGTGTAGGGGGTGGTGTTTCAGGGTTTAGGGCAGTGGTGTCCTGGCAGTGTAGGGGGTCTTGCTGGGGTTGATGTTTCAGGGTTTAGGGCAGTGCAGTGGTGTTCGGGCAGTGTAGGGGTCGTGCTGGGGGTGGTGTTTCAGGGCTTAGGGCAGTGCAGTGGTGTTCCGGCAGTGTAGGAGGTTGTGCAGGGGGTGGTGTTTCAGGGTTTAGGGCAGTGCAGTGGTGTTCGGGCAGTGTAGGGGGTCGTGCTGGGGGTGGTGTTTCAGAGTTTAGGGCAGTGCAGTGGTGTTCGGGCAGTGTAGGGTGTCGTGCTGAGGGGTGGTGTTTCAGGGTTTAGGGCAGTGCAGTGGTGTTCGGGCAGTGTAGGGGGTCGTGCAGGGGGTGGTGTTTCAGGGTTTAGGGCAGTGCAGTGGTGTTTGGGTGGTGTAGGGGTCGTGCAGGGGGTGGTGTTTCAGGGTTTAGGGCAGTGCAGTGGTGTTCGGCCAGTGTAGGTGGTCTTGCTGGGGGTGGTGTTTCAGGCTTTAGTGCAGTGGTGTTCGGGCAGTGTAGGGGGTCTTGCTGGGGGTGGTGTTTCAGGGTTTAGGGCAGTGCAGTGGTGTTCGGGCAGTGTAGGGGGTCTTGCTGGGGCTGGTGTTTCAGAGTCTAGGGCAGTGCAGTGGTGTTCGGGCAGTGTAGGGGGTCTTGCTGGGGCTGGTGTTTCAGGGTTTAGGGCAGTGCAGTGGTGTTCGGGCAGTGTAGGGGGTCGTGCTGGGGGTGGTGTTTCAGGGTTTAGGGCAGTGCAGTGGTGTTTGGGCAGTGTAGGGGGTCATGCTGGGGATAGTGTTTCAAGATTTAGGGCAGAGCAATGGTGTTCAGGCAGTGTAGGGGTTTTGCTGGAGGTGGTGTTTCAGGGTTTAGGGCAGTGCAGTGGTGTTCGTGCAGTGTAGGGGGTGGTGTTTCAGGGTTTAGGGCAGTGGTGTCCTGGCAGTGTAGGGGGTCTTGCTGGGGTTGATGTTTCAGGGTTTAGGGCAGTGCAGTGGTGTTCGGGCAGTGTAGGGGGTCGTGCTGGGGGTGGTGTTTCAGGGCTTAGGGCAGTGCAGTGGTGTTCCGGCAGTGTAGGAGGTCGTGCAGGGGGTGGTGTTTCAGGGTTTAGGGCAGTGCAGTGGTGTTCGGGCAGTGTAGGGGGTCGTGCTGGGGGTGGTGTTTCAGGGTTTAGGGCAGTGCAGTGGTGTTCGGGCAGTGTAGGGTGTCGTGCTGAGGGGTGGTGTTTCAGGGTTTAGGGCAGTGCAGTGGTGTTCGGGCAGTGTAGGGGGTCGTGCAGGGGTGGTGTTTCAGGGTTTAGGGCAGTGCAGTGGTGTTTGGGTAGTGTAGGGGGTCGTGCAGGGGGTGGTGTTTCAGGGTTTAGGGCAGTGCAGTGGTGTTCGGCCAGTGTAGGTGGTCTTGCTGGGGGTGGTGTTTCAGGCTTTAGTGCAGTGGTGTTCGGGCAGTGTAGGGGGTCTTGCTGGGGGTGGTGTTTCAGGGTTTAGGGCAGTGCAGTGTTGTTCGGGCAGTGTAGGGGGTCTTGCTGGGGCTGGTGTTTCAGGGTTTAGGGCAGTGCAGTGGTGTTCGGGCAGTGTAGGGGGTCGTGCTGGGGCTGGTGTTTGAGGGTTTAGGGTAGTGCAGTGGTGTTCGGGCAGTGTAGGGGGTCGTGCTGGGGCTGGTGTTTCAGGGTTTAGGGCAGTGCAGTGGTTTTCGGGCAGTGTAGGCGGTCGTGCTGGGGCTAGTGTTTCAGGGTTTAGGGCAGTGCAGTGGTGTTCGGGCAGTGTACGGGGTTGTGCTGGGGCTGGTGTTTCAGGGTTTAGGGCAGTGCAGTGGTGTTCGGGCAGTGTAGGGGGTCGTGCTGGGGGTGGTGTTTCAGGGTTTAGGGCAGTGCAGTGGTGTTCGGGCAGTGTAGGGGTCGTGCTGGGGCTGGTGTTTCATGGTTTAGGGCAGTGCAGTGGTGTTCGGGCAGTGTAGGGGGTCGTGCTGGGGGTGGTGTTTCAGGGTTTAGGGCAGTGCAGTGGTGTTCGGGCAGTGTAGGGGGTCATGCTGGGGTTGGTGTTTCAGGGTTTAGGGCAGTGCAGTGGTGTACGGGCAGTGTAGGGGGTCTTGCTGGGGGTGGTGTTTCAGGGTTTAGGGCAGTGGTGTTCGGGCAGTGTAGGGGGTCTTGCTGGGGGTAGTGTTTCGGGGTTTAGGGCAGTGCAGTGCTGTTCGTGCAGTGTAGGGGGTCGTGCTGGGGGTGGTGTTTCAGGGTTTAGGGCAGTGCAGTAGTGTTCGGGCAGTGTAGGGATCCTGCAGGGGGTGGTGTTTCAGGGTTTAGGGCAGTGCAGTGGTGTTCGGGCAGTGTAGGGGGTCATGCAGGGGGTGGTGTTTCAGGGTTTAGGGCAGTGCAGTGGTGTTCGGGCAGTGTAGGGGGTCGTGCAGGGGGTGGTGTTTCAGGGTTTAGGGCAGTGCAGTGGTGTTCGGGCAGTGTAGGGGTCGTGCTGGGCTGGTGTTTCAGGGTTTAGGGCAGTGCAGTGGTGTTCGGGCAGTGTAGGGGGTCTTGCTGGGGGTGGTGTTTCAGGGTTTAGGGCAGTGGTGTTCGGGCATTGTAGGGGGTCTTGCTGGGGGTGGTGTTTCAGGGTTTAGGGCAGTGCAGTGGTGTTCGGGCAGTGTAGGGGGTCTTGCTGGGGGTGGTGTTTCAGGGTTTAGGGCAGTGCAGTGGTGTTCGGGCAGTGTAGGGGGTCGTGCTGGGGGTGGTGTTTCAGGGTTTAGGGCAGTGGTGTTCGGGCAGTGTAGGGGGTCGTGAAGGGGGTGGTGTTTCAGGGTTTAGGGCAGTGCAGTGGTGTTCGGGCAGTGTAGGGGGTCGTGCTAGGGTATGTGTTTCAGGGTTTAGGGCAGTGCAGTGGTGTTCGGGCAGTGTAGGGGGTCGTGCAGGGGCTGGTGTTTCAGGGTTTAGGGCAGTGCAGTGGTGTTCGGGCAGTGTAGGGGGTCGTGCTGGGGGTAGTGTTTTAGGGTTTAGGGTAGTGCAGTGGTGTTTGTGTAGTGTAGGGGGTCATGTTTTAGGGTAGAACAGTGGTGTTTGGGTA
This sequence comes from Calotriton arnoldi, assembly GCA_963921515.1. Lineage (NCBI taxonomy): Eukaryota > Metazoa > Chordata > Amphibia > Caudata > Salamandridae > Calotriton > Calotriton arnoldi. The sequence goes on from CAWUFW010004842.1 coordinate 907,001, forward strand.
GTGTAGGGGGTCGTGCTGGGGGTAGTGTTTTAGGATTTAGGTTAGTGCAGTGGTGTTTGGGTAGTGTAGGGGGTCGTGCTGGGGGTAGTGTTTTAGGGTTTAAGGTAGTGCAGTGGTGTTTGTGTAGTGTAGGGGGTCGTGCTGGGGGCAGTGTTTTAGGGTTTAGGGTAGTGCAGTGGTGCTTGTGTAGTGTAGGGGGTTGTGCTGGGGGTAGTGTTTTAGGGTTTAGGGTAGTGCAGTGGTGTTTGTGTAGTGTAGGGGGTCATGTTTTAGGGTAGTGCAGTGGTGTTTGGGTAGTGTAGGGGGTCGTGCTGGGGGTAGTGTTTTAGGATTTAGGTTAGTGCAGTGGTGTTGGGGTAGTGTTTTAGGGTTTAGGGTAGTGCAGTGGTGTTTGTGTAGTGTAGGGGGTCATGCTGGGGGTAGTGTTTTAGGGTTTAAGATAGTGCAGTGGTGCTTGTGTAGTGTAGGGGGTCGTGCTGGGGTAGTGTTTTAGGGTTTAGGGTAGTGCAGTGGTGTTTTTGTAGTGTAGGGGGGTCATGTTTTAAGATGCAACACTCCAATACCTGACCAGTCTGGACTACATAAAACTGCAAAAAAACTAAAAATAAAAAGTGTTTTGCACACTTTTGTCATTGGGCTATATGTGGGCTACATCTGGGTAATATTTGTGCTACATTTGGGCTCTTTTTTCACTGGTGGCCATCTTGGAAGACTTCTTTGTTATGAAGTTTCCTAATTTCCTCATTTACTGCAGTCTCCTCAGTAGGAAATGCTTTCAGTTTTTACTTTGATTCCATCAAGAAGGCATTCAGATGTGTCACACATTTGCCATAAATTCAGAATGTTATTACTCTAGTCATTCATGTAGTAAAGCTACTGCTCACCAAGGAGTTAACTGGAAGTCTACTGCTGGTATTGAAAGTGATTGTTTCAGTCTGCATGTCAGAATTTTCTAATGAAATAGAAGAGGATTTGAGATCTCACTTAAAACATGTCCTAATTTTTCTTTCTATAGCACTAACCATAATTTCTATGGCAAAATGAACCCCCTCATTTTGTTCCTTTTTAAATTAAATGTTTTAAGTGTTACCAGTTTATTCCAATCAAGATGGCTTCAGGTGTACCATACTTTTGTCATAAGTAAGACTGTTAGCGCTCTAGTTGTTCTTTAGAACACTCTGGGAAGCTGCAGTAGAACACAAAGGCATCAACTGACAGGCTGCTCCTGTTGAAATATAACAGGAAGATATTTGAGATCACACTTGAAACATGTCCTAATTTTTCTTTCCAGAGCACTAACCATAATTTCTATGACAAGATGAACCCCATCATTTTGTTCCTTTTTAAATTAAATGTTTTAAGTGTTACCAGTTTATTCCAATCAAGATGGCTTCAGGTGTGCCATACTTTTGTCATAAGTAAGGCTGTTAGCACTCTAGTTGTTCTTTAGAACACTCTGGGAAGCTGCAGTAGAACACAAAGGAATCAACTGACAGTCTCTGCCCTTGTTGGATGTACATGTTTTACTGAGAATGTCAGACTTCATTCTCACATGACTGAGAAAGATAATGTGAATTTACAGAAAATATGCTCTCATTTTAGCTTCTGGGGCACCTTCCAAAACTGTATGGGACAAGCATGTGAAAATAGTTTTCTCTCAAACATGATTCATGATATCCCAGCAGAAGGTTTTTCACAGGGTAAAATCACCTTAGAACACACCACAATTCCTGAAATTAGTATGGTACCATCAACAAATGAATTCTAATGTAACTAAAGTCTGTTATCACCCTTTATAGTTCTCCTTTTGGTAACCCTCAAAATCTTTGATTCACTACAATGCATTTCAATGGGGTACTATCATTTATATTGGTCCCAAGATGGCTGCCAGCAATTCCAGGATGAAGTGCTGACAGCCAATCAGATCTCACGATGACATGTGGTTAGGCTCCGCCCAGATATATATGTGTTTTTACTTTTGATTTTCTCAGCAACTACTGAACGGATTTACACCATTTAACAAAAGGGTTCTTTTTGAACCAAGAACTACCTCTTTGCCAAATTTGGTGTAATTCCGTTCAGCAGTTCGGGCTGTAGCCTTGCATAAAGTTTCCTATGGGAAATTGATTTTTTGACTCTTATTTTTTTAATTTCTCCGCAACTACTGAACGGATTTACACCATTTAACAAAAGGGTTCTTTCTGAACCAAGAACTACCTCTTTGCCAAATTTGGTGTAATTCCGTTCAGCAGTTCAGGCTGTAGCCGTGTCTAAAATTTCCTATGGGAATTAACATGGAGAAAACACGTTTTGGGACCCCCCTTTTTTCTCGGCCCCCGCTTGACGAATCACCCTGAGACTTTCAGGGTAGGAGCGGACCGGAGCGGGCCATAAAGTTTGAAAATTTCGCGAAGATTCGTCAACCGACGCAAGAGTTATTTCAAATAGAATGTCGCGGATTTCCTATGGAAAATAGGTCCTAACTATAACTATCTACTGGCGACCGCCAGTAGATAATATATATATATATATATATATATATATATATATATATATGTATATATATATATATATGCAAAAACAGAAGCAGAGAACTCTGGGTAGTCCTCAAGTTTAGGTGGAAAGCAGCTCCAGTAAGAGCACTCTCAACACCAGCGACACTCTAAATTTGCTCACCTCAAATGTCTGCTTTTCTATCAAAGTTTTTAAGCATAGGATTAGCGCAGTGCAATCCACGCTGAGATAGAAAGGGACAAAGTCTTTTGCCATTTTTACAGCAGAGTCTTTAAGCATAGGATTAGCACAGTGCTATCCCTGCCGAGCTGTAAAATGGGCAAAGCCTTTTACCACTCCAGGCACAGTATTACAGCTTTGGATTGGTAAAATACCATCCAAGCCAACCTGAAATGAATAAAAGCAACCCCTGACACGTGTTTCGTTCTTGTTAGAGCTCTTCAGAGAGGTATAGCTTTGTCCAGACACAAGGGAGCACCCAGTATAAGTCAAAACAAAACCCTTTCAGGCATAGAGTGACGAATAAATTATGTACAATCCTCCACTAGGGGAATGCATTTGACTGCTTGTAGTTGTAGTCCCTGACAATACCCACTAGGGGTATACGCATGACCTAGTTATTACTCTGGTCCCACAGGATTGTGGTTTTGTGCAAACCTACTCTCAGACACTGCCCGGGACTCACCTGAATAGTTTTTACTTTCAAGAAGGAGATATACTGAGCACAGACAATTCATTTTGCCTTGACCAGTCCCCGGTAAATGAGACATTACAAAATGGCGACGGTAATCGGTTGCACTACACTCATACTGTCAGGGACCTGCTTTAAGTCTTTATATATGTTTACAGGACTGCCATAATGTACAATGTGTGTCATTATACAGGACATTGATATTACATGTTGCACTGTGTACGATAATGCCGTCTTATATGCATTTTACTCATGACTTAACACGTTACAAGATGGTGACCACAGTATTTTGACATCTTCACTGAGCCAATCGGTTAATCATGTCCTATGTCAGTTTCCAATACTGAGTATGTAATGAGGTTCTTCATACCGTGCACTTTGTGTGATCAAGCCGCAAGGCGAAACGCGTCACGTTGATTTATGATGGAATAAATCATTATTTTTCCTGATCCTGTCTGTGGTCTCTGAGAGCGCGAGTGATTGTCTTTGTGTTGTTAATATATATATATATATATATATATATATGTGTGTGTCAATTTTCCAGCTTTGCAGCCCTTTTCCTCAGGAACTTGCAAAAAAGAGAAACAGACTCCAGTTTCTTCGTGCTGATTTATTTTCAGGGCATAAATGTCGCCATGACGCGTTTCGGGCTCTGAAGCCCTTGATCACATGACATATCAGTGCATTATTCCCTTATTTAAAGTGACAGTGCAATAGACGACAGTGAAAACAGACTTACGTTCTATTTTCTCATTCACCTTTTTAGCAGCATAATACATACTAATTTCATTTGTAAATAGCGTAACAATTATTAATGTATGCTATCTAACAATGAAAAAAATGTCCACCATAATATCTATTTAAATACAGGATAAAATATTGGATAAAATATTACTTTGGGCCTATAAATACAATTAAGTTAAAAGCCTCTAGTTGGTCTTTGGTAAAAGATAACTATGAAATATAAATATAAATATAAATATAAACATTATGTACAGCTTGTACACATTATGCAGCTAAGGCATCTCCCCTTGTTGTTTTACTGCAATCTCCACATTTTGCTCGTTTTAGACCAATACATCTCAACTACTAAAAGTAATATAGTATCTCATATGTCCTGCTGCTATACTTGAACATCCAAATCAAGTCGTCTAAAATATTTACATATTTACATATGAACAGTGCTAAAAAATACTAAATATAAAGTGCCTAAGTGCTAACTGAGATGAAAATAACACCATTTGTAGTGAACATGTAGTAGTGTTTTGTTTATATAAATACATTTTAAAAATTCTTTTTTACGGGAAATGATACAGAGGTTGCGCGCGATTTAGCAAAAGGATAGCTAACTAAAATTGATTAGGGTTAATCCTGCACGCTGTTATACATTAGCAGTTAGCTATCAATTTTAGACTGTAAAAAAGTATTTGTATACTTTTTATTTTACAATAGTGCCAAGTATAATTACAGACCGAGTGCCTCAACCTGAGCTTTTAGAGCCACGTATATAAGTCCTCTGTAGTATTTAGACCATTAGGACTCTTACTATCAAACTCTAAAATGTAGTGAGTTTCTAGTTTCCTCAGGTTAGCATCTCTATTGCCACCCCGTCTTAAAGGAGGTATGGAACCCACAACAAAATATTTTAGCTCTTGTATTTGATTGTTGTGGACTTCCCTGAAGTGGCGAGCAACTGGATAGGTCGGGTCAAAGTTGGTAATAGCTCTCATGTGTTGGAGGACTCTCTTGTGGACTGGCAGTTTAGTACTGCCAATGTACTTAAGTCCACAGGAGCACTCCAACACATAGATGGCGTATTCAGTTTTACAAGTTAAAGACTTGGAAATCAAGGTGGAGTGGTCCTAAAAGGGGTACAGTATGAATTTTTGTTAACGCCTAACTTGCAAGCTTTGCAAGTCAAACATTTTCTGAACCCTTTTTGTCCTGAAAGCCAATTCTTATTTGAAGCAATCTCTGGGCTACTTTTGACTAAATAATCACTAGTTGAAGTTGCCCTTCTATACGTAACAATAGGGGGGCAGATTTACAAGCCCCTTGCGCCACTTTTGCGCCGCCGTTGCGTCACTTTTGTGACGCAGCGGAGACGTAAACCATGCGCCACGTTGCGCATTATTTACAACGTGACGCATCTAGGGAGATGCGTCACATTGTAAAGCCCTGCGCCACATGAAACCTGCGTCAGGTTTCATGTGGGCGTTCCTCCGCAGGGTGGGCGTTCCGTCGAAGGAAGCCTCGTAAAAGTGACGCAGTGAAATCTACAAGATTTCACTGAGTCACTTTTCCGACTGCGCTGCGACGAATCCTTACGCCTGCTTCAAGCAGGCGTAAGGAAGTGGCGCACCACGTTAGGTATGGGCAGCCCACGAGCATTGCTGGAGTTGCGTCGCGCTTGCGACACGACTCCAGCAATGCGCCGCCTTGCGCCACAGGATGCGACACGCATCGGCTTTTCCTTGCGCCACGGTGCGCCGCATTGTAAATGTGGCGCATCCGTGGTGGCGCAAGGAGAGAATTGCGTGTCGCAACTATTCTGGCGCATCCCTGCTGATTTGCAGGGATGCGCCAGAAGTTGTAAATCTGCCCCAGGATTTTTAGGGATTAATTCTCCCATTGTGGAATCGTTGCGTATTATATGCCAGTTTTTCCTTATGATTCGGCATATATCCTCTCTCTGTCTACTGTCAGAATGAGTCTGGGATTGCTAGTTTCAGAAGTGGACTTAGGATCGGGTTTTTGTTGGTTTTGGACAGAAGGTCTTCCCTACATAGTTGGTTTGTTTTTCTGATTGCTGCATCTATAGTTGAGGATGAGTATCCTCTGGCTAGGAAACGTTCTTTGCATTGATTTTGTGCCTGCATAAGATCTTCCTCTCTACTGCATAATCTGCGCATCCGAAGCATTTCCCCATAGGGGATACTGTTTATTGTATGCTGGGGATGAAAACTGCATGCGTGCAGTAAAGTATTTCCTGCCGTAGGTTTGCGGAATAATCGTGTTTCTAAGTGATTATTGGCAACTAATACCTCCACATCTAAGAAATAGACAGATTGGTCACTGATGTTATGTGTGAGATGTAGGTTGATGTCATTTTTGTTTAAATTAGCGATAAAGGCCTCTGCACTTGCTCTGTCACCATGCCATATCAAAAACAGATCGTCTATATATCTGACCCATTTAATTACATGATTTGTTAGTATATCTTCATATACTATGTTGACAATCATCTCCTCCCACCAGCCCAAATGGAGGCAAGCAAAACTAGGAGAAAAGCTTGCCCCCATGGCCACACCTCTCACTTGTTGGTAAATTTGGGTCTGGAACAGGAAGTAATTGTTGTTCAAACAAAATTCAGTCAAACTTATCAACATCTTATTGTGATTATGGAACTGAATGGGTCGCCTGTCCAGGAAATGTTTTAGCGCTCTTAGGCCATCCTTATGGTGTATGCTAGTATACAAATTAGATACATCTATAGTTATTAAAAGATAATCTTTAGACCATTGACACTCCTGTAAGGTCTTTAAAAAGTCTGTAGTGTCCTTAATAAACGATGGCAGAGCTCTCACATAGTCCTGTAGAAATGAGTCAATATATATAGATACATTTTCTAACAGGCTTTGTTTAGCAGAGATTATCGGTCTCCCTGGTGGTTTGCTGATATTTTTATGTATCTTGGGAATAAAATAGATCACAGGTGTGACCGGATAATCCTTTGAGGAATTTGTATTCGTCTTGGTTTAAAAGACCTGCACTTTTCCACGCCAACAGACGTTTAAACAATTCGTTTTGTGCTACAACCGTCATTGTTTTGTTGCTGATCTTATAGCATGATCGATCATTAAGTTGCATGAGTGCTTCCTCCAAGTATAATGTCCTGGGCCAGAGCACCACATTTCCCCCTTTGTCTGAATTCCTTATGACCAGGGAGTTGTTTGATTGTAATTTTTGATCAGCTGATGATATTGATGTTGGCGCGCTTTTTGGTGTTTGGTTATTGCCTGTGTTTTATGATTTAGTTTCTTTATTTCAATCAGAATGTTCTCGTTGAATGTACCTATAGAATCCCTTGGTAGAATTGGGACAAAAGTTGACTTTGGTTTAAAACTGATATTAATTGTGGCATTCGTTTGGATTGATTGATTCACTAGGATTTGATCTATAGATTGTGAGTCAAGTGACAGTGAAACATCGTCCTGTAGGGCCTGCATATCACATATTAAATTTACATCAGACACCAATAGGGGGTGCGCCGTATCCTGGATTGTTGGACTTAGGATAGGTGGTTCTGTGCTTAAAGGTCTCAAATTGTGAAAAAAATTAATTTGAGTTTTTTAATATATTTGTAGACATCCACCCTAGTCTGTGTGTAATCAAAGTTCGACTCTGGGCAATGAAAGGAGTTGTTTTTCTGCCTCACTTAGATTGACTTGTGAGAGATTAATTATCGTATTGGAATTGGATTCTGTTAGATTTACTTCTGCCGCCAATTCCTTCTCATAGGTTTTTTGTTGATATTCGTTTGAGGACGTGTGGTTTCGCTTGCGCCTTGCTCTACGCCTTTCCCGGCGTTTGGCATTCCTCCTTTGCCTCCTCTGGTGTTTGTCATCCTGGGGCGTAGGGTTAGGCGCCGTTCCTCTTGTAAAAAACCGATTTCATCTCCGATCGTATGTATCAGCTTTTGAGCAGAGTTGTCAGTTGTGACTGCTGATTGTTCTGCTTCAGACTCACTTTCCACGGCGGAGCTTAAATCTGACATCGATGATACTGTTGGAATCTCATTGCTATAACCTCCTCTATTTTCACGGTTTGAAGTGAATCGGACTGCTTTGGGAATCGATTTTACTGCATCGTATTTACGCGCAAACGTAAAAATCTGTCCCTTTTCATAGTCCCCTTTATCTCGCTGGAACTTGAAGGTTTTGCGCCTTTTGATTATGTCCTCCTCTTTTTTTAAACGTGCCATCATTTCTTCTCTCAGTTTGGAAGGGTTGGAACCATTTTCTAGAAGAGCAATTTGTTCATTTATTTTGTCAATTTTTTGTTGTCATTCTGTTCTGTCTACATCCGCATATTTGATAATGATACACATTAGGTTTTTAGATGCCTCCAAATTACTTTCAGCCCACTCCCGCAGCATACTAGGATTCGGATTTTCATAGCTCGGGCGAGCATAATCCGGAGCCCACGTGGGATTCTTCCAACTTCTAGGTATTTAGACAGTGATTTGTGCTCCCACCATTTGGGTTGTTCGGTTTTGCTGAGTTTCTCCAATTGTTTATAAAGGTCTTTTAATGTTGAGGGCTGTTGTATACTCGTGCCAGTCTTTTGCACAATTGTTAGTGAACTTGGACACTCAGTAAACATTTCATCCGCCGCTTCCTCTCTAGATCGTAACATGTCGGCAGACATTTTGTAGCACTTTGGATTTTGACCCAAGCTCCGTAATTAGTTGCTTGGCTGCACACCTCTCACCGGACAATCTCGGCGTCCCCTACCTTCATACGGCGTTTTCCAGATGCGTGCGCGTCCTTCACACGACCGCTTCCTCGTCGTCGCAGTCAGCAGGTTGCTTGGCCGTCCGGGGGTTACAGGACCATTTCCTTGCGGAACTTAGTACTTCCGGTTCGAAGAACCGAATTCGGCTTGACGTCCCGTTACCCGGAGCGAGAGGGGGTCCGTTGATCCAAGTAACCCGCCTTGGAAGTTTATGTGTCAATTTTCCAGCTTTGCAGCCCTTTTCCTCAGGAACTCGCAAAAAAGAGAAACGGACTCCAGTTTCTTCGTGCTGATTTATTTTCAGTGCATAAATGTCGCCATGACGCGTTTCGGGCTCTGAAGCCCTTGATCACATGACATATCAGTGCATTATTCCCTTATTTAAAGTGACAGTGCAATAGACGACAGTGAAAACAGATTTACGTTCTATTTTCTCATTCACCTTTTTAGCAGCATAATACTTACTAATTTCATTTGTAAATAGCGTAACAATTATTAATGTATGCTATCTAACAATGAAAAAAATGTCCACAAATATATATATATATATCAGCTCCAACCCTCACGACACAAGGAAGTGAAGAGACCTCACTCGAACAGGGGATGAAACTCGGTTAGTTTATTTCCGAGAAAACAAACAGAACAGGACGCGTTTAGGCTTCGCGCCTTTTTCCACTGTAAATACAGGCAGGTAAGCGCCATATTTAAATCAACTTAATGCAACTGTTTCCGGTTCACATTTTCAACAAAAATAGTAAAAGGACTGTTACTTTCACCGTCCCTGAGCGCCATCTTAGACAATGCAAAACATTTAAAACACTGTAAATTCATCGGCGTGAGGCAATTCATACGACAATTCATTAAATCAATTAATGCTGCTCTGTATGAGCATGGGGCACATATAATGATAGTGCAGATCAGACAGTACAAAATTAAGCCCTGTATATATATGTGTGTGTGTGTTTTATATTACTTGTTCATAAAAGAAATGGTGTTTATAAGTTTAAAAAACAGACAAATTGAAATATAAAAAAGGAGTTACACGAGTATTGTTTTTGCATTTTTTTTATATTTCTGCCTATGTCTTGTTAGTGTTATTCTTTGCCTCCGTTGATTTCCATCAGAGTGTGTTACAGTATCAGTGATTAGCCATGTGTGGTACTTGACTTACTCCAAGGCTTGGCTGGAGTTGATCAGAGCCTATTTGTCAATGGTACTAATGTAGTATATTTAGGTATACCTTTTGTGAAAAAAAATTGTCTTACTCTTTTGTGGATGTGTTTTAGTATTTGCATGTCTGTCTCTAAACCTGTCCTTAAATCACCTTAATAGATATTCTCTGTTTTCCAACCCCACTCCCTTGTCCATCTCACATGTTTGTTTGTTTGACAGACTTATAATGCACGCAGCTACCCCAAGGGATTTCCCAGTGCAGGATAGATGTAGATAATTGTGGCCCCCGCAGATAGATAGAAAAGCCAAGCTTTCAGATTTTTACGTAAAGCCAATAAAGAGTTACAGTTTCTAAGAGTGGCTAGGAAGGAGTTCCACAGCTTAGGACCAAGGTAGGCAAAAAAGCGTCCTTTAATGCGGGTTAATCGAAACCTGGGCGTGGTGAACAGCGAGTGGCTAGCAGATCTCAGCAAACGCGTAGGCATATAAGGAGTATAAGAAGTCACCAGTCCTTGGATGTATAAGGGCGCTAGGCCATGTTTGGCCTTTAACATATAGCATAGTGCCTTAAATTCGATGCATTTCGAGATCTTAAGCCAGTGCAGGTCCTGAAGCAGAGGAGAGACAGGGGCATGTCTTCATAGCCGAAAAAGTATCCGGGCAGCCGCATTCTGAATAGTCTGGAGGCGTCTAATCGAGGTCTTATCAGCGCCTAGGTACAGCACATTGCCATAATCCAGTCGGATATGACCAGAGCCTGAATGACCGTTCTCTGCGCCGCTAAGGGGATTAACCAAAGGATTTGTTTCAGCCACTTGAGGACTAAATAACAGGGAGCAGTAACCTTAGACACCTGTGGCTTCAAGGAAAGTTTGTCATCAATGATAGAACTGAGATTCTTGACCTCAGTAGACATAGAGGGTAGCGGTCCAAGGGAGTCCCCAGAGATCAGGGTTGTTGCCCAAGACCAGGACCTCTGTTTTATCGCCGTTAAGTTTCAGTGCATTTTTGTTCATCCATAAGGAAATATTCCTCAGGCCTAAGTGAAGCAGCGAAGGGTCATGATGTTGGGCGGCCGATAACGAAAAGATGATCTGAGTGTCATCAGCGTATGAAAAAAGGTTGAGCCCTAAAACACTGAAGGAAGTTCTTAATTTGAAGAGTTTATATTTACTATTCAAACTCCATTCCACAAACATTGTGGAAAGCGTGGAATTTTGTAAGAAGTTAAATATACTATTATAACTCCAAACCAACATACATGCATTGAAGAAAATGCTTAATTTGGAGGTATTAGATTTACTATTCTAACTTCAAACCAGCACATATAGGGTAAAGTATATCATTTGGGAGAGGGAGAGTGCAAATATAGTTTTCTAATTCCAAACCCCCAATAATTGAAGAAAGCACATACTTTGGAGCAGTTAGATGTTTCTATTTTAAGACCAGTCCAACAAACATTGTGGAAAGTAAATATAAGTGGGGAAAGGGGTCAAAATCCTTTTCTGACTCCAAATGCCCAAATCTTGAAGGAGTGCTTAATTTGGTGGGGTTAGATTTACTATTTTAAGCCCAGTCTAACATACGCTGGACAAAGTGTATAAATGGTGACTAAAATACAATTCTAACTCCAAACCGCAAAACATTGAAGAAAGTGCTTAATTTGAAGCTGTTGCATTTAGTATTCTAACCACAAGGCAACAAAGTCTTGGGAAAGCATATCATCCTGATCCCAAACCCCAATTAATGGAAAAGAGTCCATAATTTGGAGGGGTTACTATAACTAATCTAACTTCCACCGAACAAACAACGTGGAAAGTGCTTAATTCAGGACAGTGGTCACAAATACCATTATAACTGCAATCTCCCAATAAACTCCATAACCCATGTTAATGTACAGTTGCCAAAACCAAATTAATCATTTTAAAAATAAAAAAACTTAAAATATTTTGTAATCAATTTGTAAATGAAACATACACACCCAAAACTCCAAAATAACCTGCAAAAATAACTCCCAAAAAAGAAAGAAAATTTATACCAAAAAAACAACTAACAAAACACAATTTCATATAAAAAATACAATAATGAAAATTAATGTTGAGTCAATAACATCAATATATTCTGTAAACAATATTTGTAACAACAATATTATGAACAAATGCAAGTATTTTTACCTTCAATATTATGTTTGATGATATTTTTGCTTTCATTATATTTACACCTCGATATTGTGGTCAAATTATATTTTAAGCTCGTTATTCAAGTACGATCTAATGGGAGAGAAAGAAAAAATAATGGGACAGGCATTGTCTACAATCGCCACATAAGTGAGTTACACATGTATGTTAGAACCACAAGCCAAGGGATCCCGAACCTCTCATGCTCATACAAACGTGCCCCTCTCTCTCTATCTCTCGCTCTCTCTCTCTCTCTCTGACTGAGCTTTGATAGGACTTCAAGCAATCAGCAACTCCTGAAAATTATGTTGGCTTCCAAAGTCCAACACCTGGTCAACTTCTGGGAGATCATTCTTCCTCCAGAGAGTTATGCAACTTAGACTTGTCAGTGGCATCTCCGCTTGTACCTAGACCATCACTGAAGCATGTATCAGTCGCCAGGCAGAACCATACTCAGAGAGATTTCCTTATCTCTAGAGTCTACTCTGGTGGCAGTTGGCACTGCAGTTGGTATTGCCTCTAAGGTCATTCCTTAGCAGATAATGTAGACTGAGGTCGTCACTTATTGTAACAGGAACTTCCCTTGACATATATTCTATGTTCAACTCCACATTGGCAATAGAGTACCTACAATCCTAACAACTTGTGGTATCCATGGGCCAGAGATTTGAGGAAAGATGTTGGAAAGGATACTGTTCATGCATCAGCTACACTGTATCGATGCATGTACCTCTCCCCTGGGGGCCCTGAGAGTCTCTTCCCTAAAGGAATCCTTTAAGACCTAGTGAAGAACAAGGGAATAAAATGTCTTAGGCACTGTGCCAGACTCTGATGTTGGAGTCATATCACTGAGACATGTATTATTTCACTACTAAGACAACTGAAGGGCTTGAGCAATGTGATGACTGTCCCCAGGAGCCTATAGATGAGTCATTGCCACCCCATAGGTTGGGATTGAAACCTACCATAGCACATTCACCTGTGAGTGAAGTTACAGTGGCCTTCTCAAGCCAACTGCCAGCTGTCAGTGTTAACAGCTCAAGTGCTATCGAACAGGGTCTTTAAATATTTTGTGATCCTGCTTTTAGAATTTGCCCTTCTAGATGAGTTAGGGATGGAAAGAGGAGACAACCTTAGCACATAAGCTGGTTGTCCATTGTTGCTTTATAGGATATAAGGCAATAGCAGAACATATGTCTACTCAGGCAGCCATACAACATTCAAACTGTAAGAGTAAGAAATTCTTTCCAGTCACCTGCGAAAATAAATAATTCAGAAATTAAATTAATGACCTTGGCCTGGCCAATTGCTTTGATGAAGTTCATTTAATAAAATAAGCAGTGGCTAAGTCAATAGGTCTACTGGCTTTGCCCATTCTTTTTAGAAAGCTGATAGAATCCTAGATGCTGTGCAGCAGGGCTAAAAAAGATAAAGTAATAAGAAAAGGCATTATGACATTTTGCAGGTGTTATGTTAAAATAAATTATACAGCACATGACTGCACTAACAAGGCTTTCTAGAGCTTCCAAAATAAGACAGCAAACATCTGCAGATGCATCTTTCAAACAGCCAGGTCTTAAGCTGTTTCCTGAAGGTATAGTGGTTTGTAATATTCCGGATCCTGATAGGCAGATTGTTCCAGAGCCTAGGCCCTAGGAAGAAAAAGGATCTGCCTTCCTGCCTGGGTAAATTTAAGCACGGAATCGCAGCCAAATTAAGGTCAGCTAAATGCAAACATCTAGAAGGGGAGTAAGGCACAATAAAGGAGTTGAGAATGGGTGGACCAGTTTTCAGCATGGCATGATTAGTAATAACCAAGGCCTTGAACTGGATGTGCTTTTCCGCCGGAAGCCAGTGTAAAGAGTGAAGCTGCTTAGAAACCGAAATCAATTTAAGGCACATGACAAAGAAATATATCCGCACTATTTTGAATGATCTGCAATCTGTTCTGGATATACCTAACAATGCTCAAATCGAGGATATTGCAATAATTCAGGCATGAGATAATCAGGGTCTGAACTATGGTCTATTGGATAACCAGATGAAACTCACAAAGACATTTACTCAAGCTCCTCAACAGGCCACAGCAACAGGAAGTGACAGCCTTGATTTGATGTTCGAAATATAGCATTTTGGCCGTTCCAAACTCCCAGACTCTTCACAACCGGCGGAGGGCCAGGGTGGAAGCCCTGATATCTCCGCCCTCCAGTTACAGCCCCAATTAGAAGACTGTTTGTCAATATTTAGCACCTCGTTTTGTTGGCATTATGTATTTAACAATTCAAACTCATCTAATCGGTCACGGATGCCATGCAATCTCTAAAACAAAAGGGAGTGCTATCTCCATTGTTAGACAGTGATAACAGTGTCATCAGCATATGACTACAGAGACAAGCCATACGATTCAACAATGTCCACCAATGGGCGGACATATATATTATGCACCATGCATGTGTGTGCCTACAAAATGACGTGAGCAATATTTTTAAGGTAAAATATACCTGAAGTGGGGGAAAGCAACATGGAGGTTGAGGGTGGTGGAAATCAAAGCAGGAGGTTGCTGTATGGAAGCAACAAGGGGCGGTGGGGAGAAGAAGAAACAGGAGAGAGAGAAGAATGGGGTGGGTGGTTAAGCAATAGTGAGAGAGGATGGCATGGGTGGGGCGAAAGCAACACTGATGGCAGGATGGGGAGTAGAAGCAATGGGTGAAAGAGAAGGAGGCACAAGCAGGGGGAAGCAACACAGGTGAGAAAGCAATGCAGTAAGTAAAGAAGGGCGAGCGCAGCATGGATGGGAGCAGAAGTACACAAGCGAGACAGCTAAAAAACACATGCACTCTCATAGAGTTCTCAACCCAAAAGAAAAAGTAGTGCTTGGAAAGCAAGCAGTGGAAGCATAGAGGCCAGTCAATCAAAAGAAAGGCTAGACACCAAGGGTGGGGGACACACAAAATTTACAAGCTCGAACATGAATAAGCAGCAGGCACTTGAGTGACAGAAAACCCAACCAGTGGTAAGCAATTGGTGGGGGGGGGGTGGTTCCAAGCCCCTGTATGTTCTTGGTAAGTCCATAATATGTCTCGCAACAAATAGCCCTTGTGCACCCTACTCACCAAGGCCAAAAAAGTGGGCAGGAAGGCCATACTCAGTAGAAAACAACATTAGGTGCACCTTCCAAACAATTGGAAAACGTTGGAGGTTGTGCTGACCAACACCAACTCATGGCCTCTCCACTCTTCCTTCCAAAATGTACGGATGAGAAGGCTACGGTTATCCTCTTTAATGCGTGGGGTTAGCAGGTAAGTGGATCTGTTGGGACTCAGATGGTTTCATGCATGTCTCTGGAGAGCATGCACCTCCACTCTGCAAATCTGATGACAAACCTTGAGTGGTTTGTGGATCACCTGTGGGTTTACAATTACACCTTTGAGGTTTTACATCCAATGGAAATCAGACACAGCTGCAGATGACATCTGGATGGGGATCTAGCTAATGAATCAAGAACCAAATTATAATGTCTAGCTTTAATCAAAATATCTCACAATGGTTATATGATAGAATATGTTGTACAAAAGTATCACGTGACACAAATAACATGTCAAATATATTGTTGACCACAATACTGGGTTCCTGCACTTACAAAGGGAACAACAAAACTATTGTGGAAGGGAATATGATAAAAATCAAGGTAATAATATGTGTTTTAAAAACCTATAGATTGTAAAATAATATATGTAAATTATTAATATAGTTGAATGTAACATAATGTAAAGACATTGTTCTATCACTTATTTCACTACATATATATATATATGTGTACTTAAGAAAATATAACAGTAAATAAACAATTTTTCAAGTACATTTAATTTAAAATATTATCAATCAATATATACAACCAAAATATATATACATATATAACCTAATTTAAATAGTAACATAAACAAATCAAAGATAATGTTTATTACTTTAAATTAAATATACAAAATAAACATTATAAATATATATATATATATATAAATAAATATATTTATTTATTATATCTGTATATAGCTATATATATACATCTATATAAAGACATACATATATATATATACAAACACACACACACAATGGAAAAATGTTATCAACATATTCAGTATTAAAAAAAAAATTACAAATATAATATTAACAGTAAAAACATTATCAAAACAGAACAACATATAATAATTAGCTATGGTAATACAATAAATATTAAAAAAAACAACATTGTATTTTCGTTAAAATAATATAAACATTTGAAAACACAAACTATTAAAATTAAAAAGAAACAATATTAAATGGCAATACAAATAATAATTAATATAAATGCAGTGTAACCAACATTAGGGAAAGTATTCAACTTGGAATGGAGTCTAAGCAAGAGTAAAGAAAATGTTGGGCTTCGAAAGGATTAGATAAACTTTTCCCACTCCAGTCTACGCAACAGTAAGGAAAGTGCTGCACTTAAGAAGCATTAGATTTACTATTCCCTCTCCGACCACGTAACAGAATGGAAAGTGTTGGACTTCAGAAGGGTTAGACTTACTATTCCCATTCCAGTCTATGCAACAGCAGGGAAGGTTTTGGACTTCAGATAGGTTAGATGTGCTATTTCCACTCCAGTATAAGCAACATCAGGAAAGTGTTCAAGTTTGGAGGGGTTAGATTTATTATTACCACTCCCATCTAATCAACAGTAGGGAAAGTGTTGGACTCTGGATGGGGTAGATTTACTATTCCCACTCCAATCTAAGCAACAGTAAAGAATGTGTTGGACTTCGGAAGGGTTAAATTTACTATTCCAACTCCAGTCTAAGCGACAGTAAGGAAAGTGTTGGACTTCAGAGGGATTACATAAAACATTCCAACCACGATATTCTGTTACACAATATTTTCGTAGTAACGATATTCCTGACACATTATTTCCGTAACATATTTGTGTAATTCACCCTCAGTATAGCCCTCTTTCACCCCATACCCTGTTAGTCCATAAGAAACAGTGCAGATTAATAGAAGGACGTTCCTGCATTATCCCTTGTTCTAATACCTCAAATGAGCCTGCACAATGAACCAGTGAGATCGCCACTGACATATACTGTGCTGTGTGCCTTAACCTTCCACCGACTGTGGCTGGTAGGTTCAGTGCCACTAAACTGGGCAACAGTAACTATGGCAGAGGTCTGGTATGGCAACCGGATATATAACACAAGAGAAAATTATTGACAATTAGTCACTAAAAACCTTGTTCCCCCAGAAAAATAAAATAAAATAATAGGAGTCGAATTAATGTACTTTCTTGTCTTTTCATGAGATGGTGGCAAACTGATGCTTCAAATGTGTAGCTATGAAGTGTGATTTTGTAAGGAATGGGTGCTTCAATAGATATGTATGGGGTCTCTAGCTGCCCTTGGTTGCACACAATGCTACTCACCTTGACTGCTGATATTCTCAGAGAGGAGTTGGCAGCTTGAGTTTGGCAGCTTCCTGGATGTGGGTGAAGTTTCCAGGGGGGATTGTATTAGAAGCTCCACCCTAAAGGGAGGGTTCCTTATTGGTAAAAATATACATTGAGTCTGCCTGCCAGAGGCACATTGGATGTGTGACTAAGCAGAGCACCTACAAGGGATCCATAATCACCTTGGTCCTCAGCACTTTTTCCCTACATAAGATCGGAAAAGAAGTGGTCAACAACCTGACGTGCCTAAACAGTAAAATATAACAAGCATTTGCAATGCAATAGGTCTCGCATTCACACGAGTTTGAGCTAATGGCATTGTAAATGACAATGCCTTTTATTTATGTTTTGGGTTTTAAAACATAAATAAAAGGCATTGTCATTTACAATACTAATAACTTAAACTCTCGCAAATGTGAGAACTAGTGCATTGCAATAAAGGGCCTTCTCCACCGCTTGTTAGATTGTAAATATCAGAGGAAGAGACCGGTCTGCGACGTCTTCAAAGTAGTGATAAATAGTGCATTGAAGAAGATGTGTAAGTGTTGTAAATTACACAGACACAAAGTGTGAAGTGAGAGTTACATATGAGCGGAGCTATAAACACTAACAAAGTGCACCTTTCGCTCTGTGATTACACAGTCGCTGCTCGGGGGAAGAGCGAGGGGGGGCTATTTCCTGCCCTCTCCGTGATTTGAATATGCAGTGTGGCATTGCATAATGTCATTGCTATCTTTGGCCTAATAAAAACACTCCAGCTGTAGTAGGGCCCTGGTGGTGGTATTGGTGGTGGTGGTATTGGTGGTATTGGTGGTGGTGTATTGGTTGTGGTGGTGGTATTGGTGGTGGTGGTATTGGTGGTGGTGGTGGTATTGGTGGTGATGGTACTGGTATTGGTGGTGGCGGTATTGGTGGTGGTGGTATTGGTATTGGTGGTGGTGGTATTGGTATTGGTGGTGGTATTGGTGGTGGTGGTACTGGTATTGGTGGTGGTGGTATTGGTGGTGGTATTGGTGGTGGGGGTGGTATTGGTGGTGGGTATTGGTGGTGGTGGTGGTATTGGTGGTGGTGGTATTGGTGGTGGTTTTGGTGGTGGTTTTGGTGGTGGTGGTTTTGGTGGTGGTTTTGGTGGTATTGTTGGTGGGGGTGGGGGTATTGGTGGTGGTATTGGTATTGGTGGTGGTATTGGTATTTGGTACTGGTGGTGGTGGTGGTATTGGTATTGGTGGTGGTGGTATTGGTATTGGTGGTGGTGGTGGTATTGGTGGTGGTATTGGTGGTGGTGGTGGTGGTATTGGTGGTGGTGGTGGTATTGGTGGTGGTATTGGTGTTGGTGGAAGACGGAAGTTATGCTATTTGGGAATGATGCCAATTTCTGGAACCCAAACTGGTGGCCGTCCTCCATGGGCTCTCATCCTATCCCAATGAAAAAAGTGGAAAGCCTAGGAGTACT
Source organism: Calotriton arnoldi (assembly GCA_963921515.1). Taxonomy (NCBI): domain Eukaryota; kingdom Metazoa; phylum Chordata; class Amphibia; order Caudata; family Salamandridae; genus Calotriton; species Calotriton arnoldi. Next base: position 925,999 of record CAWUFW010004842.1, read on the forward strand.
TTTAGATGATAGTCTTAATTTCGGTGACCAAGTAAATGCAGTCTCTTCCTCAACTGCCTATGTTCTTAAAACAGTGAAAAAAATTCTGCCTTTTTTACCAGCTGACAGTCGACAAACTGTGGTCACCTCATTAGTTCTATCAAGACTGGACTATTGTAACAGTCTCTATTTAAATATTCAAGAACGTTTTATGAACAAGCTCCAAAGGCTGCAAAACGTGGTGGCCAGGCTAATTACAGGCACACCTAAGTTTAATTCAATTTCCAAAGACATCAAAAAACTACACTGGCTCCCGGTGAGAAATCGAGTGCGCTTTAAATCTCTTTGCACTGTATTTAAAGCACTTCAAGGAATAGAACCCGAGTATCTACAAAAACAATTTAAATGGTACTTACCCAAAAGAAACCTACGTTCGTTAGGAGCTAAGTTGGTTACAGTTCCAACTATAAAAAAAAGCAACTTGGGGACGCCGAAGCTTTGTCTTCGGGGCAGTTAAAGCCTGGAATGACCTTCCTGTCCACCTGAGAAATGCCACAGATCTTTTATCCTTCTGGAGGGGTCTAAAAACTTGGCTTTTCGATAAGTAACTCTGCCTGTGCTGCTTTAGCTGAAAGGATAGGTAACTAGCGCCAGGACACCTTTGGGTAACCACTGCGCTTTATAAATACCCGTAACATAATATAACATAACGTGGTATCGGTATTGGTGGTGGTGGTATTGGTGGTGATATTGGTGGTGGTATTGGTGGTGGTATTGATGGTGGTGGTGGTATTGGTGGTGGTGGTATTGGTGGTAATGGTGGTATTGGTGGTGGTGGTGGTATTGGTGGTCGTATTGGTGGTGGTATTGGTGGTGGTGGTATAGGTAGTAGTAGCAATGGTGGTATTGGTGGTGTATTGGTGGTGTATTGGTGGTGGTATTAGTGGTGGTATTGGTGGTGGTATTGGTGGTGATGGTGATATTGGTGGTGGTGGTGGTATTGGTGGTATTGGTGGTGGTATTGCTATTGGTGGTGGTGGTATTGGTGGTGGTGGTATTGGTGGTGGTATTAGTGGTGGTATTGGTGGTGATGGTGATATTGGTGGTGGTGGTGGTATTGGTGGTGGTGGTATTGGTGGTGGTATTGCTATTGGTGGTGGTGGTATTGGTGGTGGTGGTGGTATTGGTGGTGGTATTGGTGGTGGTGGTATTGGTGGTGGTATTGGTGGTGGTGGTATTGGTATTGGCAGTGGTATTGATATTGGGCATTGGTGGTGGTGGTATTGGATTGGTGGTGGTGGTATTGGTGGTGGTGGTGGTATTGGTGGTAGTGGTATTGGCAGTGGTGGTGGTATTGGTGAGTGTGGCATTGGTGGTGGTATTGGTGGTGGTGGTATTGGTGGTGGTATTAGTGGTGTTGGTGGTGGTATTGGTGGTGGTGGTATTGGTGGTGGTGGTGATATTGGTGGTGGTATTAGTGGTGATGGAGGTGGTGGTATTGATGGTGGTGGTGGTATTGGTGGTGGTATTGGTGGTGCAGGTATTGGTGGTGGTGGTATTGGTGTTAGTGGTATTGGTGGTGGTGGTATTGGTGGTATTGGTGGTGTTGGTGATGTAGGTGCTGGTGGTATTGGTGGTGGTGGTAATGGTGGTGGTGGTATTGGTGGTGGTGGAATTGGTGGTGGTGGTGGTATTGGTGGTGGTATTGGTGGTGGTGGTATTGGTGGTGGTGGTATTAGTGTGGTAGTGGTGGTGGTGGTGGTATTGGTGGTGGTGGTGGTATTGGTGGTGATATAAGTGGTGGTATTGGTGGTGGTATTAGTGGCGTATTGGTGGTGGTGGTGGTATTGGTGGTGATATTGGTTATGGTGGTATTGGTGGTGGTATTGGTGGTGGTGGTGGGGGTGGTGGTATTGGTGGTGTTGATGGTGGTGGTATTGGTGGTGGTGTAGGTGGTGGTATTGGTGGTGGTGGTATTGGTGGTGGTATTGGTGGTGGTGGTGGTATTGATGGTGGTGGTGGTATTGGTGGTGGTAGTATTGTTGGTGGTGGTGGTATTGGTGGTGGTGGTATTGGTGGTGGAATTGGTGGTGGTGTTGGTGGTGGTATTGGTGGTGTTGGTGGTGGTATTGGTGGTGGTGGTATTGGTGGTGGTGGTGGTGGTGCTATTGGTGGTGGTGGTGGTATTGGTGGTGGTGGTATTGGTGGAGGTGGTGGTATTGATGGTGGTGGTATTGGTGGTGGTGGTATTGGTGGTGGTGTTGTTGTTAATAAAACAGGCTTTTGAAAATAACCCGTCAGGTGGCTTTAGTACAGATGACATGTAACACAGATGTGCTGTTGTCAGCTTCAGCCCATTAGCACAGGATTATGTGCTACCTGGAATTCACATGACTTAATTCGCTAATCATTTCTAAATCCATTTGACTTGGTGGCTTGAAACAGACACGAGATAATGCCGGGTTAAAGTAATTGAAAGCGGGCGCCCGTGTGACAGGGGCGGCCGTGCTGCTTAACAAAAAACAAGCGGTTTCAGCTGAAGCAGCGCTTGTCCGGCCTGCAGTAAGAGAAACTCAATAAAGTAAATAATGCTTACATACTAAATAACAGGTCTCGTGTAACAACTGAAGTAAAAGAGACAGTCACCATGGGAGGGTACAAATGAAGACAAGGCCGTACTAAGGAGGGACTAACAAGCCTATTAACGAATCCGAAGGCCAGGGCCGGACTGGCTACCGGGCATTTCTAAGTAAAGAATGGAAAACCAAATGGTTTTAAAGTATGCTTTTAAACCATTTGTTTTGCTTTCTTTACTTAGAAGAAAATGCAGGTTCCCATCACCATAAATCAGCCCCCACGGCAGTAAAACCGGGCCCCAGCTTGGCAGCCGACCAAAACGCCCGGTAGCCAGTCCGGCCCTGCCGAAGGCAGCATTTACGAAAGACAATGACACAAGCCAATGAAAAGTATGGGAGGAGAGTGGGCGCGGCTTCTCTCCCATACTCTACTACAGCAGTCTTGCAAAGCGAGCAGCGCATGCGCACGCTGTCACTAGGTTCGACCTAAAAACTATAGGTGTGCCTCTAGATTTTTGGGGCACTAATATGTACAAAGTGTGCCTTCCAGTTGTACTTGAAATGCGTAAAATTCCAGACTGTAGTCAAGATTTAATCTGGTGCACACACCATTGGCCGCTTAGGAATGCCTACTTGAAAGTGGCAGAACAGTCGGATAGAGGGGACTCCCCCTCCCTGTGGGGGTGGGTACTCCTGGTACTAAGACGGTTTTGCAGGGTGACTCAGAGCCTGGCCTGGCACTGAAGACACCACAGACTGGGTGAAGGAAATCAATGTAGCTGTTAGCAAGATTTTGTTTTGAATTCTGAACTACAATCGGCATACACTGGAGTAGTCATAGATGAAAAACAGTCTGACCAGGGACAGGGCAAGGAATGTTGCCGCCCTAGACACTGTAACATCCTTCCCTATGTGTGCCTTCTCTCCAGCGCGGAGAAAGCAGTTTCTGCTCGAAGGAGCACACTGGTGCCAAGTACTGGAGCTGGGCTCGTTTTAAGCAATCGTCTGTTCTGAAAACGGCCGACATACATTGTGATGTAAATTATAAGTTATTACAAGGCTTTTGAGCAGTCAATCAAAATATAAACTGGACTGTCAGAGTTGACTGGATGGAAGAGCAGGTTAGATAGAAGGGTCAATAGATAAAAGTTATATAAACAGGCAGACTGGTTGGCAGATAGACAGGAGTAAGTGAACCCCTTTCATTTAGTGGCATGTATGGCCCTTTTTACAGTCATCGCCCCTTTTCCTTTCCACATTTACTGCTAGTAGTACACTCACATGTAATGCTACTAGAGTACTCCAGAATGCAGTTAGTGCAAATGCCCCTCTGTTAGCATGAGAGGGAGGGCGAGGCACAGCTCCTTGCTCTGGGCCAGCAGCCCGAGCTTGGAGTTGCTTAACCAGGCTCATAAATAAATCTACCGGAAGTAGGTTAGCCTCAACGTGGAAAGCAGAGAATAGGCACAGACCTCTGGAAACGTTTGCTGTGGCTGCGCTCACTCTAAGCAAATGACCCGTCAGAACAATCGTGCCCAGATTTGCTGCTTGGTGGAATCATTAACGTACAATGTCATAAAAGAATTTAGAGTCCATAGTAAATCCGTCTGTAGAAACGATTTAAATGTACTGCTGACTAATGCGAAATGTTCCGGTTTCCACAGCAAAAGTTTGCCAAATTCCAAGAAACAACTCTTGGGTGATGTGATTTGCCATGGATTAGAGGGTACATCAATCTGCAGCAGGCCAGTGGTACCTCGTGTTACTGGTCTGAGGTGATAGGAGGAGGAAGAAATATTAACCACTCTGCTTCATGCCAAGAGCAACAGGCTCGATTCCTGGAGCTTTACAATTCCAAGAAGTGCTTTCCCTCACCTTGAAAGAACTTCAGTGGCTCTTCTGCACGCGCAGTCACTGGCCCCTACACCTGACCCTGAAATACAGAAAAGGCTGTGGTGCAAAGATCCTTAGTGCCATGCCGCTGAGCCTTAGGTTGGATAACCAAAGGTAGATGCAGCAGCATAGAGTACTCAGGCACCGAAAACTCTGGCTGCAGTGGTAGCCACTTGTCCCCTTGCCTGGGCAATGTAATACCAATAAGGATTTAGTTTATAGTGTGATATTGTTACTAGTGCAATATGTATTCATTCTCCGTTATGTGTGGAAGTTATCTGGAGCCCCTGCAAACGTGCCCCTGAAAATAAGCACATCAGGTGGACTTTGTCACACTAGAAACTAAGATAGCAACAGACTACAAACTAAAAACTGCAAAAAAAGGAACACAGATTGGCACAGCCAATAGATATGGCTTGCATTTTCAATCTTATTTCATGCTTTGATGATGCTCGTTTTATTGCTCACAAAATGGTGGTGGTAGTCATAATAGTGGTAGTGATGGTAATGGTGGTTGTGTGGGGGTGGTAATGGTGGTGAAAATAGTTACTGCTGTGGTAGTAAATGTGGTTCAATTGAGATGACGGTAATGGTGGAGGTGGTAATGATAATAGTGGCGGTAATGGTGGTAGTAATAGTGGTTGTGGTGGTGATGGTGGTAATCATAGTATTGGCAATGGTGGTGGTAATGGTGGTGGAGGCAGTGGTGATGATAATAATGGGAGTAGTCATTGTAACAGTGGCGCTAATGGTGGTCATCATTGTTGTGGTGGTGATTGTAATGGTGATGGTGATGGTGGTATGGTGGTGGTAATGGGAATAACAGTGGTAATGGTATATTTGTGTTGGTAATGGTTCTGATGATGTTAGTAATGGTGTAGCTGCTAATTGCAGTAATGGTAGAGGTGATAATGATGGTAGTAATAGTGCATGTGTTGGTAATAGTGGTAATCATTGTGTTGGTATTGATGGTGGTGGTAATGGCGATGGTAATGGTGGTGGTAATAGTAACAATGGTGGTAGTGGTAATGGTGGAAATCATAGTGGTAGTGATTGTGATAATGGTGGTTGCGGTAGTGGTAATGTCAGTGATAATAAAGATGGCTGTAATAGTAATGGTGGTGGTAATAATAGCAGAGGTAATGATGGTAGTAGTGATGGTTAGGATGCTGGCGGTATGGTAATAATGGTTGCACTGGCAATCATGGTGTTGGTGGTTAGAATTATGGTGGAGGCAGTGGTAATGGTGGTGGTAATGGTGATGATGGTGATTGTGGTAATGTTAATGGTAGTGGTAATACTGGTGATAGTAATTGTGCTTGTGGTAATGGTAGTGGGGATAATAATGGTGGCGGCAATAGTAATGTTGGCAGTGGTAATGGTTATGGTGGTGATGGTAATGGTTGTGATGATATTGGTAGTGGGTGGTAATGGTGGTGATAATAGCAGTTGTTGTGGTAATGGTGATATTCATTGTGATTGTAATATGGTGGTGGTAGTGGTGAGAGAAATTTTGATGGTGATAATTGTAACTGGTAGTGGTCATAATAGTGGTCATTGTAGCTGTGGTGATTGTGATAATGGTGGTCATGGTAGTGGTGATGGTGATGATAATAGTGGTGGTGCCAATGGTAATGGTGATGGTAGTAATGATAAAGGTAATGGTGATAGCGGTGATGGATATAGTGGTGATGGTATGGTATTGGTGGTTGTGGTGGTAATAGTGGTGTTGGTGGTGATAATTATGACGGTGAAAATATTAACTGTGGTGGTGCTGGTTACTGTGGTAATGGTGATGGTAGTGATAATAGTGGTAGTGATAATGGTAATGGGGATGGTAGTAGTGGTATCAAACCCAAAGAACTCTTCAACCTCATCAGGCAAAAACCTCCAAGCCCCCCTCATCCTCAGTTTTGGCCTCCAAAGACCTGTGCGATAACTTCGCGAACTTCTTCAACGACAAAATCACCAAGATAGAGCTCTCCTTGGATGTCAACCACAGTCCCCCCCACAGGAGCCCGTCCCCTAGGACAAAAGATATTGCACCTAATCACCCACCTAAACTCTGGAAATCCTTCAACCCCATCTCTGAATTGGTGATAGTTAAACTAATCTCCACCTCCAAACCCTCATCACACGTCCTTGATCCTATACCTACCCAACTGGCCAAAAAACTCAAACTCTCCCTAGCCCCGCTCTGGAGCAAGATCATAAACAGCTCCCTGAGAACCGGAACCATACCGCATTGCCTCAAAGTCGGCCAAGTCACGCAACTTCTGAAAAAACCGGGCTTGGACACTAACGATCTGAATAACTTCAGACCCGTCTCCAATCTTCCCCTCCTATCTAAAATCCTGGAAAGGTGTGTTCTCCTACAACTGACTCAACACATGGACAGCATCAACCTCCTGGACCCCCACCAATCGGGCTTCCGTAAAGGCTGAAGTACAGAGACAGCAATCCTTAATGTCATAGATGATATCCACAAGTCACTAGACATGGACCAATGCTGCTTACTCATACTTCTGGACTTATCGGCAGCCTTCGACACGGTTGACCACAAGCTACTCATCAAAGTACTTCAAGAAAGGCTAGGTGCAGAAGAGGTGGTCCTACAGTGGTTCTCCTCCTTCCTCCAGAACCGCACACAAAGAATAAAAATCAAAAACTTCTCGTCAGACCTACACCCCGTCAGCAGGGGTGTCCCCCAAGGGTCAGTTCTTTCCCCGCAACTTTTCAACATCTACATGGAACCCCTCACCACCATACTCAAAAAAAAAAACATCCCCTTCCACCTATATGCAGACGACACACAGATCTATCTCGAAACCTCTTCCATCGATGATATTCAAAGACTCAACGACACTCTTAGTGAAGTCCAACACTGGCTATCACTAAATCACCTGAAACTCAACCAAGACAAAACGGAATTCCTCCTCATCTTTAACAAAGAAGAGAACCCCCAAATCATAGAATGGCTAAAAGCTATAGATGCTCTCAACGGCAATATCCCCCTGGCTGACTCCGTAAAATCGCTGGAATCACCCTCGACCCAAAACTATACATGGCCAAGCACATCAAGAACTCCGCAAAGAGCGCCTTCCTCAACCTGAAGTTACTCAACAAAATAAAACCCTTCATCCCGCCCAAGGACCTCAAACAAGCTACTCAATCTCTGGTGCTGTCCAGACTCGACTACGGGAATGCAGCCCTCACAGGTACAGCTAAATCCCCCTTAGCTCCCCTCAGAACAGTGCTCAATGCAGCAGCCAGAATGATCACAGGAGTAAAGAAATACGATCACATCTCAACCGCACTCAGTGAGCTAAAATGGCTCCCAGTCGAAATGCGTGCCAACTTCAGAACTGCCTGCCTCACGCACAAAGCCCTGCACACAGGGAAACCCGCCTACCTGGCCTCCACACTCAAGAAGGCCGGTCAGACAAGGACCCTCAGGAGTTCCAATACGCTTCTCCTCATCCTGCCGAAAACTCGTAAACAAAAAACCGCACCCCGTTCCTTCTCTGGAGTGCCCCCAAAATCTGGAATTCTATCCCAGTCCATATTAGGACTACCCCATCCTTTTCAAAATTTAAAAGGCAGCTCAAAGACCTCTTCCTCAATCGTTCGCTCCCGAATTGATAGCTGCCGCCGGAGCACACAAGCTGGCACATGGCAGCATTCCGATACTTTGACATTAAGACTTCTACCTCCGCCAAGCCACCGGACCCCTCCCTCTATCCCCCCCTCCCTGAAGGAGGTCAGCTTGAGCCAACGTGCACACTGCTAGAATTCTATCTGACTTCCTTGCATTGTCATCATGGTAATGGAGGTGGCAATAATGGAGGTGATGTTAATGGTGATGTGGTAGTGGTAATGCAGGTTGTAGTGATGGGGGTGGTGATAACGGTGGGGTGGTAATGGTGGTGTTGTTGGTGGTAATGCACCAATATTCATGCTTTCATTACCTGAAAGAGTTTATGGGCCTTAGCAGTTTATTAGCAGTTGAGGAGAGAGCAGAAAAAAGAGAGAGGAGAGGGTGAAAGACAATTGTGTGAGAAGAGGCAGAGAGGTGAGGCGAAGAGAGCTGTCGCTTTTGAGAAGCTGAATGAGCCAGAACTAAAAATAGCATTGGTGGGAGATCGGACAGTCTGATTTCATGACATCTGGACAAAGTCATTCATATTGAAGCTGCCATCTTGAGATCAGCCTGGCCTGATCTGGAAAGGGTACAACCTAATATGGCAGCCAGATAAAGGTATGGCTTGCACACAAGTCCTGACAAAAGCATTACAAAGGTAGTAGCAATAAAATGTAATACCAATAAAGATTACTTTATGGATAGAGTGGATGTATAACATAAGGATTTCAATATGTGGCAAAAAGACGTATAGCGATACACTGGCTAAGCCCACAAGGGCCTACTAGAGGCAAATGGGATGGAGATTTAAAAGAGTGGGCAACCGCAGAAGAGGAACACATGAGAAACACGAGAAGGGATGATAAACTGCCGGAAGTGCTACTGGCCTGGGGAACGAGGAATTCAGTTCAGACAAAAGTTTATTTGGACCAAATAGTCCTTAAACACATAAAATCTCCATAAATACAATCTCATATAAAACATATCTTAATAAAATCTCACATAAAATTCATGCATATAACATTCATTAATCATTCCACCTTTCTATTTATAATACCATGTATCATATACATATCAATGCGAGAAATTTCGATTCTATTCACCTTTAAGGGATTTTTTTAACTTGTTGAATAAACTTCCCAATGTCACATGATATGTCCAAATTATGCATTTCAATTAAAAGGTCTACTGCTTATGACCGGTTTTTAATATCATAATTTTTAAATATTGGACATTTAAACATTTTTCTTATATCCAAGACCTTCCGGCAGTTCAATAAGACGTGCAATATGTTGAATGTGGTGCCCAAATTACAAGTGCTTTTCCCTTCAGTATCAATCATCGCTCTTTTTACCCCGTCGTTAGCATAACAAGGGTTAATTCCAATTCTTAACCTTAATTGTTCTCTTCTAATCCAACGACAGGGGAGTGCATCTACATTTGGGAAATGTTTTTCATTATGCCAAGAATTAGCCATGAAACGGACAGATTTTTTCCTCATGAGATACTGTTGATCGAGATCTCGTGAAATTTCTCTCCCTACCCAAGTTCCCTCTTGTCTACCTTGATTTGTAATTTCTGTGGGCACAACTTGATCCTCATAACACTACAGACTTTAATTATAGTTTCCCTGATCCCCCTTGCCCAATTCAGCTCTCTCTGCAGTATCTCATTTCTACACCACTGTGATATTTTGTACTCTTCCCCACAACCCAGGCGCTGCCAGAATCTTAGTAGTGCCATACATGCCATTATATCCCATGATATCAGTCCGGTTTCCAGTCTTACTGCCTGAACCATTGAGGACTTAGGCAATGATAATAACTTTTTCAAACATTTCCCTTCTTCGGCATCCCACCTATTTTTACCACTCAAATATAACAATTCTGCTCCATATTGAATCTGTGGTGGTATCATGGCTGTATACGCTTTTAATGCCAGTCTGTCGGTACTTTCTCCATAGTCCCTATTGAATTTTTTCAAGCCACTGACAAAAGCAAGAGCCCTTACTCTTAATGCCTCAAGGTGAGTATGCCAATTTAGATTTTTCTCAAACCACATCCCCAGGTACCTATATTCATTTACCTTTTCCAGCTTCGTAGAGACCATAACCCAACTGAACTTTATTATTCTTTTTCCAAAGCTCAATAACTTTATCTTTTCCAAATTTACTACAAGTTTTTAAGGCTGCAGTATTCGTTAAACGTATTCAGCTTTCTTTGCAGACCTATCTCTGTTTGATCTATTATTATGAGATTGTCTGCATACAGTAAACATGCAATATGTTTACCGTCTAGCTTTGGGCTGGCACCCCTCACAGCGCCCAAAACTAAAGGCAAATCTGCTATGAATAAGGAGAAACGTAGGGGGGCCAAAATGCTCCCCTGTCTTAACCCATTTCCAATTGGGATTTTCTGCTATAGGGTCCCCCAGAATCACCTGAGCCCAATTACAGGTATGTAGGGCTTGAATTATCATCAACAGATCTTTAGGGATGTTGTATCTAATCAACGTCTCCCACAGTTTCTTTCGGTCCACTAGATCAAATGCTGCATGAAAGTCTACGAAGCAGCAGAACAAACTGCCCCTCTGCTCCATAGATTTCCGCGCAATGGACCAGAGCGCAAAACAGTGGTCAACTGTAGAATGACCCTCCTTAAAACCCCCCTGCCCTGGTGGCACAATCTGATTTATTTCTACCCAGTCCTTGAGTCTCTCCAGAATTATTTTAGCAAATACCTTTTCTCCTACATCCAGTAGGTTAATTAATCTATAGTTCTTCTGGGCTTTTATATCTCCTCGTTTGTGCATTGGTCTTATAATTGCTCCTCTCCAATTTTCTAGTATATGACCTGAGTTAAGTATACCAAGAAACATCTTTGAAAAGAATTCTGCCCACCATTCCGGCCTGGTTTTTATATTCACTGCTGGGAGATTATCTGGGCCTTCGGCTCGAGTCACGGTTATATTAGCTATAATTTGTTTTACATTACTAGTTGTAAAGAGGTCCTTCATATCCTCCTTCACACCTGGCCAGATTGTAGTTCTAAACCTCTCTGTTTCCTCCCATTTTCCATATATTTCCTTTAGATACCTTACCCAATCGTCTTCTGGTACTACACAGTTCAAGGACCCTTGTATTTTGCCAGAACTTTCTTGGACCAACTTCCAAAATCCTTTTATATCTTTGGATTCTATTGCTGCCAATAATTTTACCCAACATCTCTCTTTATATGTTCTTTTTTGTTTCTGATGGTCATTTTATATCGTTTCCTTAGTTTCAGGAGGTTGTGGAGCATCTTTACATAGGAACTTTCCCCTAAGTTTTCTTTCCCCTTTTTTTATACTTGCTTTTAATTTACGAAATTCTTCATCAAACCAGGTCTTACCTGGTTACGTCCCAGCTGGACTATGCCAATAGCTTGTATCTTGGCCTCCCTGCCTATCTTATTCAAAAGCTCCAGACAGTTCAAAATGCTGCTGCTAGGTTTCTTAGAAACGTCCCTCTCCGGCATCACATTTCCCCCCACTTGCGCAGTCTTCACTGGCTTCCAGTGAAGAGAAGAATCGAATTTAAGGCCTTATTACTTGCTTTTAGAGCTACTTGAGAAAGTGGACCGGATTATCTGAGGCTCAGACTTCGGAAATACCACCAAAATAGGACCCTGCGCTCGAACTCTCAGTTTCTTCTTTGCTCTCCTTCCTACCGCAAAGCCAGGATGGGAGGGCGCGCCTTTGCAGTTAGAACGGCCGCTCTTTGGAATGCGATGCCGCTCTACTTGCGCAAAGCAGAATCTGAAACCACTTTTAGGAGTGCTCTGAAAACCTGGCTTTTTGATCTCCCTTAGCCTGCCTTTCTTCTCTTTTTCATCTTCCTTTGTCTCTGTGTAGCGCCGGGACACCGCCGTTGGTGGTAGCCGAGCGCTTTATAAATGTCTTGGTATGGTATGGTATGGTCTTCTCTTTGCTCTGGTTTCTACTTTTCCTAGCGTCACCCAAACTATTTATTTTCATTTTAACTCTTAGGCATTCCACTAGTTGGCTAATTATATTTTCAAACCAACCAACATCCTTAATGTTAAGGATACTTCCTAGTGTTTGGTTCTGCTGAACGGCGACTAATTTTTCAATGTTCTCCTCTGATATACGAGTTGTGAGTCGCCTTGGGTAATCAATATGTACAGAGAGAACTGTATCTCTCTTTTTTTTTAGATACTCCAAATATTTCCATTTTAATGGGTATTGATCGCTTCCCTCTACTTTTGCCACCTCAAAGCTCTTAATTCAAAATTCCAGACATGCGAAAAGGTATAATCTATTGTGCATAATTGTTGGCCTGTCTTAAATGTGCGATTTGCTGGTCGGTCTGTCTCCATTCTACCATTTATACAAACTAAGCCCATTGAGGCCAGATACAGGAATTGATAGGCCCTGTCCAGAGTACACAGCAGGAGGTAGCGAGGCGGGCAGGACGGGATAATGAGGACAGCCAGGAGATGACGGTCTGCACCAACAACACCCCGACCCACAACTGATGGAGTGAATCCAACATGCAATGTAATAGACTTGCAGTATATAGTAAAAGTACCCTATGTAACCTGTGGAATTATTGATAACTGGATGGGAGGGAGGGGATATTACATGTTCAGTTAAATTTTTCTTGATGAATAAAAAAAGGGAGGATTGCAGAGATGTACGATATGGGTATTGTGGAACAGACAATGTGATATTATTTTGCAAGTGAATACTATATGCAAATAAAATCTGATAAAGATATATTTTTAAAAAAAGGATTTCAATATGTGATGGTTGACAGGCTTTTTAGATTCCCTCATGCGTTGCACTTCAGGCACTGGCAAGAGGACAATGGTAAACTAAATAGCCAATAGCATGTAGTGAGAGGGAAAGATTCCTCTGGGTTGGAGCCAAACTCCATTCTACATATATCTTAAAAAATGACTACTGGGTGTTTTGTGAGACAGCTAAAGCTGCATGTACCTAGATTCAGAAATCAAAGGACAGGACTTTCCCATTTACATGTCTATAATGTGGAATAACACCCCATCAACATCAGAACTGCCACGACTCTCCTGCAATTAAGCAGAAGCTGATGAAACCATATCAATCACCACACACATTTCCTTACCTTTGTAAACAATCATGAGTCATAGCCTTGGGTGGGCTCATGCTCCTGCTCCACCCTTTGTTACTCTATCGCTCGGTTTGTGTCTACAAATACTCATACATACATACAGATGATAGTCCCTCCACACCTGCTGTTCAGGTCTCATCTAGCCCAGTGTCAGTATTAGTCTTCAAATAGTTACAATTCCTACTCTTCTCTTTGAAGCATAACCTTCATATTGAATTGAGGCAAATAATAGAAATAGAATTGTCATTCAGTCCCTCAACCAGGATTCTGTTTCTTGAAGGACCATGTCAGTGCATGGAAAGATCAAATCTGACGCATGGTTTTGAAAGATTTAGTCTTGCTCACACTGTTCAGTTTTGAGGATGTCAAATAAGAGACACTTGTGCTTCTTTGGTAACGTTTGGGCTCTTCACAAAGGTAACTTATACTTGTCAGTAATTTACATGTGTAATTTACGTTTACACTTTTGAGTAACTTTAGCACGTTGGAACTTTAACACTGGCTATTCACAAAATCTTAGTGGAAAGTTACTCAGAAGTGTAGACTTACACGTCTCCACCTGCTGAGAAAGGGAGTGGAGCCAAATTTATGAGTGTACATTACAACTGCCAAATAGAAATAGTAGTAAGTCCAGCACGACACATGGCCAACTAATGGTACTGCAACACCCTCCTATTGAAAACAATGGAGGTAGGGACTTGAAATGAACCTCCATAGGAAAAATGTTAAATTAAGTTATTTAACATAGCTATAAATATAAACAAAATAGATAAAAATATAACTAAAATAAAAATATAAATAAATGTAATTTAATGTAAAAAAAATCTAAAAATAAAACATACTTTTAATTATAAAATACTTTCACAACCTTTCAAATTAATGTAACATTCATTTTAATTAATTTAGTCCCTGCCTCCATTATTTTCAATCAAAGGATGTTGCAGTACAGGTGGTTGACCATGGGTGATGTTGGACTTACTCCAGCTCTAAGCTGGAATAATTTATTACTGTTTGGGGTTGCTATTTCCTTTAGTAACTTTAAAAGAGAAGTTTGTGAATAGCAACGGGCTTACTCTTTTGTGGGTGGGTGCCGGTCTCCTCCAAACCTATTGCTAAACCTCCCTAAATCCATTCTTACTCTTTACTGAACCTCTCCCATTTAGTAGTAAGTGTGTCCCTTTACAAGCCACTCCACCTGGTCCCTCCCACATTTACTAGTAAATTGCAAACTTTCATGTCTGAGAATCTCATCATAGAAAAGACAGGAGAGGTGGAGATTTACACTTGTAGGGTTGTGAATAGCTGTTTGTAGAACTTTAGTAGTGCTACTGTAGTACGAGTAAAGCACTACAAAATGCCTTTTGTGATTAGGCTCTGTTGTTTCTAATAGTAAGTAGCATTTCCTCTGCAGTTTCTTAATTGCTGAAATAACCCAGCCTTCATGCTGGCAACTCAGAACTAGGACACTGGTTTGAATAGAACATTTCTTGCTGGAACTGTAAAACAGATATCCTCTGTGCCAAAACGTATTGCTCTTATAGTCAGTATACAATAGGTATCTCATGTGTCTTTTGTATGTGTGGTGTGCCCTTACAGACATCGTCTGAAAGACAACCTGCATAACGGATATTGCATAATACGCACTATGTTTGAAAAAATTGCATATATTGCCAAGAAAAAAGGGGCAATTTCCCCCACCTCTCTTCATAACTTTTTATCATGGACTAACAGCACCCCTGAGGAGTACGCAGCATAGGGTATGGCCACAGATTAGGCAGCCAGTATTGTGGCCAGTGTATTCTAGTCATAGTAAGAAGCTGTGCCCAGCAGGTACCATAACCAGATCCGCTGGTTTTGATGCATAAACAAACTGGAAAAAACAGTGTATTACGGTCATTTTGTGGCTGTCCAGCTAACCAGATAAAGTGAATTTGAATGGGTCAGAGAATTAATGATTCCATACATATGAATTATTTTCCATATATCATGGGAATTACATCATGCCCAATAACTCAGAATGCTGCAGTACTGCTTTCAAAGCACATTTAGTGTTTTTAAAAACATCTAATATAAAAATATATCCTAGGTAACATGTTAATTAACCCCCAGGATATTGCGGCATAGATTTACAAATTTTGCGGCACAAAAGCTGAAATTTTGCGGCATTATTGGTGCACTTTATTTTAATCCACCTCTGTGAATCCTTCCAGCTGCTTCAGATGGACTGAAATAGGCCCCTCGCCCCATGTTATGTTCCCAAAAGCCTATCTAACAGAGCTTGAGCGGCATTGATAAAATTGTATTCATATTTTGCCTTTGGCGTCGAGGCCGTTGCCAGCTCTCTCTCTCTCTCTCTCTCTCTCTTTCTCTTTCTCTTTCTCTCTCCCCCTCTTGCTCTGCCCCTCTCTCTCTCTTTCTCTTTTCCCTCTCTCTCCCCCCTCATTCTGTCTCTATCTCACTCCTCCTCACCTGCTGAAAACTATGAGTTCAAGAAACGGTGCTTACCCTCTTTTTTACCTTCATTCGTTTCCCTGTGAAATGGATCCAAAAAAGACAAAGGAAAACACATTGCTTTAAAATGTTGTCTTTTTTGGACACTTTCCCCTCTAAAGTGCAGCCTCGGGACAGATACAAAAAAAGGAAGAAAAAAATGGTCAAAATCCGGTGTCACTCGCTGGGGCTGCCATACACGAGCGCAGTTAGTGTGAGCTGTTCTTCTGAGAGCGATCGCCTTCAATGGGATTCGTGATGTTGTTACTGTTCATTCATGAGTTAGTAGTTCGACTTGCAGTAGAACTAAATAGTTTAAAGTTTTTGAATGCCAACTCGTGCTCATCTCATAAAGTTGGAGTGCCCTATCCCAAGGAGGAGGCAAGCGCACTTCCGCATTGCGGGAAGCATCGTCTGAAAAAGAACAGAGGCTAGACTTTCCCTGACAGGGTGATCTCTTGCTGAACCAACAGGTAAGCCCTGTAAGCCCCTCCTAAATCTTGCTCCTCTAAAGCTTTTTTTGCTCCAGTAGTATACAGGGGCAGATTTACAAGCCCCTTGCGCCACTTTTGCATCACTTTTAACATGGGAAAAGTGGCGCAAGGGGCTTGTAAATCTGCCCCACAGTTTTTAACTTTTTTGGGCGGAACGGTGCAGGGGGTTGGTATAGGGGCGTGGCCACGCTTCTCTCCATAGCTCAACGAAGAGGCTGAGCGGCAGGTTCAGCATCGGATGACCCCAGCAAGTTACAGGGTCCAGAGCAGACAACCACCCCGAGTTCCTGGAGCGATGTCTCGATAAGGAGGCGAGCCTTGCTCAATGCCTTTGCTGAATGCACAGGCTTGGGTTACAGCCAGGTGTGACAGTGTTACATGACAGTATGTGCCCTTTACATTGTTTTACAACGTTTCTATGCACATGTATTGACTGGAACCTTTCGCTGTTTTATGTCAAGCTGGTATTTCTACCCTGAGACTCCGACCATAAAGCTTCTGCAGCTGCAGGTGGTTCTTGCTGTGCAACGTGTCCCAAGCAGCGATCGAAGAGCATTAAAAACAGTATGGGGATGCGGTGGGCCCAGGTTTCACAGCCACTTTTGTAAAAAGCGCAGCCTTTTTACAAAAGTGCCGATTTGGCAATTTTTGGGCAAATCGCGAAATCCTGGAGGGTCTGGTTAATGGGCTCTAGTGACATTTGCAAATCACTTTAATTTCGTCATTGTGCATTATGAGAGCAAAATAGATAGCTACCTGTTAGAAATGTCGGTCTCTAATTGGCAGAGGTATGCACCTTTGTCCAAGTAGGGATCCTTCCTTCTAGTCAGGGTAAGGGAGTTACACACTTTGGTTAACACCTGCTCCCCCCTTGGTAGTTAGGCACTAGTAAACAGGCTTATCCCAAAGGCAATGTGTAAAGTATTTGTACCCCAAGCACACACCCAGTGAAAACACCACAAATGGACACCACACCAGTTTAGAAAATTTAAGTATCTTTATCTAAACCAAACAAGACCAAAACGACAAATATCCAACACACATGTATCAAGATATAACTTTTAAAATGGTTACTTCGGGGGGCGTGTCCAAGATGGCGCCCATGCGGTAGCAAAGCTATGGAGCTCCACCGCGCTGGATTGCATGTTAGCGGTCCCCGGGGGAGCGCCCGCCCCAAACTAACAGCAGAGCGGGCGGAAAGTGAGCAGAGCAGTCCCGGCACAACTGGGGACATTGGCGGCTGCTGCTGGGGCCGCCTTGAGCCGTTACAGTGACCGAGCAGCCGGCGGGAAGGCGACAAAATGGCGGCCGCATAAGCGCCAGAGCCGCGGTGAACAGGAGTGACCCTGCGGTTGAACAGCTGCCAGGCGCGGACCGGGTGGGGCCCGTGGCAGTGATTGGGATTGTGAGAGTGGGCCTCATATTCAGAACGGAGGCCAGATAGAAGACCTGACTGTGGGAAAGAACACTACACCGACGAGCTAGAGAGCAACGGGCTCCACAGGGTTGGCGGCAACTGCTACAGGTGAAGGAGATACGCTGAGTGACTTAGCGTCTGTGTGCAGCGAGCCGACCTCTATCCATCGGCACTACAACCCAGCGAAGCGGCGCACACCGTGGTATAAGGTGAGCGGAGGCGTCTTGGGGCGTTGGCGGGCCCTGCCAGAGCCCTTCGACGGTGTGGGGAGGACAGACAGCCAGCCAGTGAAGAACCAAGATGGCAGCCGTTTGATTTTCGAGGCCGCGCCAATCCGGAGTGATATAAGACTGCTCACCTGGGTCCTGTGGAACCACTCTGCGGTGGTCGCGCGGTAGGCCCCTGAAGAGTGAGGGTCTGACAGGCAGGGGCACGGAAGGTGCTGCGGGGCTGAAGGCGACCGGCGTGAATTAGCACAACAACCTCGGGGGCCCTTACCCATTGAACTTGCAGCCTAGTGGCATTCGCCCACAGCGTCTGAGACAAGAAGCGCCCTGGTGGGAGACCCACACAGCCAAACCGTGACACGCCACATCAAGTGAGGCGGCAAAGGGCAATTGTACAGAGAGCTCGGGGCCTGTAGAGCCACTGGTAACATACCCAAGAATTGACATACAGGCATTGCCGAGTCCTGAAAGGTTGGAGTCGCGTGGGGGTCCACGAGCACCTGTGACAGCGGTATTTGTATTCAGCGTGGGAGGACTGACATTGAGGGACCGGATCTTCCTCTTTGGGAGGCTGCCATGCATTGCCAACTCGGTTGACATCCACTGAGCTGAGATCTCTCAGAGCACGGCCTTCACGGTAAAACCCTCAGCGCCACCATGACTACCTCTAGGTCAAAGAAGGACGTTGCTACTATCAAAGACCTCTTGGTTAAGGGCACCGCCAAAAAAGCTGGGAACGTCTCGGCCTCCCTGGATGCGGGGGGGAGGGCGAGCCCGCCAGCGCAACAAGAGGTGAACGAGGAGGCCCCGATCATTCGGGGCTTCATGGAAGCGCTCTTCGGCATGTTGCGGGACGATATAGCAGCCCTCCGAGCAGAAGTGGCCACCAAAATTAAAGATCTGCGTCATGACATGGGGGAATTAGAGCAGAGGGTGGACTCGGTAGAGCGTGCTGCGGACTCTAGAGAAGAAGAGATGGAGGAATGCCACAGAGAGATCTTGGAACTTAAGGATCGTAACGTTGACCTCAACCTGCACATGGAGGACTTGGAAAACAGGTCACGCAGATCAAACATCCGAATTAAAGGGGTGCCTTTGCAAGCAGATGCAGGTCGCCTGGAGGACTATGTTCTGCGCCTCTTCCGACATATAGTCCCGGCCTTGGACGGGAAGGAACTCCTTCTGGACCGGACGCATAGGGCGGGTCGCCCCTCCACCGCACCAGGTGCGCCACAAAACATCCTGACATGTCTTTATAGCTATAAACAAAAGGAGCTAAATATGGCAGCGGTGCGGGACCAACCACATGTCCTCTTTGAGGGCACCAAAGTTCGCTTGTACCAGGACTTGTCGGTCATTACACTCCAGAGACGGCGGGCAATGAAGCCTGTGACGGCATTTCTGAGGGACAAAGGAGGGCGGTACAGGTGGGGCCACCGGTTCCGGCTGGTCTTCGTGTGGCAGGGAGAGACACGAGTGACACGCACACCCTCGGAGGCAGCGGACATTCTGGGAATAGAACTCGATCAGGACTCTTCCCCCCAATGTTCCAGCACGCAACTATCAGCTCCGGAGTCATGAAGACAACAACGCATAAGGAACCTTCCTTTGTTGCAAAATACAAGGGCCACGAAAACCGAAAGCATCAAGGAACGCTCAGCTTTGTTGCGGCAGCTTTCCGAGCACCACTAATCTCCGGAACGGGACGACGACTAATGGCAAACCGATCGGACCTCAACATCAGTGGAAGGGGGCGGGTGGCTCCTCCCGGGGCCTACGTGTATTCTCATCATATCTGACCAGTTGCGGCGGGGGCCGTGAACCCCTATCCCTCTTCACACCTCCCACGGACAACCAACGACATGGACCCTCACTACAAAATTGCAAGTTGTGCACCAATTGGTGCTTTTGTTTTACTTCCTTTTCTTGTGTTCATGTACACTCAATGTTTTTGTGCTCTAAACTTAATTGGACTGTCACACTCCATACATGGGTTGGGTGTGGGGGTAATGAAGGAGTCGCTGAGGGCTCTCATAGCAGTTCTACCCTCTCTGAACCATGGTGTGAGTAATTAGCTCAATTCACCATCCAAAAGAATAGCAATTCTTAACCAGCTTAGGGCGGCGCGATGTGATCTATGTCTCCTACAGGAGACACACCTTTTGAAACAAGATTGCCACAGGATGCGTTCGAGATGGTTTGATCGTCAGTACTGGTAAAGGCGGGGGTTGTGATCCTGGTGGCCACACACTTCCAAGGGAAAGTTGATGGGGTACAATCTGAAATTCCGGGGCGGTTGTTGTCCCTGAGGGTCTCTCTTGCTCAGCATTCACTCACTATAGCTTCCATCTATGCCCCCAATGAACGGCAGGAACCTTTTATCCGTCAGGCGCTAGGAGCGGTACTTGCTTCCCCATACTCCAACTTGATAATAGGGGGTGATTTTAATCTGGTTATGGATGCCACCATAGATAGGTCTCCCCCACGTCCAGGGCCCACAGGGATGTTTTCCCCACAAGGGGTGAGCTGGCTTGCGGAGGCAGGACTTGCCGATATTTGGCGGGCACTAAATCCGAGCTCACAGTCTTATTCCTTCTTTTCTGCTGCTCACCAATCTAATGCTAGAATTGACTATTTCTTGGTCTCAGCTCCTTTATGTCCGAGAGTAGTCCAGGCCACGATTGAGGTGGCAGCCATATCTGACCATGCCCCAGTCCAGTTAGACTTACGCCTCCCGACAACACATCAGAACAACAAAACGTTGCGTCTCAACCTTAAACTGTTATCTTATGAAGCCACGGTAAAGGAAGTGGAGAAGGCCATAGTAGATTACCTATCTGTCAATGACACACCAGAAACCGCGATAACGATGCTTTGGGAGGCTCTCAAGGCAGTCGTTAGAGGCACATATATCGCAATAGCGGGCAAACTTAATAATGAACGAGCTTCGAAGCGCGCTGCACTAGAAGCTAGTGTGAAAGAGTTGGAAGGCGCGCATCGACGTGTAGGCTCACATAAAAATAAACGGCAACTAAATATAGCGCAGAAACAGCTTAGAGTGCTGGATATGGACACGGCTGCGTATGCTTTGCTGCGAACGCGACAGAAGTATTATGCGGGGAAACAAGGCGGGAAAGTTGCTGGCACACAGATTGAGGGCGCAGATTCACTCTAGGCTAATACAGGGCATCATAGATAGCAGCGGACACCATCTTGTGAGGGATGAGGACATAGCGGCAGAGTTAGGCCACTTTTATGCACAATTATACAGGGCGGAAGGGACACCCCCAGACATTTGCTCACCATACATCGCGCAGGCCCCAATAACAAAGCTGCTGACCCCCCACGCTGAGCAGTTGGAGAAAGACATAACTGAAAGGGAGGTACTAGACGCAATAGGACAACTGCAATTGGAAAAGGCGCCAGGGTAGGATGGGTTCATAGCAGCCTTTCACCAGCAGTATGCTTCGCTTTTATCCCCAATTCTAGTTTGTCTTTATAACTCATTTAGCGACTCAGGGGAGCTTACGGAATCAATGCGCATGGCAATAATCGCGGTGCTACCAAAGCCAGGGAAAGATCCCCAGCACTGCTCATCATACCGCCCCATATCACTCCTGAACGTAGATGCCAAGATTTTTACAGGGATTTTAGTGGGTAGATTGGGTAGACATATGCCGGGGTTGATAGAGCCTGATCAATCTGGCTTTATACTGGGTCCCACCTGCGGTGATAATACTAAACGGCTTTTTCACCTATTGGACAAGACTAGGCGTTCACAAGTTCCGACGCTGTTCTTGTCAATAGACGCCGAAAAGGCCTTTGACCGCGTGCATTGGCCTTTCTTGCACAAGGTACTTGAGATGGTAGGTTTCGGACCCAGGTTCCGGCGTTGGGTCGGGGCGGGCCATGCGGATCCAAAAGCGTGGGTCCGGGTGAATAATACTCAGTCTCCGATCTTTCCGGTCTCGAGAGGGACTCGCCAAGGCTGCCCTCTTTCACCACTTTTATTTGCGCTCTATATGGAGCCGCTGGCGGAGCGCATCCGACACCATCCACAGATAGAGGGAGTCTGGATGGGAGGCCAATCCCATAAAATAGCTCTGTATGCTGATGACGTCTTATTGACCATCACTAACCCGCGTCACTCACTGCCTCCTCTCTTAGAGGAACTTGCACAGTTCGAGGAGGTCTCCGGTGTTAAAGTAAACACAGCCAAGACACAAGCTCTGAATATCACCATTCCTCATGAGGAACAAATCCACTTGGAGTCAGAGTTCCCCTTTCAATGGACACAGCAAGGTATCCAATACCTGGGCATTCAAATATTTCCCACAATAGAAAGCTCGATCACACATAATTACACGGACCTGTTGCATACAGTGAGATCGCTTATTCAATCGTGGCATGGGGGTCCCCTTTCCTGAGTGGGCCGCATTGCGGCGGTAAAAATGACCCTGCTGCCGAAAATTCACTACCTTATGCAGGTGATGCCGTTGCCACCCCCGCACCCATTCTGAAGAAGCTACAGGCTGCTCTTGAAGCCTTCATATGGGCGGGTAAACGGGCTCGGATGACAAAAGAGCGAACATATCTGCCACTTGCCAAGGGGGGACTGGGAATACCAAATCTGACAAAATATTATCAGGCTGCTCAGTTACGCTATATAGTTGAATGGCAGCGCCTGATGACTGAAAAACACTGGTGCTTCCTGGATCAAGCGGTCGCGGGAATCCATATTTGGAAGATCCGGTGGTTACAGCGCAAGCATCGCCCGCCAGGCGTATACATCTCGCCAGTGGTCAGAGCAACTGTTGGGGTTTGGGACAAGGTATACTCCACTCATCAGCTATCCACGCGGATCTCCCCACTTACACCAATCATAGGAAATCTAGATTTCCCTCAGGCTACGCAAGAGAAAGCGTTCGCATGTTGGCAGGAGGTGCAGTGCAAGAGGATTGGGGACTTATTTGATGTGCGAGGCTTGTTGGACTTTGATGCCCTCCAACAAGACTTTGGGCTCTCGGAGTACTGGCATTATCTAGAGGTCCGACACTGGGTGTCTCTTCCTGCAATCAAGCCCCATGCTAATAGACGACTAACGTTGTTTAAACACTGGCTCTTTTCCAGGAAATCTGATTCCCGCATTTTGTCAGACATATATTCCTTTTTAAATACTCAGACTTCACCTCTACAGATGGGAGCGGGAATGCAAACGCAGTTTTACAGACAAGGAATGGTTAGATATATTACACCGAGCACGCACCTCTGCCACTAGCGCTGCGGGCAAAGAAACACTACTAAAATTAGCACACTACTGGTATTATACTCCGGCCCACCTGGCTCAATGGCATAGGGGAAGGTTGGACACTTGTTGGAGACACTGCGCTCACTCGGGCACACTCACCCACCTACTGTGGCACTGCCACAAACTTCATAGGTATTGGAAGGAGGTCCTGGATGACATTGACAAGATGTTCAATACCGAAATACCCCGCTTTCCTAGCTATGTATTGTTGGGGTTGCCCAATGTTCAAACATACCCACTAAACTCTGAAAGGGGTAAGGCCATTATATTAGTGCTGTGCACAGCGAAGCAAGTCCTGCTATCAAAGTGGGGTACTGATGTCGTCCCAACCCACACGGACTGGCTTCATAAGCTCTGGGATTTACTGGAGATGGAGAAATTGACAGCCACCATTAGCCATACTTTACCCAAGTTCGAAAAAAGATGGGAAACATGCATTACACAACTTTCGGGAGAATTTCAACAACTCACATGTCCGATATACTTGCGCATACTGCAGATTACACCCTCTACCCCCTCAGTGGACTCAGGGGAAAAGAAGGAGTGACTTCCACAACATTAGCGACAGGAGCACGTATTGTTTCTTTTTTCCACTGTTTGCTGTTGATTTGGATTATGTTTCCCCATTCACCTCTACCCTTTCTCCCCCTCCTCTCGTCTTGGCCTCATGACTACAGCGCCGGCCAATGGATGTAGGCGCAGGGTGATGTATATTGAATCAATACCTAAATGTTTATTCCTCACCAGCCGATGGATGTAGGCGACAGCTGTTGTTCCCTATCCTTTCCCTTTATGAAATAAATAAAATGTTACAATCCTAAAATGGTTACTTCAAAAATAGAACTGTAGAAACAAAATAGTTCCAACCGGGGCTATTACGACGTCGTGACAGGCACAAATCCAAAGTACGGCGCCGAATGCAAGGTGAGCGGGCCGGGTACCGAGTCACCCGGACCCCCAAACAACAGTAACTTAGAAATGAAGTCCACAGACAATGCACAGCTTCGTGGAGGTGAGGCGCTGGTGCAGATGTGAAGCCGGTTCCTTTCTGCAACGGGGTAGGCGAGGCGTCGAGTCCGTGAGGAGGCGAGGCGTCGAGTCCAGAACAGGGGAAGTTAGGCGACGTCGGCGATGAGGTGTCGGTTCCGGTGTGGCGATGCGACGTTGAAGAGTTCGCAAAGTCACCCACGTCGGTTATCCGCTCCGTGATAAAGTGATGCTGGCGCTGGTGGTGACGGCTTTGGTGACAGCGTGGCATTGGGAAGGCCGATAACTGCCGGCATCGGCAGGCATCAGGGCTGCGATGCAGGTGCAGGTGCGGTTCATGCAGGGCTGTGCATCGTGCACTTCACAAGCAGTGCCCCCGGCCTCAGTGCAGGTCGCGGCATCACTGGTGGCTTCACTGATGGCACCAAAGTTGTTTTTCTTTCTTTGTAGCACTAACCACACAATTCTCACGGTCCATGAACTGGAATTGGCACCCTTTTGAATAAATACAGGAGTCCACAGAGGAGTCCAGGTGCTGGTTAGTCCATGCAGGTGACGTTTTTGTGGCCCTGAGACTTCAGATTAGGAGGCAAGCACACATATGCCCTTGGAGATTCTTCTTCAAGTAGGTTCACAGCAAATTTCCAGTCTTTGTCCTCTCTTTGGCAGAAGCAGCACCTGCAGGCCAACACAGCAAAGCAACAGAGCAAAGGAGCAGCGCTCCTCTTTATAGCTCTCCAGCTCTTCTCCTTGGCAGCAGAGGTTCCTCTTGAGTCCAGAAAGGATCTAATTCTCTGGGGTTAAGGTTCAATACTTATACTCTAGTTTCTCTTTGTTCTCTTTGTGGCAAGGGTCTCTGAGCCTAATCCAAACCAGTTCTGCCCTCTCTGCCCCAGTTTCCCTACAGGAGGTGGAGACAGCATTGTGCACAGGAGACACAGCCTATCCAGGTGCTAGTGAAACTCCTCCCATTATCTAAATGCAGGCCAGGTCTATTCAGCCCAACTATGAGTCACCCAGGAAAGGCAGGACACACGTCAACCCCCCCTTTGGGACTGTCTAGAGTGAATGCACATCCCCAGCCCGGTCACTCCAAAACTGGACAGTGTTTACAAAACAGACAGAGGCACACAGAATAGTTAAACAAGAAAATGCTCACTTTCTAAAAGTCCATTTACAACAATTTTTTTTATGTCTTCTAGATGAAATGACCCACATTTGTACTGAGTTTGGGTAACACTATTGAGTGCAATCCCACGTCTATTTGGCGTATGTAGTGGATCTCTAGTCTATGTATTTAATGGATGCCTTTAATTAATTTTTCCAGCTCAATTTGTCGCTTGAATGTGCATCCTAAGAGGAGCCAATCCTGTGTGAGCAAGGTATTGCTGTTTGTTCGGACTAAGGGCATAAAATATTCTGGGCCTTTTTTTAATCAGGATTTTTTCACTGGGATTTATTCTTTTGGTTTTATGAGTTTGGTTGCACTATGGTTTACACTAGAGTGTGGTCACTGGTGTGGTGTTTTTATTGTAAGAAGGCGATTCACATATTTGTTGGGTGTGATCCTCTTGACTATTTGTGGTTTTTATGGTTGTGTTACATTGATTTGTTTTTGTTACAGTACTTACAGGTATAATTCCCCATCAACGTTGAGTCCTGAAGATGGTCTTGTGGACCTATATGGCCACTTGAGACCGAAACGTCGACACTGCATCCTCCTTAACATTATATGTTAGGTTTTGTGTCTGTGTTCAAGTTCCAGTGGATTATTTTGAATGTTAATAATTCAGCTGAAGCTGATGGAACCTATGATCTTTGTAACTATTATTTGTTAAGAGGATTGATTGCACTTCTTCTGATCCTTTGATTTGATCAATACCAAGAGAGTATAAGGACTTTGAAGTGGTGCTAGTATGATTATTTGTTTGTACTGCTTGATGGTAAAAAATGTATTATGTCAATTTACAATACATTTGATGTCAATTTATGGATTAAACACATATAAGTACAGATAAGTACAATGCACTTTCTTTATTTTGATATGCCTGCTTTTGATTGAACTAATTTAAAGAGGATCACTTATGTGACCAAGGAAAAATGTATTTCTAAATAATATGTAATAATTTCTTAAGGAACATTGTTGTCAATAGACAATAGTACCCAGTTCCTTGGGGAAAACTGGGTTGCCCTATAAAACTTTAACACTTTCTAAAAGTGGCATTTTCAAAAACACTATTTAAAAACCATCTTCACTAAAAGATGTGTTAGTAAACTCTGAGCTCAGAGGGCCTAAACTCCATTTCCCTATCTTGTCCCTCTAGAGAGTTACACTTGTAAGATGTTACATTGCAGCTCCATGTTAGCCTATGGGACAAACAGCCTTTCAATAGTAAAAAACAAAATAGGCAGTATTTCACTATCAGGACATGTCAAACACATTGGTACATGTCCTACCTTTCACATACACTGCGACCTGTCCATGGGGGTACCTTGAGCCTACCTGAGGGGGCCTTACATGTAAGAAAAGGGACGGATTTGGGCCTGGAAAGTGGGTGCACTAACCAGGTCAACATGGCAGTTACAAGTGGTAGGTCTGAGATAGATTTACAGGGCTACTCATGTGGGTGGCACAAGCAGTGCTGCAGGCCCACTAGTAGCATTTGATGTACAGGCCCTGGCACACTCAGTGCACTTTACAAGGGACTTACCAGTAAATCAAATATGTCAATTCTGGATAAGCAATCATATGTACAATTTACACACAGAGCACTGCACTTTGACACTGATCAGCAGTGGCAAAGTGCCCAAAGCAGCTAAGCCATCAAAAACTAAATCCATCACATAGTCAAAAAATGCAGCAGGTAGAGGCAAAAAGGCTGGGAAACCACGCTACGGATGCCAAGTCTAACACTACCTATTATTCATACTCAGCTCAACGTGTTCAGAAATATATAACAGTGGCAGAATAGCACCAATGTAGTTAAGGTTATGATACATATTTCTAAGGAAATTCAAAAACATTCTGACTATAACAATTGACATATTTTTCTAAAGTTCATCATCTTTTGAGCAGCCTACTAGAACGCACATGTCCTTACACAAATGAAGTTTCATAAGCATTAGTTAATGCTTCTCTCTCTCTTAGATATGTTCTTTGAAGTCAGTTTTTGAACACTATTTTGATATGAGCCTTTTCATGAATACCTAAAGGAACACATTTTTCAAAACTTTGCATAGTACTTCATCAAACTCGACATGCACATATAGGGGCCGAATCCGATCTCGGCCGGTAGGGCTCCGAATCGGATTCGGCTTAACCGGATCCGATTCGGAGCCCTATTGCCCGACCGATTCGTACGCGCGTCCGGGCGAGCGAGTACAATGCGAAATCGCCGACCGACTCGTCCGGGCGTCCCGACCGCTCCGACCGACTCATTCCCGGGTCTAACCGCACCGACCGACTCGCTCGGACTCGACTCGCACCGCGCAATGGAGATGTTCCCCGGCCAGGTAAGTACGATGCGTGCCGCGAGCAGTCCGACCGAGCCGCGCACTCCGGCTCCAAAGAGCAGTCGGAGCTGTACTTTGGGGGTCCGTGTCGGACCCCCCTGTATGCATACCCGCGCGAGTCGCACACAGGGGGGACCCATGGGTCCCCCCTACCTGTGCGTGTTCGGCGCGAGTCGCTTCGCCGCGTACACGCTGTAGGGGGCGCCCTTGTCCGCCTCGCACCCATTGAGTCAATGGGAGCCTGCGTACGCGTTGTACGACAGGCTCCCATTGACTTCAATGGGAGTCCGACCGACTCGAGTCCAATGGCATACGTGCGCATCGTACTCGTTCGGTCGGGCTGCACGGGTCCGATTCGGTCGGAAATCTCTCCGGGTCCGGCTCGGTCGGAGAGATTTCCGGCCCGAATCGGAATCGGCCCCATAGTCTAATTGAATAATGGTTATTTTTAAAAACGGATGAAAATGGACCGAGCTGCATCAGAAAAACATTTTAAACGTGAACAACATTATCTATAATGTTAACACTACTGTGGTGTGAACTACTAATACAGTCCCTTCCCAATTGAAAGGAATTCAATGAGTATGTACAGAACATGACAAGTGTACCCATGAATTAGACACATTTTAATAAAACCAGTACAGAGTCCACTTTATTAACTGTCTGGAGCACATGGAACTGAGTATAGAGGTATGTATATTAGTGAATTCCCGGGACTGCAGCTTAGGCCTATAACTCGGGTTCAGGGCCTTTAACAACCGGTATAGCCCTCAGCAGCACGCTATAAGGCTATATTCAAAGCAGTTTATAAACACTTGCCAAGCAGATGTAAATTTCCATTTTCAAATATATTAAGACATAGGCATGTACACTCAGGCCTACAAATATACACTGAAAGTACTTTGGTCCAGTATTCACACATCACATTTACAGGAGTAAATAAATCATATGTGTAGTAAACAGGCTTTAAAGAAGCCCATGTTCATTCAGGAATCATGCATAACTCTATTCATTCTGTTGATTACATCCATGTAATGCAAAGTTTTTAACAGAAGTTAAAAGTACAATAGGTGCTGCCTACAAGACTTGAAAAAATGTCCCTAAAGACTGTTGTACATCCATGACTGTCTTTGCTGCTGGTGGGAATCAATCAATCAAAGTCTTTATTTCAGACACAAATGTGACCATAAAGCACACATAAAAACATAGCAATCCAGCACTTTCAATAGTGTAAAAAAGAGTTTAAAGCAATTTTTATAAAAACCGACCACAAACAAGTCTCTATAGCTACATGAATTAGTTCACAAGGTAAAAACAATAAATAACACACCCACTGTTAGCTCACATAGCAGGTTAATACATAAAAAGGGCAGAACATAATATCTAAATTACAAAACTGACTCAATAAAGTGCACATAACTCCCATCATAGTACATGGTCATCCTGTTAAAACATTAATGATTTCCTTCTGCTAATTGCACATTTGAGGAAAGATCAAATGTTGGCACAGTTAGATGGAGAGTCCAGTACACAAGGGCTAATCTCAAGGTTCTAATCCCCTGTTTTTATAAAATCTGAATTAAGAAAAAGTTTGTGAGATCAATACAAAATTTACAAAAGAAAAGAAAATGCAACAGACTTTGTGGAGAGGATTCATCACATGGGCATAACAAGACTTTTGAGGGCTCAAATTGGGCAAGGGGGAAACCAAAATCCCACCTAACAAATCCTAACCTGAACCTGATGAGCAGTAGCCTATCCATAGAACCATAATTCCATTCTAAGTCTGGTTCTAGGGATGGGGAGGTTTGAATCTCCATATATTCTTTGACTGACCATTTTTTGTATTGAAGTTCCTCCCTCTGGGCTCTCAATCTTTCCTTAAATGTGAATTTCACCCATGTAATATCCACTTTTTGGATGGAGGAAGGATCAGTAAAAAGGGTTGGCATATCTAATTTTGTTAATTCAGTTTTAATATAAAATAAAAATAGAATTTTCATTCCTCTCTCACACGCGAGGCAATCATAAATATTTTCTCTATTCAACGAGGCATGAGGATTTACCCTAGTGGAGCACCACAGGATAAGGGGAGCCAACTTGGCAGTATCCTCGACATATTCTATCCTGATCTCCTCATTCAGTGCTCCCACATCACATTTACAGGAGTCAATTAATCATATGTGAAGTGAACAGACCTTAAAGAAGGCCATGTTCATTCAGGAATTATGCATAACTCTATGCATTCTGTGTATTACCTTCATGTAATGCAAAGTTTTTAATGGCAGTTAAAAGTACAATAGGTGATGCCTAACACTTGGAAAGATTACCCTAAAGGACTGTTATACATCCATGACCCTCTTGAATGCTGGTGTGTTTGTGCACCTCCGTATTGGAGCTTTTTACAAAACATCGGCATTAGGTTGTTCACACGTTCTGCTTTGGTCTCTTTGTGCACAGACAACCCATACGTTATTTTTCAGCACATGCAAGGCTATATATTGGTGCAAAAGTTGCATCAATATCTCATTGCAGTATAAAGATATCATGAAAAAAGTTGAGATATGTTTTTTTAAGATTTAACCAATATTTTGTTGTGTTTCTCAAATGGACAAAAATAAATCACAGAATCAGCCAATGAAATGTTGCCCTGATTGTCTGGCGTCTGGCAAAAACAAATATGTGTGAGGTTTGCTGTGGAATATCAGTGCAAAACACAGAATTGTTACAGAATCACTGTTTATGATGGACTGTTCGTTTCATGACAGATATCAAATTGATAACTATATGGAAAGTATAGAAGCCATGTGTTTTCTGATTCTGAAAAAATTAAGGATTCTATTGGTGCAGGCCTGTTGTCTCTAGTCCTGTGTGGCTGGTCAGTGAACACTCTGAATGAGCAGAAAAAGGTGAAGCAATGCCATTAAATAAGAAGCAAGCAAATGAGATTGACAAAAACGCCAACCAATGATTTGCAGTGGAAGCTGGGCATTGGTATCTTTCAACGGCATACCTAAAAACCTGCAACTCCTTGGCTCGTAGAATAAATCAACATCAGCATAAGTCAACGAAAACTCTAACTCCACTACAGCAACAAAACTACATGATTCCAAGTAAAACAGAAACAACAGCTCCAGTGCTCCAATAACAAAGCAAGTCCAACTGCACAGTTTCAAAAATAAATGAACTTCAACCATTCCACAATTCCTTCTTCACAAGTCCAGTACAAACCAAGAGTTCATAGATATAATGGCCACTCCTAAAAGTTTGAATAGTGAAATTAGTACATTCCTCATTTACAAGATGGATGACTGTACCATAACTCCCTTGCAGCTGCAGAGAGTGGTAATGTGCCTCTTTTCAATGAGAAAATGCACGCCCAACAGCCCACTGTAACGTAACTTGGTTGCTCCCTGAGTTACAACATGAGCTGCAGTCGGCACAAACATGGAGTGCTGGTTGGTGTTCCATGCTTCTGAGCTGTGTTGTGTGCCGCTCACCCACAAGTTTCTCAGGTCCATGCATGACTAACTGCCCCCATCCAAGTTTGTTTTTTTACATTCTAGTACTTATAGTCTGGTTTATTCCACTATAAAACTAGGACAACATGGCACAGAATTCAACGACCTGGACTGGAGTAGTTAGTCACACACGACCCTGAGAATAGTGGCAGTTGAGTAAATTTCAGTTCTCAGGTTAGACTTATATTATCCTTCATTGTTTTTTTTTAATTTAAGGACTAACTGCCTTGGTATGGTGACTACTTTTTTCCAGGTCAATAAGGATGCTGTTTCCAGTCCCTTACTTCTGTGAGATCATCTTTGGCACTCTGGGTGTTGTGTTCTTGTTTTGCTTCCATTGAACTATTAGACTAACTGCACTGGACAACAATGATTTGTAGGTGCCAAGTCAGGACTGGGGACAGTGTTCATCATGGCGTGGAGTGAGGTGGTCACTTTTTGTGTGCCAGAAGTTCCAAGTTAGCTTTCTTGGCTTTAGGGTTTGACTTTGAAAGCAAAGCAAAACAATAAGATATGAAAATCTGAAAAACACTGATTATAACAGGAATTAATGGACCCATCAGAATTATGAGATGTGTAGAAAAATTGCAGATTTGTATAACTTCACAGAAGTTAAACTCCCACCCAAAAATTTCAGCTGCAAAAAATTGGCCAATATCTTTGGGTGAAAGTCCAGAAGAAAATGAGGAATTACAGGAGAATCAGACTTGATGTTGCCAGTTTCTATGATAATTTCTAATTTCTCAGGGGACAGTCCAGGATCTTCGTTAATTCCACAGAATGAATACCCCTGTTTCCGGGACACTCGTAACAAGGCCCAAAGAGGCATGCAGCATGGTGTAGCATTACTTTTGAGGCAGCGGAAGGGTGTGGATTTGGGCTAGGCTGGGTTTTTTCAATAGTGATAACTTTACCTGAGATAAGTCTTACCACCACACCTTATACTCATACTCAGCTAACACAAATTTCGATATCACAGAGTTTGGCCTATATAAACTCTTTATCAAACACGGACTATAAGGGTCCTCCGATAGATCTTTCAATCGAGCTAATAGGGACCCGGATGATCAGAGATGGATGGCCACTCCTTCATGAGGACCTGGAATAAAGAAGTACATTTCTAACAAGCAATATGCATATAAAATATCAAGTGACTCAACTATAAGAAATAGCATAAGCATGAAATAGTTATAACAAGTAAATCTTTATCTAGACTTTACGGGGCATATGTATGAAGCCTTTTTCCCGTTCACAAACGGGCCGATTCAGAGAATCGGGCCGTCTGCAAACGGGAAAAAGCCTTTTGGGATGTATCATCCCAAAAGGCCCTCGCACAATAGGGATTCGCAAAATTTGCGATTCCAAATTCTGCAAATACATTTAAGGAATCGCAAATTGCGATTCCTTAAATGCAATTCTGGAAGCACCCAAGTTGTGCGATTTTGCCTTTAGAAATCGCAAATTACCACCAACTTCAAGTTGGTGGTAATTTGCGATTTCTTTGAAAAATGCACTTTTTTGCATTTTTCAAAGTGCCATGTGGCACACATACATGCCCTTAGGGCATGTATGTGCGCCACATGTGCACACATGCTTATTTGCGGGGTGCAACAGGGTGTCCTTTTGACACCCTTGCACCCTTGAAATAGCATTCGCAATTTGCGAGTACCTAATGGGTACTCGCAAATTGCGAATGTCTTCCCATTCATTCCTATGGGCCTCTAGGCCCATAGGAATGAATGGGAAGGTATTCCTTAATTGCGAATCGCAATTTGCGATTCTCAATTAAGGAATACGTAGGAATCGCAATTAATATTGCGAATCTTACATACATTGCCTTTTGCGAGTCCTTAATAGCGAATCGCTAAAATTCGCTATTAAGGACTCGCAAAACGCTTTCTTGATACATATGCCCCCTAGTTGAATGTTCAAGGCACAAACGTACATTAGATTAATTTAATATTGGTTATTCAATTGAACACAGGTAAATCACAATACATCACAGTTCAGAGCAAAACACATCTCAAAACAATACCCGGTGAGAGAAAGAGAAAAAGAAAAAACACAATGCAAATTTCAGAATGCAATCAAGAATCATACAAACCAAAGATTCGGTTGCAGATTTATCAGGGCTGGGATACCAGGTGAGCCGAGTCTTTCAACCCTTCAGCCGAAAGGTTTGACGTGTTCGACTTCACCAGCCGGCAAAGCACAGGGGAAATCAGGAAAGCTCAGTTCAGGGAAATCAGAGATCAGACCGACAGCATGTCAGGCCTATAGGACATTTGCAAGAAAATATCCGGACGAGTACTTTTCCCACGGGGTAGTTATACTGCCAATCGTTCACAGTTCCTGCCCACAAAGTAACTTTTGCGCAGTTTGCATGATTTCTATTGGTCAAAATCCATGGTCTGATCATGGTGTGATCGTTTCCTTACCAAAATAATCCGGAAATTATACATAATGCCATTGCCCAATTTTCACAATTTTACTAAATGTTCTCCTCGGAAATAGGAAGTTGATTTGTATCTTATCATGTCCGCCCCCAAGCGCTCTCTTCTGAGCTTGCAACAAGGTCGACACAGTTTTGTACTAGCAGAGAGGGTGTCCATTATTCAAACTGGAGAAAAGAAACTTTAGCGATAATACTCGCAGCTAACAGTGCAGTCATGTCAGCATATTCTAGTCTTATTCAAACGAAATAATGAAGAAAAAATGCATTTTGAGGCCTACATGAAAACCTACTAAAACATTATTTTCTACTAAAAGTGTACTAACTTTTCAAACATGTTAGGGAAATAATGATGCATAGAAATTAATATATGAACACCATTTTGTGTACTCTCAAGCATCAACTTATTGCGAATTCATTTATAAATGATCAAGCGCATTTCTCTCGATATTTGAAATTTGCAGGTCTTGACATGATAGTGCTGCTACATGACCAGAAATCATTTTATTCGACTTCGCTTATTTAGCATATTCATAATCATATTTTGTTAAAGGCTTCATTATAACGTCACACATTATAGCATTTATAGGTTTTAATAGCACATTATTAATCATGATTTCATTAACATTATTAGTTTGATCGATAACCACTGTAGACAGTTTTCTAATTTTATGCGAGTTCAAAATGACCCCTACTGAAGGTATTATTGCACCAAATATATCACCAATAATTTCCGCAGCACTTATTCCTCTTTTGTTACGTGTTAGTTTCTTTTCATTGGTTCCTTGATGATCATCTACATGGTATATCTTAGGAAAGACAATACCCATATAACAGCATCCATACCAATATTTAGGCAATTTATAATAAGGATTTCTTCCACACACAAAATACACTCCCAGAAATACTGGGTCAGAATCACCCTTCAATCCCCAACGTCCTGTCATTAGGAAGGTGTGTTCACACTCACTGGAACGAATTAATTTACTATTAGATTCAGTCTTTTGTCTTAATATGCAAAGCTTTGCCTTGTGATGACAATCCAGAGTCATTGCAGCGTAAGTCTCACCCTTTTTGCAATCACCTTCCCTATGAGCCCATGGGGGTGTTCTAACTTTCTGTTCAACAGCCTTTCTTTTTATTTCTCCTCGTCTTTCTTCTTCGGTGTTAATAAATTCTATTTCTACACTATGTAAAATGCACGTTAAATTGTTTCTATACGCATGTACAACATCTATGGGCTTTGTAGTATGAAAGAATTCTCCCATTACCTCAGCATTTTTCGCATTTGCCACAATATTCATATTTTTCTTTATAGGAATTTCAGAGAACACCAAGTCATAGTTAGCATAATACTACTAAAACTGCTCCTTGCCATAGAATAAACTTGTTAGTACACTACAGGAGCTTCCATAAGTTAAAGGAAGATGATGGTAAGTTACACCTTCAGACACAGAGATGGGTAATTGTATGCATACATAACAGTCTCTTGCATCCATTGTGTCAACGTACTCGTACAAGAGTTTGGTAAATACATTTAACAAAAAATCATTAATTGATTTATTTTGGTGTAAGTCATTACTTGTTAGCTCTTTAATGTCTATATCTTCTCTAAGGACTTTTGTTAATTCAGTAGTCGTACTCACGTATTCATTAGTAGTTTTAACAGGCTAAACATAATGAGGTATAGTTAGAATGGTCACTAACAAAACAAGTATTAGGATAAGAATACATATAAAGCAAATACTTATACGCATTCGCCCAGGCGAAGCAACCTTATTCGGATTTTCAGTCTCGGAACCAGAGATATCCAGTTAAAAAAATATTTTTTCTAATATTAATACTAGGATTAGCAGCAAGGTTTGTGTTTTCGATCGAACACTTTACCAGCATCTGTTCACAGCCTAATTTCTTCAGCCTTTTCTTTTGTGCACTCTCTTTTTTCACACAGTCTGATTAGGGTGATTTATATGGTGTATTGTCTTTGGAACAAAATGTGATGAATTCTTTCTCCCAATTACTTTTGGCAGCTAGATATGTGCATTCGAATATACGACGTTACATCGCGGTGCACCGCGACACCTTTACAACGCAGGCATTACAACGCAAGTTGTTACAACGACTTGCGTTGGAGGGCGCTGGACTTAGGAACAGTATGATTTACTATTCCAACTCCAGCCTACGTTACAGTAGGGAAGGTGTTGGAATAGTAAATCATACTATTCCTTAGCTTAGAGCGCCATCCAGCGCAAGTCATTGTAATGACTTGCGTTGTAATACCCGCGTTGTAAAGGTATTGCGGTGTAAACACCGCGATGTAACCGATGTTTCCCTGTGCATTCAGGTGCTGCGTATCTTTGACTTGGAACTCGTGCTCTTTTTGTTCTGTGCACAGTATTTTCCTCTCCGTCTGTATCCCTTTGTTCAGACTGACTGGACACTTCGATTACAGAGGATGGGATTCTTCCCACAGTCAGAATGTCTTTCAATCATTCAGTTCTTCTGGGTCATCAGTCACCTTTTCGCACTCGTTTTTCTGGCACACTGTTTATTTCACTTGTTTCAAAACTTCGCTTAGCTGAATCCCTTTCTTTCTGACCCTCGTTACCTAGAGGGATCAACTTTTTTCACTTTCAACAGTGTTTCGAGACCCAGTTGCTGGGGTCCACTCTGCTTGGTGCCCAGTCTGTTCAGCCTGTCTCACTGCTACCACCGGTTCACCTGCAACTGACTCTGCACTTTCAAGTGGACATGGGACTCGATGAGTGTGGTCTGCATGAACCCAACTAGGTAGACCACCACATTTAACCGCAGTTGTTGTTACAAGAATCACTTGGTAAGGCCCACTCCAACGAGGCTCCAAACAGGACTTTCTCACATGTTTCTTGACAAGCACCCAATCACCCGGGCGCAAGTCGTGTGTTTGCTCCTGTTGGTCAGTAGTGGCGACTTCTCCAACCTGGTGAGACACAGAACGCACTACATCAGCCAATCCTTTACAATAATCGAGCACTAAGTCATCAGATATGTTCACAAGCTGATTCGCTGGAACTGTAGGCTGTCTCATAGTCCTCCCCATAATTATTTCACAAGGGGACAGTCCTGTTCTTTTGTCTGGGATACTTCTCAAACTCATCAACACTAGAGGCAATGCATCAGGCCATTTTAATGACGTAGACGCACATACCTCCGTCAATTGTGATTTTATTGTGCCATTCATTTGCTCGACCACGCCTGACGCTTCACGTCGATAAGCACAATGCAACTTTTGTTCAATTTGCTCCATAATGCAACATGCCCTTGTGAATGCCATCAATTCCGCCACTTGTGCCCGAATTTACTCCTTTGAACCATGATTCTTCGACAACACCCATCACCGTACAGATCGCATATGCAGCTCGTAAGGTACCTCCAGTGTCTCTCAAGCACGATCCATCCTCAAACAAAACATGGTCAGATTCTGGTAATGGAGTGTCCTGTATATCAGTTCTTAGCTTCGTACACAAATCAGTCACATCAAGGCACTCATGGTCTGCTTCTTCCACCACCACTTCACAACTGGGAAGCAGCATCAAGGTAGCTGGATTCAGACTCCTGCTTCTTGTCACAGTCACGTTTTCCGCACCGAGGATCACTTGCTCATATTTTGTTCAGCGACTGCTTGTAAGACGCTGTGTGCGAGTTCGCGTTAACAAAATTTCAACTGAATGTGGCACATACACTTTCAATGGATGACCCATGACAATCGTCTCACTCTGTTCCAAACTCACACATGTTGCAGCGACAGCTTTTAAACATCCAGGTAAGGCAGCAGCCACAGGATCCAATGTGGCTGAAAAATATGCCACTGGACGGTGTGCTGTTCGTTGCATTTGCGTCAAAACTGAAAGTGCGCAACCATCTCGTTCACTGCAAAATAGAGTAAAACTCTTGTTAAAGTCGGGCATTCCCAATGCTGGTGCTCGACACATGCTGTCTCGCAGGTCAAGAAATGAACGCATACATTCTTCATCCATATGTACAGGATCTGACACGTCTTTGTGTGTCAGCCTTTGCAAGGGCTTGGCTATCAGTGAAAAACTCGGGATCCACTGCCTGCAAAATCGAACCATTCCCAGGAATATTCGAACTTCCTTTTGTGTACTCTGCGGATTCATCTGCAATATGGCATTGAGCCGATCTTGAGACACTTTTCTGACGCCTTTTTCAATGTGATGACCCAAATAAAAAACTTCTCTCTGACAAAATTGTAATTTTGCTGGCGACACTTTATGCCCACTTACTGCCAAATGGTTCAGTAGAGCAATCGTATCAGTAACACAAGCCTCTTTGGTTCCTGATGCAACCAGCAAATCGTCAATGTGCTGCACTAACAGAGAGTGATTAGGCATTACCAATGACTCCAAATTTCTTTTCAAAATCTGAATAAAGATTGAGGAGCTTTCAGTATACCCTTGTAGAACTCAGCACCATGCCAAGACACGGTTTCCGAACCGGAACGCAAATAAATATTGGCTATCCAGATGTAAGGGAATCGAGAAAAATGCTTGACACAAGTCAATCACTGAGAACCATTCTGCTACACATGGAATCTGATACAGAATCACAGGTGGGTTTGGTACTATTGGACAACAAGGTATCACAATCTGATTAATTTTTGAAGGTCCTGAACTATTCTATATTTCCTATTTGGTATGCGTATGCCTATGATAGGCGAATTGCATGAACTCCCTAATATTTTTTTCAGAATACCCTGTTCAATCAATGTTTCAATCAAAGATGTTATTCCAGCAACTGTCTCAGGACTCAAAT
Organism: Calotriton arnoldi; assembly: GCA_963921515.1. Lineage (NCBI taxonomy): Eukaryota > Metazoa > Chordata > Amphibia > Caudata > Salamandridae > Calotriton > Calotriton arnoldi. The sequence goes on from CAWUFW010004842.1 coordinate 964,460, forward strand.
TATATGCTGGAGTTCTCTGGAATACTGCATTTGGTTTTACAGTAATTCGAATTGGAGCTACTGTTCTCATCAGAACAATGTCTTTACCTGAAATATCCCACACATCAGGCAACACTGCATCTCTCAATTCAACTGGCAAATCATTCGCTGTAAATAGAGGATATAAGCTATTCACTTCCAACTCCTGTCACGCCATTTTAAACACCACATCTTCATCTTTTGAATGGAATTCTATTCCATCTGGTGTACAATATATGGAACAGTTCATTTTACACAACAAATCTCATCCTAATAGGTTATCTAGACTGTTGTCACACACCACGAATTTGTTTAAATCTTTAAAACTCCCAATTTGTACTTTCATTGGTTTGTTCACTGGGGTTGAGATCAACTTATTCGATACTCCTACAGCTTGGATACTTTCTCCCGAGAGGGGTAGGTTGGGAATTTCCACAGTTCTCAAAGTGGAACGGGTAGCACCAGTGTCTATGAGGAATGAAATAGACTTTCCCTTTACCTCGCCATCCACATAGGGTCTACCTGTAAGGATGCGCCAAGCCCTCCTCCCCCCTCAGGCACCATCATTGAGATGCATCTGAATCGCTCTCATCCATCTGTAACAAATATTGTGAAGACACCTGCATATTTGAATTCAATTGATCATTTGTATAGAAACCCATATTCGTATTGTACCTTTTCACTTGACCTTTCATGTTTTGCATAGGAGCTTGATGCATTCTCTGACCCTGTCCTCTATCAACTGACATCTGCTGATTCTGTTTCTGCTGATTCTTTATTTCATTACCCATTTGTGACTGTCTCAATCCATCTATTACTGTGTCTATCAACTGTACACCTCCTGTATTTGTCAGAATATTTCAACACTCGTGTTTCCAATGCCCGAACGTGCCGCACCCATGACACGGAAACTTCCTCTTCATTTCTTCTAGATTACCTCCTCGAACTCTCCCTTGTGGCATCAAATTTGGCACAGGATTTATCACTGCACCTCTCATTCCAGTAGTAGTCTGACCATTTCCCTGAAATGCTCTTGAAAGTCTGTATTCATACTCATTACCCTCCTTTCTTTGCTGCCCTCATCTGAGCCAACATCAGCTTCTCTCTTAACTTTTTGTGACGCGAATCAATGTCTTCCCCACAGTATTGTGCATAACGAAGTATCTCATCAATTGTTTTACTCTGCCAACAAATCAAATGTTGCTGAATCATGGTGCTTATTTCTGGCCTCAAATCGTACACAAACCGATACACAAAATGTCCCATATCTTTCTCAGAGACATTCTCAATCCCACTATACTGTTAAAATGCCTGTAAAAGCCTCTCATAATACGCATGAACTGACTCCTTCAACTCTTGAGTAGTCCTCTCTATTTTCACCCAATCTGTCTCTTTTGGCGAAATTTTCCCTTTCAGATAGATAATAACCTGATTATATTTTTTCATGACTTCATCTGACGGGGCTCCTGTTTTCGGATCTCTTGGATACTCTTCTTTCGGCCAGTCTACAGCAATTTTGCATTCGACCCACAAATCAGTCGGGACTACAATGTCAAACAAAGCCATCTAAATCTTTCAACAAAACTTTCGAAACCTTAACAAACCTTTCCACTTGGTTGTACCACTCAATGGGTTTTTCTCTCAACCTGGGAAAATCATTTGTAAATGACAATATATCCTGCCTAGACCATGGAACATGAACAAACCCTCCTCCTGGTACCTCTCTCATAGGATATATCGTTGCATTTGCTTCCCCCGTTTCGGCTTCCCTCACAGGATACAGAGGTAAAGGTACTATAGTGTCCTCCTTCTTTTTTGCCCATCGGTCTACTTCACTCTAATGCCTTAGAGTGTTAATCAACTCCTTTATTTGTCATCATTTTCCTGAGACATTTAAACTCTCAACATCTTTGTCATTAAAATCCAATCGATAAGTCTTTTGTAAAGCCTTGGATTTTTCTATGTCAATTCCATACGTTTGTGCAATCTCAGCAAATCTCTTGTGCGCATTTTTCGCTTTTCGGGTAATATCCTTGCACATAAAAAATAGTTCTTCATCCCGATATTTAGCTAATCTCTATGGATTTATGGTTCCCAGTATCATTTCTTCTAATTCCACTTTTAATTTGCTCACATCTATGCCCAAATTTCAAGAAGAATTACTCTGTATTCTACAACTGGGTGCAATTTCCTTTATCCATTCATCTCGTTCTTCTGGGGAAGGTCCTAAGGATGTATCCTGTTCTGATCTTTGAAATTCCTTGCTATGTTCACCTGTCTTTCACCCTCCCAATAACAGTGTCAACCATCTTTCCATCTGCAACATCGTTCTCGGATCCATTTGTGAACCTCTTTTCAGGGTTTCAACTGGCCTGTCTGAAATACAAATCAATGGCTCCAACCCTCCTTCCGTAGTTGAATTCTTTCCACTATTCTCACTTGACCCACTCTTATTATTTCCGTTCCTTTCTGCCATTCCCTGATTTCCCACACCCACTGTTCTCTCCAAAACAGTGTGAGTTCCACTCATATTTCTATTGGGGACTGTTATGGCGTGAACTTGTGGAACTACTTGTCCATCATTATATAAAGGAACAATGGGACCTATAGTTATTGGGACAGATAAAGCATCTGGGTTAGTTGGCATCATTATTCTTGGCAATCCTTCTCTATCTTGGGTCTGGTTCTGGATCACAAATGTCTTCTCATGTGCCAGATCTAAGTCTACTATTGGGGTATTTGGTTGTACCCTTACAAGGGGTCTTGTCTCTACATCGTTCTGTTCTTCATGATAAGGTGGAGGTCTATTCAGTAATAACTCACTCAAAAATTCATCTACATCTTCAACTCCCTCACCAGTTAAGTCAGTGTTTCTAGACTTCAACTCCTCAACATGCTTCTTCTTCTCTTTGCATTTCTCTCCTTCTCTGGTCTCGGCTACCATCACTGGATACATTTGCTCTCCCTCAGCTACATCCTTTCTCCACATTTTTTCTGTGCATCCCATTTTGCTTCAGCATATCGACTTACAGCAGTCCTGTACCTATTCTGACTTTTCTCCTTTTCCCTCTTATAGGCTTCATGTTCCCACTCCTTGAGAGCTTCATATTGCATAGGTCTAGGATTTGGTCTCAAATCATTCATTTGTTTCCAAAGATTTTCCAAAATTCGGGTATTAAAGGTTCCAAATTCTGGAATGCTAAGTTATCATCTCGCTCTGTGTATTTCATCCAGTTCTCCAACAAAGTATAAGTATGATATCCTATCTCTAATGACATAAACGAAGCAGGGGTTCCTTCTGGAGCCACAGGAATTCCTTCCCTAATTGGTATTGGCTCATCTTTACGAAACAAAGTTTTCAAAAGTTTAAAAAACGTTGTTATTATTCACACTTAGTCAAAACCTTTATGAGAAAATCTACAACAATTTCTTTTCCGTATTATGATTCTCTACCACCAATCGAAAGTCGTTCACGTCCACTGATACCAGCGAGGCTTCTCACCAACCGACCAATACCAGCGCGGCACCTGATGATATCAGTCTAACTCCTCACGGCGACTGACCCTCCCTTTACAAAGTCATTGTCAGCTTTTACAAATCTTTTAACAAAATAAACAACTTAAAACAACTTTGTCTGCTCAACTAAAAGAAAACGATGGAACCACACAATATGAGAATTTTTCTTTCGGTTCCAGCAAAATCTCGAGCAGCGCGATTTTGCCCTCACTAAGTCAGAATCTTCAAGATTTTTCCAAATGCGCCTTTTTGAAGAAACCTCAAAAATCTTCACTTGTCACACTTCAAGTTTCCCTATGTTAGCACTGGCAAGGCATATGCACAGTACTTACTTCCAGCGCAGACAACACTCTTAGGGGGAGATTTTCATACCTTTTGCGCTGGTTTAGCGCCACAAAAGTGACGCAAATTAGTGCAATTTTCTTTTTCCTATTTTCTTTCCAGTGCAAAACTTGTTTTGCGCTGGAAAGAACCCTGTAAGTAGCGCAAAGCAGCACGAAGCACTGCTTTGCGTTACTTTGCGCCAAGAGGGCGTTACATGGGTGGTACATGGGCTTTCCCATGCAACCACACATGCCTTTTGACGCAAAACCATATTTGCAAAGATTTGTAAACATGGTTTTGCGCCAAAAGTTAACGCCCCTTCAAAGGAGGCGCTAAAAGGAGAAATGCTTACATTTCTCCATGCTTTTCCGACTTTCTATGCGTGCTGTACTGTGCAGCACGTATGCAAAGTGGGAAAAGCTTTCCCTTGTGTCGAGCATAGTATTTTGTACAGGAAGGCTACCCTTCTTGTACAAAACCAATGCTGGACTCATGCACACACCCTAGCGCTGCGGCGCTAAGGTGTGTGCATGGCGCACGGCAGCTGTAATCAGCGCCGGCGCAAGGAAAAGGGGAGGAGATAGCCATATCTTTGAAGATATGGCTCTCTCCTGCTCCCACCCTGTCGCGCAACGCAGCGCAGGCTCACGGGGGGCTGCGCTGCGCAACTTTTTTGTAAATCTCCCCTCAAGTGTATGCCACACTACGACCACCCTTAGGCTTTATCCCGGGATCTTAGGTCATCGACAGACCCGTTTACTTTCCATTGAGGTCAATGACGGACCACAACATGAAACACAAATAAACAAACTTTTCTATAGTCAGTCAAAAGTCCTTTTTCAACGTTCTGATTTGTCAACTTTTACCATTGTTTAAAACTCTTCAGTGTAGACGTCACTAGCTTTTACTTTTAACTCTGTCTCTTCATTACCCAGTATATTTAGTCAAATCAACCATCCGATAATGCTACCAGAAAACTGATGCAGCGGAAGGGTGTGGATGTGGGCTAGGCTGGGTTTTTTCACTACATAAACTTTACCTGAGATAAGTCTTACCACCACACCTTATACTCATACTCAGCTAACACAAATTCCAATATCACAGAGTTTGGCCCATATAAACTCTTCATCAAACACAGACTATGAGGGTCCTCCGATAGATCTTTTAATCAAGCTAATAGGGACTCGGATAATCAGAGACGGATGGCCACTCCTTCATAAGGACCTGTTGAATGGTCAAGGCACAAAAGTACATTAGATTAATTTAATATTGGTTATTCAATTGAAAGCACATAAATCACAATACATCACAGTTCAGAGCAAAATAGATCTCAAAACAATACCGGGTGAGAGAAAGAGAGAGAGAGAGAAAAACACTATGCAAATTTCAGAATGCAGTCAAGAATCATACAAACCAAAGATTTGGTTGCAGATTTATCAGGACCGGGACACAATGTGAGCCCAGTAAGACGCTAGAGCACACTGTGCAATAGCCGGAGTCTTTCAACCCTTCAGCCGAAAGGTTTGACCTGCTCGACTTCACCAGCCGGGAAAGCGCAAGGGAAATCAGGAAAGTTCAGTTCATGGAAATCAGAGTTGACTGACAGCATGTCAGGCCTATAGGAAATTTGCAAGAAAATAGCGGGACGAGTCCTTTTTCCACGAAGCAGTTATACTTCCAATCGTTCACAGTTCCTGCCCACAAAGTAACTTTTGTGCAGTTTGCATGATTTCTATTGGTCAAAATCCATGGTCTGATCGTTTCCTTACCAAAATAATCAGGAAATTATACGTAATGCCATCGTCCAATGTTCACTATTTTACTAATTGTTCAATTTAATTACTCCTCGTAAATAGGAAGTTCATTTGTATGTTATCATGTCTGCTCCCAAGTGCTCTCTTCTGAGCTTGCAACTAGGTCAACACAGTTTTGTACTAGCAGAGAGGGTGTCCATTATTAAAACTGGAGAAAAGAAACGTCAGCGATAATACTTGCAGCTAACAGTGCAGTCATGTCAGCATATTCTAGTCTAATTCAAACGAAATAATGAAGAAAAAATGCCTTTTGAGGCCTACATGAAAACCTACTAAAACATTATTTTCTACTGAAAGTGTACTAACTTTTCAAACATGTTAAGGAAATAAAGATGCATAGAAATTAATATATGAACACCATTTTGTGTACTCTCAAGCATCAACTTATTGCGAATTCATTTATAAATGATCAAGAACATTTCTCTCAATATTTGAAATTTGCAGGTTTTTACATGATAGTGCTGCTACATGACCAGAAATCATTTTATTGGATTTCACTTATTTAGCATATATTTATAATCATATTTTGTTAAAGGCTTCATTATTACGTCACACATTAAAGCATTTATAGGTTTTCATAGCACATTATTAATCATGATTTCATTAACATTATTAGTTTTTCTCTCTTTCATAAATAATTTTATCTCGATCTGGTTTGCGACCGTTCTGCATGCTTTTACGATGCAGTTTAACTCTCACGTGATTTACAAGTCACACTGTTAGTCATGTTTCTTAAGTATGTATTAGTATCACACCAACCAATGAACAGGAATTGATCAAGACAAATTATACTAAGATAATCATGCTCCATCACTGTCAAAGAAGTTGGGGTGATTTGAGGAAGCCCACTAACAGGGTGTTCACCCAATTACGATGTAGTAGTGCTAAAAATTGTGCAACACTCCATAAGGATGAAAGACTGAAAAAGCTAGAGATCGCAATGATATTGCACAATATGTTTGCTTTTGCTCTTAAGAGCAGTCTTATGTCTTATGTCTGGGTTGACTTTGCTCACTTAGGCATACTCTAGACAAGGCCATTGTTGGAGAGTAGAGAGACCAACCCCACACTGGGACATAAACAGGAGCTCCATTTTGAGTAGGTAGGACATTACATTTCCAACTCTGGTTCAGAACTTAATTTGTGTCAGTGGTTGCAGATGGTGGTCACTGGCACTCATTTTTGAGAACTACTGGGCCTTTTTTTTCATCAGAGGGAAAGCAGGAATGTCAGAAAAGGGAGAATGAAGGAGGAATAGAAAGATAAAAAAATCTGTCACAGACGTAGAAAATTGGGATAAAAAGATTCTGCAGAGGTACAGAGTGGTGAAAGAAAATTGCATGAGGTGAACTGAAGACTAGGAAAGCTTGGTAGTCAGCAACACTGGCATTCAGCAGCTTCACCTTCTTATAAAACATTGGGCACCTGTACAACCCTATAACCCTATCCTCAATTTCCAATAGGCAGTCATCATTGCAGGAGATGTCATTCTCTGATGGCATCTGAATACGTGTCATTAGCAGACTGAAATATAGGTAAACTGTGACAGTGGCCAAATCTCCCAGCAGCTTCATGCAGAGAATAAGTGTGGCTGGAGAGAAGATGGACCACTCAGGAACTCAACAGTGCACAGAAACGTGAAGGGACAGGTCCATTCTAGCAGTATTGTATGCACTCAGAGAGAAAGGGCCTTCACCTAGTACTGATGCAGGATGACAAAACTGACAGGAGACTCCCATGGGCCACCAAATGAAACGTTGTCATCAACCAGTAAGCTAGCTGTCTCTGTAGTGCACCTGGGATAAAGCCCAAACATAGACCCTAAAGGTTTCCAGCGATCAATATGGGTCTCACATTTCTCAATTATTTTCCTCAGGCACTATTAAGTATCATACTGTCATGTGTGAGGTTTTAGGTCTGACAAGAGTATTGCAGAGCTTATACAATTCACACACAGATAGAGGGGTGAATTAAGCCCCCTCATTCTTTAATGTGTTATTAACATGTTGATCAACTCACGTTACAGCCATTGGTTGATTGGAATGGCCCACATTTTGCTCAGAAGCCCGCAGCTGGCACTATCAAATCTCGGGGTGCTGAATACCAAGGCAATTTAGTCTTTTTTTCCACACCAAGCACCATCAGACACTCCCTGCTCCTTTATCTCACTCTTTCAGCTTCTTTTTCATCCCTACTTTCTTCACTTCTCACAGTTTTTTCGTCTTTCTCTTTCACCACCTTTGTGTTTTTCATTCTCTTGGTCTAGGCCAAAGTCTATTAAGGAAAAATAAGTGCTTGTCCCCAAAAATGAATGCCAGTGGTTGATTATAACTTCCATTCAGTACGTCTGGTGTTTTTCAGAAGGGGATGGCCTTTTCCCTACTCTCGGGTATATGTCTGCAAAGTAGTAACATTTGTTCTCATTATCTTACTGGAAAGACCAAAAGTGGAAGTGAAGCAGACTCCAAAGTCTCTGCAGAGGCAGAACTGCAGCAAGCTCGAGGGCATTACATGTGCTTCACTACTGTCTAAAACCACCTCCCCCAAGGCCTGAGATGGCCAGGGGGGACCCTAAGTTGGGGACCTGACCCTATGCTTGCAGTCTCCTGCCTGGGGGTCCTGCCAGGGCAATTTCAGTTACTCCCATCCCATGGACAGGTAGAACTGAACAGTATCGAGCACCTCCAGGACACTGGTTCATGTTGCCACTGCAAGGTGGACGACAAAAATCTACAGCACTTCTCCAGTAATTTCCACTGACTGCCCTCCAAGGCAGTCTCCACCCGATTAAATTAAGGCGTAGGTTGGCTCGATGTTCAAGACCAACACCAGGGTCAGGTGGCCACAGGCATAGAGGTTCGAATGCAAACTGGCAGCTACCATTGACAGAGAAGAAATTACAATGTCAGCACATACTGATATAGAAAAGAAACTACAAGAGGCTTGATGCACAGGCATAGAAGACAGACTAAATAAAATAATGGCAGGTGTTTCGGGCGTTGTGTATTTTGCTTTATCTTAGCACATTTTCACCAGCTGACAGCTGTCGGCCAGGAGTAGCTCCTGCAGTCCTAGTTCTAGTGCTTCTAGCTTTGTTTCCACATTTTAAATGCAGGAGTTCGATCCCCAGTATGGATCAGTAGTTCATCCGCTCCAGGATGAGAGCACCTGCCCTGGATGAGTTACTCATGTTTAACATGGGATTACTCAACGCATCTATAACCTTTAACTTAGGGTGACTGGGTTGAAGGCTGAGGGACGCACTCTGAATGAAGAGGGGACGCTTTCCAAACGTGTGTCTGGGAACGAGAAAGGATGGGGAAGGCGTGGTTCGCTGCAGGTGCCTCTATGTCCTGCATTCTTGCTTTTCAGCCTCCTGCACTTTACCTACTGCGCTCTTAAGCGCCTACTTGTAACACAGAGAGACGCTACACTGTGCAGAATGCAAAGGGCTGTTTGTTACAAAGCCAGAGAGTGTAATGCGTCAGACATACCATGGGACCACATGACCGCTGGCCCGTGAACGTGGAATGGAAATGCTTTCGAGTCCCTCCCTTCCCTACTCGTGGAAAGAAGGAACCCCACTCAGCACCCCTCTGCTGTTTCGAACCTCAGGTATGGCATTTTGAGCTGTGTGTGTTTTTAACAACAAATAAAGTGTTACTGAGTACAACACAACGGTGACCAATGACACAGGACGCTGTTCAGGGTTGCACACCGCTGTCCCCTCGCCTCACACCTGTCCTGTTCCTGAACTATTGGGGATAGAGGAAGTGGGGTGCATGCTGGGCTGGGCATCATCAATCATGACCGGTCAAAACAAGCGCCGGTATCAACATCAAAACGGGCTCATAACGCACACACACACACACCCACAGATATAAAACCATCCACGCCCACGCAGTGCCCCGTGCATAAACAGAAAAACATACCTTCAAGCACTCAGTAGGGTGAGAAGCTGTTTCGAAGCTGTATTTTGTATTTACTGCAACTTCTGTAGTATGTGATGTTTCGTGAGTGTAGGAATGTGGTTACTGTGGTTAAAATGTGTATTTATCCAAAACTTCACATGCAAAATCTTAATTTCAAGGACTCCCTTTTGATATTGACAGTAAGATGGCATCTGCAGATCCAATGTTTTGTGTGGGATGATGGGATCTGGTTTTGTGTACTGGCGTGGATCGGGGCCAGGAGGCAAGACTTGTCTGGAAAGGCAGCGCCTTCACACCAGGACGCATCATACGAAACGTTTCGGAAACTTAACCTTCTTCTTTTTAAGGAAGACATTTCACCCTTGCAGTCAAATTATGAATCCTTTAAAGTCCCAGGAGGGAGGGAGGCCCTATGAAAAGGATTGCATGAAGCTGTGTTTGGTTGCTGCGGTTGTCGCTGTGTCGCTCTGTTGTTGGCAGTAGATCACTTTGTAGTTACTTGCACATTTTTGTTATGATTGTGCGGTGTGTTGCGTGTGAATGATGAGTTGCACTTATGTCATTGTTTATATATAGTGATCAGCCTTGCTTCTGGATATGGTTATATTTGAGCAGCACAGTGTGCATTTCGGTAAACACACATGTATCACAGCACTGTGGCGTAATTGGTTTAAAACTGATGTTTGAAACCCTGTGTGAGAAGAGACCATGACCAATTTGTTTGACGCCACAGATGTCTTCCATAAATACAACTACTGTATCTATGCCGGGTATTCGCCAGAGTGAAAGGACGGCTCACATCTCTGAAGACACACCGTCTGCTTGTCTCCTTCAGCACGCAGTCGTTGAGGCATGTTGCAATGCAATAGGGCCAACAGGGATATAAGATTAAAACAATCTTTGGAAAAGCCAACATGTCTGGTGGCTAGTAAATAATACAGAAAAGTGCTTTTTCATTCAAAAGAAAAGTGTGTGTGTCTGGTGTGGCTGCCTGGCAGGATGAATGAGTAAATGTCTGAGTACATGGAGAGCATGAATTGATGGATACATGTGCGAGTGCGTGGATACAAAGTTTAATAAGAAACTGCACGGACAAAGGGTTGGATGAGTGGCTGTTTGAGTGAATGGATACACACAGACTAGTTACACTAATGTTACAGGCTGAGGCCTCAGGCAACGTTAGTGATAATGCAAGCAGGGACAGCCACATTCAAGATGACCACTTCCCATTAAAGCTATGCGGTGCCCACCGATAAGGGCTGTATTTTTGCCTATTACCTTTTGAGTTGGATCTCGGAGGCCGCAGCCTGTGTAAGACCCACGGACACAACAAGCTTGCACTTGGCGGATGAGAGAGCCCTGTGTATCTCCTGAACCCCGGGCAGCGAGCCCAGTCTGCTGTACTGCCACAGAGGGCTGAGTGTACCGATGTCGAGGATGTGCCTATACTGGTGCACAAAAGCAGGGGACACCATCACCTTCTTCTTCCTTGAGTCCCATCTGCTGCCAAATATAATAAAAGAGGCCGAGACTTGCATCAGATTTATTATCAGCAGTGACTGCTCAGGAAGATTCGCCTTAAATTTGACACTGACATTGGCAAGCCCATTTCCTGTCCCAAACCTACCCTGAACCATGCAGCATCTACAATCCAATGGACTGTCAACACGTCTGGGGACATGGATTGGTGCTGTGTGGAAGACTGTGCTGAAGCTTGCATCTGTCCTTGTGAACAACTGGTCCCTTCAGTTATAATTGGCCTGCATAGTGCCCTCCTCTGGGTGGGAATCCACAATTCACATCTTCATCGTTTAGGTCAGATGTCCCATAAAACATGTGATCTGAGGTCTATTCAGAGGACATCCAGACAATTATTGTTTTCATAAGCATTTGTTGCCATTTGCCATGTTTGCACCCCAACTTTCGCCAAGATGCCAGAGGTAGCACTAGACTGTGACAATCAACGAGGTCAACCTTATAACCCTTAGATCTAAGGTAATGTGCATGCATCAATTAGTGGGTTCACTTGTTGCTCATTTTATTTATATTCTCTAGAAACTTGCTTTCCTGTCCTTTAGTTTTTTCACGAGTGAACCCACTAATTGATGCACAGAGGTAGCACTAGAGGCCGCCATGAAGGAAATCTCTGTAATAATAATTTTTGTTAACTCCATGGTTGAGAAGGCAAATGAAGTGTCGAAATACATCAAGCCGATCCATTCAGAGGTGTGCAACCTGAACATGGAACCCACAATATCAGTGGGAGAGAATATCGAAGACAAAATATCGACAGGTAAGTACGTCTAGATTCCTCTACCTAAATCTTCATATAAAGTGCAGTACAGATATATTTAAGGGACGTAGATGTGGCATTAGGTATAGTGAATCCATACTTCCCTATATATGCACTTACCTTTGAATATTTTGTCCCTTAATATTCTGTCCTCGATATTCTTCTATCTCAATATTGTTGGTGTTGACATTCAGTAGAACAACCCCGTTCAAAGATTGCCACCTTCCAATAATGTCTTGAAACCTTGAAGAAGAAATTGGAAGATCGTGAGAACTTCCTTAACCAGAACCCAGACTGTGGACAAGACCTGTGGCTTCTAGGTACGCTTTTATGACAAAGTGGAAACATTTGACAAGTTTCTGGTTGATCACTTCTACTTCCCCCCCATGGTCAATCATTTCTTCCTTCTAGAGGGACCAATAGGCTAGTAGGTATCCAGAGCATCTAATAGAAATGACCCCTTTTCTTATGAAGATCAGATGATGCAGGTTTTTTACGCTTAAAAGCTTTATTTTTAAACATGTGTAAAGTTCATAACAACCTGATAAAGTATAAAGCATCCAGAATTGTTACACAATAAACATCATAAATGTGAAAAAAAGCTTTTGTAACATATTGTTATTAAAAAGGGGAGAAGGGGAGGGAAATAGGGGGAGAAAACAAGGTAAGGAATCAAAAATATATAGGAGCAGTGAATATCGATCTCACAAGTCGCATAACTAATGCATATAAAGGAGCAATACCATGGGTCCTAAAACCATATTAACCAATAATCAATAATGCAGAAATAGAAGCAGAGAGGTATATCTTCATGGTGACAGAACATTTTCAGAGCAAATAGTGAAAGTAGAAGAGCAATTACTAAAATCATTCTGTAGGAAGGTAGTCAGTGGCAACCATAAAGTGTCTCTATTATGTAAATAGAAACAGGAAGAAACATAAATAGTATCTCGTTTATGATGGTGACAAACAGAATCTCTCCAAGCCTTATATGAAATTTTAGAAGAACATTTCCCATTAGTTGCAAATTTTTGAAAGGCTAAGGCTAAAAATACATCAATCAACTTAGTTGTAGGAAAGTGTGGTGAAAACCCATTCATTCATTCATTCATCAAAGTCCATTAACCCCTTCCGTGCTCATGACGAGCTCAGCTCGTCATGCTGCGCGGTAGCGCTGTGCGCATGACGAGCTGAGCTCGTCACGACCCCACCCGCGATCGGAATGTCCAGCACACGAGCGGAATTCCGATCGCGGTCAAGGGGTTAAAAGAGAGTATTGACATTAAAAGGTTGTGAAAGCTTAAATACTCGTTTGATTTGAGCCCAAACCTTATGCCAAAATGATAAGGTGTTAGGATACCAACAAATATGTGTGGAAAATCACTGGAGGGAAAATTGTAAGAGCAACATTGAGTTGATTTCTCAGGAGAGTACTTAGCACAATTGAGGGGTGTGAGATAAAGCTTGTGATAAACAAAAAATAATGGGGCATATTAGCAAGGGCTTTATCGCCGCTTTAGCGGCACTTTTTGCCGCTAAAGTGGCGATTTTTTTATCGCCCTATCAGCAAGCTGTCGCTAACAGGCGTTAGCGACAGCTTTTTGGCGATAGCGGCCGGTTTTCCCATCGCCTTGCATGCCAGCGATAAATATCGCTAATGACATGCAAGGTAGGCGTTCCCAACTAAAATCGACTGAAAACAGTCGCTAACACAACTTCCCCCTATTAGCAACGCAGGCAAAGCGATAAAAAAATTTGCGCTAAGCGCGATTATCGCTAGAATTTAACACCTGCTAAAAACATGACTTACCTGTTTGTTGAATGGGAGGTGGATTGCCAGGCTAAGTCCACCATGGCGTTAATGCGTGAATATCACTGGATTTCCAGCGATATTCACGCATTTTGCCGCTATCGCTGGATATTTTATTGCATTGGAGATAAACGTTGCTAATAGCATGTTATCTCCGCGATAATATCCAGCGATAGGCGGCGTTAAAAAAAAACGCGCTAGGCGCGGTTTGCGATAATTTTCGCCTGTTGTTGCTAATATGCCCCAATGTTTGAGTGGTGCTGGCTGACCTGAAAATTCTGTAAATACAAAGCCAAATCTTATTCCAAAATGTAATGTTCCAAGTAGTCCCTAACCTTTGTTCCCAGAAGAGTTCAATGTTGGACTTGGGGGCTGATTAGGATGGCGGGCGGTGCCTGCCACCTTGAGCATGGAAATGGAGGGGACCCGCAATGGGCCCCCAAAGCCAGTCTCCGCCTGCCTTTTTGCGGCAGAGAATCCGCAGCAAAAAGACAGGCGGAGAGGGCCATTGTAATCACTATGGCGGTGCCTGCACGGCACCGCCGCAATGATTGCCTTGTTCCGGGTTCCGCAAGGCGGGCGGAAAAGGACCGCCTTGCGGAACCATGGCGGTCGGTGTTTCCGACCGCCGCGGAACAATAGTGATTCCCACCGCCATCCTAATATGGCAATGGGTAAATCACCTTTTGATGGCGGGCGGATCGCCACTGCCGGGCCGGCGGTGGTGATCCGCCCGCCATCATAATAAGCCCCTTAGTTCGTATGGTAGGTGGAGGCAGAAGCAATTTATAAATCATAGAATCTTTAGGACCAGAAGGGAGGAGACAAGACAAAACCGAAGTGCAATCAAGTAAGGATAAATTATCCTTTAAAGTGAAAAAAACATCTAAAATATCATTAATAAGCAAAGAAAACAGAGTCTGAAAGGATTGCAGGCAATTAAAAAGGCGTCTGAAGTGAGGAAAAGAAATAGGAACATCTCCTTCAAACAATTGCAAAATCCATGTAATACCCTTTTCTTTCCAAGATTTCCAGAAGATAGGCCTGTTGTGAATTTTAACATGTTTATTATATCATATAGGCATGGTTAAGAAGGGAGTCCGAGAGAGAATGACAGGAGATATACTAAACTAAGTAAAGAACAAGTATGATGAAAAAGAGGGAAGGATATAGAGGATTTAGAGGAAAAGGATAACACCTCCTGTGGGGTGAAAGGGTGAAGAAGTTCCTTCTCGATATCCAGCCAAAGAGAAGTGGACATTGACGTCCAGAGGGAAGCTTGACGTAAACCAAAATCAGGAACATTTACCCTAACTTCCAATTTAGATTTTTTTAGTTAAGAAAGAGATGTCCTAGCCTTCTTATTCCCCCATAAAAACTTAGGGGCATATCTACAAGGGCTGGCGATAAAATTATCGCCGCTTTAGCGTCCGTTTTCGGACGAAAAGCGGCGATAATTTTATCGCCCTATTAGCAAGGACACGCTAACGCGTGAATCCATGCTACATCGCCCTTTTCCTTATCGCTCAGCTCTGCATCTCTAATGAGATGCAAAGTGGGCGTTCCTCCCCAGGATAACGGGAGAAATGTCGCTAAGCGACATTTCTCCTATTATCAAGCCTCAGGCAAAGAAGCATAGCGACAAGAGAAAGTAGCGATAACCTCAGTTATCGCTACTTTCCTAACGCCTGCTTCAAGACTGACTTAGCCATGATATCCTATGGAACGTGGATATCATGGCTAAGTATGTCTTGCCCTATCAGCAAGCTATCGCCAAAAGTTGTGCGATTATAGCTGGATTTCCAGCGATAATCGCACAGTTGGCAGCTTGCGCTTTGAATTTTATCGCTTTGGAGATAAGCGTTGCTGATAGCACGCTATCTCCGCGATAAAATTCAGAGTTGGCCGGCGATAATTATCCTCACGCTAAGAGCGCTGAGCGATAATTATCGCCAGCCCTTGTAGATATGCCCCTTAGAGAGAATCGAGTCAATCTTTCTGAAAATACATTTAGGAACACAGATGGGCATCATAGAAATAATATATAGTAACAGCGGTGAAAGCATCATCTTAATGGAATCCAAACGTCCCCACCAAAATAAAAATAATGGATTCCACGATAATACTAATTGATCCATATGAGAAATACATTCCTTAAAATTAATATGAGCAGAATCCTTAACAGATTGTATAATCCAGATGCCTAGATATTTTATTCTAGAAGGTGCCTATTGAAAAGAAGAGCTATTAAAGGATTGTTTGGTTGTATTTAAGGGAAGTATTTTAGTGTTATCCAAATTAATCTTGTAACCTGAGACTTCAGAAAAAGAGGCAATTTCTGATAGTAAAGCAGGGGGAGACACCTCAGGATTAGAGATAAAAAAAAGAATGTCATCAGCATAAGCAGCAAGTTTTAAAGATTGAGCTCCATACGAAAACCTATTATGAAGGTATTCTGTCTAATACGAGTGAGGATAACATAGAGAAGTCAGTCGCGCTTAATCTCTCTGGGCCCGATTCACAGAACTAACTTACGTCAAAAACGTAAAGTTAGTACTTTTTGGTATTCACAGAATACACTTACTCATTTTGGTATTCACAGAATGCACTTACTCATTTTGGTATTCACAGAATGCACTTACTCATACTAACTTCATGTCCACACTCGGGCCGGAGATTCCGGCCCTTTGGTGGAGATTCCGGCCCTTTGGTGGAGATTCCGGCCCGGAGGTGGAGATTCCGGCTGGTTGTGGAGATTCCGGCCGGTGGCGGAATGTCCGCCACCGGCCGGAATCTCCACAACCGGCCGGAATCTCCACCATCGGGCCGGAATCTCCACCAAAGGGCCGGAATCTCCACCAAAGGGCCGGAATCTCCACCAAAGGGCCGGAATCTCCGGCCCGAGTGCGGACATAAAGTTAGTATGAGTAAGTGCATTCTGTGAATCCCAAAAAGTACTAACTTTATGTTTTTGACGTAAGTTAGTTCTGTGAATCAGGCCCTCTCTGTCACCCCAAATCCAGGCCACCTTGCAGAACTAACACCCCATACAGTGGGCAAGTGACACAGTCCCATACCTGGGAATTCAGTTGGCGCCCACGTTACAAACTATAGCTTCAGTCAACTACAGCAGGCTACATACCCAAATCCGCACAGACTTGCGTCGGTGGAAATACTACCCTATTTCATGGTTAGGGAGAGTAGCTGCAATCAAAATGACTGTCTTGCCAAAGATTCTATACCTATTTCAAACACTCCCTCTGCGACCCCCTTCCGGCTGGCTACATTGGATACAGACGGAGATTTCCCACTTCATCTGGCAGGGCCGCAAACCACGAATGAAGAAAACCTTTAGTGTTCTACCACCTAGTGAGGGCAGGTTGGGGATCCCAGACCTCCAGCTCTATTACTACGCTGCGCAACTACGCCACCTAGTTGAGTGGAGCCGTACTGGGTCAGAGAAACATTGGTTGTTTCAGGATCGAGCAGTAGCGGGCACATCCTTGCAGAAGATTACCTTTCTTAAAAAATCGCATAGACCCCCCATCTATACGCCTCTTATATAACACAGACTACACTAGCAGTGTAGGACCAAACCAACATTAAACATAATCTGACTACCTTTCCCTTCCCCCTTACCCCGCTCTTTGATAACCCAGAATTTATCCCAGGGATGGGCGAGCTGTCCTTTGTGCATTGGCGCTCCTCGGAGTGCCGAGCCTTGGGGCATCTTTTTGATATAGCGGGGGTGCTCTCCTTCCCGCAAGTCAAATCTGACTATGGGATCCCTGAGTCAGAAAGGTTACACTATTTGCAACTTCGACATTGGGTACTACAACCACACAATAGGTCACACGCGCAGAGACATCTCACACCCTATGAAAAATGGCTTATAACGAGGACATCAGACAGGAAACTAATCACGGATCTATATAAGATGCTACTTACACGACACACACATGCACACAATGCGGGCCGCATACGCTGGGAGAGAGACCTGGGAAGGGAATTGAGCAGTAAAAGTGGGAGGGCGTATATCATAGGGCACGGCATACAGCAAGCAATATGGGACTGACTGAAACGCTAACGAAGGTAGTCACCTATTGGTACTACACCCCAGAACGCATACACAAGGCAGACCGCACACAAAGTGCAGATTGCTGGTGAGGGTGTGGAAAGCAGGGTATGCTGGTTCATCTCTTATGGGAATGCGAACTCCTACAACAATACTGGTCTCAGATATTGGACGAGGTTGACAAATACCTAGATACTCAACTGCCGAGATTCCCAGCCTATGTACTTTTAGGAGTCCCAAACCCACTAACATACCCCCTTACATCCAGAAGAGGCCACCAGATAGCGATTGCCTTGGGATCAGCTGTTCAAAATATCTTGATTCACTGGAGAATCTCCCGAACCCCCACCCATACATGCTGGCTCCAACGCTTATGGCATGTACTGGGGATGGAGAAGATAACTCTCACACTGGCAGG
This sequence comes from Calotriton arnoldi, assembly GCA_963921515.1. NCBI lineage: Eukaryota > Metazoa > Chordata > Amphibia > Caudata > Salamandridae > Calotriton > Calotriton arnoldi. Next base: position 982,660 of record CAWUFW010004842.1, read on the forward strand.
GAAGGGCCCGACCTTTAGGGAACTTTGGAAACGGTTCCTGGGACTACTCGCGTCAGAGTTCCGCGAGCTTATGTGCCCTAGATACTTACGCCTCCTACGCCTACCAGAAACGAACACCTTGGCTGCCCAAGACACGAGCCAACTAGAATCGTCACATGTCTAGAGAAATAGGACTACAAAAGTTGCAGTGAACGGGGGGAGAAAGGGGGTGCTATACGTTTTTTTCCCTTTTTTCCTTTTCTCTTTGTTTGGTTTCATCAATACCTTAATGCAAGAGGCTCAGTGTAGCCCATGACAAAGCATATATTTCAAAGCGATATCGTGTGTCTGTTTATAAATCTCAATAAAAAGATTTAAACCTAATACGGGTGAGGAAAGGCTCTAGCAATAAAAAAGATAATAATGGGGACGTGGGCAACCTTGGCACACTACACGGTGAAGAGAAAAATATGAGGAGGTCAGACCATTAACTAATACAGAAGCTTTAGGGGATTGGTATAAAAGCAAAATGAGAGCAATACATTTAGGACCAAAATCATGCTAAGAAAGGATTTTAGCATAAATTCCCAATTTATTCTATCAAAAGCTTTTTCGGCATCAACAGTGATTGCCGCGAGAGGTAGGGGAAGAAGATGGCTTTACCTAACATATTTAAAAATAAACACTATTATCAGATGCCAATCTCCCTTTTATGAAACCTGATTGTTCTTTACCAATAAGATGTGGAAGGAAGGATTTAATGCGGGATGCCAAAATTGTTTATAAGATTTTGTAATCTTCATTCACTAAAGAGATAGGTCTGAAGTTTTTACATTGAGCAGGATCTTTGCCATCCTTATATATAAGACATATTGTGGCTTCCTGAAATGTGCCTGAAGTGTATCCAGTTGTAGTAAAAAAAAATGAAAGAGATTTAATAGGTGAGGTAAAAGAATATTAGAAAAGTGAAGGAAAAATTGTACAGTAAAGCCAACCAGACCAGGTGATTACTCTTTACTTAACAAGGTAAGCACATGTGAAATTTCTTTCCAGGAAATGTCTTCTTCCAAAGAATTGAAATGGAGATTCGTGGGAATGGGCTTAGAGGTATTTTGGAGATACAAATCAATAGAGACCAAATTCGTTTGGTATTCCAGTGTATATAAAGCTTGAGAAAAGTTGGAAAATTCCTACAAGATATCTATATCTTAAACAAAGATGTCCCTTGTGAATTATTCAAGGAGTATCTCTTAAAGCGCTGTTTTTGATCTTAAGGTAATTAGCCAGTAATTTATCAGCTTTATTCCGTCCACCATAAAACCATGCACAACTTTTCCGTAAGATGGAAGAGGCCTCCTTAGTGGAAAGTTCATTAAATTGTAGTTTGGCTGTGAGGAGCTTTTTGTAAAGGTGATTGTTTGAAATGGAAGCATAATACTTCTGCTCTAATAGTTTTGTTGAAGCCAGCAAAGATTTGAATTCTTTAGCGCAGGTCTTATTCTTTTTTTGAGACATAACCAATGATAAAACCTCGAGCTGAAGCTTCAAATGTGTTCCATAAAAGTTGAGGTGAAGTATCAGGGGAGTCATTAAGCAAGAAGAATTCAGAAGCAAAAGATATAGAAGATAAGAAGAATTTAGAGTCCTTTAATAAGTAGTTATTAAACCTCCAATGACGTACCTGAGGTCGAGGAGGAACCAAGTCAGAATCCGTAATCAACAAAGCATGATCTGAAAGTAAAATAGGGCTAATGGTAGATTGAATAATATTTTGGGCTAAAGGTTTAGAATCAAAAATGTGGTCTAATCGAATGAGTGAACAGTGCGTATTGAAATAAAAATTGTTGTGTATTGAAAAGGGTTTACAAAGTCTCCATGAGTCTATTAAAGCATTGAGTGAGATGGCGGAGTAAAACTCTTTATGCATCTTGTGTGGAAGGAATCTGAGGATTGTCTGTCAAGAAAGGGATCCATAATCTGGTTACAATCCCCACCTAAAATAAAGTAAGTGTCATGAAATTGGTGGCACTTTCGAGAAATAATGGGCCCAAAATTAAAATCAATTTGTGCAGGAACATAAACATTAAACTCTGTTATGGGCTTGTGTTAATCAACAATTTGACAAAAAGCCATCTACCTTCAGTATCAATTTATTGTGAAACAACAGTGAGATCCAAATTCTTCCTACTCAAAAAAATAACTCCATTCTTTTTTTTTAGGTTGGAGACACCAACACAGAACCTACCCAGCCACGCTTCAGTTTTAATGTTTCAGATTAAGTGAGATGAGTTTCTTGCAATAAAACTAAATCTGGATTAACTTTAGCTAAATGAGATAACACTCTCTGATGCTTTATAGGATTAATAAAACCCTTTACATTCCATGAGATTATCCTGAATGTAACAAATGAGAGATAAACATAGCAAAATAACTTAGGAGAACTATCCAAACTGTAATATATTTTATAGGATAAAAGTACAATAACATGTGGAACCACAGAATTACCATGCAAGAAGAATATATAATCACTGGAATATGTGAAAGGGAATAGGAGGGTAGAGATATAGGGAAAGAAAACATAAGAAAGAACAAAAGAAGGCAGTACATGTCAAAACATGACAACTGAAAACACATATCTTACTGAATAACAAGAAGAAAATTGGGGTGGTGACAACACAAATGAAGATGGAACATCCGACAGGGACCACACAACGACAACGGAAGGAGATAAAGAAATACAAGGGAAAATCGTATAAATCTTTTGTCCCTGCAAGACATCCTACAAAGAGAGACAATGTTGAGAAATGAATAGGCAATTGCAAAATCCTCTCATCTTTTCGAAGCCAACAATCAGATTACTATTGTCATCTTAAGTTTTCTTAGATCAGCAAAAGGTATTAGCCAACACAACCCTAGATTTCACGTGGGCAACCAACAACAATCAAGTGAGGGCAGCAGCAACAGACCACAATTCAGCACTAGGCTACTGGTATAGAATGGAATAACTTTGTGTCTGGAATAGAGTATTTGAGATAAAAGAATAAATAGAGGGCAAAATAGATATATATGTATACTTTGTTGTGGGAGCAAGCTGGAGGATGGCACCAGAACAAAAAAAAAGCTAGGGTAAAGGGCGAAAAGCGAGGCACATGGCTAGTATATGAATTTGGGCATTATTATGACTTTAGCGGTGTGGGAGCGGGGCCACCACGCTGCCGTAACGCTCGCACACCACCAAAGCCAAAACAGACGGCCCACCAGATTACAACTTTCTAAGTCACTGGCAGGCGTTCCCACAGAGGGTGCCCTTAAAATAGGCACTGCAATGGGAACGTCAAAGCATGTTCCTGCGCGTACTGAAATGCACAATGTTGTGCATTTTGTTCTGTGCAGGAACATGGGGGTGCATACAAATGGGGGCACACCATGTGTCCCCCTGCATGCACCCCATGGAGCAGAGGCACCAGGGGGCCCAGTAGGGCCCCCTTTTTTTCCTCATGCCACACTTTCATGGTGGTCGTACCGCCATGAAAAGTGCGGCGGTGAGGAAAATTGTAATATGCTTGGCGGGTTACAGCGGCACGCCAAGCATATTGTGGCCTCAAGACTGCTGTGCCACCACCAGGTCCCTCGTCAGAAGGCCACTGTAGCTAGCACCCCCATTCCCACTGCCAGCGCTGCCACTGACAGTACCTATGCAACTACTAATCATCGCACTACTACAAGTGTGACAATTCAGACTGTTCGAGGTTCCCAAAGCCATAAGAAGGGCTTGGGCAGCAGGTTTTAATGTACATTGAATTAATATAGAACTGTTGTTCTGGTCATCTCTAAATTTCACAAATAGCGCCACCATGGGGTAGGTGCCATTCTTCCAGTGTTGACAATTGTTTGCCGGTGCCGAGCACCGGAAACCACTGTCTCAAATTCAGCACTGTATATCTACCTCAAATCAATATCCTTTCAGACTCAGTGTGCCAAATGTCTATTTTTCTAGCAAGTTTTTAAAATGACAAAAGGCTTTTACCACTCCAAGCACAATATTACACTTTTGGAATGGTAAAATACTATCCAAGCCAATCTGGGATTAATAAAAGCAATCCCTAACACGTGCTTTGCTGTCATTACAGCTCTTCAGAGAGGTTTAGTTTTGTCCAGACACAAAAGAGCACCCAATATAAGTCAAAACTATACTCTTTCAGGCTTAGAGTCCACATAAATTGTGCAAAAAAGAAGCAGAGTACTCTGAGTAGCTCCCAAGTTTAGGTGGAGAGCAGCTCCTGTATAGAGCACCCTACAACACCAGCGACACACTAAATTTGCTCTCCTCAAATGTCTGTTTTTCTAGCAAAGTTTTAAGCATAGGATTAGCACAGTGCCTTCCATGCTGAGCTACAGCTATTAAAAGACACACATTTGATGGACGGAATGCAGAACAAATCAAAACATTCACACCCAGTCAAGAGATCTGGGTTAAATCCATCATTCTTTTGCTCACCATGCCACCAGTGGCGTAACAATAACCCCCGCAGCCCCCGCGGTGCGGGGGGGGCCCCCGAGCTCGTGGGGGCCCCCTCTGGCACGCTGTGCACGGGCGGGCCCGAGAGGTTTTGACTGGGTCGGGAGCATGGCCCAGCCCTGCAAAGCATCATGGGTTAGCCTAAGGCATGTGAAGGCATGGCTCTGAATCACCGCAATAAAAAATAATTTTGCGCGTATTGGGCACCTCTCCATTTGTCAAGGAGCTTTGGAGTCAATTCGACAAGTGCGCAGGCAGTGCTTGTCTGTTTACTCATTTTAATGTGTCCCAGGCAGTACAAGCCAGGCCCAGAGACGAGGTGCCTATAGTTGCCATGGAAATCGCCCCTGGCCCGGATTGCTACAATTGTATTTGTTACATCTCGTCCGGACCCTGTGACTGCTGTGATTGACTCGCGCTCTCTTTACAGGATGTAAGGGGTTGCTCCTTGAGAGACCACGTGTACCAGATGCACGGACGGCCCTCTCAGAAGCATGTTGAGAGCCAGCTTGTTTTACGTGAGAAGGTAAGCGCTGCACCCAAGAGCAGCACCCAGAGCTCTGCTCAGCCCTTTCTCCAGTGTCGGGTGAACTCTTAAGCAGAGGGTACACATTGGCAGCCTGACCTGCACACCCAGACTGCAGCAGGAACTAGCCAGCTCAGCCCTATCGGCCCCCGGGGCATGTACACAGTGGCTCTGCTGAAAATCGGCAGCTGAACAGACACTGCAAAATTTCAAGTAAGCCAATGCCAGAAACAAAATTGTCTTGTATGCAGACAGAGTTTTGGATATCAGAATTCGCTGATGTTTTGAATCAGGCACATAAGAGCAGGGGTAGCGCATTTTTATTACATGAGCAAAGCCTTATATAGATGCAGATTATTGCCAAACATGCCCTTCTAGAAGGTTCTTGTTTGCATTAACGTATAGTGGCATCATTTTTACCCACAAACTGGAAACATTTCTTTGAAAATAGTATTTGGAACTGAAAATGAAGGTGAATTGCATGTGGATGAATTTTGGTTCAGCATTTAATTGGACAAAATGTCTGATTTTAACTTGAAAACCGGCCTACAAATACAATTGGTACTAAGCATAATAATTATAGTTTTCTCAGGAATTAAGTGAAATTTGCAAAAGAAACACTTCACAGCTTTTCACCCCCATCCAAAACAGCCACCCCCTACAATATTACACAACTTTTTATAATTCAACATTTTTTTTTAATATGTGAAACGTTCCTGAAAACGTAACTGGCAAATATTCATGGGATGGCCCATAAATTGTGTTCAGTATAAAGTTAAAGGTAATTTATCTGCCCATAAAAAAAGACTATCACCCTTAAAAATCTGGAAAAGTCTGTCAGATGAAGGCAGGTCACACAGCACCAGCAGAACAACCAATCGAGTTTGGGAACTTGGGACTTTAGGAAAACAAAAAGATTCTGCAAAATTTATCTGTAAACTTCAATGGGTGGTGGGGTAGGGAGGAGTGTGGGGATGCAAGGCCTTGCGTGCCTTCTGTGGATATTTTTGATCAAATGCACAAGACACAGGCTCAGATGTCGGTAGGACTGTCTATACCACTCATCCTCATCAGGCCGATAACACCGGGACTGCTCGGTAACCCTGACGTGTGTAAGATACATCATGTAAAGTGCAGAGAGGGACACCACAAAATACATTAATGTAATAACCCATGTCACAAACACACAACAAACAATTCTGGGCTATCTAGTTTTGAGGGAAACTCCTAGTTGTTTTGCTGAATCTTTCAATTTATTTATTGCATCTGAGGGGGAGTCAAAGTGAGCGCCCATGAAATGGACAGTAATTAAGTGATATCTGGGCTGGAGGAGGTTAAGGTTGCCAAGATCAGGGGGTGAGGGATCTCTTGGCATTGCCAAATATAACTTTTATCGCGCACAACCAGGCCACGGGCCAGTACCACTGGGTTCTGCAGGATAGACCGGGCATATCAATAATCAATCAATCAGGGTTGGGAAAGCCCAGCCACTCACCCATGAGGGTCTCAAGGCGCTGGGGGGGGGGCTGCTAAGTTGAGTGCTGGGGTCATCCGAAGAGCCAGGTCTTGAGGTCCTTTCTGGACTGGGGCAATGTGGGAGCTTGCCGGAGAGTGGAGGGGAGTGCAGCAGGTGCTGTGGCACTGGGACAAAAGCCTGTGATGGGACCACTGTACCCCAATTATTGCTAGATTTTGATAATCATTTTGATGAAATTGTTCATTGAGGCGACAAGAAACGATAGAAAAAGGATCAGGCATAGAAATGACTCACAAGGTAGGATCTGTAGTCCCCCGTGGAGTACTTCTGCTTTTTTTCTGTCCCACTGGCTCTGTCTCCCCCAATCAACTTTGTAGAGGCAAGATTCAACTGTTTATTTACTTTGTTCATGCAACAAAAGCACAGACTCCCACACCAAAGCACCAGGTCTGAACAGCAGACACACTGGGCATGAGGATACAGATTCGCTGGAGGAGGAAGGGGATGGGGAGCCCAGATATGGATGGTGGTGGATGACATCCAGTATATGGTGGGAAAGGAGGAAGAATGTGGAAAGGCAGTTATAGGGCTAGCCTTATACATTTGACTGCATTGCCTGAAAAGTCTTCATTATTAACACAACCAGTTTGTTTGTAAACGAGAGATGCTAGTAGGTGGATACAAGAAAGGAAGCCTAATGTCCTGGTCGTAGCGTCCCCTAGCTGTTACAGTCTCAGCCTTGCTGTGTTTTCTTTACTGCAGCTACGTGTGGCTAAACTCAGCACATGGTGGCACCAGTGCTTGCTACAGACAGCTGTATCCTGGCAAAATCCCAGTGTAACCAGCCTCCTATTTGGGGTATTTTCTTATATTTTTATAAGTTAGCCTGGGAAGCATGCAACACTCACCATGCTATGTCCCTTTTGCAGGAAACAAGCACATGTCTACCTACACTCACCTTCACTCCACTCTTTCAGGGTTGCTCAGGACATTCTGAAATTAACATTATTACACAGGCTCAGCTACTTTGAGTTGCGATAAAGTGTCACTCAAGTGTCACACACAAGGAAATGCAATGTCACACATACGCACACTCCAGCCATTGAAATGTCACACATAAGCAACTTGGAACCTTGGCAGCGATGCGTAGGGGGGCCCCCCTCTATGTATTTTGCAGGGGGGCCCCCTCAACTTTCGTTACGCCACTGCATGCCACCCCAGTTTAGACCTGGCCATATGCAAATCAGTCTTGACCCTGTGCCTCATGGGAACAGTCCAGCCAGAACTGCCTAGCCAGGTCCTCCCTGGACCGGAAACAAGCATCCTAGGACCGGTTTCGGGGTTTCACCCCTCTTCAGCCAGGATAGCTTGATTCCAGTGGCACAGTGAGCCCGGGACCCACGTCTGGGCATACCCGGCGCACTCAGGGCGAGAAAGCAAAAGACACACATTTGATGGATGGAATGCAGAACAAATCAAAACATTCACCCCCAGTCAAGAGATCTGGGTTAAATCCATCATTCTTTTGCTCACCATGCCACCCCAGTTTAGACCTGGCCATATGCAAATCAGTCTTGACCCTGTGCCTCATGGGAACAGTCCAGCCCGAACTGCCAAGCCAGGTCCTCCCTGGACCGGAAACAAGCTTCCTAGGACCGGTTTCGGGGTTTCACCCTCTTCAGCCAGGATAGCTTGATTCCAGTGGCACAGTGAGCCCGGGACCCACGTCTGGGCATACCCGGCGCACTTAGGGCGAGAAAGCAAAAGACACACATTTGATGGACGGAATGCAGAACAAATCAAAACATTCACCCCCAGTCAAGAGATCTGGGTTAAATCCATCATTCTTTTGCTCACCATGCCACCCCAGTTTAGACCTGGCCATATGCAAATCAGTCTTGACCCTGTGCCTCATGGGAACAGTCCAGCCCGAACTGCCAAGCCAGGTCCTCCCTGGACCGGAAACAAGCATCCTAGGACCGGTTTTGGGGTTTCACCCTCTTCAGCCAGGATAGCTTGATTCCAGTGGCACAGTGATCCCGGGACCCACGTCTGGGCATACCCGGCGCACTGAGGGCGAGAAAGCAAAAGACACACATTTGATGGACGGAATGCAGAACAAATCAAAACATTCACCCCCAGTCAAGAGATCTGGGTTAAATCCATCATTCTTTTGCTCACCATGCCACCCCAGTTTAGACCTGGCCATATGCAAATCAGTCTTGACTCTGTGCCTCATGGGAACAGACCAGCCCGAACTGCCAAGCCAGGTCCTCCCTGGACCGGAAACAAGCATCCTAGGACCAGTTTCAGGGTTTCACCCCTCTTCAGCCAGGATAGCTTGATTCCATTGGCACAGTGAGCCCGGGACCCACGTCTGGGCATACCCGGCGCACTTAGGGCGAGAAAGCAAAAGACACACATTTGATGGATGGAATGCAGAACAAATCAAAACATTCACCCCCAGTCAAGAGATCTGGGTTAAATCCATCATTCTTTTGCTCACCATGCCACCCCAGTTTAGACGTGGCCATATGCAAATCAGTCTTGACCCTGTGCCTCATGGGAACAGTCCAGCCCGAACTGCCAAGCCAGGTCCTCCCTGGACCGGAAACAAGCTTCCTAGGACCGGTTTCGGGGTTTCACCCTCTTCAGCCAGGATAGCTTGATTCTAGTGGCACAGTGAGCCCGGGACCCACGTCTGGGCATACCCGGCACACTTAGGGCGAGAAAGCAAAAGACACACATTTGATGGACGGAATGCAGAACAAATCAAAACATTCACCCCCAGTCAAGAGATCTGGGTTAAATCCATCATTCTTTTGCTCACCATGCCACCCCAGTTTAGACCTGGCCATATGCAAATCAGTCTTGACCCTGTGCCTCATGGGAACAGTCCAGCCCGAACTGCCAAGCCAGGTCCTCCCTGGACCGGAAACAAGCATCCTAGGACCGGTTTTGGGGTTTCACCCTCTTCAGCCAGGATAGCTTGATTCCAGTGGCACAGTGATCCCGGGACCCACGTCTGGGCATACCCGGCGCACTTAGGGCGAGAAAGCAAAAACACACATTTGATGGACGGAATGCAGAACAAATCAAAACATTCACCCCCAGTCAAGAGATCTGGGTTAAATCCATCATTCTTTTGCTCACCATGCCACCCCAGTTTAGACCTGGCCATATGCAAATCAGTCTTGACTCTGTGCCTCATGGGAACAGACCAGCCCGAACTGCCAAGCCAGGTCCTCCCTGGACCGGAAACAAGCATCCTAGGACCAGTTTCAGGGTTTCACCCCCTCTTCAGCCAGGATAGCTTGATTCCATTGGCACAGTGAGCCCGGGACCCACGTCTGGGCATACCCGGCGCACTTAGGGCGAGAAAGCAAAAGACACACATTTGATGGATGGAATGCAGAACAAATCAAAACATTCACCCCCAGTCAAGAGATCTGGGTTAAATCCATCATTCTTTTGCTCACCATGCCACCCCAGTTTAGACGTGGCCATATGCAAATCAGTCTTGACCCTGTGCCTCATGGGAACAGTCCAGCCCGAACTGCCAAGCCAGGTCCTCCCTGGACCGGAAACAAGCTTCCTAGGACCGGTTTCGGGGTTTCACCCCTCTTCAGCCAGGATAGCTTGATTCCAGTGGCACAGTGAGCCCGGGACCCACGTCTGGGCATACCCGGCACACTTAGGGCGAGAAAGCAAAAGACACACATTTGATGGACGGAATGCAGAACAAATCAAAACATTCACCCCCAGTCAAGAGATCTGGGTTAAATCCATCATTCTTTTGCTCACCATGCCACCCCAGTTTAGACCTGGCCATATGCAAATCAGTCTTGACCCTGTGCCTCATGGGAACAGTCCAGCCCGAACTGCCAAGCCAGGTCCTCCTGGACCGGAAACAAGCATCCTAGGACCGGTTTTGGGGTTTCACCCTCTTCAGCCAGGATAGCTTGATTCCAGTGGCACAGTGATCCCGGGACCCACGTCTGGGCATACCCGGCGCACTTAGGGCGAGAAAGCAAAAACACACATTTGATGGACGGAATGCAGAACAAATCAAAACATTCACCCCCAGTCAAGAGATCTGGGTTAAATCCATCATTCTTTTGCTCACCATGCCACCTCAGTTTAGACCTGGCCATATGCAAATCAGTCTTGACTCTGTGCCTCATGGGAACAGACCAGCCCGAACTGCCAAGCCAGGTCCTCCCTGGACCGGAAACAAGCATCCTAGGACCAGTTTCAGGGTTTCACCCCTCTTCAGCCAGGATAGCTTGATTCCATTGGCACAGTGAGCCCGGGACCCACGTCTGGGCATACCCGGCGCACTTAGGGCGAGAAAGCAAAAGACACACATTTGATGGACGGAATGCAGAACAAATCAAAACATTCACCCCCAGTCAAGAGATCTGGGTTAAATCCATCATTCTTTTGCTCACCATGCCCCCTAGTTTAGACCTGGCCATATGCAAATCAGTCTTGACCCTGTGCCTCATGGGAACAGTCCAGCCCGAACTGCCAAGCCAGGTCCTCCCTGGACCGGAAACAAGCATCCTAGGAGCGGTTTCGGGTTTCACCCTCTTCAGCCAGGATAGCTTGATTCCAGGGGCACAGTGAGCCCGGGACCCACGTCTGGGCATACCCGGCGCACTTAGGGCGAGAAAGCAAAAGACACACATTTGATGGACGGAATGCAGAACAAATCAAAACATTCACCCCCAGTCAAGAGATCTGGGTTAAATCCATCATTCTTTTGCTCACCATGCCACCCCAGTTTAGACCTGGCCATATGCAAATCAGTCTTGACCCTGTGCCTCATGGGAACAGTCCAGCCCGAACTGCCAAGCCAGGTCCTCCCTGGGCCGGAAACAAGCATCCTAGGACCGGTTTCGGGGTTTCAGCTATTAGTCTTACTGCTATATAAATATATATATTGAGAAAACCCAGATCCTACACTTCGTCCTCATGTAAACAGGGAAAAAGACAAAACAATTGAGACCTTTAAATAGATCACACTTGCTGGAGGTGTTTAAGGAATGCCAATTGCTTCAAGAGGTAACCTCTTGAGACATCAAGCAAGTGGTGTTTGTTTATAAGAAGGAAGGAAAAGAGGAATCAAGAGTTGAGCTACATTCCCAGGAGGTAAAACAAGTCATCCAAAACTCAAAAAAGAGCTCACAGGCCCGAGAATAAGATTAGCTCTTGGCATTGAGTTGACAAGAAGCAAAGAAAACCCTTTCTTAAATAATCCCAAATGCCTAACTTCTAGTCAAATTAAACAGTCTCTTAAGGCTGGTGGAAGGGAAATGCAGTGGCAATCAGTAGGGATAAAGAACGGAAATATAAAAGGCACTCTCCCTCAATTACAAGAGGTGAGGGAGGACTCAATTATATGAACCTAAAATAGATTTGAGCCCAAGTTGGGATGTGGGTAACAGAAACTTGAGTGTAGACTAGGATGTATGGTCACTGGACAACATAAGGTCTCTTGGAATGTACATGGCCTATCTCGACTGTTGAAAACTGAATGCTTTGATAACATGTTAGATAAAAATTCTATCATTTGTCTCCAGGAGACCTGATTGTCTGGTGAAGTAGCTAGGTTTGAATGTTTCTCACAAATTTATACTCATGCAAGAAAATTGGATACAGGGAGCTCAACGGGAGGTCTAATTACCTTGATTTCTAATTCAATATCACAGGTTTCTCCAATGTCGGTCCTGGAAGGTAAAATCAATGCCAGATTTTTAGCATATCCACATTTAGATAAATGTAGTTGTATTAAAATCTGGCATGGATCTGGCCCTCCAGGACTGACACTGGGGAACCCTGCGGAGAGCACAAGAGCAGAAATGGCTAAATACTGAAAGTGATTGGATTCAAGCATGTCACATAACACTGAATACAAACTATTTAAATCTTGAAGCCAAAATAGTGATCAATGTATATATTTTGCTTAGAGGTAAGCAATTTAATGAGAAGCAAATGCAATTATTCAAGGCAGATTTATGCTCCATATGCAACAAGTATGCAAATACACTAATAATCTTAATAGGTGATTTTAATCTTTGTTCAAACCCTATACAGGCAGATGATGCAGTGAGGGATATGCTTAAGGAATATTCAATAACACAAGTAGTAGAGTTCTCGAAGTGTGTAGAAACACAGATGGACAACTAAAGCAGACCTGTCTCTTAGAAAGGGGATTTATTTGTCTTTACGGGCTGTTTGTAACTGACTCCCCAGCAGGGCAAACATTTAAGATCGGACATTAGAAGAGGCCAATAGATTACATGTTTACGAAAGCTTGGAATTTCTCCTCACTCAAAAATTTCCACATTGACAAGGTAGAGGGGAGTAATAATTGGCTTATAAGTGTAGAATTTAAGGGGAATATAATAAAAAGGAAACAGGTATTAATTAACTCACCAGACAGTATTCCCTAAGACAGTAACTACCTAATACAAACATTTGGAAATTCTTAGTTAGTTCCAATATAATTCTAAAGAAGAAAGTAGTGGGCATAATATAAAAGAGATGGGGGAAATATACACAGGAACAATTGCAGGTGTACTAAGCTGTCTAAATAGCTTTACTAAGACTATAGCAGATATCACAGATAAAGTGCAGAGATAGCCCTCTAAGACAGCAAAATGGTTCAACAAACAATGCTGGTCATTAAAGCGAAAGATGAGACAGCTAAGACAAAAAATGGGTTAAGCTTGGAACTTCTAGGTTCAAACAAAGTATTGTAAAATTAAAGCTGACTACCTAGCATGAATAAAAAGAAATAAGAGCAATTTTTACATGGAAAACTGGGAGGAAATTATTAAAGTGATAGCCTCAAAAGATACACATCAGTTTTGGGGGCTGGTCCAACTAGGATGTACGAAGGACACATATATTCATAGAAACATGGTCCCCTAATTTTGCTGTGTATGTAACCATTGGACACGAATAAAGATCTGTTTAAAAAAAATATATATATATGGTCCCCTAACATGGTTTGGGTAAAATTTCTGAGTAACCATTATGAGAGCACTAACATAAACATAGGAAATTCAGATCACATAGTAGAGAAGGGTGTATTGCGTTATTTAACAACTAATTCCATCATAAATCTATCAGCAGTCACAGGTCCAGATGACCTGTCTGCAATAATAACGTAAAGAAATTTTGATCGGTGATTAGATTTTCTTGTTCCAGCATTTGGATTTTTTACTATTACAGGTAAATTTCCAAACATCTGTAAAGGGGCAATAATTAAGTCAATATATAAGAAAAATTACCCCTCAGATCCACAAAATTATAGATTAATATGCCTGATGGATGTAAGTGTGAAATCTGTGCTAAAGCACTCCTTCAGTACATGAATGACTGGATTGAAGTGGATAATTTAACCCCTTTAGAGCAGGGAGATTTCAAGGAGGGAAATGGCACAATAGACCACTCCTGAAGTATTTGGGCAATTGAACAGAAAGTAGTGGAAACCAGGAGTTACTTACTCTGTTGCTTTGCGGAATTCTGTTCTGCCTTTGACCTCGTAAACAGAGAGACCCTTTGGCAGAAACTGGAAGTCATGAAAATATCTAGGGGTCTTTTATGGATTTTGAGAGAGCTGTATAGAGACAATTGGGCCAGAGTAGAGTTAGACAGAAGTAGATCTCTCTCTTGTATAAATGGGATATGTCAGGGATGTGTATTATCACACACCCTCTTTGCACTTTATCAAGTGGACCTCCTGGAAAAAGTACAGAATAGCCATTGCTTTGCACCAAAAATGTGGGGCCAAGGATCCCATGTCTACTGTACACTGATGATCTGACAATTCTGGAATAAACTCAAGTTGGACTCCAAAGGAAATTAAGAGAATTCAGTAAATACTCAGAGGACAGTTACCTAGTGTTCAATATAGAACAAACTAAAACGTTACTTATAGGGAATAGGAATAAACTGTTTACATGGTTAAGTGGGAACCAAATAGTGGAGAAGATGTCCTCACATAAATACTAAAGAATGATATTCGATAGCAAGCCTTCATGGAAATTGCACATGGACCTTGTAGAAACCAACTCCTCCACAGTAACAGGAGGGCTAGAGAAATTTAAAAGGGATTTTGGGGGACTTTCACTACAACCTGTGTTAACTGCATATAATGTAATGATCCCCCCACAAATGTTATGTGGGGCTGAAATCCTAGGTTTAGGTGTGAAAATTGACTGGGATAGGACCGAAGAGCATTGCCTTATTTAGGGTTTCCCCAATGTGCCATGACCCAGGCAGTGCTTAATTTGAGCCAGTGGTTTCGGGTGCTCGGCACCGGCACATGTCAACACTCCTGCCACATGGTGACGTTATTTGTGTAATTAAAAGATAAGCAGAACAACAATTGTCTTTTAATTCAATATACATTAAAAGCAACAAATACCAGCCCCCCAAGCCATTCTTATAGCTTAGGGGACCTCAAACAGTCTGAAATGTCAAACTTGTAGCAGGGTGATGGTTAGTAGTTGTGTAGGTACTGTCATTGGCAGTGCTGGCAGTGGTAATAGGTGGTGGAAGCTGTGGTGGCCCCCTGACGAGGGCCCTTGCACTTATTTGCTTACAAAGTAAGCACTGGATCCAGGCAATAAGACTAGAACCTAACTTAAAATCCTGGAACTTCATAGCAATGAATTAAAGCTTCAGCTTTTGGGACAAGCAATTAAGGTTTCAAATTTCACAAATCTCGATCTATTGTATAAACGAAATTATAGATAGTGAATTTGAATGGGTCAGGCAAGCAAGGAGGCATCTTGAAACAAAGGCAAGAGACCTTATTTAGAAAATTCTAATATTGAAGAACCTAGTTTGCACCAAAGAAGGAATTAAACATGAGGGCATTGGGAGAATCAAGATTTATGGACTTGGGTTATGTATCAGCTAAGAAATCCACATTGTATTTGAGAATATCTTGGCAAAAAGCTACTTCCGTACTCGCACCTGACAAGGTTACCAAATCGTACAATGAGAAAATACTTTTTTAGATTTAGGAAAGACTAAATCCCGAATAAACGTTTGAGAAGTACTGAAGCGCAATTTAATGGAAACTGGAGTGTGCACTTGTGGGATTTGAGCTCATGATTTTATGGTTCAGTTTTTACATGATTTTTTATATCACTTAGAGCTGAGGCATCATATTTTAAAATTAGTTTTTATTGAATATGGGATCAATTCTCGGTGTGGTACAATAAGATTTTTATATGAAATGTATTTTTAGATGCAACCTGTGCTATTGGTAGATTTGTGATGGATTTATCTGGGGAAATATTTTATGATCCTTATATGTATATGTGATTAATTGCTATGTATCAGTATAGTTTGATAGGTGTCAATTGTTTTAAAGACCAAGGGTTTAAATAAACATAATTTTACTACTAACTAACTTCCTCTAGCAAGATCCAAACATCACTAGGGCATAGACCTGGTCCACTCTGAACCTCTTGTGGCTTTCTGATGCTTTCCTTAATGTTATCTATTAGTTCATGTATACTAATGGAAGTTTTGTGAAGATGGGTGCAACCATCAGAACCTACAATAGTGTAGGTCCCCCACTTTGGCTGCTCAAAGGTAATCTAATGCTATCCTATTTTGAATTAGCATCTTGACATAGGCAACTAGTTGTTCTGTCACTACCCCTAAGGCTAGTGTAGTAGAATTGCCTATTTCCTTTAGGATCTTTGGGGCACATGCATCAAGGTAATCATTTGCGATTACAAAATAGCAGATTTTAAGAATTTGCTATTTGGTAATCACAAATGCCTATGCATGAAGGATTCGCAATTAATCTTGCGAATCCTTAACATTCCCTAATAGTGATTCGCAAATTGCGAATCGCTATTAGGGAATGAATGGGAATGCATTTGCAAATTGCGATTACCAAATTGGTAATCGCAAATTGCGAATGCAATTCCAAGGATCCTAGGGGGCCTAAGGCCCCCCTGATGCACCCCCCAAAAAGGTAAGTGTGCACATGTGGCGCACACACATGCCCTAATGGCATGTGTGTGCGCCACATATCACTTTGAAAAATGCACTTTTGTGCATTTTTCAAAGAATGCGCAATTTACTATCAACTTGAAGTTGATGGTAATTAGCGTTTCCTAAATGCACAGTTTGCATTTAGTAAAGGCTTGTTGCATCTCCTTTAGGGAATCGTAAATTGTGATTCCCTAAATGCGTTTGCAATTTAGGTAATCGCAAAATATTTCGATTACCTAATTTGCGAATGGAAATGGGTTCATGCATCAGAAAAGGCCTTTTTCCATTCGCTAACGGTCCGATTCGCGGAAATCGGCCCGTTTGCGACCGGAAAAAAGGTTGATGCATGTGGCCCTTTATGTTTCTTCTTATTTCACCTAAAGCAACCGTCATTCCGTACATGGGAATTAAAGCAGAAAATGCCTGGTGCTAGTAGAGTGGCCTGCCTACTTGATTTTCATTGTAAAGGATAATCATCAAAGTGTCTCATAGCATGAACAATGTATCCTAGATAACAAGTCCCAGCCCAATCTAAGGGTAGCCAAAGGTAGGCTTGTGACTTGAAAATGAAAGCTGCATGACCTCATTGTTGGTGGTACTTCTGAAACAACAATGTATTAGCCTACAGGGACAATATGGCAATCCACTCATTAACATCCATAGGATTACAGAAGCAATTAAAAGCTTTAAACGATTACAATTTTAGAAACGGCCTGACAATAAACATTACAAAGACAAAAAAAACATACGATTGGTAAAAGGAATACGAGTTTTAAATGGAAGCCAGGCCAACAACGTATTGAGTCCGTAGGATCATATGAATTTTTGTGAATCACAATGGATTTGGATCTATCTGGTGCACAACATCTGGTAAAACAAAAATTAAAGACCAACACAGTGTGCAATTTCATAAAACATTTCCCCTGACCTACAGTAGAAGAGCTATTAAATAAGCTGTATCTGCTTTGAAAACATATTTCTTACATTGACAAACAACAGCAAAAACTAGAAGCTATTCAAAACTATGTAGAATGTAAAAAGATTGCTTAAAATCTTATCAACTCTACACATGTTCATCCGATTAGAACTCAATATTCCATCACTAAAGTTGCTATACACCTCAAAAAACATTAATTATTTATGTGACTGTGCTACACTGAACCCTACAATTTTGAAAAGCCACATTTTTGAGGAAATTAACAACAGACCCTTTGAGTTCCCATATGTTCATATTCCCGAATGTAGGCACAATACTTCAGAAATACAATTTTCCTTAATTGCCCAACATGGTTCAGATGGAAAGATGTACCCACAAATCAATAATAGAAAAATCAGAGAATTGGAAAGAATGAGGGGCCTGTGTTATTTGTAATATTACAAAAATACAGTGTATCTCGCAGAATCTTATCTTCATTCCAGTCAAAGGTATTTAGATTTACACTTAGAGCCAAATATTAAGCAGAAATTCCTTAGATTCAGATTCTTGGCCATTCCACTCAAATAATTTGAAGGCTCATGGAGAACTAACAAAGCCTTGCAAACATTTTGCTGGTTATGTAATTATTGACAAGAGTCCATTGATGATATGCTCCTGCCTGAAACTACAGGACATGCAAAATAAGTATCTTCGATCAACCTTTAAAAAGTTATCAATTCGTACAACAAGAGAAGCAATAGAACTGTGTTTCAATTTACAATTGAATCTCTTTATTGGTAAAACAGTTACATTTTTGGACTATGCATATGGAAGCCTCAAGTCAGCATCACCGAATTCCTTAGATGTATACACGTAAGGCTCTTGTTAGTCGTCTTATAGACAATCTTCATTTACAGACTGTATATGTCTTATCTTCGATTTTAACAGTACTGTTTGGATATCAATGTGATTATGAACGGTCGTGTGACATGAATTATGTTCCCTCAGTAGAGAATTTGTTCTCATGTTGGACTAAAGGGAATTGCTCTTTCACAGATTGTTCACTCTTTACTTTTGAGTTCAGGTGTACTGTTGGGAAATTTGCATGTTATGTTCATGCATGAAACAAATGTACAATAATTTTTTGTGATGAATTAAGAAAGAAATGTATACAATAAATGATTACTACTAAAAAACAATGCATGAGGAAGATGCTACTCAAAAGGGGACACAGCCTTTACAACAAGGTTTTTACCACGTTGTGCCTTTACCACTCATTTTTTAGCGCGCTTGTTTTTATCATGTGTATGTTGTTACAAAACATGCCTTTACCACACATTTATGGTAAGTTGAGGGGCGTGGGGGGTCTCCCCCCACAAATACATTGTTCTGATTTATATATAAACAATGTGTAGTAATGGCATACGTTGCAAAAGCATAAGCGTTGTAAAAAATGCAGGGCAAAAAATGTGTGGTTAAGGCATGCAATATATTCCCTGTGTTGTTCTATCGTACAACCCTCAAAAGGAGGGTGATTTGAAAGGAGTGCTCTCCACTGTTAAATCACATTTGCTATGTCCATCAAAAACATTAGCGAAATTGGCTTCTTGGTGCTTGCAAATAACTTCTTGCTCATTGCAAGATGAGTCTGGCATGTTGTGGTTCAAAGGATTTTTAAACTTATTAAATCCTTAGAAAAAGGGGGAGATATCGGCACACTCTGGCAGTCTGTATATCTCAAAGACACTTTGCAATTCTTCCCGTAAATGAAAGAGATTTTCTTGAATATTGGAGAATGGTTTCTTGATCCTTAGACGGAGGTCCATGGGACATGGACCATAATTCTACCCCCAGCCGTGGAGTAGTCCATCGAAGTGGGAAAGGTAGAAGAGGAAGGTTCCTCATCGTTGGCATCACTTAGATGGGCAGAAGGGTGACACTTTTTACACAGCCGTTCCGCAGTCTGTCTCAAACTTTCTAGGGCAATGGAGGAACTTCGTTCTTGGCATTCTATATGTCCCAGGATGGAATGTGTATGCACTCTAGACCTATCCACAATAATTGAATCAGCCTCTGATCTTGACGCTGTACTCCCAGCTAATCACAGCTCAGTGCTCGCTTGCTTGTTACCTCTTTGTGCTCCGGCCACCAGCAGTCACGCAGGTGCTGCTCTGTTTCCGTGTGCATCAACAGTTGCACTCCTAGCCCAGTCGGCTGGCATGGAGAACATGTCCAACAGACCCTCCTCCCTTGTGCCCTTGCTCTACTTTTCCTTCTCTTGTGGATTAGTGATATGGAGGAATAGATACGGAGGAGGCAAAGAAGTTGGAGCACAAGTCCCAATTCTGTTCCTAAGGTGGATATTTTGGTATTCCAGTTTCTGCTAGGCATCTCTCACACTCCGGACTTGGGATTTATGTTTACATTTTTATGCCTCCTTATGCCATTGTATGAAGAGGGACCATTGTTCAGCATCTGTCTTATTTTGAGGATCCTTCAGTTTTTTTCAGTAAATTGACTAATCCTTTTGCATTTAAGGTACAATGTTGAGGTAAGGACTACTTGATGTCCTAATTTGTGAGTCCCACCTACTCTTGTAAATATTTGTACATGCGTTTACAATATTGTTGGTACATAGAATGGACAGGTGTCCCTTTTTCTGGGGGCTCATTACCTTTAAATTGTCCATCCACTATTACCATTTCTTTTAGCTCACTCACACATATGTATCAGTAAAGTCAGGAAAGTGTCTGCAGGGCTTGTGAGCAACAAACAAAAGTTTTAGTTCGATTCACGCTCATACTTTTAGCCAATTCTCAAGGTTTAGCACTGGGCTGTTCTCCTGCCCAGTTTCCCTGCAGAAATGTCTTCCTTACCTCTGGTTCTTGGGTCATCAAGTGGACCGCGGTGCATCACTCCCTTGCCTTCTTTCTGTTGAGGCGATTCCTGAAGCCACATGATTATATTTTCACAATTAGCATTAGTGTTTAGAATAGCTCTGTGTTTTAAATGTTTGTATATGTCTAGATTTGTAAGTTTGTGTCGCAAATATGTATTATTTTAGGTTTTATAACTGTGGAGTGTTTCTTTTTGGGGGTGGAAATGAATTTGTTGTATTTCTTTTACAGGACAGACAACAATCAAGGTCTTTTTTTCTTGCATCCCGATTTTCTTTTTTTTTTTTTAAAGGAATTGTTTTAGATATATTACTATATCTAAATTCATAAGATAATTCCATTTATGTTTTAATCTTTGGTATGCTGGCTATTTTTTCTTTTTTTAAAAATATTTATTTATTAGGTAGAAAAGTGATTGCATATAATGATACACAATATTAAAACAATCTATTAGCACAGTTTCTCCCCGCATCAACATTACATATACAACAAAAAATTTATTTTACAATTTAAAAAGCAAACTAATAATGCAAAAGGAGGGAGCAAAAGAACAAGGCTGTATACTCTAGTTGTTAAGATACAAAGAATCACCATAATGCAGATCGAATAACAGCTCGCTACTAAATTAACAATTCACAGTGTGACAATCATATCTTCATACCTGAATATCTATTACCACTAGTGAGTCCATCACGCAGATATCTCCATATTTCTGCAAATTATTGTGTAGAGCCAATTCTTGCTGCATAAAGACTCTCATACTTCTTCACCCGTTTATTTCTCATTTAGCCATTGGGTGAAATCGGTTACCTCAGCAGATCCCCATTTCTGTAATACTAGTGATCTGCTAATATGCAACGTGACAAATGCAAATTGATGTTGCCTTACTGTAATATCAACAGATTGTGAGATAGACAGATAGCAGGGGCTGTTTTCAACATTTTGCTCTGGCCTGCTTACCTAGTTTCAAGTGTTTCTGCAATGGACTTTAGGTCAAAAGGAGCATTTGCAGTGGAGGGTATACTGCCTTTAAAAATAAGGCCACAAACACAAAACAAGGGGAATTGGCTATAAAATATTTTGAAGAAAACTGTGAGTGAGTTTCTTTTGGGACTCATACACTACTGGGGTATGTGGAGCTATGCCCCCCTTCAGAAGACATTGCGCCCCACAGTTTGAAGACCACTGCTCTAGACCCAGAACAGAAGATGACTGGATGTGTAGGAGACCAGAAGAGAAGGACCTGCTCCTACTTGTACTCAGGACTAAGAAGAGGACTCTAAAGCTGACCTCCTGTGTATTTATGGGGACCTAACAAGCTGCAAGAGCCTTTTTCATGGAGTCACCAGTGGACCAGATACAATTGGAACTGAACTGGATCTTGCTGGTGGCCTCTGCTGGAGCAGGACCTGGCCCCAAAGTGCTGTCCCTGAGGTCCTGGAAGCCTTAGAACTGACAAAGAGAAATTGTCTCAGAAATTCTGCGAAGTTGGGACTTAGAAAATTTTGCACTTACAAGACTTTCAGAGGTTCTGCCGGACCATATGGCAAAGATGTCTGATTTCGATGCAACTTTATTGGATACAGCTTCGAAGGTAGAACTCTTGACCAGGCGAAGGTGTGAAAAGTATCCACGTGAAGAAAGGACTTTGCCATCTGTGCAATTTAAATTTCTCCTACTCAGTGCTTTTCCCACCAAAACCAACAGCATCAGCGGGACATAGTTCACTGGCGATTCACCTTCTAAAGGACGTCGGCAGATATAGCCTTCAACCTTGCCTTATTGGAGAAATTTTACTTTAGTAAATAAGAGAGTCAGAAGGTAAAAACTTTGACAAGGACAACGTGCTCCACTGCGATTGGCCTAATATTGCTCCTAGGCCCTGTTCAACGACTAATCATAATTTCTGGTTGGCACTTTACTTTTTCTTGGCCCTTTTGCCTTAAAACTATAAAAATTCTTATCTTAGAGCCACTTTTGGATGTTTGTCATTTTGGTGTGATTTTCTTATTAAATTGTTCTTCATTATTAGAAATTGATTGTGTGTTTTTTATTGAGTTGTGTTTTGACAGTTTGAGTATTTTAGAAAATACTTTGCACATTTTCCTAAGTTAAACCTGTCTGCTCTGAGCCACAACTACTAGGGTATGAACCCAGGTTTAAATTATTGAAACTGTGTGTTTTACCTTGTAATAATCAATTTTTTCAGTTGTTCAGAAGCAGAGTTTCTCATAGCAATAGCACATCATGCTTGTGTAGCATTGGAAGGACAACTTTCTGTGGTATCTCATGCATATGTTAAAATTTTCATCTCATGGCATTCCACACTCATGATGTAGTGGGATACAAGAGTGAAATGTGCTTACTTCAGGGATGCCTTGTAGTTGGAATTGGGAGAGCTGGAGTGAATAAACTGAAATTGCAGCCAAGCCAACTAGCTCATCGATATCTTTACTCCACTTCCCTCCTGATCCTATTCTCCAAACCATTTATATTCTAAGTAAGCATCCCAGGGCCAGACATGTCTTTTATTCCTCTGGGCGCTTACCTCGTGCGGGCTGATTTTGAGCACACATGGCACCGCCTGGTGGCTCTGTCACTTTTCCCAGCTCCCTGAGGTTAATTGCAGTAGGCACAGAGCAGATTCAAGAGACATGGAAAGAAAGGGAGTGAGGGGGCTGGTAGAGATAAAGTGATCAGAGAGATAGAAAACAGTGATTAAAGAAGGAGAGAGAGAATGGATGGCTGATGGAAAAAGAGAGATTATGTAAAGAGATGAAGGGAGGGGTCTTATATGAGCATTTTTGGCAGCTCTGCTTTTGGTTCCCCAAGACTAGCCTGAAGCAGCCATCAGCTACCCGGTCTAAGAGTCATCTCTCTGTATATCTTGTCACAGGCACGATATTGCATTGTATTAGATAGAAGAACACATCAAAGCTAAGTTGATAATCATCACACCTCTCAAAACATCTCATGCCCTCAATCACATATTTCAATGGCATTCCTGAAACTGTGCACCTCCCCAATGCACGACATGCATGTTGCCCCAAAATAGTCAAACTAACTGAACAAGAACTAAATGGAAATTAGCAGTACCATTAGTAGGAGAGCAGATAGGTAGTCTCTTCTGGTGCCTCCAGCTCACATTCAATAGATCAGATAGGAAGCATGTAAGTGCAGAATCAGATTTGGAGTTTGTTTTATTTGGAAACCAGCCCTCTGGTGGCCACTTAAAACTTTGCACTTATGACAGTAACAGATATTTCGAGGCATGGTGTCAATGGATACCCCAAAGTGTTTGATCAAGAGCACTTAGCTCACTCTCTCAGCTCTAAGTCTGCACCCCAAGTCAGTTGCAAGGGTCTCCAAATAGTCAGGTTGGATGAAGAGGCAGGTAGTGTGGCAGAGCAAGCTACTTCCTTTGAAGCTGGGGCACCTGCACTCCAGTCATGTTCCTGGTCTATCTTTGCAGCATCCCCATACTTTCTCACATGATTGTCAGAGCTCTACAGTGTTTGCGGTTCTGCACTCATGTTCTTCTTGCATCAGTCTTGTGCCATCCATTAAGCAAGTCCCAGACCTGTTCAAGTAACAGAAAGTGCCAAGCCTTGTCCTGAATCATAATACAAAGATGAGCAAGGAATAGCATCATCTACTTTATGTTCTTATCTCAGAATCTTCCCTGACAGTGTTTCAGCTTTTTCTTTGTTTCTGAATGACTAAGGCAAAGGGGAGCTTGTTTTCTGCAGTCCTTGTTGCCGCGGGGGAGCCGGACCACACGCCCCAGCCTGCAAAGCGGCCCACGCCGCCAACGTCACTCCAGACGCGCGAGGAGGCGCTTAAAGGGTGCCCAGGGCTCCCGCAGCGCGGGAGCTCGTTTTCTGCAGTCCTTGTTGCCGCAGGGGAGCCGGACACATGCCCCAGCCTGCAAAGCGGCCCACGCCGCCAACGTAACTCCAGATGCGCCAGGAGGCGCTTTAAGGGAGTCCAGGGCTCCCGCAGCATGGGAGTATTCTTTGAAAAAACAAAATTTGTTTGAAAAACAAGTACGGGGCATCATGTTCTATTGAAAAATTAACATAAGACAATAAGTCCATTTTTTTAACTTAAATAGGAAGATCCATGTAGATTCTTATTCTCAAATAAATGTAGATCCATGGTCTGGGAGGCACACTGCTGTTGATAGCCCTTATGTTGAAGTCATGGTTAATGTGCCCCCCCTGCAGCCGGGCCAAAGGGAGTCACAAGATACCCTAAAAAACAAAGTGGTACATTGGCTAGATAAGAACTGTGGTTACCCGGTGGCAGGAGCAAGTCAGATACTCCTAACGAGAAGAGTGAGTTGGATCGGCCCCCTAGGTAAGAGTCTCAACCGAGATTGTATAATCATTCATTTTAGAAACCCTAGTTGGGCTAGAAATACCCTGGATAGAGCAATCCCACCATTGCAATTTGACCAGAATATGTCATTACAACCCCTTGGCGTTTTTATAGGCATCTAAGGCCGACACAATATAGGGAAGCTGAACTAGGTCATTTTCACAGGATACCTGATCTGACAACTCAACCCCAATACGTATTATCAGTATCGAATAGATACCAAGCCTTGAGTACTTTACAAGATAATGACTGACAAAGGGGTGCCCGTTCCTCCAGCATGGAGCGTGTTTTTACTGGAGTCAGGTTAGTTGATTATGGAGCTGGGGCACCAGTTGATATTTATTTACCAGAAAATGAACCAATTGCTGTCACAAACACCGAGAGCATACATATATAAGAATGGATCAAGGATGTAAATGTGAATGCCTTAGTGTCAACTCAGGGAAGATACTAGAAAACGGATATACAATTGCAACTTGGAATATCGCCGGCCTAATGAGTAAACAGGACTCACTAGGATGGCTAGATTTTATTAATGATCATGACATAATCTGTATGCAAGAAACCTGGTGTACTGATCATGTTTATGTAGAAGGGTTTACCTCACACTGGTTACTGGCAGTGCCTTCCCTTGCAGGAAGAGCAAAAGGGGGGCTTTTGATTCTTATCTCAAATAAGCTACCGGCTGTTGTTAAAAGAGTGGTTAGAATCAGAGCACACTCCCAGATCCTGTGGTTGCATTGTAAAGATAGTAGGGATGTGATTATGGTCAACCACTATAATAATGTGTTCGATTCAACTCGCAGTAATATCGTATTTGAGCCAGACAAAGGGATTGATAATTTGCTAAGCACGATCAACACTAATATTGCAATCATATGGGTTGGGGATTTTAACCGCTTCGCTGCGGCTGGAATTCCCCCGCTGTGCTGAAGAATTCCACGCGTGCGCGGTTCGGACGGCCCCTGGCCATCCTCCGCACACGCCCACCAGGGGCCGTCCGACGCATGCAACGGGTTAACACGCAAACATGTCCATTGTCTATGACCAAGGTTTGTGGGAATAAGAATGATGAAGGTGATGATTGTATACATTTTCCATGCAATAATTATGGAGGAGCCTTAAACACCATGATGGCCAAATACGACCTCGAATTGTTACAGTGTGCTCGTGACACTAGTGGTGGTTTAATATCAACTTTTATAGGTAGGAATGCAGCGTCTGTTATTGATCGTGTGTTAATTTCCACAAGTATTAATCATATGTGTTCCACCCCAAGGATCGCCCAGTTAGCACTTAGCGACCATAATTGCATCATGATGTCAACCCTTGTCTGGGGCCCAAAAGTTATATTGCACCAAGTTATTATTATTAACATCGCCCTATTAGACCAAACGGGACACAAATCAAATGAGAGTGGGTCGATCCGTAAAAAGTATTACATGAAATTGTTATAAAATGTGGTGCAGAGATTTCCTACTGCCTTAATGAGGATGTTAACCCTATCCAGTTGTTAGCTAATTTTAGTAAAATTAATAATATCATTGAAGGGAGATTGACTGTCCCCTCCAGGGAAAAAAGTAAACAATGTAGGGGATGGTTTGATCACACTTGTACCCAGGCTTCAAAACAACTGAAACAGGCTTTACATAACAAACCTATAAATAACAAATTAATTAAAAAATCTATGTCTTAATTACAAATCTATCCTTAAAGTAAGGAAAAGATAGTTAGAGGAGTTAGCGTGGGACAAGTTATCCATGGCAGCAGACACAGCTAACAATAAGTTATTTTGGGAAACTGTGAACTCGCTGTTTTTAAAATGTGACTCATTCCCTGATTTACTATCCCATGTTAATTGCGAAGCATGGGTGAAACATTTCTCAAGTATTTTCAATCCATCAGACTATGAAGTATCTAGGCCCCAAAGTCCAATACAGAGTAAGTGGCCGGTTATACCGGTAAGTAGACATAATATCGAACTTTTAATATCGATATACATAAATATCGAGTTTAGTATATCGATAGTATTAAATATCAATGTTATGTATATCAATGTTAAAAATATCGATTTTAAGTTTTTTTTGTTTTTTTTTTGTCCTCATCCATGGCATTCGGCGTATGGCTAAGGCTATGTGCATATTGATTGGAGAGACCCGCACTTTGCCTCTGCCCTGGAAGCCAAGGCCTTGTTAAACTATGCGTCTGGAGCTATATTCGATCTGACTCCCGTCCAGCCAGGTTTAGTATGCCTTAATCATTGGACTTCACTTTGTCATCTCCTCTTTATACATTTTCCAATTGATGAGTCCCCCTTACATGGCTTCTTCTAAAAGCATCTCCCTAATTGGTCTCCACATTTTAATCCGTCTAGATAAACCTTTGGCACAATCTAATCTACAAATATTTTTAACATATAAAATCCATTCTCTTAATGACGGTGCTGACTGTATTATCCATTTCAGTGCAAATTTCTCTGCGTGCCATAATTATCAAAGCAAATAATAAGTGTGCTTGAGGTATGTTCGCTAAATAATTTTCATTACCTCTGTACATTATCCCAAAAATAACAAGTTCAAGGCTTACCTGGACTTTGATTCCTAGTGTTTTGGAGACAAACTCACCCACCTCACACCAGAAGGTCTGGATTACCGGACATCTCCATAACATGTGCACGTCGTCCGCATTTTCCAGTCCACACTTAGGACAATATCTTCTCGTGCCTCCTCCCATTTTGGCCAACTTTTTTGGGGACCAGTAAGCTCTATATAGAGTAAAAAGATGATTTCTTCTTAAAGGAGCAGGTCTGATATTTGACCAAAGTGCTGCATATGATACTTGCCATAAGGTGTGAATATCTGCGTCTGGTATGTCCGTTCTCCAAATCTCCTCTGGTGCAGGTAGCTTGCTGTCCTCCGCTTCCACTAGCATCCAGTACCACTTGGATACTTCCTTTTTGAATACTTGATCTTTCATGAATTCTCCCTCCCATTCTAAGTCTGATTTTAAGTATTGTTAAAAATATCGAAGTTTGTAATATCGACTGTTAAAATATCGTTATGTTAAAATATTGTTATTGTAGTATATTGTAATGTATATAGAGTTTGTTTGTAGTATAATAATAGTAAGTTAATGTTATAAAAAAATTAATTTGTCTAATATTTTTTAGGAGCGGGATGTTGGGTTTATAGGGGATAAGGGTGGGGAGTGTTTTAAAATAATTGATTTTAATTTATAAAAATTTCGAAAATTACAATTTAGAAAATATAATTTTGAATTTAGAATAATATTTTTTAGGAGCGGGATGTTGGGTTTATAGGGGATAAGGGTGGGGAGTGTTTAAAAATAATTTATTCAAAAATTTAAGAAATTTAAAATTCAAAATTAGAAAATATATTTTCGAAATTATAAAAATATTGAAATTAATTATATTAAATATTGTACTAATTTATGATAGGTATTGTCAAATAATTAAAATTTAATGTATAGTGTAGTTAGTTATATTACATTAATTTAAATAGGAAAAGAAAAATATATATGTTAAAGGTCTGGCAATTGTTTTTATTTTATTGTAATTACAGTGGGTATAGTAAATTAATAAAGTTTACTGTTCAGCATCTATCATTATTTATTACTAACTGGAGTGGGAATAGTAAATTAATTAAGTTTAGTGTCCATCACCTAATCTGAATTAATAATACCTGTAGTGGGAATATTAAATTAATTAAGTTTAGTGTCCAGCACCTACCCCTAATTAATACTAACTGAATTGGGAATAGTAAATTAATTAAGTTTAGTGTCCAGCACCTACGCCTAATTAATACTAACTGGAGTGGGAATAGTAAATTAATTAAGTTTAGTGTCCAGCACCTACCCCTAATTAATAATAACTGTATTGGGAATAGTAAATTAATCAAGTTTACTGTCCAGCACCTACCCATAATTAATACTAACTGGAGTGGGAATAGTAAATTAATTAAGTTTAGTGTCCAGCACCTCCCCCTAATTAATACTAACTGGAGTGGGAATAATAAATTAATTTAGTTTAGTATCCAGCACCTACCTTGAATTAATACTAACTGGAGTAGGAATAGTAAATTAATTAAGTTTAATGTCCAGCACCTACCCCTAATTAATACTAACTGGAGTGGGAATAGTAAATTAATTAAGTTTAGTGTCCAGCACCTACCCCTAATTAATACTAACTGTATTGGGAATAGTAAATTAATTAAGTTTACTGTCCAGCACCTACCCCTAATTAATACTAACTGGAGTGGGAATAGTAAATTAATTAAGTTTAGTGTCCAGCACCTACCCCTAATTAATACTAACTGGAGTGGGAATAGTAAATGAATTAAGTTTAGTGTCCAGCACCTACCCCTAATTAATACTAACTGGAGTGGGAATAGTAAATTAATTAAGTTTAGTGCCCAGCACCTATTATGAATTAATACTAACTGGAGTAGGAATAGTAAATTCATTAAGTTTAGTGTCCAGCACCTACCCCTAATTAATACTAACTGGAGTGGGAATAGTAAATTAATTAAGTTTAGTGTCCAGCACCTACCCTGAATTAATAATAACTGGAGTGGGAATAGTAAATTAATTAAGTTTAGTGTCCAGCACCTACCCTGAATTAATAATAACTGGAGTGGGAATATTAAATTAATTAGATTTAGGGGCCGATTCCGATCTGGGTCGGAAAGCTCTCCGACCGAGCCGGATCCGGAGTGTTTTCCGACTGAGCCGGAGTCCTGCAGTCCGACCGAGCGAGTACGATGCGGCCGCATGCTGCCGGACTCGATTCGGTCGGACTCCCATTGAAGTCAATGGGAGCCGGTCGTACGACGCGTACATGGGCTCCCATTGACTGAATGGGTACGTTGCGAACAAGTGCGCCCCTACAGTGGGTACGCGTCGGTGCAACCCGCACCGTACATACCTGTGTTGGGGAGACCCATGGGTCTCCCCCTGTGTTTGACTCGTAAGGCTACGGGTTTTGGGGGGTCCGACACGGACCCCCAACGTCCGGCTCCGGGAGCTTTTTCGAGCCGGACGCTCCGACTCGATCCGGCTGTCCGACGCGTACATCGTACTCGCTCGGTCATATAACGTCTCCATTGCGTGGTGCGATTCGTTTCCGTACGAGTCGGTCGGAGCGGTTCGGATCCGGAAACGGTTCGGTCGGAACACACGCGTACAATCGCATCGTACTCGCTCGATCGTACAGCTGTACAAGTCGGTCGGAAAACAAGCGTACGGCTCGTACTTTTTCCGGCCGGATCCCGTTCGGAGAGCTTCCGACCGAGATCGGAATCGGCCCCTTAGTGTCCAGCACCTACCCCTAA
Organism: Calotriton arnoldi; assembly: GCA_963921515.1. Classification (NCBI taxonomy): domain Eukaryota; kingdom Metazoa; phylum Chordata; class Amphibia; order Caudata; family Salamandridae; genus Calotriton; species Calotriton arnoldi. The sequence goes on from CAWUFW010004842.1 coordinate 1,012,734, forward strand.
TTAATACTAACTGTATTGGGAATAGTAATTTAATTAAGTTTACTGTCCAGCACCTACCCCTAATTAATACTAACTGGAGTGGGAATAGTAAATTAAATAAGTTTAGTGTCCAGCACCTACCCCTAATTAATACTAACTGGAGTGTGAATAGTAAATTAATTAAGTTTAGTGTCCAGCACCTACCTTGAATTAATACTAACTGGAGTAGGAATAGTAAATTAATTAAGTTTAATGTCCAGCACCTACCCCTAATTAATACTAACTGGAGTGGGAATAGTAAATTAATTAAGTTTAGTGTCCAGCACCTATCCTGAATTAATACTAACTGGAGTAGGAATAGTAAATGAATTAAGTTTATTGTCCACACTTACATCTAATTAATACTAACTGGAGTGTGAATACTAAATTAATTAAGTTTAGTGTCCAACACCTACTCTGAATTAATACTAACTGGAGTGGGAGTAATAAATTAATTAAGTTTAATGTCCTGCACCTACCCCTAATTAATACTAACTGGAGTGGGAATAGTAAATTAATTAAGTTTAGTGTCCAGCACCTACCTTGAATTAATTCTAACTGGAGTAGGAATAGTAAATTAATTAAGTTTAGTGTCCACATCTATTTCTAATTAATACTAACTGGAGTGGGAATACTAAATTAATTAAGTTTAGTGTCCAGCACCTACCCGGAATTAATACTAACTGGAGTGGGAATAGTAAATTAATTAAGTTTACTGTGCAGCACCTACCCCTAATTAATACTAACTGGAGTGGGAATAGTAAATTAATTAAGTTTAGTGTCCAGCACCTACCCCTAATTAATACTAACTGGAGTGGGAATAGTAAATTAATTAAGTTTAGTGTCCAGCACCTACCCTAAATTAATAGTAACTGAGTGGGAATAGTAAATTAATTAAGTTTAGTGTCCAGCACCTACCCTGAATTCATACTAACTGGTGTGGGAATAATAAATTAATTAAGTTTAGTGTCCAGCACCTATCCTGTATTTATGCTAACTGGAGTGGGAATAGTGATTTAGCTATATGTGTGTTAATTTATAATCTTTAAAAAAATTATAGTTTAAAGTAGTATAATATTTTAATTATAAGATAGTTGTAAATATAAACATATACATTGTATATATACTTAATTAAAACATATTATTTTAAATACAATATTTAATAAAAATAAACTTAATATCTAACATTGAATATTACATAAATAAAATGGTAGCCAAAAAATTAGACATTTTAATTTTTTAAAGATCTTTATTTATTGTAAATTATTTAAAAATCATGAAGAAATATTTTTTTTATTAAAAATATGTAAGATAAATAAAGACATAGAGATAGGAAATCATATTTATTTTACCAATAAAAAATGTTTTGTACATATGAATATTTTCACATTTAATAATTAAAGAAAACATTTTATTATAACATTGGTACATTGTTTTAAACTGTTTTGTAAATGTTGTAATAACAGATAATGTAGGTTACTATTTTTTTACATACATTTGAAAAACAATATATTTATTTATAACAGTGGTTAATTTCAGTTTGGTATTGTGAACATTTTTTATTTAGTTACATATATTGGTAACATATTAATTATATAACAATTTTCACATGTTTTTTAAACATTTTTTAAGTATAAACTTAGTTACATTTTCCAAATAAATAATAATACATTTTAATTCATAATATTAATATATAAAATATTAATCTTATTAATTATTACATGGTTTAATTTATAAACATTTGTTTTATAAGGTAGACATTTTTTAAATATAAAAAAATTATTACAAGTTTTTTATAAATGTTGTATGTAACTTGTAAATATATGGAATTGTAATATTAAATATTATGTGTTTAATAATATTTATTATTATAATTTTACAATGATATAAAAATGAAAAATACATTTAAACAAATAAGATAAAAATTGTAGTATTTTAATTAAACCTGTAAGTAATTTATATATAATGTAATGACATTTATTTAATTAAATTAGATTTATTTTATATGTTTGAAGCTGCCATATTTGTTTGGGGCTTGTATTTTGTAACCGCTCGCGGTTGTTTTGGGTTATTTCGAAGGGGAGAAGGTTGCGGCTGGGAGCTGCTTCGCGTCGAGGAAGGTAAGATTACTTTTCTTTATTTAAACTACATTTTTAATATAATTTGAACGTAGTTAAGTTGTAGTTAGTGGGTGTAGAGTTAGGTTTTTGGAGTTGTGGTGTTTTTTATGCGTTAGTTAGGTTTTGACGATTTATATATCGTTATTTTTTGAGACCTAGTTTAGAAATGTTAAACTTTGGTAGGATATGTGTTATTATGGTGTGTATAATGTTTGTAATACTGTTATATTGTATATTATGTGTATATTTGTGTGGGTGGGAATGTTTGTGTGTTTTTTACAGGTTTTGTTCGATTGAAGCTGCGGTTACTAGAAGATTGCGTTTTTTTAAATTAAGGAAGTGTATATTAGTTTAAGTAACTAATCATTTTTTTACACTTTCTTAATTTTTCGGGTTTTCATGGAGCGTTTCTTTTTTTAAAACACTTTTTCGGGTTTTTTATGGTTTATGGATTGTGGATTTACGGATCGAGGATTAGTTTTTGGAACAGTTGGATTTTTTCATTTTTTTGGGGGTAATTTTTATTCTATTTGGATTATGAGCTACCATCATTGTTTTACAAGATGTGGGATTTTCTGTCTACAGCTACGGAAACGGTAAGTTAATTTAATTATTAATTGTGGGAGGGAAATGCTATAATATTTACTGTTATTGTTGTTTATTTTTTCAAATATCTAATTAATATGTCTATATATATATTTATTCATTAATAAAAATATATTAGACAAATTATTTAGTTTAAAAAAAAAAAAAATTTAATTTGTATGCATTTTAATAATCTTAACAGAAAAGTATTATATATTTTACACTGGTTTGAGAGTTTAGAGTAGGCTTTTGGCAATTATTGCTAAGTATTCTAGGACTCTTGTTGTAGGGTATAGTCTGACTTGTTGTTGTAGGTATTCAAACATTTGTTTAGTTTGTTTGGATAGTTTAGGCTTTAATTGTGTGGCAGATTGCTCCATTCTTAGCTGTTGGTAGCTCTGTTCTTTTTGGAGGGAGAGTAGGAGTTTGTGTAGAGTAGGTGTACCTCGTCCTGTTGTTGCTTGGAAGGCATTATGCCAACCTTCAACAGCATTGTTTGTTTTTGCCTCTTGATTTAGTGTGCTGAGGTAGACATTCCACCATGGAATTTGGTATTTTGGCTCTCTCCTATGTCCTGATCTATGTAGTTTTCCCACCCAGGTATCTTCAAAATAGTCTAGGAGGGGACTTAATTTTTGTTCGTGTTGGTGGTAGTAAGGACTTTCTATTATAAGATTGTAATGTTCGGCCACGTCAGTAACTGGGACGTAGGCCAGTGCAGTAAGTTTTTTTATTTGGTATGCGAATGAACTGTTTGTCGCATATTCAACACTTAGGGGCTGATTAGGATGGCGGGCGGACTTTAGTCCGCCTGCCATCCTAGCGGTAACGGGACCGCCCGCCTGCCATGCGGCGGTCCCGCCACCCTGATCATGATGCGACCGCCACAGCAGTGGTGCCTGCCACCTTGTGCATGGACATGTAGGGGGGTACCACAGGTACCCCCCAGGTGTAGCCCCCCACTCCCCCGGGGGCCCGCAACGGGCCCCCAAAGCAAATCCCCGCCAGCCTTTCCATGGCGGCATCGCCACCATGAAAAGGCCTTGAAATCTAGAAATCATAATATGGATGGCGGTGCCTGCTAGGCACCACCACCATATATGAGCCCCAGCTCCGCCCGGCCGGCAATCGTAACGATTTTTGACCGGCGGAAAAGCGGCGGACGGACTTTTCGTCTGCCGCAATACCCACCGCCATCGTAATATGGCGATGGGTAATTCACGTTACGATGGCGGGCGGATCGCCACTGCCGGGTCGGCAGTGGCAATCCACCCGCCATCGTAATGAGCCACTTAGGGGTCGATTCCGATTCGGGCCGTAAAAAGCACCGACCGACTCGGAGCCAGTATTAATTCCGACCGACACGTACCTGTGGCGCCCGACCCGCCAAGTACGATGCAAAGCGTGCAAAATCCGACCGACACGTACGGAACCCAAGCCGAACGACCGAGCCGCACGGAAAACAGCAATCCGGCCGGAAAAACACGCGAATCGAACCGACCGACACGCACCCGGAACAAATCCGACCGAAACGTACCCACGAACTCCAAACCGCCAAGTACGATGCAAGGCGCGAAAACCACGACCGAGTCGTACGGAGGACAAGCCGTACGACCGACACGCATCCAAAACTGCGAGCCGAAGTAACACAAAACACCACGACCGACGCGTACGCAGCATAGAAAATAGCACAAACACAGCGTGAACGAAACGGAGAAGACCGTACGAGACAACTGCAGGGTCCGACTCGTCACAAGAACGTTTCCAACATGCACAGAAAGTACTAAGGGAAAATACACAAAAAAAGGCCAAACAAGCAATTACAAAGCCAATAAATACTGGGGGGGGGGGACAGAGAACAAAGACACACCCACAACTCCACCCATATAAAGGACACAAATCCCAACCATGATCCTTTGCAAATCCTATTCACCTGCCAGCACTCAACAGACAGCAACGACACACCCACAGCTCATCCCTCACACAAGCCACACACCATCTACACACCAACAAATAGCTACCTCACATACACCCAGCAAAACACACACTCACACACCTTCACCTGCACACCAACACACACATCACTCACCATCACCACCCATCACCATGCCCCCAAAGAAGAATCACAAGTTCCTAGATTGTGAATTGGAAGTCATGGTAGACGAGATCCTCAGGGTAGAGCCACAGCTGTTTGGCGCACTGGTCCAACAGACACCCATCGCCCAGAAAACAAAGATGTGGGAGAGGATCATCAACAGGGTGAACGCACAATCACCATGTCTGCGCACAAAGACTGACATCCAGAACAGGTGGTATGACGTGCGCAGGAGGGTACGGGACCTGCTGAAGAAGGACTACCTCCTGAGCAAACACACCGGCAGTGGCCCTCCTGCCAAGCCAGTATACCTCAGGCCCTGGGAGGAGAAGGTGCGGGCCATCCTACCGCCAGTGAGCGTCTATGGACTAGAAAACATCCCAGAGCCTGGTGAGTACACAACAAATGTACACAATATTCTGCCACAATACACACACACATCACTGTCAAGGGGAGAGTCAAACCATGCACTCTTAGCAATTACACAGCAACCAGAACAGAATCATCCCAAAATGTGTATGTCAGTCAGATAAACACAACACATGCCATCTCAAAGTTACATTTAACCGTGTCATCACATGTACAAACACAACTACAACTACAGCTAGGCAGTGGCACAAATATAACTAACAAACACATCCACACATGTAGCCACCACTACAACACCAACACATAGTGAAGACCACTGAAAGAAAGGAATTCTGTGTATGCTGGGCAAGTCAGTGTAGCCAATAGCATCATGGGAGTCGTAGTCACAGATATTGCTCACCCCCACAACTGTCCCATCAACACCACCATGAACCATGCGCACATCACAGGGAGTGGAAAAGGACTCACAAGATGGCTGACACTGGGTACTGCTGTGGGGAGCACAAGGCCCTGCTGGCAACTGTGCAACAACCAACAGCAGGACACCACTGACTGACATCCTGAGAGACAACTTGCACTCCCTGCAATGGAAGCACGTTCCATGGTGGGATATCTGGCTGGGTGGGAAGGAGGACTCACAGCACTGACCATAGTCACAAGCACCTCGCCTCACACACCCCCTCAACACAAACTCCACATAACCCACCTGGGAGAATGCAATGCCTCACATCCTAACTCAAGATCCCACAAAGAACCACCACCCTGGGTTATGTTGTGTGAAGCACAGGGACACTCTTGGGACTTTTAGCCAAACAACTGCCAGGACAACACTCCCAGCCATCCTGTCAGTACAGGCAGCCCACCCCACAGGGAAGCAGAGTCAAAAGGAAGGAAGGATGGGCATGCTGGGAAGGGGGGTGGAGGCAATAGCATGATGGGAGTTGTAGGCACAGATATTGCTCAGCCTCACAATTGGCCCATCAACACCACTCACAACCATGCTCACATCACAGGGAGTGGAAAAGGACTCACAAGATGGCTGACACTGGCAACTGCTGTGGGGAGCACAAGGCCCCGCTGGCAACTGTGCAGCAACCAACAGCAGGACACCACTGACTGACATCTTGAAAGACAACTTTCACTCCCTGCAATGCAAGCACAGTCCATGGTGGGATAACTGACTGGCTGGGTGGGAAGGAGGGCCGGCTGTCAACCAAATACAACCAATGCAGACCATGTTCACACCCCAACAAATACATAGAAATGCCCAAATAATGCAGGACAATGTGCTACACCAATATCAACCCCTGACTGTGACAACTTAGGACAATGCAATGTACAGGCCCGCACCCAGAGACACAGTCACAACTGTCACGTGTGTCAACCATTGATGCCAGCAGAAACATAACATACATTGTGTGTGTCTCTCAAAAACAGGTGATGATGGGGACACAGCAGCAGACGCTGAGGAGTCGCAGTCCCAGGCTCAAGAGGATACGGAGCTCACTGGTGTCGAACAGCCTCTGCCCTCCTCGGATGAAGAAGACCAACCTGGCACCTCCGGTGCAAGTCATCATGCAGCACCAGCAGGACCACCAGCTGCAGCACCAGCAGGACCACCAGCTGCACCCCTGCACCCACCCCTCCAACGACTGTCACCACAAATACCATCCCTGCCGACATGGACAGAACAAGGAGCACCACCAGCACAGGGACCCTGGACCAACGTGGGGCCATGGACACCACCACCACCACCAACCCCCAAGGGGGACCAGGGTCATCTGTGCATGCCACTGCACGCACTGCACAAGTCGGCAGGGGTATTGGGAGGGGTGGGAGACAGAGGTCGCTGCTTGCAGAGGTGTCTGGTGTGCATGATGACCCACAACTGGCACGCATAGCCGATGCGTACCAGTCCAGCACCGGAGATCTCAGCCAGGTAGTGGGGCTCCTCAGGGACATCAAAGAGCAGCAGGCTGCCCATCATGCCCGCTTGGACTCACACATGTCCCGCATGGAGTCCAAGTGGGACACACTGCAAGAGATGACGGCGGTGCATAGGGACATATTACAATGCCTCCGCCAGATGACCAGCAACCAGTCTACACCTCCCTGTGTGCCAACAACATCTGGTGCCGGAACAACTGCAACTGCCACAGGGAGGGAGGATGACTCTGGCGGAGAGTCCCCTGCACCGCAGCAGCCTGCACTTGAGGGGCCCCCCCAAAGAAAAGGGGTTGTCCGAGGAGGGGCAAGTGAGAGGCCGATGGCCATGTGCAACCCCCAGGAAGCCTGAACCTGTTCTGGATGATCACCTTTGTGCGCAAACTGTTCACCCTGTTGACGGCAACACAACTCCCACACATGACATGGGGAGTACAAGTTGGACCAATGTCTCAGACAACTGTGGCCCCGATACTGGGGATTTTGTCTACCAGGACTTTCAATTCATCTAGGAACTTCTGATTGCAATATAAATGTACAGCACTAACCATCCTGTGCACTATTCACACAAATGTATCACAATAAACACACTAATACACCATACTTGCCTCTGTTGTGATTCCAACGTGGGTGCTGTCATGGGGATGATGAACTGCAAAATTACACTGTGTATGCGAACTGCAACAGCAAGTACAACACAGGCATGTGAGTAATGGCAACGTGACACATATGAGGGAGACACACCACCAGAGCTACACAACACATACACACCTAGGCCATCTGACTCATTGCCTACACTGATGTTGCCAGGAAAGACGGTGCAATGCACAGACACCACACCTATTCCCAGTTGTAGTCAAGTAGCCCACAGGTGCAGTAAGCAAATGGCAGTCAAATGTGTGACCACAGACAACGCACATCACAAAGTGAAGCACAGGTTTATTACACAGTTGCAACATGTCTGAACCACTACAGATGCAAGGTAATCCCACCTGGCAGCGGGCACAAAGTCAACAACTGTAGAAGGAAGGAAGTCCATGGGTGTGGCGCACATCACCTGTAGGGACACAACAGCTACCACCCTGGAAGTACAATCACGTAGTCGGTGGACACAGTTGACCAAACGAATCTGAAAGTACCCTGTGAAGGACAGAAATGACACACAGTCAAAAGCAATGGAGAACAGGACAGAACAGCAAAACTCATGCACAATACATGTTACAAGATACCCACCCAGAACCAAGTTAGCATGTCAACACTGTTGGGGAGTACAGACTACCTGTAAGCACACATCGCTACACACATCCAGTCAAGTAGCCCATGGACACACTCTAACAGCACCAGAGCACCACCTACACATATCATGCTAACTCACATCATTGACATGACACCTCAGGATACTCACATTCAGCTAAAGAAGTTGGTGATGAGCTGTGTGCGGACATCACCATCATCATCATCATCACTGGCATCGTGGTCCAGGCCAGGATCCTCCACAGGTGGCGGATGTTGGTCATTGTCATCCTGGATGAGAGGCAACTCCTTCCGCACTGCCAGGTTGTGGAGCATGCAGCAGACGATGATAATCTTGCACACCTTCGCTGGGGCATATGGGAGGGACCCTCCTGTCTTGTCGAGGCAGCGGAAGCGGCTCTTCAGGAGACCAAATGTCCGCTCAATCACTCTCCTGGTCCGACCATGTGCCTCATTGTAGCGCATCTGGGCTGGTGTCACAGGGTTCCTGAGGGGTGTCAGCAACCATGGCATGTTGGGGTATCCCGAGTCACCTACGGACAGACAAGTGCACATTAGCTGACTTGGAAAAGTGGGCTGAATACTACAGATCAGATCACACACAATGGCACAAAGTCAGTACACACCGACAAGCCAGGCACGCTGGTTCTGCATCTGTGCCATCATCCTGGGGATGCGGCTACTCCTCATCACAAAGGCATTGTGTGCTGAACCAGGGAAATGGGCACACACGTGTGAGATGGTCATATCTGCAAGACACACCACCAGTGCATTGACCGAGTGGTAGTGTTTGCGGTTACGGTAGGCCTGTTCATGTGCCTGTGGTGGTACCAAAGCCACATGTGTCCCATCAATGGAGCCAATGACATGCGGCATCCTCCCCAGGGCATAGAAGTCACTCTTCACGTCAGTGAGTCGTTGCAGACTAGGGAAATAGATGTACCGGTTCAGGTATAGCAACATTGCCTCCAAAACATCGCGGAGCACACGGCTGAACATGGTCTGTGACATCCCACCAGCAGTCACCACAGTGTGTTGAAAGGTACCGGTGGCAAAGAAGTGTAGGGCTGCCATCACCTTCACCTTGGGGGTCAGCGCTGTAGGATACGGCCGGCCAGGCTGCAAATGTGGGGCCAACTGCACTGCCAAATCCTCAATCAGCTGCCTGGTGAAGCGGTACCGTCGGATGCTGTCCCGTTCCACCATCGTTGCCAGGTCTGGGAATGGTCTATGGACAGCAGGAGCCCTGCAGTGCAGAGGAGAAGAAAGCAAGATTGTCAGTCACCCCACATATGCGGCATTGAACACACTCAATATCACATCATACATCATTATGAGGCACAACTACATGAAGTGTGCAGTTCCGTAAGGACATGTATGGTACATACATGGCCAACATCTGTCATCACGGTTCAACAAGTGGCATCAATTAGTCCCAGGTTGGCCCATTGGATATCATGAGGCCGTGTCACAGTTCCCATCTCCTGCTGCCATGTTACAATCACCCCCCACAGTGACATGAGAGGACAGATGTGCCCCAGGCATCCCAGCTCAACGACAGGTACATTCCCAGGGACCCTGTATTGCCACATGGACACTGGCATTACATGGAGTATCATGTATACACCACAGCAAAACAACCATGACCCCCACAGGTAGTGGTTCCACTTGCCTCTGCAGGACAGACATGGACGTCTGTGACACACACACGCACAACATCAAAGTCCATGCACAAACAACGTGGATGTGGAGACTGTCTCCCATTGTGCACATGAAATCAGAGACATTGTAAACACTACATGCACACAGACTGTGGAGGACCATCACTATTGTGCCACTGGGTCACCCTGGCTCAAACATACCGTCCCACATGGGACTCACGGGGTATGTGACATGACATACACATACACCACCGTGAAATGTGAGCATGGCACATGCTCAGATATGAACAGTTGCACATCACAGTGGTCATGTACACGTAACACCCAGGATCCTGTCCCCATGAACATGTGCACAGCCTGGGGGTGGCTGCCCCCAGGTGACACCCACAGGACAACATGTACACCAACATACACACAATAGGAAATGCAGCCTTACATGCCTTATGATACAGTTTGGACAGGCTGTGGTGTTGTAGGTGTGCCCCGAAACTCCCTGGGAGCTATTTGTGGCTGGCATATGTTCATCTGAGACAGGCATGGTGACATATGCCAGTCACTTGTACAGGGATGCGTTGAACAGCAATGGACCGATCGGTGCACCCGGCCGGCCCATTGCAATCAATGTGTGCGTGTACGCGTTGTACCCCTGTACGCGTTGAACAGCAATGGACCGATCGGTGCCCCCGGGCGGCCCATTGCATTCAATGTGTGCGGGTACGCGTTGTACCCCTGTACGCGTTGAACAGCAATGGACCGATCGGTGCCCCCGGCCGGCCCATTGCATTCAATGTGTGCGGGTACGCGTTGTACCCCTGTACGCGTTGAACAGCAATGGACCGATCGGTGCACCCGGCCGGCCCATTGCATTCAATGTGTGCGGGTACGCGTTGTACCCCTGTACGCGTTGAACAGCAATGGACCGATCGGTGCCCCCGGCCGGACCATTGTATCCAATGTGTGCGGGTACGCGTTGTACCCCTGTACCCGTTGAACAGCAATGGACCGATCGGTGCACCCGGCCGGCCCATTGCATTCAATGTGTGCGGGTACGCGTTGTACCCCTGTACGCGTTGAACAGCAATGGACCGATCGGTGCCCCCGGCCGGCCCATTGCATTCAATGTGTGCGGGTACGCGTTGTACCCCTGTACGCGTTGAACAGCAATGGACCGATCGGTGCGCACCCATTGTCAATGGCCTAGCCTGGCAACGGACGCGTTTTCAAAATTCGAACGAGTCGGTTGCTGTAAATTCAGTTAGTCACCCACAACAATGTTGCAAAATCATGTATGTCATGAAGTTGAAGATTTGAAGGATGCTGTGGGCGTGTATTGGTGCTGCTATTCCATGCATTGGCCAGATTCAGAAGATGCAAACGACTTGGACCTATCACTTTGGACACATGGGACAGTATCTGCCTCTGCAGCACACATATATTGCTGGCTGTTCCCCTGAGAGCTCACTTGCCTGCACTACATGCTCCAGGACAACATCTGCCACTGCACTGCTGCTGTCTCTGCCCCCTCTGGACCCTGCAATGGCACGTACTGTGGAGAGAGCCCCAGCCTTCAGCCTTGAGGAGAACCAGGCCCTGCTGGACAGCCTACTTCCACAGTACAGCAAGCTGTATGGGACACCAGGGGAGCAGGTGAGTGTTCTGTGCACTGCCTTTCTGAATGTGCATTTTGTCTGACTAGCAAGGCTGAAAGTCTGCACGCCACTGGCTAGCAGGCTCACTGAGTAGTTGTCACCCCCCATAGTGTGTAGTGACATGCACTGGACAGGTATGGTGCAGTGACAGTGCATTTGTACAAGGTTTTACTTCCCATGCAATGATACCATGTAGTGACTTCTGGCAAACTGTCCATGGGCAGCGTTGCACTGCCTGTGTACATCATGTGCCCCTGTGATTGAGACATGTATATACAACTGTGTCATGCACGGATATGTTGCATGTGTAGTAATGGCCTTTTCACTTTGTCATCCTCACAGGTTAATGCCCATCGGAAGCAGGAGATCTGGAAGGACATCGTCCGGGCTGTCCGGTCCGTGGGGGTCTACAAGCGCCGGATCCGCAACTGCCAGAAGAGGTGGCAGGACCTTCGGGGCTGGACCCGGAGGATTGCACGGGTCCAGCTGAAGCTGTCGCCTCCTCGCAGGAGGGTCGGAACACGGACCCTGACCCCCACATGCTCCAGATCCTGGCGGTGGTGTTTCCAGACCTGGATGGGCAGCTGAAGGCCAGACAGCAGCAAGGAGGGGGTGAGTCAAAGACTGCACTGTGAACTCTGTATTACATGCTATGTGCCCTCCTCTGGCCTGGTTAAACTGCCACAGTACAGCAGTCATGTTGTCCAGGAGCCATGTCCCTCTATTGTGCACTGCCCACTCCTCATCTGATACCCAGGTGTGGCCCTTACAGTCAGGGAATTGTGTCACTTGGGACTGTGTCCTTGCAGTTTGCTTCACTCAAGGTGGGGGACAGCATCTGTTTCCCTAACTCTGTTGTGGGCAACATGGGTGGGTCCATTGTTCACACAATGCCTGTGTTCGGACATGTAATCTGCGTGTTGCTTTGATATGCGGTCCACTTGCTGAGCTGAGCCACCACATGTGCCTGGGGTATCTGGCACACACCCATGCAGCGGGTGGGAACAATGTTTGGGCCCCAGGAGTGTGCAGATTACGTGTGTCACACATACATAGCCAGCTAGCCACTGTCCAGGGCTCATCCCTCATTCATGTGGGGCAGGACAGTCATGCCTACTCCAGCCCATCCAATACACCTGTACTCCCACTACCGTGTATCAGCTGACACGTTGTGCGCAGTGATTTGACCCCTCAGGTGTCTGCCTCTGTGTCAGTGTGCTGTGGATTTGTTGCCAGGACTGCTGGGGTGTTTCTCGGTTGGGGCTCAGCATGCCACTGGAGATGTGACCATAGGAGACGATACTTGTGTGTCACATAGGTGTTTGATCAGCTGCCCGTGCAGATTGGGGTATGCGAATGTGAAGTTCAGGCAGCTGTTTCCCATTCACAGCAGATTGTGAGGGGCTCAGGTTCAGAGGGTAGTGTCACAGGTCTCCCATATGTCCAATCGGTATGACCTGGACAGATGAGGGTTCAGATGATGTGTTGTGTGGGGGATGTACATGTGCACTTGTACAGCTCCAGGACTTGCATTCCCCATGACCTTCTATTGTGACTCAGTGCAGAGTGTTGTTGTCTGGCTGCCAAGTCATACATCACTGAGACAGTGATGTATGACTTAGCAGTCATGCCTCTGCCATGACATGTGTCTACTTATTGGTGATCCTGCAGGGGAGTGACATGTGCTACATGCACACCATTGTGGCGATGGCTATCAGGACATGGGTGCATCATGGTGTCTGTCGCTGGTATGCATCACATGCATTTCCTATTTGACTCTGGACATCCCTTTCATCCGGAAACCTGTACTGACTCAGTGGCAAGAGTTGTGATGTGTGCATGTCCACATGCTACACCGTGTCCTCTGCACTGTCCAACTACTGTGTAGGTGGTGCATGTGTCCACACTGGGGTGTTGCTATCCAACAGACACCAGACAGATGGGTGCAAGGCCATGTGGGATGTGAGTGCCATGGTTGGCATCAGACTGACAATTGGCTTCTCCTGTTCAGTTAGGGCACTTTTAGCAATGTTCAACTAATGATGCCAGGGCTTGCTCTGTAATGTGCGGTGCTCACAGTGGTGTGTGCGTTTGGTGCAGGTGACTGATGTCTGTCTGTTTCCCCATTGATTGCAGATACATCCACGTCCACAGAAGGGGACAGCTCCACGGACCAGGAGGAGCCGGAGAGCCAGACTGGGTCAGCAGCCAAGGAGTGGTCGGAGGGACCCAGTGGCACGGAGGGCGAGGGGAGCCACACCGAGGAGTCCTCAGCAGCATCCACCTCAGCTGAGGACCACAGCGGCTCAGAGGATGACTCCCTTATGGAGGCGGGTGTCAGCAGCCAACACACCCCAGCTAGTGTTGCTGTCCCCGCCACCACCAGCACCACCACCGCCCTCCCATCGGCTCCCATTCCCCAGGTCTGTGGAGGCTCCCATGTTCGGGAGCGTGTCTCCTTCGGGCCAGGCACCGCACCCCCTGCCCCTGTGTCCCCTGCTGCCCTGAGTGAGGAGTCTGTGTACCTCCTTCGCCAGCTCCATGTAGGGCAGACAGCCATGCTGAGTGTCCTCCATGCACACACCGCTCTGTTGACTCAGCTGGTGTCGTTCATGGAGGGCATCTCATCGGGCATGTCTGACCTACAGAGGGGCAATAGGTCCATGGACTCCTCCCTGACGGCAGCAGTGTCCCTCCTCAGACAGTCCCTCACCCCTCCTGTCTTCTCCATCCATACTCCCCAGCACCTTACCCGTCCCAAGCACACACACACCGGCACAGGCACACACCAGCACACACACGTCCAGCACACAGACACACACGCCACAAACAAAACGCACACGCACGCACAGTCAGGGGACTGAAACCAGACTCACAGGGGATGGGGCCCTGGAACAGACACACGCATCCACAAGCACTGCGCAGTCCTCAGTTGCCTCTCCCTCCAAAGCACCCTCCCTTGCCTCACCTGCACCCCCAAAGTCACAGCGGCTCTTCCTCTGTGACCTCGGCCTCATCCCCTACGATCCAGCTGCTCCAGCATCCAGGGGGAAGAGGAAGCCCACCCACACGGAGCAGAGTGCCCCTCGCCCCCGGACACCCTCCCCCAGGCGCAGACAGACTGAGGCCCCCACCCGCAAGTCCCCCGGAGTCGTAAGAGCAAGACCCCGCCGCCGCCCTGCAGCTCAGGCACCAGGTCTCCTTCCTCCATCCCTCAGGCCCCCACTCCACAGGTGCCCCCACCACACCCTGCCCCAGGTTCCCCCACCCACAGATATACCATCCCCAAGAGGATCAGGCCTTCTCCCCCTGCCACTTGCTCTCCCGGCACCACACCCCCGCTGCGCTTGTCTGTGCCACTGATGTGGTGAGGGTGTCCTCCCCCTCTGTCCAGCCCACCTTGCCTGTTCCCCATTCTCCTCCCCTGGAGGTAGGCACTGCAGTGGAGTCCACTACCACCCTGTCTGACTTGGGCACTGCAGTGGCGGACCTGTCCACTCCATCTGCACGGTCCACTGCAGTCGTGCCAGCACACACACCATCTGAGCCATGCCCCCAGTTGTGCCGGCACACACCATGTCAGACACCTCCACTGCAGTTGTCAGTGGCTCTCCAGCACCCACCACCCCTTCCCTGCCTCCTCCTGGTGAGCCCTGATCCTGTCCCTGCGGTGCCTGGCCTGCCCCCCCGGTTGCCCCTCCTAGTGGATTGTCCCTGGTTTTGTGCAGTGCAGGCATGCGTAGGGTGACATCTGCCACTGTCACCCTATATTGACTTACTTGATGGACTGGCCATTGGCCTTTGTTGGAGCATTACTGTTCTCTGAGTTTTTGGACACACATATGCTGAATAAAGCAACTTTCTGTTCTCTAATGCTATTACTTCTGATGTACATGATGTTGATGATGCTGACCATGCCCTTGCAGCAGGGATGATGATCTTTGGTCTCATGACAATGAAGTGTCACTGGGCAGGGCCCCATGTGGTCCAGAGGGACAGTGTCCTATCCTGTGGTGTATCCATGTCATCCTTAACAGCATCTGTGGGTGTCATGTTTACAATATTTGGCAATGGAATTTCCTAGTTACATTAGCAATGTCACATCTGTGGCTTCCATCCCTGCACATCTGTAGTGCTTGCCATTGTTCAATTCGTCTACTTCCCTGACCGTGTGGCCATCTCCAGTGGACATGCAGGTTTGGGCATCAATGGGGAAGGACTCATCTGTGTTGTCAGTGCAACTTGCTGTACATGTGTGTTGGATCTGTGCTGATGATTTCGTTGACACTCCCATGACCAGGCTGATGTGATGGGAGCCTTGATTTGGTGCTAATTGTTTACTGTGTGACAAAGTGTTGTGCTGACATGATGGAGCCCTACTGATGCGACATATGGCACAGCTTTCCTCACACAGGAGTGGAGTCCCTTCATGGCAGTGTGTGCTCCTGTGACATTGCCTGCGCCCAAGGTGTGTGTTGTATGAGCATGTCTGTGTGTTCACTTCCATTTTGCTATGCGTGCTGGGATCCCTAGTGATGTTCCTGTTTGTGATGCTTGCTGAGTTGAGCTATGTTCCCCAAAGTCTACTCCCTGGGTTCTCTGTGATGTGGGTGCATGGCACATTACTGGTCATCAGGGTGTCACCCATAGGTGTGTTTGCTGTCAGGGCTGAGTTTGTGGGCAGGCGCTGATGGGTCACAGTTAGGATTACCCTTAGCACTTGTTGTTTACTCCTGTAATGTGATTTCCGGTTTGTGTTAGCTTTCATTGTTTGTGACACGTTGTGTGTGTGACTGCTGGCACTCCTCAGGGTCAGGGCTGCAATGTTGGTAGTTGTCCATGTGTGTTCTTTGTGGGTGACCTTGGCTTCTTCATTGGTGTGTGACTGTGGCTGGGATCCCATTGGTTGGTGTGGTGTTGCCGTCATGTCCATGTACGGCGTAGTGTGCAGTGTGTCAGACATTTAGGAGTCTTGTTGAGTGGCCATGTGTGCTGTGTTTCTGCACCTTGCTTCCCACCCACCCCCTGGGATTGTCATGGGTGCATGCGCAATGTCACCTGTGCATGTGAGCTTCACTGCAGCACATTGTTGGTGGTCGAGGTGTGTGTTGTTTAGTGTGTGCTGATGAGAGTTGTCGCCCGGCAAGACCCCTGCCTCCATGTTGGCCTTGGCTTACTGGCCATGCTGATTGATTTGTGCTTGTGTTGGTGTGCTGGTGATTCTTTGCTCAGGATACATGACTGTGGTTCACAGTGTGAACGACATCTGGCTTTGTCATCACAGTGGTATTGTAATGCAGCCCAGGGTCACCACATTGTGTGGGCCCTGGGGGTGGTGCTGTGGTGCCTCAGTGTCTTACTGTGTGGGTTGCTGTTCCTACATGCTTGTGTGACATGTGTGATTTGTGCTCCCTCTCATCTGACAATGCCTGATTGCCCACATAGGGGAATTGGATCCCTGAGTTACCTTTGTGTGGCACTGTATGCACATCTGTGTGTTTGGTCTTCAGGCCTCCTCATGTGTTGTGTGGTTGCCTGGGGACACTGGTCCCCCCTCACCTGTTGTGTTTGATGTGCAGTGTGTGTCTGCCTGTTTGTGTTTGTGCATCAGCGCCACTGCATTGGCATATTCATGGTGTGCCATTATCTGTATGTTGTTTGGTGTGTTTGCCCTGCTGTCCCTGGGACTCCTAGGTCATCAGTCAGCACAATGATCATTGTTTATGTGTCCCATTGCTGCCATGGTATGGTATCTGTTCACCTGCCATCTGCAGTCTACACAGGGTATCTGCATTGGTGTGTCCATTGGTGCAAATATGTGGGTCTGCATTGTGATGGTCACTTCTGTCATTGTGTCATTGATGTATGTTGACGGTGTCAGACACCATGGGTGATGTTTGTATGCAGCTGGCCAGAGGTATGTCTTATTTGCACTGCACTGTTTGCCTCCCCAAATCTATGTTGCAATGGGACACCTGCACTACTTTGCCACAGTTGTGTTTGTTGTTCTGTGACCAGGATTTGTCCATGCAGTTTGCCAGTTGCAGCTTCTACTTTGTTCACACTTACATTTTGGTCACTGTGATGATGGGGGTTTGGACCCCATTGCCACAATGGTCAAGATGTGCTTCAGCTCAGGACCCCACACTTACATTTTGGGCACTGTGATGATGGGGATTTGGACCCCATTGCCACAATGGTCAAGATGTGCTTCAGCTCAGGACCCCACACTTACATTTTGGTCACTGTGATGATGGGGGTTTGGACCCCATTGCCACAATGGTCATGGCCTGCTTGCATTGTGGGGGCCACACACATTTATGTGTGGCACATGTGATAGGGTGTCACATTGTATGTTGATGATCATGTTCTGTGTCATAGGCATTTGACACAGTCTACACACGCTTGTCATGGTGTTGGGGGGATGTCTTAATGTTGCATTCTTTATGTTGGTGTGTGCTTGTTGCGACATGTATTAGCCATCCTGTGAGTGGAGTTGTTGTTAGTGGTAGGCATCCAGCCCCCTGGGTAAGGGTGGTAGTAGTGGTAGGCATCCAGCCCCCTGGGTAAGGGTGGTAGTAGTGGTGGGCATCTGGCACCCCCATGGCTAAGGGTGGTAGTAGTGGTAGGCATCCAGCCCCCTGGCTAAGGGCGGTAGTAGTGGTAGGCATCCAGCCCCCCTGGCTAAGGGTGGTAGTAGTGGTAGGCATCTGGCACCCCTGGGTAAGGGTGGTAGTAGTGGTGGGCATCCAGCCCCCCTGGGTAAGGGTGGTAGTAGTGGTGGGCATCCAGCCCCCCCTGGGTAAGGGTGGTAGTAGTGGTGGGCATCTGGCACCCCCATGGCTAAGGGTGGTAGTAGTGGTAGGCATCCAGCCCCCCTGGCTAAGGGTGGTAGTAGTGGTAGGCATCCAGCCCCCCCTGGCTAAGGGTGGTAGTAGTGGTAGGCATCTGGCACCCCCTGGGTAAGGGTGGTAGTAGTGGTGGGCATCCAGCCCCCCCTGGGTAAGGGTGGTAGTAGTGGTGGGCATCCAGCCCCCCCTGGGTAAGGGTGGTAGTAGTGGTAGGCATCCAGCCCCCCCTGGGTAAGGGTGGTAGTAGTGGTAGGCATCCAGCCCCCCCTGGGTAAGGGTGGTAGTAGTGGTGGGCATCTGGCACCCCCATGGCTAAGGGTGGTAGTAGTGGTAGGCATCCAGCCCCCCTGGCTAAGGGTGGTAGTAGTGGTAGGCATCCAGCCCCCGTGGCTAAGGGTGGTAGTAGTGGTAGGCATCTGGCACCCCCTGGGTAAGGGTGGTAGTAGTGGTGGGCATCCAGCCCCCCCTGGGTAAGGGTGGTAGTAGTGGTGGGCATCCAGCCCCCCCTGGGTAAGGGTGGTAGTAGTGGTAGGCATCTGGCGCCCCCTGGGTAAGGGTGGTAGTAGTGGTAGGCATCCAGCCCCCCCTGGGTAAGGGTGGTAGTAGTGGTGGGCATCTGGCACCCCATGGCTAAGGGTGGTAGTAGTGGTAGGCATCCAGCCCCCCCTGGGTAAGGGTGGTAGTAGTGGTAGGCATCCAGCCCCCCTGGGTAAGGGTGGTAGTAGTGGTAGGCATCCAGCCCCCCCTGGCTAAGGGTGGTAGTAGTGGTAGGCATCCAGCCCCCCTGGCTAAGGGTGGTAGTAGTGGTAGGCATCCAGCCCCCCTGGCTAAGGGTGGTAGTAGTGGTAGGCATCCAGCCTCCCCCCGGGTAGGGGTGGTAGTGGTGGTGCGCATCCAGGCCCCTGTGTGCATATGTGGCATTGGTGATGGGCATCCCGCCCCTATGGTGCTGCTGTTGCTGGTGTAAGTAAATTCTGCATCCCTCTGTGTGTGTGTGATGTGTCGTGTACGTGTTGTATGTTTTTGTGGTTGGTGTCTGACTTACCTTCTGCGCCGTACGCGTCCGTGCCTGTTCCGGTAGTAAATGTAGAATAATGGTAGGATCGGAACGAAGGGATTCATGGTTGGTTCGTCTCGTTCGTCTTTCTCGTTGCTTCGCCTCGTCCTCGTCGCTGGCGTGTTCGCCTCGTAGCCGTGGATCGTGTTGTGGCGCGAATCGGAGCTTATGTGCGCCTCTCCCGGAAGCTTTGACGTGCCGGACGTAGCGACGGGTTCGGCGCGTACGGAAAGCGCATCGTACTTGTCCGGCCGGACGGGGCTGCATTTTCCCTTCCGTGCGACTCGATTCGGCGTTTCCGGATTCGCCTCGGTCGGAGAACAGGACCTGGATTGGGTGAGTATGACTCGGCCGGATTCTATGCTGTTGTGCGCATCGTACTTGCTCGTTCGGAATGATGTGCGGATCGGTCAGGAAACAGGCATTCGCATGGCTTTTTTCCCGACCGAATGGTATTGGGTGCGCCTCCGACCGAGATCGGAATCGGCCCCTATGTGTTGATTTCTGAAGGTGTCTCCATAGACACTGATTGAAATGATAGTAACAACCCTGAATTGATGTGTGTGGGTAGGACTTTAGAATTGCACTTATCATAGCCTGCTCAAAATCTACTATTATTTTCTGTGGAAAATAATTATTTGTTTCCTGTTTAATTTTACTTAGTACTTCCATATATGTGGAGTTCTGTTTATTGGGTAGCAAGGCATAGATAAAGGGGATGTTGGTGTTCTGATATAGGGCATGGACAGTGTATAATTGATAGAATGGTTTGGGACAGATTTTAAAAGTCCCGTCCATCATCCATGTTTCTGATTGTTGTAGCTTTATTAAATTGTTTGCAGTTGCAAACATAATTATTCTTTTTTCTTTGTATTTGTTGTCATAGAGAACAAAGGGTTCTTCATTATGAATTATAGATAGTTCTGGGGGAATTGCCACCTCTTCAAATGTTTTTGGAGCAGGTGTTGTAGTTGTTGTGGCTTTTTTTGTGCGAGCTATAGTTCTTTTTAATGAAGAAATAGAGGGCATTTGCCCAGTAGCATGTTTGGGTACTGTAGGCAGAAATCCTTTAAGTATTTGAGTTGTAGGTGTCTGTGAGCTAGTGCTAGCTTCTTTAATGTTCTCAAGGTCATTCCTAACCTCTATTTCAGTAACATTTGGAGGGTGGTTATGCTCCCTTGTATACAAAACAGTTGTTTCTCTAGTTGTTGCCCGACCATAACACTTATTTGAATAGTACTTGCTACATTTCCAATTTAGTTTTAGTCCACTTTGCTTTTCCTGGGTATAGATATACCCCATGTAACATAGCAAAAAATTTCCTTTTTGGGATGAGATAAATTGGGCGCCATCTGTCATTGTGATGTGTTATATTCTACAAAAATTTATGTAAAAATTATTAAAACAAATATTGTACATGCTTTTTTCTTAATAAATATATATTGTTATTAATATACTTACAATGTTTGTTTTGAGCTGCTTTCCAATAGAGATGCTTTTTCTTTGTTCGTTGAATTCTGTCAAGTAGTTGATATTTCTGTGGAAGAGTAAAACATATTTTTACTTATTTTGTACAATATGTATATGGGTGGGGTGGGTGTTTGGGATGGATTTGGGGTTTGGTTGGGTGTTTTACAATTTTTTACAATGCTGTTGGCTGAATACTTACTTTATTAGTTAGATGATTTTTGAAGGGGTCTGTAATTTTGTGGATGGTTTAAGAATTATCTGTAGAGGAGACATAAATTGAAAAAAATATATATTAATTATTTGAGTATGATAAATAGTAGTACAGTTATTTTACAGATGGTAATGTACTTACTTTTTGAAGAATGTAATATGTTTATCTTTGATGAAGTCTTTGTTTCTGGTAGAAATCCGGCAGAGTTTCGGCTTATTTATTGTTTTTGGTTTAAGGTGTAAAATAAGAATAAGTTTCCCTTATTTATATAGTGTTTGTATTAATTGTTTGGTTAACCTTATTGGTTTATTTTAATATTGTGTGTTTTTATTGGTTAATCTTTATTGTTTTACTCATTTTGGTAGTTGTTTTCCATATATGGAAAACGCTAATTAAGAGTCAGTTATTTTAAAAAAAATTATTTTCTCACATGTTGAATTATTTAAATGTGTATCATCTTATATGTGATGTTAAATAATGTGTGTACATAATCTAAATATAAAATTAAATTGTTATTAATAGTGTATTTATTATTTAATGTTTTAAAATATGTTTTAGTATTTGCTAAAATTATTATATATATTATATTTTATATGCAGTGTATTTTTATTTATTTGAATATATTTATGGTGGTTAATTTTGTTTGTTTTATCTATTTTTAAATTGTCAATATTTTTACAAAAACGATAATATTGTCGTCTATATTATTGTGATCGATATTTTGGACATGTATTTTTTTAAAGGATGTTCGATATTTTGAATAACGATATTTATGTGTTCGAAATTACTGTAATCGATAATTATGTTTGACGATATTTTGGGGTCGATATTAGAGTATTTTATTAATTAAGTATAGGGTATCGATATTAGTGTCGTCGATATTTTTGTGTCGATAAAAATGTAGGTCGATATTGTGTCTGTCGAGATTATGTCAGTGATTCGGTTATACCTCTAAATATCACAATTGATGAGGTTCAGATGGGATTGACCGGAAGTAGAAGAGGGAAGGCACTGGGCCCAGATGGGGTCCCAGTAGATGTTTATAAAGCAGCAACAGATTTATGGGGGCCCATCCTTACTAGAGTTTTTAATCTAGCAGTGACAGAGTATATACCGTCGACATGGGGCCAATCAGTTACTATTCCTATTTTTAAAAAAGGCAACATATCGGAAGCTAAAAACTATCGCCCCATTTCGCTCTTAGACTCATCAGTAAAGGTGATGAGCAAAGTATTACTGGTGAGACCAAAAGAGTGGGCCAATGAGAGTGAGATACTACCCCCAGTGCAATATGGTTTTAGGAAAGGGCTAGGAACGATAGAGCAATGCATTAATTTAGAACTTTTAATAGGTAAATATACGTGTGCAAAGCAGGGGAGATTATATTTATGCTTTGCAGACCTTAGTGTGCCTTTGATCTTGTTGATCACACTACCCTGTGGCCAATTTTGCTTAACCTTGGAGCTCCCAAACCTATAATCTTTTTCCTCACAAGGTTATATGAGACACTGTCATGCAAAGTTCGATACGGGCAGCGTGGTGAGTGCACACCAAATTTTGAAGTTAAACGAGGTATCCGCCAGGGCTGCGTCTTAGCACCACTGCTTTTTACACTATTTATAAACGAGGTTGACAAATGTGAGAAGTTGGCTTGGCATATGCTGTCCACTAATTATAGTGGGCACCTTGCACCAGTCCAAACAACCCCTTATTGGAGATAGGTTAAAGACAACCTTATTGAAAGCTATCCTAGTGGTAGCTATGGAGAGCAGCCTTCAGGCTAAGTCTTGAAGGAATGTAAAGCAGCTTGTTTTACCAGTCTATAATCTCTTGAGTGACCAAATGAAAGAGCACCACACCAGGTATATATTCAAAATATATGTATTTATTGCTAAACACACCCCTCTAGTCTCTTTATGAGGCTAGAGTTCAAAGTACATAAGTTAGAAGTTATTTAAACACAGTAATAGCACAAATACACGTTTGGGCCCTAGGGGCGTACCAAACCATATACCAATAAAGTGGTATAAGAACCACGACTGAACTAGACACTAGGCCTAGAGCCTCTAGAAGTGCTTGGACCACAAGGAACCACCCAAGGTAGTGACACAGGGGACCCACGGGGGACGCGTGCAGTGTAAATACACAACCGCGATACGCCGTTGACTTCTATGGAGAAAGTCGTGATCGGGAAATTAGAGAAAAGGGACACTTAAAAGAGGACTTGGACCAAACCCTTTGAGATCTAGGACTTTGAAGAGTCTCTACCCACGGGAGCACCGGAGTACTCGTGTTACCTCACCCAGGGAAGCCGGGTGCATAGGTGCCTTTCGGGGTCGGGTTTCGTCGTCGATTTGAATGGCGATCTGCTGCAAAGTGCTGCTGGCGACCAAGTGAAAAGTGTCCGGGTGGATCCAAGAGTGGATCGGAGTTCTGAAGAACCTGAAAGCAGAGGGGACAGAGTCTGGGTCACTAGCCAGTGACCAGGAAGGCGATGGACAGATGCCCACCGATGTCGAGTGCTTCAGGTGCGTTGACGGTCATCTTGACTCTTCAGCCACGAGGTCCAGGAGGCGTTGTCGGTGACCAGGAGCAGGATTCGGGCTGGTACACAATGTTTGTCGAGTGCTGAGGTGTCGGCGACCGGATTGGACCCAACAAGCCTTGGCAACGGCAAGTCTTGATGCAGAGGAAGATCGTCGATGGTGCAGACCAGCAAGGTCTGGGGAACTCACCCAGCGAGGGTAAGTGAGGGCAGGCCTGGAGCAACCAGGATGCCAAGTTAGAAAAAGATTGGCCTTCGTTAAGGGCTACTAGCCAACAGGCTAGCGACCGCGAAGGAGCCTCGTGACGCCGCACGTGGATCTGGCTCACAGGACACTCGTGGAGCTGGGGCCAGTGATCTTCGGTGCAGTTGGTGCTGGAGGCTAGGGCTACTCGGAGCCCAAAGCACGACTTCTTGGGAGACCCAGAAGAGGATGCACTTGCAAATGTGCTCGGTGTCCAGGGGTCACGGTCTCAAGTCACCCACGATAGCCACGGGCCTCAGCTTTGCTGGGGACTCAGGGTAGCCTCGGGAAGTCTGAGAATCCACCTCTGGTGATGCGATGACTTCGGCGTCCGACGGGAGCTTCAGAAATGCGAACCGGACAGATGCTTCTTTGGTGCCTGCCAAGCAGGGGAGTCACTCCTTGACCCCAAGGGAGATTCTTCTGTCCTCTAATCGTGAGTAGAGCGTCGAAGGTCCAGGATTCTGTTTCAGAGTTTCGTCCAGGGATAATCTAAAGTCCTAAGGACTGGGTTCCTATACTTATACTAAGGATAGGGGTTGGACTACTCTGTGGCCCCACCTATGGGTGGGTCAGGGCAGAGGGGTGGCTACACCCCTTTCCCTTTGTCCAGTTCGCGCCAAAGCAGGGGCTGCAAGCCCCTGATCCGGTTTGAACTGGGGTATGCACTAGGGACACCAAATGTGCCCCCAGTGCAGGACTTCAAAGCACACAGATGGTGCTCCCGCCCAGCCCCAATACACATTACCCTGTCTGGGGAGGTGGTCACACCTCCCTGCAACAGGAAACCTATTGTCCAGGCCTCCCCTGCCGGAGTTTCGTCCAGCAGCAGGAGGCCAGACTTGTGTCTGTGGCAGCAGCATCCATTTTGTGATGCCAGGGCTTTGGAAAGAAGTTACCGGGCTAGTCAGAGTTAACATGTCTTTCCCCCTAGAAGGGTGGAATGCTACCCCCGCCGCCAGAATTGGCGGGGGGGTAGTATTCCAAGATGTTTGACACCAAACACGACATGTTTAGGTGCAGCCATTCCAAAGTTAGCATTTAACGCGAGGTTATAATGCGCTTAAGAGTATATGGTCAGGCTGCACTACAAACAGCATCAGAGAAGGGTCTCCGAACGCTGCAGAGGGGCCCTGCTCATGCAGGGGCACCCTCTCACATAGGAACCATGCACTCTGCCTTTAGGATTGATAAGGCCTGCCTTAGGAGTGACTTATAGGTTTATATGTGTGTATGTATTTAGTGATATAGGTAACCTATATCACAGTAAGGGGTGCATGCACCACCTTACCCAGGCTGCAGTAGCAGACCTGTGGTGTCAGTTTGGGTGGCCTTCCAGGGGTGGCATAATACATGCTGCAGACCCTGGTAGGCCTCTGAGGTACCTATGCCCTTGGTACATAGTATACCATATACTAGGGACTTATAAGGGCACTCCAGATTCCAATCAGTGATGTGCCTAAGGCACATGGAAACCATTTTAGAGAGGAAGCAGCTAGGCTGGGGTTCTGATTAGCAGGGCCCCAGCCAGACTAATGTCGAAAAACAGTGAAGCATCAGCAAAAAGTGGGGGTACCCATGTGAAGCAGATCCTACTCTCCTACACAACCCCCCAAACGTAGGGACATTAAACTAACCTTGCCCAGTTAAGTCTTCATGTTCTAAGTGGAAGTACCTAGAGAGTCCATCTGCATTGGCATGGTTACTCCCAGGTCTATGTTCCACTGTAAAGTCCATCCCCTGTAGGAAAATGGACCACCTAAGCAGTTTGGGGTTTTCACCCTTCATTTGTTTTAGCCATAAGAGGGGCTTATGGTCTGTCTGAACCAGGAAGTGTGTACCAAACAAGTATGGCCTCAACTTCTTCAGAGCCCAGACCACAGCAAAGGCCTCCCTCTCTATGGCTGACCAACGTTTCTCTCTAGGGGTCAGCCTTCTGCTAATAAAAGCTACTGGCTGATCCTGACCTTCTTCATTCAATTGTGACAGTACAGCCCCTACCCCCAATTCAGATGCATCAGTTTGAACAATGAACTTCTTGGAGTAATCAGGACTCTGTAGAATGGGAGCAGTGCACATGGCCTGCTTCAGGTCATCAAATGCCTTTTGACAGCTAACTGTCCACTGAACCTTTTTGGGCATTTTCTTAGAAGTTAAGTCATTCAGGGGTGTCACTATTGATCCATACCCCTTGACAAATCTCCTATAGTACCCAGTCAGGCCTAAGAAGGCTCTCACCTGAGTCTGGGTAATGGGAGCAGTCCAGTCTATGATAGTCTGGATCTTGCTCCTCAAAGGTTGAACCTGGCCTCCACCCACAAGGTGGCCCAGGTACACAACCTGACTCTGCCCTATCTGGCACTTAGTGGTCTTGATAGTCAGGCCTGCCTTTTGCAGGGCCTGTAAAACATTCCTGAGGTGGACCAGGTGATCCTCCCAGGTGGAGCTAAAGACAGCAATATCATCTAGATATGCTGCACTATAGGCTTCCAGACCTGTGAGAACTGTATTCACCAACCTCTGGAAAGTGGCAGGTGCATTCTTCAGACCAAAGGGCATTACCACAAATTGATAATGCCCACTAGGGGTTGAGAATGCTGTTTTGGGCTTTGCAGTATCAGCTAGCCTGATCTGCCAGTAGCCAGCTGTCAAGTCAAATGTGCTGAGATATTTGTCTGAGGCCAAAGTATCTATGAGCTCATCTGCCCTTGGTATTGGATGGGCATCAGTCCTAGTGACTGCTTTGAGACCCCTGTAGTCCACACAAAACCTCATCTCTCTTTTTCCACCACTGGTGTGAGGTTTTGGTACAAGGACCACTGGACTAGCCCAAGGGCTATCTGAGGGTTCAATAACTCCCAACTCCAACATTTTCTGGACTTCAGTCCTGATACAGTCCCTGACATGGTCAGGTTGCCTATAAATCTTATTTTTAATAGGCAGACTGTCCCCAGTGTCCACTTCATGAGTGCATCAGGTGGTCTGACTGGGTGTCAGTGAAAACATATGTCTAAACTGATTGAGAACTTGCCTGCAATCAGTTTGTTGCTGGGTAGTGAGGCTGCCTGCCAAGGCTACACCATCTACTGACCCATCGTCAGGGTTCTGTGAGAGCAGGTCAGGGAGTGGGTCACTCTCTTCCTCCTGCCCTTCATCAGTAGCCATGAGCAAGCCCATGTCTGCCCTGTCCACATATGGTTTTAACCTGTTGACATGGAGAACCCTGTGGGGACTCCTGGGTGTTCCTAGGTCTACTAAGTAGGTAACCTCACCCTTCTGCTCAACAATAGTGTGGGGTCCACTCCATTTGTCTTGGAGAGCTGCTGGGGCCACTGGCTCCAACACCCACACCTTCTGTCCTGGCTGGTAAACAGTCAGAACAGCCTTTTGGTCATGCCAGGCCTTTTGAAGTTCCTGGCTAGCCTCAAGGTTTTTGGTTGCCTTTTTCATGTACTCAGCCATCCTGGAGCGGAGACCAAGTACATAGTCCACTATATCTTGCTTTGGGGGCTTAAGAGGTAACTCCCATCCTTCCTTCACCAAGCACAGTGGACCCCTCACAGGGTGGCCAAACAGAAGTTCAAAAGGGCTGTAACCAACCCCCTTCTGAGGCACCTCCCTATATGCGAATAAAAGGCAGGGCAAGAGTATGTCCCATCTACGCCTAAGCTTTTCTGGGAGCCCTTTAATCATGCCCTTCAAGGTTTTGTTGAATCTCTCAACTAAACCATTGCATTGTGGGTGATAGGGTGTGGTGAACTTATAAGTCACTCCACACTCCTTCCACATTGCCTTTAAGTACCCAGACATGAAGTTAGCACCCCTGTCTGATACTACCTCCTTAGGAAAGCCCACTCTTGAGAAAATTCCCAGGAGGGCCCTTGCCACCACAGGTTCTGTAGTGGTCCTGAGGGGAATAGCTTCTGGGTACCTGGTGGCATGATCCACTACCACCAGGATAAACCTGTGCCCAGATGCTGTTTGGGGATCCATGGGACCAACAATGTCAATCCCTACCCTTTCAAAGGGCACCCCCACCACAGGTAGTGGTATCAGGGGGCCTTTGTAGTGCCACCTGCCTTGCCACTGGCCTGGCAGGTTACACAGGAGCGACAAAACTCCTTGGTGTCTTCAGACATGTGGGGCCAGTGAAAGTGAGGGACAATTCTGTCCCAAGTCTTGTTCTGGCCCAGGTGACCTGCTAAGGGAATATCATGGGCTAGGGTCAATAGGAAGCCCCTGAACTTTAGAGGTATAACCAACCTCCTGGTGGCACCAGGTTTGGGGTCTCTACACTCTGAGTACAGGAGTCCATCATCCCAATACACTGTATGGGGACCACTAGCTTTCCCAGCAGCCTCAGCAGCAGCTTGCTGTCTGAGGGGTTCAAGGGAGGGGCAGCTCTGCTGCTCCTGGCTCAGATCTGCCCTAGAAGGTCCCCCTGTCCCCAAGAACTCAACCTGGTCAGGTTCAAGTTCCTCTGGGACAGTTCCTTCTTCAGGGCTGAGATCATCCCCCTCAAGGGACTGATCTTCCTCCTGAGCCAAGGGGGAAGGCACTGCCTTAACCCTACTACTCCTCCTCTTGGAAGGCACTTGGTCCATTCTTCCAGAATCCAAGGCCTGTTCAGTGTTAGACAGTTTGGCTTGTGACCTGGTCACAGCAAACACATCTGCAGGGATCCCCAGCATTTCTGCATGGGTCCTGAGCTCCACTTCTGCCCAAGCAGAAGTCTCTAAGTCATTGCCAAGCAAGCATTCGACTGGTAGGTTTGCACTTACCACAACCTTCTTAAGGCCAGTTACCCCTCCCCAGGAGAAGTTAACAACTGCCAGAGTATGGTCTGTTCTGACATTGCTAGCATTGGTCACTTGGTACATTTCACCAAGTATAACTTGCCCAGGATTCACAAGGCCTTGTGTCACCATTGTGACACTTGCCCCTGTGTCCCTAAATGCCAAAGCCTCACGTCCATTGATTAAAGGCTGTTGTCTGTACTTGCCCAGATTACTGGGACTCATAGAGGAGGGCACATCCATGCCTCCATCACAGACTAACACAGCCTGAGTCAGTTCTCTGACTAGGTCAGAGCCCAACTCAGTACCCAGGGTGAACCCTACTAAACCCTTGGCTGGAGCACTCCCACCAACTGTAACTGTACTAGGGGGAACAGGTGCCTTAGGGGCATTGGTGGGTGCTGGACTTGAGTCTTTGGACTTGGTGCAATCACTGGTCCAGTGGGTCTTTTGCTTACAGACCTTGCACCATGGTTTTCTTTGGCCTTTCCCTTTGGTAGACTGTGAATCCCCACCAGAAGAAGATTTTTGGGGGCCTGATGAAGACTTTTGATCTTTCCCCTTCTCCCCACCCTTTTCAGAGTTCTTAGCATCTTGCTTCTTGGTTTCCCCACCTTGGTTCTGTACCTTCTGCTTCACCCTGGTTCTGACCCATTTGTCTGCCTTCTTTCCCAATTCTTGGGGAGAGGTCAGATCAGAGTCTACCAGGTATTGATGCAACAGCTGATTTTGACAGTTATTAAGAATCTGCTCCCTCATTATCAGATTGTACAATCCTGAGAAGTCACACACCTTACTGCCCATCAACCAGCCTTCCAGAGCCTTGGCAGAACAATCCACATAGTCTACCCAGTCTTGAGTCTGTGCTTTTTGGGTATCTCTGAACTTCAACCTGTACTGTTCAGTGGTTAGGCCAAACCCATCAATAAGAGCACTCTTCAAGACCTTGTAATTATCAGCATCCTCCTCTCTAACAGTGAGGAGCTTATCTCTACCTTTGTCAGAAAAGGAGAGCCACAAGATTGCTGCCCACTGCTCCTGAGGGACCCTCTGTACTTTACAGGCTCTCTCTAGAGCAGTTATCCACTTGTGGATGTCATCCCCATTCTGATAGGGAGGGACAATCTTGCTCAGGTTCCTATGGTCATAGGACCTTTCCCTATCTCTAGGGACATGGCTGCCACCATGGGACTCTAGTCCCAGCTTTCTTCTTTCTCTAAAGAGATCTAGGGACTTCCTGTCTATAGCCAGTTGCTTCTTTTTGATTTCAAGCTGAGGTTCCTCATATTGAACCAGCCTCTTTCTTCTCTCATGAGAGGATTCCCTCCTATGAGATGAGACAGAGCTCCCTATTGAGGTGCCAGAGTGGTTAGACTCCTGAGAAGAAGATCTAGACTTCCTGGGCACACTCATAATCCTTCCTGGGGGGACAAAGAGGGCATCATCCTGATCATCCTCTTCATCTTCCTCAGGAGGGATTGGATTATCCAGGTCAGGGCCATTGTCGCCCTCCTGGCCAGTTTCAGAGGGGGGCTGGGGGTATTGGTACCCCTGGTCCCATCCTCATCATCTGCCCCACCCTCAGCTCCTGCCCCTTCAGTCCCCAAGGGCCTACTAAGGTCATAAGCCACCAACAACTCCTTGAGGTGTTGGGTGGTGGGGCTTTGGCCTGTCCTTATTTTTCTCAAGTTGCATAAAGCTCTCAATTCCAAGAATGGGAGTGTATCATACTTGGAGGGTGGAAGCTCAGTGGCTTCCTGCAAGGATTCTTTAGATCCTAACCTTAAACACATTACTAGTGTGGTGTGGTGTATGCACTACCTACTCTAGTGTGGCCTACTAAACTCTCTTGAGTTGTAGAAAGGGTTGTGCTATCCCTTAACACACAACTCTAAGTTCAGTAGAACTTACTGTATTCTAAGCTTAAATTATATGTACCTTAGGTACCTTTAGTGGTTTTCAGTTGATCAATTCAATTGAGATTATCTGGTAAAACAATAGCAAGCTGGAATCCCACACGCTGCACACCAATGTGAGAAGTTGGCTTGGCATATGCTGTCCACTAATTATAGTGGGCACCTTGCACCAGTCCAAACAACCCCTTATTGGAGATAGGTTAAAGACAACCTTATTGAAAGCTATCCTAGTGGTAGCTATGGAGAGCAGCCTTCAGGCTAAGTCTTGAAGGAATGTAAAGCAGCTTGTTTTACCAGTCTATAATCTCTTGAGTGACCAAATGAAAGAGCACCACACCAGGTATATATTCAAAATATATGTATTTATTGCTAAACACACCCCTCTAGTCTCTTTATGAGGCTAGAGTTCAAAGTACATAAGTTAGAAGTTATTTAAACACAGTAATAGCACAAATACACGTTTGGGCCCTAGGGGCGTACCAAACCATATACCAATAAAGTGGTATAAGAACCACGACTGAACTAGACACTAGGCCTAGAGCCTCTAGAAGTGCTTGGACCACAAGGAACCACCCAAGGTAGTGACACAGGGGACCCACGGGGGACGCGTGCAGTGTAAATACACAACCGCGATACGCCGTTGACTTCTATGGAGAAAGTCGTGATCGGGAAATTAGAGAAAAGGGACACTTAAAGAGGACTTGGACCAAACCCTTTGAGATCTAGGACTTTTAAGAGTCTCTACCCACGGGAGCACCGGAGTACTCGTGTTACCTCACCCAGGGAAGCCGGGTGCATAGGTGCCTTTCGGGGTCGGGTTTCGTCGTCGATTTGAATGGCGATCTGCTGCAAAGTGCTGTTGGCGACCAAGTGAAAAGTGTCCGGGTGGATCCAAGAGTGGATCGGAATTCTGAAGAACCTGAAAGCAGAGGGGACAGAGTCTGGGTCACTAGCCAGTGACCAGGAAGGCGATGGACAGATGCCCACCGATGTCGAGTGCTTCAGGTGCGTTGACGGTCATCTTGACTCTTCAGCCACGAGGTCCAGGAGGCGTTGTCGGTGACCAAGAGCAGGATTCGGGCTGGTACACAATGTCTGTCGAGTGCTGAGGTGTCGGCGACTGGATTGGACCCAACAAGCCTTGGCAACGGCAAGTCTCGATGCAGAGGAAGATCGTCGATGGTGCAGACCAGCAAGGTCTGGTGAACTCACCCAGCAAGGGTAAGTGAGGGCAGGCCTGGAGCAACCAGAATGCCAAGTTAAAAAAAGATTGGCCTTCGTTAAGGGCTACTAGCCAATGGGCTAGCGACCGCAAAGGAGCCTCGTGACGCCGCACGTGGATCTGGCTCACAGGACACTCGTGGAGTGGGGGCCAGTGATCTTTGGTGCAGTTGGTGCTGGAGGCTAGGGCTACTCGGAGCCCAAAGCACAACTTCTTGGGAGACCCAAAAGAGGATGCACTTGCAAATGTGCATGGTGTCCAGGGGTCACGGTCTCAAGTCACCCACGATAGCCACGGGCCTCAGCTTTGCTGGAGACTCAGGGTAGCCTCGGGGAAGTCTGAGAATCCACCTCTGGTGATGCGATGACTTCGGCGTCCGACGGGAGCTTCAGAAATGCGAACCGGACAGATGCTTCTTTGGTGCCTGCCAAGCAGGGGAGTCACTCCTTGACCCCAAGGGAGATTCTTCTGTCCTCTGATCGTGAGTAGAGCGTCGAAGGTCCAGGATTCTGTTTCAGAGTTTCGTCCAGGGATAATCTAAAGTCCTAAGGACTGGGTTCCTATACTTATACTAAGGATAGGGGTTGGACTACTCTGTGGCCCCACCTATGGGTGGGTCAGGGCAGAGGGGTGGCTACACCCCTTTCCCTTTGTCCAGTTCGCGCCAAAGCAGGGGCTGCAAGCCCCTGATCCGGTTTGAACTGGGGTATGCACAGGGACACCAAATGTGCCCCCAGTGCAGGACTTCAAAGCACACAGATGGTGCTCCCGCCCAGCCCCAATACACATTACCCTGTCTGGGGAGGTGGTCACACCTCCCTGCAACAGGAAACCTATTGTCCAGGCCTCCCCTGCCGGAGTTTCGTCCAGCAGCAGGAGGCCAGACTTGTGTCTGTGGCAGCAGCATCCATTTTGTGATGCCAGGGCTTTGGAAAGAAGTTACCGGGCTAGTCAGAGTTAACATGTCTTTCCCCCTAGAAGGGTGGAATGCTACCCCCGCCGCCAGAATTGGCGGGGGTAGTATTCCAAGATGTTTGACACCAAACACTACATGTTTAGGTGCAGCCATTCCAAAGTTAGCATTTAACGCGAGGTTATAATGCGCTTAAGAGTATATGGTCAGGCTGCACTACAAACAGCATCAGAGAAGGGTCTCCGAACGCTGCAGAGGGGCCCTGCTCATGCAGGGGCACCCTCTCACATAGGAACCATGCACTCTGCCTTTAGGATTGATAAGGCCTGCCTTAGGAGTGACTTATAGGTTTATATGTGTGTATGTATTTAGTGATATAGGTAACCTATATCACAGTAAGGGGTGCATGCACCACCTTACCCAGGCTGCAGTAGCAGACCTGTGGTGTCAGTTTGGGTGGCCTTCCAGGGGTGGCATAATATATGCTGCAGCCCCTGGTAGGCCTCTGAGGTACCTATGCCCTTGGTACATAGTATACCATATACTAGGGACTTATAAGGGCACTCCAGATTCCAATCAGTGATGTGCCTAAGGCACATGGAAACCATTTTAGAGAGGAAGCAGCTAGGCTGGGGTTCTGATTAGCAGGGCCCCAGCCAGACTAATGTCGAAAAACAGTGAAGAATCAGCAAAAAGTGGGAGTACCCATGTGAAGCAGATCCTACTCTCCTACAACAAAGCCCTACGATCGGTGCAGGCGGATACACCCCAAATTGCTGGCAGCCCTATACCGGTCCTACTTTATGCAGATGATGCTGTGCTTCTTTTTAGAACCCAGGTTGGCCTACAATAGACAAGTTTAGGACTTCCATTACTAGTAGGAAATTGTTAATCATCAAAACAAAAACTTTCACTATGGTGGGTGGCCCTAAACCCAAGAAATGCAAAATCTTTTATATCGATAGCACCCCAGTGGAAACCGTTAATAACTTTTGCTACCTGGGAGTAACTTACTCAGGCAATGGGAACTGGACACATGAACTAACCAACGTCCGTTCAAAGATGATAAAGAGTGCACATGGGATTTTTCGATTTGCATCAAAATTAGGAGATCGCCGTACAAAGGATATGGTAGATATATATAAGGCTAGATATGTTGCCATTGCCTTGTATGGTGCAGGGGTGTGGGGCCACAATTGTAGTCAGATTTTACAACAAGAAGAACATTCTTTTTTTAAACGTCTTTCAAGTTTACCTTCTTCAGCATCTACAGAAATAATGCACCAAGAAGTAGGAATAAATTACCTATCCGATTTGATTGCTATGCGGCCACTACTGCTTTGGAGATCTATTTGGGCCAAAGACGAAACTAAATTTACTCAAACTATTATTAAGGATTGCTTACTCCTGGATAAAAGTTCACGTATCCCCTGGTTAAAATACATCATTGACTCATATAGTGAATTATTTTCAGATCCATGCAAATCCAGGACACGTGATAACTCTATCGAAACAGGAGATAAAGGATACATTTCTGGCCCATAAAAGAGATCTGCATGACAGTTGTAGGGAAGCAATCCACATTTATATTTTACCAAACAATTAAACATAGAAGTGATTTTCAAGTTTATCTGTTACCAAGTCCTCACATCGCTTTGTTCTGATCAGAATGAGACTAGGAATAGCACATCACGTTGTCGCTTTCCCCACAATGAAAATGCGTCCCACTACTCCGTGCCCGTGTGATGAGCAATCTAAACAATGCACCATGCACTTTATGCTCTTTTGCAATTTTTATCTGTATTTTAGGCGTTTTTATTTGAAGCCACTTTTTATAAAACATAATGGTAGAACAACCCATGCTGCTATGAAATTACTTGTTACTCTTAATGACCCGGGGATATGTTTTTATGTTGCGTCATATATCCAAAAAGCAATTGATGTAAGAAAAGGCATTGTGCTTGTCAACTGATTTACATGTAACTAATTGGATTGTCCTATGTATGGTTGACTTTGTTTTTAGAATCTATTTTAAACTTGTTATTGCTTTTATGGTTGTTGTACATACCGAATAAAGCTTGTGAACTGAACTGACTTATTGAAGGACTCCTCTTCTCATACAGGAATCAGTCCTTGGAGTCTTGACACTTGCAGAAAGACATGCAGGAAATCATACATGTCACATAGCCATTTTCGAGAACATCATTTGCTAAAATCACTTTGAAAAAAACATTTAGCCTTGTTTTCCTATGACATCTTCGACCAAATTTATCATTGCATTCTATAACACAAAAAACTAAATGAAGTCTGATCATACATATTCAAAATTTGCCAACACAGTTTCAAAAGTAATATTTATCCACTATCAGTAAAGAATATTTAGTAAATATATTTAAGACACATTCATTCTGCAGTAATATCTCTTTAAAATGCAAAAAGTGTATAGAAAATAAAAGTCATTATCGTTATGTGTGATTGTTACACTTGGGGGCGTGGCCAAGCTGGCTACCATGGCGGACGCGATCTGCTGAGGCTCCGTGAACGGGCTTTCACCTCGCCTATCCACGCGAAGTCCAGCTGGACCTCATGCACATCCAACGGCACCGGAATGTAAGGGGCACCCAGCGCTGCCCACCAAAGTGAGATCGAACGCTTGCAGCGGCAGAAAACAGACTTTTAAAATGGAGGAGCGGCACAGAAGGCAAGATGGCGCCTATCCCTCCTGCTTGCCTCCGCCTAACCCCTTGATCCCGGCGCGGACTCTGGGAAGCCCCGAGGCGGACCCGCAACACCCCACAGACCCTCCAGGCGGGGAGTGGTGAAGAGCGACAACGAGAGTGGGGTCATAGACCCAGAAGTAAAGTGCCATGACGCCGGAACTAAGGGCGCGCACTTAAGTGACTGACCCTCCACCGTCCGTAACATAAGAGCCCGCAGCGCACCAACAACTGAAACTCCCTACCTGAACCCTGCGGGAGCCAAAGGCGGGCCCAGAGACGCTGGTGGCGGCCCGGTGGGCGGGGGTCGCCGGAACGCGCCGGCACCGGTGGGGTTGGCTTCGTGAGTCGCCCCGGAGGTCGGATCTGGCAGGGCACTTCCGCGGCTCGCATCCAGAGACATCGCCAGCAACGCACATAGGCAGGTGAGGCCTAGTGGGTTCCCTGCTTCAGTCGTGGGGGCGGAGAGGGCCTTGCTGGCACCTGGGCTCCCGCCGAAAGTAACGGCCTGCCTGACCCTAAAATGGTGCCTCTACACTGCTACTGATCCAGTGCAGTGCAGCGATATACTGCTCCCCGGCACTGGGGGCATGGACTATCTCTCAGCACGTGCCGCTTAGAAACATGAGCTCCATACTTATGGCAGAGGGCCAGAGGGGCCCACATCATGGCACAGATCCCACTAAAAGCTACAGAGGAGGCCTGCCTGACCCCAACATGGCGTCTGCCGGCTCGAGTGCTCTGAACACGGCCGATGCACACACCAAGTGACGCCCCATAGAAGGGACAACCTGAGCGCGGCGGCGCCCCCACGAGCCTACGGTGGGCCGGATTGGGGAGCCCCCCCCTGCTCCAACCTCAGGTGCGTGCCAGCAGCGTGGGGCAGCAATAGCACAGTGGCATAGCGAGTGCAGGGAACGTGACTGCTGCTGGGGAGGCCGACTGGAGTGAGCGCGGCGGACCATCGGGGGCGGCCCAGCTGGGCTTGATGCGACTTGCCCAATGTGCCTCTCCGGCCCTGCGGAACTGAGACTCCCACCTTCCGGGACTCCGATACTGGGTCCCCTTCATCTCATCTTATCTCACCTATCTGGGACACAAGAGGCATTGACCGCACCTGAACACGCTTGGCCAGGCCGCGTGGAGACGCGTCACCCGCAGAGACAGCAGCACTAATCTAGCACTACCACCTGCCCCACGTGCGGCACCGCGGCTGACATAATGGGGAAACCCAAGGCAGCGGCGGCGACACAGGGGGCCATCTCGGACGCTTCCACCAGCAGTCAGCCTGCCTCCTCAAAAGACGCCACAGCAGCGACGGATCACTCCCTCTCAGAAAAATTGGACAAAGTGCTGGCAGCAATTGAACACTCTAGGGTGTCCATGGAGCAGCAGTTGGGCACCCTAACTACAGACATCAGCCTCCTCCGTGATGACCACCGCAAACTGGCTGAAAAGGTCTCGGACACTGAGAAAATAGTTTCCTCCATACAGCCTTCAGTGCAGGCACACCAGGACTCGCTACAAACCCTACTAGGCCGCGTGTCCACCATGGAAGAGCGCATCGACGACCTGGAGGGACGGTCGAGACGTTGTAACGTACGAGTTCTTGGCCTGCCTGAAGGAATTGAAGGGACTGACGCAGTGGGATACATGGAGGCTTGGACAAAATCCTTCACCCCTGATGCAGACCGGACAGCGTTCTTCTCCATAGAAAGGGCTCACCGCTGGCGAAATTTCTTCATTTCCGAGACCGAGATGCGGTCCTGAGAGTGACCCATCAGGCTGGTCCGATCCGAGTTGAGAACAAAGTCGTCATGCTTTTCCCAGACTACTCCCGGGCCGTCCAAAAACAGCGGTCATCCTTCCTGGAGGTGAAACGACGCCTGCGGGCAGAACATATACAGTACTCCCTGTTGTTCCCAGCCCGCCTAAAAATCATACACAATGGCACCACTCACTTCTTTGCATCCGCGGAGGAGGCACACGATTGGGCAGACCAGAACTGTACCACAGGCCACAACACGGTGAGCACTCGAGATCAGCACACGCGGACATCAGGCCCCAGAAGACGCCGCTCACAACACCGCAACCGGCAAGGAGGCACCAAGTCGCTCTCGCGCTCTCTGGGATCGCCCGACCTGGAACAAATTGTTCAGGAGCGACGCAGAGCTTTGAAAGCGGCAGCGAGCCTCCGGCCTACCTCCCCCGCAACGGACATTGAGCGAGCTCCACACCTCTTTTCTTCGGAGGGGGAGGAGGACAGCGAGGAGACACAGTCCGGAGTGGACTCAGGGGCCCTTCCATCGGTCACCCCGCAAACTGCTGATGATCTGATTTAACTGGACCTGCGGTATACCCTAAAGGTACAGGGAGGGGGGCTGCTTCCTCCGACTAGCGGAACACACAGTTCCTATCGAACAAGAGACCACACGAACTACTGACACCAATTCACCCTCACAGATCAACATAGGCCAGCTGGCGACCATCGGTAGCATGCATAGCCCACACAATGAGATACCTCGTGGGCATGCACCGCCACCCCCACAGAATGTTCATGCTCTCAAACCAAGCAAGAGATAGTTTGGACGTATCGCCGTTGACGATAGGTCCCCAGCATTGGAGCTGTTTTCCCCACCCTAGTTGTCCCCTTCCACTGCACCCACCTACATTACACTGTGTCGCTACCTCCACACCGCCGAAAAGTAGCATTGACATCCAGGCAGCGCAGACACCCGGGGGGAACACTGAGACTCGAGGCTTATGGGAGAGCCCGAGCACCCTTTCCTCCCCCTTTGCCCCACACGCATACCAATGGCACATAAAGGCACCACCACTATCCTCACACTGAACGTGCGAGGCATGCACACCGCGCACAAGCGATACTCAGTGTACGTGTACATCAAGCGCCACCATGCACAGATCGCGTTCCTGCTGGAGACGCACCTCACCACAGGGGAAGTAACTAAACTGCGCAAGCGGTGGCGGGGAATCCTTTGTGCCACTACATATTCGGCCTATGCCCGAGGTACCATTATATGGGTGCGGCCTGGCGTCCCATTTCAGGAGCAGTCCAGAATCATAGACCCAGACGGACGCTATGCCCTACCGCAGGGTCTGCTAGACGGCCAACCTGTGCTGTTGGGGAGTATATATGCACCCAACGCGGACCAAAGCAAATTTTGGGACACGCTCTCCCTGCCCTTGAGCTCACATACACAAATCCCCTGGATACTGGGAGGGGATTACAACTGCGTACAAAACACAACACTGGATAGATCCTATCCCCCCACCCAGCATCCCCCATTATAATGCAGGCAAAAAGATTCGCAGCATGGGCAGCACACTGGTCCCTAACAGATGCTTGGCGCTCCAGGAACCCCACCAACAGGCTCTACTCATTTCACTCGGTGCCACATGATCTCAGGGTACGCTTAGACAGCTTCCTCTGCTCTCCTTCTGTCTTGCCTACCATTTCTGACTCTGACTACCTAGGCAGGGTCCTGTTGGACCACGACGCCCACACAATCACGCTCCAGTGGCGCCCGTACCGGCCCCCTGTCCCCACGTGGCGCCTCCCCAGGGACTGTCTGAGTGACCCGGTTTTTAAGCAGGCTCAGGCGGAGCACATACGAAACTACTTCCAGGAGAACGCTGGTACGGCCACCACTTGCGCAAGGGAATGGGATGCCTTTAAAGTTGTCATACGGGGCACATGCATTCAACACATCACAGGGGTCCACCAGGTCCTTGAACGCGACATCCAGACTAAAAAGCAGGCACTGGCCGCCCTCACGCGAGAAACAAACCCAGACAAAGCCACACCGGCTCAAATCGCTGATGCCAAAACTGCATACGCAAAGGCGCTAGCGAGCCTTCGCCGATATAATTTTGCGGCGTACGCTGCCCGGGCACACAAAGAGGGAGACAGGGCAGGTGCACTGCTGGCCTGGTTAGTAAAACAAGACTCAACCCTCCCGCCGATCACGACCATCCGCAGTGGCCCAGACACTTTCCTCCACTCGCAAGTCTCCATTTTGGAAGCCTTCCGGAGGGATTATACACAACTATACACAAGCCCCGCTCCAGTGCATGCGGAAGTCCCTACTCAATTCCTGAGTCGACACCGGCTGCCTCGTATAGATCGCAACGACCGACAGGACCTAGACGAGCCCATAGGGGCGACTGAAATCAGGCAGGCAATGCAGGCGTTGGCCACTTGTAAGGCCCCCGGATTGGACGGCCTCCCACTGGAATTTTATCACACCTTTGCGCCCCAACTGGTACCCCAATTGGTGACTCAATTTCAAGCGGCCCTCGATGACGGCACCCTACCACAGTCCATGTGCGAATCAGTTATAGTGTCTCTCCTCAAACCGAATAGGGATCCCCACCAACTGGGCTCATATCGGCCCATAGCCCTATTGCCCGCGGACTATAAAATCTATGGGAAGATCCTGGCGGATAGATATGCCACGGTCCTCCCAAAATTGATCCACCCGGACCAGAATGGGTTCGTGCCAGGCAGGAACACCTCCTATAATATACGGCGACTGTTTCATGTCCAGGATCAGATACGAGACCGCTTTCCCCGAGCGGCGTGCTTGGTCTTAGACCTGGAGAAAGCATTTGACACCCTCTCGTGGCCGTATTTACTTCAGGTCCTGCAGCACATGGGAGTAGGGCCTCGCCTTCGGGCATACACCAAGCTAATATACTCCAAGCCCACCTCCAGAGCGCGGCTGGGGCCCCTCATATCAGCCTCATTCCGGTACGTCGAGGCACTTGGCAGGGGTGCCCACTCTCCCCCCTACTCTTCGCCATGGTGATGGAACCTCTGGCAATTCACCTTCGCACTGCGGGTGAGCGTTGGGGAATACCAATTGCTGACTACACTCATGTGGTATCGTTGTACGCGGATGACGTGCTCATCTATGTCCGCGATATTACGGCGGACCTCTCCCCTATATTGCGCATATTGCAAGACTTTCCGGAGGTAGCAGGGCTCAAAGTAAATTGGTCCAAATCGACTATATATCCCCTGGTACAAGCCGTACCCCACTGCCCAATAAGACTGGGTAAAGTCAACATCTCCTGGAGCCCCCAGGCGGTTCGATACCTGGGAGTCCGGCTACATCAC
The DNA here is from genome assembly GCA_963921515.1 of Calotriton arnoldi. Lineage (NCBI taxonomy): Eukaryota > Metazoa > Chordata > Amphibia > Caudata > Salamandridae > Calotriton > Calotriton arnoldi. The sequence continues at coordinate 1,053,511 of CAWUFW010004842.1, forward strand.
ACGCCTCAGGACATCTACGAGGGCAATTACCGCAGGGCGATGGCTGGCATTAGATCCTCCATACACTTTTGGAAAGATCTCCCACTGGCTGTCACGGGGAAAATAGCAGTCGCTAAAATGATCCTCGTTCCGCGGCTATTATATTACTTCTCTAATCTTCCGGTGGTCCCCCCACGCTCCTTTTTTAGAGAGCTTGACACCCTCCTCGGGACCCTCATATGGGGATCCGGACGCAGGCTCATTGCCCTCGCCAAGCTGCAGCTGCCCCTCGATCAGGGGGGACTAGCTGCCCCATCCTTTGAGGCATACTTTCTAGCCGCCCAATTGCAATGGGTATCACGTTGGACAGCGGGCCGGGCACAGAGGTAACTGTTCACAACAGCCGGGCAAGTCCAGATCCCAGTCATCAACCGACTACTACTGCCAGGGGCGACGCCACCCCAGACCAAACCACTCCAGGTGATGACAGCACACGTCTGCCTGACGCGCATCCACAGAATGGACCGCGCGACACCCCTATACTCCCCTCTCCTGCCACTGGTGGGGTTTCCCAAGGGTCGGGCACACTACACAGAGCGGATACTCCACACATGGACTGAACATTCATTGACGGAGGTGGGCACACTATACCTCAACGGACAGCTACAGACCTTCGAGACACTCATGGAAGAATTCGACCTTCCTACAGGACAATTTCTCTTATATAGGCAGCTAATGGAAGACTGCCGCAAATTGTGGCATACAATAGATACCGAACCTCCCACGCACCCGGTACTTCACGTGTTACTGCGGATGGGCCCCGGGCGCCACTTAGTCACTTGGATATATAAAGCCATACGGACCCTTAAGCAACCCACCCTTGCACCCCTCCGGGAGAAATGGGAAACGGACTTTCGTAGGCCGCTTAATGATAAGGAATGGGCTCGTGCCTTAGAATTCCCAAAAAAAGTGTCCCGTAACTATCGCTTTAAAAACATACAGCTGCACATTCTGCACCGGGCATACCTTGCTCCCGAAAAATTACAGAAGTACTTCCCCGATGGCTCCTTCACCTGTCCTAGATGTCCAGAGCCCAATGCCTCATTCCAGCACATTTTATGGGATTGTCCAACGCTCCGCAACTACTGGGACACGGTTCACACCACTCTCAGGACAGTCACGGGAATCCCAGACGTATACACATGGGAGGCTAGCGCTCTTAGAGTCTGCAAACGCCGCAAAAACATGAAAGTGGAAATGCGCTTTGCGTCCTTGGTCCTCCTACTGGCTAAACGATGCAAAACCATGCATTGGAAAGCACCGGAAGGTCCCCCTCTAGCGGCATGGGTGGGAGCAGTCAAGAAGTGGTGCACAGCAGAAGAGGAAATGCTCCATACAGAGGAGGTTAAGGGAACCCGTAAGCATCCGATCTCTATGCCATGGGCCATGATACTCCATTCCTTTATACAGGAAACACTGACGGCGCTGGCGTCTCCAACTACCAGTTCTCCTAGGGCACACACGACCCCTGCGGCAACTCAGGGTAACTCTCAGAGGGGCCAGATGCTCGGCGAGTTACAACGGGCAAATGCGAGTGGGCCATAGCTACACTACCACATATGTGACTCCGACATTCCCCCCCCCTCACCTGCGCATGCCTAACTAGCCACCATATCATACTGCAACATTCAGGCGGCTACCACCAAAGGGAGCAATATAAGACACAGTGTACCCCAGTTCTACCTCCCGGGTTTGTTTAAGTTCATATTACTAGTGGCACAAAACAACCCTTACGACATAATGCTAACAGAGAGAGCACGCCTCACATCCCTACACACAATGTAGACTGCCTTACATGAATGCTGACATTGCCTCACCACTTGCTCCTAAAAAATATCACCAATTCTGGGACTGTACGGGAGGCTTTCAACCACGATGTTAATCAGCCTCATGTTAAGGTGTGAAATGTATGTGATATATCTTCTTATGTCACTGTCGCCAATACTGATGGGATGTACTTAATTAAAGAAAATGCCAATAAAAATGTTTTTTTCTTAAATGTGTGATTGTTACACTTCATGTAAAGATTGTATTTATGAGTCATAGATATTGTAATCTGATAGGATATGTATAGATATGTTTTTAGGAAATGCTGCAATGTATATGTTTACTTCATACTAGTCAATAATCTTTGAAGGACAGGGCGTTGTGGAGGTCTTTCTAGTTAACGCCTTGATTCGCCAAAGAAGGTGCTACTTCTCTCAGTATTGCATGGTGCTAGCCCAAAATTCATATCCAGACTCGTTCAAAAATATATACCTGCACAGAGCTTGCGCTCCGCCCACAAGAACTTCCTAACCATTCCTTCCTATAAACGGAAACGAATAGGTGGATGCAGGTTTGCAGTAATGGCACCCAGCTTCTGGAACACTCTTCCTTTGGACATCAGAACCTGCCCCGAATTCTCTAGATTCAGAAGGCTCCTTAAGACATGGCTATTCACCCAAGCTTATATCTAGATTCTGCAGACAACTAAAATACATGGGGCTCCAGTAATTTCTTAAGTCAGCGCCAAGAAACCAATCGGTGTATGTGCGCTTTATAAGAAATTTTAACATAACATAACATAACAGTATCCACAGTGCCAACCTGCATTTAATAGGCATGTGAAAAGCAGACAAGTGCCTAATTTAGAGAGTCCCAATAAAGGTTAAAAAGTCACAAAGGGCAGAATAAACCTCCTTGGCAATATTCTTATTTCTTGATTGAAAATGATGAAGGATGCAGGAGTTGATAAGAAAGGCACCAACACTACTCTGAGTAAGTATTAAGAAATAGCCCAGCATATCGTCTTCCAGGTGAGGAAATACAGTAAGGAAAACAATTGGAGGAAACCATCATATAGGGTAGTGAACACAACCAAACTGGGAATGAAAGCTTTACAATGAATCATTCTCTGACCAAACTTCTTTATCTATGCTCTATGCAGGAAATTATATCACAGGAAAAAAAGTTGGAACTACCTTGGATTAGGAATCTCAGACAAAAACATTTGGGAAGTGGCCAACTTGGATAGAAATGAATTTAAGATGACCCATGAGAAGCCCAGTCATGTTGGGTTGTACTGCAGTAACACTGGGGAAACTGTTCTGGACTCTGATTAGTTCATTCTGTTTGCCTATTAGACTGACAGTGTTAGCCAGGAGAGAGGGCTTGTTCAATCCCTAGTGCCTTACCAAGAACTTTCCAAAAGTGTGAAAGATATTGAGTTTCTTCTTCAGAAAGTATTGTATGGCATAAGCCATGAGAATGGAAAACGTTTATCAGAAAGCATTGGGCCAATTCTTCATTCTTCATTTGTAGGTAACTTAGGCAGAGGAGAAAAATGAACCATCTTTGAAAAAGTATTGACAGTATTCATTATGACTCGAAAAGCATCTGAGGGCTAGGATTTGTAATGAATTCTGTAGAGATCCTATGCTAAATTTTAAGAGCCACTGGGAAGGTCTGCAAGTATTCAAACGATCTGGATTGTAGTTATTTATTTTATCACAGATGGGGCAAGAGACTGCATGTTCTTGAACATCAGAATGAACTGTTGGCCACCATAATGAATGCAGAACAAGAACTAATGTGGTCTTAACTCCTCCACAGCTTGAAATGGCAGAATGATGACACATATGTATCACATTGTAATGTTTTTTTTGGTAGGAATTAAAATAGATTGTTGGTTGAAATATGAATGATTACATCAAGTAAGTGGAGTTTTAAGATAAAGATCATCTAACTCTTTCTGATCCTACTGTTCTAGTGCATCTTTAATTATTTCTAAAAAAGGAATGAAGAAACCAACTACACAATGAGAAGGGATAATAGGGTGGTTGGAGGCAGGGGTGCTGGAACAATTTTGAGAGATGGGGAGCTGCCATCACTGCTAACTCACTGAACTCATAGGAAATGTGAAAAGTCCAAGCATCACACAAAGAACAAATGTAGCGGATGAGCCACTCCTGTTTGGCAAGAGAGTGATAAGGGCGTAGTATGTAGCTGGTGGTGCATTTTGGAGCACACTCTTGCAAATATATTACTAAAGCATGTTGTGTTTGCACACTGCATTTACATACAGCACATTCTCCATTGAAATGGGCACAAAATTTGTAAAGATATATGATTTCTCTATACAGAGCACAAACAACAATGTGTGAAAATTGGGTGTAAGGGAATATTTGTCATTTGCGCATCACTAATTAACGTGTCATGATTTGTTTTGATCCTATTAAAATCTTTGTTTCCATCACACTTCAGAATTGCAAAAAAGTGCTTCATTTGTGCTTTTCTACTTGCTGGTATATTTTTAAATAATTGTCAGTGCCACTGAAATTATGCAGCAGGGAAGCACCAAATTATGCAGCAGGAGTGTACCAAATTATGCGACAAGAAAAAGCAAATTATGTAGCATAATGCATCAGAATTTATTTTATACTATTACTACATTGTAATTTTTGCACTTGGTAATACAATCTTTGCGAAGATTTCACCTCATTAGTACCAGTTTAACAACCAAATACAGAAAAAAGCAACCAAAAGATGACCAGTTAAACTTTGCAAAGGGTCATTCATAGAATGTGAACCACGTTTTTAGTAACTTTTGATCCATTTGTGCCAGAAACAAGAAACTCTGCATATTATGCAGCAGATGAAGGATTATGTGGCAAATGCATAATTAAGCAAAAAAGATGCAGAGATGGATAATTCACTGTTTTATTCACTGCTTTGTTGTTTAGGTAAAAAAAAAAACATAACAATATCATAAAAGAGGAAAGGCCCGACGATTTACCAGCATGTAAAAGTTTAAAAAACATATAATTATTATCCTAAAAATAAACAACAAAAAAAACAGAATTCATGGAAACAAATTAAAAACGAGGCATGATTCTATATCATAAAATTGTCCACGATATTGGTATTACATCAAATATTAACATTAAAAGACATTTATGCCGCGGCTTAGACTTTCAGTAGGGTTGGCGGATCATTGGACTCGACTAGACTGGCAGTATTTATCTCCTTCGGCCATTTGATCTTTTCGTAGAGTAACAAAAATTTCATAAGCTTACAGGTCAATTGGGGATCTGTTGTACCTAGACCTTTAATGATGGCCGATCTGCAGGTTCGAATACCCCTATCGTTAAAAGCTTTTTTTAGTAGCAAAACCCGGATGGTTTTTAAGGAGGGGCAAACACAAATGAGGTGAATAAAATCTTGCCATGCTGCGCCACATAAGCTACACGTTTTGGGGCCTTTATACTTCCATGCTGGTTGATCGGCCAAACTTGGTAATACCCCAAATCTAATCACCATTAGCTTCCGTTTCAGGTGAGATGAATATGTTGTACTTAAGTATTCTGCCGGGCGTATTGATGTATAGGATTGAAGAACCATCCAGGCATGGGACCGTTTAGCAAATGTACTTTTGTCTTCTAATAAAGGGTGAAGCTTGGCCGCTTTGTTTGTCACTCCGCGGAAGAAATGGAAGGAGGGGTTCTGAGCCCAGAGTTCTGTTATATTGGTTTCCTTCAGTGCAGTTTTCAAGAATTTGCCGTAACTTGAACTTGGATCGTCTTTCTGGGCTCTCCACAGGGCATCATTTAAAACATTTGATCAGTTCAACCAAAGTTTATATCAGGTTTTAATTGCGGCGTATTTTCTCCCTGTCTCCTGTTGGATAAGACCGAATTCCAGTCGGACGTGGCCGAGGATGCATTCTGAGGTAGGCTAAAGACTTTTTTGTATGTCTTCGTTTGCAGAGAGTCTACAAATTTCGCATCCTTGCCATTCAATGCTACGCTTGCGTAGGTTACTGCCGGTAATGGATGATTCCAGTGGCCCTAATAATTGTACAGTGCATTTCTAGGTATTTAAAATGTTTTGTTTGTTTGTTAGCAAAAATGATGTCCTGCAGCCTTTCCTTTCATACCAGTAAGATTGTCACCTAGTTCATTTTATAAATTTGTTTCAGTTTGCAGTCAGCGGGAGAAAACTAAGGGGCATATTATCAAGGGCCGGTGATAAATATCGCAAAGCGCGCTTAGCGCTTGCATATTTATCGCCGGCTATCTCTGGAATTTATCGCCCGGTTAGCGCGTTATTAACAACGCGCATCGCCGAGGCGATAAAAATGTCAGAGATAGCGTGGATATCGCCGTTTTCCATGGGAAAACGGCGATATCCTAGATGATAGGGCCTGTGGTCTTAGCCACAGAATCCACCCCCATGTTAAGTATGCCTTAGTCAGGAATTTAACAGACGTTAAATTCCTGCGTTAAAGCATACTTAACGCGATTAAAATAATCGCTTCCCGCATTGTAAATATCGCGAAGCTGCCTTCGCGATATTTACCCATGTTGTTTCCACAGACACGCCTACTTTGCATCTCATTATCGATGCGAAGTCAGGCGTGTGGAAACGGGAGCAAAATCAGCAAAACACGCGATAGCGTGTCTTTGCAAAAGCGGCGATAATTGTTTATCGCCGCCTTGTTAATATGCCCCTAAGCATTTAGTGCCATGTTAAAAGAATAAGCAGCAATTTGTCAGGAGACATAGCCTGACCTTTGACCTCTGTCTTTGCAAGCACAGCAAATGTGAGAAGATAAAAACAAAATGTAAGGCCATCTTCATTGCTCATTCACCTTCAGAACTGCAACATGTTATTTTGGGAGTGCTGAATCATCCTGCACCTCTACTTCCAGCTCCTATGGTTGGAGGTATGTGAAGATCCAGGATAATGACGAGATAGCCAAAAGAGTTTTTGAACCTGGAATATAGTCAATGGTAAAGTTGTACTGTGAAAGAAACTGCCCATGTATTCTTACATTGAAAGTTTGGTAGGCATTGAACATTCTGATGGTCAGTCCAAATTTGATAGGGTTTCCTTGGTGCCCATCAATACATTTTTACGTTTGGTGCAAGCCATTTTCATCCCTAGTAACTCTCTTTCTAGAACTAAATAGTTCCACTCACTTTCTGACAAAACATGAGACGGATCAAAAATTTAGAACACAGAAGAGTCCATGTTGCTGCCACCACAATCTTCTGAAGCCCGGTGAGCTGATGGTAGTCATACCAGAAATAAGCATTGGCAAAGTCAATAGGTCTCGGCAACCCGAAAGCTATAGGCGTTGTTTATGTCAATGTCTTTAGGCCTTTCCAAATATGTCAAATTTATATTACACAGCGCACACTGCCAGCCTCAGCGCAAATCGGGCCAAATTTTAATAATATAGCATCATAAGGGAGGAAGCCTGTTCTATGAGGCGTGGCAGGGAATTCTAAGTGACATTTCATCTGGCATTTAATCAGAAACAGTACATGATTGAATTGTTCTGAATAATAGGTGCAAACAAGAACATCGGTGATCTGAACAAAATAAGGAAATACAGGGGAGGCTGAGCAGGCTAAGATGCCCCTCCCTAAACAGCAACATGCATGGGACTGTGATTGAATGGCCACTGTGCTTTCAAGAGCACTTTTAAGCTGTGTAGGTTCGTGGATGAAAGGAGGCTAGAAGGAAAAAAATGAAACAACAAGGGAATATGGGAGGGACGTGCCAGGTGCAACTAACAACGGAGGACTAAGAATTTAAGAAGAAAAGCAAACAGAGAACGGGACGAGTGAAAAGACAAGCGCTCAACAATTGGGGTGAGGGAGGGATGGCTGACAATGGGGATGCATTAATAAAAGGGGGAGAGGAACAAAGAGAAAAGAGTGACAAAGAGCTGCAAAAAACAAAACTCTGCAGCTTCTCAGAAAGGGGAGGGCGGAGCAGGAACTGTCTTTGAGGTGGGAATGAAAACCACACACCAGCATCCCACATCAAAATGATGCCTGTGCCCAATGCCTGGGTCAGCAGTTAGCAGACATTAAAGGCTTGACCTCAAAGTCTTCTGCTGAAAGCTGGGTTTGTTCTCCAGTGGAGCAGTGAGGAGAGATGCTCTGGGTACCACTGGGAGAGAAGGAGTCCAGAGGGGGTCCACACATGGGAAAGAACTGCACTGAAGAAACAGTGATAGCAAACCGTATCATCTCCCCTTTACCGCCCACTGATATGGGAGTACATCGATTATAAATGGCATACAGTGAGAGTGACCCAGGACCAGATGAGTCCTCAGTCTGCTATTATCTTACCATAGGTCCCCTTATGACCTCTAGTCTTCCCCACCCCTAAAGAGTGCTAAACTTTTCACATTTGCACGACGTGGGGCAGCTGACCTGAAAGCCGGATCAGGACTGTGCTGCAAGCTCCTGACAAGGCGCAGCAGTGTCCCGAGGAGTTCGAGGGGTGCCGCATCATCAGAGGTGCAGGGCGGGAGGGGTGGAAACAAGACTTCTGAGGAGCCAGAGGTAGTACTTTTTTGAGGAACAATAGCTTTGGGGACAACGTTGCTTTGATGAGCAGTGGAGCAAAATTGTAAGACTCTTGCCTGCTGTTTTCATGTCCTTCGTTGAACCCCGTTAGGGGAAGCTGGCTCTATATAAAACAGAACGTAAGTGAAGCGGAAACCGTGTTCTGGGGAGCAAGGGAGAAGGGTCAGCACTAAGATAGGGGGACATAATGGAGTGAGCAGTACTGGAAAGCTAAGTGGGTGAGGATAGATCTGTACCAGTGGGCAGACAGAAGAAGAAGGGATGTGCTTGGAAGCAATAGAAGGAAGCTCTTTTGGGAAACTGTCTCATTTGCCATAACACACACATTGCCCTACACCATAGATGAAGTAAACCCATGGACTTGCTGTAAAGCGTCTGACATTTGAGCTCAGTCTTTGAATGCACAGCAAATGTGATGAGATAAGAACAAGATTCACAGGGCTGTTTAAAGGAGCTTGGAGCAAGTGAAAACACAGCCCTCGTGTGAAGTGCTCTTCAACAAAGAAAAAAAGAGTTCCGAAAACATTCCCTAAAATGAGAGCAGTAGATGGATAGTAGAAATTGGTCCCTGCTCTCAGGGAGGACTAAACACAGGAAGAGGCATGATGCAGGCATGCTAATTGAGAAATGGGGAGAAAGAATATGAGAGCGACGATGGATCCAGCAAATGTAAAGCCAATGGGCAGGCTGAAGATCAAAAAGTATATACAACTTGTCTTTTCGAGACAGCTCATGCGCTGTGTAGAGTCGAGACCTAAAAAATAGGGTACACTTGGTTTTCCCCTGCTAACCAAAGAGCCTTGCTCTGGGTCTCATTATGTGTCACAAGAAACCCTCTGCGCACATTCATGACTGTGGTGTGTGCTTAGGTGAATATGAAAAAAACAAGCAGAAACTCACTTTGAGAGAAGGAGAATAATAATAAAAACGGATTTAATACTGCCAAAAAACGAAATGAAATAAAAAAGATGTTTAGGTAAGGTTGAGATTTATGAAAGATTTTCTAATCAAAATAATACACTACATAGACAAACGAGGTCATAGTAAAAGATGCTTTGAAAAGTATTTTCTTTCTAAAAGATTGTAAAATTGCAATATTGCAAGGAACTGTCCACCACATCCTCAGAGTGAACTACATTACCAAATTAGCAGCATTTGTCCCATTCACAATATTTTTAATGCCCCTGTGTTTCAGCTGTGGGTCAAAAATGTGCTTTATCTCAATAGCACACCCTGATCACCAGGTCAATCAATATTGTGAGCCGGAAACCCACTAAATTATACAGAAAAGTATGCCTACATGTTTGCCTGCTCTGCATAAGTAGGTTAATGTTAGAAAAAAGGGGAGGCTAGTGCTGTTTACAAGGGAGGTGGCTATGCAAAATTGCCTGCCCACCTTGCGCATGTAGTTTCAGTTTATATGCACAAAATGCGTATTTACAATTGACAAATCATGTTTTTGTTTCACAGAACGTGCTTTGACACTTGTAAAAAAATGTACTCATATATACTTTCTTTAAAAGGGTTATGTAACAGATGTTTGCAGAAACGTACTCATGCACGTTATACACCTTAGCTCTGTGTAGCCCTACTAATTTAAGATGGCGGGAGATTATATAAATCACTGAATTAGAAAGGTACAACAGTTAAGTGAAAACATGTTCCAAGGTTAAAAAAAATACATAAATTAGTCCTGGAAAACTGCTGCAATATGAAAATCAGCCAGAGGGGTGCAATAGAAGCACAAGAATGCGCTGGAATGTGCCACAGGTAAAGGTGAGGCAGCAGGTTCTGGATAACACAGGTGTGCTAGGCTTGACACCAACTGAAACAACATCCGGGAAGTCCTCGAGCCACGAGGGGGTATTTTATTGAAATGTTTTTTTTTCTCTTTTTGCAGACATGCGTGAGTTTGTGCTTATTTTATGGGCCAGTGGTGAACAAGAAACAAAACAGTGCCACAAAGCCCGGGCCACCGCTGAAACTCTAAAACTAACTGTGAAATCGGGTCCTCTCACTGGGTGGTCCAGAGAGATAAACATTGATAAAGTGGGCGCTTCCTCTCACTGGGGGGTCCAGAGAGATAAACACTGACGAAGTGGGCGCTTGAGCGTACGGCAATTCAACACCCAAGCAGAGGTGGCCTGACAGCAAAAGGCGCCGAACGAGGTAAGAGGAAAACAGCCAGAAGAGTGCAGTCGAAGCACAAGAAATTATTGTAATTCCACCAGGGTGAGGTATTTACCACCTGCAGTGAAAATACCTCCTATTCCAAGTGTTTAAATGGAGAATAGGGCATAGCATGCGGAATCAGTTTTTAGCACACAGAATGCTACCTTTTTTCTGGCTTTTCCCCTGATAAATGTCAGCAGGTTTAACCCGCCATAATTTATCTGAGAAAAACTGCTAAGGTTTGATAATTTACACACATCCTGTCATTCCGATCCCTGTGCAAACAAGGGGGATATTCTCAAGAACGCGTGTTAACTATCGCCAAAATCGCTTAACGCAACTTCTCACATTGCAGTCCATTGCGGGAAAATAACACCGTGTTAACGCAGCATTCACAACCCGGCGGCACCATACGATAGCCTCACGATAACGCGACAAATGCCCGCGTTAAAATCAACGCGACGCCGAAAAAATGCGAAACCCCAACGCGAAAAAAGTTGCGATGACCCCAATGGCGATACAAAAATCAGCGAAAACCAGCGGCAGGCCTGCGATTCCCACGCGCCATGCGTGAGAATGCACTATAAAGGCAGAGAAAAAAAAAGACAAATAAATGCAACTGCGTAGCACCATGGACGCACCCGGACCCAGTGCAGAGGACAACGCGAGCCCCACAAGCCCCACAGACGACCAGCCAGGAACCCCAAGGCCAGAGAAGGGCAAAGAGAAGAGGAAGAGGAAGACGGGGTTCAGTCCGCAGGAAAACCGGATCATCGTCACGGAGGTGACCGAACACTACCAACAACTGTACGTCACCTCCACTGTGTCATCGGCAACACAAACGGAAATATGGCAGTCCATCGTGAACAACATGAATGCAGTCGGAGTGTCGAGGAGGTCAATGGAGGAGGTCAAGAGGCGCTGGCATGACGTTAAAAGCCAAACCAAGCAGAAACTCGCTGCCAACCTGAAGGCAGCAACGGCCACTGGAGGTGGGAGTCCTGCGCCACAGGAGGAGCTGGATGAGCTGGAGGAAATGGTGGCCACAGTCATCAGTGCGGAGACGGTGCAAGGAGCTGGGGGTCCGGACACTGCCCGAAATGACCTGACCCAACAGCAACAGGGTGAGTAACCACCAGGGACTGGGGGGACGGGGGAGACGGACACAATGGCACACATGCACAATCAAGAATAGCACACTGCACACCCACAATGACTGTGGAACCTGTCCCTGATGGCCTTGGCACACTGCAGCACACATAGAAACACCAAGTAGGCCCCCATCCACCATGTGCACAAATGCCCCCCCCTCACCAATCTCACAACCTACCCATGCACATGTTCTGAACCCAGCAAAGCAGCGGCTCTGTGAGCCACACTGACAATGCAAATGACACTGCATGACCAATAGCATGGCTGCAGTCAAAATACATGACATGGTGCACGACACGACACTGACGTGGCCCAGTGTGGATAACATCCTCAAAGGAGCAGGTCACACTCTGACACATCCACGTGCACATACAACCCCTGACGTCAACAACACATCTGCAGACAAACAGAGCACAAGAGTACCACATCCGTCCAAGAGCACAAATGACCCAAGTCGCCAACATCTCAGCACCGTAAAAGCACAGAAGACAAAGGCACACCGCCTCAAAGGGATAATGGGCCGCTAAATCAGAGCTGCAGGGGCGACTCTCCCACAATGCAGCACACACACATAGCAATCACAGCACATCAACATTGATGACAATGTGGTACAAAGTGCCACACCAACACCACAGAACAGAGGACACAACTGGTGCCGCATGTGCGTAGAAAATGGCCAATCACATCAGGCATAGCAGGAAACTGTCAGATGATAATGTACGAGTACAACCTCACATCCTTCATGTAGTCGGAATGTCCACTGTCCCCAATCAAATACCCAGCTCCTCCAAAACAGTCACAATGTACACTGTCATGCAGTCAGTATGTAAACATGTACAATGCGTGCACATACATGGAACACACTGTTAACCTGCAACTCCCCTTCACATTGCAGAGGGACAATCAACACCTCCTGCAGAGCAGACCAGACATATCTTCAGTGATGAGGAGGAGGAACCCCTGGCCATCTGCTCCGGCACACTCCAACGGCTCGTGGACAGCCTCCGCACCCCACCTCCAGGAGCAGGGCAGCCCAGCTGCATCGAGGTGATACCACCCCTGCACAGACCACACAGCAGGAAGCACCCACCACCACGGCTGGCTCCCAGCACCTCACCGAAGAACACATGGCATTCCAACGCCGTGTGTCAGACTGCCAGAGGGGCTGTCTGAACAGGTGCGGGTGGGTTTCGACCTCATGGCAGCCAAACTAGATGCCATACGTGGGTGTCTCAGTCCCATCAGGGGCCACTTACAGTCCCTAACGGACACCCACAGTCCGCTCCATGCCCTACGACAATCCTTGGCTGACCTCGCTGGATCCATTACTCGGATACAAGAACTGTCTAGGCAGAGAGGCTCCAGCGACGACAGTACAGAGTTGGCACAGATGCGGAGGACAATGGAGAACATGGAGCGGATGCAGGCAGGAAGGATGGCTGCCACGGCTGAACACCAGCGAGATGTAGCTGTGATCTACCATGCCCTGCAGATCCTCATCTTGCCATTGCTGCCACAGAACCTGTCCCAGATGACTGCTGCAGGAACTTCGACACACACATCTCCGCCCCTGATGTGTCAGTGGCACACAGTGATGCAGCCATACCACCTCCGCCCCTGATGAGTCAGTGGCACACAGTGATGCAGCCATACCACCTCCGCACCCTGATGAGTCCATGGCGCACAGTGATGCAGCCATAACACCACCACACACACCTGGCACACCTGACACAGAAGACGTATCAGAGGATGAAGATGTGGACGGTAATGACTCTGTGTCAAAAAGGAGGTTGTAGCATTCATCCCCCGCCATATAGCCTGTCTGCTTGGTACAGCCCTCTGCATCATGCCCTGGTACTACACCTTCCACTGTCACCCGAAACACTCTGCGACATCCACCTGGACCCCGACATGGACTGCCATATCTGCTCTGGTTACCAATGACACAGCAAACAGGCTGCGGACTCAACTCTTCCTCTACCGATTAACTTGTCATCCCCTAAAGGAGACTGTTTGGCCCTCCACTGGGCAACCATGTAATGTGGGGTGTGCATGGCCATGTACTGCTCCAGCTCCGACACTCCACAGGATGTGAATAAAACATTCCTAATCACACAGATGTGTCATGTCTATGTCCAATCAAGTATGACAGTATGGATGACTGTAGGGACATTGATTGCACAAAAAGGTACACCCTGGGAAATGACATCAATGCGCATGTTTGACCGTGACACACATGGCCAATTACATGACTGTGGAGGTGTGAACTAGCTGTGGCCTCATTGATCATGAACAACAATCTCGCAACCCCCCAACGTAGCCCCACGTCCATGTATTAAATAGGGCTGTGTGTAAATATGTCAGTCGGTAGGAGGCCTAAAGTAGTGTCCCACATCACATGTGACAACAGAACATCTCTTCGCATACCTACACACACTCAACTGTGTGGACACAGCCTGGTTTGATGGAACACATTGGTCCACATGGCAAGAAGTTTGACACCATACTCACATTGCTGAAGACACGTAAGCGCACAGGTCGACCAGCAACTCTCCCAAACACAATGTCTGGCTCACAGAGGTGGAGCTGGCAATAGGGACCCACCTCTAAGTGAAATCCGTCAGTCAGTCCCTCCCTGTGTACGTACAATGCTCATTGGGGCACAAGATTTGGCATGCAAATCAACACTCATCACAGTTGAACACTAGTGAAGCTGCGTAGACTTTATTAGCATGTGCGTGTCAGTACGGGCAAGACAAGGGCCACAACATGCAGACCAATGCATCATACACTAACAGGCAGCCAAGGAACATGTAGAGGTGCAAGACATGGGGAGTCACAAATAAACACCAACCATGACGGATGCCGACGGTCTCAGCCCACCTTGCCTTGCTGGACGAGTCATGTGGTGTTTGGCGAATGCTCATTGCACCGTGTCAGGGGACACCACTCACAGCCCATGGGATCTGCATAGTCCTGTACCACCGGAGAGCGCTGACTGCCTGCTCTGCTGACAGTGAGCAGGTGAAGGAGTCCAACAAGGTCACATGTAGTACTACATTGCCATGTGTGTACTCTCCCTCCAGCGGTGTGTCAGGTTGAGGAACGTTGCCAGGTACCACTGTCCACTCACCTTGCACAGGTGTGTGTCAACCCACAGTCCTGCACGTACATGCATTCTGAGTCCAGGCGAATGCAGACAAGTCCACTGTCATGGTGGGATATGTGTCCATTTCCCCAAGATCCAAAAGGGTGTTGGGACCTGTGCCATGGGTTACAATCTTTTGTGGCTGCAGGAACGTAGTTACTCGTCCATGAAAGCGAGCGCAGCTTCATGGGCAATCAGTTCCAAGAGTACGTCGTTGTCGACTTCAACGAACACGGGGGCGAGCCAATCCATTAGCTGGTCCAGACAGATGTGCTCCATCCACGCCGTTTCACCAATCCGCAACACAGCCCAATAGGGGAGCGCTTAGATGTGGTCACTGCACACGAGGAATTGTGCGATCTCACATGCCCAACTGCCAGCACATACGCCCAATTCCAAGGCATCCCATGAACGGGTATCACGGTTACACTCCTGGTCGTAGTCCAACAGGGGGCGCACACACGTCATAATCCAGTTCAGCTACCGTTGTGTTGGATAGGCAGACATCCATGGGCCACTCGAATATGCATGATCGGCAGTGGAACCAGGGCTGGACGCAGGTGACGTACGCAAGACGGAAGCTCAGACGGTAACTGATGCGCAACACTGCCAGTGGCAGTGCCTTCAACAAATGCAGCAATCGGTCACGGTACAGTTACACGTGACAGGGGTTGTGCATGTGCCCGGGATGTTCTGACATTGCGTTGTTCGCACTCGTAGAACCGGCACTCTTCTGACCTGCGACTGTTATGTGGATGATATGCCACAGCTCGGAGCAATGAGTCGTATGAGTGTGCAAAGTTTGTACGTATGGGTTGTCCTGTACGTAAGTCTCAAGGCCGTCCCATGCAGGAGTACCTCGGGCAAGGACTTCTGTGTGTGGGGTGTGGATACGTTGATCTTTCATTGGTGCCGAGGGTAGTGTGGGAGTCGTCTTCGTCTGCCATGGTATCTCTCTTAGGGGGTGCCTGCCGCATGCGTTTCCAAGGTCGGGGTGCAGATGTCCTTCCGCCTTCTATATTGAGACAAGGGGGCTTTCATCCCTAATGTTAGTCAGACTACTGCTTGTATCCTGGGTATGTGATGTGGCTATCGCGCTGCAATTGAGGCTAGGCCTTGGGCTTATGGTGCACCAAAAGTGATGAACACACACACCAGTTGCCATGTATGAGCCAAGACCCCGAGCGGCCTTGCGCTCCTTGTACAGTCCCTTCGTGCGTGGACGCCCTCCGGCTGCATGCAACATTGCAACATTGTCGATTGCGGGCCGTGTGGCGCAGACACTGCAACAGAGACACAAACACACAAATTGGACAGTGGACCAAAAACAACCAATGAGGCACCAATCACATACAATCACCAATTGAAATCATTGAAAAACAAAATAAAGTCCTGCGTGCAAATCTCCAAAAGTGCCCCCTGTCCAAAGGCACTGCCCAAAAACCAGGGGCAACAGAATGAAACAACCAAATCAGAGCTGCACCGCTTAGCGACAATGTTCAAATATCATGTAAGTGGTGGATTTATGTAAAGCCACGAAGCCGTTGTACACAAATCCATTTTTTCTTCTTTCTTTATTGATATATTCTTTAAAAGACAAACAGCCAACGCGTTTCGTCCTATACACAGGACTTCTTCAGGGCTGTAGATTGAAAACATATAAAAACTACATTTACAATACAACCACTGTACGAACAACAATAATGCAAAAAAATAAACAAATCAAAATAACATAGAAAAACAAACTTCCAATTGCACAGACAAAAGACAGAACTTTTGAGCATTTAGCATAAAAGAGACCATACCCAATATACCTGATAACCATAAACATTTGTTTAAACCCAAAACTTGATCCAACTTAAATAATAATACAAATAAACACACAACGCATTATGATTACATTAAACACAAACAAAGAAGAGACAAACAAGACTTAAAACAATATGGAAAGATAACACCAAGATTATCATCACCCTAAGTGAAGAACAGACACTAAATCATAATTAAAACAGTCCATAGGTGGTCAGGACTGAATAAAAACCCCAACATGCCATAACCCATTAAAAGTCACTCTTGAAACCCAGGCAGCTCAAAACCCCACAGGTGTGCTTTATGCAAGCTGCTGGAAAACTAAATCACACTCCGTATCTGAACAGTGGTAGAATTAAACCCCTTATGTCATTGTAACCCAATTGATAAACGTACCTACCAATATTCAATCTGTATGACAAATTTGGAAATGAGTAGATACTATAGTAACCTTGAGCGATATTATAGTTTGGTATAGGTGGCAATCACACCCTTGCATCATGCTAAATTAGAAACAAGGGAAATAAAGAGGAAAGCATCAGAAGGGGCCCTAGAAAAATATGAGAAATATGTGACCCTAGACTGCCTTATTACACAATATATGTGCAATTGTTCATTATTAGACATACCTTATCTGAAAACGCACAAGAGCCGGAAAACATGTGGTATGATAGCCACAGAGGTCTGTTGGGAAGGGTACAAATATCACTCCCTAGCACATATCCAGAGCTTGGCGAAAATACCTGCGGAAAAATAAAAACCACACCGAAACAATGACGCTCGAGAACCTCAGGAGCAATACAGGTTTCAGAAAAAAGATTTCAAAAAAATGTTATTGTAAAGCTTTCACATTCGCCACTAAGTTGTGAGGTATAAAGATCATATATTTCAAAAGAGCAAAGGCCCTAAAAGTTACCAACCAATAATCATTTGTAACAACTGACGAAATAATAATAGAAATAAATATAATATATCGAAAATGTCAATGAACATCTTACGTATTGCATAAAAACGCACCATATTAAACCAAAGTTTAAAAGGGCAAGAAAGGGAAAAGACCAATTATATGCAGAGCACAGAGAGTGTATTCACATACCACTAGCAACCAATCAATGCCTGTCATTCCCAAAAACGACAATCCAACTCTAAACGCCATCAAGGTAAAATTACAAAATTTGGTCAAAAAGAAAAGAAAGACATTGCATGAATTAAACCGTTATACCGACATGCGGTACATCTTACTACGAACTGAGCACAAAGAACAAAGAAGCAACCATATAATAGGATTCCTCCATATCCGGCCCAAACCAATGTCGTAACACTAAGTTCTAAGATCCAATGTCCCCCATACAAAGTCGGGCAACACTTACTTAATATGTAATAATAACACGCCGCATGGTGAATGGCGTGCTCCTTCCGCCCGACGATTCGAACTGAAATGAAGGCAGAGTAATAAGCATCACGTAACAACGTGAAGCCCTCGCGCAACGTCATAGAAAGCAAAGACGGCAAGGAATTTTAACTAAATAAGTTCAAGGCCGCCATATTGTAATGGGTATAAACCGCTTGTCAAAAGAAGGTCAACATAAAATTGAAAAAAGGGGAAAAAGTATTCTAGAGCAGATGAACTAAGGGCCGCCCTCGCGCAACGTCATAGAAAGCAAAGACGGCAAGGAATTTTAACTAAATAAGTTCAAGGCCGCCACATTGTAATGGGTATAAACGCTTGTCAAAAGAAGGTCAACATGAAATTGAAAAAAGAGGAAAAAATATATTCTAGAGCAGATGAACTCAGGGCCGCCATATTATAGTAGATATAACCGCATGTAAAAACAAGACAACATGCAGTACAAAATAATCTAAAGCAAAAAAAAAAAAGGAAAATAATATATAACCAAAAAAATAAAACAAAACAATATCAAAACAAAACAAAATAAATACATCACTCGGCCCGCATCTGTCCATAAATAAAAAGTTTCGTAGAAAACTAACCCGATGCTAGAACATAAAGAAGGAGACGGGCCATATGAGAAACCAGTTTAAAAAGAAGAAAAAAGCTGAAAAATTATTATTAGAAGCAATATCAAGCACACCAAAGAGGGTAGAAAAAGACACAAACCCTCATATAGTCATCCTTGGCATATTGAGAGAAGGGATCATGGATGTAAATATGGCCCAAATATGAGAAAAATAGGTCCAATCCCAAAAAATCACTGGAGATACTGATGTGGCCATCATGCACACTGTGGAGATAATATCCAATAGTGCAAGTTATAAGAGCATATTGACGGTATACGACCATGCAGGCAAAAAATGTCACATACATGGTATATTTAAAGATGATAATGCATTTCATCCTCAGTATTATGTCCCTTTTGTGTGCATCTCAAACGGCATATCCAGATTGCCTCTCTACGTCGCAATGCCAATTCCCGATTGCCACCCCGTGGGTGCATAGGAATATGATCAATACCATGAAACCATACTCTATGATTATTTGCATGATGTTCCCTCATGTGGTAAGTCATGGGATATTTGAGATCATTATTCTTAATAGCACGTACATGTTCCTGTATACGGTTTTTAGTGGTCTAATCGTGCTCCCAACATATATTTTTTCACACTCACAGCCAAGGACATAAACTACATATTTCGTATTGCAGTTTATAAAGTGTCTTATCTCATATTCCTTGGTCGTGTTGTAGGAGAACTGCTTGATCTTATTTCTCCCTAATGAACACATGTTACAATTAAGACATGTGGTAAAACCAGTCGGAGCTGTAGGAAGCCAAGTTTTATTAATAGGGCTTCTGATGTAACTGGGGCAGAGTAAGTTTCGCAATGTCTTACCCCTACGGAATGTCACTTTAGGTGTTAATGAAACATGTTCCTTCAGACTAGGAGTCTGAAGTAAAAGACCCCAATGTTTTCTTAGGATGTTGAACAAAGCAGTACTATTGTTAGTATATTGTGTTATAAAAGCCAGATATGGACTCCTGTCCTTTAAATGGCCTCTATTCGTCTTGGCAACTAATGTACTAGGTCTTAAAACCTTTTGGATACGTTGATCTGCTTTTCTCAATGTATTTTCATTATACCCTCGGTGCTTAAATCTGTCTTTAACTACTTGGATATTCTCCCTGAATGTTAAATCGGTACTGCAGTTCCTACGAACCCGTACCATTTCCCCAAACGGAATATTCTTAATTACAGATTGAGGGTGGGCACTGGTGGCATGTAGTGTGCTATTACATGAGGTGGATTTCCGAAAAATAGTGCTTTGAATGGTGTTATTATCAATATAAAGCAATAGATCCAAAAATTCAATGCTGCTCCGACTGTATTTCATGGTTAGATGTACATTGTGGGGATTGTTATTAAGAAAAAGATGATACTCAGTCAACTGGACAGCAGATCCCTTCCACAATAGGATGATGTCGTCAATATACCTCCCCAGAACACAATCATGTCCATCCAGGGGGAGACATATTTACCTCAGGCGTGCTCCCTCTCCCACCAGCCCATAAATAGTCCGGCGTACGAGGGAGCAAACCTGGATCCCATAGCGGTCCCCAGGGTCTGATGGTACCAGGTCCCGTCATATAGGAAAAAATTCTTGGATAAAATTATGTCAGTCATTTCCATGAGCATTTCGTTATGATCAATATGATCTGCAGTGCGTGTTTTTAAGAAAGAATGGACCGCAATTGTGCCAAAATCTTTTTGGATGCATGTGTATAATCCTGTTACGTCCATGGTCACAAACATCAAATCATCGGACCATACTACACCATCCAGTTTCTGTAAGATGTCTCTAGAATCCTGAATATAAGCTGGAAGATTAACAACAAAAGGCTGAAGGAATTTGTCTACATACTGAGAAAGACGTTCTGTGGGTGAATCAATGCCAGCGATGATGGGGCGACCTGGAGGAAAAATACCCTCCTTATGAATCTTCGGGAGAATGTAGATACAGGGAGCCATTGGATTACTAACAGTCAAATATCTATGTTCCTCTTCTGAGATTAGACCATTTTCACACCAATCGTGTAATCTAGCGTTGATGTGAATGGCAAGGGAGGCAATGGGATTACAAGTGATTCTGCGATAACAACTGGAATCACTAAGTTTTCTGTTAATTTCATCCATGTAATCAATAGTATTCATAATCACCACATTGCCTCCCTTGTCTGCCTCTCTAATGACAATTGAATCATCATTGCCTAAAGTTTCAAGCGCTAACCTCTCAGCTTTAGTAAGGTTCTGTTTATAATGCTCCTGTCTACGTGGGGCATCCATAAGGTCATAAAGATCTTTGGCTACCTTTTCCCTAAATAAGTCAATATTAGAGTGTGTATTCCCAGGAATGAATTTGGACCGTGGCTTAAGTCCACTGCTGACATTCATATTTTCTCTAATATTAAGATTATCCCTAAGATCTTGAATGGTGAATTGTTCATCGTCTGTAATTGACAACAACATCTGAAGGTTATGTAAGTCTGAAACAGTATGTGTCACAGTCTGGGCTGACGTTAACATTGGATATACATTTGAAGGATTCGCATGGAAAAAATCTTTTAATTTTAGAAGTCTTACAAATTTATACAAATCAAACATCATATCCACTGGATCGCCCCATTGAGAGGGGCAAAAACTTAAACCTTTTTGTAAAACCTTACATTCCACATCAGACAGAGTACGATTCGATAGATTAACAATTGCAAGTTCATTTGTTTCAACAGAATCAACTAGACCAGGCCCTACGTTGTCTTCGAACGTGTTGACATCCCTTCGGTCTTTTCTCTCTTTCTGTCTTTTTGCTTGCCACCTTTCCCCCCCCCTCCTTGTTTTAGATCTTGTTTTGTGGCCTTGTTGCCCAACCTTATCCTCTCCATTTCGACTAAAAAATTCCGTCGACCTGGGGAGGTGACCTGAGTCGTTGCCTCTTCACGAGACATACTGCTCTCTATAGAAGACACTGAACTACTACTGATAGAGACGGAATCAGCCGATTCCTCCCTTGCCCTTTTGCCTTCACCTGTTGGTCTAATGTTATCAAATTTGCGTGCAAAAGTGTATATTCTCCCATTTTTATAATCGTTGTCATTACGTTTTATTTTCCTAAGCTTTTTATCTCTCAAATAGATTTGGTGTGTCTCAATCACTCTGTCATAGACCTCATAATTCTTTTTTATGACCTCTTTAAGGTCAGAACTATCAATATCTCTTTCTAGATTTATGATTTCCTCCTTAAGACTGGCCACTTTTTTATCGGCATGTTTGATTAGGATGCGCATCATAATACTTGATGCCTGTTGTAAATTCTCGTCCCAATCTTTGAGCGCTTCCTCATCAAGGTCTTCAAATGTAGGAAAAATAAGTATCCTTAGTCCTCTTGGGATCTTACCATTGTCAAGATATTTTTGTAATGTGATCCCGTCCCACCAACGGGACATTTCTTGCTTTTTCAGCCTCTCTAGTCTCTGAAACTTAGAACGTAACCCTTCTCCTGTTATTTCCCTTGTTATGTTTGTACTACTTAAATTGGTCGTAGAGAAGAGGCCAAGGGCCAATTCCTCCCTTTTATCATTAAATTTTGACATCACTCTAGGGATATGGTCTCAATATATGATCGTAGATACAAAAACACCATAGAGTATATGGCCAAACAATTGTCGATATATAAATGCAATAATGTTTTGAGGCTGGGATCGTGCCAAAAGGTCCAAAAATTATACAAACACACAAATTGGACAGTGGACCAAAAACAACCAATGAGGCACCAATCACATTCAATCACCAATTGAAATCATTGAAAAACAAAATAAAGTCCTGCGTGCAAATCTCCAAAAGTGCCCCCTGTCCAAATGCACTCCCCAAAAAAACCAGGGGCAACAGAATGAAACAACCAAATCAGAGCTGCACCGCTTAGCGACAATGTTCAAATATCATGTAAGTGGTGGATTTATGTAAAGCCACGAAGCCGTTGTACACAAATCAATTTTTTCTTCTTTCTTTATTGATATATTCTTTAAAAGACAAACAGCCAACGCGTTTCGTCCTATACACAGGACTTCTTCAGGGCTGTAGATTGAAAACATATAAAAACTACATTTACAATACAACCACTGTACGAACAACAATAATGCAAATAAATAAACAAATCAAAATAACATAGAAAAACAAACTTACAATTGCACAGACAAAAGACAGAACTTTTGAGCATTTAGCATAAAAGAGACCATACCCAATATACCTGATAACCATAAACATTTGTTTAAACCCAAAACTTGATCCAACTTAACCCCTTTGGTGCTTGCGTCGGCCAATGGCCGACGCAAGCACTACCTCCCTGGTGCGGCGCACGTCCATTGGCCGTCACCAGGGAGGGCCCCCTTTAAACCTCCGGTGCATCGCACCGGAGATTGTTTTTTAAAATTCCCCCTGGGGAGACGTGGAAGGCTTTCCGCGTCTCCCCGCCCCCCTCCCGCCCATCTGTGACGTCAGCGCGCCGCGGCGCTCTGCAGCGTCACTGATTTCCCCACCGGAGCCGAGGACAGCAGCAGGTAAGGCCGCGCTCGACTCCGATGGGGAAATCCGGCCGAACACGGCCTCCCCAGCTTTCAGGGAGGCCTCGTTTGAAAGGGAGAGTCTCCCTTTCAAACGAGGCCTTCCTGAAAGGGTTTCCTGGCCGTGGATCGCGGCAGCGATGCGATCCACGGCCAGGAAACCCCACTAGACACCAGGGATGTCTTTGGGGGGTCGGCCCTCGTGGTAATGGGTCGGCCCCCGGGGCATATTTATTTAATTTTTTTAAGTTGGCTTTGTTTGGGGTGCGCGATCGCACTCCAAAAATGAAAAAAACGAATTTTTTTTTTTTAAAAATGGCGGCGATATTGGCAGGGGTCGGTCCTCCTGCTCAGTGGCCGACCCCCTGTGGGGGCATATTTTCTATTTACCCATGTTGGCTTTCCTTGGGGGCATGATCGCCCCCAAAAATGCTAAAAATAATTTTAAAAAAGTACAATGGTGGCAATATTGGCAGGGGTCGGTCCTCCTGCTCAGTGGCCGACCCCCTGTGGGGGCATTTTTTTTATACCTATGTGCTTTCCGTGGGGGCCACAATCGGCCACCCAGGGAAGCCATAGCTATAAAAAAATTAGAGCAAGAGAGAGATCTTTCTTTATATATATATATATATATATATATATATATATATATATATATAGAGAGAGAGAGAGAGAGAGAGAGAGAGAGAGAGAGTCTCTTTCTCTCTGTAGATGATATATGTATATATATGTATCTATATACATATGTATGTGTATATAGATACATATATATACATAAGTCTAAAGAGTGAATGATATATATATGTATCTATATACATATACATATATATGTATATAGATGTATATAAATATATGTAGAGATAAAATCTATGTATATATATATATATATATATGTGTCCGTGTCCGTGTGTGTGTGTATATATATATATATATTATAGCAAAGGTATCGAATAAACGTCAAGCCTGAATGGCAATGCTACCCTTGTGTCGGTGACCGATTCTTATGAAGATTTCGGAAATGGTTTATATATATATGTAATCAAGGACACAGTCGGTGTCCGAAACGCGTCTGAGGCTGCACCTTTCTTTTGTAAGCACGCATTTTGGCTACAGCTTAATCTTGAGTCCGTGGTCCCATGTGTGCGCGCTCGCACGGGATACTGTCAGTTGCTATATATATATATATATATATATATATATATATGCTCCTTGATGCACAGTGAACGGCGCACTTGCGGACGGGTGCTTCACAAACGCGGGGTGCGCCCGCGATATTTATCCAGGCTCTGTTTCCTTGTTTCCCAAAAGAAAAACAGCACTCGCGGGGGCAGTTGCTAGAGTTTATTGGCCCACGCGAGTGCTGCTTTCGTTTTGGGAAACAAGGAAACGGAGCTTGGATATATATATATATCTATATATATATATATATATATATTCAGAAACACAAAGGATGCCGCACTCCAGAGATTGGTTTCAGAGTTGCTTTATTTTCACCACGACTGGTGGTAGTGGTGGTGAAAATAAAGCAACTCTGAAACCGGTCTTGGAGTGCGGCATCCTTTGTGTTTCTGAATTTAAATATCGGGTAAGGATTCTACCCGTTGCTGCCTGCACCAGGTATTGAGCGCTCTGACATTGGGAATTAATTGTCTATGTGAGAGAGGGGCTATGGAGAGATGAGGGGCACGTTTGCAAGGATGGTAGTGGGCGCATCAAAGGAGGTCATAGTGTGCAATTGTAAAGCACACGTTCACCCGTAGGCATCTTGGCGCCAAAATGATGGTTGCAATGGCTCCCACCAGCGCTAAAAGGCTGCGATGATGGGTATGTGGCAAGGTAAAGTAATACTGTGTCTTTTTTCTCTCTTTCTTAGCCTTTTTGGAGAGCGTACAGAGTTCGCAAAGGTAAGGTGACTTCGTCATTATTGACTTAAACACTTCACTCACGCGCACACACCCACCTACACTTTAAAACCAACAACCTATCTGCCTTCTACGTAGGATTGTGTTTTAAAAGGATAGTTTAGGCACTAGCAGAGATGGCATATCGTTGGATGGATGCTGCCCAGGCCCTAAATCTGGTTCTGGAGTCCAGCTCTGAGGCAGGATCAGAGACTGAGACAGCAGATACTGAGACAGCATCTGAGGGAGAGGACAATGGAGCCGAATCTGGGAGTGACTTTTCAGTCGGCGCAGTTCCATCCGATGACTCATCGTCCAGCGATTCTGAAGGAGACGATGTCAGTCATGCTGTCCCTTTGCCAGCACAGTCTGTGCAGCAGGACACCCGTAACAGGTTAGAGCAACCCAGAGTGCAGGCACGTGCGGCCGCAAGCACAGACGGAGTGCTGTCTTGGCAGCCTCCCAATTTAGTTCAGCCCCAAATTCCGCCTTTCACTGGTGACGCTGGATGTAAAGTAGATACGGCAAATTTTTTGCCAATTGACTACTTCCATCTCTTTTTGGTGTTGACTTCCTAGACGAAATTGTGCAGCAAACAAATTTGCGTGCCGAACAATTTCTGAGGGAGCAAGGAGGCACTCTTGGGCCTCATTCTAGGGCGCGCAAGTGGACTCCCACTTCACTAGGGGAGTTGAAGATATTTTTGGGCCTCACACTTAAAATGGGGGTAGTGCATAAACCAACCTTGCTATCCTACTGGTCTACTCGCACGGTTTGGTTAACCCCCATCTTTGCACCATACATGAGCAGAGATCGTTTTTGCTATTGCAGCGCATGCTGCATTTCAATGACATTTCTGCTGCATTGCCCGGGACCATCCAGACTATGACAGGTTGTTCAAAATTCGGCCTGTCGTGGAACATTTGTCTGCCAGGTTTCCAGAGGTTTATACTCCTGGAAAGAATATAGCCATTGATGAGTCCTTGATCTTGTATAAAGGGCGGCTGCTGTTTAGGCAGTACATTCCGAGCAAACGCGCTCGCTATGGCATCAAGCTGTACATGCTGTGTGAGAGCTCGACTGGCTATGTGTACAGCTTGAGAGTGTATACAGGGAAGGACACAACTCTTAACCCTGTAGGTTGCCCTCCCATGCTAGGGGTCACAGGAAAGATTGTATGGGAGCTTGTCCAGCCACTTCTTCACAAAGGTTATAACCTTTATGTGGACAATTTCTATACAGGAGTAGAGCTATTCAGTGAGCTCTACAAAGCTGGCACCGTGGCTTGTGGTACAATTCGTTGTCGCCGCAAAGGATTCCCGCAGGAGCTTGTTTGCAAGAAGCTCCAGAAATCCCAGAGCACTGCGTTGCGTTCCAACGAGCTGCTCGCAGTTAAGTTCTCAGATAGGCGCGATGCGTACATGCTCACTACAATTCATGCTGAGAGCACTTCCCCTGTCACGGTTTGGGGTCAGATGGCCGAAGTCCACAAGCCCACCTGTATACTTGATTACAACAAGTACATGGGCGGAGTGGACAAGAACGACCAGGTTCTTCAGCCATACAATGCGAGTCGTAAAACTCGCACTTGGTATAAGAAACTGTTTACGCACCTGATCCAGATGGCAACATACAATGCGTATGTTGTTTATCGTGAGACCACCACAGGAAGACTCATGTCTTTCCTTGACTTTCAGTTGTCTGTAATTGAAAGTCTTACTGCTACAGAAGCAGAAGCCTCCACTTCATGTGTTCTGGAGGACGTGGCAAGGCTGCAGGAGCGACACTTTGCAGATAAAATTCCTGCAACACCCAAAAAGGAGCGACCATGTCGTCGTTGTAAAGTGTGCTCGATGCAGGGAAAGAGGCAGGAGACTCGTGTTTACTGTCCCCAGTGCCCAAGTAAGCCTGCCTTCTGTTTTCCTACTTGCTTTATGTTGTATCACACTAAAGCAAAATACTGGGAAATTGACTGAGGTGGAGCTGCCTATAGGATAACCTTTCAATTGGTGTGAATGGATACCTACTGTCTGTGGGCCACTCCTTCACTACGCAAGCAGCTGCAGGATATTTCTTCCTCTACTTCATGAAATCATGGACTTCTCAACACCTTTATCTGCTTTCAGAACGTGGTAGTTGTTCTGTTCGCCAATTGACAAGTGCATTATAGTCCCCACGCTGCACATACTGGTGGGCAGAACATATGCCACGTTGTCATGGAGTACCCGTGTTTCACATTCAACCGTTCTTCGTAGTTTATGATGTTCTCTTTAGGAAGTTTTTGAAAATTTCCAGCATGTTTGCCTTAGTTTCAAAGGTAGATATGCTTGCTCAGCTCGAGAAATGTTTTTGCGGCATACTCGGGCACCCCCCAACTTGCATCCACAAACTGGAAGGAGTTGGATAGAGCATTGTGAGAGCATTGATAGCTTGTGACATAAATCTTCACTCAAGCTTCAAGTAGCTAGAGATGAAAGGCATTAGTATAGGGTCTCTTAACAATTGGACAGGGTTAGTCAGGACTCTGAGGACAGACACACGAACGGGTTAGAACAGCTTACGGTAGGTACGCTTTCCGAGGAATATTGCAAAGGTAGAAGGCAGATAGTAAAGGTAGTATAGATACACGTCCTGACTTCTTCTTCACCCATGGATTCAAATCCATTGCTGCCACACTCACACTCAATACTTATGGGTCAATGCTGCTTGCCATGTTCATCCTCCGTTAGAACTTAGTAGATGGTCAGTTTGCTGTATGATAAGTGCATTACAGTCACTGCACATAACGGTGGATTGGACATATGCTACGTTGTCACAGACTACCCTTGTTTCACATTCATCCGTTCATAGTTTATGATGTTACCTTTTGAAAATTTCCAGCATTTTGCCTTAGTTTCAAAGGTAGATATGCTTGCTCAGCTCGAGGAATGGGCTTCACGGCATACTCGAGCACCCCCAACTTGCATCCACAAACTGGAAGGAGTTGGATTTAGCATAGTGAGTGCACTAAAGGTGCATGAAAGACATGTCTTCCTGAGCCTCATGTGGCTGTCATGGAAGTCATTAGTATAGGTTCACTGGGCATGAGTTCGGTAACGTTCTGGAAGAAGGAGGTGGAGACTTGACAGGTGGTAGAATATAGTCAAAGTCATTATGTCTTGTGGCATATAAATGTGATGGGCCCTTGCATGGCGGCAGTATGTTTGTGTGAGTGCAAGTGATATGGTTGTTTGGGCCCGTGGCTGGCAGTACGGAAGTCTTGTGTGTGGTGTGTGAATGGCGTGTGAATGGACCATAAAGTGGTTGGTGCCGTGATGTGGCTTTATGGCTCCCCTTCAGAAGGCTTGGCTTCAATATTTATATACTTTGATAAGTATTTGTGCTTTGAAGCCAGCGTTTCTGGAGGTGCTAAAACCAACCTGTGTAAGTGGTGGATTAGCTTTATCAAATGAGTGTTAGATTTATATTTGTGTCTGTTTAATGGCCTTTTGTAAGATATTTTTTTTTCCACAATGGGTAGCAGGGGACTTTCTGCCCTAGCTCAGTCGTCACCTAGGCAAACCATTACATTTTTGAGTAGTAGACAAAGGGGGAAGTACAAGGGTGAATGACTTGCGTGGTTCTCACTGTTTTTTTACCCAACATGCCCTGCTAGCCTCATATTTTGTTGAAAAAAATCACTATTTCCACACATTTTTGTGTGGGAAATTTGTGGCATCGCCGGGCAGACATGCATTTCCTACCACCCAGTGTTCCCCAAGGTCTCCCGATAAAAATGGTACCTCACTCGTGTGGGAGGCCCAAGTACCCACGACAGGCTAGGGCCGAAAAGGTATTGAGGCGACATTAAAATTGCCTATCACAAAACAACCTGGTTTTGCAAGGGGGTCACCTCGGTTTTGGCCCCGTGCTCGGTGGCCAGCTAGGAAACCTATCAAACACACACATTTCTGAAAACTAGACACCCGGGGGTTCCAGGGAGGTATGGCTTGCGTGGATCCCCCAACGTTTTCTTACCCAGAATCCCCTGCAAACCTCGAATTTAGGTGGAAAAATCACTTTTTCCACACATTTTTGGGTGGGAAAGTTGTGGCATCGCCGGGCAGACATGCATTTCCTACCACCCAGTGTTCCCCAAGGTCTCCCGATAAAAATGGTACCTCACTCGTGTGGGAGGCCCAAGTACCCACGACAGGCTAGGGCCGAAAAGGTATTGAGGCGACATTAAAATTGCCTATCACAAAACAACCTGGTTTTGCAAGGGGGTCACCTCGGTTTTTGGCCCCGTGCTCGGTGGCCAGCTAGGAAACCTATCAAACCCACACATTTCTGAAAACTAGACACCCGGGGGTTCCAGGGAGGTATGGCTTGCGTGGATCCCCCAACGTTTTCTTACCCAGAATCCCTGCAAACCTCGAATTTAGGTGGAAAAATCACTTTTTCCACACATTTTTGGGTGGGAAAGTTGTGGCATCGCTGGGCAGACATGCATTTCCTACCACCCAGTGTTCCCCAAGGTCTCCCGATAAAAATGGTACCTCACTCGTGTGGGAGGCCCAAGTACCACGACAGGCTAGGGCCGAAAAGGTATTGAGGCGACATTAAAATTGCCTATCACAAAACAACCTGGTTTTGCAAGGGGGTCACCTCGGTTTTGGCCCCGTGCTCGGTGGCCAGCTAGGGAAACCTATCAAACACACACATTTCTGAAAACTAGACACCCGGGGGGTTCCAGGGAGGTATGGCTTGCGTGGATCCCCCAACATTTTCTTACCCAGAATCCCCTGCAAACCTCGAATTTAGGTGGAAAAATCACTTTTTCCACACATTTTTGGGTGGGAAAGTTGTGGCATCGCCGGGCAGACATGCATTTCCTACCACCCAGTGTTCCCCAAGGTCTCCCGATAAAAATGGTACCTCACTCGTGTGGGAGGCCCAAGTACCCACGACAGGCTAGGGCCGAAAAGGTATTGAGGCGACATTAAAATTGCCTATCACAAAACAACCTGGTTTTGCAAGGGGGTCACCTCGGTTTTGGCCCCGTGCTCGGTGGCCAGCTAGGGAAACCTATCAAACCCACACATTTCTGAAAACTAGACACCCGGGGGTTCCAGGGAGGTATGGCTTGCGTGGATCCCCCAACGTTTTCTTACCCAGAATCCCCTGCAAACCTCGAATTTAGGTGGAAAAATCACTTTTCCCACACATTTTTGGGTGGGAAAGTTGTGGCATCGCTGGGCAGACATGCATTTCCTACCACCCAGTGTTCCCCAAGGTCTCCCGATAAAAATGGTACCTCACTCGTGTGGGAGGCCCAAGTACCCACGACAGGCTAGGGCCGAAAAGGTATTGAGGCGACATTAAAATTGCCTATCACAAAACAACCTGGTTTTGCAAGGGGGTCACCTCGGTTTTGGCCCCGTGCTCGGTGGCCAGCTAGGGAAACCTATCAAACCCACACATTTCTGAAAACTAGACACCCGGGGGTTCCAGGGAGGTATGGCTTGCGTGGATCCCCCAACGTTTTCTTACCCAGAATCCCCTGCAAACCTCGAATTTAGGTGGAAAAATCACTTTTTCCACACATTTTTGGGTGGGAAAGTTGTGGCATCGCCGGGCAGACATGCATTTCCTACCACCCAGTGTTCCCCAAGGTCTCCCGATAAAAATGGTACCTCACTCGTGTGGGAGGCCCAAGTACCCACGACAGGCTAGGGCCGAAAAGGTATTGAGGCGACATTAAATTGCCTATCACAAAACAACCTGGTTTTGCAAGGGGGTCACCTCGGTTTTGGCCCTGTGCTCGGTGGCCAGCTAGGAAACCTATCAAACCCACACATTTCTGAAAACTAGACACCCGGGGGTTCCAGGGAGGTATGGCTTGCGTGGATCCCCCAACGTTTTCTTACCCAGAATCCCCTGCAAACCTCGAATTTAGGTGGAAAAATCACTTTTTCCACACATTTTTGGGTGGGAAAGTTGTGGCATCGCTGGGCAGACATGCATTTCCTACCACCCAGTGTTCCCCAAGGTCTCCCGATAAAAATGGTACCTCACTCGTGATACCCGTTCATGGGATGCCTTGGAATTGGGCGTATGTGCTGGCAGTTGGGCATGTGAGATCGCACAATTCCTCGTGTGCAGTGACCACATCTAAGCGCTCCCCTATTGGGCTGTGTTGCGGATTGGTGAAACGGCGTGGATGGAGCACATCTGTCTGGACCAGCTAATGGATTGGCTCGCCCCGTGTTCGTTGAAGTCGACAACGACGTACTCTTGGAACTGATTGCCCATGAAGCTGCGCTCGCTTTCATGGACGAGTAACTACGTTCCTGCAGCCACAAAGATTGTAACCCATGGCACAGGTCCCAACACCCTTTTGGATCTTGGGGAAATGGACACATATCCCACCATGACAGTGGACTTGTCTGCATTCGCCTGGACTCAGAATGCATGTACGTGCAGGACTGTGGGTTGACACACACCTGTGCAAGGTGAGTGGACAGTGGTACCTGGCAACGTTCCTCAACCTGACACACCGCTGGAGGAGAGTACACACATGGCAATGTAGTACTACATGTGACCTTGTTGGACTCCTTCACCTGCTCACTGTCAGCAGAGCAGGCAGTCAGCGCTCTCCGGTGGTACAGGACTATGCAGATCCCATGGGCTGTGAGTGGTGTCCCCTGACACGGTGCAATGAGCATTCGCCAAACACCACATGACTCGTCCAGCAAGGCAAGGTGGGCTGAGACCGTCGGCATCCGTCATGGTTGGTGTTTATTTGTGACTCCCCATGTCTTGCACCTCTACATGTTCCTTGGCTGCCTGTTAGTGTATGATGCATTGGTCTGCATGTTGTGGCCCTTGTCTTGCCCGTACTGACACGCACATGCTAATAAAGTCTACGCAGCTTCACTAGTGTTCAACTGTGATGAGTGTTGATTTGCATGCCAAATCTTGTGCCCCAATGAGCATTGTACGTACACAGGGAGGGACTGACTGACGGATTTCACTTAGAGGTGGGTCCCTATTGCCAGCTCCACCTCTGTGAGCCAGACATTGTGTTTGGGAGAGTTGCTGGTCGACCTGTGCGCTTACGTGTCTTCAGCAATGTGAGTATGGTGTCAAACTTCTTGCCATGTGGACCAATGTGTTCCATCAAACCAGGCTGTGTCCACACAGTTGAGTGTGTGTAGGTATGCGAAGAGATGTTCTGTTGTCACATGTGATGTGGGACACTACTTTAGACCTCCTACCGACTGACATATTTACACACAGCCCTATTTAATACATGGACGTGGGGCTACGTTGGGGGGTTGCGAGATTGTTGTTCATGATCAATGAGGCCACAGCTAGTTCACACCTCCACAGTCATGTAATTGGCCATGTGTGTCACGGTCAAACATGCGCATTGATGTCATTTCCCAGGGTGTACCTTTTTGTGCAATCAATGTCCCTACAGTCATCCATACTGTCATACTTGATTGGACATAGACATGACACATCTGTGTGATTAGGAATGTTTTATTCACATCCTGTGGAGTGTCGGAGCTGGAGCAGTACATGGCCATGCACACCCCACATTACATGGTTGCCCAGTGGAGGGCCAAACAGTCTCCTTTAGGGGATGACAAGTTAATCGGTAGAGGAAGAGTTGAGTCCGCAGCCTGTTTGCTGTGTCATTGGTAACCAGAGCAGATATGGCAGTCCATGTCGGGGTCCAGGTGGATGTCGCAGAGTGTTTCGGGTGACAGTGGAAGGTGTAGTACCAGGGCATGATGCAGAGGGCTGTACCAAGCAGACAGGCTATATGGCGGGGATGAATGCTACAACCTCCTTTTGACACAGAGTCATTACCGTCCACATCTTCATCCTCTGATACGTCTTCTGTGTCAGGTGTGCCAGGTGTGTGTGGTGGTGTTATGGCTGCATCACTGTGCGCCATGGACTCATCAGGGTGCGGAGGTGGTATGGCTGCATCACTGTGTGCCACTGACTCATCAGGGGCGGAGGTGGTATGGCTGCATCACTGTGTGCCACTGACACATCAGGGGGCGGAGATGTGTGTGTCGAAGTTCCTGCAGCAGTCATCTGGGACAGGTTCTGTGGCAGCAATGGCAAGATGAGGATCTGCAGGGCATGGTAGATCACAGCTACATCTCGCTGGTGTTCAGCCGTGGCAGCCATCCTTCCTGCCTGCATCCGCTCCATGTTCTCCATTGTCCTCCGCATCTGTGCCAACTCTGTACTGTCGTCGCTGGAGCCTCTCTGCCTAGACAGTTCTTGTATCCGAGTAATGGATCCAGCGAGGTCAGCCAAGGATTGTCGTAGGGCATGGAGCGGACTGTGGGTGTCCGTTAGGGACTGTAAGTGGCCCCTGATGGGACTGAGACACCCACGTATGGCATCTAGTTTGGCTGCCATGAGGTCGAAACCCACCCGCACCTGTTCAGACAGCCCCCTCTGGCAGTCTGACACACGGCGTTGGAATGCCATGTGTTCTTCGGTGAGGTGCTGGGAGCCAGCCGTGGTGGTGGGTGCTTCCTGCTGTGTGGTCTGTGCAGGGGTGGTATCACCTCGATGCAGCTGGGCTGCCCTGCTCCTGGAGGTGGGGTGCGGAGGCTGTCCACGAGCCGTTGGAGTGTGCCGGAGCAGATGGCCAGGGGTTCCTCCTCCTCATCACTGAAGATATGTCTGGTCTGCTCTGCAGGAGGTGTTGATTGTCCCTCTGCAATGTGAAGGGGAGTTGCAGGTTAACAGTGTGTTCCATGTATGTGCACGCATTGTACATGTTTACATACTGACTGCATGACAGTGTACATTGTGACTGTTTTGGAGGAGCTGGGTATTTGATTGGGGACAGTGGACATTCCGACTACATGAAGGATGTGAGGTTGTACTCGTACATTATCATCTGACAGTTTCCTGCTATGCCTGATGTGATTGGCCATTTTCTACGCACATGCGGCACCAGTTGTGTCCTCTGTTCTGTGGTGTTGGTGTGGCACTTTGTACCACATTGTCATCAATGTTGATGTGCTGTGATTGCTATGTGTGTGTGCTGCATTGTGGGAGAGTCGCCCCTGCAGCTCTGATTTAGCGGCCCATTATCCCTTTGAGGCGGTGTGCCTTTGTCTTCTGTGCTTTTACGGTGCTGAGATGTTGGCGACTTGGGTCATTTGTGCTCTTGGACGGATGTGGTACTCTTGTGCTCTGTTTGTCTGCAGATGTGTTGTTGACGTCAGGGGTTGTATGTGCACGTGGATGTGTCAGAGTGTGACCTGCTCCTTTGAGGATGTTATCCACACTGGGCCACGTCAGTGTCGTGTCGTGCACCATGTCATGTATTTTGACTGCAGCCATGCTATTGGTCATGCAGTGTCATTTGCATTGTCAGTGTGGCTCACAGAGCCGCTGCTTTGCTGGGTTCAGAACATGTGCATGGGTAGGTTGTGAGATTGGTGAGGGGGGGGCATTTGTGCACATGGTGGATGGGGGCCTACTTGGTGTTTCTATGTGTGCTGCAGTGTGCCAAGGCCATCAGGGACAGGTTCCACAGTCATTGTGGGTGTGCAGTGTGCTATTCTTGATTGTGCATGTGTGCCATTGTGTCCGTCTCCCCCGTCCCCCCAGTCCCTCTCCAAAAGTGCCCCCTGTCCAAATGCACTCCCCAAAAAAACCAGGGGCAACAGAATGAAACAACCAAATCAGAGCTGCACCGCTTAGCGACAATGTTCAAATATCATGTAAGTGGTGGATTTATGTAAAGCCACGAAGCCGTTGTACACAAATCAATTTTTTCTTCTTTCTTTATTGATATATTCTTTAAAAGACAAACAGCCAACGCGTTTCGTCCTATACACAGGACTTCTTCAGGGCTGTAGATTGAAAACATATAAAAACTACATTTACAATACAACCACTGTACAGAACAACAATAATGCAAAAAAATAAACAAATCAAAATAACATAGAAAAACAAACTTCCAATTGCACAGACAAAAGACAGAACTTTTGAGCATTTAGCATAAAAGAGACCATACCCAATATACCTGATAACCATAAACATTTGTTTAAACCCAAAACTTGATCCAACTTAACCCCTTTGGTGCTTGCAGTCGGCCAATGGCCGACGCTAGCACTACCTCCCTGGTGCGGCGCACGTCCATTGGCCGTCACCAGGGAGGGCCCCTTTAAACCTCCGGTGCATCGCACCGGAGATTGTTTTTAAAATTCCCCCTGGGGAGACGTGGAAGGCTTTCCGCGTCTCCCCCGCCCCCTCCCGCCCATCTGTGACGTCAGCGCGCCGCGAGGCGCTCTGCAGCGTCACTGATTTCCCACCGGAGCCGAGGACAGCAGCAGGTAAGGCCGCGCTCGACTCCGATGGGGAAATCCGGCAACACGGCCTCCCCAGCTTTCAGGAGGCCTCGTTTGAAAGGAGAGTCTCCCTTTCAAACGAGGCCTTCCTGAAAGGGTTTCTGGCCGTGGATCGCGGCAGCGATGCGATCCACGGCCAGGAAACCCCACTAGACACCAGGGATGTCTTTGGGGGTCGGCCCTCGTGGTAATGGGTCGGCCCCCCGGGGCATATTTATTTAATTTTTTTAAGTTGGCTTTGTTTGGGGTGCGCGATCGCACCCAAAAATGAAAAAAAACGAATTTTTTTTTTTTAAAATGGCGGCGATATTGGCAGGGGTCGGTCCTCCTGCTCAGTGGCCGACCCCTGTGGGGGCATATTTTCTATTTACCCATGTTGGCTTTCCTTGGGGGCATGATCGCCCCCAAAAATGCTAAAAATAATTTTAAAAAAGTACAATGGTGGCAATATTGGCAGGGGGTCGGTCCTCCTGCTCAGTGGCCGACCCCTGTGGGGGCATTTTTTTATACCTATGTGCTTTCCGTGGGGGCCACAATCGGCCACCCAGGGAAGCCATAGCTATAAAAAAAATTAGAGCAAGAGAGAGATCTTTCTTTATATATATATATATATATATATATATATATATATATATATATATAGAGAGAGAGAGAGAGAGAGAGAGAGAGAGAGAGAGTCTCTTTCTCTCTGTAGATGATATATGTATATATATGTATCTATATACATATGTATGTGTATATAGATACATATATATACATAAGTCTAAAGAGTGAATGATATATATATGTATCTATATACATATACATATATATGTATATAGATGTATATAAATATATGTAGAGATAAAATCTATGTATATATATATATATATATATGTGTCCGTGTCCGTGTGTGTGTGTATATATATATATATATTATAGCAAGGTATCGAATAAACGTCAAGCCTGAATGGCAATGCTACCCTTGTGTCGGTGACCGATTCTTATGAAGATTTCGGAAATGGTTTATATATATATGTAATCAAGGACACAGTCGGTGTCCGAAACGCGTCTGAGGCTGCACCTTTCTTTTGTAAGCACGCATTTTGGCTACAGCTTAATCTTGAGTCCGTGGTCCCATGTGTGCGCGCTCGCACGGGGATACTGTCAGTTGCTATATATATATATATATATATATATATATATATGCTCCTTGATGCACAGTGAACGGCGCACTTGCGGACGGGTGCTTCACAAACGCGGGGTGCGCCCGCGATATTTATCCAGGCTCTGTTTCCTTGTTTCCCAAAAGAAAAACAGCACTCGCGGGGGCAGTTGCTAGAGTTTATTGGCCCACGCGAGTGCTGTTTTCGTTTTGGGAAACAAGGAAACGGAGCTTGGATATATATATATATCTATATATATATATATATATATATATATTCAGAAACACAAAGGATGCCGCACTCCAGAGATTGGTTTCAGAGTTGCTTTATTTTCACCACGACTGGTGGTAGTGGTGGTGAAAATAAAGCAACTCTGAAACCGGTCTTGGAGTGCGGCATCCTTTGTGTTTCTGAATTTAAATATCGGGTAAGGATTCTACCCGTTGCTGCCTGCACCAGGTATTGAGCGCTCTGACATTGGGAATTAATTGTCTATGTGAGAGAGGGGCTATGGAGAGATGAGGGGCACGTTTGCAAGGATGGTAGTGGGCGCATCAAAGGAGGTCATAGTGTGCAATTGTAAAGCACACGTTCACCCGTAGGCATCTTGGCGCCAAAATGATGGTTGCAATGGCTCCCACCAGCGCTAAAAGGCTGCGATGATGGGTATGTGGCAAGGTAAAGTAATACTGTGTCTTTTTTCTCTCTTTCTTAGTCTTTTTGGAGAGCGTACAGAGTTCGCAAAGGTAAGGTGACTTCGTCATTATTGACTTAAACACTTCACTCACGCGCACACACCCACCTACACTTTAAAACCAACAACCTATCTGCCTTCTACGTAGGATTGTGTTTTAAAAGGATAGTTTAGGCACTAGCAGAGATGGCATATCGTTGGATGGATGCTGCCCAGGCCCTAAATCTGGTTCTGGAGTCCAGCTCTGAGGCAGGATCAGAGACTGAGACAGCAGATACTGAGACAGCATCTGAGGGAGAGGACAATGGAGCCGAATCTGGGAGTGACTTTTCAGTCGGCGCAGTTCCATCCGATGACTCATCGTCCAGCGATTCTGAAGGAGACGATGTCAGTCATGCTGTCCCTTTGCCAGCACAGTCTGTGCAGCAGGACACCCGTAACAGGTTAGAGCAACCCAGAGTGCAGGCACGTGCGGCCGCAAGCACAGACGGAGTGCTGTCTTGGCAGCCTCCCAATTTAGTTCAGCCCCAAATTCCGCCTTTCACTGGTGACGCTGGATGTAAAGTAGATACGGCAAATTTTTTGCCAATTGACTACTTCCATCTCTTTTTTGGTGTTGACTTCCTAGACGAAATTGTGCAGCAAACAAATTTGCGTGCCGAACAATTTCTGAGGGAGCAAGGAGGCACTCTTGGGCCTCATTCTAGGGCGCGCAAGTGGACTCCCACTTCACTAGGGGAGTTGAAGATATTTTTGGGCCTCACACTTAAAATGGGGGTAGTGCATAAACCAACCTTGCTATCCTACTGGTCTACTCGCACGGTTTGGTTAACCCCCATCTTTGCACCATACATGAGCAGAGATCGTTTTTTGCTATTGCAGCGCATGCTGCATTTCAATGACAATTCTGCTGCATTGCCCCGGGACCATCCAGACTATGACAGGTTGTTCAAAATTCGGCCTGTCGTGGAACATTTGTCTGCCAGGTTTCCAGAGGTTTATACTCCTGGAAAGAATATAGCCATTGATGAGTCCTTGATCTTGTATAAAGGGCGGCTGCTGTTTAGGCAGTACATTCCGAGCAAACGCGCTCGCTATGGCATCAAGCTGTACATGCTGTGTGAGAGCTCGACTGGCTATGTGTACAGCTTGAGAGTGTATACAGGGAAGGACACAACTCTTAACCCTGTAGGTTGCCCTCCCATGCTAGGGGTCACAGGAAAGATTGTATGGGAGCTTGTCCAGCCACTTCTTCACAAAGGTTATAACCTTTATGTGGACAATTTCTATACAGGAGTAGAGCTATTCAGTGAGCTCTACAAAGCTGGCACCGTGGCTTGTGGTACAATTCGTTGTCGCCGCAAAGGATTCCCGCAGGAGCTTGTTTGCAAGAAGCTCCAGAAATCCCAGAGCACTGCGTTGCGTTCCAACGAGCTGCTCGCAGTTAAGTTCTCAGATAGGCGCGATGCGTACATGCTCACTACAATTCATGCTGAGAGCACTTCCCCTGTCACGGTTTGGGGTCAGATGGCCGAAGTCCACAAGCCCACCTGTATACTTGATTACAACAAGTACATGGGCGGAGTGGACAAGAACGACCAGGTTCTTCAGCCATACAATGCGAGTCGTAAAACTCGCACTTGGTATAAGAAACTGTTTACGCACCTGATCCAGATGGCAACATACAATGCGTATGTTGTTTATCGTGAGACCACCACAGGAAGACTCATGTCTTTCCTTGACTTTCAGTTGTCTGTAATTGAAAGTCTTACTGCTACAGAAGCAGAAGCCTCCACTTCATGTGTTCTGGAGGACGTGGCAAGGCTGCAGGAGCGACACTTTGCAGATAAAATTCCTGCAACACCCAAAAAGGAGCGACCATGTCGTCGTTGTAAAGTGTGCTCGATGCAGGGAAAGAGGCAGGAGACTCGTGTTTACTGTCCCCAGTGCCCAAGTAAGCCTGCCTTCTGTTTTCCTACTTGCTTTATGTTGTATCACACTAAAGCAAAATACTGGGAAATTGACTGAGGTGGAGCTGCCAATAGGATAACCTTTCAATTGGTGTGAATGGATACCTACTGTCTGTGGGCCACTCCTTCACTACGCAAGCAGCTGCAGGATATTTCTTCCTCTACTTCATGAAATCATGGACTTCTCAACACCTTTATCTGCTTTCAGAACGTGGTAGTTGTTCTGTTCGCCAATTGACAAGTGCATTATAGTCCCCACGCTGCACATACTGGTGGGCAGAACATATGCCACGTTGTCATGGAGTACCCGTGTTTCACATTCAACCGTTCTTCGTAGTTTATGATGTTCTCTTTAGGAAGTTTTTGAAAATTTCCAGCATGTTTGCCTTAGTTTCAAAGGTAGATATGCTTGCTCAGCTCGAGAAATGTTTTTGCGGCATACTCGGGCACCCCCAACTTGCATCCACAAACTGGAAGGAGTTGGATAGAGCATTGTGAGAGCATTGATAGCTCGTGACAGAAATGTTCACTCAAGCTTCAAGTAGCTAGAGATGAAAGGCATTAGTATAGGGTCTCTTAACAATTGGACAGGGTTAGTCAGGACTCTGAGGACAGACACACGAACGGGTTAGAACAGCTTACGGTAGGTACGCTTTCCGAGGAATATTGCAAAGGTAGAAGGCAGATAGTAAAGGTAGTATAGATACACGTCCTGACTTCTTCTTCACCCATGGATTCAAATCCATTGCTGCCACACTCACACTCAATACTTATGGGTCAATGCTGCTTGCCATGTTCATCCTCCGTTAGAACTTAGTAGATGGTCAGTTTGCTGTATGATAAGTGCATTACAGTCACTGCACATAACGGTGGATTGGACATATGCTACGTTGTCACGGACTACCCTTGTTTCACATTCATCCGTTCATAGTTTATGATGTTACCTTTTGAAAATTTCCAGCATTTTGCCTTAGTTTCAAAGGTAGATATGCTTGCTCAGCTCGAGGAATGGGCTTCACGGCATACTCGAGCACCCCCAACTTGCATCCACAAACTGGAAGGAGTTGGATTTAGCATAGTGAGTGCACTAAAGGTGCATGAAAGACATGTCTTCCTGAGCCTCATGTGGCTGTCATGGAAGTCATTAGTATAGGTTCACTGGGCATGAGTTCGGTAACGTTCTGGAAGAAGGAGGTGGAGACTTGACAGGTGGTAGAATATAGTCAAAGTCATTATGTCTTGTGGCATATAAATGTGATGGGCCCTTGCATGGCGGCAGTATGTTTGTGTGAGTGCAAGTGATATGGTTGTTTGGGCCCGTGGCTGGCGGTACGGAAGTCTTGTGTGTGGTGTGTGAATGGCGTGTGAATGGACCATAAAGTGGTTGGTGCCGTGATGTGGCTTTATGGCTCCCCTTCAGAAGGCTTGGCTTCAATATTTATATACTTTGATAAGTATTTGTGCTTTGAAGCCAGCGTTTCTGGAGGTGCTAAAACCAACCTGTGTAAGTGGTGGATTAGCTTTATCAAATGAGTGTTAGATTTATATTTGTGTCTGTTTAATGGCCTTTTGTAAGATATTTTTTTTTCCACAATGGGTAGCAGGGGACTTTCTGCCCTAGCTCAGTCGTCACCTAGGCAAACCATTACATTTTTGAGTAGTAGACAAAGGGGGAAGTACAAGGGTGAATGACTTGCGTGGTTCTCACTGTTTTTTACCCAACATGCCCTGCTAGCCTCATATTTTGTTGAAAAAAATCACTATTTCCACACATTTTTGTGTGGGAAATTTGTGGCATCGCCGGGCAGACATGCATTTCCTACCACCCAGTGTTCCCCAAGGTCTCCCGATAAAAATGGTACCTCACTCGTGTGGGAGGCCCAAGTACCCACGACAGGCTAGGGCCGAAAAGGTATTGAGGCGACATTAAAATTGCCTATCACAAAACAACCTGGTTTTGCAAGGGGGTCACCTCGGTTTTTGGCCCCGTGCTCGGTGGCCAGCTAGGGAAACCTATCAAACCCACACATTTCTGAAAACTAGACACCCGGGGGTTCCAGGGAGGTATGGCTTGCGTGGATCCCCCAACGTTTTCTTACCCAGAATCCCCTGCAAACCTCGAATTTAGGTGGAAAAATCACTTTTTCCACACATTTTTGGGTGGGAAAGTTGTGGCATCGCCGGGCAGACATGCATTTCCTACCACCCAGTGTTCCCCAAGGTCTCCCGATAAAAATGGTACCTCACTCGTGTGGGAGGCCCAAGTACCCACGACAGGCTAGGGCCGAAAAGGTATTGAGGCGACATTAAAATTGCCTATCACAAAACAACCTGGTTTTGCAAGGGGGTCACCTCGGTTTTTGGCCCCGTGCTCGGTGGCCAGCTAGGGAAACCTATCAAACCCACACATTTCTGAAAACTAGACACCCGGGGGTTCCAGGGAGGTATGGCTTGCGTGGATCCCCCAACGTTTTCTTACCCAGAATCCCCTGCAAACCTCGAATTTAGGTGGAAAAATCACTTTTTCCACACATTTTTGTGTGGGAAAGTTGTGGCATCGCTGGGCAGACATGCATTTCCTA
Source organism: Calotriton arnoldi (assembly GCA_963921515.1). NCBI lineage: Eukaryota > Metazoa > Chordata > Amphibia > Caudata > Salamandridae > Calotriton > Calotriton arnoldi. The sequence continues at coordinate 1,095,437 of CAWUFW010004842.1, forward strand.
CCACCCAGTGTTCCCCAAGGTCTCCCGATAAAAATGGTACCTCACTCGTGTGGGAGGCCCAAGTACCCACGACAGGCTAGGGCCGAAAAGGTATTGAGGCGACATTAAAATTGCCTATCACAAAACAACCTGGTTTTGCAAGGGGGTCACCTCGGTTTTTGGCCCCGTGCTCGGTGGCCAGCTAGGGAAACCTATCAAACCCACACATTTCTGAAAACTAGACACCCGGGGGTTCCAGGGAGGTATGGCTTGCGTGGATCCCCCAACATTTTCTTACCCAGAATCCCCTGCAAACCTCGAATTTAGGTGGAAAAATCACTTTTTCCACACATTTTTGGGTGGGAAAGTTGTGGCATCGCCGGGCAGACATGCATTTCCTACCACCCAGTGTTCCCCAAGGTCTCCCGATAAAAATGGTACCTCACTCGTGTGGGAGGCCCAAGTACCCACGACAGGCTAGGGCCGAAAAGGTATTGAGGCGACATTAAAATTGCCTATCACAAAACAACCTGGTTTTGCAAGGGGGTCACCTCGGTTTTTGGCCCCGTGCTCGGTGGCCAGCTAGGGAAACCTATCAAACCCACACATTTCTGAAAACTAGACACCCGGGGGTTCCAGGGAGGTATGGCTTGCGTGGATCCCCCAACGTTTTCTTACCCAGAATCCCCTGCAAACCTCGAATTTAGGTGGAAAAATCACTTTTTCCACACATTTTTGGGTGGGAAAGTTGTGGCATCGCTGGGCAGACATGCATTTCCTACCACCCAGTGTTCCCCAAGGTCTCCCGATAAAAATGGTACCTCACTCGTGTGGGAGGCCCAAGTACCCACGACAGGCTAGGGCCGAAAAGGTATTGAGGCGACATTAAAATTGCCTATCACAAAACAACCTGGTTTTGCAAGGGGGTCACCTCGGTTTTTGGCCCCGTGCTCGGTGGCCAGCTAGGGAAACCTATCAAACCCACACATTTCTGAAAACTAGACACCCGGGGGTTCCAGGGAGGTATGGCTTGCGTGGATCCCCCAACGTTTTCTTACCCAGAATCCCCTGCAAACCTCGAATTTAGGTGGAAAAATCACTTTTTCCACACATTTTTGGGTGGGAAAGTTGTGGCATCGCCGGGCAGACATGCATTTCCTACCACCCAGTGTTCCCCAAGGTCTCCCGATAAAAATGGTACCTCACTCGTGTGGGAGGCCCAAGTACCCACGACAGGCTAGGGCCGAAAAGGTATTGAGGCGACATTAAAATTGCCTATCACAAAACAACCTGGTTTTGCAAGGGGGTCACCTCGGTTTTTGGCCCCGTGCTCGGTGGCCAGCTAGGGAAACCTATCAAACCCACACATTTCTGAAAACTAGACACCCGGGGGTTCCAGGGAGGTATGGCTTGCGTGGATCCCCCAACGTTTTCTTACCCAGAATCCCCTGCAAACCTCGAATTTAGGTGGAAAAATCACTTTTTCCACACATTTTTGGGTGGGAAAGTTGTGGCATCGCTGGGCAGACATGCATTTCCTACCACCCAGTGTTCCCCAAGGTCTCCCGATAAAAATGGTACCTCACTCGTGTGGGAGGCCCAAGTACCCACGACAGGCTAGGGCCGAAAAGGTATTGAGGCGACATTAAAATTGCCTATCACAAAACAACCTGGTTTTGCAAGGGGGTCACCTCGGTTTTGGCCCCGTGCTCGGTGGCCAGCTAGGGAAACCTATCAAACCCACACATTTCTGAAAACTAGACACCCGGGGGTTCCAGGGAGGTATGGCTTGCGTGGATCCCCCAACGTTTTCTTACCCAGAATCCCCTGCAAACCTCGAATTTAGGTGGAAAAATCACTTTTTCCACACATTTTTGGGTGGGAAAGTTGTGGCATCGCCGGGCAGACATGCATTTCCTACCACCCAGTGTTCCCCAAGGTCTCCCGATAAAAATGGTACCTCACTCGTGTGGGAGGCCCAAGTACCCACGACAGGCTAGGGCCGAAAAGGTATTGAGGCGACATTAAAATTGCCTATCACAAAACAACCTGGTTTTGCAAGGGGGTCACCTCGGTTTTTGGCCCCGTGCTCGGTGGCCAGCTAGGGAAACCTATCAAACCCACACATTTCTGAAAACTAGACACCCGGGGGTTCCAGGGAGGTATGGCTTGCGTGGATCCCCCAACGTTTTCTTACCCAGAATCCCCTGCAAACCTCGAATTTAGGTGGAAAAATCACTTTTTCCACACATTTTTGGGTGGGAAAGTTGTGGCATCGCTGGGCAGACATGCATTTCCTACCACCCAGTGTTCCCCAAGGTCTCCCGATAAAAATGGTACCTCACTCGTGTGGGAGGCCCAAGTACCCACGACAGGCTAGGGCCGAAAAGGTATTGAGGCGACATTAAAATTGCCTATCACAAAACAACCTGGTTTTGCAAGGGGGTCACCTCGGTTTTTGGCCCCGTGCTCGGTGGCCAGCTAGGAAACCTATCAAACCCACACATTTCTGAAAACTAGACACCCGGGGGTTCCAGGGAGGTATGGCTTGCGTGGATCCCCCAACGTTTTCTTACCCAGAATCCCCTGCAAACCTCGAATTTAGGTGGAAAAATCACTTTTTCCACACATTTTTGGGTGGGAAAGTTGTGGCATCGCCGGGCAGACATGCATTTCCTACCACCCAGTGTTCCCCAAGGTCTCCCGATAAAAATGGTACCTCACTCGTGTGGGAGGCCCAAGTACCCACGACAGGCTAGGGCCGAAAAGGTATTGAGGCGACATTAAAATTGCCTATCACAAAACAACCTGGTTTTGCAAGGGGGTCACCTCGGTTTTTGGCCCCGTGCTCGGTGGCCAGCTAGGGAAACCTATCAAACCCACACATTTCTGAAAACTAGACACCCGGGGGTTCCAGGGAGGTATGGCTTGCGTGGATCCCCCAACGTTTTCTTACCCAGAATCCCCTGCAAACCTCGAATTTAGGTGGAAAAATCACTTTTTCCACACATTTTTGGGTGGGAAAGTTGTGGCATCGCTGGGCAGACATGCATTTCCTACCACCCAGTGTTCCCCAAGGTCTCCCGATAAAAATGGTACCTCACTCGTGTGGGAGGCCCAAGTACCCACAGACAGGCTAGGGCCGAAAAGGTATTGAGGCGACATTAAAATTGCCTATCACAAAACAACCTGGTTTTGCAAGGGGGTCACCTCGGTTTTTGGCCCCGTGCTCGGTGGCCAGCTAGGGAAACCTATCAAACCCACACATTTCTGAAAACTAGACACCCGGGGGGTTTCAGGGAGGTATGGCTTGCGTGGATCCCCCAACGTTTTCTTACCCAGAATCCCCTGCAAACCTCGAATTTAGGTGGAAAAATCACTTTTTCCACACATTTTTGGGTGGGAAAGTTGTGGCATCGCTGGGCAGACATGCATTTCCTACCACCCAGTGTTCCCCAAGGTCTCCCGATAAAAATGGTACCTCACTCGTGTGGGAGGCCCAAGTACCCACAACAGGCTAGGGCCGAAAAGGTATTGAGGCGACATTAAAATTGCCTATCACAAAACAACCTGGTTTTGCAAGGGGGTCACCTCGGTTTTTGGCCCCGTGCTCGGTGGCCAGCTAGGGAAACCTATCAAACACACACATTTCTGAAAACTAGACACCCGGGGGTTCCAGGGAGGTATGGCTTGCGTGGATCCCCCAACGTTTTCTTACCCAGAATCCCCTGCAAACCTCGAATTTAGGTGGAAAAATCACTTTTTCCACACATTTTTGGGTGGGAAAGTTGTGGCATCGCCGGGCAGACATGCATTTCCTACCACCCAGTGTTCCCCAAGGTCTCCCGATAAAAATGGTACCTCACTCGTGTGGGAGGCCCAAGTACCCACGACAGGCTAGGGCCCAAAAGGTATTGAGGCGACATTAAAATTGCCTATCACAAAACAACCTGGTTTTGCAAGGGGGTCACCTCGGTTTTGGCCCCGTGCTCGGTGGCCAGCTAGGGAAACCTATCAAACCCACACATTTCTGAAAACTAGACACCCGGGGGTTCCAGGGAGGTATGGCTTGCGTGGATCCCCCAACGTTTTCTTACCCAGAATCCCCTGCAAACCTCGAATTTAGGTGGAAAAATCACTTTTTCCACACATTTTTGGGTGGGAAAGTTGTGGCATCGCCGGGCAGACATGCATTTCCTACCACCCAGTGTTCCCCAAGGTCTCCCGATAAAAATGGTACCTCACTCGTGTGGGAGGCCCAAGTACCCACGACAGGCTAGGGCCCAAAAGGTATTGAGGCGACATTAAAATTGCCTATCACAAAACAACCTGGTTTTGCAAGGGGGTCACCTCGGTTTTGGCCCCGTGCTCGGTGGCCAGCTAGGGAAACCTATCAAACCCACACATTTCTGAAAACTAGACACCCGGGGGTTCCAGGGAGGTATGGCTTGCGTGGATCCCCCAACGTTTTCTTACCCAGAATCCCCTGCAAACCTCGAATTTAGGTGGAAAAATCACTTTTCCACACATTTTTGGGTGGGAAAGTTGTGGCATCGCCGGGCAGACATGCATTTCCTACCACCCAGTGTTCCCCAAGGTCTCCCGATAAAAATGGTACCTCACTCGTGTGGGAGGCCCAAGTACCCACGACAGGCTAGGGCCCAAAAGGTATTGAGGCGACATTAAAATTGCCTATCACAAAACAACATGGTTTTGCAAGGGGGGTCACCTCGGTTTTTGGCCCCGTGCTCGGTGGCCAGCTAGGGAAACCTATCAAACCCACACATTTCTGAAAACTAGACACCCGGGGGGTTCCAGGGAGGTATGGCTTGCGTGGATCCCCCAACGTTTTCTTACCCAGAATCCCCTGCAAACCTCGAATTTAGGTGGAGAAATCACTTTTTCCACACATTTTTGTGTGGGAAAGTTGTGGCATCGCTGGGCAGACATGCATTTCCTACCACCCAGTGTTCCCCAAGGTCTCCCGATAAAAATGGTACCTCACTCGTGTGGGAGGCCCAAGTACCCGCGACAGGCAAGGACACAAAACGTTTTGAGGCAACATCAACATTGCCTATCAAAAAATGTTTTGGGCCCTTGCCTGTCGCGGGTACTTGGGCCTCCCACACAAGTGAGGCACCATTTTTATCGGGAGACCTGGGGGAACGCTGGGTGGTAGGAAATTTGTGTGAGGCCAGTGATGCCACACTTTCCCACACACAAATGTGTGAAAAAAGTGATTATTTCAGCTAAAATTGAGGTTTGCAAGGGATTCTGGAGTGAAACGTTGGTGGATCCACGCAAGCCATACCTCCCTGGAAGCCCCGGGTGTCTACTTTTCAGAAATGTGTGTGTTTGGTAGGTTTCCCTAGATGGCCGCCGAGCACGGGCCAAAAACCCAGGTGACTCCCTTGCAAAACCAGGTGGTTTTGAGATAGGCAATTTTGAGGTCGCCTCACTACGTTGTGGGCCCTTGCCTGTCGCGAGTACTTGGGCCTCCCACACAAGTGAGGCACCATTTTGTCGGGAGACCTGGGGGAACGCTGGGTGGTAGGAAATTTGTGTGAGGCCAGTGATGCCACACTTTCCCACACACAAATGTGTGAAAAAGTGATTATTTCAGCTAAAATTGAGGTTTGCAAGGGATTCTGGGTAAGGAAACGTTGGGGGATCCACGCAAGCCATACCTCCCTGGAAGCCCCGGGTGTCTACTTTTCAGAAATGTGTGTGTTTGGTAGGTTTCCCTAGATGGCCGCCGAGCACGGGCCAAAACCCAGGTGACCCCTTGCAAAACCAGGTGGTTTTGAGATAGGCAATTTTGAGGTCGCCTCACTACGTTGTGGGCCCTTGCCTGTCGCGAGTACTTGGGCCTCCCACACAAGTGAGGCACCATTTTTATCGGGAGACCTGGGGAACGCTGGGTGGTAGGAAATTTGTGTGAGGCCAGTGATGCCACACTTTCCCACACACAAATGTGTGAAAAAGTGATTTTTTCAGCTAAAATTGAGGTTTGCAAGGGATTCTGGGTAAGGAAACGTTGGGGATCCACGCAAGCCATACCTCCCTGGAAGCCCCGGGTGTCTACTTTTCAGAAATGTGTGTGTTTGGTAGGTTTCCCTAGATGGCCGCCGAGCACGGGCCAAAAACCCAGGTGACCCCCTTGCAAAACCAGGTGGTTTTGAGATAGGCAATTTTGAGGTCGCCTCACTACGTTGTGGGCCCTTGCCTGTCGCGGGTACTTGGGCCTCCCACACAAGTGAGGCACCATTTTTATCGGGAGACCTGGGGGAACGCTGGGTGGTAGGAAATTTGTGTGAGGCCAGTGATGCCACACTTTCCCACACACAAATATGTGAAAAAGTGATTATTTCAGCTAAAATTGAGGTTTGCAAGGGATTCTGGGTAAGGAAACGTTGGGGGATCCACGCAAGCCATACCTCCCTGGAAGCCCCCGGGTGTCTACTTTTCAGAAATGTGTGTGTTTGGTAGGTTTCCTAGATGGCCGCCGAGCACGGGGCCAAAACCCAGGTGACCCCCTTGCAAACCAGGTGGTTTTGAGATAGGCAATTTTGAGGTCGCCTCACTACGTTGTGGGCCCTTGCCTGTCGCGAGTACTTGGGCCTCCCACACAAGTGAGGCACCATTTTTATCGGGAGACCTGGGGGAACGCTGGGTGGTAGGAAATTTGTGTGAGGCCAGTGATGCCACACTTTCCACACACAAATGTGTGAAAAAGTGATTTTTTCAGCTAAAATTGAGGTTTGCAAGGGATTCTGGGTAAGGAAACGTTGGGGGATCCACGCAAGCCATACCTCCCTGGAAGCCCCGGGTGTCTACTTTTCAGAAATGTGTGTGTTTGGTAGGTTTCCCTAGATGGCCGCCGAGCACGGGGCCAAAACCCAGGTGACTCCCCTTGCAAAACCAGGTGGTTTTGAGATAGGCAATTTTGAGGTCGCCTCACTACGTTGTGGGCCCTTGCCTGTCGCGGGTACTTGGGCCTCCCACACAAGTGAGGCACCATTTTTATCGGGAGACCTGGGGGAACGCTGGGTGGTAGGAAATTTGTGTGAGGCCAGTGATGCCACACTTTCCCACACACAAATGTGTGAAAAAAGTGATTTTTTCAGCTAAAATTGAGGTTTGCAAGGGATTCTGGGTAAGGAAACGTTGGGGGATCCACGCAAGCCATACCTCCCTGGAAGCCCCCGGGTGTCTACTTTTCAGAAATGTGTGTGTTTGGTAGGTTTCCCTACATGGCCGCCGAGCACGGGGCCAAAACCCAGGTGACTCCCCTTGCAAAACCAGGTGGTTTTGAGATAGGCAATTTTGAGGTCGCCTCACTACGTTGTGGGCCCTTGCCTGTCGCGAGTACTTGGGCCTCCCACACAAGTGAGGCACCATTTTTATCGGGAGACCTGGGGGAACGCTGGGTGGTAGGAAATTTGTGTGAGGCCAGTGATGCCACACTTCCCCACACACAAATGTGTGAAAAAAGTGATTTTTTCAGCTAAAATTGAGGTTTGCAAGGGATTCTGGGTAGGAAACGTTGGGGGATCCACGCAAGCCATACCTCCCTGGAAGCCCCGGGTGTCTACTTTTCAGAAATGTGTGTGTTTGGTAGGTTTCCCTAGATGGCCGCCGAGCACGGGCCAAAACCCAGGTGACCCCCTTGCAAAACCAGGTGGTTTTGAGATAGGCAATTTTGAGGTCGCCTCACTACGTTGTGGGCCCTTGCCTGTCGCGGGTACTTGGGCCTCCCACACAAGTGAGGCACCATTTTTATCGGGAGACCTGGGGGAACGCTGGGTGGTAGGAAATTTGTGTGAGGCCAGTGATGCCACACTTTCCCACACACAAATGTGTGAAAAAAGTGATTTTTTCAGCTAAAATTGAGGTTTGCAAGGGATTCTGGGTAAGGAAACGTTGGGAGATCCACGCAAGCCATACCTCCCTGGAAGCCCCCGGGTGTCTACTTTTCAGAAATGTGTGGGTTTGGTAGGTTTCCCTAGATGGCCGCCGAGCACGGGGCCAAAACCCAGGTGACCCCCTTGCAAAACCAGGTGGTTTTGAGATAGGCAATTTTGAGGTCGCCTCACTACGTTGTGGGCCCTTGCCTGTCGCGGGTACTTGGGCCTCCCACACAAGTGAGGCACCATTTTTATCGGGAGACCTGGGGGAACGCTGGGTGGTAGGAAATTTGTGTGAGGCCAGTGATGCCACACTTTCCCACACACAAATGTGTGAAAAAAGTGATTTTTTCAGCTAAAATTGAGGTTTGCAAGGGATTCTGGGTAAGGAAACGTTTGGGGATCCACGCAAGCCATACCTCCCTGGAAGCCCCGGGTGTCTACTTTTCAGAAATGTGTGGGTTTGGTAGGTTTCCCTAGATGGCCGCCGAGCACGGGGCCAAAACCCAGGTGACCCCCTTGCAAAACCAGGTGGTTTTGAGATAGGCAATTTTGAGGTCGCCTCACTACGTTGTGGGCCCTTGCCTGTCGCGGGTACTTGAGCCTCCCACACAAGTGAGGCACCATTTTTATCGGGAGACCTGGGGGAACGCTGGGTGGTAGGAAATTTGTGTGAGGCCAGTGATGCCACACTTTCCCACACACAAATGTGTGAAAAAAGTGATTTTTTCAGCTAAAATTGAGGTTTGCAAGGGATTCTGGGTAAGGAAACGTTGGGGGATCCACGCAAGCCATACCTCCCTGGAAGCCCCCGGGTGTCTACTTTTCAGAAATGTGTGTGTTTGGTAGGTTTTCCTAGGTGCCGGCAGAGCTAGGGTTCACAAACTACAGCTAGGCATTTTGCCAAAAAAGGGTCATTTTTCACTGCGAAATTGAGGTGTGACCACGTTGCGTTTTGCGCCGTTTCCTGTCGCAGGCACTAGGCCGACCCACACAAGTGAGGTACCATTTTTCTCGTAAGACTTTGGGGGACGCGGGGTGGGTGGAAATTTGTGGATCCACGCAGATTCCAGAACTTTCCACCACAGAAATGTGGGGAAAATGTGTTTTTTTGACAATTTTTTATGTTTGCAAGGGATTCTGGGTAACAGAACCTGGTCGGAGGCAGTCAAGTCACCCCATCCTGGATTCCCCTGGGTGTCTAGTTTTCAAAAATGTATAGGTTTGCTAGGTTTCCCTAGGTGCCGGCAGAGGTAGGGTTCAAAAACTACAGCTAGGCACTTTGCAAAAAAAGGTCATTTTTCACTGCGAAATTGAGGTGTGACCGCGTTGCGTTTTGCGCCGTTTCCTGTCGCAGGCACTAGGCCGACCCACACAAGTGAGGTACCATTTTTCTTGTAAGACTTTGGGGAACGCGGGGTGGGTGGAAATTTGTGGATCCACGCAGATTCCAGAACTTTCCACCACAGAAATGTGGGGAAAATGTGGTTTTTATGACAATTTTTTATGTTTGCAAGGGATTCTGGGTAACAGAACCTGGTGGGAGGCAGTCAAGTCACCCCATCCTGGATTCCCCTGGGTGTCTAGTTTTCAAAAATGTATAGGTTTGCTAGGTTTCCCTAGGTGCCGGCAGAGGTAGGGTTCAAAAACTACAGCTAGGCACTTTGCCAAAAAGGGTCATTTTTCACTGCGAAATTGAGGTGTGACCACGTTGCGTTTTGCGCCGTTTCCTGTCGCAGGCACTAGGCCGACCCACACAAGTGAGGTACCATTTTTCTCGTAAGACTTTGGGGGACGCGGGGTGGGTGGAAATTTGTGGATCAACGCAGATTCCAGAACTTTCCACCACAGAAATGTGGGGAAAATGTGTTTTTTTGACAATTTTTTATGTTTGCAAGGGATTCTGGGTAACAGAACCTGGTGGGAGGCAGTCAAGTCACCCCATCCTGGATTCCCCTGGGTGTCTAGTTTTCAAAAATGTATAGGTTTGCTAGGTTTCCCTAGGTGCCGGCAGAGGTAGGGTTCAAAAACTACAGCTAGGCACTTTGCAAAAAAAAGGTCATTTTTCACTGCGAAATTGAGGTGTGACCGCGTTGCGTTTTGCGCCGTTTCCTGTCGCAGGCACTAGGCCGACCCACACAAGTGAGGTACCATTTTTCTCGTAAGACTTTGGGGAACGCGGGGTGGGTGGAAATTTGTGGATCCACGCAGATTCCAGAACTTTCCACCACAGAAATGTGGGGAAAATGTGTTTTTTTTGACAATTTTTTATGTTTGCAAGGGATTCTGGGTAACAGAACCTGGTGGGAGGCAGTCAAGTCACCCCATCCTGGATTCCCCTGGGTGTCTAGTTTTCAAAAATGTATAGGTTTGCTAGGTTTCCCTAGGTGCCGGCAGAGGTAGGGTTCAAAAACTACAGCTAGGCACTTTGCCAAAAAGGGTCATTTTTCACTGCGAAATTGAGGTGTGACCACGTTGCGTTTTGCGCCGTTTCCTGTCGCAGGCACTAGGCCGACCCACACAAGTGAGGTACCATTTTTCTCGTAAGACTTTGGGGGACGCGGGGTGGGTGGAAATTTGTGGATCCACGCAGATTCCAGAACTTTCCACCACAGAAATGTGGGGGAAATGTGTTTTTTTGACAATTTTTTATGTTTGCAAGGGATTCTGGGTAACAGAACCTGGTGGGAGGCAGTCAAGTCACCCCATCCTGGATTCCCCTGGGTGTCTAGTTTTCAAAAATGTATAGGTTTGCTAGGTTTCCCTAGGTGCCGGCAGAGGTAGGGTTCAAAAACTACAGCTAGGCACTTTGCAAAAAAAAGGTCATTTTTCACTGCGAAATTGAGGTGTGACCGCGTTGCGTTTTGCGCCGTTTCCTGTCGCAGGCACTAGGCGGACCCACACAAGTGAGGTACCATTTTTCTCGTAAGACTTTGGGGAACGCGGGGTGGGTGGAAATTTGTGGATCCACGCAGATTCCAGAACTTTCCACCACAGAAATGTGGGGAAAATGTGTTTTTTTTGACAATTTTTTATGTTTGCAAGGGATTCTGGGTAACAGAACCTGGTGGGAGGCAGTCAAGTCACCCCATCCTGGATTCCCCTGGGTGTCTAGTTTTCAAAAATGTATAGGTTTGCTAGGTTTCCCTAGGTGCCGGCAGAGGTAGGGTTCAAAAACTACAGCTAGGCACTTTGCCAAAAAAGGGTCATTTTTCACTGCGAAATTGAGGTGTGACCACGTTGCGTTTTGCGCCGTTTCCTGTCGCAGGCACTAGGCCGACCCACACAAGTGAGGTACCATTTTTCTCGTAAGACTTTGGGGGACGCGGGGTGGGTGGAAATTTGTGGATCCACGCAGATTCCAGAACTTTCCACCACAGAAATGTGGGGAAATGTGTTTTTGGGACAATTTTTTATGTTTGCAAGGGATTCTGGGTAACAGAACCTGGTGGGAGGCAGTCAAGTCACCCCATCCTGGATTCCCCTGGGTGTCTAGTTTTCAAAAATGTATAGGCTTGCTAGGTTTCCCTAGGTGCCGGCAGAGGTAGGGTTCAAAAACTACAGCTAGGCACTTTGCCAAAAAGGGTCATTTTTCACTGCGAAATTGAGGTGGGACCGCGTTGCGTTTTGCGCCGTTTCCTGTCGCAGGCACTAGGCCGACCCACACAATTGAGGTACCATTTTTCTCGTAAGACTTTGTGAAACGCCGGGTGGGTGGAAATTTGTGGATCCACGCAGATTCCAGAACTTTCCACCACAGAAATGTGGGGAAAATGTGTTTTTTTGACAATTTTTTATGTTTGCAAGGGATTCTGGGTAACAGAACCTGGTGGGAGGCAGTCAAGTCACCCCATCCTGGATTCCCCTGGGTGTCTAGTTTTCAAAAATGTATAGGTTTGCTAGGTTTCCCTAGGTGCCGGCAGAGCTAGGGTTCAAAAACTACAGCTAGGCACTTTGCCAAAAAAGGGTCATTTTTCACTGCGAAATTGAGGTGTGACCACGTTGCGTTTTGCGCCGTTTCCTGTCGCAGGCACTAGGCCGACCCACACAAGTGAGGTACCATTTTTCTCGTAAGACTTTGGGGAACGCGGGGTGGGTGGAAATTTGTGGATCCACGCAGATTCCAGAACTTTCCACCACAGAAATGTGGGGAAAATGTGGTTTTTTTGACAATTTTTTCTGTTTGCAAGGGATTCTGGGTAACAGAACTTGGTGGGAGGCAGTCAAGTCACCCCATCCTGGATTCCCCTGGGTGTCTAGTTTTCAAAAATGTATAGGTTTGCTAGGTTTCCCTAGGTGCCGGCAGAGCTAGGGTTCAAAAACTACAGCTAGGCACTTTGCCAAAAAAGGGTCATTTTTCACTGCGAAATTGAGGTGTGACCACGTTGCGTTTTGCGCCGTTTCCTGTCGCAGGCACTAGGCCGACCCACACAAGTGAGGTACCATTTTTCTCGTTAGACTTTGGGGAACGCGGGGTGGGTGGAAATTTGTGGATCCACGCAGATTCCAGAACTTTCCACCACAGAAATGTGGGGAAAATGTGATTTTTTTGACAATTTTTTATGTTTGCAAGGGATTCTGGGTAACAGAACCTGGTGGGAGGCAGTCAAGTCACCCCATCCTGGATTCCCCTGGGTGTCTAGTTTTCAAAAATGTATAGGTTTGCTAGGTTTCCCTAGGTGCCGGCAGAGCTAGGGTTCAAAAACTACACCTAGGCACTTTGCAAAAAAAGGGTAATTTTTCATTGTGAAAATGTGGTACGTCCACGTTGCATTTTGAGCCATTTCCTGTTGTGGGCACAAGGGCTACCCACACAAGTGAGGTACCATTTTTATCGGGAGACTTAGGGTAACACAGAATTGTAGAGCAACTGTTATTACCTATTGACTTTCGATGCATTTCTGCCTTCCAAATGAAAGACAATGTGTAAAAAATAAGTCATTTTGAAAAATGACCTATAATTCTCATGCTAGTATGGGTACTCCCAATTTCGGAAATGTGCAAATATCTACTGTTTCTAAAATCTACATTTTGTTCCCATTTCAGAAATACATAGGTGTCTTTCATAACAATTTTTCCATGTATACATTTTCCCAAAATAATTGCTATATACCCGGTACTTAAAAAAAATCATTGCAAGATGTTGCTCAATTATTGGCTCTGGGTTCGTCGGGTTCTTGGTGAACCTACAAGTCCTATATATCCCCACAACCAGAAAGGTCCAGCGGATATAACGGTATATTGCCTTCAAATAGCTGTCATAATTAGAAGAAGTTACAGGTGAAAACGTTGACACAAATGGCTGTTTTTTTCAACTAATTTTCAATTTTTCCTTTATTTAACTGTTAGTTTCTATAAGGAAAACTTTAAGGATCTACACAAATGACCCCTTGCTGAATTCAGAATTTTGTCTACTTTTCATAAATGTATGGCTTTCCAGGATCCATTATTGGTTTCATACCCATTTCTACCATTAACTGGAAGGAGGTTGAAAGCACAAAAAATAGCAAAAATAGGCTATGTCCCAGAAAAATGCCAAAACTGTGTAAAATTTTTTGGTTTTCTGACAAAAGTCTGTCATTCCCTAAAATCTGGGAAAATGGAGATTTCAGCCCCACAAACCTTTTTTGATACCATTTGCAGGGAAAACCCAGACGCTTTTATATGCGGGACTTTTTTCCCATTTTTCCCCAAAAACCAAAATATAGCTGTATTTTGGCTAAAATCTGGGACCCCTCCAGGGGAATCCACAAACCCTGGGTACCTTTAGAATCCCCATGATGTTGGAAGAAAAGGACGCAAATTTGGCGTGGATACCTTATATGGTCCAAAAGTTACAGAGGCCTAATCGCGAACTACTACAAATAGCCAAAAAAGGGCTCAGCACTGGGGGGGAAAAGGCCCAGCAGTTAAGGGGTTAAATAATAATACAAATAAACACACAACGCATTATGATTACATTAAACACAAACAAAGAAGAGACAAACAAGACTTAAAACAATATGGAAAGATAACACCAAGATTATCATCACCCTAAGTGAAGAACAGACACTAAATCATAATTAAAACAGTCCATAGGTGGTCAGGACTGAATAAAAAACCCCAACATGCCATAACCCATTAAAAGTCACTCTTGAAACCCAGGCAGCTCAAAACCCCACAGGTGTGCTTTATGCAAGCTGCTGGAAAACTAAATCACACTCCGTATCTGAACAGTGGTAGAATTAAACCCCTTATGTCATTGTAACCCAATTGATAAACGTACCTACCAATATTCAATCTGTATGACAAATTTGGAAATGAGTAGATACTATAGTAACCTTGAGCGATATTATAGTTTGGTATAGGTGGCAATCACACCCTTGCATCATGCTAAATTAGAAACAAGGGAAATAAAGAGGAGAGCATCAGTAGGGGCCCTAGATAAAATTTGAGAATTATGTGACCCTAGACTGCCTTATTACACAATATATGTGCAATTGCTCATTATTAGACATACCTTATCTGAAAACGCACAAGAGCCGGAAAACATGTGGTATGATAGCCACAGAGGTATGTTGGTAAGGGTACAAATATCACTCCCTAGCACATATCCAGAGCTTGGCGAAAATACCTGCGGAAAAATAAAAACCACACCGAAACAATGACGCTCGAGAACCTCAGGAGCAATACAGGTTTCAGAAAAAAGATTTCAAAAAGATGGTATTGTAAAGTTTTCACATTCGCCACTAAGTTGTGAGGTATAAAGATCATATATTTCAAAAGAGCAAAGGCCCTAAAAGTTATCAACCAATAATCATTTGTAACAACTGACGAAATGATAATAGAAATAAATATAATATATCGAAAATGTCAATGAACATCTTACGTATTGCATAAAAAAACACCATATTAAACCAAAGTTTAAAAGGGCAAGAAAGGGAAAAGACCAATTATATGCAGAGCACAGAGAGTGTATTCACATACCACTAGCAACCAATCAATGCCTGTCATTCCCAAAAAACGACAATCCAACTCTAAACGCCATCAAGGTAAAATTACAAAATTTGGTCAAAAAGAAAAGAAAGACATTGCATGAATTAAACCGTTATACCGACATGCGGTACATCTTACTACGAACTGAGCACAAAGAACAAAGAAGCAACCATATAATAGGATTCCTCCATATCCGGCCCAAACCAATGTCGTAACACTAAGTTCTAAGATCCAATGTCCCCCATACAAAGTCGGGCAACACTTACTTAGTGTGTAATAACGACCCCGCATGGTGAATGGCGTGCTCCTTCCGCCCGACGATTCGAACTGAAATGAAGGCAGAGTGATAAGCATCACGTAACAACGAGAAGCCCTCGCGCAACGTCATAGAAAGCAAAGACGGCAAGGAATTTTAACTAAATAAGTTCAAGGCCGCCATATTGTAATGGGTATAAACCGCTTGTCAAAAGAAGGTCAACATAAAATTGAAAAAAGGGGAAAAAGTATTCTAGAGCAGATGAACTAAGGGCCGCCCTCGCGCAACGTCATAGAAAGCAAAGACGGCAAGGAATTTTAACTAAATAAGTTCAAGGCCGCCATATTGTAATGGGTATAAACGCTTGTCAAAAGGAGGTCAACATGAATTTGAAAAGAGGGGAAAAAATATTATTCCAGAGCAGATGAACTCAGGGCCGCCATATTATGGTAGATATATCCGCATGTAAAAACAAGACAACATGCAGTACAAAATAATCTAAGGCAAATAAATAATATATAACCAAAAAAATCAAAATAAAACAAAATCAAAACAAAACAAAATAAATACATCACTCGGCCCGCATCTGTCCATAAATAAAAAGTTTCTAAGAAAACTAACCCGATGCTAGAACATAAAGAGAGGAGACGGGCCATATGAGAAACCAGTTCAAAAAGAAGAAAAAAGCTGAAAAATTATTATTAGAAGCAATATCAAGCACACCAAAGAGGGTAGAAAAAGACACAAACCCTCATATAGTCATCCTTGGCATATTGAGAGAAGGGATCATGGATGTATATATGGCCCAAATATGAGAAAAATAGGTCCAATCCCAAAAAATCACTGGAGATACTGATGTGGCCATCATGCACACTGTGGAGATAATATCCAATAGTGCAAGTTATAAGAGCATATTGACGGTATACGACCATGCAGGCAAAAAATGTCACATACATGGTATATTTAAAGATGATAATGCATTTCATCCTCAGTATTATGTCCCTTTTGTGTGCATCTCAAACGGCATATCCAGATTGCCTCTCTACGTCGCAATGCCAATTCCCGATTGCCACCCCGTGGGTGCATAGGAATATGATCAATACCATGAAACCATACTCTATGATTATTTGCATGATGTTCCCTCATGTGGTAAGTCATGGGATATTTGAGATCATTATTCTTAATAGCACGTACATGTTCCTGTATACGGTTTTTAGTGGTCTAATCGTGCTCCCAACATATATTTTTTCACACTCACAGCCAAGGACATAAACTACATATTTCGTATTGCAGTTTATAAAGTGTCTTATCTCATATTCCTTGGTCGTGTTGTAGGAGAACTGCTTGATCTTATTTCTCCCTAATGAACACATGTTACAGTTAAGACATGTGGTAAAACCAGTCGGAGCTGAAGGAAGCCAAGTTTTGTTAATAGGGCTTCTGATGTAACTGGGGCAGAGTAAGTTTCGCAATGTCTTACCCCTACGGAATGTCACTTTAGGTGTTAATGAAACATGTTCCTTCAGACTAGGAGTCTCAAGTAAAAGACCCCAATGTTTTCTTAGGATGTTGAACAAAGCAGTACTATTGTTAGTATATTGTGTTATAAAAGCCAGATATGGACTCCTGTCCTTTAAATGGCCTCTATTCGTCTTGGCAACTAATGTACTAGATCTTAAAACCTTTTGGATACGTTGATCTGCTTTTCTCAATGTATTTTCATTATACCCTCGGTGCTTAAATCTGTCTTTAACTACTTGGATATTCTCCCTGAATGTTAAATCGGTACTGCAGTTCCTACGAACCCGTACCATTTCCCCAAACGGAATATTCTTAATTACAGATTGAGGGTGGGCACTGGTGGCATGTAGTGTGCTATTACATGAGGTGGATTTCCGAAAAATAGTGCTTTGAATGGTGTTATTATCAATATAAAGCAATAGATCCAAAAATTCAATGCTGCTCCGACTGTATTTCATGGTTAGATGTACATTGTGAGGATTGTTATTAAGAAAAAGATGATACTCAGTCAACTGGACAGCAGATCCCTTCCACAATAGGATGATGTCGTCAATATACCTCCCCCAGAACACAATCATGTCCATCCAGGGGGAGGCATATTTACCCCAGGCGTGCTCCCTCTCCCACCAGCCCATAAATAGTCCGGCGTACGAGGGAGCAAACCTGGATCCCATAGCGGTCCCCAGGGTCTGATGGTACCAGGTCCCGTCATATAGGAAAAAATTCTTGGATAAAATTATGTCAGTCATTTCCATGAGCATTTCGTTATGATCAATATGATCTGCAGTGCGTGTTTTTAAGAAAGAATGGACCGCAATTGTGCCAAAATCTTTTTGGATGCATGTGTATAATCCTGTTACGTCCATGGTCACAAACATCAAATCATCGGACCATACTACACCATCCAGTTTCTGTAAGATGTCTCTAGAATCCTGAATATAAGCTGAAAGATTAACAACAAAAGGCTGAAGGAATTTGTCTACATACTGAGAAAGACGTTCTGTGGGTGAATCAATGCCAGCGATGATGGGGCGACCTGGAGGAAAAATACCCTCCTTATGAATCTTCGGGAGAATGTAGATACAGGGAGCCATTGGATTACTAACAGTCAGATATCTATGTTCCTCTTCTGAGATTAGACCATTTTCACACCAATCGTGTAATCTAGCGTTGATGTGAATGGCAAGGGAGGCAATGGGATTAGAAGTGATTCTGCGATAACAACTGGAATCACTAAGATGTCTGTTAATTTCATCCATGTAATCAATAGTATTCATAATCACCACATTGCCTCCCTTGTCTGCCTCTCTAATGACAATTGAATCATCATTGCCTAAAGTTTCAAGCGCTAACCTCTCAGCTTTAGTAAGGTTCTGTTTATAATGCTCCTGTCTACGTGGGGCATCCATAAGGTCATAAAGATCTTTGGCTACCTTTTCCCTAAATAAGTCAATATTAGAGTGTGTATTCCCAGGAATGAATTTGGACCGTGGCTTAAGTCCACTGCTGACATTCATATTTTCTCTAATATTAAGATTATCCCTAAGATCTTGAATGGTGAATTGTTCATCGTCTGTAATTGACAACAACATCTGAAGGTTATGTAAGTCTGAAACAGTATGTGTCACAGTCTGGGCTGACGTTAACATTGGATATACATTTGAAGGATTCGCATGGAAAAAATCTTTTAATTTTAGAAGTCTTACAAATTTGTACAAATCAAACATCATATCCACTGGATCGCCCCATTGAGAGGGGCAAAAACTTAAACCTTTTTGTAAAACCTTACATTCCACATCAGACAGAGTACGATTCGATAGATTAACAATTGCAAGTTCATTTGTTTCAACAGAATCAACTAGACCAGGCCCTACGTTGTCTTCGAACGTGTTGACATCCCTTCGGTCTTTTCTCTCTTTCTGTCTTTTTGCTTGCCACCTTTTTCCCCCCCTCCTTGTTTTAGATCTTGTTTTGTGGCCTTGTTTCGGTGTGGTTTTTATTTTTCCGCAGGTATTTTCGCCAAGCTCTGGATATGTGCTAGGGAGTGATATTTGTACCCTTACCAACATACCTCTGTGGCTATCATACCACATGTTTTCCGGCTCTTGTGCGTTTTCAGATAAGGTATGTCTAATAATGAGCAATTGCACATATATTGTGTAATAAGGCAGTCTAGGGTCACATATTTCTCAAATTTTATCTAGGGCCCCTACTGATGCTCTCCTCTTTATTTCCCTTGTTTCTAATTTAGCATGATGCAAGGGTGTGATTGCCACCTATACCAAACTATAATATCGCTCAAGGTTACTATAGTATCTACTCATTTCCAAATTTGTCATACAGATTGAATATTGGTAGGTACGTTTATCAATTGGGTTACAATGACATAAGGGGTTTAATTCTACCACTGTTCAGATACGGAGTGTGATTTAGTTTTCCAGCAGCTTGCATAAAGCACACCTGTGGGGTTTTGAGCTGCCTGGGTTTCAAGAGTGACTTTTAATGGGTTATGGCATGTTGGGGTTTTTATTCAGTCCTGACCACCTATGGACTGTTTTAATTATGATTTAGTGTCTGTTCTTCACTTAGGGTGATGATAATCTTGGTGTTATCTTTCCATATTGTTTTAAGTCTTGTTTGTCTCTTCTTTGTTTGTGTTTAATGTAATCATAATGCGTTGTGTGTTTATTTGTATTATTATTTAAGTTGGATCAAGTTTTGGGTTTAAACAAATGTTTATGGTTATCAGGTATATTGGGTATGGTCTCTTTTATGCTAAATGCTCAAAAGTTCTGTCTTTTGTCTGTGCAATTGGAAGTTTGTTTTTCTATGTTATTTTGATTTGTTTATTTTTTTGCATTATTGTTGTTCGTACAGTGGTTGTATTGTAAATGTAGTTTTTATATGTTTTCAATCTACAGCCCTGAAGAAGTCCTGTGTATAGGACGAAACGCGTTGGCTGTTTGTCTTTTAAAGAATATATCAATAAAGAAAGAAGAAAAAATTGATTTGTGTACAACGGCTTCGTGGCTTTACATAAATCCACCACTTACATGATATTTGAACATTGTCGCTAAGCGGTGCAGCTCTGATTTGGTTGTTTCATACTGCAACAGAGACACACGCATCAGTTGGTTTCCTGTGCAGCCCAGATATGAACCACGCCCAGAGGCCAGGGATAATTGTTCACACCCTTACACTGGCCTGGCGTACGCCGACCGAGCCCACTCAGCGTACGTATAAAGGGGGGGACGACGACGCTACGTGTCCCAGTTCTTCCCCACTGCCTGAGGTGACATGGCTGCGTCCGCCTGGCCTACGATGAGGCTCAATCATATAGGGTACATGACTTGCGTTGCACGGAGTCGGTGGCACCGGTTACACTGCGGCCGGCACGGGCCTACCGCCACGGGACGGTGACTTACTGTGCACTGAGGTAGGGGCTAAGTGCTGAGCGGGTATGCAGCCTGCGATGATGATGTGTGCACTGATATGGTCTCTGCCATTGCTATAACAAGACCCAGAGTCAAGTGTGCGCCTGGTGGACCGCAATGTAGGCCTGAGCCAGCGGGCAGTGCGGGCCTACCGCCACGTGGCGTTGCCTCGCGTTTCACAGAGTTAGTGGCACCTAGAGAGCTGAGCGGGTGTGCAGCCTGCGATGATGACGTGTGCACTGATATGATCTCTGCCATTGCGAAATCAAGACCCAGAGTCAAGTGTGCGCCTGGTGGCCCATGCTGCGGGGATGCGTGATGTGGAGGCTGCCAAGGTCGCGGGCCCCGGGCTCGGAGCTTGCACCGGGACGTGGTGTGCCCTCTTGGAGACACGCCGGTGGCGGAAGGTGAGCAGTGAGGCCTGGGTGCGCAGGGGCGGGCAAACACCGCTGGGCAGCGGGAGGGGCTGGGGTGCAGCGGCCTGGGTGGGCAGGGGCGGCCATGCGATGTTGCCGTGTACAATGATATGTACTCTGCCATCATTAGCTGTGGACTCTGTTTCAGATGAGGGACCTGGTGGCCTGCAGTGTGAACCGGCACGTGGTTGGAGACACACCGGTGACAGCAGGTGAGCCGTGAGGCCTGGGTGCGCAGGGGCGGACAAACACCGCTGGGCGGCGGGAGGGGCTGGGGTGCAGCAGCCTGTGTGCGCAGGTGCGGCCAAGCGATGATGGCGTGTGCAATGATATGAACTCTGCCATTCATGTATCTGGACTCTGTTTCAGATTGGGGACCTGGTGGCCTGCAGTGTGAACCGACACGTGGTTGGAGACACACCGGTGGCAGCAGCTGAGCAGTGAGGCCTGGGTGCGCAGGGGCGGGCAATCCACGCTCGGCGGCGGGAGGGGCTGGGGTGCAGCTGCCTGGGTGCACAGTGTCGGCACTGTCTCTCTCTCCCTCTATTTCTCTATCTTTCTCTCTCTTTCTCTCTCTCTCCCTCTCTTTCTCTGTCTTTCTCTCTCTTTCTCTCTCTCTCTCCCTCTCTTTCTTTCACTGCCTCTCCCTCTCCCTCTCTTCCTTTCACTGTCTCTCTCTCTCTCTCTCTTCCTCTGTTACTCTCTCTCTCCTCCCTCTCTTGCTTTCGCTGTCTCTCTCTCTCTTCCTCTGTTTCTCTCTCTCTCCTTCTCCCTCTCTCCCCCTTTCTCTCTCTTTCTCTCTCTCCCTCTCTTTCACTCTCTCTCTCTCCCTTTCTTTCTCTCTCTCTCTTTCTCTCTCTCTCTGTCCTTTGTTGTGCGCATGACACACCTTCTTATCTTCAATTTTGTCTTGCAGGCCGTGACTTACGGTTTGTCCGGAGAAGACCCGCCATGACTCTTCCAATTATTGATGTTGATTGGAATTTGAATAAATTTATTATTTTTGGAATTCTGCGATGTATGTATGTTTTTCCTTTTTCGAACCACACATGGATGTTGGTTGGTGTACTTGTGCAACATCAGGCGAATTGTTGTGTTCATGAATTTGTGAGGTAGATGTGAGATATCTTTGTCTGGGGGGGTGCCCGGGGTAGGGCCACGGGGGTTTCCTGGGGGGTGGCAGGCATGGGAGGGGTGGCGGTGGGTGTTGTGGCCCTCTTGGGGCTCCGAGCTGCATGGTCAGTAGCTCCATGGCATCTGTTGTTCTTCTGGTGTGGCCGTGGGCTGGGCTCCCTTTTGTGGTGCAGGTTGTCGTCCGACTTAACACCAGGTAGGAGCAGGTGTTAAATCCCTGCTGCTAACGTGCCTTATCGCATGTTTTGTGGTCTTATCGCCGATCTGGCTGGTCGTTGTGAATGTTGCGAAGTGGTGTTTCCGCGGGTTTTTGCACGGGAACGCCTACTCTGCATCTCATTTGCGTTAGTTGCCGGTGTCATCCGTGGCGATGTTTTTTGCGGCTGCTATCGCAGGAATACTGGTGATATCGGCTGTTAGCACCAGCTTGTGAATGGTGCGATGAATTTATCACCACTTTGGCTGCAATAAAGTGCCGCTAACTCGGCGATAAGTCCTTGAGAATATGCCCCCAAGTCTTTAGACATGGTTCGGAATTCAGCCCTTGACCTGTAATGAGGGTCTTTGGTGTGCGGAGATACATCGTGGGCGACGAGACACTTTGGGGTTATTTACAAGGCCCTTGCACCACTTTTTCGTCATTTTTAACATGGGAAAAGTGACGCAAAAGTGGCGCAAGGGGCTTATAAATCTGCCCCTTTATACGTGCAGAGATGTCACTTTGTACGTGCAGAGATGTCACTTTGTACGTGCAGAGATGTCTCATCAGAAGACGTTGGTTGTGGTGCGGGTCAGTAGCACATATATCTCTATGCTCTATAATCTTTTTTGTGAAATCTATGATTTGTCAAGCATGTGTCATGATGACAAGTGATATGGCTCATCTGGATTCAGAACTTTTTGGCTCCAGCAGTAGGCTCCCATGAATTCTGTACACATTTTTTGGTACAATCAGTATGGCTGCGCTATATCACTACTTGTCGGAGTGTGGAACTCATCTGGCATGTCGCCTGTGATTGAGGCATGCGTGGCATATCTGTATAAGATGGCAGCCCGCTCTTTAAAGGTTGCTTAATAGCTGTTAATTCTCACTTGACATAGATATACTGTGATATATTTCCGGGCCTTAGTACGGAGACGCCATAGCGCCTGTTTATGCCACCATCTGCTAAAGTGGAATTGCTAAAACTTCCATTTTCTTTCCCTATTTGTGCTCTTTTTTATACAGATCTGTGGTGTATCTTTGATTGAAGATGGTTCTCTGGCCCTGATGAAGTTACCAATAGAACTGCAGGCAATGAAACATATTGGCCAGACATAACCAAAAGGTATAACATACAACGGTTTTTCATCATGTGCCTAGTTACCACACTGACTAAAGTATAGATGGTATCTGTGACACATTTTTACATTTTTAATAACAATACAAGACAGAGAAAGTGTTTACGTCCTGATAAACAGAGGACCAATATAGATGGAGGAACATGATATAAGTGGATCACCTAGCTCTGATTACATTTGCATGAATCACTATCAATTGATCTGGGCTGACTGAAGTCTGGGGGGCAGATTTACAAGAAACTGACGCATCTGTAGAGATGAGTCAGTTTCCCTGCGCCTCCATGCGAAACCCTTGCGCCACCATGGATGCACCGTATTTACAATACGGCGCACCATGGCACAAGGATTGACTGATGCGTCAGAAATTCTGACGCATCTGTTGGCGCAAAAGTCACGCATTGCTGTTGGGAAGGCCTATTCCCAATACACTGCGTCACTCCTTACGCCTGCTCCAAGTAGGCGTAGGGTTTTGACGCAGTGGGTTCCTAGAAGTGGCCCAATGGAATCTTGTAGATATCACTGCATCACTTCTACAAGGCTTTCCTGCTTTCCTCCGCCTACTTGGAGCAGGCGTAAGGAGTGACGCAGTGTATTGGGAATAGGCCTTCCCAACAGCAATGCGTGACTTTTGCGCCAACAAATGCGTCAGAATTTCTGACGCATCTGTCAATCCTTGTGCCATGGTGCGCCGTATTGTAAATACGGCATCACTTCTACAAGGCTTTCCTGCATGGAAACGCCCACCCTGCATACATTATTCCTGGTGCAGGTATAATGTGATGCAGGGCTTTACAAGGTGACGAATCTCCCTAGATGCGTCACATTGTAAATTGGCCGCAATGTGGTGCATTGTTTACGCCGCCGCTGCGTCACAAAAAGTGATGCAACGATGGCGCAAAAGTGTCGCAAGGGGCTTGTAAATCTGCCCCTAGATGACTAGTCCCCCACCCTTGTACTCATAGGAGTACATCTGTGATGAGAAGTTCTCGACACTGAAATGAGTCTTCAGTGCCATCTTTGGTTGCTTACGTGAGGTGTCTTCTATTTTTCTAACACAATATTTGTTACATAATGTTTTTTTCTACTTCTTTTTATTTACCACAGTTTACAGTTTTAAACTGATACACTGGAGTAGTCCATCAAGCCAGACATTCGCTCGTTGGATGTCCTTGTGATTGTATATGATTTACGCAGTGTTTAACGACACAACGTAAAGGGTGCTGGAGCAGGGATTTATTGTGTTGACAATCCTATGCTGTTTTGCCTGTTTTCCCCCCTCTTCTTCCATGCTGGCTTTTGCTGTGGTTTTCTGGTGGGTGCTGGACCATTCACTACTCTTGTTCTGTTCACAGCTGTATCTTGACAGCTCTGACTTTGGTTTGAATGTTTCTCTTTCAAGGCCTATTGCTGTTTTTGTGGTGCACCTGCTGGATCATACTTGGGTCCTGGCTTGTGTCTGTTTTGAATATGAAGATTCTTGTGCCCTTTGTGGACCTTAGTGTGCCTAGTTTGGGTCTCTTCTTCTATGCTGGCTTTTGCTGTGGTTTTCTGGTGGGTGCTGGACCATTCACTACTCTTGTTCTGTTCACAGCTGTATCTTGACAGCTCTGACTTTGGTTTGAATGTCTCTCTTTCAGGCCTATTGCTGTTTTTGTGGTGCACCTGCTGGATCATACTTGGGTCCTGGCTTGTGTCTGTTTTGAATATGAAGATTCTTGTGCCCTTGTGGACCTTAGTGTGCCTAGTTTGGGTTTCTGGCTGAGCGCCTGGGGTTTTGAATAGGTTTGCCTACTTCCGGTTCCCTTGTTTGGACTTTTGTTTTCTGTTGGCAGTACTTTAGATGGCAGTGCGCCTGAGCTGCTGGCATTTGTTGGGGGCTTGCTCCTGTCTCGTATGGTGGTGTTACATTGGTTGACATGTAGCTAGGGATGCAGGCTTCTGCTCTCTGGGCACTACTCTGGTTGTCCTTCTGCATATTCTTTGGTCCCTTAGTCAACTCATACTCTTAGCTCTTTGAGCAGATCAGCATAGTTACATTTTATCGCTCCGGTCATTCTTGCCCTCCTTTGTGCTCCTTGCTTGACCTTGGAGTTCGGGAATGTTATGTCCTGTTTCGGTTCTGTTTCACCAGAGACTCCAGCCTTCATCTTAGGATGTGGGATTTGGCAGGGACAGCCCTTGGTGCTCTGTCAGCCTTGACCTTGACTGCATTGTCTGTTCGCCAGGTTACTCGTAGGTTTGGAGTTCACTGGCCTGACTTCTACTTTTTACCCTTAAGCCTGGGGTTAGATGTTCTCTGGGCTTTCCTGTGTGATGATGGATTAAACCCAGATCAGTTGACTGGGGGTGGGTGTTTGATTTGCTTTAACGCTCCGTCCATCATCCCCTTTGGTATCGCTTTGTTCGCCCTAAGTTGGCAGGGTATGCCCAGACGAGGGTCCCTTGCTCACTTTGCCACTGGATTCAAGATAGCCTGGCTGATGAGGGTTATGAACCCGAAACCGGTCCCAGGATGCTTGTTTCCGGTCCAGGGAAGACATGGCTTGGCATTTCGGGCTGGACTGTTCCCATGAGGCACAGGGTCAGACTGATTTGCATATGGCCATGTCTGAACTGGGGTGGTGGAGTGAGCTAAAGAATGATGATGGATTAAACCCAGATCAGTTGACTGGGGGTGGGTGTTTGATTTGCTTTAACGCTCCGTCCATCATCCCCTTTGGTATCGCTTGGTGTTTGGGGCTGAGCTTGGGCTCTGTCTCAATACGACCGGGTTCACCTTTCTCCTTTCCCTTGGTTGTGGGGTTCAGAGTAAGACTTAGGGCTGTCCTTGGTTTTTATTCTTTCTTTTCTTAACAGGTGCTGTTGTGGTTACTTGGCTCCGCTCATGGTCAGTTCGATTTGGCTTGGTGCCGGGCTGTTTTGCAGTTGGCCTGCTGTCTCACTCCCTTTGGCTGGGATGGGTTGCATGGTCTGATGCCACTGTGTTACTTGTTGAACTCCCTTTTGGGCTTTCCTGTTCCACTGCATGTCCTGGGTCTTGGTGGATCTGGCATGAATGGACCTATCATCGTTTTTGATAAGCGTTTTTTCTGCTGCGTTTGGATGAGCAGGTCTGTCACCATGGAGTTCCCTTATGCCTTGCTTTAGGTCTTTCCACTCCTATGTTATGGTGTGGTAGTCTGGCATGATTTTGGTCTCTGGTCAAGTGCCTATCTGCTAAGCTACTCTTGGACCTCCAGGCTGTTTGCTGTTTTTTTCTGTGTTTTTTTACAGGGTCTTCTAACTCAGCTTTTGTGCCCTTTGGGAGCTCCTGCCTCTTGGCAGTCTTGAGTGCTTGAAACCTGGCTGTCAGTGTTATACCTCTTTGGTGGGCAGCTATTCGTGGACTGGGTCCGTCGGCTGAATGGTGTAATGCAGTGGGCGTGGTGGTGTTGGTTCCTGGTGTAGTCTTCCTCACTGGCCTCCTGTTGATCTGTTACCCGTCTTGGAGTCTTTCTTGTGACGTGATAGTCCTTGGTGGCCTTGTCAGTGGGAGAAGGGGTGCCTCTGTCTTGGCTTTTGCCGGTCTCCTTGAATCTTTTTTTAGCCAGTGGCACAGTTGGTCTTCTCTGCCTCTCATGGTCCTCTCCTTGGTACTGGCTTTCTGGAGATCGTTTGCCCCTTAGCAAGAGTTTGGTTTGGTCTGCTCCTGTTCCACCTGGCTGCGTGTTGAGGTTGATGTGGGAGGGTGGGGCTCTACATACTTTTTCTCAGATTCCTTTTTCTGTATAGTCTGCTGCTGTTTTTGGCTGTGAGTGGTCATTGGTCCCTTGTCCTAGGATTCTGCTTGCCTTTGGCTCTTCTTGTCAGTGTCATTAACTCCTATGCTGTTATGTTCTGCCTTCTGTGGACTTCTTGCATCACCTGGCAGTTTCTTGTGCATGGTTTCAGACTGAATTGCAGGCTAATTGCTTTGAGATATCCACATTTAGTAAGGACTAGAAGGAGGAAGAGGTGTAATGCTTTGATTACAGTACTGTTAAACTTCATTATGAGACATCATGAAACACTTGATATCATCAGTTTTTAAATTTAGGCTGATGCTTTAAGGATATTTTAAATATGATTAGCTCATTAATTTACAAGCTGATTTGAGAATATTTTGCTGATTACTTCAAAAGCAACTCTACCTGTTAAGTTTCATTTTTATTAGAAAAATTATTCCTCTCTGAATATTTCAAAATTATTTGCTTATTATTGAACAATAAATACCGTTTAGAAATTACATCAGTGTTCTATTCTATGCAAACAAGCATACAATGTGATGCAGAGGTCTGTGTGTAATTAACTTTATTACCGGTTGTTTTCTATTTGATCCTTTTTTAGTGATAATAAAGGGAAAAACATGTGTCTCAAGTAGGTGTGCGCGGAGCTCACGGAGCTTCACTTCGGGGTATTCCACGGAGTTGCATACAAACTCTGCGAGATTTAACAGAGTTCCATGAGCGGGCAGAATTGGCACATCGTGGTGATTTTTAGCGCCTGGAGCTTGTTCCGCACTGAAAAATCAGTGCAAATGGCACTACGCGATGCGTCAGAGGGCCCTACTTCTTTGCTGCTGTTCGAGTTGATTTTCTACTCGAGCTGCTTTTTTCTTACTGCAAACAGTCGCGACTGCCCGCAGTTACCTGTGTTGAGAAAATCTCACCAAGTGCCACCCTTTCGCCCGAAAATCACGCTAGGGAATGCCAATGCTCGCTTGCGCTTGCCAACTTAACGTTGCCGAGCTGCGAGCATATAAAAACTCCATCACGCGGCAGTTGGAGTTTTGCAGGAACTCCGCGCTAGTTGGTAAAACTTCGCGAACTCTGTGGCGGAGCAAAATGTATCACCCACCCTAGTCTCAAGTTAGAATGATCTATAGATGTCATTAATAATGATGCAGATCTGACATTATGGGCCTCACCATTGTAATTAAGCTGCAATCGAGTTTGAAATTATCCGGTGGGGTTGAATTAACGACACAGTAAAGAAAGGTATGTTATTCTGCACATTATGTTATATAGCTGTTCTTATATTGAAATACACATGGCCCGATTTAAAGTTTGGCAGAGAAGCTACTCCATCGCAATGGCAATGAAATACCCTCTCTGCCAAACTGCATGTCCGCCCGCCTCATGTAAAGTCGGACAGACCTTCAGTTTGTCAGAGGTGAAGATTACTCTGTCTTTGCCACTGACATACACCTCTGATGGCCCAAGGGAGTAAGGCCTGTCAGAGGCTTGACCATTTGATCGCCCACCCCACTTAGAGTAGGCGGTCAAATTGCCAGCTTTTCCTGTCCATCACCGTCAGTATGGGCCAGTGAAAACGTTTATATGACCCCATACCATGGTAGAAAACTTTCATGGTGAGGGTGACTTCTTTTATTTTATTTTCAAAAGGAAATCCTGCTTTGAGATTTTATTCTTGAAAATAAAAAAATAAATGGAAAGTGTGCCCTACGGCTTTCTCATGTTGACGGAACTATACGTCAGACTTTGAATGCTTTGACAGAAACAGCAATGACGTTGTTACTGCCGATATAAGAGATGTTAGCTGGGCCAGCGGACATCTCTAAATACGGTGAGCGGTTACACCTTTATGACAACAAAGTATTTTACTCCCACACCCCGGCAGAGTAAAGTCCATTCATCTTACTCTAAATCAAGCTCTCAGGCATGTGAATAAAACATATTTGTGAATGGCTTAGAAAACTATCCTCATTCAGCAGATACAATTCACATTGCTATTCACAACAGCTAAGGAGGTTGCTTTGCATGGAAGCACTGGAACTTAGGGGCATATTAGCAAGGGCACTATCGCCGCTTTAGCGGCACTTTTTGCCGCTAAAGCGGCGAGATTTATATCGCCCTATCAGCAAACTGTCTCTAACAGCAGTTAGCGACAGTTTGCGGGCATTAGCGCCCGTTTTTTTACCGCTTTGCATGTCAGCGATATTTATCGCTAATGACATGCAAAGTGGGCGTTCCCGACTAACAAACCTGGGAAACACTCGCTAACAGGCCTATCGCCTATTAGCAAGGTGGCCATGGCCCCAGTTAGCGACGTGAAAAGTCGCGCTAACCGGGGTCATCGCCATTTATTTAACACCTGCAATTAGCAGGTGTTAGCCATACCTAACATGGGGGCGTGGATTATGCTGATACGACCACAGGGTCGTATCAGCAAGGTGTTCTCCCTTCTCCATGCAACATCGCTGGTTTTTCAGCGATGTTGGCCCATTTCCCCCGCTATCGCTGGAATATTCATCGCCATAGCGCTAATCGTTGCTAATACAGCGTTAGCGTGGCGATATATTCCAGCGATAGCCGGCGATAAAAAAAATCACGCTAAGCAGGGTTAGCGATGATTATCGCCTCTTCTTGCTAATATGCCCCGGTGTCCTTTCTAGTTCCCTGAGTAAAATAGTTTATCCTAAAGATACAACAGAAATCAACCGTACATATTCACACTTCTGTGATGCCTGGGCGCTCTTTGTTGCTATTGTCATTTACCACTGGTGTGCTCCAATTAGGTAACAAAGGTAAGACCCTTGGGCACTTTACTCTCCAACGGTAGTGAAGCCCAGCAGTCTAGGCTTAATCTAGAATATGGCAATGGGTTACAATCTCAGAGACAGCATATTACATTAAGTAGCACACAATAAACGGAATGACCAGTTAGAACTATTGTTTGGAAAAGAAATGGGACTTTTCTTTATAGGTAAGCAAAATAGGGCATGCACTTTCTGAGGCAGAGTTATGAGAACAAACAGTATTATATAATTAACGTGGTAACAAAGCAAACAACATCGGCCTCAGGGCACATGTAACCTATAAGCGAACTGTTACACTGGTATACCCATTGGTCTACCTGGCTTGATGACTCGATCTTGGCTTGAGTTTCAACTGTTTTTGATGTATACAAATTGCTGGCAAAGTAGCAGCTATTTCAGACAAAGAAATACGATTTGTCTGGTTGATATTTCTGCCAAATGTCCTGGTTTCTCAACAGCCCGGGACGCAAGGCAGAGCAGGTCATTGACTTTGAGCCCAGCTGTTAAAAAACAGAAAGTACATAAAACAACCCCAAAATTGGAAAAAGGACCCCACCCACTGTCCAAAAGGTAGTGAAGGATGTCAAAGGCTATTTCACACCCTCTTGTTTTCCTGTTAATGGGGCTATCAGGCATCTGGTAGATTTGGGGAGACAAGTGGACGACCAACTTGACCTCACAAGGCAATTCAAGGGGCAAGTTTACAGGGGTGAGACTAGCGACTATAATAACGTCCCTCAGGAGTAGTAAACATTTCTAGCTTTAAATTGTTTCTGTTGAACTTCAGTGCATAATATAGCCTTATAGCCCGCCGTAGCGGGCTATACCGGCTATTAAAGGCCCGCTCCAGCGTTAAAGGCCCAAGCCGAAGGCGAGGGACTTTAACAAGGGAGCGGGACTTTAATAGCCGGTATAGCCCAGCTACGAAGGGCTATAAGGCTATTAGAACATTCTGCCACTAGAGGGCAGAATGTTCTAACAAATAAAACAAAGGCCTCTCAGAGTTCGAGGGGTTTAAATCCCCTCGGGCTCCGAGAGGCCTTTGTGAAAACAACATTGGAATGTTGCTTTGCGGGCCTTTACCGGCCCGTAGAAGCACGGAGCACTCCATTGTCTTCAATGGAGTGCTCCACATTCCAATGTTCTAATGATTCTTACAAATAAAAACATGGCTACGTTAGTGTGAACACAGTAATATCCTATATATCCTATATCGATAACTATGAGTCCCAGAAGTGAATGTCATATAATAATCTGCCCTTAACTTATACACAGCAGGTCTAGCAAGAAGTGATAAACCAGAGATGTATGATTTAGGACACAATAATAACCCTACTTGAAACAGTCCCCTGGGAGGAGAACTCCCACTCGTAACAGCAGTCTCAAAATGAGCTGTTCGGACACAATATTATAGAATATACACATTTCTTCTCCTGATAATCCACCCACAGTTTTTCTAGAACACCATCAGAGGCTACAATACCCCCCTAATAGACTGCTTCATATATCCATAAGGGCACTCTTCCCTTACATCTGAGTACTCAAGACAAGAAACATAAGGAGCCTGCTGTTAATTGAAACCTTGTCCATCTCAACGCAGCTTTCAGCACCCTATCCCTCCACCCCTGAGCCATCAGGGTGGCCATTACAGTGCTTCCTACCTCCACATGGCCACCTCTTGATTTCTGTGGTAGCCTGAATGTGCTGCCCACAACTTGGTGCACCTCCTCAGTACCCAATGCCAGAATGTCACCCAAAACTCCTTGCACTTTTCCCGGTAAGACCTCTGCCATACCCGGACCCAGATCCCTAGCAGTCTTAGGCAGATCCTGCACCACAGGTTTAATGGGTGCTCAACTTTGCCCCTCACCAATGTGAAGCCATCTATCACATTCCACGGTAGGATTCTTTAGCATGGAATTCCATCACCTGAAGTGTGCTTGCTGACGTCTGTTCTCTCTCTGTATCTGTTACTGTATCTTTCCATTTCACAACTCTCAAAGCCGTCTTAAGATTTCCAATCTTCTCTTCCAGGTCAGATTTCAACTGTTTTATAGATCTAGTGAGGTGTTTCCCTCCCAACGTCAGCTCTGTTTCATTAGTGGGGCTTGCTTTTTTGCCCTTTGCCATGTGCTCCATTACCCTTACTTGACTTCTCATTTCTTCACTGAGAGAACTCTTCTTTACACTGTTGCCTATTTGCCATGGCCAAGGCATTATTAGATCATGTGGTTGGGAATTCTAATTGGTGGTAGAGGGCTCGGGTATATTCAATTTCAGCAACAATTTTAGTGCTCATAAGATCCCAATGTTACTCTCCACCAGATGTTCAGGGAAAAAGGAGCCTGAGGAGCCTCGGGAGTTGCAGAGTTGCAGAGCTCTCAGCAGCACTCTGCGGTTCTGGTCAGTGGATGAGCCCAGGGAGCTATGCCATCCTCTCCCAGTGATTATACTGGGCCAGCTCACCCCACTGCTGGGTTCTGGCTTCCAGCCACCACAGCCACAATAATCTGCATCTTTTTGCTCCTCAATGCTCTCTCGGCTGTTGACCTGGTGGTAAGCCGTCTCTCACAGCATCTGACTCTCACCTAAAATGCAACCTACCTTGAGATCGCAACAACGGACCGTTGGCTCTTCAGTTGTGTTTCCCCAAATGTTTTGGATCATGCATGGTAGATTTCCTGGGCGTCAAAGGGAACATATGACCTTTTGATGAAAAGAAAAATTGTCACATGTCCCTCACCTGTCCATCTGTGCTTTGCTCTTGTAAAGTAGGAGCCTTAGGAATTAGACAAACCTGATTGCAGAATTTCTTATATTGTCTGGTGATGTGCAGAGTCTTACCTGGAACCCAAGATTTAATACGCATACAACTATTGTTTGAATTTATTATGTGGTATTTTCATATAAATCAGATGATAGTAATAAAACCCACAGTAATCAAAAAATGAAATAAGGGTAAAGGCTAAATGCACCCAAATATTGTTCTTCCTGCATACATAACCTATTGGTAAAATCCCTAACTGTGAAATATGAAGCTAATTTAGAATTTGGAGGGCTGGGTACTCTGTCGCACTGGCAACAGAGGGGCATATTTACAAGCCCCTGTTTCCACTAGAACGCCACTTTTTCTGACGTTCTTGTGGCGATAGGGGCTTTGCCTTATTCACGAGGCAGTCTTAAGTCACTTTACATGGCTTAACACCGCCTTGTGAATAAGGCCCCCTTTCATGCTACTCTTGGCGTTAAAGGGGTGGGCAATGGGTGTTGTGGTGGGCGTTCCACCGCAACACCCATTGATTTTGACTCTGCCCCATATTTACAAGGGTGGCGTAAATATGGGGCAGTGCCAAAATTGAGTCTTAACCTGGCGAAACGAGGAGAAATGCTTTATTTCTCCTTATTGTTGCTGTTTCTATGTGTGCTACATTGTGCAGCAAACATAGAAACAACACAACGCCATTAATTGTTTATCTGCACATAAACAATCACAATCATGAAAAAAATGACAAGTTGCAACTTTTAGGTGTGCTGCATTCTGCAGCACGCATAGAAGTTACAAAACACCATTACTGATTGTTTATGGGCAGGAAAGGATACCTTCCTGCCCATAAACAATCTTTCCCAGCAATCCAGGCACCCTTGCACTATGGTGCAAGAGTGCATGCGTTGGTGCTAGGCAGCTACATTTAGCGCCAGCGCTAAGGGAAAGGCAGGGGTGCACCGTATTCTTGTGAATACGGCGCATCGCTGCATTTGGAAACTGTTGGAGCGCGGGGTTAGCCTTCTTGGCTTAACGCTGTGCTCCGACAGTTTCTTAGTAAATATGCCCCAGAGTACCTTCTCTGCTAAACTTTTAGTCTGCCCTCCCGTTTTAGGGCTGGGCAGACCAACAGTATGTCACCGCTGGAGCCTACTCTGGCGCTGTCGCCAACATACTTCTCCGATCATCTGCCCAATTCAGAGTGCACTGTCGGATTGCTTTTTCGTTTTACCCTTTGAGATGATGGATAGTAAAAAAAATGATCCTGACACCATGGGAAAAGGTTCCCAGGCGCCAGTGCCACTTTGGTCGTTTTTTGTTTTTTTTAAACTATAAAACTTTGAGAAAGTTTGATAGACAGCCCTCTTGTCTGTGACAGCGGTTCTTGCCAATGTGTAGAAATGTCTGTGGGGCCGACAGACATCTCTAAAGTTGGTGGATGGGATGTCCATCAGGATGACGGAGTAAAGTACTCTATCTCCCTTACGGACATTAAACCATCCACAAAACTCTAGATCAGGGCCTTATAGCTCAAAGCACTAATTTAAAATATATAATCATATTTGCTGAGTCATATAAAGATCCCCTGCATAACTGTATGCCTGTAGGCCTCAAATTAAAGCTTTAGTTTTCATCATTTCTTTGCTAGGCAAGTAAACAGCAGACTTTCCATGCTCAAATTGTGAGGATCTGTTATGACTTTTCATGTAGTAGGGTCTGTGGCGCAAGTAGGAGCTCTTCACGCCTTGGTGTTGCATTTGTTACACATGACACAGGAAAGAACTTCTGTTAGTTTATTAGGAATCACCTGAAAGGTACTGTGGTGTATATTTTTAGCTCTGCCGACACTGAAATCACACAAGGTCAACTTAGAGGCACACTTCTGAAATAACTGAGTTGCTGCATAGAATGGAAACATCGGGGCAGATTTACAAGGAAGTGCCGCAGCGCGGCAACACAAGACCTTTGGCTGCGCCATGCTGCGGCACTTCCAAAGCACAGGAATGCGACATATTTACATTTAATATGTCACATTCCTCTGCTCTCCCCTGCGCTGGCGCACAAACAGCTGCCATGCGCAGGCGCAGGCACCCTTGCACCATGGTGCAAGGATGCCTGGGTCATGGGGAGATTGTTTTTGTGCAGGAAGGGGCACCTTCCTGCACAAAAACAATCGCTACAGGCATTTTCCTCTTTCAATGCGTGCTGTAGAATGCAGCACGCATTGAAAGAGGAAAACGAGGAGAAATGAAAACATTTCTCCTCGTTGTGCCTGCTACGCCTCCCCTGGGGAGGCGTAGCATTCTAACGCATTTCCAGATTTACGATTCCTTGTAAATCTGGAAATGTGTCTTGTTCCATGGGTGTTGCGTGGGAACACCCACAGCAACACCCATGGAACGCCCCTTTCACGCAAAGTGCTGCATGTAAGGGGCCATATTTACAAGGACAGGAAAAGTCACGCAGGGTGGCTTTTCCTGTCCTTGTAAATATGGGGCAGAGAAATACGCCACCAATTCGTCACAAAAAGTGACGTACTGGTGGCGCAGGGGGCTTGTAAGTCTGCCCCATCATTCTCTGACTTCTACAACGTAAGCAGTAAAAATATGAGGCAATATGGCACATGCAGTTTCTGTTAGCAAAATGAAGCAGAGAAACCCAAGTTAATGGTAACATGAATCTTAGGTTTGGCATTTCTGTCACAAACTCAATCATTCAGTGTTCAAACAAAGAAAATGTTAAGATGCATCAAATTGTGATACCCCTTAACATTAAGAAAAGGCAAGCCACACATGCCACTTTATGCAAGCACAACGCTTGCATCGCCCTCCGCCAGGCCAGGAGCAGGGAAGCAGTGTTCTCCACTGAAGCTGCTGATGAAATAGCCACCAATCCATATCTCCAATTGTGGCACTATGTCTCTGTGTTAGGATTCCTTCGCTGTGATGGTCATTTAGCAACGTGGGGATCCATCATAGGAAAAGAGCACGGCCCCAAAGAGGAGCTCCAAGAAGCA
The DNA here is from genome assembly GCA_963921515.1 of Calotriton arnoldi. Lineage (NCBI taxonomy): Eukaryota > Metazoa > Chordata > Amphibia > Caudata > Salamandridae > Calotriton > Calotriton arnoldi. The sequence continues at coordinate 1,130,757 of CAWUFW010004842.1, forward strand.
TTGACATCTTGACGTTCGGACAGCTGCTCCTCCTATTCAAGATTTTACATTCTCCGGGGCACCCAGTGGGCTGGAGGCACCAACTCTATATACACAGTTAATATCCTGGGTTCCAGTTTATAGGTCAGGCGTGCTAGTCCAATCTGTGTAACTAAACTACAACTACAAGTCTCAAAGTGCACAAATCCATTAAATTATGGTCCATACTTGGAAATGTGGTATCTCTGGAAGTGAGATTCATCTGGTCATGCCTGCATCCATTATCTGCAGCATGTGTGTGCCCATCACTCACAAAACACCCTTGTCCACACAGAGCATTGTATTGTCTTTTCGTACAAATGATCTCCTCACCACCATCCTCTAGCTCACTGGTCCTCTCATAGTACATTCCCTAGACGTCTTGCAGCCAGCTCCATCCACCACCGGATCTTCTTTCCCATAGAAATGTTATCCTTTGCCACCCGAGTCCATTGAACTTCAATCATTAAATAGACCACTCCCTCAACCCCCTTCCCAGTGTCACTTGCAAAACAATTTCTCATTACCAGCAACCTCTCAACTAGCTTTGCCATTCACCCATGCCTCCTCACACCACTCACTCACAACTCAGCTCGCCATTGACTGCACATGCTTGACTTGAGCCATGTCAACCATATAATGACCTGCAGACATTTACACCACAGATACAATACTTTATTCATTACACACCCACACCTTCACAACATCCCTGTTCACCCACAGTCACTCACACCTGTTGTGTAAAGTTTCTGACAAGACGATTCGACCTCAGGCACTAACACCTCCTTTCACTAATTTTACTCACACATGCCATTCTCAAAATCTTTTTAGCTAGCTTTGCACTTTACAAATACTTCATACTTAGACATGCATTCATAAAACCCCTCACACACGTCCAGTCGATGACAGTGTTTCACCACACTCAGTTGCAACACCCAGCAGTACTCACAGTCGCTTAAACCCTCCCTCTGTCACCACCATTGAATGCACTCAACCTCATATACAGACAGTACAGCTACAACAATTATGTATTATACCATTCACATCACTTTCTCGGTTGCATCAGTCAGGCACCCCCACATACATCCTTGTAGACTCACCGAGGCTGGTCTTACATTCTCTTACAGTTTGCCTCTGATTGAATTTGAACAAATGGTATTTAATGCTCAGGGGATTCTAAGTAATGTAAGTTCTAGGTTTTAAGAAGCGATCTTCACTTCCCAAGGAAATCCCACATTATTTAACTACTTAACAGTTGAATTAATATGAAAAGGATATACATTAATAATCCATATTGAACATAGGAACATTTCCTTGTCGTACAGTCTTTTTCCACGTTTTTTATTCTTTTATTTTCTTCACATCACAGTTAATCCAATTGTTTTATAATTTCTTTCAAATCACAAATGGTCAACTTTCATAATTTAAAACATCCCAAAATGTATGTACTAGTGTTCACTGCATATCATAGCTCCAAAAAGTTGCAATTTTGCTGTAGCAATAGGGTCTAATAGGTCTCTCCACGTCAATTATCACCTAAATAGTATTCTATCCTGCTCTCAATTATTGTTGTGTATGGTGTAATTTCATTAAGATACTCTTTATGGCTACTTACTTCGATTCCTAATAGGAGGCCCTTCTCACCGAACTATCATGGTGCCATTCCTCGGGAAACAACCTTTAGAACGCATGCATTACATCGCATGCCATTAGATTGCGGTTTTTACAACGAAAGTCGTTACAACGACTTGCACTGGAGGGCGCTATAGGACAAGGAGTAGTTTAAATTACTATCCAACACCTTCCCTACTGTACGTAGGCTGGAGTTGGAATAGTAAATTAAACTACTCCTAAGTCCAGCGCCCTCCAACGCAAGTCGTTGTAACGACTTGCGTTGTTGAAACCGCTATCTAATGGCATGCGATGTAATGCATGCGTGGTATCGTCATACATCCCTGCTGGCAAAGTTGTCAACTCATCATACCCGCATTTGTGGCTGCCAGTCGAATTATCATACATTTTCCATTAAAATATTCAGACTATCATTCTAGAGTACTTATTTTGAATTCAATTTGGTCATCTCATTTACACAATTCACCCCATACACATACTTAAGAATGGTTTCAGATGACCAGGCCAGGTAAACCTACAACTATTCAGGTGTCTTACTTTTTGGGTTGCCCTAGAAGTAAGCGAGTGCACATGGAGATGTAGCCTGAACCACCATGACCAACAGCCAGTTGCACAGAATTCATAGTTCTCATGCTGAGAAGGAGTTAGGTACCTTGAAACTCAGTCCATCGAAGAGTTTTCCAGAACCAACATAGTTCCAAGCTGGATGGCTGCTTGAGTAATCTAGTCACGTGGTTTGCTTTTTCTTAGCAGACCAGAAGCTAAAATGACTGCACCCAGTAACAGCCAAAACAGAAGACCAGCAGTCCTCAATGCAGATAAAAGATTAACCAACAGCAAGAGTCAAAGAAGCAAAAACTAGGGCAGCACCACTGGAGACAGTTTTTGAGCTTGTACAGCTAAGGTAGGAGGACTTGAAGTAGGACCTGAGTGACACCCACAGCATGCCCAGGGGATGATACACCTAAACCCTCATTACAAGTTTGTCGGAACAGTCCAGGGCATTTACCAGATACTTTAAATGCCAGTACCCCAGGGTGAAGTATTAACCATATGTGGTAAATACCTTCTGTTCTAAGTTTTTAAAAGAAAAATGAGGCATAGCATGCAAAATCGTTTTTTAGCACACCAAATTCTTCATCTTTCACCTTCTTTTTTAAGATGAACATTTTTACACAGTTTTCTCAATACAAGTGAATGGAAACAAAAACACATGATATTATAAGTAGGTGCCATACAATTCTCACAAGAAAGAATGTGAGAAGATCTTGAAGAACTGATACTGAAGGCACAAACAAGGGCTGACTCCAATATTTCTAAAATTGTTGCTTTGTGGTGCCATTCCTCAGGATGAGGCAACACTTGCTACGGAGTTAAGAAAATGTACAACACCAAAGAAAATGGCTGTGGTACATTAGAAATCTGTGTACTTATGAGGAATACTAGGATTTTAGTGGTCTGCAGGCTGACATAAGAACGACTGAACAATTCAGTAATTAAAGGTATCAGTACATGTTAAGGCATACATGAGCATTAGCATTTTCACAACACATGTAATGGTGGTAAGGCACATGTTGGAAGCCGGAGTCCCAGTCCCGCACCACTGTCACCAAATGCGAGACCCGGGACTCCTCACTCAACGTTAGGCCAAGTAAGGACACCGTTTGAGATAGCCCTGCTCACCCCCTTAGTAGCTTGGCACGAGCAGCCAGGCCTATCTCCAAGGCACGAGTGTACAGTATGTGCAACCACACTCCCAGCAACCCACTGGTGACACCACAAATGGACTCCACACGAGTATGATAAAGCGAGTATAAACTTTATGTACAAATATATACGATCAGACCACACGATACATAAGCCAACATATAATAAAGGGTAATATTCGTTCCGGCTGGCTGGTAGGTTCAAATCCCATCCACCGCTTTCAAAATGCTATGCTGGTCGCAATGCTAGAATCACACACGTTTCAATGGACAAACAATAGTGCACTGTGTAACGATACAATCCTGTGCTGGGCAAAGGATAAATAATACAATGCGTAACGATACACCCCTGCACCTTGCAATGGGAGAAATAATGCAACGCGTACCTTTACAATCATGTACTGCGCAATGAAGGAATAATGCAATGCGTCACACCCCAATCACGTACTTTGCAATGAAGAAATAATGCAATGCGCGCCGCTACAATCATGTACTTTGCCATGAAGGAATAATGCAATGCGTAGCTACAATCATGTAATTTGCAAAGAAGAAATAATGCAATGCGGGCCGCTACAATCCTGTACTTTGCAATGGAGAAATAATGCAATGCGTAGCGCTACAATCGTGTACTTCGTTATGCAGAAATAATGTCAGGCGTCATAAGACAGTCCGGCAGTTCGTTAGCAGCAATATTGGCAATGTGTATTACGACAGTCAGCCTCTTCGATAACAGTTGCCCCCCACACGTATCAACGATGACATAAAGTACAGCTTCTTACTCTGGCCACAGTACTGCCACTCCTGAACGCAGTACGGGCCCCAATCTGAGCCGAAGCAAAGGCTCACGTCGCCAGAAGGACTGAGAGGCCGAGAGAGTGTCCCTCCGAGCCCGCACCCCACCCAGGTAGTGATCCACGTTACCTGGGGGTGCGACCCCACTCTCCTCTCCTCCTTCAGCGAACTGGGCCTTCCGTGTAGAACTTTCTCAATGGGCCTCAGCGGCTCGGCCTGGCAGCTCAGCTCCTCCGGGGCTGCCGGTCCGGGCCACGACTGTTAGAAAGGTCTCAGGAAGCCGCGGGGCACACGTACCCCACGCCCCTGAGATTACGTTACTCCGGGTGCACGTTCACCACAGCACCCTCCGGGTCTCCTCTGGCGCGAAGCCACACACACAACACTGATGGGACTTCACGTCGACTCCGAGTGCACGTTCACCAGGCACTCCTTCCTGCTGTCTCAGTTGGCACCAAGACACGCACACCGCGTTGCAGAGACTCACTTTATTCTGGTGCACACGATGATCAGCCGATCACCTCCACAGTCCCAGGTAGCACCAAAGCACGCACACTGCTTCACTGAGACTTACTCCAACTCCGGTGCCCCGATATCCAGGCGCTCTTCACCAACGCATTCGGCCGCACCCCGACACGCTCACCGTGTCCGAGCCTCACTTCTCCTCCGGTGCACTCGATGACCAGGTGCTCTTCACCAGCGCCTCAGGTGCACCCCGACACGTACCCTGCGTGTCCGACACTCACTTCACTTTCGATGCACAAGTTGACCAGGAGCTCCTCACCAACGCCTCCTGTGCAACACAACACGCGCCCTGCGCGTCCGAGTCTCACGTCACCTCCGATGCACACGCTGACCAGGCGTTCTTCGCCAATGCCTGCGGTGCACCACGACACGCACCCAGCGCGTCCGAGACTCACTTCACCTTCAGTGCACACGTTGACCAGGCGCTCTTCACCAACGCCTCCTGTGCACCACAACACGCACCCAGCGCGTCCGAGTCTTGCTTCTCCTCCGTGTGTCCAAGATCACAGGGCACACCTTCCGAGGGTCTCAAGCTGCCACAACACGCACCCACTGCGTCACTTGAAACTTCTCCGGAAACTTTTATGTTCCTGTGTTTCCAAACAGGGAGCCAGCTCACCTCGGGCCCTTGGGGTAACAAGACACAGCACAAAGCAAAGTCTTCTTCAAACAGGGGGACCCAGCGCACAAAGCACAGTCACAACAGTCTCTTCCTTGGTTAAAACAGCAAACTGCAGACCAGCCCCAGATCACGAAGCAAGGGTCGGTCCTTCCCAGCAGTCTCTTCAGTTGTTCCTTCCTTAGTAGAGGTTCCTCTTGACCACGAAATGGGTCCAAGCCTTTTCAGTCTCCATCCATTTCTATTCCAACGTTCAGGGGTCTCAGCTCTCATAGTTATACCCCTAAATGTCTTTGAAGTTCATTGTGCTCGAGGGTCCCTGACCGCTGTCTAAATCAGTTCTGGGTGTCTCCCTTCCAGTGTCACCTTTCTCCCTTTGATACTGGGGGTCTGGATCCTTAATCACTCAGCAGGAGATGGGTCAATTGTTTTATAGCCGCAACCTAGGCCTCTTCACCTCCCAGTGCTTTTCCTCACCTACTCTCCAGATGCAGGTCAGCTTGGTGCCATCTCAACCCCTCCCTGGGTCAAGTCCTCCCCCGGCTCCTCTCCCCTCTCAGATCCAGACAGTCAATCCACATACAGCAGAGACACACAGAAATGCTTAAAGCACAAAACTCAGCCACTTTCTAAAAGAGTGGTTTCTGAACACACAGTGACAAAACCACTTTCATAGAAAGATGTGTTATGAATCTGTGAGTTCATACATACTAAACTTCACCTCTCCATTTTAAACTTATGGGAAACTAGGCTAACAAACACAATACCCAGCCTCCCACATTCTGTCCTATGGGCAGGATGGCCTTTCACCAGTGAAAAACGAAATGGAGTGTTTTTCACTGTCAGGACATAACACACACCTCAGTATATGTCCTGCCTTTTACTTACACTGCACCCTGCCCAGGGGTTACCCGGGACCTACCACAGGGGTTCCCACTGTGTACGCAAAGGGAAAGTAAGGCCTGACAAGTGGTTGCACTTGTCAGGACAACATGCTAACTTAGCAAACTGCGCGCAGGCCCTACACTGCAGGCCTGAGTTCCCTTCTCCGCGCACCTTTGCATTACTAGCCCTGGCACACACAGTGCACATCACTAGGGACTTTACTAGTAAGGCAACATACCAATCATGCCAAACAATTACCATTACACTTTACACAGGGAACACTTGTACTTTGACACTGATCAGCAGTGGCAAAGTACCCAAAGCATCTAAAAGCAAAGGAGGTAGAGGCAAAAAGTCAGGGGTAATCACGCCAAGATATGACACGTCTAACTCGCGTCCCCTCCAGCCGAAAAGTGGGGGGAACTACCCACCCTCATGGGAGTTCTCATCACTAAGGCGGAAAAATCTGGCCAGACCATCAGCATTGGTGTGTTCTGTTCCCGGGCGGTGTTCCACCGTGAAGTCCATCCCCTGTAGGGAGATGGACCATCTCAACAGCTTTGGGTTCTCACCCCTCATCTGCATCAACCATCTGAGGGGCCGGTGGTCGGTCTGAACCGAGAAGTGGGTCCCAAACAAGTAGGGCCTCAGCTTCTTCAGCGCCCAAACCACAGCAAAAGCCTCCCTTTCAATTGCACTCCACCTCTGTTCCCTGGGAAGTAGCATTCTGCTAATGAAAGCTACGGGTTGGTCCAAGCCCTCGTTGTTCAATTGTGAGAGTACTGCTCCCACCCCATGCTCTGAAGCATCTGTCTGCACTATAAACTCTCTGGAGAAATCTGGCGCCCGTAACACGGGTGCAGTGCACATGGCAGTTTTGAGGGCATCAAAGGCGGTCTGGCAGGCATCAGTCCAGACCACCTTCTTGGGCTGTTTCTTGGACGTCAGTTCTGTCAAGGGGGCAACGAGGGTGCCATAACCCTTCACGAACCGTCTGTAATACCCAGTGAGTCCTAGAAAGGCCCTCACTCCTGTCTGGGTCTTGGGGGGTTCCCAAGCTGGATGGTATCAATCTTTGCCTGTAGGGGCGCCACCTGGCCGCTCCCCACCAGGTGTCCCAAGTACACCACGTAACCCTGCCCTATCTGGCACTTACTGGCCTTGATAGTTAGGCCCGCCCTCTGCAAGGCCTTCAATACTTCACAGAGGTGTTGCAAATGTTCCTCCCAACCGGAGCTGAACACTGCAATGTCGTCCAGGTAAGCAGCGCTGAATTCCTCCAGCCCACTCAGCACCTGGTTAACCAGTCTCTGGAAGGTGGCAGTGGCGTTCTTCAACCCAAAGGGCATATCCCTGAACTGGTAGTGCCCCTCTGGCGTTGAGAACGCTGACCTCTCCTTGGCCCCCTCGGTCAAGGCAATCTGCCAGTACCCAGATGTCAAATCAAATGTACTGAGGGACCGGGCAGCTCCCAGCCGATCCACGAGCTCATCAGCTCTGGGGATGGGGTGCGCGTCAGTCTTAGTGACCGCATTGAGTCCACGGTAATCCACACAGAACCGAAGTTTGGGAGTGGCACCCGGCGCAGCAGCTTTTGGCATAAGGACCACTGGGCTGGCCCAGGGGCTGCTGGACGGCTCAATCACCCCTAGCGCCAGCATCTTGGAAACCTCATCCTTGATGCTGGCCCTGACCTTATCAGCTACCCTGTAAAATGTTTGTTTTACAGGCAGACTGTCTCCAGTGTCCACATCATGGACGCACCAATCGGTGACTCCTGGGGTCAGGGAGAACAGGGAGGCGAACTGACCCAATACCTGGCGACAGTCCCTCCGCTGTTCCGGGGTTAGGGTAGGCGAGAAGTACACCCCATCCACTGACCCATCCTTCTCCTTGGCTGACAGGAGGTCAGGAAGGGGTTCACTCTCCTCTTCCGCCCCGTCATCTGTAGCCAAGAGCATGGTCACCTCAGACTTCTCAAAGTGTGGTTTGAGGCGGTTCACATGGAGAACCCTCACAGGATTCCTAGGAGACCGTAAGTCCACCAGATAGGTCACTTCGCTCCTGCGCTCCACCACCTCATAAAGCCCAGTCCACTTGTCCTGGAGCGCACAAGGCTCCACTGGTGCCATCACCCACACTTTCTGCCCAGGTTGAAACTCGACCAGAGTGGCATTCTGGTCGTACCACCGTTTCATATCCTTCTGTGTGGCTTCCAGGGTTGCCTGAACGAGCTGCCTGAAACGCCTAGTTTGGTTCCTGAAGGCCAGCATGTAGCTGTATAGATCCTGGGGGGGTTTACTAGGAGCCTTCTCCCAGCCCTCCTTCACCAAACTCAAGGGTCCACTGACCGGGTGCCCATACAGGAGCTCAAAGGGACTGAACCCCAATGACTTCTGTGGCACCTCCCTATATGCAAATAGCAGGCATGGCAAGAGGACGTCTCACTTACGCCTCATGGGTTCCTCCAGACCCATAATCATGCCCTTCAAGGTCCGGTTAAACCTCTCAACCAGACCATTACCCTGGGGGTGGTAAGGTGTGGTGAACTTATAAGTTACACCGCACTCCTTCCACAGAGATTTCATATACCTCGATATGAAATTAGTACCCCTGTCGGACACCACCTCTCTGGGGAACCCCACACGGGAGAAAATCCCCATCAGTGCACGGCCCACCACGGGGGCTGTCACCGTCCGAAGAGGGATGGCTTCCGGGTGGCATGGTCCACCAAGACCAGGATGAACCTGTTGCCCATGGCCGTCTTGGGATCCAGAGACCCCACAATGTCAATGTCCACCCTCTCAAAGGGTGTGCTGACTACAGGGAAAGGTTGGAGGGGAGCCTTTCGCTTCCTTCCACTCTTACCACTCACCTGACAAGTCTGACCGGTCCTGCAATGAGTATTAGAACTCTTGCGCATCTGCGGCCAGTAGAAGTGGGTGACAAGCCGCTCAAAGGTCTTGTCCTGCCCCAAGTGTCCACCAAAGGTACATCATGAGCCAACCCCGATAGGAAGGCTCTGAAGCGCTGGGGTACGACCAGCGCCCGGGCTGACCCAGGCTCAGCCACCTTTGCTCACTATACAGGAGATCGTTCTCCCAGTAAATCAAGTGTGATCCCGACTGATCACCTGCTGCCTGGTTTGCTGCCTGCTGCCGCAAACCTACAAGAGAAGGGCACTTCTTCTGTTCCTCACAGAATTCCTCCCTGGAGGACCCCCTTCCTGCTGCCATTCGGTCAGCCCGGGTAGGTCCCCCAGTTCAGTCACTTGTTCCCCCGTAGGCTCCAGGGCATCCCCCTCAAAGGGTGCCTCCTCCTGGACTGTGGGAACTGTGGGGGCCGGTTTCCCGTGCACCCTGCCTCTTCTCTTCCTGGCAGGCACCTGCGCCACTGTTTCAGGCCCCAGGTTCTCTTGAATACCTTTACTGGCTACCATAGACCGAGTGGTCACACAGGCCCACTCAGGTAGACCCAACATCTCCAAATGCGCCTGGCGCTCCACCTCCTTCCAGGGGGAACTCTCCAGGTCATTCCCTAGCAGACAGTCTACAGGCATGGACGGACTTACAACAACCTTCAAGGAACCTGAGACCCCTCCCCATTCAAAGGGAACCAGCGCAACCTTGCAGAGGCGCACCAAATTGTCTGCTGATATTACAGGGTGAAGCACATCGGGAATTACTTGCTCTTCAGACACTCACTGACACCTAACAGATGTCAAACTGGCTCCGGTGTCTCTCAGAGCCTCCACCCTCCGTCCATTGATGGTCACCCACTGCCTGTACTTTTTAGTGTTTTCAGGCAGAGGGATTTCCTGGACCATCTCTCGATCTCCTAAGGAGACCAGGGTCATAACTGCTTGCCCCTCCCCATTCCAAGGACTGAATTCCTCCCCCAACGCTACACTCACTAAACCAGGTGTTGGAGCACCAGTGGGTGCAGATGACTTTTTGGGGCATTTACGGGAAATATGACCCACTTCTTTACAGAAGTAACATGTAGGAGGACCTCGGGGCTCCTTCTTGCCCTTGAAGGCCCAGGCCCTCTTGGCCTTGGGGGACTGGGACCCTTTCTTGGGGGAACTACCATGGGGCCCTTTAGAGGACTCTTTGTGGTTACCCTTGTCCTCCCCCACCTTCGGCGGGGGACCCTGCATACTCTTGGCAGTGATACTCCCAATCCCCTTGTGGACCCGGGTACTAGTCCAGCGGTCCGCCTCCTCAGCAAGCTTACTGGGATCAGTCAGCTTACTATCCAATAGATGCTGGCACAGCTCTGGAACACACAGACTACTCAAGTGCTCCCAACTGATTAAATTGCATAAACCCTTAAAATCATTGACCTTGCTGCCCAGCATCCAACCATCCAGTGCCCGTGTGTACTCATTCACACATTCTAACCAAGTACGGGATTCTAGTTTCTTGGAGGTCCTGAACTTCTGCCCGTATTGTTCAGGAGTGAGCCCATACCGGAGGCATAAAGCCTCCCTCATGTTGGCGTAGGTCAGGGTTCCCACCCTCTCTAAAGGTGCTAGAACGTCCCTCCCCGAAGCCTCAAAGTGTTTCCATAGGCCCGCCCCCCAATGCTTTTCAGGCACCTCATTCATCCTTAGTGCGATCTCATATGCCGTGAACCATGCATAAATGTCATCACCCCTCTGGTCATCTCGCACTAAATCCTTGGGAATCTACACCTTCCCTACTGGCACTGGTGGTGCGCTGCCACCATTCAAACTGGGCTCGGCTTGTCTACCCTTAATGTCCAGTTCCCTCATGCTTAACTCATGAGCGAAGAGAATCCGTTTCTCTTCCAACGCGATAGCGTTCCTGCTCTCCTCTGTTGGAGTTTTAAGTTTTAACACCTCCAACTCATGCAGTCTGACCCTTTGGTTTTCCTCCAACTCCTCTGGTGAAAAACTCCTCCCTGAATGGCTACTACCAGCTCCTGCGGCTGGTCCCTCCACTGGCAAATCCTGTGGACCAAATCCATTCCCTGGGTCATCCTCATCCACCTCAACATCACACGCTTCCTCAGCCTCTTTGGCTTCCCACCAAGCCCTCAAGGCCTCTTGCAGCTCCTCCTTCTTGGCGCTACCCTTCATGGGACATCCCAAAGCTCTGCAGAATTTCCTCAACTGATCAACCTTGTAGGTAAACAATGCCTCAATGTTAAACTCTAATTCTGCAGCCGCAGCCTCACCGGCTTCCTGGCTCCCCTCCTGAGACATGATGTGTGGTTTAAAGGTTACTCAACAATAGAACCAACAATTCAAAACAATATGTTGTTGCGTCGTGGTCTGCGATTAATTTATGATGTACACCAATTACTGTGAGTGGTTTTGCACACACGTGTTTCAATTACGTTAGGATCGTATCCCACCGCTCTGCCGCCAAATATTGGAAGCCGGAGTCCCAGTCCCGCACCACTGTCACCAAATGTGAGACCCGGGACTCCTCACTCAACGTTATGCCAAGTAAGGACACCGTTTGAGATAGCCCTGCTCACCCCCTTGGTAGCTTGGCACAAGCCGCCAGGCATATCTCCAAGGCACGAGTGTACAGTATGTGCAACCACACTCTCAGCAACCCACTGGTGACACCACAAATGGACTCCACACGAGTTTGATAAAGCGAGTATAAACTTTATGTACAAAGATATACGATCAGACCACACGATACATAAGCCAACATATAATAAAGGGTAATATTCGTTCCGGCTGGCTGGTAGGTTCAAATCCCATCCACCGCTTTCAAAATGCTATGCTGGTCGCAATGCTAGAATCACACACGTTTCAATGGACAAACAATAGTGCGCTGTGTAACGATACAATCCTGTGCTGGGCAAAGGATAAATAATACAATGCGTAACGATACACCCCGGCACCTTGCAATGTGAGAAATAATGCAACACGTACCTCTACAATCATGTACTGCGCAATGAAGGAATAATGCAATGCGTCACACCCCAATCACGTACTTTGCAATGAAGAAATAATGCAATGCGCGCCGCTACAATCATGTACTTTGCCATGAAGGAATAATGCAATGCGTAGCTACAATCATGTACTTTGCAATGAAGAAATAATGCAATCGGGCCGCTACAATCCTGTACTTTGCAATGGAGAAATAATGCAATGCGTAGCGCTACAATCGTCTACTTCGTTATGCAGAAATAATGTCAGGCGTCATAAGACAGTCCGGCAGTTCGTTAGCAGCAATATTGGCAATGTGTATTACGACAGTCAGCCTCTTCGATAACAGTTGCCCCCCACACGTATCAACGATGACATAACATACAGCTTCTTACTCTGGCCACAGTACTGCCACTCCTGAACGCAGTACGGGCCCCAATCTGAGCCGAAGCAAAGGCTCACGTCGCCAGAAGGACTGAGAGTCCGAGAGAGTGTCCCTCCGAGCCGGCACCCCGCCCAGGTAGTGATCCACGTTACCTGGGGGTGCGACCCCACTCTCCTCTCCTCCTTCAGCGAACTGGGCCTTCCGTGTAGAACTTTCTCAATGGGCCTCAGCGGCTCGGCAGCTCAGCTCCTCCGGGGCTGCCGGTCCGGGCCACGACTGTTAGAAAGGTCTCAGGCGGCCGCGGGCACACGTACCCCATGCCCCTGAGATTACGTTACTCCGGGTGCACGTTCACCACAGCACCCTCCGGGTCTCCTCTGGCGCGAAGCCACACACACAACGCTGATGGGACTTCACGTCAACTCCGAGTGCACGTTCACCAGGCACTCCTTCCAGCTGTCTCAGTTGTCACCAAGACACGCACACCGCGTTGCAGAGACTCACTTTCTTCCGGTGCACACGATGATCAGCCGATCACCTCCACAGTCCCAGGTTGCACCAAAGCACGCACACAGCTTCACTGAGACTTACTCCAACTCCGGTGCCCCGATATCCAGGCGCTCTTCACCAACGCCTTCGGCCGCACCCCGAAACGCTCACCGTGTCCGAGCCTCACTTCTCTTCCGGTGCACTCGATGACCAGGCGCTCTTCACCAGCGCCTCCGGTGCACCCCGACACGCACCCTGCGTGTCCGACACTCACTCCACTTCCGATGCACACGTTGACCAGGACCTCCTCACCAACGCCTCCTGTGCACCACGACACGCACCCTGCGCGTCCAAGACTCCGTTCACTTCCGATGCACACGTTGACCAGGTGCTCCTCACCAACGCCTCCTGTGCACCACAACACACACCCTGCGCGTCCGAGTCTCACGTCACCTCCGATGCACACGCTGACCAGGCGTTCTTCGCCAATGCCTGCGGTGCACCACGACACGCACCCAGCGCGTCCGAGACTCACTTCACCTTCGGTGCACACGTTGACCAGGCGCTCTTCACCAACGCCTCCTGTGCACCACGACACGCTCCCAGCGCGTCCGAGTCTTGCTTCTCCTCCGTGTGTCCAAGATCACAGGACACACCTTCCGAGGGTCTCAAGCTGCCACAACACGCGCCCACTGCGTCGCTTGAAACTTCTCCGGAAACTTTTATGTTCCTGTGTTTCCAAACAGGGAGCCAGCTCACCTCGGGCCCTTGGGGTAACAAGACACAGCACAAAGCAAAGTCTTCTTCAAGCAGGGGGACCCAGCGCACAAAGCACAGTCCCAACAGCCTCTTCCTTGGTTAAAACAGCAAACTGCAGACCAGCCCCAGATCACGAAGCAAGGGTCGGTCCTTCCCAGCAGTCTCTTCAGTTGTTCCTTCCTTAGTAGAGGTTCCTCTTGACCACGAAATGGGTCCAAGCCTTTTCAGTCCCAATCCATTTAAATTCCAACGTTCATGGGGTCTCAGCTCTCATAGTTATACCCCTAAATGTCTTTGAAGTTCATTGTGCTCGGGGGTCCCTGACCGCTGTCTGAATCAGTTCTGGGTGTCTCCCTTCCAGTGTCACCTTTCTCCCTTTGATACTGGGGGTCTGGATCCTTAATCACTCAGCAGGAGATGGGTCAATAGTTTTATAGCCGCAACCTAGGCCTCTTCACCTCCCGGTGCTTTTCCTCGCCTATTCTCCAGATGCAGGTCAGCCTGGTGCCATCTCAACCCCTCCCTGGGTCAAGTCCTCCCCCGGCTCCTCTCCCCTCTCAGATCCAGACAGTCAATCCACATACAGCAGAGACACACAGAAATGCTTAAAGCACAAAACTCAGCCACTTTCTAAAAGAGTGGTTTCTGAACACACAGTGACAAAACCACTTTCATAGAAAGATGTGTTATGACGCTGTGAGTTGATACATACTAAACTTCACCTCTCCATTTTAAACTTATGGGAAACTAGGCTAACAAACACAATACCCAGCCTCCCCCATTCTGTCCTATGGGCAGGATGGCCTTTCACCAGTGAAAAACGAAATGGAGTGTTTTTCACTGTCAGGACATAACACACACCTGAGTATATGTCCTGCCTTTTACTTACACTGCACCCTGCCCAGGGGTTACCCGGGACCTACCACAGGGGTGCCCACTGTGTACGCAAAGGGAAAGTAAGGCCTGACAAGTGGTTGCACTTGTCAGGACAACATGCTAACTTAGCAAACTGCGCGCAGGCCCTACACTGCAGGCCTGAGTTCCCTTCTCCGCGCACCTTTGCATTACTAGCCCTGGCACACACAGTGCACATCACTAGGGACTTTACTAGTAAGGCAACATACCAATCATGGCCAACCAATTACCATTACACTTTACACAGGGAACACTTGTACTTTGACACTGATCAGCAGTGGCAAAGTACCCAAAGCATCTAAAAGCAAAGGAGGTAGAGGCAAAAAGTCAGGGGTAATCACGCCAAGATATGCCAGGTCTAACACGCGTCCCCTCCAGCCGAAAAGTGGGGGAACTACCCACCCTCATGGGAGTTCTCATCACTAAGGCGGAAAAATCTGGACCAGACCATCAGCATTGGCGTGTTCTGTTCCAGGGCGGTGTTCCACCGTGAAGTCCATCCCCTGTAGGGAGATGGACCACCTCAACAGCTTTGGGTTCTCACCCCTCATCTGCATCAACCATCTGAGGGGCCGGTGGTCGGTCTGAACCAAGAAGTGGGTCCCAAACAAGTAGGGCCTCAGCTTCTTCAGCGCCCAGACCACAGCAAAAGCCTCCCTTTCAATTGCACTCCACCTCTGTTCCCTGGGAAGTAGCCTTCTGCTAATGAAAGCTAAGGGTTGGTCCAAGCCCTCGTTGTTCAATTGTGAGAGTACTGCTCCCACCCCATGCTCTGAAGCATCTGTCTGCACTATAAATTCTCTGGAGAAATCTGGCGCCCGTAACACGGGTGCGGTGCACATGGCAGTTTTCAGGGCATCAAAAGGCGGTCTGGCAGGCATCAGTCCAGACCACCTTCTTGGGCTGTTTCTTGGACGTCAGTTCTGTCAAGGGGGCAACGAGGGTGCCATACCCCTTCACGAACCGTCTGTAATACCCAGTGAGTCCTAGAAAGGCCCTCACTCCTGTCTGGGTCTTGGGGGGTTCCCAAGCTGCATGGTATCAATCTTTGCCTGTAGGGGCGCCACCTGGCCGCTCCCCACCAGGTGTCCCAAGTACACCACGGAACCCTGCCCTATCTGGCACTAACTGGCCTTGATAGTTAGGCCCGCCCTCTGCAAGGCCTTCAATACTTCACAGAGGTGTTGCAAATGTTCCTCCCAACCGGAGCTGAACACTGCAATGTCGTCCAGGTAAGCGGCGCTGAATTCCTCCAGCCCACTCAGCACCTGGTTAACCAGTCTCTGGAAGGTGGCAGGGGCGTTCTTCAACCCAAGGGGCATAACCCTGAACTGGTAGTGCCCCTCTGGCGTTGAGAACGCTGACCTCTCCTTGGCCCCCTCGGTCAAGGCAATCTGCCAGTACCCAGATGTCAAATCAAATGTACTGAGGTACCGGGCAGCTCCCAGCCGATCCACGAGCTCATCAGCTCTGGGGATGGGGTGCGTGTCAGTCTTAGTGACCGCATTGAGTCCACGGTAATCCACACAGAACCGAAGTTCGGGAGTGGCACCCGGCGCAGCAGCTTTTGGCACAAGGACCACTGGGCTGGCCCAGGGGCTGCTGGATGGCTCAATCACCCCTAGCGCCAGCATCTTGGAAACCTCATCCTTGATGCTGGCCCTGACCTTATCAGCTACCCTGTAAAATGTTTGTTTTACAGGCAGACTATCTCCAGTGTCCACATCATGGACGCACCAATGGGTGACTCCTGGGGTCAGGGAGAACAGGGAGGCGAACTGACCCAATACCTGGCGACAGTCCCTCCGCTGTTCTGGGGTCAGGGTAGGCGAGAGGTACACCCCATCCACTGACCCATCCTTCTCCTTGGCTGACAGGAGGTCAGGAAGGGGTTCACTCTCCTCTTTCGCCCCGTCATCTGTAGCCAAGAGCATGGTCACCTCAGACTTCTCAAAGTCTGGTTTGAGGCGGTTCACATGGAGAACCCTCACAGGATTCCTAGGAGACCGTAAGTCCACCAGATAGGTCACTTCGCTCCTGCGCTCCACCACCTCATAAGGCCCAGTCCACTTGTCCTGGAGCGCACAAGGCTCCACTGGCGCCATCACCCACACTTTCTGCCCAGGTTGAAACTCGACTAGAGTGGCATTCTGGTCGTACCACCGTTTCATATCCTTCTGGCTGGCTTCCAGGGTCGCCTGAGCGAGCTGCCTGAAACGCCTAGTTTGGTTGCTGAAGGCCAGCATGTAGCTGTATACATCCTGGGGGAGTTTACTAGGAGCCTTCTCCCAGCCCTCCGTCACCAAACTCAAGGGTCCACTGACCGGGTGCCCATACAGGAGCTCAAAGGGACTGAACCCCAATGACTTGTGTGGCACCTCACTATATGCAATAGCAGGCATGGCAAGAGGATGTCTCACTTACGCCTCATGGGTTCCTCCAGACCCATAATCATGCCCTTCAAGGTCCGGTTAAACCTCTCAACCAGACCATTACCCTGGGGGTGGTAAGAAGTGGTGAACTTATAAGTTACACCGCACTCCTTCCACAGAGATTTCATATACCTCGATATGAAATTAGTGCCCCTGTCGGACACCACCTCTCTGGGGAACCCCACACGGGAGAAACTCCCCATCAGTGCACGGCCCACCACGGGGGCTGTCACCGTCCGGAGAGGGATGGCTTCCGGGTACCGGGTGGCATGGTCCACCAAGACCAGGATGAACCTGTTGCCCATGGCCGTCTTGGGATCCAGAGGCCCCACAATGTCAATGCCCACCCTCTCAAAGGGTGTGCTGACTACAGGGAAAGGTTGGAGGGAGCCTTTCGCTTCCTTCCACTCTTACCACTCGCCTGACAAGTCTGACAGGTCCTGCAATGAGTATCAGAACTCTTGCGCATCTGGGGCCAGTAGAAGTGGGTGACAAGCCGCTCAAAGGTCTTGTCCTGCCCCAAATGTCCCGCCAAAGGTACATCATGAGCCAACCCCAATAGGAAGGCTCTGAAGCGCTGGGGTACCACCAGCGCCCGGGCTGACCCAGGCTCAGCCACCTTTGGCTCACTATACAGGAGATCGTTCTCCCAGTAAATCAAGTGTGATCCCGACTGATCACCTGCTGCCTGGTTTGCTGCCTGCTGCCGCAAACCTACAAGAGAAGGGCACTTCTTCTGTTCCTCACAGAATTCCTCCCTGGAGGACCCCCTTCCGGCTGCCATTCGGTCAGCCCGGGTAGGTCCCCCAGTTCAGCCACTTGTTCCCCCGTAGGCTCCAGGGCATCCCCCTCAAAGGGTGACTCCTCCTGGACTGTGGGAACTGTGGGGGCCGGTTTCCCGTGCACCCTGCCTCTTCTCTTCCTGGCAGGCACCTGGGCCACTGTTTCAGGCCCCAGGTTCTCTTGAATACCTTTACTGGCTACCATAGACCGAGTGGTCACACAGGCCCACTCAGGTAGACCCAACATCTCCAAATGCGCCTGGCGCTCCACCTCCTTCCAGGGGGAACTCTCCAGGTCATTCCCTAGCAGACAGTCTACAGGCATGGACGGACTTACAACAACCTTCAAGGAACCTGAGACCCCTCCCCATTCAAAGGGAACCAGCGCCACCTTGCAGAGGCGCACCGAATTGTCTGCTGATATTACAGGGTGAAGCACATCGGGAATTACTTGCTCTTCAGACACCCACTGACACCTAACAGATGTCAAACTGGCTCCGGTGTCTCTCAGAGCCTCTACCCTCCGTCCATTGATGGTCACCCACTGCCTGTACTTTTTAGTGTTTTCAGGCAGAGGGATTTCCTGGACCATCTCTCGATCTCCTAAGGAGACCAGGGTCATAACTGCTTGCTCCTCCCCATTCCAAGGACTGAATTCCTCCCCCAACGCTACACTCACTAAACCAGGTGTTGGAGCACCAGTGGGTGCAGATGACTTTTTGGGGCATTTAGGGGAAATATGACCCACTTCTTTACAGAAGTAACACGTAGGAGGACCTCGGGGCTCCTTCTTGCCCTTGAAGGCCCAGGCCCTCTTGGCCTTGGGGGACTGGGACCCTTTCTTGGGGGAACTACCTTGGGGCCCTTTAGAGGACTCCTTGTGGTTACCCTTGTCCTCCCCCACCTTCGGCGGGGGACCCTGCATACTCTTGGCAGTGGTACTCCCAATCCCCTTGTGGACCCGGGTACTAGTCCAGCGGTCCGCCTCCTCAGCAAGCTTACTGGGATCAGTCAGCTTACTATCCAATAGATGCTGGCGCAGCTCTGGAACACACAGACTACTCAAGTGCTCCCAACTGATTAAATTGCATAAGCCCTTAAAATCATTGACCTTGCTGCCCAGCATCCAACCATCCAGTGCCCGTGTGTACTCATTCACACATTCTACCCAAGTACGGGATTCTAGTTTCTTGGAGGTCCTGAACTTCTGCCGGTATTGTTCAGGAGTGAGCCCATACCGGAGGCATAAAGCCTCCCTCATGTTGGCGTAGGTCAGGGTTCCCGCCCTCTCTAAAGGTGATAGAACGTCCCTCCCCGAAGCCTCAAAGTGTTTCCATAGGCCCGCCCCCCAATGCTTTTCAGGCACCTCATTCATCCTTAGTGCGATCTCATATGCCGTGAACCATGCATAAATGTCATCACCCCTCTGGTCATCTCGCACTAAATCCTTGGGAATCTACACCTTCCCTACTGGCACTGGTGGTGCGCTGCCACCATTCGAACTGGGCTCGGCTTGTCTACACTTAATGTCCAGTTCCCTCATGCTTAACTCATGAGCGAAGAGAGTCCGTTTCTCTTCCAATGCGATAGCGTTCCTGCTCTCCTCTGCTTGAGTTTTAAGTTTTAACACCTCCAACTCATGCAGTCTGACCCTTTGGCTTTCCTCCAACTCCTCTGGTGAAAAACTCCTCCCTGAATGTCTACTACCAGCTCCTGCGGCTGGTCCCTCCACTGGCAAATCCTGTGGACCAAATCCATTCCCTGGATCATCCTCATCCACCTCAACATCACACGCCTCCTCAGCCTCTTTGGCTTCCCACCAAGCCCTCAAGTCCTCTTGCACCTCCTCCTGCTTGGCGCTACCCTTCATGGGACATCCCAAAGCTCTGCAGAATTTCCTCAACTGATCAACCTTGTAGGTAAACAATGCCTCAATGTTAAACTCTAATTCTGCAGCCGCAGCCTCACCGGCTATCTGGCTCCCCTCCTGAGACATGATGTGTGGTTTAAAGGTTACTCAACAATAGAACCAACAATTCAAAACAATATGTTGTTGCGTCGTGGTCTGCGATCAATTTATGATGTACACCAATTACTGTGAGTGGTTTTGCACACACGTGTTTCAATTATGTTAGGATCGTATCCCACCGCTCTGCCGCCAAATGTTGGAAGCCGGAGTCCCAGTCCCACACCACTGTCACCAAATGCGAGACCCGGGACTCCTCACTCAACGTTAGGCCAAGTAAGGACACCGTTTGAGATAGCCCTGCTCACCCCCTTAGTAGCTTGGCACAAGCAGCCAGGCCTATGTCCAAGGCACGAGTGTACAGTATGTTCAACCACACTCTCAGCAACCCACTGGTGACACCACAAATGGACTCCACACGAGTTTGATAAAGCGAATATAAACTTTATGTACAAAGATATACGATCAGACCACACGATACATAAGCCAACATATAATAAAGGGTAATATTCGTTCCGGTTGGCTGGTAGGTTCAAATCCCATCCACCGCTTTCAAAATGCTATGCTGGTCGCAATGCTAGAATCACACACGTTTCAATGGACAAACAATAGTGCGCTGTGTAACGATACAATCCTGTGCTGGGCAAAGGATAAATAATACAATGCGTAACGATACACCCCGGCACCTTGCAATGGGAGAAATAATGCAACGCGTACCTCTACAATCATGTACTGCGCAATGAAGGAATAATGCAAATCGTCACACCCCAATCACGTACTTTGCAATGAAGAAATAATGCAATGCGCGCCGCTACAATCATGTACTTTGCCATGAAGGAATAATGCAATGCGTAGCTACAATCATGTACTTTGCAATGAAGAAATAATGCAATGCAGGCTGCTACAATCCTGTACTTTGCAATGGAGAAATAATGCAATGCGTAGCGCTACAATCGTCTACTTCGTTATGCAGAAATAATGTCAGGCGTCATAAGACAGTCCGGCAGTTCGTTAGCAGCAATATTGGCAATGTGTATTACGACAGTCAGCCTCTTCGATAACAGTTGCCCCCCACATGTATCAACGATGACATAAAGTACAGCTTCTTACTCTGGCCACAGTACTGCCACTCCTGAACGCAGTACGGGCCCCAATCTGAGCCGAAGCAAAGGCTCACGTCACCAGAAGGACTGAGAGGCAGAGAGAGTGTCCCTCCGAGCCCGCACCCCGCCCAGGTAGTGATCCACGTTACCTGGGGGTGCGACCCCACTCTCCTCTCCTCCTTCAGCGAACTGGGTCTTCCGTGAAGAACTTTCTCAATGGGCCTCAGCGGCTCGGCAGCTCAGCTCCTCCGGGGCTGCCGGTCCGGGCCACAACTGTTAGAAAGGTCTCAGGCGGCCGCGGGCACACGTACCCCACGCCCCTGACATTACGTTACTCCGGGTGCACGTTCACCACAGCACCCTCCGGGTCTCCTCTGGCGCGAAGCCACACACACAACGCTGATGGGACTTCACGTCGACTCCGAGTGTACGTTCACCAGGCACGCCTTCCTGCTGTCTCAGTTGTCACCAAGACACGCACACCGCGTTGCAGAGACTCACTTTCTTCCGGTGCACACGATGATCAGCCGATCACCTCCACAGTCCCAGGTTGCACCAAAGCACGCACACTGCTTCACTGAGACTTACTCCAACTCCGGTGCCCCGATATCCAGGCGCTCTTCACCAACGCCTTCGGCCGCACCCCGAAACGCTCACCGTGTCCGAGCCTCACTTCTCTTCCGGTGCACTTGATGACCAGGCGCTCTTCACCAGCGCCTCCGGTGCACCCCGACACACACCCTGCATGTCCGACACGCACTCCACTTCCGATGCACACGTTGACCAGGACCTCCTCACCAACGCCTCCTGTGCACCACGACACGCACCCTGCGCGTCCAAGACTTCGTTCACTTCCGATGCACACGTTGACCAGGTGCTCCTCACCAACGCCTCCTGTGCACCACAACACACACCGTGCGTCCGAGTCTCATGTCACCTCCGATGCACACGCTGACCAGGCGTTCTTTGCCAATGCCTGCGGTGCACCACGACACGCACCCAGCGCGTCCGAGACGCACTTCACCTTCGGTGCACACGTTGACCAGGCGCTCTTCACCAACGCCTCCTGTGCACCACGACACGCACCCAGCGCGTCCGAGTCTTGCTTCTCCTCCGTGTGTCCAAGATCACAGGGCACACCTTCCGAGGGTCTCAAGCTGCCACAACACGCGCCCACTGCGTCGTTTGAAACTTCTCCGGAAACTTTTATGTTCCTGTGTTTCCAAACAGGGAGCCAGCTCACCTTGGGCCCTTGGGTTAACAAGACACAGCACAAAGCAAAGTCTTCTTCAAGCAGGGGGACCCAGCGCACAAAGCACAGTCCCAACAGCCTCTTCCTTGGTTAAAACAGCAAACTGCAGACCAGCCCCAGATCACGAAGCAAGGGTCGGTCCTTCCCAGCAGTCTCTTCAGTTGTTCCTTCCTTAGTAGAGGTTCCTCTTGACCACAAAATGGGTCCAAGCCTTTTCAGTCTCAATCCATTTCTATTCCAATGTTCAGGGGTCTCAGCTCTCATAGTTATACCCCTAAATGTCTTTGAAGTTCATTGTGCTCGGGAGTCCCTGACCGCTGTCTGAATCAGTTCTGGGTGTTTCCCTTCCAGTGTCACCTTTCTCCCTTTGATACTGGGGGTCTGGATCCTTAATCACTCAGCAGGAGATGGGTCAATTGTTTTATAGCTGCAACCTAGGCCTCTTCACCTCCCGGTGCTTTTCCTCGCCTATTCTCCAGATGCAGGTCAGCCTGGTGCCATCTCAACCCCTCCCTGGGTCAAGACCTCCCCCGGCTCCTCTCCCCTCTCAGATCCAGACAGTCAATCCACATTCAGCAGAGACACACAGAAATGCTTAAAGCACAAAACTCAGCCACTTTCTAAAAGAGTGGTTTCTGAACACACAGTGACAAAACCACTTTCATAGAAAGATGTGTTATAACGCTGTGAGTTGATACATACTAAACTTCACCTCTCCATTTTAAACTTATGGGAAACTAGGCTAACAAACACAATACCCAGCCTCCCCATTCTGTCCTATGGGCAGGATGGCCTTTCACCAGTGAAAAACGAAATGGAGTGTTTTTCACTGTCAGGACATAACACACACCTCAGTATATGTCCTGCCTTTTACTTACACTGCACCCTGCCCAGGGGTTACCCGGGACCTACCACAGGGGTGCCCACTGTGTACGCAAAAGGGAAAGTAAGGCCTGACAAGTGGTTGCACTTGTCAGGACAACATGCTAACTTAGCAAACTGCGCGCAGGCCCTACACTGCAGGCCTGAGTTCCCTTCTCCGCGCACCTTTGCATTACTAGCCCTGGCACACACAGTGCACATCACTAGGGACTTTACTAGTAAGGCAACATACTAATCATGGCCAAACAATTACCATTACACTTTACACAGGGAACACTTGTACTTTGACACTGATCAGCAGTGGCAAAGTACCCAAAGCATCTAAAAGCAAAGGAGGTAGAGGCAAAAAGTCAGGGGTAATCACGCCAAGATATGCCAGGTCTAACTCGCGTCCCCTCCAGCCAAAAAGTGGGGGGAACTACCCACCCTCATGGGAGTTCTCATCACTAAGGCGGAAAAATCTGGCCAGACCATCAGCATTGGTGTGTTCTGTTCCCGGGCAGTGTTCCACCGGGAAGTCCATCCCCTGTAGGGAGATGGACCACCTCAACAGCTTTGGGTTCTCACCCCTCATCTGCATCAACCATCTGAGGGGCCGGTGGTCGGTCTGAACCAAGAAGTGGGTCCCAAACAAGTAGGGCCTGAGCTTCTTCAGCGCCCAGACCACAGCAAAAGCCTCCCTTTCAATTGCACTCCACCTCTGTTCCCTGGGAAGTAGCCTTCTGCTAATGAAAGCTATGGGTTGATCCAAGCCCTCGCTGTTCAATTGTGAGAGTACTGCTCCCACCCCATGCTCTGAAGCATCTGTCTGCACTATAAACTCTCTGGAGAAATCTGGCGCCCGTAACACGGGTGCGGTGCACATGGCAGTTTTCAGGGCATCAAAGGCGGTCTGGCAGGCATCAGTCCAGACCACCTTCTTGGGCTGTTTCTTGGACGTCAGTTCTGTCAAGGGGGCAACGAGGGTGCCATACCCCTTCACGAACCGTAGGTAATACCCAGTGAGTCCTAGAAAGGCCCTCACTCCTGTCTGGGTCTTGGGGGGTTCCCAAGCTGGATGGTATCAATCTTTGCCTGTAGGGGCGCCACCTGGCCGCTCCCCACCAGGTGTCCCAAGTACACCACGGAACCCTGCCCTATCTGGCACTTACTGGCCTTGATAGTTAGGCCTGCCCTCTGCAAGGCCTTCAATACTTCACAGAGGTGTTGCAAATGTTCCTCCAACCGGAGCTGAACACTGCAATGTTGTCCAGGTAAGCGGCGCTGAATTCCTCCAGCCCACTCAGCACCTGGTTAACCAGTCTCTGGAAGGTGGCAGGGGCATTCTTCAACCCAAAGTGCATAACCCTGAACTGGTAGTGCCCCTCTGGCGTTGAGAACGCTGACCTCTCCTTGGCCCCCTCGGTCAAGGCAATCTGCCAGTACCCAGATGTCAATTCAAATGTACTGAGGTAGCGGGCAGCTCCCAGCCGATCCACGAGCTCATCAGCTCTGGTGATGGGGTGCGCGTCAGTCTTAGTGACCGCATTGAGTCCACGGTAATCCACACAGAACCGAAGTTTGGGAGTGGCACCCGGCGCAGCAGCTTTTGGCATAAGGACCACTGGGCTGGCCCAGGGGCTGCTGGATGGCTCAATCACCCCTAGTGCCAGCATCTTGGAAACCTCCTCCTTGATGCTGGCCCTGACCTTATCAGCTACCCTATAAAATTTTTGTTTTACAGGCAGACTGTCTCCAGTGTCCACATCATGGACGCACCAATGGGTGACTCCTGGGGTCAGGGAGAACAGGGAGGCGAACTGACCCAATACCTGGCGACAGTCCCTCCGCTGTTCCGGGGTCAGGGTAGGCAAAAGGTACACCCCATCCACTGACCCATCCTTCTCCTTGGCTGACAGGAGGTCAGGAAGGGGTTCACCCTCCTCTTCCGCCCCGTCATCTGTAGCCAAGAGCATGGTCATCTCAGACTTCTCAAAGTGTGGTTTGAGGCGGTTCACATGGAGAACCCTCATATGATTCCTGGGAGACCGTAAGTCCACCAGATAGGTCACTTCGCTCCTGCGCTCCACCACCTCATAAGGCCCAGTCCACTTGTCCTGGAGCGCACAAGGCTCCACTGGCGCCATCACCCACACTTTCTGCCCAGGTTTAAACTCGACCAGAGTGGCATTCTGGTCGTACCACTGTTTCATATCCTGGCTGGCTTCCAGGGTCGCCTGAGCGAGCTGCCTGAAACACCTAGTTTGGTTCCTGAAGGCCAGCATGCAGCTGTATACATCCTGGGGGGGTTTACTAGGAGCCTTCTCCCAGCCCTCCTTCACCAAACTCAAGGGTCCACTGACCGGGTGCCCATACAGGAGCTCAAAGGGACTGAACCCCAATGACTTCTGTGGCACCTCCATATATGCAAACAGCAGGCATGGCAAGAGGACGTCCCACTTACACCTCATGGGTTCCTCCAGACCCATAATCATGCCCTTCAAGGTCCGGTTAAACCTCTTAACCAGACTATTACCCTGGGGGTGGTAAGGTGTGGTGAACTTATAAGTTACACCGTACTCCTTCCACAGAGATTTCATATACCTCGATATGAAATTAGTACCCCTGTCGGACACCACCTCTCTGGCGAACCCCACACGGGAGAAATCCCCATCAGTGCACTACCCACCACGGGGGCTGTCACCGTCCGAAGAGGGATGGCTTCCGGGTGGCATGGTCCACCAAGACCAGGATGAACCTGTTGCCCATGGCCGTCTTGGGATCCAGAGACCCCACAATGTCAATGTCCACCCTCTCAAAGGGTGTGCTGACTACAGGGAAAGGTTGGAGGGGAGCCTTTCGCTTCCTTCCACTCTTACCACTCGCCTGACAAGTCTGACCGGTCCTGCAATGAGTATTAGAACTCTTGCGCATCTGCGGCCAGTAGAAGTGGGTGACAAGCCGCTCAAAGGTCTTGTCCTGCCCCAAGTGTCCCGTCAAAGCTACATCATGAGCCAACTCCAATAGGAAGGCTCTGAAGCGCTGGGGTACCACCAGCGCCCGGGCTGAACCAGGCTCAGCCACCTTTGTCTCACTATACAGGAGATCGTTCTCCCAGTAAATCAAGTGTGATCCCGACTGATCACCTGCTGCCTGGTTTGCTGCCTGCTGCCGCAAACCTACAAGAGAAGGGCACTTCTTCTGTTCCTCACAGAATTCCTCCCTGGAGGACCCCCTTCCTGCTGCCATTCGGTCAGCCCGGGTAGGTCCCCCAGTTCAGCCACTTGTTCCCCCGTAGGCTCCAGGGCATCCCCCTCAAAGGGTGCCTCCTCCTGGACCGTGGGAACTGTGGGGGCCGGTTTCCCGTGCACCCTGCCTCTTCTCTTCCTGGCAGGCACCTGGGCCACTGTTTCAGGCCCCAAGGTTCTCCTGTATACCTTTACTGGCTACCATAGACCGAGTGGTCACACAGGCCCACTCAGGTAGACCCAACATCTCCAAATGCGCCTGGCGCTCCACCTCCTTCCAGGGGGAACTCTCCAGGTCATTCCCTAGCAGACAGTCTACAGGCATGGACGGACTTACAACAACCTTCAAGGAACCTGAGACCCCTCCCCATTCAAAGGGAACCAGCGCCACCTTGCAGAGGCGCACCGAATTGTCTGCTGATATTACAGGGTGAAGCACATCGGGAATTACTTGCTCTTCAGACACCCACTGACACCTAACAGATGTCAAACTGGCTCCGGTGTCTCTCAGAGCCTCCACCCTCCGTCCATTGATGGTCACCCACTGCCTGTACTTTTTAGTGTTTTCAGGCAGAGGGATTTCCTGGACCATCTCTCAATCTCCTAAGGAGACCAGGGTCATAACTGCTTGCTCCTCCCCATTCCAAGGACTGAATTCCTCCCCCAACGCTACACTCACTAAACCAGGTGTTGGAGCACCAGTGGGTGCAGATGACTTTTTGGGGCATTTACGGGAAATATGACCCACTTCTTTACAGAAGTAACATGTAGGAGGACCTCGGGCTCCTTCTTGCCCTTGAAGGCCCAGGCCCTCTTGGCCTTGGGGGACTGGGACCCTTTCTTGGGGGAACTACCTTGGGGCCCTTTAGAGGACTCTTTGTGGTTACCCTTGTCCTCCCCCACCTTCGGCGGGGGACCCTGCATACTCTTGGCAGTGGTACTCCCAATCCCCTTGTGGACCCGGGTACTAGTCCAGCGGTCCGCCTCCTCAGCAAGCTTACTGGGATCAGTCAGCTTACTATCCAATAGATGCTGGCGCAGCTCTGGAACACACAGACTACTCAAGTGCTCCCAACTGATTAAACTGCATACGCCCTTAAAATCATTGACCTTGCTGCCCAGCATCCAACCATCCAGTGCCCGTGTGTACTCATTCACACATTCTAACCAAGTACAGGATTCTAGTTTCTTGGAGGTCCTGAACTTCTGCCAGTATTGTTCAGGAGTGAGCCCATACTGGAGGCATAAAGCCTCCCTCATGTTGGCATAGGTCAGGGTTCCTGCCCTCTCTAAAGGTGATAGAACGTCCCTCCCCGAAACCTCAAAGTGTTTCCATAGGCCCGACCCCCAATGCTTTTCAGGCACCTCATTCATCCTTAGTGCGATCTCATATGCCGTGAACCATGCATAAATGTCATCACCCCTCTGGTCATCTCGCACTAAATCCTTGGGAATGTACACCTTCCCTACTGGCACTGGTGGTGCGCTGCCACCATTCGAACTGGGCTCGGCTTGCCTACCCTTAATGTCCAGTTCCCTCATGCTTAACTCATGAGCGAAGAGAATCCGTTTCTCTTCCAACGCGATAGCGTTCCTGCTCTCCTCTGCTTGAGTTTTAAGTTTTAACACCTCCAACTCATGCAGTCTGACCCTTTGGCTTTCCTCCAACTCCTCTGGTGAAAAACTCCTCCCTGAATGGCTACTACCAGCTCCTGCGGCTGGTCCCTCCACTGGCAAATCCTGTGGACCAAATCCATTCCCTGGGTCATCCTCATCCATCTCAACATCACACGCCTCCTGAGCCTCTTTGGCTTCCCACCAGGCCCTCAAGGCCACTTGCAGCTCCTCCTTCTTGGCGCTACCCTTCATGGGACATCCCAAAGCTCTGCAGAATTTCCTCAACTGATCAACCTTGTAGGTAAACAATGCCTCAATGTTAAACTCTAATTCTGCAGCTGCAGCCTCACCGGCTATCTGGCTCCCCTCCTGAGACATGATGTGTGGTTTAAAGGTTACTCAACAATAGAACCAACAATTCAAAACAATATGTTGTTGCGTCGTGGTCTGCGATCAATTTATGATGTACACCAATTACTGTGAGTGGTTTTGCACACACGTGTTTCAATTACGTTAGGATCGTATCCCACCGCTCTGCCGCCAAATATTGGAAGCCGGAGTCCCAGTCCCACTGTCACCAAATGCGAGACCCGGGACTCCTCACTCAATGTTAGGCCAAGTAAGGACACCGTTTGAGATAGCCCTGCTCACCCCCTTAGTAGCTTGGCACAAGCAGCCAGGCCTATCTCCAAGGCACGAGTGTACAGTATGTGCAACCACACTCTCAGCAACCCACTGGTGACACCACAAATGGACTCCACACGAGTTTGATAAAACGAGTATAAACTTTATGTACAAAGATATACGATCAGACCACACAATACATAAGCCAACATATAATAAGGGATAATATTCGTTCCGGCTGGCTGGTAGGTTCAAATCCCAACCACCGCTTTCAAAATGCTATGCTGGTCGCAATGCTAGAATCACACACGTTGCAATGGACAAACAATAGTGCCCTGCGTAACGATACAATCCTGTGCTGGGCAAAGGATAAATAATACAATGCGTAACGATACACCCCTGCACCTTGCAATGGGAGAAATAATGCAACGCGTGCCGCTACAATCATGTACTGCGCAATGAAGGAATAATGCAATGCGTCACATCCCCAATCAAGTACTTTGAAATGAAGAAATAATGCAGTGCGCACCGCTACAATCATGTACTTTGCCATGAAGGAATAATGCAATGCATAGCTACAATCATGTACTTTGGAGGCGTGGCTTGACGAGCCAAGATGGCGGTCGCACCCTGAGTGCGCTCCCGGACCCCTCCGCCATCCGCCTGTGATCCACCCAACAAGAGAGCCATCTGACCTTATTATCGCTGGCTAAGTCGCCGTCACACCTCTGGATGCACCCCTGGCTGCTCGAATTCCATCCGTGGAGCGCCTCCATGACGGGATCGGCCGGCCGTCGGGGACCGGCTTCCAAGATGGCGGATCGCTCGCGCTCAACGGCACTCCCTGCGGCCTTCGGACCTCTTGGCCTGATCCTCAGCCTGCGCCTTGTGGAGGAGCTGAGGGGGCCCCCCGAGATCTGGGAGGCCCGACGGTGTGACGCGGGCTCTGGAGAGCTGCCCGTGCTCCCCCCCCCCGGTGATGCCTGTCTGGAGGCAGGCGGCTGCGAGAGCCCGGCCTGGCGTGTCGGCCCAGTGGAGCCGCGATTGGCGCGGGGCTGCCCGGCAGGCCCCTTCTTACCGGAGACTCCTGCTGCCATTCCCGGGTGTCCCGTGGCGGAGTGAAACCTTCGACCGCTATTTCGGGCGGTGGAGGCTGGTGGACGCCTGGCTGCGGCTCGAGAGGCTAGACGACCCGTGCCCGATTGAGGCCGCTGTCCGCGACCGGCGCTGAACTCCCTCGGCCTGTGACCGTGCGCACCACTGCTTGTGTCGGCCGCTGGAGGGGAGGCCTGCTGTCTGGAGGTTCGGCGCTGCACAGCTTCGACGGCGGTAAGTCCCGGCGGCGGGAGGGGGTCCCGGGTTGTCTGGGAGGGCCCCCCCCTTGTGCACGCGTGCGGCCCATCGCGGAGAGGGGCCTTGAGGGCCCTGCCTGAGACCTCTTGATCCTCCCGCAGGCTCTCTGGGTCCCGCTCTGTGGGAGACCTTAATTCAGAGAGGTCGAGCGGCAGAGGGCTTCGGAGGGGCCGTCGCCTCCACCTCAGGCTGCCCCCCAGATCCTGTGCCTTCCTGAGCTGTCCATTAGCCCCCTGTGGTAGGCGAGTCTGAGACACTTGGCGGGGCCCCCTACCCTACTGAGTGGCACCATGGGCCGGAACGGACCAGCCAAGACCCCGGCCACCCAGACCAAAATGGACCGCTTCACCACCACGGACACTGGGGCGTCGGGGGGGAACTGCGAACAGGGATGCACCACCGGCAACGGACCTGTCCACCATCCTCCACACCTCGCAGTCCTCGGTGGAGGGCAAGATCGCGGAGGTGCGGGTGGACATGACCCTAATCCGGCAGGATCTCCGAAACGCCACGGCCCGGATTAAAGAAACTGAATCCCGTATATCATCTGTGGAAGACGACGTTCAGCACCTTAAGGGGCAAGTGGCACGGCTCCAGTCACACACCCAGGAGCTGCATCGGAGGGCCAAGGATGCAGAAAACAGATCGCGCCGCAACAACCTCCGCCTGGTGGGGTTCCCGGAGGGGGCGGAGCAGGGCCGTCCCGCTGAATTCGTAGAGAAATGGCTGAGATCCTGGCTCCCAGAGGGTTCTCTCTCCCCGTGGTTTGCAATAGAACAGGCGCACCGATCCCTTGCCCGAGGCCTCCGGCGGAGCGCCGCCCGACCGGTCATAATGAGAATCCTTAACTACAAAGACCGAGACTCCATCCTGGCCGAAGCCCGCAGGCAGCAACGCCTCCCCTACGAAAACCACTCGATCATGATCTTTCCGGACTACACTCGGGAGGTCCAGGGTCAACGTCGCTCATTTGGCGAGGTCAAGCAGAAACTACGAGCCCTCAACATCCAATATCGGCTCCTCTTCCCGGCACGCCTGCGGGTGGTGTTCGCCAATAAAACCCTATTTTTTGACTCTCCGGCAGAGGCATGGACTTGACCCACGGAGGAACGTCCCCTTCTGCCCAATGGTCAGATTCCTCTGCAGGATGGTGCGGAGGGTGGGCCCGCCCGTACTGGATCTCCAGATCCTCGGCCCCAACGCAACCGCTCACGTAGGCGCCGTGGGCAGAGGAGGGCCCGCTCGGACTCCCCGTTGAACCCTTCCCAACTGCCCGGGCCGCCACATGAGGATCATCGGACTGAGAGACGCTCCGGCTCCTCCGGCCATCCGAGTCGCGGGGGAGCTTCGCCCACCTCCTCTCTGCTTGATCTCCCGGACACTGACCTCTCTCGTAGCCCAACACTTCTCAGCAACCCAGCCTGAGCCCGTCTCTGCCCGCCGGGCCTGGCTCCGCGGCCGGAGGCGATGTGCCGGCTTCACTTTGTTCTCTCTCTTGTTGGACTTGGATATGAACATCCTGCCATGAGGAGGGGTCCTCCACGCTTCGCACGTTCCCAAGCGTTTTAGTTTGGTCCTGTGTTGTTATTGTTTTTAGGGCTTCGCCTGGTTATCACCATCGGGGTCCGGTTTCCGAGGGATCGCATAGGTACTAAGCGGGTGCCTAGCAGAGCAGGCGTAAGTCCTTTGACTTTGGAAACAAGATAAGTACCGGGGGCTTTTTGTTACTCCTGATTTTACCTGATCACTTTCTCCCTCTTTATCCCCAGTAGCCATTGTTGCTACCAACCCCCTCCCGAGGCCCATGGTGTGATTAGTGATTACACCTCATGTGAGATATCCTGACTTTGATCATATTTAATGCCCAGCAACACTGTGTTTTAAGGTTATCACGCATAGTGTTTGGTTGAACAGTTTTCTGTTTACTGATAGAGACCATGTTGGGCATTCCATACCTCTTGTTACTTGCTAATCATTTCTAGATTTATAGAGGTTGATTATTCATGTTGAGTGCACCTTTTCCACCCAGTAGCACGTATGGTCAGTGTTACCGATTAAGTGCACCACGTAGAGCACCAGTATTTGTACGTCCAACGATGACCAACTTACACAACTATGCCTAATCTTTATATGTTTGTCTTTATTTTTTTGTTTGTCTGTGTATGTTTTTTCATCCAGAATAAACTCGGTTCCTCTCAACACGAGGGACTCCAGAAGTACACCTTTTTAATTTTTCACATTTGAACCTCAGGTTAGGGTGGACCTTAGCGCGCTCATACCGCCGAGGTTTACACGTCTTTTCTGGTCCTGAGGAATGCTTGTTAAATTACAACACATAGGCTGAAACATGTTGACCATATCTTAGCGGACCTTGCTGAACAATTTATTCAGCCTTGATGTCCCACACTCTGTTTTTATCTATGTCTGATTGGCTTTTAATAAAATGTATTGTTTGACACAACCAAGACATTTTTAACAATCACTTTCACTACACACTGTACACACTAAACCAGCTCCGCAGTAATTCTGGCGTCAAAGCACACCAGGGTGGCACTCGGCCTCTCCTGGTGGGGCCCGATGATGAAGCATGTCACCAACTAGGTTGGTGAGTGAGGGCTTTATTAAGAACCAAGTTGGATTCTACTGTTGTGCTCCACTTATAAATATAAGGTACACTCTTTTGTTGTTTATAATCATTGTTTTTAGGGCGACAGATGCTTCTGTTTCTGAAGTATAGGGTGGGGGCGGGGCAAGGGTGGGGGGACCGTTGTCCCGAGTTTCTTATTTTGTTTTCTGTTGCTTCCTTGTTTCATCACACCAGCACTCACAGGACGTCCCATTCCACGCATCATGGGACATGGTAACTGATATCTGGGCTCCCAATCACGCATCCCGGCGTCCCTGCCCCTGGCCGAGCTTCCCTCCGGGGCCTCCCCCCTTTCACGAGACAGTCTCTCAGGATGGCTGACGTACTGCAACAGGGTGTATCTTTGCGCCTCCTGTCCTGGAATGTCAACGGTCTCCTTGACCTCCTCAAACATACGGCGGTACTATGCTATGCGCAGCGCCTTGGGGTGGAGGTCTTAATGCTGCAAGAGACACACTTATTGGGTAACCACTGCCCCTTTTTAGCGTGATATGGTTACGCCAGGGTCTGGCACTCGGGCTTCACACGCGGATCCCGTGGGGTTGCGATCCTGGTACAACGCTCCCTTCCTTTTGTCGCAACGCGAGTCATTCATGACGATCAGGGCACCATCTTGGCCCTGTCCGGCACCCTGAATGGCGTGCCCCTTAATTTGGTGTCATTATACTCTCCCCCATCGCGGCTGACTGCGACCCTAGCCGCCTCCGTTGCGCTCCTGGCTTCCCTGCCCCTGGGCTCCACCTTCCTGGGGGGTGACTTCAACGCGGTCTCTTCCCCTGCTCTGGACACGACTGGGCCCCCTTCCCACGGCAGGCTGGCGCATGCGAAACACCTAACGACTTGGGCTGAATCTTTAGGTCTTTGTAATGCATGGCGTACCTGGCACCTGCGTTCTAGGCAATTCACCCACACTTGGGCAGCGCATCACGCACACGCGCGCATTGACACCATTTACATTCCCTCGACTGACTGCCTCAGGCTCCAAGACGTCGCTATCCTTCCGCGGGGTATATCTGATCATTCTCCGGTGATGCTCAAAGTGGGTGCCCCTCCTGCCTCAATGCGCCAGACATGGAGACTGAACGCGTGGTTCCTTCAAGACAAAGACTTCCAAAAAGTGGTAGGGCGGGAACTCCAACAGTATTTCCAGACCAATGAGGGGTCGGTGTCGTCGCCGGGCACCCTGTGGGAGGCTGGCAAGGCCACGATTCGTGGAGTCGCCAAGGGGCAACTCACAATACAGCGGCGCGCGCAGCTAGATCAGATCACCTCACGCGAGGCACAGGCCTTGCGCCTTGAACGGTCCACCGCCCTGAATCCTGACGCCTCAGAAGTGAGGCTCCTTGCACACATCCGTGAAGAGATTCGACAATTGTCGATGGACGCAGCTAAACTCCTCTGGCGCTCCTCCGTCGCCAGGGTGTACGGATGGGGAGACAAGAATGGTTCTCTCCTCCACAGACTGGCCACCTACCCCAGAGCGAACCGCATAATCCCCGAAATCATAGACCGGGACGGTTTGGTATGTAATTCTTCAGCCGAAATGGCCTGGGCCTTTGCTCTGTATTATCGCCAACTATACACTGCCGGGACTCCCTCCCTGTCTCTCTCAGATATGTTGCGAGCTGGAGCCAGCCAACTCCCGCATCTGGACTCAGTTGTTCAGGAAGACCTGGACCGTTCCATCACCCAAGAAGAAATTGGGGAAGCGAATACCCTTATCTCGTCCGGCAAGACGCCGGGTCCGGATGGCCTTCTCCAGGAATACTACGCCCTGTACCGCGAGACGCTCACTCCACACCTTGCCCAGCTATTCCGTGAGGCAGTGGAGATGGGTTCCTTTCCATCCGAGGCTGATATGGCCACCATCATGGTCCTTCCTAAATCCCAGCTACCCTCAGCCTGGTGCGCGGACTACCGTCCCATCTCCCTTATAAATACGGAGCTAAAATTGTACGCCACGATACTTGCTCAGCGCCTTAAACCCCACTTACACACGCTGGTCCATCCAGACCAATGTGGGTTCATGCCATCGCGTGGTACCCGACATTGTCTGCGGAGGCTTCACTCAGCCCTGGCCCACCGTAACTTGATCACCCCCTACCTCGCACTCCTCCTGGTGGATTTTGAGAAATCCTTTGATTCGGTAGACTGGGGGTTCTTGGACGACGTCTTGGCGGAGATGGGTTTCGGACCCCGCTTTTGCGGTTTTTTCCGCGTACTATACGCTCGTCTGAGGGCACGTGTCCTGATGAACGGGGTTCTATCAGAACCCTTTCCGATCTGCAGGGGAACGAGGCAGGGGTGCCCCCTCTCTCCCCTGCTCTTTGCCCTGGTGATGGAGCCCCTGGCGGCCCTGATACGTTCGAGCGGACAGGTGCAGGGTTGGGATTGGTCCAATACAGAAGCAGACAAAATCGCTCTCTACGCGGATGATGTCCTGCTTTACTTAGCGGACCCCGCAAACTTGGGCCTTCACTGCCTCCGGTCCTTTGAACAGGCCTCCGGCCTGCGGCTTAATCCTGATAAATCGGTCTTGGTCCCCCTTCACATGTCCAGAGAGTGCTTTGATTGGCAGTCCACCATACTGCTCCGCCGCCAATCATTTAAGTATCTAGGGATATGGGTGACTTTACTCCCTGAACTCAGCTGGGCTCTTAATGTCACTCCCCTGGTGAAGCGGGCTAGGGCGGACCTGTCGAAATGGCAATCACTGCCTCTGAATCCCATGGGAAGGGTCGCACTTTTCAAAATGATGATTCTTCCCAGATTCCTCTACATGCTTCAAAATACTCCCCTCAATTTCCCGAGAGTGTGGTTCCGGGAGCTTGATAGCCTGGCTTCCAAATTCCTCTGGGGGAAGGGCAGGTCCCGATTGGCCCTAGGCGTTTGCCGGATCCCTTCCTTTGATTGGGGCTTAGGGATGACCCATTTATACCTATATTACCTGGCCACACGTTTGCTCTCCCTGCACGACTGGTTCAACGGAGGATGGTCTGATCTGGCATATAGGCTGGAACTCAGTGAGTTGGGCTTGTTTAATATCCAGTCGATGCTATATGGGGCACCTGTCTCGTCCCGTCTGCCAGAAGTGACGCGTTACGTGTTCCTGGCCTGGCGGGCCGCGTTGCGTCACACCAAATGGACCCACACATTGACCCAGTGCACACCCTTGTGGCAGGGTACCTGGCTCAGAGAAGTCAATGGGCTACAGGGCTTTCGGTCTTGGGACCTTATAGGCATTTCACAACTGGGTGACGTTTGGGTGGGTGACCACATGCGCTCCTTTCAGGACCTCCAAGCTAGATATTCCCTACATCACTCGCAGTTTTATAGATATTTACAGCTGCGCCATGCTCTTCAAGCGCACCTCACGACCGGTACACGACTCCCGGACCATAGCCCTCCGTAGGCACAAATCATGCTGGGGGACCTGGGAGGGGGGGCATCTCCCGCATTTACCGGACACTCATTAACAATACCCCAACATCACTTGATCGGCTCCGGACTCAATGGGAGGAGTGGGTGGGAACCTTGGAGGAGGAGGACTGGCGTGATGCCCTTATGGCCCCCAGGACAGTCACTGCTTCCGCCAGATTGCGCATGATACAGCTTTATTTCTTGCATGCCGCCTACCTGACACCGGCGCGCCTACATCACGCGGGGCTCCAGCCGACCCCCGCCTGCACTAGATGCGGTCACGAGCCAGCCGATTTTCTCCATATGGTATGGACTTGCCCGCGCTTGGCACGTTTCTGGGGAGACATTGAGGAGGAACTCACCGAGGTACTGGGGTGGGAGATCCCACATGACCCGAAACATGCGATCTTAGGCATCACAGACGGGCTGGATGGGTCCCGAAATGAAAAGCTATTTTACACCACGGCTGCCCCAAGAAGTATCGTAGGGTCTGGGGGAAGTGGTTGGGGGGCATGGTTTAGTCTCGCTGGGGATGCTCCAAAATTTGTCTTTTTGATTTTGTATGTCCTTGGCATTTGGGTTGTCCAGATCAATGCACATATTCCTCTGTTATCATGGTGTCTTGATGATTGGCTGGTCCTCTCTGTGAAATCAATAAAAATTTGTTTATAAAAAAAAACAATCATGTACTTTGCAATGAAGAAATAATGCAATGCGGGCCGCTACAATCCTGTATTCTTCAATGGAGAAATAATGCAATGCATTGCGCTACAATCGTGTACTTCGTTATGCAGAAATAATGTCAGGCGTCATAAGACAGTCCGGCAGTTCGTTAGCAGGAACTGCCGGACTGTCTTATGACGCCTGACATTATTTCTGCATAACGAAGTACACGATTGTAGCGCTACGCATTGCATATATTGGCAATGTGTATTACGACAGTCAGCCTCTTCGATAACAGTTGCCCCCCACACGTATCAACGATGACATAAAGTACAGCTTCTTACTCTGGCCCCAGTACTGCCACTCCTGAACGCAGTACGGGCCCTAATCTGAGCCGAAGCAAAGGCTCACGTCGCCAGAAGGACTGAGAGGCCGAGAGAGTGTCCCTCCGAGCCCGCACCCCGCCCATGCAGTGATCCACGTTACCTGGGGGTGCGACCCCGCTCTCCTCTCCTCCTTCAGCGAACTGGGCCTTCCGTGTAAAACTTTCTCAATGGGCCTCAGCGGCTCAGCCTGGCAGCTCAGCTCCTCCGGGGCTGCCGGTCCGGGCCGCGACTGTTAGGAAGGTCACAGGCGGCCGCGGGGCACACGTACCCCACGCCCCTGATATTACATTACTCCGGGTGCACGTTCACCACAGCACCCTCCGGGTCTCCTCTGCCACGAAGCCACACACACAACGCTGATGGGACTTCACGTCGACTCCGAGTGCACGTTCACCAGGCACTCCTTCCTGCGTCTCATTTGGCACCAATACACGCACACCGCGTTGCAGAGACTCACTTTCTTCCTGTGCACACGATGATCAGCCGATCACCTCCACAGTCCCAGGTTGCATCAAAGCACGCACACTGCTTCACTGAGACTTACTCCAACTCCGGTGCCCTGATATCCAGGCGCTCTTCACCAATGCCTTCGGCCGCACCCCAACACGCTCACCGTGTCCGAGCCTCACTTCTCCTCCGGTGCACTCGATGACCAGGCGCTCTTCACCAGCGCCTCCTGTGCACCACGACACGCACCCTGCGCATCCGAGACTCACTCCACTTGCGATGCACACGTTGACCAGGAGCTCCTCACCAACGCCTCCTGTGCACCACGACACGCACCCTGCGCGTCCGAGACTCCTTTCACTTCCGATGCACACGTTGACCAGGCGCTCCTCACCAACGCCTCCTGTGCACCACGACACGCACCCTGTGCGTCCGAGTCTCACGTCACCTCCGATGCACACGCTGACCAGGGGCTCTTCACCAACGCCTGCGGTGCACCACGACACGCACCCAGCGCGTCCGAGACTCACTTCACCTTCGGTGCACCCGTTGACCAGGCCCTCTTCACCAACGCCTCCTGTGCACCACGACATGCACCCAGCGCATACGAGTCTCGCTTCTCCTCCGTGTGTCCAAGATCACAGGTCACACCTTCCGAGGGTCTCAAGCTCCCACAACACGCGCCCACCGCGTCGCTTGAAACGTCTCCGGACACTTTTATGTTCCTGTGTTTCCAAACAGGGAGCCAGCTCACCTCGGGCCCTTGGGGTAACAAGACACAGCACAAAGCACAGTCTTCTTCAAGCAGGGGGACCCAGCGCACAAAGCACAGTCCCAACAGCCTCTTCCTTGGTTAAAACAGCAAACTGCAGACCAGCCCCAGATCACGAAGCAAGGGTCGGTCCTTCCCAGCAGTCTCTTCAGTTGTTCCTTCCTTAGTAGAGGTTCCTCTTGACCACGAAATGGGTCCAAGCCTTTTCAGTCTCAATCCATTTCTATTCCAACGTTCAGGGGTCTCAGCTCTCATAGTTATACCCCTAAATGTCTTTGAAGTTCGTTGTGCTCAGGGGTCCCTGACCCCTGCCTAAATCAGTTCTGGGTGTCTCCCTCCCAGTGTCACCTTTCTCTCTTTGATACTGGAGGTCTGGATCCTTAATCACTCAGCAGGAGATGGGTCAATTGTTTTATAGCCGCAACCCAGGCCTCTTCACTTCCCGGTGCTTTTCCTCGCCTACTCTCCAGATGCAGGTCAGCCTGGTGCCATCTCAATCCCTCCCTGGGTCAAGACCCCCCCTCTCCCCTCTCAGATCCAGACAGTCAATCCACATTCATCAGAGACACACAGAAATGCTTAAAGCACAAAACTCAGCCACTTTCTAAAAGAGTGGTTTCTGAACACACAGTGACAAAACCACTTTCATAGAAAGATGTGTTATGACGCTGTGAGTTCATACATACTAAACTTCACCTCTCCATTTTAAACTTATGGGAAACTAGGCTATCAAACACAATACCCAGCCTCCCCCATTCTGTCCTATGGGCAGGAGGATGGCCTTTCACCAGTGAAAAACGAAATGGAGTGTTTTTCACTGTCAGGACATAACACACACCACAGTATATGTCCTGCCTTTTACTTACACTGCACCCTGCCCAGCGGTTACCCGGGACCTACCACAGGGGTGCCCACTGTGTACGCAAAAGGGAAAGTAAGGCCTGACAAGTGGTTGCACTTGTCAGGACAACATGCTAACTTAACAAACTGCGCGCAGGCCCTACACTGCAGGCCTGAGTTCCCTTCTCCACGCACCTTTGCATTACTAGCCCTGGCACACACAGTGCACATCACCACTAGGGACCTTACTAGTAAGCCAACATACCAATCATGGCCAACCAATTACCATTACACTTTACACAGGGAACACTTGTACTTTGACACTGATCAGCAGTGGCAAAGTACCCAAAGCATCTAAAAGCAAAGGAGGTAGAGGCAAAAAGTCTGGGGTAATCACGCCAAGATATGCCAGGTCTAACAGCACAGAAGCAGGTAATTCTACTTTCTCGCTTATACTGCAGGAATGATTCTACACATCTCCTCATGTGCCGATACCTGCTGTCCTGCTTTGCACTTTCAGTTCTTTGCACAGCCCACAAAAGCGAATCTGCAAACATCCAAACAAAGAGCCACTTTGGGCTCCCACAAGACTTCCAGAGTTTCAGGTGTCTCAGCTCGGCTTCACAAAAACGAGTTTCACCATCTGGGCCATACTGTAGGTGGTTAGGAGGAATGTCTGGGACTTACAGATTTGGGATTACGCCACAGCCTCAATGCAAGGTGGAGGAACACAACCTAGACTTTTGTTGCCACACAGCAGACAACTGAGGCTTTCTACACCAATCCACTGCCTGCCATCAAGCCAGCCTCAGTCGGATAATAGACCGACGTGCTGTAAACACTTGAGATCAAGCCCAGGCTGGTAACTCGTTGCAGCAACTTCCATCTATAGTACCTGAAAAAGAACGCCACAGAATAATGAAATTTACTTTATTACAGAGAAAGAAAAACATCTCCCTGATCAATTGGGCTATTGTACGACAGCCTTTCTTGGTGCACACAGTAAAACTGCCAGACTGTGAGTCTGTCCATTTTATGGGGGAAGATTTAAAGCCTGATTAAGAGTTTCGCGATCCCACCACCAAAGGACCGCGGCTGAGTGAAGACCACAATGCTGGCGGTTTCCAATCGGTGTATTACAAGTTGACCGCGGGGCCCACGGTGTGGCTGCAGCGGCCTTGCGGCAGTGGGCAATGTATTCCCTTATCTATGACATTTCGACTGCATATGTGTCGAATGCACATATATGCATGATACTTATAGAAAAATACCACCTGCCCATTTCCGGAGTCCGATGAATATGTGCGCAGTCCTGGCAATGGGTATATGGTCCAAAAAGGACTTACCTGTATATTGCTGCAGAGGGGGTCATGTCCCTTGGGGTGAAGATGCTCCTGTTTAGGGGGGACCAGGTGAAAGGGATCCACGTCGAAATTTGCTGGGAAGAACAGGAAAGAGGTGAGTATGCACCCTAAATTCGTAGTTTCCGCCGAACTTTAGACGGCAGTCCCACCTCCTCGGTCGGCTCGTGGAAAAGCCACCTCGTAATACTGACAGTGGTGTTGCTCCTTTGTAATGCCCTATTGAGGCTGCCTTTCTCCCAGCACGGTCCCGGCAGTCAGTGGTCTGTTCGCAGTGCCGGCAGTCCAGCTGCGGTTTTTGTACAGGCAACACTCCTAACTCGTAATACTGCGGACAGACCGCAGAACTCGGGAAGGTCAGACTGCGACTGCGGGTATGGCGGTCCACGGACCACCAAACTCGTAATAAGCCCCTATAAAAAAATACTTAAAACACGGGATGCAATTTGGTTTGTGTGTGGGAGCAAAGGTCACCTTCTTGGGCTGAGAAGAGGAAAAATAGATAAGGACTGTTGAAGAGAAATATGATGAAGATAATCTTCTTTTTTTTTCTTGGGGCTTAAACAGAAACATTATGTTGAACAATGTTTGATAAAGTATTCATATACATGGTCTCAAGGAATTCGCTGCCTTTTAAGTGCTGCATGCAGACTGGCCAGGCACTATTTTTAGGTCACTGGGCACCTCTACGAATTTCACAGTCCTTCAAGTTCATACTGCTCTTAAGATAAAAGGCCTTTGAATTATCCCAGTGTTATGATCATTTAAATACACTAGGGGCACATTTATGATAATTGGGGCGTAAGGCAGCAAATACTTTGCAGCGCTGTACTGCGCCACAGGACAGGGCAGGAATGTGGCGTATTAATCCAATATGGTGCCTCCTGTCTTTTCCCCCTGCGCTGGTGTCAATTCGGCAGCCTAGCGCCAACGCTGGCACCCTTGCACCAGGGTGCAAGGGTGCCTGTGTTGTCAGCAGGATTGTTTTTGTGCAAGAAGGGGCACCTTCCCGTACAAAACCAATCCATAGAGGCATTTTCCTCTTTCTATGTATGCTGCAGAATGCAGCACATATAGAAAGGGAAAATAACGATGAGAAATAAAGATATTTCTCCTTGTTATGCCTAACCTGGGGAGGCGTATCTTTTGGGCGCATTGCAAGGTTTACCAAGTTTAGTAAATCTGGGACTGTGTCAAAAACCATGGGATTTGCATGGGAACAACCACTGCAATGCCCATGGAAAGCCTTCCTTGTGTAGAGTAATGCAACGCCGCGCAAATCATTGCGTTACATTACTCCATATTTATTAAGTCATTCAAAGCCACGGAAAGTGGCCCTGCATGGCTTCATAAATATGACTTAGAGCTTTGCGTCGTAAATGTACCGCGTTGCGTGGTGCCAGCATGACGCAAAGCTCCCCTAAATATGCCTCCTAGTCTGTATGGAAAACTTTGCCGGGCCTTTCTGTACAGCATTTGTGTATTTTTAAGGTCAGAGGAGCATTACACGACAGATTATGTTGCTGTATATCTGTGACGGAGTTTTGAGGCTTTGCTTCAGTGATTCGCTATTATTTCCAACACAGAATAAAGCTATCTTTGGGGTTAAGAGCGGCCTACTTAATAATTCAATAGTACCTGAAATGCGAGCGTGCGATTCCCTGGTGCTGAATGATGGCTTTCAAGCAGAAAGCAAACTGATCGCCCACCTATCATAACAGAAAGAGCTGTTTGACAGCCTGTGCTCTCAGGCAGAGTGATCGTAAGCAGCTCAATTGGGCATGCAGGCAACGGAGGGCGAAGGGAAGGGCTTACGCTTCTATTTTGTCCTCTCCAGGGCAGCTAAGGCTGCTTGTGAGCTGTGGTATTTTGAACCTGACTGGTTTTAATAGCACAGTTTCCTACCCCTCCCTCTTAAAACAACCGTGAACAGCTTTGATAATTGCTGGTGTTTTATTCCAACAGCCAGCACCTGCATATTTAGAGACCTGCAACCAAAGGGTAAGGCCTAATTCTTTGTGTGTGTCCATCATTTGGGCAAGACCCCAAAGAGATTTTAGGTAAAACAGAGACATTTTACCCTTTATGAAGTTCGACGATTTCAGCCAGTTCACGAGGCTCAGTTAAACCAAGAAGCCGAATAAAAGAGACTACACTTGTTGGTTTAGAAGAGAAAAGGCCACCATTTTTTGGCTGCTTTAACTTATAAGGAACCACTTCTAATTCACTTTACGTTGCATATTTAAAAAGTAGACAGCTTTACAGGGCCGGCTCTAAGGCGGTGCGACCAGAGGGACCGCCCTAGCGGAGTCCTGTTTGCAAGTATATTATAGTTTGTAAGGCACCTGCTGCCGCGTTTCTGGCCTCCAGCAATTTTCAGGCAACAAAAAAAATGCCAAGATAACTCCGGCGATTAATGTTCTTCCTAGAGAGAGATCAGAAGTGTGTCTAGTGGAAGTTTTGACTCATTTAAGGTAGCAGAGTGGGTTAAAATGCCTACAGCAAAGAACGTGTACCATGCAGATCACAAAGTGCATATAATGCAAATAGGTCAGTGGGTTACTGCTTTTGTTTGAGAGATCCTTTTGTTACTTGCATTTAAAATCCTAACATAGAACAGTGAGCTATTAACTGTCACCAAAGAGCAGCATGCAAACTACAAGGTATAGATTAGAGCGTTATGATTTTTTTCACCGTCTTTCATTATCCTAATGTTGGAAAAGGGTTAATTTGGATAGAAATCAATTCTGATTATTAAAGAGAACCCCCAACCATGCTGTTTCATTTTAAATTCAGAGTTTGTGCTTTTCCAGACCAAGCACTCTTAAACTATACTGCCTACCAGTATGGATGACATTAGACTCATACACCTTGTAATCCTCTGCCTTACGTAACATTTCCTATACACTGATTTAAACACCTATGATTGATTGTCTCTGTGTAGTGTGTGTGATGTAAAGTGCTCTGACACCCTACACTGGTATGGGTGGTGCTATAAAACTAATTAAATGCATCTGAGAGAGAGTGATTATGGAGACTTGAGGGGCACTGTTAAAGGATGGTACTGAGGGGATCCGTGGCAGAGGTTGTAATTGGGGGACGCCAGCAAACATTGTCGCACTGGGCGCCACCAGCACTAAAGCTGGTAATGCTTTGTAATATACCCCTCCTGTGAACTTTCTTCGCTGAACATTTCCTCCTCTACCAGCTAACCACCATGCCAGTACCCTCCAACACTTCATCCAATCAGGCATACCAGGTGACTGTGTAGCATAACCATACCATAGCAATTCCTAATAATTTATGAC
Organism: Calotriton arnoldi; assembly: GCA_963921515.1. Taxonomy (NCBI): domain Eukaryota; kingdom Metazoa; phylum Chordata; class Amphibia; order Caudata; family Salamandridae; genus Calotriton; species Calotriton arnoldi. The sequence continues at coordinate 1,174,478 of CAWUFW010004842.1, forward strand.
AGATCAAGCACAAAATATGGGCTTATTCTTCACACAGATATGTTACACCATAAATTAATCTGCCATGCCCGGTGTCCATCCACTTCCGTCAACTGTGCCTCATTCAAACAGGCACATAGAGTGGCCCTTCACTTGTAATGACTGTGCTTCAATGGTCACCATTTCACACAGGAGGTGCTTTATTAACTTCAGTGTGTCACGTTTGTGGAGAGGCCAACCACTCTCGGTATCCGTCAGCGGCAGCCAGCACGGATCAGGTGTAGAGGGGCGGTGGGGGGGTGGGAGGATGAGGGTGAGGTTAAATTAAAAAATTAAATTCAACTTACCTGCTTGCCGCTTCCTCCTTGTCGCTCCTCCTGGTTGCATCTTTTCTCCTCCCGCCGGCAGGAAAAGGAAGCAGCCTGGAAGCACCCAGGCTCCCCTGAGCCAATCACAACACTGCAATGCAGTGTTGTGATTGGTCTGAGCGCCGTGACTTGGCGCTCAGACGGGGAGTGGGGGCCTGGGCATGTTCTCCACCCAGGCTGTGGTGCAGCCTGGGTGGAGAAGAGGGAAACTGTGCAAGACTGTTATGGTCAGCCCAAGAGGGTCGGCCAAACAGTCATGTGCAGTTAGGAGCGGGGGCAAACCACTCCTCGGCTGCTTTGTCACCCCACCCCGCCTCGCAAAGCTGCCGCGCACGAAAAAGGAAAAAATAAAATGATAATAACGAAGTTATTATCATTTCCTTTTTTCTAATAATGCTGAAAAAAAGCAGCGGGCGACACTCACTCATCAGGGTAGCTTTCACTTCCATAGACTGTGCTTCAACATTCATCCTCAAGCACACATCCAGTTTCACTGCCCTTCAGGAATCCAATTGTGAATTCCAGAACAGTAGTGACGGGTTTACATACCCTCCCTTGTCCTGCTAGGGGTGTGAAAACAGGTCTTTGAAGTGGCCGGACGTTAAGGGGAAAGGGTATCATTTCTTCTTTAACCTGGGGAAGCCCTGCCTTCTTTGCTGGTGCTAGTCTTCCCTAGCCTAGGGTAGCTAGGGTGCCATAGACCCAAATGCAAGAAAGAAAAAGGCTCATCTGCCAGTAGTGAACATATGAAGCTTATAAACCCAAAATCCAGCAATGCTGGGGTTTTTCCCAAATGCAGTGTTGAAAAATATGGCCAACTTGCACATCTTAGAGCATAATTTCTTTTTTAGAATTTGCTAAAAGCCCGATGAAGTACAAGTAGATTTAAAGGCGCTCTCATGAAGTATCTCAATAATTCTAAGTTGTCAGAGTGAGACTTACTCTCTCCCCCTGGCTGTTTAGCGTACTTTGTCAATCAATCAGGGGCATTGTAAGCGCGCTACTCACCCGTGAGGGTCTCAAGGCGCTGGGGGAGAGGGGGGGGGGTCCGCAGATCTGTTAGCCGAAGAGCTAGGTCTTGAGAGTCTTCCTGAAGGTGTTCAGGGAGGGGGCGCGTCTGATGTCTGCCGGAAGCTCGTTCCAGGTCTTGGCTGCAATGTGAGAGAAGGATCTTCCGCCTGCTCTGGCTCTGTGAATGCGCGGGGTTTCGGCCAGTGCAAGGTTGGAAGATCGGAGGTTTCTTTTGGGTACATGGAAGTTGATTCTGTCGTTGAGGTATTTGGGTCCGTTGTTGTGTAGGCATTTGTAGGCGTGAGTGAGTATTTTGAAGGTGATTCTTTTCTCCACGGGGAGCCAGTGGAGTCTTCGTAGGTGTTGGCTGATGTGTTCGTGCTGGGGGATGCCGAGGATGAGTCTGGCGGCAGTGTTCTGGATTGTCTGGAGTTTGCAGAGTAGGGACTTGTTGATGCCGGCGTAGAGTGTGTTTCCATAGTCCAGTCTGCTGGTGATGAGTGCGTGGGTGACTGTCTTCCTTGACTCAGGGGGGATCCATTTGAAGGTCTTGCGAAGGATGCAGAGGGTGTTGAAGCAGCTGGGGGTGACGGCGTTGACCTGTCGGTTCATGGTGAGTGATGAGTCGAGTACGATGCCGAGGTTTTTGGCGTGGTCTGAGGGGGTAGGTGGGCTTCCGAGGGCGGTCGGCCACCAAGTGTTGTCACATGCTGAAGGGGTGGTTCCAAGGACGAGGACTTCTGTCTTCTCGGCGTTGAGTTTCAGGCAGCTGTTGGTCATCCAGACTGCGACGTCTTGCATTCCTTTCTGGAAGTTGAGTTTGGCGGTGGTGGGGTCTCTGGTGAGGGAGAGGATGAGCTGGGTGTCGTCGGCGTAGGATACGATGTTGAGGCCGTGTTGTCGGACGATGGCTGCGAGGGGGGCCATGTAGATGTTGAAGAGGGTTGGGCTCATTGATGATCCCTGTGGGACTCCGCAGGTGATTTTCGTGGGATCGGAGAGGAAGGGTGGTAGTCTGATTCTTTGGCTTCTTCCGGTGAGGAATGATCGGATCCAGTAAAGGGCTGTTCCTTGTATGCCGGCGTTGTGCAGTCTGGCGACTAGTGTGCGATGAGAGACGGTGTCGAAGGCCGCTGATAGGTCGAGTAGGATGAGGGCTTCGGAGTGGCCTTGGTCCAGGAGGGTGCGGATGTCGTCTGTGGCGGCGAGTAGGGCGGTCTCGGTGCTGTGGTTGCTTCGGAATCCGGATTGGGATGGGTCGAGGACGGCGTTTTCTTCGATGAATCGTGTCAGTTCCCTGTTGACTATTTTCTCTGCAACTTTGGTTGCGAAGGGGAGGAGCGAGATGGGCCGGTAGTTCTTGAGATCGGTGGGGTCAGCTGTGGGCTTCCTGAGCAGGGGCCTGACTTCTGCACGCTTCCAGTCATCTGGGAAGGTGCCTGTTTTGAAGGTGGTGTTGATGGTGCGTTGCAGTTCGGGTGCGATGGCAGCCGCGGCTCTGTGGTAGATGTGGGGAGGGCAGGGGTCGGTGGGGACCCCGAGTGGATGCCTTTCATGGTCGAGGCGGTGTCTTTGGTCGTGATCGGTGTCCAGTTGGAGATGGTGGGCAGGCTGGTGTCTTTGGGGGGCAGGGGGCGGCAGTGTTGTCTGTTGGATGGTCGACGAAGTTGTCGTAGAGGGTTTTGATCTTGAGGTGGAAGTAGGTTCCAAGCTTGTCGCAGAGGTCTTGGTACGGGGTGATGTCTGTGGCTTCGCTGCGTGGGTTGGTGAATTCCTGAATGACACTGAAGAGTTCCTTGGAGTTGGTGGAGTTGGCGAGGATTTTGTTGTGGATGAAGTTCCTCTTGGTGGTTCTGATTTGGTTGTGGTAGCCCTTCATGGCGTCCTTGTAGGTGGAGTAGTTTTCGGTTGTTTTGGTGTTTCTCCAGTTCTTCTCCAGGCGTCTGCAGGTGCGCCTGGCTTCTTGGAGATCGGAGGTGAACCAGGCGGCTTTCCTGGGGTGCTGTTTGTCGGGGTTGCGTAGCGGGGCGAGCTCGTCTGCGCAGTTGGAGATCCAAGTGTGGAGTTCTCTGGCTGCGATGCTTGCATCGGATGCCCAATTGTGGTTGTCTCTGGTGAGGGTGTCATTGAGTTGTTCATCGGTAACCTTGCTCCAGTTCCTTCGAGGTGGGCGTGGGGCTGGTTTGGGTGCCTTAGGTTTGTCGGCGGTGAAGTGTACGCAGTGGTGGTCGGTCCATGGTGGTTGCGTTGTGTGGCTGAAGTTAACGCTGTTTCCTGCAGCCAAGATGGGGACGAGGGTGTGTCCTGCTCTATGGGTCGGTGTGGTGACGAGTTGTTTAAGTCCGATGTTGGCGAGGTTGTCATGGAGGGTGGTGGAGTTGGGGTCGCCGGGGTTGTCGAGGTGGAAGTTCAGGTCTCCAATGAGTATGTAGTTCATTGATGCGATGGCATGGGGTGCGATGAAGTCGGTGATGGTGGTGGCGAAGGGTGTCCGGGGGCCGGGGGGTCTCTAGACGAGGGTTCCTCGGAGTGTGGCGTTGGGGCTGGTCCGGATCTGGAAGTGCAGGTGTTCTGCCGAGGGGAAGGTTTCGCTGGAGTTTTAAAAAGTCAGTTCATAGATTTTACTGGCAGATCCAATAATCTCGATTTGCAGTTTAACATGAGCTCATTTTTAAAACTTTTAAAGGCACATTCCTACACTTCTATGCTCAATGCTTTTTATTTTCCATCCCCTCAAACAAAGCAGGATGGAAAAATTAAAAGGTACACAGATTTCACAATCTTGTGCCTCAAACAATAGATATATCTGTAAGGTTATGCTGGTTAGGTAGGCTCAGCAGTTTATATATAGTGATTTTAATATTTTGAAAATATATCACTAAAGGTCCTGCAGTGTCTCCACATAAGTCATGGGACAGGTGCCACAGCATCCCGTTAGGGCCTTCTGGCACAGAGGAAGTGTTGCCATAACATAAGCTAATAGGTGTACTGAATAATAAGCGCGCTCATTTGTCCCCAAAACCCACCTTACGCTATTTAGCAAAGGTTAGTCTTCCAGTTTATGAAATGCACTTTCTATGTCGCCAAATAACATCTTTTCTCTTTTTTAGTAAAAACATATTTTCCTCCAAGCATCAATGTGGCTATTTTTGAATATCCAAAAAGCTTGACCTAAAATACCAACTCTTCGTTTTTAGTGAATACACACGTTTGGCACTCAAAATTCCTTTTGTCTTCATCGTCTAGTACCATGATGTACTAATGTCTGTATTGGACAAATACCATTTCACATTCCTATGCACCCCCATCATCAACAGATACTGATACATCTTCCAATGAACCACCGACATTTGTGAAGGTCAAACCTCAAGTTCATGTTAAGGTTCTGCCTGTTATGGGCCACCCTCGTGTGCCAAAGATGGCCACGTCACGCCATGGATGATCAGCACGTCAGGAATTGCCACCAGATGCCAGAGAAGGTTAATATAAGATGGGAGAGCCACATCAGGCCATAGAGGTACACCCAGTAACAGTTAGGGGCGCCCATGTAAGTCAGAGTCATGCCATGCCAGGGAGTAGCACCAGATAGCATAGGCCTGTGTTATTCCTTGTATACAGGCATAGTCAACATATGCACTGGCATTCTCACACCCCATGCTCAACCACAGAAGGGTTCACACATATCCATGCGCACCCACACACCAAACTGAAAGCCAGCTACATACACACACACACACACAGTTACCAGACAGCCAACTATAGACGCACACATACACAGGTGCACAAACACACTCTTAACAAATAGCCAGACACATTCACAGAAAATATACACACACTCTTACAAGGCAGACAGCCACAAACACACACATGCCAACACACACACTCATACACACAAACACACACTCTTCCAGGCAGCCAGCAACACAAACACACACAATGAGACCTATACTGATTACCTCTGATGACACCAATTAGAACTATTTTATTGTTAACTTTGAGAGTCATTTCCCTAGAATGTATTTCTTAAATTCTAACCTAGCTGGGGCGGAAAGGTGCAAGTGAATTCAAAATAGTTCAATATATTGGCAGAATAGATTCAATGGTTAAAAATACAAAACATAATTGCTTTCTTGTACAGTGTACCGAAGACTGAAATAGATGTATCCAAGAGTAATATAGAGTGGTAAAATACAAAGGGCACATACAAGGTTACTACATATCACGCCAGCTATGTGTGGTTGTCTGTGAGGGAATATGACCGGAATTGATAGGACCAACGATGGCTACTCTTGGACTTCTAAATGGAACACAATGAGGGAAGTCAGGCCCGAGGTGCATTGGCAGAGCTGTGTGCACCTCTCAGGACTGGAGTAGGAGAGAGTGCTAAAGAGAAGCCTGGTACCAGACTTTTATAGGGATCACATTCTGGGAAAATCAAGTCAAATTTAAGATTGGGAACAAGGTGCAGGTGTGCACAGATCTGAATGACTTCACTGGCATAATTGTAACAGCTGCTGCCGCAGGTAAGACCTGAAGTGGATTTCTACCTATTTTATAATAGGTTTTTGACCATGTGGTGGTGACTGGCAGACATATGAAGACGCCTTCTGGCACACGCAGTTTCTCTTTTCTCATTCTAAATATTGGGCTACCTACACTTGACAACAAAGTTATGACCAGAAATGAGTGAGATGCTTAGTCTGAGCTCTCTGGATTGGCCTCTCCTAAAGTCCTGCTGAACGTATCCCACATATTTACTGTGCTCTCTAGAATTAGATAGAAAAACATGTTTGATAAGATAAGGCAATGCTTTAAGTATCTCTGGCAGCAAAGGCATAGATATGGGACGCCGGTGTGACTGACACCAGAGATGAAGGGAGTCCGACTTACACATTTTCTGGACCTACGGATGTGCACTGAGGAGGTAGCTTTAAGGACATTTTCTTATCAGCATCTCTGAACTCTATTTAGGAATCAGATTGATGGAGACATGGATGAGCACCAGGAGCCGCTTCAATTTTCATGGAGTACTCCCACATAGTATCCCACTTGCCGCCAGCATCAGGCTAGCAGCAAACAGTAGCACTGCAGAAACTCCCAAGCCAAGTCCAGCCAACAATACCACAATCTGTAACTGGAGATGTCTGAGATGGGAACAGAGGTGGCTTTTGCACTGCTATCTGTTGCCAGACTGTTGCCAGCAGCAGGTTCATGGATTGTGGTGCTGGAATGACAAGGTGTCGCAGAAGCACCAGAAGTGCCGTGCCGCTCCACTCTTGTACCTCCACTGGCTCTGTTCCAAGATGGTGCCCAGGGCTGTTGGTAGGCATTGAAAAGTCACCTAGCTGTCAATCAGCCTACATACTCGTCTTCTAATCTTACAGTTGTCTGCAGCAGCTGATGAAGTGAGGACCCTCTTACTTTGGACCCCGGTGCCACTGCACAACATGAACTATTGATAGCTACACCCATGTACAGTCGATGACTGTTAAGCAGTGCCAGACCACACATGCGAAGCTTGCAAAGTTTATTAAAAAATAAGCATGATTCACTAGTGTTAAGACATCGCACATTTTCACACCCATAGTGGATGTTCGAATCACTTCACTTTCTTTTGTATAAATCGAAATATAGCGCTATCTGAGATTTACTTTTACAGTCACCTTCACATGTGTGAATGAAATCATTACTTCCCAGTAAACGTAATTACCCCAAATCAGGTCCCCCTGGTCCCAGTTAGAGCCCCTCCTTCTGTCCCTCCCTCCCATTGAATGATGCGCCTCCACTGGACTATCTTGTTACTCACTGGCGGTGGAGAGGGAGGGAGGAGCCGTATGTCTGTGAATGCTAGACAAACAAAGTAGACTTGCATGGGAGGTGCCTGTGTGGAGGTGGGGTCGCGTCAAATTGTGATGATTGGAATGAGGGGAACCTATGAAAGTGTAATGCAGAGGGCTTCAAGACTAAAGCAGCCGCGAGGTTTAGCATGCTCAGGGTAAGCAGCGCATTTAGGGGTTCTGGGAGAAGCCAAAGACAGTGGGGCAGATTTACAAGCCCCTTGCGACAACTTTACGCCGCCGTTGCGTCACTTCTGCGACACAGCGGCGTCGTAAACAATGCGCCACCTTGCAACATATTTACAACGTGACGCATCAAGGAAGATGCGTCACGTTGTAAAGCCCTGCGCTACATTATACCTGCGTCAGGTATAATATATGCAGGGTGGGCGTTCCAACGTGGGAAAGCCTCGTAAAAGTGAGGCAGTGAAATCTATTTCACTGAGTCACTTTTACGACGCCACTGCGTCAAAACCTTACGCCTGCTTGAAGCAGGCGTAAGGAGTGACGCAGCATGTTAGGAATAGGCATTCCCAGGGCTTTAAGTGGGCCGGGTCTCACCGGGTCTCTATCGGGCTCTGTTTTGTGCCCTGGCACAGGCGGTCCGTTTTTTCCGGACTGCAGTGACAGCAGGCACATCGATCTGCGCTGCTCACACTGCTCACTTCTCACTAGTGGAGAAGTTAAAAAGGCATGACATCATGCCAGGTGAGCGTTGTAGGGGAAGGAAATCCTTTAAAGAGAGTCATTTTCTCTCTGGATTTCCCTTCTCTTTGAAACTCAGGGGCAGCAACATTGTCGTGGTGTCACCAGGGCTTTAAGTGGGAGCCTTTTCAATAATATATACAAGCCATAGTTGCTGCTTATTTATCTTATGCAACTAACAACCATTGACAAAGCCAATAGTCCTGACTTGTTGTAGATATGATGTTACTTGTTGTATCATATATCTAGATGCAATGACAGAAACAGCAAAATACAAGTCGGGCGGTACACTATGCTCAGCACAGATTTTTAGATTAAGTGTTTTAAGCCACGCCCTTAATTACACTGGCCACGCCCCTTTGAGAGACCCCCCAGTTTTTTCATCCCACTTAAAGCCCTGGGCATTCCTAACCATTGCTGGAGTTGCGTCGTGCTTGCGACTCCAGCAATGCGCTGCCTGTACGCCAAAAGATGCGTCACTCATCTGTCTATCCTTGCGCCACGGTGCGCCGCATTGTAAATGCGACGCATCCATGGTGGCGCAAGGGTTTTTTTACGGAACGCAAATGAACTGACGCATCTCTGCTAATATGCAGAGATGCGCCAGTTCTTGTAAATCTGCCCCAGTATTTCTTTGGGGAATTAAAGTTTTAATGTAAGTGGTTGTGCTTCAAGATGAGTGATGGAGAATGCTGCATTCTGATTGTTTTCCTTTCCTGTACAGTAGCATGAGCGTATGTGGACAGTGTACAATTCTAGATTTCATTTGTAGTTGCAGTTGACCTGGAGACAAATTAAAGCGCTAATGGTCTCTACCTACTAGCTTTTGCACTGCTGAACCCATCATGGGTGACAGGAGACAGTCATCACACTTTTGAGCAGAGTCCCCTCCAGGAGTAACACACCAGTGGAAAGATTCCCTGAGGCTCTTGGTGTTACCTGTCCTTGCAAGATGCAGATCAAGCATGGAAGTACACAGTAAGTAGCCAATGCGTGAAGCATGACAGTGATTCCTTTGGAGCAAAGGAATGTATCAGAATGTTTGAAGAAGAGGCACAGTTCTCAGTCCCTCTGGAAACTGCACGCTACAGTATGTGTGTGAGGAATGCTTGGTGAGAGAACTCTGCTTCACTGACCCTATACTAGCTAAAAGAACTAGAGTGCTAACCTATAAAAATTTAAGCGAGATGCAGTTTCGCCATACCTGAATGGTGAAGCTATTGTTAGTTGAATGATCTTTTTACAAAAAGTAAGGTTCAGAATGAGATAATATTTTCAAAGTATTTTCAGCCCAAAAAGTAATTAGATGTAGGTTTCCTGATCAATGGTTGCAGATAGTGGGCGTCATTAGAGGTGATACAGATCACGAAGTGATCTTGATGAAGTCCTGCGGCATTTTGCAGTTTCAACATAAGACTGGTGAAATGCTTTAGCATTTTAAAAGTCCTGGGGGAGGAGCAGTGGTGTAACATTAGGCCCCGCAGTCCCAGAGGTGGGGGTGAGGGGTTCCCGAGCTGCAAGGGCCCCCCTCCGGCACTGTACACGACCCCGCAGGCCCTTGGCCTGAGAGAACTCCTGACTGGGCCCGGAGCGTGGGGGCCCCCTCCAGGTACTTTGCAGGGGGCCCCCCTCAAGTTTTGTTATGCCACTGGGGAGGAGACTAATTCAGCCAAAGAGCTTAATATATGCAGGCAGGCCAAATACAGGAGAGCTTCGATAGCAACCAAATGTATGAAAGAAATAAACTTTCAAAGTCTGTAACATATTCAGGTCTAATATAATGCTAGGTTCTTCACCAGACACGTAGAGACTCAGGGGCATATTTACGTTCCCTGGCGCATCCCTGCATATCAGCAGGGATGCGCCAGGGAAAATGCGTCACGCAAGTTTACTCTTGCGCCACGTCCGATGCGCCGCATTTACAATGCGGCGCATCGTGGCGCAAGGATAAGCAGATGCGTGACGCATCTGCCGGCGGAAGGTTGGCGCAGTGCTGAAGTTGTGTCGCAAGCGCGACGCAACTCCAGCACTGTTCCAACCTTCCCTATCCCTAACCTGGTGCGTCAATCCTTACGCCTGCTTGAAGCAGGCGTAAGGATTTGACGCACCAGCGTCGGAAAAGTGACTGCGTGAAATCTTGTAGATTTCACTACATCACTTTTCCAAAGCGTTCCTGCGCCGGAACGCCCCCCCCCTGCGCCGGTACGCCCACATGAAACCTGACGCAGGTTTCATGTGGCGCAGGGGTTTACTACGTGACGCATCTCCCTAGATGCGTCACGTTGTAAATATAGCGCAACGCGGCGCATGGTTTGCGTCGCCGCTGCGTCACATGCGTGACGCAAAGCGGCGCAAAAGTGGCGCAAGGGGCTTGTAAATATGCCCCTCACTCCCTAGGGACATGATATAGAGGGACGATTAAAACCAGTGTTAAAAAGCAAAGCTCTGTTAGTGGAAAGACCTGAAGTATGCTAAAGTTGATCAGCACAAGTCAGATCTATAAGGTAGAGTGAAACTGCTGAGTAGATGAGCAGAAAGATGCACTACACTACTGGGGTGATTTTGAGTTTGGTTGGTGGTCTGCCAGTCCACTGTGTCGGCAGGGACCCTGGAAGCCCCCTTTGCCCTAGCAGAGGACCATCTGACGTATTGCTGTATTGAGAAATATTTGCTATTTAGGCACAGCGGAATTCTGCGAAGGCCACTCAGCATTCCTTTTTGTTCTGCAGAATGTAACCCCACCACAGAGGATTAAATTCTGTAGAACAAAGTAAAACTGTCCATAATGTGTAGGAAGTTTTCTTTCTGGTTGTAAGGGGAATTTTACATTTTTCCTGCCTAGTGTCGCTATGCCTTACATTGTGGTGATAGGCAGGTAAATCAGCAACAATCACCCCATCCCAAATAGGTTACTGTCACGGTGAACTAGTAGACCTGTGAAGATGGGATGCTGTACAAGGGTTTCTGTCAGCAGAGCCAGCTGAGGCTTCACCAGTGGAAGCCAAATGGCCTCCCATCCCTAAATCAGGTGCAATGGTAGCACATCACCAGGGGCGTTAGGGCTGTGGCCTGCCACTGTGAGCTGCCACATTATGCCCCTGACACCTGATCTACCTGTTATTTATTTCATTTAGCAGGGTTCATGAAAAGACAGAATTTGTGTTTTGCATGAATACTGCTTGTGTGTAGGTCAGCTCTCTTGGCCTCTTCAGGCTCTTGATGACAGTAGCAGGAGGAGAAGGGCTCAGGGGGTTGGGCCACAATCTGCAAAGTTTGGATTAAGAACACAGCACTCTACAAATGTACAAATGGTTGTTTAGATTGCACATGTGTGAGGGATGTACTTAAACTTTGCCCCATCACACATGCACAATGCATATTATTTAGAAGACTTGCTGTGCATGCCTCAGGCAGTGCAGCATATCTGCTAAAATTAGCTTGTCGGTGCGCTAATCAATGTGACCCTGTGCCCAATAACAATAGACACAGAGCAGCAGGGGTGGTGTCTTAAGCCCTGTTCCAGCATCTGATAGGGCATTTTTCTCACCCTCCCACCCAACAATACCTGCACCATTCTGAGGTCTTCAAAGATGGTGGTGAGAATTGCTGGGGGTTTGCGTGTGGGCTGCTTTGTCCTGGTGGAACTCCAAGTCCCAGGATCCCTGTGGACGTGGATCCCGCCTCAGAGACCAGCAAGGGCCTTGACTTTCAAATCCCGGTAAACCTGCATGCACAGGTGTGTGCATTCTTCCGCCACCCTCTGGGCTATTTTGAGCCCTTCTTAGAGGACAGTGAGAGTTGCTGGGGGTTTGTGTGTGGGTGGCTTGATCCGAATACATCTGGACTCTGCTTGTGTCCAGAGATAAGCTAGGGCTGGGGTCTTTGCCTTCAAATCCTGCTAAGCCCAAGTGGGCAAGCTGGGAAAAGTGCTGGGCAATCCGTTTTTTAACCAGCAGAGGGTATTCCATATAATTATTGATAGGGATTGATGATTGTGCTTGTTGGTGGTATGGTGGGTCTTCTGTTTTATTTTTTATTTTTTTAAGCACCACTGTAATTTATTAATTTCAAGCCTTACTTGAGTGTGAGTCAATTGACAATGCAAAAGAGAAATGCTATTTCACCGCCGATTGTTAACAACACTAATGAAAGAATGGTCTCTACGTATCCATCTAGAGGTTTGAAGGACACTGAACAAATGTATTCCCTTTTGTAATAAGACGTGGTAATGCTCTTAGAAGGTGGGCCATTATAAAATTGTGTCTATTGGCTTCTGTTTGTGCTAATCAAAGTGTGATGCTCATATTACACAGAGTGTGGGGTTGCTACAGGGTTCTAGGGCCAAAGCGTGGCCTATGTGAGAAAAAGCCATAATTAAAAAAAAATCTGGTGCCCGTCCTAAAGTGAAAGCAACTTCAACAAGCATTTACAATGCATTAGGTCTCGCAATTGCGAGATTTTGAGCTAATGGCATTGTGTAAATGGCAATGCCTTTTATAATATTAAAAGGCATTGTCATTTACAATACCAATAGGTCAAACTTTGGCAAAAGCGAGACCTATTGTATTGCCGAGCACGGTGTCCGTGAAGTGGGAAAGTGGGCACCAAGCTCGCCATTAAAGTAAAAAAAAAAAAAAGAAACAGAGTGCGGTGTCCCTGAAGTGGGTGCTGCACTCACCATTAAAGTAAAAAAAAAAAATTAAACTGAGCGCAGTGTCCCTGAAGTGGGCACCGCGCTCAGCATTCAAGTTTATTAAAAAATAAATAAGAGCTGAAAGAAAGCACGGTGTCCCGGAAGCGGACACTGTGTTCATCTTAAAAGTAATACAAAAATTTAAAAAACGTTGCTATTGTACCGTGAGTGCTGTGGGGGTAGGGCGCAGTCACTTTCAAATAGTACTCCATATAAAAAGCGGCCACCATTGTCCTGTTTGGGTATGCTGCAAATACAAGAAGCAGCTGCCGTTGTCCCCATTAGTCAATAAACAAAATAATGCTCACTGACTTATAACGCAGAGCATTTAACAATCCAAGTAAAAGGTCCAGTCGTTATGGGAGGTAACAAATGCAGACAAGGCGGTACCAAGGAGGGACTAACAAGCCCATTTACGAATCAGAAGCCAGCATTTACGAAGGACAATGACACAAGCCAATTACAAATATGGGGGAGAGTGGGCGGGGCTTAAAGTGCATACATACAGCATGCCTCGCAGCGCAGGCTCAACCTAAAAATGTTTGTAAAAGGAAACGCCAAAATAGTATCTCAGAGTGAACTCTCCTTTAAGAAGAAAGGCGTTAATGGCAGGGGTTGTAAGGGAAATCCAAAATCTCAAAAATAGAGTGTGGATTGGAATCTGTACCTGAATATGGTAGAGAAATACCAGTTGAAAGGAGTTCTGCGATAATAATACCAATAATTCCTCGTGCAAATCACTCTTTCTCATGTTATCTATGCAATCTGAAAGCCTCTTCTTACAAAGAAAGTTTAACAATTAGAAGTTGCCAGCAAGAATATAGTAATCTTGGTTAAATCCATGGGCACTAACACCAACGAAGGAACTACCCGAATTTCTAATGGGAATCCCTCAGAGGACATTCTCATAATTAATTAAAAGGGGAGACGACATTTACATAGGCGTTTAGGACCAAGGCCTTTAGTCTATTAGGAACACATCTAAGCCAAATGATTTTATCCATATGACAGTAAACAGATCTGTGGCCTGAATTAAAAGTTGCTCTATTCAATAGGAGACTTAAGGCTGTGTCTATCAAAGTTTGGAGATCCCCCAGTTAGGGGGGAGTGGAGTAGTTTGTCATACTCTCAGGACAAGGACAGGGCACAGCAGAATAGTGGTCTTCCTAGTCAGGGCTCCAAAATCCAAATCCAAACAGAGGGAGACTAGAGAGATTTTGCTTAACTACTATACTCTGGCTTCACCATGTACATAAAAGCTATTCTGCTGTTTGATCTGATTTATTGTGAGCAAGTTGATTCCAAGTTGGAGGTAGCAACAGTGATCACATGAAGTTGGAGGTAAAAAAATTAGGCAGTTGCAGAAGAACTGCTCAGTCTTGATTAAAGATCAATCTGCACAATCCTATCTGATCTACAAATTAAGGGGCCGATTCCGATCTCGGCCGGTAGTGCTCCGAATCGGATTCGGCTTTACCGGATCCGATTCGGAGCCCTGTTTCCCGACCGAACCTTACGCGGGTCCGGCCGAGCGAGTACGATGCGAAATCGCCGACCGACTTCGTCCGGGCGTCCCGACCGCTCCGACCGACTCGCTCCCGGCTCGAACCGCTCCGACCGACTCGCTCGGACTCGACTCGCACCGCGCAATGGAGACGTTTCCCGGCCGGGTAAGTACGATGCGCGCCGCGAGCGAGTCCGACCGAGCCGCGCACTCCGGCTCGTAAGAGCTGTCGGAGCCGTACTTTGGGGGTCCGTGTCGGACTCCCCTGTACGCGTAGCCGCGCGAGTCGCACACAGGGGGGACCCATGGGTCCCCCCTACCTATGCGTGTACGGCGCGAATCGCTTCGCCGCGTACCCGCTGTAGAGCGCCCTTGTCCGACTCGCACCCATTGAGTCAATGGGAGCCCGCGTACGCGTTGTACGACCGGCTCCCATTGACATCAATGGGAGTCCGACCGACTCGAGTCCGATAACATACGGACGCATCGTACTCGTTCGGTCGGACTGCACGGGTCCGATTCGGTCGGAAATCTCTCCGGGTCCGGCTCAGTCGGTGAAATTTCCGGCCCGAATCGGAATCGACCCCTAAGTGTGTTCTACCACTTTTGCACCATTTAGCTAAGAAATGCACCAGCATTGGTAATGTTTTTTTAGTCCAGGGAGCAAGTTGCCCTCATACATGAGTGGCGACACCCAATGGAACGGTCATGAAACCCATGATTGGGTATATCATTGACACAACAGATTTGAATCCAATAGATTGACTGCAGTTTTCGGTAGATATGAGAACATTGGAAGAATATGCTAGGAACGACACAACAACCTCGACATTAGACCACAACTGCTCAATGTGCCTAGTGTCTTTAAACTTGGGGGGAAAGCAAACTAAACTGAAGATGAGGATAGGCAAAATTATTGCGATTTGGCAGCTATCTGCCTCTGCCAAGAAACCTAGGTCACAGTCCTAGTTTTCAAACAGATGTATCAAAATAATACTGTTTAGGAATGTAAAGGCATTAATGGTCACCCCTTCGGGGGTCTTACAGTTTGACTTAAAACTGCAGTTATCTGCAATGTGAAGATTTGTGAAACAGGAAGTTTTGATAAATAAAATCTTACCTTACAGTCCAGGGATGGTTTTCTGGTCTATTTGTTTAATATATTTAATATAGCAGATTATATGTATGCCACATCGAATATTTTTGAAATATTAAGGGCAAGTTTTAATAGACATAGGAAGCAGCAGTCTGCTTGGGGACCCCCGAGAGCAGGTTCTGATAGGGCAAAATTTGGTGTTTAGACAGAATATCGAAAAGAAATTATTGTGACACAAAAATATCGTGTCAAGAATATCGGGACATCAAAAATATCACTGACAGGAATATCAAAAGCAAAAATATAATTTTTAGTGTTGCTTTTAATATTGTTGCAAAAAATATCATTGTATGTAATATCGTTTGTAAGTGTTAATTAGTATGAAATGCATTGTAGTGCGTTTGATTGTATGTTTTTAATTGATTTTTTTTTTAGTAATGTATTATTTTGTATTTTAGTTGTAATAACGTATATAATTAATTGTTGGTGTTTTTTTTGTAGCAGGATTTTGGGTTTTAAGGGGATAAGGATGTGGAGATTTGTAAAGAATTTCTATTTACATTTTAATATTTATAAGGTAAATATTTTAATGATATGCAAATTAATAATATTTATTTTTTAATTCATTTTCGGATAATATTTAAATACATTTGTATTTGATGTTAATTAAGATATATATTAAATATATATTATTAAATATTAAAAACATATACATTTATTTTTAAATAATTTAGAAGTACTTGTATATTAAAAACTGAATTAATAAAAAATAAAAAATAAACATTGTGTAAGGTCAGAGGCTTTACGACCGACATCGTCGGTTTCAATTCCGATTGATTACGATACAGCCAGTCGGAATTGAAACCGGCCAGTCATTCCGGCTGGCTTGCGACGGGTCAAGGAGCCCGTTGGCTAGTCGGAACCGGCCCGTAATCCATATGGACGGCGTTTTACACTGTTCGGATTACTATGCAGGGTTTCCATGCCGGCCTTCCCAACAGGGAAACCCTGTCAGAAAGTATGTTTGGGGGCCCCTAGCAGGGCCCTCTTTCCCTTACTGCCTCCAGTTGGGGGTCGAGGGGACACCTAAGGCACCCCCCTGTTAATCCCTGCATCCCGTGGCAGGTACCTTGAGGTGCAGGGATTAACACAATCTCCCATTTCTCTATGGAAGCTTGTGCTATGGCCGGTTTACGGCCGTAACACAAGCTCCCATAGAGAAATGGGAGAATGCAACCACACCATGTGCAGTCACGTCATAATTAGGTCGGGACCGCCGACCGGAGGTCAGTCTGTCCCGTGTCCGCCACGGTTCCTCCGACCACATCGTAATAGGCCCCTTATGTGACCCAACAACTTCCCCAATATGATTTAGATTGGGGTGAGAATAGTAAATGTCACCCCTTTAGCGTTCAAGTCCCCAATATGGTTTATATTGGACTGGGAATAGTAAATGATACCACTTTAGTGTCCAACACCTTCCCGATTATGGTGTAGATTGGAGTGGGAATAGTAAATGTCTCCCCTTTAGTGTCCATCACCTTCCCCAATATGGTTTACGTTGGAGCTGGAATAGTAAATGTCGCCCCTTTAGTGTGCAACACCTTCCTCAAATTGGTTTAGATTGGAGTGGGAATAGTAAATGTCACCCCTTTAGTGTCCAACACCTTCCTTGAATTGGTGTACATTGGAGTGGAAATAGTAACGGTAATCTCTTCAGTGTACATCAACTTCCCAATGTGGTCAGGCTGGAGTGGGAATAGTAAATGTCACCCCTTTAGTGTTCAGCACCTTCCTTGAATTCGTTTGATTGGATGGGAATAGTAAATGTTACGCTTTTAGTGTCCAACACCTTCCTTGAATTGGTTTGGATTGGAGTGGGAATAGTAAATATTATCCCTTTAATGTGCAACACCTTCCCCAATATGGTTAGATTGGAGTGGGAATAGTAAATGTCAGCCTTTAGTGTACAACACGTTCCCCAAATTGATTTAGATTAGAGTGGGAATAGTAAATATTACCCCTTTAGTGTCCAGCACCTTCCCCAACATGGTTTAGATTGGAGGGTGAATTGTAAATGTTACCCCTTAAGTGTACAACACCTTCCCCAATATGGTTAGATTGGAATGGGAATAGTAAATGTCACCCCTTTAGTGTCAACACCTTCCTCAAATTTGTATAGATTGGAGTGAGGATAGTATATCTCTCCCCTTTAGTGTCCAACACCTTCCTTGAATTGGTTTAGATTGGAGTGGGAATAGTAAATGTAACCCCTTTAGTGCCCAATATCTTCCCTAAATTGGTTTAAATTGGAGTGGGAATAGTAAATGTTTACCCATTTAGTGTCCAACACCTTCCCCAATATTGTTAGATTGGAGTGGGTATAGTAAATGTCACCCCTTTAGTGTCCAACACCTTCCACAAATTGGTTTAGATTGGAGTGAGAATAGTAAATTTTGCCTCCTTAGAATCCAACACCTTCCTTTAATTAGTTTAGATTCGAGTGGGAATAGTAATTGTTGCCCCTTTAATGCCCTACACCTTCTTTGAATTGGTATAGATTGGAGTGGGAAAAGTAAATGGTAGCCTTTTAGTGTCCGACCCCTTCCCCAACATGGTTAGATTGGAGTTGGAATAGTAAATGTCACCCCTTTAGTGTCGAATATCTTTCACATATTTTGAATAATGAAAACATGTCACCCATTTTTCAGTTTTTTTTGTTTAGAACTTTTTTTATCACTGTATAGTTTTACAATTTGTATTAAATATACTTCAAGTAAAAAATAAAAAATATAAAATTAAGTGAATAAAAAATTTGATAAATAATATTTATATACATTTGTATGTTCTAATTGTTCAATTCTTTTACATTCATTAACTTATTTTACATATATTCAACATTATTTTCACCAATGTTTTTATTTGTAAATAGTAAATAATTGTAAATATTTTACACTATTATTTAATTTATACTTTACAATTTGTTCATAATTTTTTATAACATTATTTGATATGTTTTTCATGTGTAGTAATTTTTTAACAGTTTTTTAAACATGTATTCAACTTTTTAACAATATTTCACATTCATTTCAAGTTCTCTTTTAGTTTCATTTGTTGGCCATTTTTTTTATCACAACTTTCTATTTTGTAATTTATTTGTGTTATTTTAGTCTACTTTCCTGGAACCAGATCGCGGTAAGGTAAGTCCCTTTTTAAGGATTTCTAAAGTTTTTTGAGGCGAGGGGGAATTTAGAAGGGAAGCTTAAATGTTAGTTATAGATTTAGATCTATTGCTGTTACTATTTTGCACTAGTTGGCTGCTTGCATTTTTTACACTGTTTTAATAATGTATTACTATGCTATGTTACATTGTATGATGTTAGTTATATTTTGATGATTAACCAGGCGCGTCCGGCACAGGTAACAGTAATGGGGCGGGGCAGCGGTGGGTGGGGGTGAAGTGGACAGACAATGGTGTAGGGAAAGTAAAATAAAAATAAATTAAACCCACTTACCTTGCGCTGACCGCATCACCAACTCGGCGTTGCAACAAGCACAAGGTAAGTGGTTTATTTATTTTTTTATTTTAATTTCCCTATCCCATCGTCTGTCCACTTGTCCCGCCCTGCCCCGCCTCACCACTGTTACCTGTGACGGCCGCGCCTGTGATTAACTGTTATGTATATGTACGTTTGGGACTGTATATGGTTAAATACCTTAGCACATACCAATTTTTTTTTCCTGGACATGGAAATACCAATTCCTCCAATGAGTCAATGATACATACATTCAACTATCATTAACTCCAACAAAGTTGTGATGCACAGATTCACAAGAATGTTCTTTGCCTGGCTCAGTTTCACATGGAATGGTCTTTGCCTGGCTAAAAGGCAGGAATGTCAATGTGTACTAAGTTTAAGTAGCAATACACTACCACCAATGTCACCAATGAAACACAATGCTTAGCAATAAAAAAAAAATAACACGGAGCGCGATGCATGCTTTAATTATAGTTCACAGTTCAAGACTTAGGGGCCGATTCCGATCTCGGCCGGTAGGGCTCCGAATCGGATTCGGCTTAACCGGATCCGATTCGGAGCCCTATTGCCCGACCGATTCGTACGCGCGTCCGGGCGAGCGAGTACGATGCGAAATCGCCGACCAACTCGTCCGGGTGTCCCGACCGCTCCGACCGACTCGTTCCCGGGTCTAACCGCACCGACCGACTCGCTCGGACTCGACTCGCACCGCGCAATGGAGACGTTCCCGGCCGGGTAAGTACGATGCGCGCCGCGAGCGAGTCCGACCGAGCCGTGCCGTCCGGCTCGAAAGAGCAGTCGGAGCCGTACTTTGGGGGTCCGTGTCGGACCCCCAGTACGCGTAGCCGCGCGAGTCGCACACAGGGGGACCCATGGGTCCCCCTATCTGTGCGTGTACGGCGCGAGTCGCTTCGCCGCGTACACGCTGTAGGGGGGGCCCTTGTCCGCCTCGCACCCATTGAGTCAGTGGGAGCCCGCGTACGCGTTGTACGACAGGCTCCCATTGACTTCAATGGGAGTCCGACCGACTCGAGTCCGATGGCATACGTGCGCATCGTACTCGTTCGGTCGGGCTGCACGGGTCCGATTCGGTCGGAAATCTCTCCGGGTCCGGCTCGGTCGGAGAGATTTCCGGCCCGAATCGGAATCGGCCCCTTAACTGTTTTGGGGGTAGCAAGTCAAGCAAAGAGTCTGGCAGCAATATGGCTGTCCATCAACTGCGCAGCTTTTGGAGCGTGGTAGTGCAAGGAATTGTCTTTACCTTGTCTTGTCCTTGCTGTTCAAAGCGGCAGCCTCAAGATGCGATACAGAGAAATACTTTTCTCTGTTTATTTTTGCAGGGCCTGTCGATGGCAAGATGTTGCCAGGGAAATACCGAGCCGATGGAGCGCAGGGCAGGAGGCGGGCGCGTTGCCGTGGAGATGAAGGACGCCGCTGTTGAGCCCGAAGAGTTCCTGGAAGGCGTGATGAAGAAATTGGGTCCGAAGTACACGTGAGCAGGAGTAGACGAGGCCAACCATAGTTTGCAAGTCGGCACGGTTTAAATAGCCGCGTTGCTGCATGTCTGATGGAAGCACCTGGAGAGCGTGGCTGAGCCTCCTGTTGGCCATTTACAATGCCGCATGTGACGCATGTGTGCTTAGCGTGCAGTAGGTTCATGTGCAGCCGTTTGTTGCAGCAATTTGTAGACACGTGTTACCCATGTGGCTGTGAACAGTAAGGCAGTCGCGATTGTTCTTTACAGTACCTGCCACTTGCCATCAGGGAAAGGCCATATTAGCATTACAATGCCACATAAATTATTCCTACCACTGCCATCAGGGAATGATACCACTGTTATCAGCATAATGTGATTAATAATAACATAGCCTTACAGAATCAAATGCACATAAGTAAAAACGGCACATAATACCATCATCATTGGGGTCGGGGGGACACCTTTACGTACTTGAACATAAGCGTGCTGTAGCATGCGGGAGCAGCGTCATGACATTTAGGGTATATCTGAATAAATTATTTGGGACACACTTTAAAGGTCCCATCCATTATCCAGGTTTGACATTGGCTAAGTTGCATTAAGTTGTTTGCTGTAGAGTATATCAGAATTAGTTTCTCATTATTTAGGTTGCCACGTATAAGGAAAGGTTCCTCACTATGTGTAATTGTTAATTGATCAGGTATGTCTATGTCTTGGTATCTTCTAGGGGTAGGTGGGGCATCGCTGATAGCTTTTTTAGTTTGTGCAATTAATCTTTTTAAAATGGGGCTAGGTGGCAGTTGCCCTGTTATTTGTTTGGGAACTTTAGGTAAAATATCCTTCAAGATTTTGCATGTTAGATTCCGGGAGCTAGTGCTTGCCTCTCATATATCCTGCAATATTTTGTGTACTTCTATTTCTGTCACATTTGGGGGGTGGTTGTGCTCTCTTACATGAATTAAAACATCATCTTTTCTAGTTGCCCCCCAATTGCATGCATTAGAATAATCAGTACATTTCTAGTTTACAGTTTCTGATGATGCACATTCTTCGCTGTAGGTGTAGCCCATGTGATTTAGAGCTGCTTTCCTTTCTGTGAATTGATAAATTTGGTGGCCTCTATCATTGTATCTGTAAGTATTGTAATAGTATAAATATATAATATCTATAACCTTTTATACATTTGTCATTAACATGTTTTTTTGTATACGTACATGCATCTTCTGGTGAAATATTTCACCCTGTTTCGCAGCTTTTCCCTTGGAGGTGTTTTAATGTGTGGCAGGTGGTTTTGGTTCTGTTGACTGAAAAAGAGAAACGTAAAATGCATCTTACATGTTACTTTTCTGTTAGTTTGTAGGGGTTGAGGTCGTTAGGTTTGTTTTTTGTTTGATATTTGGGTATTAGGTATTTATTTATGTATACTCACTTTCTTATTTCTTTTTGCAGATTTGTGAAAGTTGCAATTTTATGGTAGTTTTTTCATTTTCAAGTTGTAGATTTTTTTCTTTTAGAAGGTCTGTGTAAAAAAGATAAAAGGTGGTGTTAGAAATTGGGTCTCTAGTTAGCAGAGGTTTGCACTCTGTCTAAGTAGGGACCACAATCCTAGTAAGGGTAAGTCAGATACACAACCTAAATTAACCTCTGCTCACCCTCTGATAGCTTGGCACAGAGCAGTCAAGCTTAATTTAAGAGGCAGTGTGTAAAGTATTTGTGCACACTTTAATTACAGTAACACAGTGAAAACACAGCAAAAAGACTCCACACCAATTTAGAAAAATAGAAAATATTTATCTGCGTAAAACAAGGCCAAAATGATTTTAAAAAATCAATAAGTAGAACTCTAGATAATAATTTTTAAAGATGAAATCCCAAAACAACGCTTAGAAGTCAATAGCGCTAAAAGTTTACTTGAGGTCGTGCTAGAATGGGGTAAATCCAAAGTTCAGGCCGGCCGGGATTGAGGGCAAGCTGGCTACAGGACCCACGCAGGGCCTGCTGAAAAGAGCCTTTGTATGGAGCAAGTGTTGACGTTGAAGACTCGATAAGTCGGTTCCGATCCATGAAGTTGGGTCTATGCTTCAGAGTCAAGCCTCCCAGATGGTGTCTAAGAGTCAGCGAGGCGTCGGAGTCGAGCCTCGCAGAGGCATCTTCAGATTGGTGCTGTATCGTTGTCGAACCGACCAGTCAAGACCTGCGTTGTCATTGAATCGGCACTGCGTCGGAGGGTACTGCATTGGTTTCGACTGGTGCAAAGGTGTCACTGCGTCGATTTTTGCAGAAAGCAGCTGCAGAATGCATTTCTGTGATCCAGGACTGGAGGGGCCGCCTCAGGCAAAGACAGGACTCACAGATGGCAGAGTCCAGCAGGACCAGCAGAGTTGCAAGAAGTCTTTTGTGACCCTGAGACTTCAGAGAACAGGAGGCAAGCCAGCAAGCCCTTGGAGAAACTTGGGTTCAAGTATATTGAGAGCAGGTACAGTCCCTCTCTCTCCCAGGCAAGAAGCAGCAGGCAGCAGGCCAACACAGCAGAGCAGGTAGCAAAGTGGCAGTCCCTCCTACAGCACAATAATCAGCAGGCAGCAGGCCAACACAGCAATGCAGGAAGCAAAGTGGCAGTCTCTCCTTAAGCACAGCAGCTCTTCTTCCAGGCAGAATGTCCTTAGTTCCAGCATAGTTCTGATTTGGTGGTGTCAGGGGTCCAGTGCTTATACCCAAATGTGCCTTTGAAGTAGGGGACACTTCAAAGAGGCCTTTGAAAATCACACGGTCCCGGCCTTTTCTGCCCTGCCTACTATGCAGCTCTTTGTGTGGTGACAGACACAGCCCTATTCAGGTGCAAGGGTCAGCTCCTCCCTCCCAATCTACCTCAGGAAGGCCCATCAGCCTGGTGATGGGCCATCAGGATGCAAATGTCACACCCCTTCTCATTTCGTGTGACTGTCTAGAGGGAATGCACAAAGTCCAGCTGTCACCCAACCCAGACGTGTATTCAGAGACAGGCAGAGGCACAAAATGGTTAAAGTAAGAAAATGTCAACTTTCTAAAAGTCCACTATGGGGAAATATGAACGCCACTCTGGGGGAAAAAGAGTTCGAAACACACAATTGAGGTCGTTTAACACCATATTGGAAAGAAATACATCTAAAAAATCTTTATTTCTGGACAACCCCTAGATCACTCAGGGTCACATGTCGAACCCATGTAATACTCGAACCCATAAATGAAATATATTGTTCATCTCGAGCACAGCATCTGGAAGTTCCCACATAAATGTGTCCACTCAATAAGTCCCCCAGCCCTGAAGAAGACCTTCTTTGAAATATACTACAGGCCCAACACGAAGTTTGAAACGTGTTGGTGCACCTACGGGTGTGGCTAGGAGCTATCATCAATTGCAAAGGTTATGTATTGACTTGTGCAATACTGGTGACGTAAATCAAGACATCACCCCCATAAAGATGAAGTGCTCCGACCACCATTAGAAAGGGCCTAACAGTATACATTGGACTGTACAGGAGAGGGTTAAAATAGGTTACAACCCCATAGATGCTAAAATGCAGGACACTACATATATTACCTTGATTGTATTAACCACGTGTTTAAATATTATTGTGATGTGATTTTCCAGTTTATGCATGCCTATCTTTAATTGATTTGTTTATATTATTCACATATATATGTATGGGCAACAATGTTATATGTATACTTTTTAACACAATTCCTTGTTTATTTCCTTGGGATTATGGTTAATGTTGTGGATGTGATCGATTCAGTGTACGCTGGTTGAGACTGTTTAAATCATCAGGTGTCATTTAATTGACGACTAGAGAAACAATGGCAAGGTTTTTCTAGGTAAGATGTCATCAGATTGATGGTGTAGGGGGTACCCTTTTGAGATAAACTTTCTAAAAGTGGCATTTTCAGACTCACCATAAGCCGTGGTTTTAAATTGTGAGTCCAGAGACACCAAAGTCCAAATCTCTAAATTTTTGCTGATTTAATATATTTTTATTTAAATTAAATATGTGTATAACAAGTTTTGAGTTTATTTAAAGTACTTATTTTAAGTGAAAAGTGTTCTCGATATTGTGTGGATTGATATTTTTGACATATTCTGTTTATTTAAAGGTAACAATAGTTTTGTTTCCAATTATTTTGTTTTCTATATGTGTAAAAATCGATATTTGTAACAATGATATCTGTGTATTTAATATTTTTGGTTTTTACAGTTAAGTATACGGAGTCAATATTTTTGTTATTAATATTTAATTTCTGATATTTGTGTGTTTCGATATTTGTTGAATCGATAATATGTCAGTGATCCGCAAAATTTTATCACGCAGTGTGAACCACTGAAGGAATTAAGGTGTGTCTTTTTAGGCATCCCACTCGCAGACGTTCAATGCAAGTGCAGCAGGTAAGTTAGCTGTTCCTAGAAACAGGTATTAGAGCTGGTTCAAGGCTCATGTGCCACCCCTGTCAACATATAGAACCAGAGGGAGTATCAGCCATAAAGATTATATCTCGATAAACGTGGAACACTGGACATATATTAGGCATTTTGTGGCTGGGGTCAGACCAGAAAGTGACCATGATCCCTTGTGGTTCAAAATTAGATGTTTTCACTATTGTTTAGCCAGTGAACCCTGTTAGAGCCTGGAAGTTGCAGTAAGGCTTGCTAATAATTACCAGAGGCTTCTACATTTGAAGAATATTATTTTAGAGACTCTTGTGACTGAACTTTATGAAATTAATAGCTATCTGCGCAGAGTATTTTAATATTCCAACAAACCTCTACAAACCTTCAACTGCCAAATGTAAATAATGGAAATAGTAGGCTGTCTCTTTTTTACTGAGAGAGACCTGAATAGAGTAATGAGTACAGATCTCGAAAGAGATTGGTTTGATAAGGAATGCCACCTGTCAAAAGCCAATCTGAAACCTTTTTAAGTTTTAAAGATAAAGAGGCAGATTTACAAGCCCCTTGCACTGCCAGTACGTTACTTTTTGTGACGCACTGACTGCGCATTTCCCTGCCCCATATTTACAAGGACAGGAAAAGCCACCCTGCGTGAAAGGTATATGTGTGTGGAAAACATCATTTATCTGCTTCCATACTTGTATCCAGAATCGATATGTGGATGTATGTTCAAATAACATATGTTTAAGATCAGAATGAACAGTATTGCAGGACCAACAGGCGGAGGGAAGTGTAGGATTACATTTATGCAGAGTGGATGGGGTAATCAAAAGTCTATTGTAGATAATAATTTTTGGGTGGCATTAGCTGCTCTAGAGGATTTCCTTATTTTAAGCCAAATTTTATTCCAGATATTAATGGAAAAAGCAGTCTGTAAATCAGATTCTCATTGTAATCCACAACTGTTTTGTCACGGTCATCTGGCAAGTTGGAAAGGGTCTGATATATTTGGGACGCTGAGGGAGATGTGAACAATAGAGGGGCTATATGAGAGGTAGAAAGGGTATTATTATTATTAAGCGAGAGACTCATGTATGCTGATTGAACCACAGAAATTTATGCCAAATATTTAGCCTGATAGGAATGAGGAAAGGAAAAACATAATTGAGCCAGTACAAAAGGGAGACAAGAATCATTGTCAAAAAGTTGATAAATCCAACTAAGACCCCTACCATGCCAGCTTTTCAAAAAATGGTTTTATTATTTATTTAATGTTTATTATGCCATATTGATGATTGCAAAAATTGTTCTTTCATATTTTGTTGGGAATTCAACATTGGTTGAAGAAGGTTACATGTATTTTTTGAATGGGGAGAGATAAGGATAAAAGCTTATGAGTAAATGACAAAAATTCCTGGAAAGAGAAGGGATGGAGAAAAGATTTCTCAATATCTACCCATAAGGGAGGAAGAGTAGAGTCATCTTGGACCAGTAAATTGGATGATTGTTTAAGACAAAATGCTGAATGGTATGTGGAAAAATCTGGTAAGTTAACTCCTCCCATATGTTTGGGTCATTTAAGTTTTTGAAGGGACATTTTTTTAATTACTCCATAAAAATTTAGATAAAGTAAAATATATTCTTTTAAAATGAAAACTGGGGATATTTATAAGAATATTAGAGAGATAAAATAGTAAGAGGGGAACTATCATCATCCTAATCGTATCTACGGGTCCCCATCAAGATAAAAACAAAGGATTCCACCTAGAAGTAAGAGACGTGAGAATTGTGTGAACTTCATTCATATTAAGGGATACCGTATCTTTTATTGAAGCCTTAAACCACAGTCTGAGATATTTAATTTTTTTGTGTTCCAATGAAATGAAGAAGAAAGGAAATCTGCATGAAAACACAGCTTATTTAACGGGAGAATTTCACACTTATCGTCATTAAGCTTGTATCCGGAAATGGATGCCAAATTTGTGACTTCATTTAGAAAGGCTGGTAAAAGGCCAACTAACTCGATCAAATGCTTTTTCAGCATCCAAAGAAATAGCTGCTAAAGAATGTTTATATGATTTAGATTTACTTAAAACATTGAAAAATAGTCTGGTATTGTCCGCAATATGCCTACCGTTAATAAAACCAGACTGTTTACTTCCTATTAGTTTAGGCAATAGAGGGTCTAAACAAAGGGCAAGAATTTTCACAAAAATGTAATAATCCAAATTAACAAGGGAAAAAGGTCTATCATTTTTACAAAGTTTGGGGTCTTTGTTCTCCTTAGGGATAAGACATGTTAAAGCTCCTTTGAAAGAACCTCCAGCAGATTTAGAGGAAATAAAATGGGTAAAAAGTTGATGTAATTTGGATGCAAGAAGTTTAGAGAAATATGAGTAAATTTTATAGTGAATCCATCAGGCCTTGGGGCCTTTCCCTTTTTGATAGAACGGATAGCAGTGAGAATGGCATCAATATGAATATCGTCATCTAATGAAGAGGAATCTATGTTAGTATCATAAGATGGTCTAATAGAGGATAAATATTGAAGTATGTCGTCTTAATTAACATGGGATTCTAGAGTATAAAGAGTCTGGAAAAAGTTAGTAAATTAAAATAGGATATCCTTCTTTTTGTGAACGATACGATTATTGGAGGTCATATCTATTTTGTTACAATCTTTTTTAATTTTGAGGTAATTAGCAAGAAGTTTCCCAGCTTTATTTTGTCCTCAGTATTAGTTGGCACTAGCTTTAAGGAGATATGAGCTAGCGTTTCCTGTGGAAATGTTATAAAAGCAACTTAATTTTTAACTAGTTCATCCAAACAAGTTTTAGAGTTTGACAGGTAATAAGAATGCTCTAATTGTTTGATACAGTTCAAAAGTATATTCAAGTTATTGGAAGTAGATTTCTTCTTATGAGCCACACAGAAAATAATGAAATCTCTAGAAGCAGTTTTAAAAGTGTCCCAGAAAGTCTGAGGGGAGACATCTGAAGACTCATTTTCAAGAAAAAAGGTTTTCACAAAACTTTCAAAATGTTGTGTAAAATTAGGGTTCAAAAGAAGAGAGTTATTAAATCTCCATCATTTAATAACAGGAGTAACTGGTAGAAGAGCTAAACTTAAAGTATCAGGGGCATGATCGGTAATTAATATGGAGCCAATATCTGAATGTAAAATGTGTTGTGCAAAAGATTTAGAGACAAACAGATAATCCCTTTAGATTGGGAAGCATGTGCAGGGGAGAAAAAGTGTATTCTTGAAGGGTTGGGGTATATAGTGATCCAGCGATCATGGGTCAATACATTTTCACTAACATAGGCCCATTTACACTACCCAGCAAATCCCTTCACTCTGGGGTTCAGTGTGATGCAAATTTATCCCTAACTCACTAAATATACTTCAGAACCTGCATTTCTCCTAACAAATAAGTGTGTTGACAGACCTTTTGGTGTTGAATAGTTGATGGCAATATTTATATACTATTCTATACATCTATACTAATAAATAAAACAGATTCAGTGTAAAGTTTATGTTGTTTATCATAAATAATGTAAGGAAAATAAATGCTCATCAAGTACAGTTACACTTAATGCAAATAATGGATTATCACAGAGAGAAAACATTGGCAATGTATATATTCAAACTCATATCAAATGAACAAGTGCATTGAAGGAGTGGATGGGCGAAGAGAGAAAAGTTTCAGAGACAAAAATACATTTGCAAATGAATATGCAAAATAAGAAGATCATCTATACTAACCCAAGTTAGAAATCAGGGAAACTACCCCACTGGCCAGTTAGGGCAGGAAGGCCACTCATGTAGAGTCGAGTGACAAAGATTAGGTCAGGAGTCAGGAAAACAGGTAGGCCTCTATCTGGAACAGCAAACCGACGACAGCGACGATCTCCCGCAATCTAGCATCCGCACCTACTCTGAAACACACCCACCGGGGACCTTCAATTATATCCTAAAACCTAAATGTCCAACCCACATTTGTTTCAAACTGAACACAGTATTCATCTCCTATTGGCTAAAATTGGTGGTGTTCTGTCACACCACACTCGTCATGTTCATTTATTAGACACCCTTTTGTTCAAACTTTAAGCATTACATCAGAATCATCCCTAGAAACATTTCTGAATATGATCATAATAAACACTTTCTCCAGTTCCTTGAATGTTGCAAATCTTTATGCCTCTTTTGTTCGTCTCTGCCATCTCATGAGGAAGTGGCATTCGCTTCCATTTGTAATCTTATCCTCCTTCTTCTGTAACCTTGGCAGACAAACAGTACACTCGAAGGACGCTTCTCTTGTCTCTGCATTCTCTCCTTATTTCTGAACATATTTATTTCATATTCTTTTCTTTCAGCAAGCTTTAACCCCAAACTGGCATACAGAAGTGTAGGCCCATGCTTGTTTTTCTACGAGAACAGAACACAAACATTTATTATTTTCATGAAATGTAATTTCACTTTGCGCACTATCCCAGCAATCTGCACTAACCCATGCACAACTCATGTTATGAATTTTCCTAGCAAAACATTATTAACATGCACAAAAGCAGCATTATGTTTTATCAAGCGGTTTACGGCCTGGTTTTCATGCATTAATACACGCATTAGTTTACACATGCGCATAAGCATTTTTCATGTTTTAGTATTTATTAATAAAATTTCAACCGCACACTGTTAATATGTGTTACTGAGGGTTTAATTCGGGCAGGTTTTATTTACGCAAAACCCTGCTCCATCAATCCCCCCTTTGATGGCGTTTAGAGCCATCATCAAAATACCCATCACATACAAGTTGCCACTTATTTAAAATACTGTACTTCTTTCTCGTTTTATTCTTCCATCTAAGTCTTTCATGATCTCATAGTAATTTCCTTTCATATCCTCTAATTGTATCTCTTCTCTCTTTCTTTTTCTAGCTCTACGTTTAAGATCTGATGTCTCTTTCTTTCTACACTTGCATTTGCAACATTTATAAATTAAAATGATAACTATTATTATTGCAACTACTGAAGTAACAGGTATTAATATTTTCCCTAATAAGCTACTCCCAAAAGTAGAAAACCAATTTCCCACTGAGGAAAAACTCTTACCAAGTTTCTCCCAAGCATCGACAACTTTCAGTTCAGTTAACTCATCATGAAGATCTGTAATATTTTTGATATACCCTTCAAGATTTTTACTTTTGTCAGGAATATAAGTACAGCATTGTTGTATTTTCAACATGCTACAGACTCCACCCTCTTTTGCCAATATTATATCAAGGGCAAGTCTATTTTGCAAAACCATTGATCTAATTGCAATCATTTCAGTATCAATCATCAAGAACCCACCAGCAGTATCCGTTGATAAACAATCAACCACTGTAGACCATTTTCTAATTTTGTGTGAATTCAGAATAACTCCAACTGAAGGTATCAGTGCTCCAAAAATATCCCCAATTATTTCTGAATAACTCGCTCCTCTCTTATTACGTGTTAATCCTTGTTTCATTTCATTAATTCTACTATTCTTATCTACGTGATAAACCTTTGGGAATACTATGCCTAAATAACAACATCCATACCAACCTGTAGTAACCTATAATAAGCATTCTTACCACACACATAATATATTCCCGGGAAAACAGGATCAGTCCCTCCTTTCAGTCCCCAACTTCCTTTTATCAAGAAAGTATGCTCACATTCACTTGAACCAATGAAGTAACTATTAAGTTTAGTCTTTTCCCTAAACACACAAAGCTTTCCTCTATGTTGAAAATCTAGAGTCATGGTAGCGCAAGTCTCACCCTTTTTATAATCACCCTCTCTGAAAGCCCATGGAGGTACATGTGACTTTTGCTCAGCAGCTTTCTTTTTGAAATCTCGTCTTCTATCTTCTACCAAGTTCATAAACTCAATTTCTTCATGCCCCAGCTTACAAGTTAGATTATTTTTATATGCTTCTATTGTATCTATTGGTTTGTTACTAATGAAGAAATCTCCCATATATGCAGCATAAACGGGACCATAAACAATTTTTGAATCTCTTCTAATAGGAATTTCTGAAAATATTAGATCAAAATTAGAATAATTATACTCTAGACCTTCCCTCTCATAGAACAAACTTGTTAGAACACTACAAGACACACCATATGTTAAAGATAGGTGATGATAAGTCACCCCCTCTGAGACAGACAACGGTAATTGCATGCACATGTAACAATCTCTCGCATTCATTGTGTTAACATACTCATACAACAATTTAGTAAAAACATTTAACGAAAAATCATTAATTGATTTATCATGATGATAAATACTATCATCTTCTATTTTATCTATATAAGTATTAATACTTTCTTTAATAACAGTATCTATTCTCTCATTTCCCACACCATTAATATTATTTTTGTAATTAGTCACCATTAAGACAGGGACAATAACCATCAGTGTCAACCATACCAATGTTAGTAGTAAGACACTACATAAGCAAGCATTAATATATCTACGTTTTAAACTATGATTTTGATACCCAGTCTCTGTTACCTTTGCCATTTTAGACACTATATCAAAAAATTAAAAATCTAAGAAAAACCCTAAAAATCTAATTTTTGAGCAAAACGTATCCAAAACCATCTAGAGTAGTGTATCCTTACACTTTAGGCCTTTCTTCTTTAACCCCTCTTTTTTTTTTTTTTTTTTTTATATCTTCCTCTTCTTCAAATCTTTTTGAACTTTCAGAATATTGTCAGATTACTCTTCATTGAAATTGCTGCACCTTTATTTTTACAGTTCTTCTTAAGGTGGTTTCAGTTTGTTTTGATCACTTCGATCAGTATCAGTTTCTTTCTCTTTCTGATCTATGTTTTCAATTTCTTCTAACACCACATATGTCCATTCTGGAGCTGTGTATTTCTTATTTGGAATTCTTATTCTCCTTGTTTTTGGTACTGATTCTTCTTCTGAATCACTTTGTCCAGTTTGACTTGATATTTCATTTATTTGATCTGGCCTTTTCTTTTCCAGAGTGTATTTCAGTCTTTTCACTCCTTTTGGCCATTCATCACCTTTTCTTGCTCTTTTAACTTGAACTTCTTTTTCACCTTCATTGTCAAGATCGCAAGTTCTTTTATTTACTTCTTTTTTCTGTTGTACTTGCTCTTGATTTTCATCAGTCACTTTTTCTTTTTCTTTCTCAACAGCAGTCTCTTGAGACCCATTAGCTGGTGCCCACTTTATTCGACTTGTACTTGGTTCTTCTTCTGTTTTTTCAGAATCTGTAACACTAGATTCTATAGCTTCATGCTCTTCAGCTTCTGGTTCTTTTCTCTGCTTTACCAGTTGCTGCTCTTCTTCTTGTCCTTCAAGTGGACTTGGGACCCTTCTTGTGTGACTTGCCTGAATCCAGTTTGGCAAGCCACCACACTTTACTGCTGTCGTTGTCACCAAAATGATCTGATAAGGTCCGTTCAACCTGGGTTCTAAACACGACTTCCTCACGTGTTTCTTGACAAGAACCCACTCTCCTGGACTCAAATCATGTGCTTGATCCGGCTGTGTTGTGGTTGCAATTTCCCCAACCTGATGAGACACAGAACGCACCAGATCAGCCAATCCTTTGCAATAATCAAGCACCAGATCATCAGTAATATTCATCAGTTTGTTTGCTGGTACAATTGCTTGTCTCATGCTCTCCCCATTAGAATCTCATGAGGACTCAATCCAGTTCTTTTATCAGGAATGCTCCTCAGAGTCATTAATACCAAGGGTAAAGCGTCTGGCCATTTTAGTGTTGTAGACGCACACACTTTTGACAGTCTGGATTTAATAGTGCCATTAATTTGTTCGACCAATCCAGATGCTTCTGGTCGGTAGGCACAATGCATTTTTTGCTCAATTTGTAATGCTGCGCAAATCATTCGAATTATCTCATTATTAAAATGAGTTCCTCTATCTGTTTCTAAAGAGACTGGAAATCCAAATCTAGGGATTATCGCTCTCAAAAGTAATTTAGCAACCGTTAGGCTGTCATTTCTTCTTGTTGGATAAGCTTCTACCCAGCGAGAAAACAAACAAACAAAACAACCAACACATATTTCAGTCCATTACAAGGGGGAAGCTCTTTATAGACTAATTGTAGTCGGGTAAATGGTCCTGCTGCTTTTCCAATTCGACCCCAACTAACAACTGTCTTTCTACCTGGATTTTGCTGCTGGCAGACTACACACCTCTGGCATAGACTCTCTGCAATGACCCTAAACTTTGGATTGTACCATGACTGCTTGAAGAGCCTGATCATAGCATCTCTTCCAACATGTGCAATTCCATGGTACATCCTTGCCATCTGAGACAGTAAACTATCTAGCATTACTGGTCTTCCATCAACATACGCCCACACTTCATCTTCTGCTCTTTTTTCACAACCTGATTTTATCCAAATTTGTTTTTCTTCTTCACTTGCTTCTTCCTGTAGCTGTCTAATTTCTTCCCATGTTTCCAAAGAAGAAAACATCAAGTGGCAATTTGTATGTTTTTTCTCCACCCCTCTGTTGATTGAAATCGAATTTTGTGCACAGAAACGCGCCACTTGGTCTGCGTATCTCTTTCCTTTTGTCACATAGTCATCCTCTGACTTGTGTGCTGAACATTTTACCACTGCAATCTTTTTGGGCATTGTAGTGTAGTTCCTATATTACCCATACAGGATCTGCGCGTTCTGGATAACATAAACTGTAGGACTGGTGGCAGACTGGCTCTTAGCACCCCCACCGAGAATGTTAGCCTTTCTGTTTTAGCTAGCTCACAGTGCCACTAGAATCTCCTCTTATCGGGGAGAGAATAGTTTCTGGCAACCTCAGAACATGACAACCCTGATCCCCCAGGATCGAGGAAACAATATACTACTTTTCGCTCAGTCACTCGCGCTCACTTATCCGATCTCAGAGAGTTACACAGAAGAAACAGTCGGGCGTGTTACAATAAGAATTTATTGCACAGTTGTTCTTCTAGTGTAAAATAGATGTGCTGCAACAACCATTAGACAGTAGCAGATATATATGATTAGCAGTACAGTGAAAATAAAAGGATAGTATAGTTCTACCATCTTGCAATAATCATGTATACATACATGAATATAAAATGCATGATAAAATGCGCGTACTCCTACGATGCCTATCTAGATGTACCTAAGTGTAACTAGCATGTGAGTAGATGTGAAGCCAATGATCCCTCTAGGTTTCAGTCTAACCCCATTACCTGAAGTGAGAGAGTGTGGGACCCCGTCCTGGTCTCGAGTTGGACACCCCGCAAGGGATGTGTTAGACCACTGTCAGATGGAGCGTCTGCATGCAGGAGCCTCAGGGTCTCTGGTCAGTGTGTCGGCCTAGAAGTCTCGGTCTCCTCTCCTAACCCTAGCAAGATGTGCTGTATTTATACAAAAATTATCTAGGATTTCTTTGTCCCTTGTTTCTTGTATTAGCCATTGTTGGATTTGAGGATGACGTATGGGATGAACCTTGTACGTAGATATTATGCAGGTGGTATAGCCCCTGCCTGGTTTCCAAGAACCCTCATGAATATTCATTCATACTGTATGAGTCCATTGATGGAGTTACAGGACGCTATTGCTATTGTTATTGTACCCTCCTTCTGCGCCCAGGACTAAAACTAGGTAAAGGTTCAATCCTAAAGGCTCGTTACTGTGTAGTGTAAGGGAGATAATGTAGGTGAAGGTGTATGATATTACCCAGGCCTATATTAGGGTACCTATATGAAACATAACACCTCTACCTCCATTTGGTACCTGACCATTTTGATTTTGTCCCTTCATTTGAAAATCTGCTTGAGAACCATTGTTTCCATCCTTCTGCTCTGCCACTTTCACCTGTGCCCACATCATTTTCTCTTTAACTTCTTATGCCTTGACTCAATATCATCACTACAATATTTAGCATATCTCAGAATCTCATCAACTGTTTTACTCTGCCAACAAATCAAATGTTGCTGAATCATGTTACTAATTACGGTTTCAATCCAAAAACAAACCTATATACAAAATGTCCCATATCTTTGTCACCTATACTTTCAAAACCACTATACTGTTTGAACACCTGTGACAACCTTTCATAATAGGCATGTACTGATTCTTTGGGTTCCTGGGTTGTCCTGTCAATTTTAACCCAACCTGTTTCTTTTGGAGAGATTTTACTCTTCAAGAAAGTAATTACTTGATTAAATTTTTTCATCACCTCATCTGAAGGTGCTCCAGTTTTCGGATCTCTAGGACATTCTTCTTTAGGCCAATCAACGGTAATCTTACACTCAGTCCATAAGTCAGGAACTACAATTTCAAACAATCCATCTAAATCCTTTGGCAAAACTTTAGAAACCTCTCTAATTGTTTGTACCACTCGACAGGTTTCTCCCTCAACCTGGGAAAATCATTTGTAAAGGATAATATATCCTGTCTTGAGCAGGGAACGTGAACATATCCACCACCTGGAACTTCTCTCATTGGGCATACCATTTCAGCCTGTCCTGTTTCTCTTAATGGGAATAAAGACGCATTTTTACTTGCAAACATTTCTTCCTTCTTTTTCGCCCATCTACCTTTCCATCGGTCTAAATCACCCCATTTCTTCAAGGTATTCATCAATTATTTTATTTGCAATCGTTTACCAAACGTATTCAAACTCTCCAAATCCTTGTCAGTAAAATCCAATCTATACGTTTTCTGCAAAACTTTAGACTTTTCTATGTCTACTCCATATTCTTGTGCAGCTTCTGCTAACCTCTCATGTAAATTCCGTGCTTTCCATGTAATATTCTTACACAAAAATAACAACTCTTAATCTCGTTACTTACTCAATCTTTCTGGACTTATTGTACCAATTATCATTTCTTCCAGATCCACCTTCAATATAGCTACATCTATACTCAACTGTGACTTTTTCTTTTCCATTCCTCTTATCCAGTCATCTATCTCCTCTGGCAAAGGACCCACTGAACTCCCTGATACTGGAGTTGTTCCACTGACATTCTGCACTATTTTTCTAGGATCCATCTGTACACTTCTCTTTGGTGTTTCAGTTACGTTTTCACTCACTGGAAGATCAATCAATGAAGTACTTGTCTCAACCTGTTCTAATCCGCCAACATTCCTAGCATTATTCATGGGAAATGTCAATGCATGTACTCTCGATATATTCTGACTCTCACCATACAATGGAACTATAGGACCAATCGTTACTGGTACCGATAATGCTTCTGCATTCAAACTCATCTGACTAATTCTCTGAGTTAACTCCTCTCTTGCCTTATTCAACATGTCAATCTCATTTTCCTGCAACACTACTCGAGAATGGGAAGTTACCGGAACTTGTGTAACCTGTGAAACTTGTGGAGATTGTAGAGCTTGTGGAACCTGAGGAATTTGTATTTCAATTAGTGGTGCATTTGGAACTGTTTCCCCTGAACTTTCTTCATATGGTGGAGGTCTTTTTAATAATATTTCATCTAATAACTCATCATCAATCTCATCTGAGTCATTATCTTGTTCTGAAGTTTCTAAATTATTCTTTTTCTCTTTACTCTTGCCTCCAGTCTTATCTTCAGCAACTATTACTGGATATAATCCATCTGCATTTACATCTCTCCTCCATCTTTTCTTTTGATCATCCCATCTAGCCTCAGAATATCTCGTTATTATATTCCTGTATTTAATTCCATTCCTGTCTCTCTCTCGCTTATATGCCTCATGTTCCCATTTCTCAAGCGCTTCATACTGCGTAGGTCTAGGACTTGGTTTTAATGAATTCATTCGTCCTCTCAAATTCTCCAAAATCCTTACATTAAATGTACCATTCTCTGGAAAAGCTAAAACTCCATCATCTTCGTATATTTCATTCAATTCTCTAACCATGTACACGTATGATAACCACGTTCCAACATCATGAAAGAAGCAGGCGTTCTCGGTGGAGGTATAGGAAGTCCCTCTCTAGTAACTATCGGCTTGTCTTTTTTTAATAAATCTTTTATTCTTTTCACCATCTTCATTTTTAAGCACTCCTTTCTCACTAAATAACCAAAACAAAACAAGAGAAAACTTCCGTAAATCCTCTCACTCTATTCGCTAAATCACAACCAATACCAGCGCGACTCACAGCAACCAACCAATCACGGCTCACTACGTATCCACTGTCTCAACCAATGCTAGCGCAGCTCACAGCAATCAACCAATCACGGCTCACTACACGCCCGCTGTCTGTCCAATACCAGCGCAGCTTTTTGTGACGTCAGTATTACTCCTGCTACTGACCCTTCCTTTACAAAATAATACGGCAATGTATTTTCTACGTTTTTCTCAACTATTTCTTGTTAGAGACAACACGAAACAATGCTACTTTGTCTGTTCCACTAATAAAGAGACAGTTCGATTCACTCGAAGAGTTTTCTTTTACTTCCAGTAAAATAATGACCAGCGCTACTCTACTCTCAATCGAGTTAAAGGAGGTCTTGGTACTCCTCTGGGGATACTAGCCAAAGTTTCGGAAGAGGACTTTCCTTTCAGAAAGAGGTCTTGGTACTTCTTTGGGAATGTAAGGCCAGAGTTTCGGAAGCGGATCTTTCACTATTTCACGCTATCTTCTTTCACTCAAATAAGTCCCTAAAATAACATCGTCAGCCTTTCGCTGTTCGACATCACAACAGACAAAGTACTTCTGCAGTGTGATACCCTTTTCACTATTCTTCTGCCACTTAGGCTAAAATAACATCATTCTAGGATCTTAGGTAACTCCGTACCCGTACTTCCAAATAACATAAAACAAAGACACTAGCTTTTCATGTTAATAATCAATAATCAATAATTTTTGCCAAACTAATCAATTAATTAACCATCCTCTGCTACCAAAACTGATCCAGCGATCATGGATCACTAAATTTTCACTAACATAGGCCCATTTACACTACCCAACAAATCCCTTCACGCTGGGGTTCAGTGTGATGCAAGTTTATCCCTAACTCACTAAATATACTTCAGAACCTGCATTTCTCCTAACAAATAAGTGTGTCGACAGACCTTTTGGTGTTGACTAGTTGATGGCAATATTTATATACTATTCTATACATCTATACTAATAAATAAAACAGACTCAGTGTAAAGTTTATGTTGTTTATCGTAAATAATGTAAGGAAAATAAATGCTCATCAAGTACAGTTACACTTAATGCAAATAATGGATTATCACAGAGAGAAAACATTGGCAATGTATATATTCAAACTCATATCAAATGATCAAGTGCATTGAAGGAGTGGATAGGCGAAGAGAGAAAAGTTTCAGAGACAAAAATACATTTGCAAATGAATATGCAAAATAAGAAGATCATCTATACTAACCCAAGTTAGGAAATCAGGGAAACTACCCCACTGGCCAGTTAGGGCAGGAAGGCCACTCATGTAGAGTCGAGTGACAAAGATTAGGTCAGGAGTCAGGAAAACAGGTAGGCCTCTATCTGGAACAGCAAACCGACGACAGCAACTATCTCCCGCTATCTAGCATCCGCACCTACTCTAAAACACACCCACCCGGGACCTTCAATTATACCCTAAAACCTAAATGTCCAACCCACATTTTGTTTCAAACTGAACACAGTATTCATCTCATATTGGCTAAAATTGGTGGTGTTCTGTCACACCACACTCGTCATGTTCATTTTATTAGACACCCTTTTGTTCAAACTTCAAGCATTACATCAGAATCATCCCTAGAAACATTTCTGAATATGATCATAATAAACACTTTCTACAGTTCCTTGAATGTTGCAAATCTTTATGCCTCTTTTGTTCGTCTCTGCCATCTCATGAGGAAGTGACATTCGCTTCCATTTGTAATCTTATCCTCCTTCTTCCATAACCTTGGCAGACAAACAGTACACTCGAAGGACGCTTCTCTTGTCTCTGCATTCTCTCCTTATTTCTGAACATATTTATTTCATATTCTTTTCTTTCAGCAAGCTTTAACCCCAAACTGGCATACAGATTTGTAGGCCCATGCTTGTTTTTCTACGAGAACAGAACACAAACATTTATTATTTTCATGAAATGTAATTTCACTTTGCGCACTATCCCAGCAATTTGCACTAACCCATGCACAACCCATGTTATGAATTTTCCTAGCAAAACATTATTAACATGCACAAAAGCAACATTATGTTTTATCAAGCGGTTTACGGCCTGGTTTTCATGCATTAATACACGCATTTGTTTACACATGCGCATAAGCATTTTTCATGTTTTAGTATTTATTAATAACATTTCCACCGCACACTGTTAATATGTGTTACTGAGGGTTTAATTCGAGCAGGTTTTATTTACGCAAAACCCTGCTCCATCAATAGCCTCCAACCATCAATAAGGGATCTTTGAGATATAACAGAAGTAAATTAGAGTGCATGTGTTTTGGGTTACATTCAGACTTAGAATGACGAACAATAAATAGGTCAACAACCATATTACAGTCACCACACATTGCTAAATAATTGTCATTCAAAGGCATCAGTTTAGACAAAATCACAGGCCAAAACGCTTTATCAGAGGTAGTGGGAGCATAGACATTAAAGATAGTCATAGGTATTTTCTTAATAGTCAAGGATACAGTTACCCACTTTCCCATAGGATTGGATTCTTGGCAGAGAACTAGAATATCTAAAGATTTATGACATAAAATGGCCACTCCATTGCGTTTCCCTGTCCATGGGGAAGAGAAAATGTGTCCAACCCACTGTTTTTTATGTTTAAAGATTTCTTTGTCAGATACGTGAGTTTTTTGCAATAAACCAGTATCACCTATTAATTTGGAAATATGAGTTAAGACCCTCTGACGCTTTATAGGTGAACCTAAACCTTTAACATTCCATGAAACAATTCGCAAAACTATTTAAAGGATATCAAAAACATAACCTTGAAAGTATATCAATAATAAGAGAATAACCATGAGAATATTTGAATGACAAATTAAATCACAAATTAAGCAATGAGAGAAATATAGAAAAGGATTGTACTGAAAGGAGTGAATAAAATTGTGACAAAAGCAGAAATAAACAATAGCAAAAAGTAGAAAAGTGAAAGAGGAAACAAAGGGAATAGTGAGAGATAGAACCAAAAAAATACAAAAGAGAACATACCTATATAACATACAAAAAGATGAGGGTGGTGGGACTATTAAAGGAGATGATGCAACCAAACTCCAAACGGTCAACAAAACGAAGGGGTGACCAAACTACACAAAACGATATCCTGGGCATCTTGACGAGACATGAGACAAAACCTACAAGAAAGAGATAAACATAGCAAAACAAATGAAAGCAATTAAGATGCGTAAAACATGACCTTAATATCTACTAATCCACTTAAAAGTGAGAAAAATAAGAGCAAGGCTATGGAAATAATATCAGGTAGTATTAAATCAGGTATCATTAAATTTGGAAATATCCATCGCCTCTCCCCTGCAGGTGGAAATAAATTTTTGCAAGAGGGAAGGATTTTTATAGGTAGTAGTCTTGCTATTATAAGTTACTTTGAATAAGCAAGAATGAAATAAACTGAATCTGGCAGTGAGTGAGTGAAGAGCTGGACACATATCCAGAAGTCTTTTTCGTCTGTCTGCTGTAGCATTGGCAAAATGTTGTGCAAAAAGAGATTTGGTCTGTACCATGAAACACGACCCTTGGCTTTAGCTGCTTTAATAACTTTAAGAAGATCCAAGTATTCTGAAAAATAAATTATCACTCCTCTAGGTTTCTGTGAAGTGGAAGTAGTTCTAGGAGAATGACCAAGTCTATGTGCTCTTTGTATGTTCAACAAAGGGGAAGAAGGCAGGTTCAAACTTTTGGGCAAAAAGATTGGGAAAAGGATATGGGATCAGATTCTTCTATTCCATCAGGCAAACCATAAATGTGCAAATTGTTTCTCCTGTTTTCAATGTCCTCAGCATGATTTCTTAGAAACAAAATTTCAGATTGCAGTGACTGAACAGTGCATGCAGTGTCTTTAAGCACTTCGACCCTTCGTTCCATCTGAGTTGCCCTATCATCCACATAAGACCATTTGTCATCCAACATTTGAAGCTTCCTGTTAGTGTCCTCCATATAAGGTTTGAGGGCTCGAATTTCCTCAAGTAGAAGCTCCATGGAGACCATGGTAGCAGATTTGATGAGTGAGGGAGGGTCTTTTTAAACTTTTTTTTGTGCTGAAGAAGTAGAGGCTGCCAGCTGTTTAGAAGGAAGTTTGCTTGTAGATGGGGAGAGGACATCCGACAGTTGGGTGGGAGAGTCTTGACTGGTGTCACCAGAGTCATCAATATCCCCCAGTATAGAGAAAGAGTTAGAAGATAATATTTTGGCACCAGGCTTGGTGTGGTTTTTTTTGCACTCATATGCAGGTTCCGTTCTGCCCATAAGTATCCAATAATATCTAATAAAGAAGAAATAGCACCACAGCCAGAAAGACAAATGTAGAATAATTGGTGTAATTAAAAATACTTCTCATTTAGAGGCACAGCAGGGAAGAAAGAAGCAAAAGGTTTGCCAAAAGTCAATTCACCACAACGCTCAAACTAGAGGCAGCAGCATTTATTACTTATAGGAGCAGAATATGTAGTCATAATCTGGCGGGCACGACTTTCTCATCAGAGCGCAGACTGTGTTAAGCATAAAAAGGCTCTAGATACCACATGAAAGTGTGCCGCTCCCGAACCTGCAGTAGCTGCGAGGATTCCCCCACCAGGTCCCGTCAAGCTCACATGACGAAAGATGAAAACAAAAAAGTGTGGCCCATCTCCCGCCGCAGCCGTCACGGAGCTCTGCGAAAGGCGGCTATCTGGAGTCGGCGCCAAGCCACACCCCCATCCAATCTGAAACCTTTGATTAAAAGCAAATCAGCCAGATTTCCATTTCCTTTAAAAATTACTGGGCTGAACTATACAGTGCTTGTCAAGATAAAAAGTAGACCCATGAGATGCACAATTTTGAGAAATTAGATCAAATCTTAGCTGAGAATAATATATCATCTTTTCTGGTAAATAGTAACTCACAGTGTGCAGGTCAGCCAAAATGTAATTGAGACCTACATGCACAATACAGTGTGACTTTCACATTTCTCAAAATTATATATACGCCCTTTTCATGGTTTGGAGAGCCCATTAGTTGATGCATCTAATACTGAGATTGTAATCAACACTAACAGTATCATTTTGGTATTCACATTGGATGAAGTACTAAAATTCCTAAATTACCAGAAAAGTGGGAATGTCTCCAGGTATATAGTCCCGCTCAAGTCAGACAAGAACTATTTAGGTGTGTAGGGGCCATCT
This sequence comes from Calotriton arnoldi, assembly GCA_963921515.1. Classification (NCBI taxonomy): domain Eukaryota; kingdom Metazoa; phylum Chordata; class Amphibia; order Caudata; family Salamandridae; genus Calotriton; species Calotriton arnoldi. The sequence continues at coordinate 1,216,474 of CAWUFW010004842.1, forward strand.
ATTCTAACTCTGCTGAACTGTATTGCCATCTTAAGGGCGGGGTTCTGAAATTGTCCTAATTTATTAAAAAAGGAGCTAGAGGTGGCCCTCCAATTACCACCAAATCAGTCTAATTGACTTTTTGTTGAGTTATGGTAAACTTCTAAATACGCTGGAAGCATGGGTAGATTCTAATAATATATTTTCCCCTTACCAGGCAGGATTCTGGAATATGTCAGTACTGTTAACCTAGTTTTTCTGTCACAGGCATTGATTGATAAATATATAGGGGCAGTTTTACAAGCCCCTTGCGCTGCCAGTACGTCACTTTTGTGATGCGCTGACAGCGCATTTCCCTGCCCCATATTTACAAGGACAGGAAAAGCCACCCTGCGTGGCTTTTCCTGTCCTTGTAAATATGACCCCTTTACACGCAGCATTTTGCGTGAAAGGGGCGTTCCATGGGTGTTGCTGTGGGTGTTCCCACACAACACCCATGGAACGAGACACATTTCCAGATTTACGAGGATTCGTAAACCTGGAAATGCGTCAGTATGCTACGCCACCCTACGGGTGGCGTAGCGAGGCGCAACGAGGAGAAATGTTTTCATTTCTCCTCGTTTTGTTCCTCTTTCAATGCGTGCTGCATTCTACAGCACGCATTGAAAGAAGAAAATGCCTGTAGTGACTGTTTTTGTGCAGGAAGGTGCCCCTTCCTGCACAAAAACAATCTCCCCCATGACGCAGGCATCCTTGCACCATGGTGCAAGGGTGCCTGCGCCGGCGCATGGCAGCTGTTTGTGCGCCAGCGCAGGGGAGAGCACAGGAATGCGACATATCATTGTAAATATGTCGCATTCCTGTGCTCTGAAAGTGCCGCAGCGTGGCGCAGCCAAAGGGCTTGCGGTGCCACGCTGCGGCACTTTCTTGTAGCTCTGCCCCATATTGTTCAATAATAGACACTTACATATCACATTAGTGGATCTTAAATTTGCTCTCCTTAGCATTTCGAGATCCAAGCTATGGGCTGTTCTAAGAGGGATTGCAGATCTACCAAATCATCTAGACATATTCAAAATGTTATATAAGGACAATTTCACCCGAGGTCGGTGGGGGGCAAATCACAAGAGACTTTTCTGGCTAAAATGGAGACAAGGGTCTTTTTTTTTTTAGACCCAACCATGTTCTGCTTCTACATTAATGGCCTTCCTACTGTTCCAGATTTGCATCTATCCTATGCCCCAAGATGTACAGAAGAACAAGTCATTAACCTGCTTTGTGCAGATTATGCTGCTCTACTTTTCCTAACCCTACTAACCCCAATGCAATTGGCTCTACTACTTAATGCCTTTAAGAACTTTTGTGATGACTGCAATTTTTAAAATGAACTCCCATTCTCCCTTACATAGAGGGCTGTGAACACTTGATCATAGTATCCAGACTGTTTATTTTGAGAAAAAATAAACCTTGTGACCTAAGATGTCAGAAGGGAGAAATAGCAATTTGCTATTATACTCACATTAAAACATAAAGCCACTATGCTTTTTCTTAAGCATTAATCAGTTAAATGAATACATGTGTATATCAATTAGAAACATATTATCAGAATGTACAATAAATGTAACACACAATGTTGCAAAATAATTAACATAAATGCATCAACTATTGCAAATGAATAGCAACTTAAAAGGCCTGAGGTGTTGATAAACAATTAAGGGAATGCACAATATAATATAACAGAACTCCCGATCCCACTTAGAAGAAGTCTGAACACTTGTTTTGCTTGCTCACTGCAATTTGGGCAAGTATTGCGCTCCACCACTTTCAACTCCTCTGGACAGGGAAACAAGTGGTGGGTGAGGCATGAGATTTGCCATAAGGTGACCTCTCCTATGAACTCCAAATAATCCCCATTAAATCTTCCTCTACTGGTTGCATGGAACATATAGTCACCCAATAAGAAATGATCTTCTGCATTGCAGGAAGTCAACACAGCAAGTAAAATCTGAACCAAGGTGTATCCAAGATCCATCTCTTATTTAATATTGTCGGTAATAGTGACCACAGATCAAGTCCTCTTCTCTGGCATGAGACCTGCTTGGTAAAGTAGCAGAGTGTTATTGTAATCAGTGAAGGATTTAAAGTGATCCATGGAAACCTTCTCAAGCAGTTGAACAGAATAGGGTCACCTTGAAATTGGCATTATGCTATTTATTTCGATTGGATTCATAGAGGGTTATCGCTTTAGAATCGGCAGTGTTTTCTTTAGCCCTGGAGTGACATAGTAGTTTGGAAAGGATTTGATGAAAAACTCCCAGAGCATGGTTATCATGGTAGATTCATGGTCAAGGTGTTGAAATTGTGAGGAGGGCACACACAAAGGGCAGATTCCAGGCATTTTCTGCAATGGATCGGATTAAAGAAATTCATTCTAAGGTAGCAGAGAAAAATCTTTCCAGTCTATAAAAAGTCTGACTGTGCTTGTAGATGGTTATATCCACGTATGTTTTATTGACCTTAATGGCAAAACATTACAGACAGTTCAGCTTGCAAAGAATAGTCTGGGATTTTAAAGCAATGGCATTCTGAAATATGGTAAAATATGCTAGTTCTCCTTTTGTGGAAATGTAACCTCAATAATCTCTTTTGTACAATAGGCTTTCACTTACCTTTCCTTCAGCAGGCAGTACAGTATATATTATGAACTAAAGCACATTCCAGAGTTGTGCCAGATAGTTCCTTAGTTCATCATCTTCCAGAAGTCAAATGCCCATCAGTTAGCATTCTTAAAGGACTTGGCTTTTACAAATCTAAGGGAGCCAAAATTACTAGCCCATTAGATATCCAAGACATAGAGAATTACAGAGTGTGAGTGGTAGTGGATTTATCAAAGAGATGAGGAATAGAAACAGATAACGCATCAGTGATATCCTGAGTAACAAATGACTTCAATGGGCAGTTTGAAATATTAGAGGGATTATGCTCTGGATTTCCTAGCGGTGCAGTGAATAAAGTTGTAATGTGGGTAGATATTTGATCTGAGAGCATTATCTGATGGCATCCTCATGGTAAAAATCAGATCCAGGACCTGACTCTTTAAGTAAGTAGAGAACCATTAAAAAAAACATTGAGCAGGACATTTTTGAGGGGTGAGGTCAAGTCTAAGGCTGAGATCACGGAGTTTTGCCTACTCCGTGCTCCGCTTGGAGTGCGGAGTTGGGCAAAAACTCTGTCTACGCCATGTGGCAGAGTTTACTGGCACTCAGCACCACAATCCCGTCACTTTAATGGATAGCTCATCTTCCTTTCCTGGGAGCCCACCTTCAGTCCCCTTTCTAGGTCCATTCGTCTCCTCTGCCACGCCAGCTGTCGAGCTGGGGGCTTCCTCCTCCCATTCGCGCTGCATTGTGTGACCTCAAGAGCTCTCTGAAAGGGGCAAGAGGCTTGCGGGCTTCTTCTGAGTATGTGTATATATAGGTTAATGAGGGTGTGCATGCTGGTGTGTAGTCATGTTCACTAGATGTGTCTGACTCTGGAAATAAAGTCGTCCTGCTTTTAAAAAATGGCATTCTGAAAAACCACTGTTCTACGAACTGCTTGCTTAGGGAGGAATTTGATTCTTTCCATTTGTGGAAGAGGGGGTGATTTAGGGGGACAGTGGATGGCGGGAGGAGACAATTTGTGTCAGAGTAGAACTTTCAAAATTAGACTTATAAATGAGGCTATGATCTTAAATTCTGGTGGACTCTTACATATTGGTCAGATCTATGCCCATGTCCCTAGCTGCTCTTTGAAGGAATTGTATTCAGTTCACATGGACTCGGAGGTATTTCAGTCCTACACAGGACAGAGCTGTCTCTATCACTTTCACCCCAGGCCTTGCCCTGTCATCTGCTGCATGCTATGTGCGTCGGACAACAAATAAGACAGCTCGCTCCTAAATGGCATACCATCTTCGCTGTGCCTGCTTTATCGAAGGCCTGCATTGGAGAGGCTGCGATAAGAGAATATGCACAGGAAAATTGTCATATAATAAACACCGTTATCAGTTCCAACATGTTTTGCTGGCACTTTGGGGGTAACATTTAAGCAGAGCTCCCCAGCTCCGCCGTCACAACACTTCATTCTCCATCGCCAGACACCAGCCTCCCCCACCCTCCCAAATGACACATGGAAGAGCTGCCTTCCTCGTCTTCTCTTCCTCCTCCTTGCTTATGGGACAGACATATGCACCCCCTGCCATCACTTAGGGGCATATTTACTAGTAAAGAGGCGAAGTGTGTCGGTAAGCCAAGAAGGCTAGCGACACGCTCCGTCACTTTAGAAACGCTGGGCTGCACCATATTTACAAGAATATGGTGCAGCCCTGCATTTCCCCCTGTGCTGGCACTAAATTTAGCTGCCTAGCACCAATGCAGGCACCCTTGCACCACAGTGCAAGGGTGTCGCATTGCAGGGGAAGATTGTTTATGTCCAGGAAGATGTCCCTTCCTGCACATAAACAATCTTTAAATGGCTTTTGTAACTTCTAAAAGTTGCAAAATGTCTTTTTTTTAATGATTGAATGAACAATGGAAACAATTGCTGTTTCCATGTGTGCTGCACAACGCAGCACAAATGGAAACAGCAAAAAAAAGGAGAAATTAAACATTTCTCCTCGTTTCACCAGGGTAAGACCAGGTTATCCCTGGTCTTAATTTTGGTGCTGCCCCATATTTACGCCACCCTTGTAAATATGGGGCAGCGTTAAAATCAATGGGTGTTGCGGTGGAACGCCCACAGCAACACCCATTGCCCTCCCCTTTCACGCTAAGAATAGCATGAACGGGTGCCTTATTTACAAAGCAGCGTTAAGCTACGTTAAGTGGCTTAACTTTGCCTTGTAAATAAGGTGAAGCCCCTATCGCCACCACAACTTCCTGAAATGTGACGTTGTGGTGGCGATAGGGGCTTGTAAATATGCCCCTTAGTTTCCTGCACAGCTGCTCATTCTGCGCGCCTTGTCATCTCCACGGAATACTTAACAGATTCTCTAATTGCCCAATTTACTACGGCCTTGTGACTTCTTAGAGGGCCTGCTTGTCACTTACCTAACCGGAACTCCGCGGAATTTCATGGAGTTTTTAGATAACTCTGTGGAGTTCCACGGAGTAGAACTCCGCGAGCTCCAAATCCAATATTTTGGTCACCAAGTATTGTCAGGTGCTGTTTCCTGATGAAAATGGAGCCATTACTTCACCAAGGTTGCAATAAATGGGGGAAACCTCCAACATGTAATGCAATAATGGAAATGTGATGTGCCTATGGTGGACATGGATGTTTTTCAGGGCAAAGTTTCACAGTTAGTAATGTCTCATGGTTAATCACCTGTGTAGGATTGAAATATCTTCAAACAACCTCTAGAACTATTATGTTTATGGACCATACTGCAGAAGTTCATTGCTTCTAGGAGCAGAGACAATAAATTGCCTTAGATGCCAAAGTTTACAGTTAGCCTAGAAATGGGTCGGACAAGGCCATGTTACACAATTCAGGCTAAAGGTTATATAGTTATTTAGGTTACACAGCAAAGGTTGAATGGTTATGTAAGTTACAAAGAGACGCTAAGCTTGGGTCTTGGTACTGCTATTATATTACATTAGTGATGTGAACAGTGCAACAAAACTAACAAATGCTAAGAACAATTGATTTGTGAGAGTCAGTCAACCATATCTCAGTGATTAATTTATTTTCCAGAATTTGTCTATGTTTGAAGATACATAGGGCCTTATTATGAATATGGTGGACCATAGGACCGCCGTACTCACGGTGGCGGTCCGACCACCGCCACACTGCGTCACCGTGTGCCGCATTAGGAGTGTGGTGGTCAGACCGCCACAGGACTGCCGCCTCCGCCTCTGTGGCGGTCAGGCACAGTAATATGCTGACGGTGCCGCAGCGGCACAGCTGAGCATATTATGAGTTGCCAAACCACCACCCTTTCCATGGCGGTGAACCCGTCATGAAAAGGGTGGTGGTGAGGCAACTCAGGGGGCCCTAAAAGGGCCCCCTGCTGCTCCTGGCCCTGGGGGTGCATGCAGGGGGGCACATGTAGTGCTCCCCTGGATTTGCTCCCCTGTTTCCTGCACAGTGTGGCAAGTATGCCACACTCTGCAGGAAGGTGCAATCAGCGCTCTGACAGCGGCAGTCTGCATGTTAGGCTCTTCTATGAGCCTAACAGTCTGCCGCTATCAGACCACCGCAGGTCCGCCTGCCAGACCAGGATTAAGTTCTAATCTGGCTGGCAGCAGCACCACAGCTTTGGTGGTCCTGCAGCAGACCGCTTGTTGCACCGTCCGCTGTAGGACTGCCAAAGTCGTAATAAGGCCCATAGTCAGGGTGTCTAAGATTCACAAAAGGAAGGAGAGTCACTCAGAAAAAGACATTAACACAAGGGCGATAAAGTATTAGGCGCGAATGATAGAGGTGGAAGATGGGCCTCTCGAGGACAACGTAAAACCAAGAGCTAATCAGGGTCGCCATCCTAGTTCAGATTATAGAATAGATACTTCCAGATGACCTTAAGTAGCACTAGAGGACTTTGGGGCAGATCTACAAGAAAGTGCCGCAGCGCGGCACCGCAAGCTCCTTTGGCTGCGCCACGCTGCGGCACTTTCAGAGCACAGGAATGCAACATATTTACAATGATATGTCGCATTCCTGTGCTCTCCCCTGCGCTGGCGCACAAACACCTGCCTGCGCCTTGGGGAGATTGTTTTTGTGCAGGAAGGGGCACCTTCCTGCACAAAAACAATCACTACAGGCATTTTCCTCTTTCAATGCGTGCTGTAGAATGCAGCACGCATTGAAAGAGGAAAGAAACGAGGAGAAATGAAAACATTTCTTCTTGTTGCGCCTCGCTACGCCACCCCTAGGGTGGCATAGCATACTGATGCATTTCCAGGTTTACGAATCCTCATAAATCTGGAAATGTGTCTCGTTCCATGGGTGTTGCGTGGGAACACCCACAGCAACACCCATGGAACGCCCCTTTCAAGCAAAATGCTGCATGTAAAGGGGTCATATTTACAAGGACAGGAAAAGCCATGCAGGGTGGCTTTTCCTGTCGTTGTAAATATGGGTCAGGGAAATGCGCTGTCAGTGCGTCACAAAAAGTGACGTACTGGCAGCGCAAGGGGCTTGTAAATCTGCCCCTGTGTCTATGTCTAGCACCTTGTTGTGTTGTGAGGTTTCCACTCTATTCACTATTAGCCGTTCAGGACCTTTCTTGGGTTTTCCCTTCCATCTGTATGGTTTTGTGAATCCCTTAGTGACGTGTTACCAACAAGTATTGCCAATTTTCCATGGACGCTGCTGTCACCTGTGCTCCTGAACTCAGAAAGGGCCTCATGGTGCTGTCTGGGTCTAACAATGGCTCGTCTCCTAGAGCAGGGTGTAAGTCATTCACTGCTTCTGATTATTTTTTCATAAAGCATGCATTATTCTAAAATTAAATATATTCTGTTTTCTCAAGATTGTACCCTTCTACTCTGGGCTGTTCACTGATTAAACATTAAGACCTACCTATCAGAATCCAGCAGATGAGGTACCACACCAGTGTAATCTTCTTTCTGTCTCCCTTACCTCTTTTATCCCTGCCAAAGAGCCTCTTTCTATGTCTGTATTTACTGGCCTACTTTCACAAAAAGAGCTTGATGGTTGACTGTCTCAAACTAATTTCTCTATGGCCGGCTCCGACAGTCTAGGATCATATCAAAGATTTAAATGATTTTCCTAACAATGGATCTGGTATTTGTATGCAAAAATTGTCAATGAAGAATACCTGACACATGTTTAGACAGTGATGGTCATGAATTAGGTTGGCAGGTCTTGAGATCTCGTTATACTGTTTCAACATTATTAGTAAGGCAGAGTTTTAGTAAGATTCTTGCCTCTAAAGTGAGAGAGTACCAGATAAGCAACACTTTTTCCACTTAAGTAAAATAAACTCGCACAGCCCGGTTCACCCTCACTCTTTGTGCTTACCTGACTTGGAAGGGCAATGATAGGTTTGCCTTAGATGCGCCTTCAATACATGAGTGGTAAACCCAGTTTACACGAGTGGCCAAGTAGCCATTATTTAAAGCATGCATTGGCAAAGCTAATGGGTCTCACCAATCCGAGAGCCATTGGCTTTGTCAATGTCAATGTCTTTTAGCCATGGTGTATAGCAGCACGGCTGCTGTTCAGCCTTGATGAAAGCCAGGGGAAACAAGCATTGGCATAGCCAATAGGTCTCACCTTTGGGACCTTATAAGTGTTTAGCCATGCAACAGTTGATGCTGTTGCACCAAGGATATTGTGCTGCATAACTAAATACTTATAAGGTCCCAAAGCGAGACCTATTGGCTATGCCAATGCTTGTTTCTTTGAAGGGGCACTCTGCAGACCACCATTCACTGTTGTAGATTATTTGATATTTATAGGCTTTGCTGTGCCTCTTCCTATGGCACCCTTCATCCATGGTTTAGTCTCAACGAGTCTATGGTATAGCATCAATCTTTTAAGTGTGAGTAACAAGATTAATAGTATTTATTCACTTTTGAGAAATCGTTTGTATGGCACCACTCATGCGAAGAGTTTTGGGCAGGGCGGTACTTGAGTGGCACCATTCACTGAGCCAAGGCTCACTGAGTTTTAACACCGTTCATTCAAGAGCATGTCTAACAGCATTTATCGCTGTGTACATACCAGACGAGCCATAAGTGCAGCCATGACTTCCCTTGTACATCAAACTAGTGCGGCGCCATCCTGGACAGTTCAACGGTCAAAGAAACATGTCTGGGCTTTCACAATTGTCAGAGTCAGTCCTATATTACCTGTATGAAGAATGCAGTATGACATGTCTGTCATGCTGATAGGAAATAAAGTGGCCTGTCTCCCCAGAAATATATTTTTATTTGTGGTCTGGGGGTAGCAGGGAAGCAACAATATGAGCAATGTATGTATACACAGATTATTTTATATACACAAATGTCTCTCACCAACAACTTTCATGTACAGGTCAAAGCAAACAATTTCTTCAGTTCGTAAGGGAAGATGGTCTTCATCGTTACTGTTGCAACTGATTAAACTAAATTGTCCTCTCCGGGTAGAATCTGGTGAGGCATCCAGGTCAGAAAAGGAAGCACTTTCCATGCATTTGCATTTTTTTTTAACAATAGTGCCTTCTCCTTTAAACCTGTGACCTTAATCCATATGCACGAACATCAACAATAGGGCTACCCAATGCACAACACACTTTTGCCAAGGGCCTTCAACGAGGGAGTCTTTCCTTGTTTAAATTGTTTACCATCAACATATAAACTTTATACACAGTCATACCTTTCTCATCAGGTATGATTACTTCAGAAGAACACAAATATATGAAACACCCAGACGGTGTGGCTTGTAGATGCACCCACTGTTGCAGGTTTGGTTCAGACTCTGCAAACTGTCCCTCTTCAGACTAGGACCACATTATCATCATACTCTTTCCTCCAGGCATTTTATTTCTGGGAAAGGTGTGTAATATAATCCCTGGAAACCAGAGTCTACATCTGCAAAAATCAGTCGGCAGCATCTAAAACATATAGTTTTTTTATTCCTCAGCTATGCTGCACAGCATCGGGGTGCTAAAAGCTATAAACCATTGACATAGTTAATCCCAAAGGCGAGACCTATTGGCTTTGCCAATACTTGTTAAAGAACGGATACCTTCTACTACTCTTTTTTTCCCTCCTGTAAACAGGTCCGGTAGGCCTGGCCCTGGCTGACTGACAAAAGACACTTAAGTGGCCATTTTCATGAAGAATAACCTCAGATTTATCTCTACTGCGTGTTTGTGGGAGCTGCATTATAGATGCTCATTTCTCATTCTTGCGGCTTGGCTTAAAATTTCCCTTGGACTTCACTCTCTAAAAAGTAAGGGCGTGAAAGAAAGAGTTGAACAGCCTGCTCCAGTTTGGAAGGAGCACCCTAGAAGTGCACTGATGACGTTCATTCTAAGTGTGAATAACTGCCGCTGCTCTACGTTCAAGCGCCAAAAAAAGACAAACAGATTTTCATTAAACAAGACCAGGGGTGAGAGCGAATATATTCAGGAATTCAATTAGTAGGAAAGTCAGTAGTATATACTGAAACAATAGGATTATATTTTAACAGGAAAATATGAACGTAAGATAATCACTTTTTTACACAAAGCAAGACAATGGGTGGTTGTACGTGTGAAAAACAAAGTATTGAGTCTAGCTCCAAAGACTGGTAGGTGAGGCACACAGATTCAGACTGCAACTATCACATGACTGCTAAAAAGTGTCAGAAGAATTTCAGAAAGGCTGGGACGGAAAATACATGTAGCGAGTTCTTGTTCTTATAAGAGTCGTTCGCCTCCACATACCTACTCTTAATAACTTTGCTGAACCAAAAGCAGGCAAACCATGAAACTGGACTGACCATCAGCCTCCTTCTCAAGGGCATCTACAGACCACAGCCTAGAAGGTTGTTTCACAAAAGTCAACTCAAAATAATATCTACACTGCAGCAAGACCTAATTAGTTACTTAAATTCGTCTCTTTTTAATAGATTTAGAAAACACTCTCCTCGATTTCAGCCTCACACAGTTTTTCTGAGATACAGAAATCTTACAAGAGGTTTCTGAAGAACCAACATTTTAGGTAAGTTGACAAAATACACAGTCTACAAGATATCATACACTAGATAAACTTGGGAAATTTGAAACGCAAATCCTTGTTCTGAGACGAATTTTTTTTCTATCTCGTTACCTTCTCCGTGCCATAGAGAAACCATGCACACCATAGTCACCTGTCCTTCGAAAACAAAGCAAGTCTTACACAGAAGTGAACACAACACTAACCTGGTTTACCAAATTTACTGGTAAAAGAGGAAACCACGGACTTGCCCCAAGACAGAAAATACATCATAAAAGTCCAATGTATCAAGCTACGCTAGGAGCTAGCTGAAAAAGAATTAATTAAAAGCAACTACACTCATTACTCCAGGGAGGAAAGCATTAACCTCATCTTTGTTTCTCTACACAGCAGTGGCGCTTGAACTAGGGGTAAGGGAAGTGCAGCAGCACCCCCATCAAATTTGAAAAAATTTATGCGGAGAGCGACCATCAACGGGACATTCAAATTGCAGCATTTTGGGGGTTTTGTAATCCAGGCTGCGACATATCTTTTATACCTTTAGTGAAATGACGTTACTGACCAGCACCCTCACGCTAAAAAATATCTAGCACCACTCACTGCCAAGCAGCTAACTGGGCTTCCATTCATTACCTCAGTAGTTCAGCATTTTTTTTACTGTATGTAGAAGCTTTGACATTTCGAAATGCACTGTTTTTCAGACTCGTAAGGGACTCTGGTGATGAATCGATCAAATGTGTCCTTTCCAACAAGTTACTTACTTTTGCTAAAGACATTTCTGATGGACACTCTGAGTCCCTGTAGACTCGTCATTGCTGTCCCTCCTCCCCTCTCGAGCTGTGGGAGTTGTTTTCATAAATGGTTCTCCCAATTAATAACCTGTCTAGCTAGCGCTGCCTCCCATGCTGGCATCTGTGGACCGCTAGAGTTGAGGTGGAAATTACTTCATGGGCGCATTCATGGAGAAGTGTCCTATGTTTGGTTATAACTCCACGCTAGAATCGTACTGGCGCCCCCTAGGGGCCATTGCTGGAGATTACTTTTTTCAATCTGCCTGAAGCCTGGAAAGACTGCATCGGATAATGATTCGGCAAAAAGACATCCGGGAAAAAAAATTCTATTACTGTATTGGCCTGTCCATTTAGCTTACTACCCATGGACAGGGCGTTGAAGCACTATTGGGTTGCAGCAACTTGATCAGTAGAACCCCGAGAACGTACCAATGAAAACTCCCAGACTTTACTAAAGGGGCACAAGGCAGAAATGGAGAAACTGATGAAACCCGACCTGCTATTGGTAAACCAAGGGGGCTGAACGGACGCCATCTTCAGATGCAGAGAACCACTGATAACGAAATGTAAACAAGCATTTGCAATGTAATCGGTCCGATTGCATTACAAATGCTTAAGTTTAAAACTGAGCGCGGCGCCGCTTCACGGACACCACGCTCGGTTTCTTTATATATTTCTTAACTTCAACACTGAGCGCGGTGTCCTTGAAGCGGGCGCTGCGCTCAGTGCTAAAGTTAAGAAATATATAAATAAACCGAGCGCGATGTCCGTGAAGCGGCGCGGCGCTCAGTTTGAAAGTTAAAAAAAAACAAAGTAAAAAAAAAAAAGACTGGCAGAGCGTTTCCCTTGCGGGAGAGAGCAAAAGGCACCATGTGTTTGCAAGTTAATTACAAACATATGGTGTCAAAGCTCGCTCCCGCAAGGGAATCGCCAAACGTGCACGCGTTGCCATTGAAAGCAATGCAACGCGTGCACGTTTTTAGGGCGAAAAGTGAATCCATTTCAAAAGGTCTTTTTCCTATGCAGCGCATGCGCGCTGCGTAGGCGAGACCTAAAAAGCACAATTGACGCGGCCAGTGCTGGCCGTGTCATAGCTCTATTTTGTCTGATAGGAGGGGCTGGACAAGCAACACAACACGGGGGTCAGGGAGGCAACACAACCACCCAGGTCGCAGGAAGGGTTGACCCAATGAGAGAGGGTATGGGTTATGGCCAGAGCAGCTGAATCTGGACCTAGGGAACCAGGTTCAACTCTCAGCGCCTGCTCAAAATCCTGTGAATCTGGGCAAATCGCGGAATCTCCCCGTGCCTACAAAACAAATGTGACTTTGTGTAATGCAACTGGTGTTCAGGTCAATTGCTCCGATACCTATTTTGCACTATACCAAAGTACATTAAAAATAATTAGGGATAAAAAGAATAAGGAATGCGGAGGGGGGAGGGGGGAGGGGGAGAGAGAGAGAACAATATAGCTGTTTGTGGGGTTTTACAGAAGCACAAAGCAGCACTGGGAGGAAAAAAAAGCAACATGGACAGGGATATTGGAGACGGCCTGAAAACATAAGGCTGATATGGAGTGCTTGAACATAAAAAAAAGAAAGTAGCTCCAATGGAATCAGTAGAAGGACACAAGTGCTTGGTCCATGCTCCTGAGGGAAATCAGATCAAAATCCTGTGATTCAAGGCAAATCACGGAATATCCCCGTGCCTACCAAATATATGTGACCTTGCGTAATGCAACTGGTGTTCATGCAAAGCACTCCAATACCTAGTTCACTCTATATCTAAGTACAAAAAAAAAACAAGCCAGCATCATCGGTTAACCTGCATACATCCTTTTCGTGTACATGAGACCAATACAGGGTGGTGACTATCATAAAGGAAACTAATGTAGATATTGTAAGCCAAGAAGGCGGTATTAACCCTTTCCTGGAGAAAAGCTTGACAGAAAGTGTTGTCTGTCTTAACTAAGTAGAAAAGAGATTTTGAGAAACGACGCAGGTGAGCATTTAGAAGTGGAAAAAAAGCGACATCAGTTATAAATCAGCGGATGTCTCATTCAACACACCTCATAGTTCCACCACCCTATTCAGAGTTACGGAACCACAGGATTTGCAACAGTGGAGCCTTAGCTGGCTCTACTATGGGAATCCCTTAGGCAGCATCCCATCTGCCACTCTGCTCCCAGCAGTACAGCGTCGGAATACCCGCTTTTGTAGGATGAGTATCCTAACCTTACTTTTTGTGTTCAACGCTGCCATCACTATCGAAAACTGGAGAAATGAAGAAAATTTCCCCATCCTCTGAGAGTAAATCCCAAAACTTGAAGGACGTTTATTTGTTGCGTTTCACAAAGAAACTCCTGCTCTCAGGGCTTGTTTCCTAAAACGAAAATAACGCAGAGTGGGCTGCCATGACATAGACACCTACCCCTCATTGCATTTTTGCTTTTGCTCTATCAACAGGAACACATAGCCACACATTCTGCTATGTCTGCATGAATAAACAAGTAGAACCGACACACTTGGGGCCTCCTCCTGAGCCAATTTGAGGGTCCATATTTTAGAAGGCTATTTTAAAAGGCTTCTCAAATTACACCATGGTAACACAATTGCTTTCGTTTAATATTACGTATTGTCATTCCATTAATGTCTTGCTACTTGTTCCAGCAAAGGCGAAGCCCTCCCAAATGTGGGTGCCCCGTATGAGTGATCCAGGCTCAGCCTAAGTTTGATACTACATTGTATGTTTCACTGATAATGCATATATCATCCTAAAAAGGATAAGTCCTGAGGAGCTAGAATAAGACGACAACAGGTTCTTTTCTATTGTTTATTGAAAGATAACCATCCATCTTAAATTCCAGTGCTTCAAAACAAAGATCCTGCATTGTGGACAGTGGGGAAACTACCAATCAACAACCATCTAGCTAAGGAACTACAGAATGTACCATCAACTTCATAGTAAGAAATCTTAGAGTGATTAGGGACTGCAAACTTTCATTTATACCTCAAGTGAATCAAGTCAAAGAAGTAGCTTACACTCAGCATGATTAGTCTTCCCACACCTAGGACACCTGCCGAAACTACAGGCCACCATCACCATCATAATGCCACATTTAAATCATGCCGCATCTAGAATGTACAACTCGTTGTATATCGTAAATTGGGAAAAACTCCAAAATGCTGCAGCAAGACAGCTACTACATCTACCAGTGCTCCTGGTGCTTCACTGGCTCCCTAGAGCAAAAGGTTTGGCTTTCAGGACACACTGTATCTTCTACTGGACTATCAGAGGCATCAGGTGCATTGTTCATGTAAGCTAAATTCTAGAGATACAGAATAGAAGACTTCATTAAAGGCTAGCACCTCAGCTGTTCAATCGCCTTCTCCTACCAGCGTGGTGGAACACGGCTCATAGACCAAGCAGCTAAACTATGGAACTATCTTTAAAAAAAACAAAAGACAAGAAACATAAAAATTATCTGAAACTCAGGATGGAAGTAAAAACCTGGATTTCCCTTAACTAGTGATACAAAACCATACTGACTGCCTTGCTTCCGAAAACTGAACAATTATAGGACTTTGCCCAAACAAAGAATCTATACATAGATAAACAACCCAAACAGGGCATGTACCTTGCCTATCTGTTCCCATTGCACACTATGGACTACTCCTCTCTCTCTCCTGGGGAGGTTAATAGTTACATCCCGTAACCTGGTGTATGCTGTTGCCTGCTTCTCCTGTGCTGCTCCTGGATGAACTCAATAGGGCTTTTTTCCCAAATGCTTGGAACCAGTGATCCTGTCACAATCCTATAGGATATCTATTCTAGCAGCCTACACCCAGTGCGTGCCACAGACTCCTCTGATACCATAGCACATTCACTGTGTCTGTCTGCAATAAGTGCATGCGAAAGACTGCTCCTCCATCACTCCTTTATCGACCGTATTAGGGTTTATATTGGCTGTCTGTGTTGAGGGCATGGTTTAGCGAGTTCCTCTGTTGCCCATCCATGGACTCTATGTGGCACATTTCCTCCCTGGTATAAACAGTGCATTCCAGGTCACACCTCTCTGTTGCTCCTGGATGTACATTATAGTGCATTCATATTGGCCACCTACCCAGTGCAGTGCATGCCAATAGGCTGCCTCGGTCTTGCCTCTAGCAAGGTATAAAAACCTGTCTTCTACTACTACAAACGCATTTATGACAAAGAGTGACTATTATCAACATTAGCAGAGCACTAGACATTTGCCCCCTCAATAAAGTCTCTGAGGTTGCTGAGCTTTATGCCTGATCATAAAATTGGGGCCCTGAGTATTTACAGTAGCTGTAGATTGCCCCTTTTCACTAAGCTTAAACTCTATCTCAAGGTCTTCACTCATGACTGTATTCCTTCTTTGCCTGCGCGTAGTTTACTCTTTCTACTCTCACCACTAAATTGACTATTTAGGTTGTTTGTGGTGTCAACCCTCATCAATTTCTTACACTTAGCTGCTGAACCCTTGTGGCTGGGTAGACCCTGCAAAGAATTCCTGAGCTTACTCTTTAGATATTCAGAATGACTCTATGATCACAGTACATGCCACAGTTTACCTCTCTGTCACTCCTGGGCTGACCTTATAATATTTTAGTTTGACAGACTGGATCCTATTACTATGGATCGCATCATAAAAATCCTGGGTTTGCCAAATCTGCTAGGTGCCTTTGTCAAAGCAGAAACTTGGGGCACTCTTCTCTGTAAGATCTGAATTTGCCCCCTATTTTAAGCCTAAGCATGAGAATACCTAACTATGGGCCAGATGTACAAAGCCATATAGATGTTGCATACCTCACAATTCGCTAAAGCACATGGCTTGCAATTGCTAAATGGCTTGTTAGTATCTTCTAAAACCTTTTTGTGATTAAATCGGTGCTTACCAGATCACAAAATGGGTTTAGAAATGTATATCGAATAGCAATTTGGAAGGGGCCTGTTTAGGGCATCCTGTCAAAATTGTGATTCAGAATTCTATGTATCGGTGGTTTGGGACTGTACTTTATTTAATTTGTAAACTATTGTTAGGTTACCCACTCCTCAAGAGAAGTAGTAACCCATTGACAAAGAGGAAGGGGTCCCAAAGGGGTACCCTTCCCTTTTTGAATGTATAAATCCTAATAACGCATTGACAAAACTTGTATTCACATCATGTATATTTTCAAATTGAAGCATAACCAAGAACAGTTAGATACCCAGAAATAAATTTATTTTAGCCAAATTGTGAAGCTGAAATTAGAGCACAGGTCTCTAAATTCCAAAGTCTGCAATGTAGCCACTTTTTCCAATAAAATCTGTTAGCAACTTTAGGATTTTCCAAATCAGATTTGGAAGTCAGATTACACAAAGAGTAAACAAAGCTTCTCAAAAGATCAACTTCTGCATAGTCATCATGATGGATTGCTGTTTAATAAAGACATGTTGTGGACTCCTGACATTGGACGAATTACCCTGTTGCTCTTTGTTACTGCTGAAAGCCTATCCGTCTTGAAAATGTAAGTGCCTCTGAATAATTCAGCCCAGTTCAAGAACAAAGTGAAGAAATGTATTTGATTTGGATATTGCATGGATTGTTCGATGGTCTCTTGGTAGTCTGAAAAGTTTGTGGACTGGAGTACAAATGTTCCTGCTCCAAATCTGGTAAAGGTCTTTTATCTTAAACACACCGAGTAACCCTTGTAAAGGAGGTGGTTTGGAGGACATGCTGTTAGGAACTTTTTAAAGCTACCCTGATTGCTCTGGCATGGCTGAATGTGAATAAAGATTTATAGAACTCTTCCTAGATAATCTACAGTACTTTCAGGAGTAAGCTATACAGTGGTTAATGTGTGAAAAACATAAGTGGGAGGGGCGTGGCCTGAGTGGCAATGGAGTAGGACACGAGATACTTGCGCTCCGTCCTCCCAGGGCCCATCGCTTAGCCTCTTGCCGCCACGGGATGCCTGCACTCACCCCGAGGGCTTCTGATGCCATCCGACACCTGGTGGCAGAGCCTCGGGCCCCGCTGTGGACCGGGCAGCGGAGTGCGGCACAGACGAGACCCCGGAGTCAGGGACGACGAGCGGTGGCCGCCATCTTGCCACGGGAGACCGCCGCATTCCTGAAGTCCAGTGCGGCGTGAGGGCTCCTGCCGGGACTCACCTGGCGCCTGGGGGCAGAATCCGAGGTCCCGCCAGTCCCGAGGCTGCGGGGTCGGGTGGTTTCTGGCACACCGGGACTCCTGAATCTGAGACAGCGAGCGGCGGCTGCCATCTTGTCACGGGAATCCGCCGCACTTCTGAAGCCCGGTACAGCGTGAGGGTGCCTGCCGGGACTCGCCTGGCGCCTAGGGGCAGAATCTGAGGTCCCGCCAGACCAGAGGCAGCGGGGTCGGGTGGGATCTGGCACACCGGGACTCCTGAATCTGAGACGGAGAGCGGTAGCCGCCATTTATTCCTGAGAGGCTGCCGCATCTCTACGATTGCATGTCAGAGGAGAGATATGGCGGGGCGCTGTGTGCGCCGCTTCCTGAGTCCCTTGCCTTGGCACACTTTCGGGAGTAGCACAGTCAGCCGAGACTGCCTGGGGGCCACTCGACGCTGGAGGACCCGTGAGTGAGTGGCACTGCGCAGCACCTCGGGGGACACTGCCCCACCCCAGAACACTCGCCCTTGTGGATTTGAGGTGGCCATACACGTTTTAGGGAAGCGAGAGACACGCGGCCCAACCCGCACCTACCCCCCCCCCACTGAGGCTGCTGCATTACTGCTAAGGCGGGTCGGGCTGCATTGAAGTCCCTGTGGACTTCGCTCACACTGAGGGCTAAGGGGTGAAAGAGACGACTTGGTCTCGGACTGCAACGGGCCAGACTAATCGCTTCAGGCCTGGAATGGTGTGAGTGGGGCCCCCTCTAACACCGCCTAGAACGCACTGGCACGTCAGCGCAGCAGGCAGGCATTGGGATAGCAGCTGAGACAGACCCCAGATCAGGAGGCGATACAGGTTACTCCCGCCTTTGGACTTTCCCACCTGACTCTCACAGGGCGGGGGCCCTACCTGAAGCACCTGTGGGGCAGAACTACATTGCATTGTGGTGCAAGGAGTGCACCCAGGGACAAGACAGGGGCCCATTGACTCCCTGAGGACTGTGCGGTGGGGTGTCACGAAACCCCTGGAGTGAGAGACACCACGGCCTGAGCTGACCTGGCCCAGAGGGCCCGCACACCCAGGGATCAAGCCAACAAAACAAGTGCTGGTGTGCGGAACCTAACGGGCACCTCCCATCACCCATGACGCAGGGAGAGAGTGCACTGCTGCCCCCTTTGACCACTCTGAACTGGCGGAGTCTGTTGGTACCCAGACGCGAACCCACAGAAGCCCAGCATCTATGCACACTTGCACCTGTGTGCAGACTCCTGAAGACGGGGGCACTCCTACTGATGTGCCTCTTGTAGAGGGCCCCAACCGCTTTGAGTTGACGGTGACAACACACGGCGAGGTTCGCAGCTGAGATCTACTGGTGGCAGCCCCAGCAGGCTAGTGCTTGCATAGTTGAGAACTGCAACAAGGGATCGCAGTCTTTGGCGCCTCCGGCTCCTTGCTATGACACGTTCTAAGGCAATCAAAGACAATCTGGTGATGTCCCTATGGAATAGGACCCCACAGCCAGAAGTGGCAATGCATCCCTCAACCCCGACACCGGCGGCAGGGTGTGGGGAGACATTGGCGCCGATCACCCAGGGATATATGGACTGCTTCCTAAAGAAGAGTTCAAGTCGGGCCTTCTCGACATCCTGAGAGAGGTGTCCGAAAGTGAAGACAGAGTGGATGACCTAGAGCGGACGGCGGATGCCAGATCAGAGGACCAGGAGATGTTGTTGAGGCGCATCAACGCATTAGAGGACCAACACATTGAGCTCCAGACCAAAGAGGAAGACCTAGAAAATAGGAGCCGCCGCAATAACATCTGCATACGGGGGGTCCCGGCAGGCGCGGAAGGCACGGACATCATGACATTCACAGCGGAACTCCTGCAGGCGGTCCGGGGTGACGAGGATGCCTCCCCACCTGCCCTAGATCGGGCCCACAGAGTTGCCGCGAGGGTGGCCTGCACGGACAGCGGACCAGAAATCCTAACCAGGGATTACTGATTACTGATAAGCTGCGCGCCCAGCGTATTCGTTACCAGTGGGGCCACCCTTTTGCGCTCTTGTTTCAATGGGAGGGCAGGCGCCGCTCCCTACACTCGCTGGCAGAAGCTAAAGCACTACTGGGATTACCGGACGACCCCCGACGGAAGAAAAACCACCCCCCCGGGGAGAAACAGCGTTTACAATGCTGTCTCCACAACGCGGTACCATTACAACGTGGTCGTTACAACGACCGCGTTGTTACCACGCACACTATTACATCGCAAGTCGTTTCAACGACTTGCTGTAGGGGGCGCACTGGTATTGGATTTAAAATCCAACACCTTCCCTGCTGTTGCGCAAACTGGAGTAGGAATAGTTAATAATACTATTCCTAAGTCCAGCGCGCCCCCTACTGCAAGTCGTTGTAATGACTTGCAATGTAATGGTATGCGTTCTAACAACGCGGTCTTTGTAACGACCTCGTTGTAATGGCATGCGATGTATTCGCATGTGGTGTAAACAGCCATATTAACCCCCGGGCTCCTCAGGACGTGATCTTAAGCCTAGGTGGGCCACAGTTCCTCAGCACCGCTCAAACAGACAATGCACAGAACCATCATCTCAAGAGGCGAAAAAGGACATCATCGATCATCTGCGCACTCTTAGCAGGGGCCCCTCCCCTGCCAACTTGACTGCCGGCTCTGTCTGAATGCAATGCACCCTGAAGATGGCCACATGTGAAACACACAGAACTTGTTGCAGCTGGACAGGCATCTAAACTAACGCAATGGCGGCTGCAGGCCTTCGCCCCTGGAACTATCAATGCCTTGGTCGTGACCTGATACTTCCGTTGCGCCATACTTCCGTTGCGCCCTTGATGGCCAGCCCCCCCCGGATCTTCTCCCCTAGAGGGTGACTCCTCCAGCGGGATTGGAGTGCTTCAGTGCCGATCTACGCAAGCTGAGAAGTCCTTGTTGGGCCCTGTTGGCCCGCTGTTGTTTCTTGTGTTATCTTGTTTTCTCTTACAGGCCGCTTACGGAGCTACATGCAGCAATGGCGTTAGGGCACTTGCTGCTCTGGGCGGGGGGGGAGGACACAGATGAGGTGGCTCTTTCCGGCCTTAGCAATGGAGCTGCCGATGGGCGGTAGTCTAGTAGAATGGGGGCCTCCTGGCCTGGTCAGGGTGGCGGTGGGAGACTCAGAAAACGGGAACAGCGACCCTCACACGGAATGCAACATGCACTAGCATTACGATGTTGGATCCTACTCACGACACCAGGGCACTTCCCCCGACCCCTCACTTTCCATGGGGGACCTTAAGCTACTCTCATTAAATGTGCGGGCCTAAACTCCCCGAACAAGCGGAAGCAAATATGGTGTTACATCTTGCATCACGACCCGGATGTCATAATGCTCCAAGAGACCCACCTAATAAAGGCAGACTTGCGCTACATGACACATCTGAAGTATCCCCACTGTCATTGGGCTTACACAACCTCTAAAACCCTGGGAGTGGGGGTGCTTTGTAAGGCTAAATTTTACACCTCTGTAGTTTAAGAAACCCGTGATAGGGAGGGCCAATATTTGCGTTGATAAATGCTTCGAGGGAAACATCAGCTGACGCTGCTAAATATTTATGCTCCGAACACTGCCCAAGACGCGTATACCAGACGCACTTTGGGAGAACAGCTCAACGGAGTAGACGGGGACATAGTAGTATGTGGGGACCCCTCCCTAGATAGAAGCAGCACGACAATTCAGAACACTGGGGTCATGTCAGCACACCTAAAAAGAGTCATTGAGGATTATGGGCTGGTAGATGCATGGCGATACAAGCACCCGGGTGTGAGGGACTACTCCTTCTACTCACATGTGCATACCTCTTCCTCGAGCATTGACTACGCCTTTGTCACGCCCTCTCTCCTTAAATGCCTACGCACAGCGGAGCTCTCCGATATTTCTACCTACGACCATGCCCACCTTGAACTCACATGGGAGCACCGGGCCTCCCGCACGGAATGCCCACCCCGCTGGCACATGCCTCCACATCTGCTACGGACCCGGTGGATGTGGAGGAGATACGTAAGGGAATTACTGATTACTTCCAGCTCAACACATCGCCCGAGATATCCTTGCACACGCTATGGGATGGGTTTAAAGCTACAATACAGGGCACAATAACGTCCATTGCCAGGGGAAGGGAGGTGAAATTGGTAGAATCTAAACTCACAGCAGAGATCAAGCAGCTAGATTGCTCAGACAAAGTGGCCCCAGCCCGGCCAACTAAAAGACAATTAGCCCTACTGCATGGCCAGTTGCGTGCCCATCGTACAGGCAAGGTAGAGCGCGCGCTGCTGTCCCAACAACAGAAATACTATGAGGGGGAACAAAGTGGGCCAGCTATTGGCCCGTAAGCTGCGTCAACGGCAGGCTAAGGCACATATTGCTAAGATTCAAACAGGTGCTGCTAAATGGATAACAGCAGAAAAGGACAAATCTGAGGCCTTTCGGGACTACTACCAGCGACTTTACTCTAGTGAAGAACCCCTCCCCCGCGATACTTCTCTCCTACCTTGCCGTCTGCGACTGGGAGCCTCTCCTCACGCATCATGCAACTCTCCTAGATAGTCCTATTACAGCCAAAGAACTATGCGCGGCTGTCCGGAGCCTTCCCCTGGGTAAAGAGCCAGGCCCGGACGGGCTCCCCGTTCTCTTTTACTGTTTCTTTCTTCCTCAGATGCAGGAACATCTCCTGCGCCTGTTTAACTCCTTTTCTGGAGACTCGGGTGTCACCCCCACAATGGCGATGGCTGAGATCTCCCTTATTCCTAAGGCAGGCAAGGACCCAGCGCAATGCTCCTCATACCGCCCAATAGCCCTACTTAACACGGAGGCTAAGCTTTTTACTAATATATTAGCCACTCGCCTCGACCCGTATCTCCCTGGCCTCATTAGTCCTGACCAGGTGGGTTTTATCCGCCAACAGCAGGGCGCGGACAATGTCCGGCATATAGCCCACTTAGTTGGAAAAAACGCAACGCCTGAACATCCCTGCCTGCCATCTTTTGCTTGATGCGGAGAAGGCATTTGACAGGGTGGACTGGTCCTACCTCCGCGTCGTATTGGGTAAAATAGGCCTTGGGCGGGAATTCATCTTCAAAGTCATGGCGTCATATGTTGCCCAAATGGCCTGCATTCGAGTGAATGGGTGGGTCACGAGACCGATATCGCTACATCGTGGCACACAACAGAGGTGCCCACTTTCGCCCCTGCTATTTGCGCTGGCGGTGGAACCCTCGGTCATACAGGTGCGTGAGTTGGAGGGGATTAAAGGCAAACCCTTTGGTGGCCAAATCTATAAAATCAATTTGTTCGTGGATGACCTCCTGCTCACCCTGTCTCAGCCTCAACTCTTGCTCCCCTGTGTAGTTGAAAGCTTACAGGCTTTTGAAACCGTGTCTGGCTTCAAGATCAATATGTCCAAGTCGTTCGTCCTTAACATCAACATCCCGACCCCTGAGGTTAAAGTGCTGCAAAGTCTGGCCCCTCTTCCAAGGGTCATCAGGCTCCATCAAGTCTGGGCCTTCATGTTACTCCCACGCTCTCTTCCTGGTCCCGTGTTAACTGGACTGCTCTCCGCTGTTCTGCCCTGCCTGATCTCCAGAGGTGGAAACCCCTCCACATCTACTGGTTGGGGTGTATCAACATTGTTAAAATAAATATCCTACAGCGGGTCTTGTATTTATTTCAGACGCTGCCAACACCGATCCCACAGGTGGACATACAGCATCTTCAGGGGGATTTTGTGTGGAACGGGAAACGACCTCGCATAGCGCATTCACTGTTGATGCGTCCGCGAGATAGAGGAGGCCTGGCATGCCCAAATTTATTGGAATACTACTGGGCAGCACACTTGAGGTATATATCTGAATGGGTGTTGCGTGAAAGTGAGAAGCACTGGTTCCATATGGACCGTGCGGTGGCATGCCGGCCTCTGTGGGATCTGGCCTGGTTGCCCAAGCATGCCCGTCCCCGGAGCACATATGTTGCGACCCCAACTAAGACAGTATTGGACATCTGGGACAGAATAGCTGTAAAGAAGGGACTAACTACATTCCCGTCCCCCAACACCCCTATTGCACGCAATCCGGAGTTTCCACCGGGTCTGCCAGGACTCGCATATAGTAGATGGAGCTGCGGGGATTGCCGGACGATACGAAACATATTTGTGGGGGGTGTCATGAAGACATTTGATGACTGCAGGACTGAATTTGCACTCCCTCCCACAGCACGGCTTCAATACCTCCAGTTAAGACACTGGCTATCCCATCCTGGGATTCGGGCGGCGGCGGCCCGTCCCTGTACTCTCTTTGAGAAACTAGTGCGGGCCTTTGCTGGCACTAGGGGGTTGGTCTCTAAAACCTATCAGGTGCTACAGCACTCGACCCCGAACTACACCCATAAATATCAAACTGCCTGGCAAGACGCGACCCCGGGGCGAATTACCCCCAAACAGTGGGAAACATTATGGTAGGATATTCCCAAAACCTACCGCAGCCTCGCCTACGGCGAGACTGCATATAAGCTGATGCTTCAGTGGTACTATACACCCTCTCACCTGGCTGTTATATATCACACGGTCCCCAACCTCTTCTGGCGCTTTGGGAAGGATAAAGGTACTCTGTATCACATATGGTGGTCATGCCAGGTGATAACTACTTTCTGGAAGGAAGTCTTGGGACACATTAAGGGCGTCATTGGGTTCCCACTCCTGCACCTACATCACATAGTAATCTTAGGTATATGCCCCCCCAACTTAGCCGCGATGACCGGTGCTGACTGGGCCCTCACAAGCCATTTACTCCTGGCAGCGCAACAACTTATAGCGTGCGCATGGAAACAAACCTTGCCGCCCTCTGTGGCCCAATGGTTCGCCAGGGTATGGCACATCCTAGCGATGGAGAAACTCTCCCACAGCTTAGCGAACACCGAAAAGAAATTTCAGCGCATATGGCAGCCATTGATATCTTATCTAATGCTTATTGAATTTACTTGCTTTAGCCCCCCAAAACTTAGAACTCTCCAGCTCTTCCCATGCGACTAAAGTGCGCGCCTTCTTAGCCTCCATGGAATACGCCAGGCGCTGTTGGTGCTTGCTCTCCCCTCCAACTCGCCGGACCCTGGAACATGCTGGACACCCCACACCGCATATCATGCTAAGACCTATATAGACTTTGTTAGGTTGAAGTTGCCAGTTTTTTCTCTTGCGACGCTACTCTGACCAGAGGGACCAACACACATTAAGCTGCGCGATGCTTTTGATGTACAGATCTAGCAGCCACAACAGGGGCTACACAGGGACAGGCACTCCCTCAAGGTGACGGCCATGCTTCAAGGACTTATCCAATCCTGCTGGGTTTAACGGGGGCATGCATGCATCGCGTCTAACGCTATTTGCTACGACAAGCAGCCCTATGCTCTAAACATATTGATAGCCTTTTGCAGCTTGTTCATAACATGTGTAGTGATTATCTTAACGCGGCCGGCCCGAAGAGGTTGTAGGCGACTTGCTGTGTAGCTACCTGTTTGATACCCCGGTGTCATTGTAAGTGTTCAGCCTGCCGGCCCGTTCAGGGTTGTAGGCACAATGCTGTGTTCAACAATGATTGTTTCTAATAAAGGTTTTTAAAACAGAAAAAAAAACATAAGTGCCAGGGCTTTCGTCAGGAGGCTGCTTGCACCAGCCCATTTCTCCTGTTAGCGCTGCCTAAAATAGAACAAACTACTAACCATGAAAGTGGAGAGAGGATGTGGTGTAATGGCCAGAGCTGCCGCCTTCGGAGCTGGGGAGCCAGGTTTTGAGTCTGGGCATCGCCTCAACATCCTGTGATTCTGGGCAAATTAGTTAATTTCTGCAAATGAACGTGTCTTTGACTGGTGTTCATGAAAAGCGCAGGTGCTGATGATTAAGTGCTTGTGAGCACCGGAAACCACCTGCTCAAATTAAGCACTGAAGCTATATACCTTTAGTTACGTCTACAAATACAACCTTAAGGGGAAGTCCATCTTCAGCTGAAATCACACTGACAAATGTGACACCAATCACATCGCACATAGACTCGAATGCACATATTAAACGCAATATGTATGAAGATGCAAGCTGTGCACTCTGAGGAGTGAAGAATCCAGTTATGGGAGTCTGCATGGATTTACCAAAGGATGTGGCAGATATTGATAAACATGCCTGTAGCCCTGCACATGAATTGGCTGCGACCTACTGTCAGTCTACTTCTTGCCAAGTGAGGAAACCGTAGTCACCCTCCACTTTGGGTGGTAGAACACTTTGGGTTTTATACCAGTCCAGGGCAGTTAGCATTCAGCTTGATAGCAAGAAAAATAAAATGTAGCATCACTCAGTAGTCAGAAAAACATCACTACCGGCCAGATAGCACAAAATGAAGACAGGAAATCATAGCATACCGTTCATGAGGGACTTTCCACCCAACAAGAACCCGAAGTAGTTAAACATAATCAAATAAAACACTCTTAAGTGGTGTACTGTTTGATAAGAGACAAACAATACTACTGGTATCTTCAGTTTGATTATTAATAGTTTTATTAATGTAATTCATTTTTTTACTGTTTTGTTAAAGCACTTTCATCCATTACACACTACTTTTGTGTTTCTTTGTGGGGCTATTTCTTTTGTACTTGCTTTTTTCCAGGGCGAAAGTGGTCAGCAACTTTTTTGCACGATTTTTTGTTTGTTTCTATTAATGCAACATTTCCTTTAATTTTAGCAGCTTTACACAATATATCCTTTTATTTTTTAAACGATATTGTGGCTTAAGAAACCATGGGGCATATTAGCAAGGCGATTATCGCCACTTTAGCGGGACTTTTTCCCGCTAAAGCGGCGATAATATTATCGCCTTATCAACAAGCTGTCGCTAACTGCTGTTAGCGACAGCTTGTAGGCGATAGCGACCGGGTTGGGTGCCGCTTTGCATGCCAGCGATATTTATCGCCAATGGCATGCAAAGTAGGCGTTCCCCACCTAACAGTGACTGGAAACAGTCGCTGAGGTCGCTAACGCCTATCAGTGAGGCAGGGGCGGTGATTAGCGAACCAGCGCTAAACACGTTTAGCACTGGTTTGCTAACACCTGGTCCCACCCTGACTTAGCCATGTAATCCAATGAGAGGTGGATTACATGGCTAAGTCCCCTCGCACTATCAGCAAGCAGAACTGGGGAACAGTGTGAATATCGCCTGTTTTCAGGCGATATTCACACTGTTCTCCAAGGTTTCTATCGCTTTGGAGATTAGCATTGCTGATTGCACGCTAACTCCGCGATAGAAACCGGCGATGCCTGGCGATAATTATCCAAGCGCTAATTGCGCTTTGCGATAATTATCGCCAGGCATTGCTAATATGCCCCCATGTTCCATTGAATTTAATCTTAAATGCTGAAACACCTGTATTCGTTAAATCATATGAACAAAATCACCATGTGCGCGCGCAAACATCCAGAGTCAATAGTGTGAACTGGTTACAAGTAGCTTTTGTTTATTTGGTGGTCAGACCTCTTGCCTGAATACTGTCCAAAATCTGTCTGCTTGCATGCCATGAGAGGGCAGCCAAGCAGAAACTTATAAAGACGCCGCCGGAACGCTTCTCTGCCCTGCTGAGCAGAAATAGAAACAATCGTGTCTACTAAAGGTAATCTGATTATCTGTGGATGTGTTTGTCTGAGCTCAAAATTATTTCAACCGAGAAATGGAATTCTGGACAAAGCTTTGGTGTACAAGTGCACAGATGAGGTTAATGGGTGTTAGCACGCCATGAGCGCCAAGCTTCCCACCGGAGCAATGCAAAGTGTGCAAATGGCTGCTATCTTCAAACCCAGGCTTTATTGTTTTATTTAAGAAACGCCAATTTCGCAAGTATAAATATAGAAATAGAAAGCTTGAGATAGAAAGAGAAACTGATAACAGGAATTTGGACGGACAGATAAGATTGGGCAATCGAATGGAAAACAAATGGATGGATGGATGGATGGATGGATGGACAGATTCATGAGTGTTCGATGAACTGTAAACTTTCTCTGAGATGGTGTGCAAAATGGAACTATTCACAATTTCGCAGACAGTAAACTTTCTCTGAGGTGGAGTGCAAAATGAAACTATTTATATATATTTATATATAGTTTCATTTTGCACACCATCTCAGAGAAAGTTTACTGTCTGAGAAATTGTGAAGCAAGCACCGATTTACCTGGGTGCATTAGCTCACTTGTCTCGGATACAGGCAGGACAGACACTGTCACAAATACCTGGGTCTCCCCTCCCCTTGTGTTAATCCATGAATAAGAACATGGCCAGATATTTGTTGGCCAAAATAGGCTCAAGTTTGGTCCTCCCAATGCAGCATGGTCACATGCCATATCAAGCCAAGTTAAGATTTTTTTTCCAGTACTTCACCTACTTGCCTGTCGGTCCTTACAGAACACATGTACTAAAGAGACAGGTATATCACTGTCTGCATTCCTGACATCTGTATTGGATGCCATCATGAAATTGACAGAAGAGCACCTCCACTTCCCAACACCTGGACAGGTATGGCTATAAGTGGAACAAGGCGTCTATCAGATAGCCTCATTTCTACATGTACTTGATGGACTGTACCCATGAGACTTTTGTTCCTCCAGGAGACACTGCCTCACTAGTGTAGTAGCAAAATATTCAAGGAGTGCACATGACTCCTACATCTTCAGACATTCCACCATGAATCAATGATTACAAAGTGAACTTTATGGAGATGGCCTACTACGTGGTAAGTTAATTTTCTTGTTACATTCTCACACACAATTTCATATTTAAATCTGTTCTGCTTCTTTATGTGTTTTTTGTGTCCCTATATCAGTAGATGTGGTTATGTTGTGTGACCCAAGAGACTTGTTATAATTAGCAAGTAATGTTTTTTTCAAATACAGAGAAAAAATCTCTACAAATTTATTTAAGTAAATTTAATATTTTGATTATCCAATTATATCATTTTATGTGCATAATAAAAAAATGGCCTAATAGTTAAAACTTCGTAAATAGTGACTTACTGTTTAGGTTAAGGAATAAAACACGTTTTTACAATGTTATGAAAATTAATTTCCTATCAAAATGTATCAATTTCCCTATTTAAAGTATTTAAATATTTACTATACATTACTAACATTATAAATGATGAGTTATGAAAATAAAGCAATTTATATTTTAACAAGGTATTTTTATAATTGTATGTTACGTAGAGCTTATTTCCTGTAACATTTTAGAAAAAGGTTGTTTCATAGATTCCATACATGTTACTTCATATTCAATTATGGAAAAACTATGGGGCATATTCTCAAGCCCCCATCGCCACCACAACGTCACTTTCAGTGACGTTGTTGTGGCGATAGGGGCTTCGCCCTATTCACAAGGCAGCGTTAAGCCACGTTAAGTGGCTTAACGCTGCTTAACGCTGCCTTGTGAATAGGGCCCCCTTCACGCTGTTGTTAGCGTGAAGGGGGCGTGCAGTGGGTGTTGCGGTGGGCGTTCCACCGCAACACCCATTGAGTTTGACGCTACCTCCTATTCACAAGGGCAGCGTAAATAGGAGGTAGCGCCAAACTTAAGACCAGGAAAAATCTGGTCTTAAGGTGGCGAAACGAGGAGAAATGCTTTATTTCTCCTCATTTCTGCTTTTTCCATGTGTACTGCCTTGTGCAGCACACATGGAAAAAGCAAAATGCCATGAGTTGTTCATGTACAGGAAGGTGACCCTTCATGTACATAAACAAACCTTTTTTTTAAATGCCGTTTTGTAACTTACATGTGTGCTGCATGAAGCTGCACACATGTAAAAGTTACAAACTGGCATTTAAGGTTTGTTTATGTGCAGGAAGGGGCACCTTCCTGTACATAAACAAACCTCCCTGCTTGCAGACACCCTTGCACTATGGTGCAAGGGTGCCTGCGTTGGCGCTAAGTTGTGAAACTTAGCGCCATCGCAGGGGGAAACGTGAGTCTGCACCATATCCTTGAGAATAGGGTGCAGCCTCGCGTTTTCGAAGTGGCGGAGAGAGACGTTAAGCCAAGAAGGCTAACGCCTCTCTCCGCCACTTCCTTGAGAATATGGCCCTATATACTATATGATAATTTAACTGTTCGTATTTACTGTGATTAGTATTTTTTTTCACAGAGGTGACCAGGGCTATGCCCATCGACCATGGCTTATGACACCATATGGTATTCCAAAAACTGCAGCAGTGATCTCTTAGAATGCATCACATAGGCGAACTAGATTTATTATTGAATGAACATTTGACATGCTCAAATCTTGATTTCATTGTTTGCTTCTCCCTGATGGGAGGCTATTATAATTTTCACAAAAAAAATTGTAAAATTATAGTTGTCTGTAAAATTCTGCAAACTATTGCCATTAGAGGATCATCACCCTTCGAGGAAAACAATGAAAATTGCATTGAGGAGGAACTTTGCCAAATTTCTTCACATTTGAATTCTGACACACAAGAAGGGCAAAGAAGAAGTTGTTCATTTTTTTTATTTAAGCATATGTTTATCTTATCCAAATATTAAAATTCCATGAACAAATGTCCATATTTATGTAAATATATTATTTATGTTTAAAAGGACTCATAAATATAAATAATGTGTATTTTTAATTCTGAGGGCAATGTTTTGATATTGAATTAAGTATTGTTTTGTTTACTTAGATATGTTTTTATGTTTCATTAATTTTATCCTATAAAGAATGTAGACCATGCGTAATCTTATTTTTAATATAGTATTTAGATGTATATTAATTAGTATATTATCTAATAATACTTTATATGAGATGTGAATGCTAAGAAATTAAGAAAGCATTTTATCAAATCTTTGTCAAATATATATTTCAACATACTCTTATATACACCAGAATTATGTAAATAAGGAGAAGAACAAACTTGAAATGTTGAAAATGTATAAAAAGTATGAAATGTATTATGAACCCTGCCCCCAAAGAAACAATATAGAATTCCCCACAAGCCGCAAATATAATATTCTAACATTAGACTTGAATATTAAATGTATATAAAGTACCCACTATGAAGCAATGGGGTGACCCAGTTATGTGCAGAACCTGGGGATTAGTACATTAAGTGAACAGTGGTTCTGCCACCAAAAGTGCTTAGAAAGTGAAAAAGTTATTTTTGGTATCCCTCTAATAAGCGTAAAAAGTATGATTAAACAAGACCAGGAATTAATCCTCTCATTCTCTATTGGTCTAGTTGATCAGCGACACTTGTAAATATGCGTCGACGTTTCGACCCCTGGGGATTAGTGTGAATGTAAAACCATCAGCTCGGGGTCTTCCTCAGGACTAAATATAATGTCTGTGTGTTGCCTTTAGTTTGGGTTCCACCTGGATACCAAGGTAATGAGTGTTATATACAGCATAGCAGCTTGTATATAGGAGGATGGCGTACACCTTGATTCGAAAAAGTTATCCTCTTGTCTGGGTATTGGAGGATTCGGAGTACGTGGCACGGCGTGCTCTCGTTAATCTCTGGCGTCAAGCGCTCGAGGTCGTCTGTTATTCAACCTCCAAAAGATCACTTTGATGCCTTGAGACCTTCTGTAGCAGTCAATGCTATCAAATGTACATTTGATAGCATAGACTACTTCAGAAGGTCTCAAGGCATCATTATTTATCCTGACCTTCGTGGAAGAGCTGTATGGAGGCGGACTGCCCCTACAGACATTGCTTAAAAGTGATCTTTTGGAGGTTGAATAACAGATGACCCCGAGCGCCTGGTGCTTGACGCCGGAGATTAACGAGAGCACGCTGTGCCACGTACTCCAAATATAAATGTCCTGTTTTTTGATTATATTCTTTTATTTTTTTATGATTCTTTCATAAAAATCCTAAACATATTCAGAACTGTATGAGTAGTTTTTGGTAGAGTTACTTTAGTTTGGACTTACTCTTATGTCTATCATTAATTGAAATCCCAACTTATTAGAGGGATACCAAAAATAACTTTTTCACTTTCTAAGCACTTTTGGTGGCAGAACCACTGTTCACTTAATGTATAAAGTACCCACAGCAAATAACAAAACCCACCGGCCTCAAAACCAAGAACAAACGTTTCAAATAGAACTATTCTCAGATTTTAAAACTTATATTATTTATGTGATTTAAAAAGAGACTCATTAGTTGTTCTCAAACTACATGTCATAGAATCATGTCTTCTACAACCACCAGCACTTTGTCTGGTCATCATTCTGAGAGGAATCGAATGTTGCCTTGATCTTCGGGGCCAATCAGATCGCATTGTTGTTGGTGTTGCTGATGGCTGTGGTGGTGGTAAAGTTGATGTGTCTCCTCTTTGGCTTCTCATTTCTCTGGAATGCTCTTAGATGGTGCTCATTCTGCGAAAGCCTATGGAGGCAAGATGGTCGTACAGTCCTTGCTCAGCTTGTATTATTATCCATCCTTGCTGATAATGTGAAACACAGAAATATCGGGGCATATTAGCAAGACCGGCGATAAAATTATCGCCGTTTTAGCGGCAGGAAACTGTTGCTACACCGGCGATAATGGGCTTACTAATATGCGTTATAGAATTCCAATAGAAGCCCAGGTTAGATGTGCAGGACATCTAACCTGGGCTTCTATTGGAATTCTATAACGCATATTATCAAGCCCATTATCGCCGTTTTAGCGGCAGTTTCCTGCCGCTAAAACGGCGATAATTTTATCGCCGGTCTTGCTAATATGCCCCATCATTTTTAAGCATAAATAGTCTAAAATAAGGTACGTCAATAATGTTACCATGAGTATTTTCTTTTGCAACATAAAATTATTCAATCTTTGATATTTTATATAGAAATTATTGGTGTAAACATAATATAAACGCACAATAAAGTGTAATTGTGCTATCCTTTGGAGTGTCGCTGTTATCTTTACGGAGTCCCGGAAGTATAACTGTTGTTGGAAATAATTAATGTGGTTGTCGTCACCGCTGCTGGCACCGGCGTCGTTTTGGGAGGAGGATCGGCGAAGCACAACGAAGTGTGTTGCCATAATATAAACGCAATGCATATTTCTTAGTTTGATGTCTACACACATAATTATATGAGTGATATGTACTCCACCTAACAACCTTCAGGAAACACCAAACATCTATGTGCCCATATGATCATAATCAAGAGGGAAGAAGAACAGGTATCTAGGAATGTTTTAGGGAAGTCTAGGGCTTGGATCAATGAAAATTTCACTTAAGTAATCTTGTTTTTGTTTGCCTCATTTGTCTTCCTTGCCAAGACAGAAGCATGTTTTAAATAAAAATGGAAATAACCCAGACATTTAAATTTTAATTTGGAAAATGGAAATACTGAATGTGAATGTTTTGCTCATAGGTAAATATACATGCCATTCATAGTCCAGCACTCATGGCATTCCAAATGGAAGTGATGCTGGGTTTTCCATGGCCCTGGAAACGGAAATGGCAAAATATCAACAATGATCAAGTTGGCACAATAATCAATGGATAATTCTATCCCTAAAATCACATTCAGAATGAAGGACAAGAAAGTAACCCATTAATAATTATAGTGTAGCGTACACGCAGTATGAAGATAACTATAAGCTAATGAAGTGAGAGGAAATACATTTTACATATTTAAAAAAATAAGCAGAATAAAATTATAGCTCTGTGAATAAGTTAAAATATAATACCCTCTGTAATAATGTGACTAACTCCAAGCATGAACAGGTAAATGTGCCTTCAAGGGATTTATTAAGGTACTCAGTTATATTATTCTCATTCACAGTCAGGTGCAAGGTTTAATCACATAGAGATATATC
This sequence comes from Calotriton arnoldi, assembly GCA_963921515.1. Taxonomy (NCBI): domain Eukaryota; kingdom Metazoa; phylum Chordata; class Amphibia; order Caudata; family Salamandridae; genus Calotriton; species Calotriton arnoldi. The sequence goes on from CAWUFW010004842.1 coordinate 1,249,990, forward strand.
TCGAAAGAATATATATCACAAAGCAAAAAACAGCAAAAGACAGCAAAAAACACGGGTGTGTATAAAAATAATGAATTTTATCTTCAAATTTCATAAAGGGTACTCATATGAAACAAATACAATGAAACAAGAAGGAAACATTCTATTATTTCAACCTTCACTGTTACAATTGTATACACTTTTTCATAATCGCAGTCGAAGAATTTTAGAAAAAAAGTGTACAAGTCGACGTTTCGGTCTCTAAGCTTTCGTCGATGAGACCATCTTCAGGACTAAAATGTTTAGAGTTTAGAGTTGTTGTTGTTGTGATGTATATTCTTTCGAGATATATCTCTATGTGATTAGTTCAAAAGTATAAAAAACTGTGCTGTTAGAAAATAGATTGTCAAAAGAAATTAATTAGTAAGTAAATAATAAACCTTGCACCTGACTGTGAATGAGAATAATATAACTGAGTACCTTAATAAATCCCTTGAAGGCACATTTACCTGTTCATTAACTTTGCCCGAGCCCTCAAGGGTAGATTGGGTTGTCCATTATACCTACCAGTTTCTAACTCCAAGCATGACACAATTCTACAGTGCCACAGATGTGGAGCTAGGAATCCAAGAAAGACACCAAGACTCACAGTTATGTGAAGTACAAGTTTATTCCTTACTATGTCACTAAGTCTGCTCTCAACTGACAAACCTCATGTGAGAACCATGAACATTCTAACGATAGAACTAGGGCACTGGGGAGGAAGGAAGATACTAAAAAAGGGACCGCAAAGAAGGAAAAGTAATTAAGGCACTACAAATGCAATTTTTGAAATAACAAAACATTACTTCTCACTATTACAACACCCATCACCACAAGCAAGAGTAAACTGTATTAGTTGAAAGTCATCCAAAAATTCACCATCAAATCACAGAAAAGCAAGATGAAGGTCTGACACCACAAATTAAATCAAATTAAATTAAAAGAGGCCCTCAAGGACTGATTTTTAGAAGACAATGCATCATCATTGAAAAAATATATACCTATAAATAATAATATCTGGTAAGAAGACAGATTTAAGTCTATTGAGCCTTAGCTTCCAAGGCCTTCAGTCATGTTCCTAAAATTTATAATTCTTGAAGGTGCAACAAACATCAATGCAATTTTTGTTACAAGTAAAAAACATATTTTGGAACTTAATGTTCCATTCAAGTTGATTTTGATAATGAGTGCTCTAAGAACTCATTAACCTACCTGAGGTGCAAGATTTCTCTTCATATTAACATGATACTGCTCAACATAACATTAATCACATATTAACATATGAGAGTGTAGGGCTGAACCCCTGAGCTAAGGCAATACAGCAACCTATGTTTCCAACTAATTATGGATGACTGTCATGTTGAACAGCATCAGATAGTGAACTGATCGTGAACCAATTTTTTTGGAGCTATAGACATGCTAATTGGGCAGCGTGGCCCATTATTCAATAAATGACACCGCGGATGTTGATGCATCATTATCACGCTTGGGGGTGATTGCTGTCCTCCTATTGGCCACAGAGTAACCGATAAGAATGCTGGATGTTTTAAATGAACCTAACACTGTGCACCTTGGACAATGGTTTTATCGCACTGAGGAAGGCATTACACTGAAACGTATGTGCAGTTAATAAAACCAATTTTAGCACCCTGTGAGTGCTCCAAACGTTTTTTTAGTTGTTATGGAACACACGTGTCCTACCTCCGCTCATATGGATGCACCCGTCGTGAGTTTGGCGGCCTTTGTGGGGAGCTGGAAAACTGATTCATTTCTGGCCTGCCTGAACCACCGCTGACAGACTCTGCCAACCAATGCAGGTCATGGATTATGCAAATTCAGGGATGCCCAGCTATTTGACGGACACCTGCGGAGAGATCATGTTTGGCATCCAGCGGAAGGCGAGGAGTGTTGGGTGCACAGGGGTTTGATTTTCAATCTTACAAAGAAAAGCGGCGGCCCATGTGGGGTAACATTGACTGGCAAAGAAATGTTTCCCAATCCCGGTGTTGGTAACAGTGGTCGACATCCAATTGCACATCAGGGCAAGACATGTTAATCAGGCAACGAGGCCCATAATTCAATCAATGAAACCGTTAATGTCGACGAGTCATTACCACGCTTGGGGGAAATTGCTGTCCTCCTATTGGCCACGGACTAAGCAATAAAAGTACTGAATGTTTTAAATGAACCTAACACTGTGCACCTTGAATGATGGTTTTATCGCACTGAAGACGGCATTACGCTGAAACGCGTCTGTGGTTAATAAAGCCAATTTTAACATCCTGTGAGTGCTCTGAATGTTTTTGTAGCTGTTATGGAATAAGCGAGTCCTAACCCCGCTCATATGAATGCACCTGCCTTGAGTTCAGCGCCCTTGGTGGGAAGTTGGAAAACTGATTCATTTTTGGCCTGCCTGAACCGTTATTGACAGACTCCGTCGACCAATGCAGGTCATGGATTATGCAAATCCAGGGATGCTCAGCTATTTTACGGACACCTGCAGAGAGATCGTGTTTGGTATCCAGTGGCAGGCAAGGGGTGTTGGGTGCACAAGGGTTTGATTTTCAACCTTACAAAGAAAAGCGGCAGCGCATGTGGGGTGAGATTGAGCTGTAGCAAGACTGGCAAAGAAATATGGCAGAATCCAGGTGTGGGTGACAGTGGTCGGCATCCAATTGCACATCAGGGCATGACATGTTAGTCGGGCAACAAGGCCCATAATTCAATCAATGAAACCGTGAATGTTGACGAGTCATTACCATGCTTAGGGGAGATTGCTGTCCTCCTATTGGCCACGGACTAACCAATAAAAGTGCTGAATGTTTTAAATGAACCTAACCCTCTGCATCTTGAACAATGGTTTTATCGCACTGAGGACTGCATTACGCTGAAACGCGTCTGTGGTTAATAAAGCCAATTTTAACATCCTGTGAGTGCTCTGAATGTTTTTGTAGCTGTTATGGAATAAGCGAGTCCTACCTCTGCTCATATGGATGCACCCGACTTGAGTTCAGCGGCCTTGGTGGGAAGTTGGAAAACTGATTCATTTTTGGCTTGCCTGAACCGTTATTGACAGACTCAGTCGACCAATGCAGGTCATGGATTATGCAAATCCAGGGATGCCCAGCTATTTTACGGACACCTGCAGAGAGATCATGTTTGGCATCCAGTGGCAGGGGTGTTGGGTGCTCAGGGGTTTGATTTTCAACCTTACAAAGAAAAGCGGCAGCGCATGTGGGTAACATTGAGCTGTAGCAAGACTGGCAAAGAAATATGGCAGAATCCCGGTGTGGGTGACAGTGGTTGGCACTCAATTGCACATCGGGGCCAGACATGGTAATTGGGCGAGGAGGCCCATAGTTCAATCAATGACACTGTGGATGTCGATGCGTCATTAACACACTTGAGGGTGATTGCTGCCCTCTTTATTGGCCACGGACTAACCAATAAGAATGCTGTATGTTTTAAATGAACCTAAGACTGTGCACCTTGGACAATGATTTTATCGCACTTAGGAAGGCATTATGCTGAAATGCATCTGTGGTTAATAAAGCCAATTTTGACACCCTGTGAGTGTTCCGAATGTTTTTGTAGTTGGTGTGGAACAAGCGGGTCCTACCCCCTCTAATACAGATGCACCAGTCATGAGTTCAGTGGCCTTGGTGGGAAGTTGGAAAACAGATTCAATTTTGGCCTGCCTGAACCGCCGCTGACAGACTCCGTCGACCAATGCAGGTCATGGATTATGCAAATCCAGGGATGCCCAGCCATTTGACGGACACCTGTGGAGAGATCATGTTTAACATCCAGCGGCAGGCGAGGGGTGTTGGGTGCAGAGGGGTTTGATTTTCAAACTTATACAGAAAAGCGGCAGCCCATGTGGGATAACATTGATCTGTGGCAGGTCTGGCAAAGAAATGTGGCCGAATCCCGGTGTAGATGACAGTCGTCGACATCTAATTGCACATCGGGGAAAGACATGTTAATTGGGAAGCGAGGCCCATAATTCAATCAATGACAGTATGGATGTCGACGCGTCATTACCACGCTTGGGAGTGATTGCTGTTCTCCTATTAGCCATGGACTAACCAAAGCTGGATGTTTGAAATTAACCTAAGACTGTGCACCTTGGACAATGATTTTATCGCACTGAGGAAGGCATTACGCTGAAACACGTCTGAACATTTTTGTAGTTGTGGAACAAGCGGGTCCTACCCCCGCTCATACGGGTGCACCCATCGTAGTTCGGCAGCCTTGGTGGGAAGTTGGAAAACGTGTGTGTAGATATATATATATATATATATATATATATATATATATATATACATGTATGTGTGTGTGGGTGTGTTTGTATATATGTATGTATATAGGCAGGTTTATATGCATGTATATATATGTATGTGTTATATTTTTTTTAAACCAAAGGCTAAAGTGACTTGATATAGTAAAAGAATATCCCAGTGACAATATTAATGTTTTGAACTAAAAAAAAAAACACAAAAATTCACCACTTATAGTTAGCAGAGCAAATTATAACTTGAGCGTCGCCATGCACTGCTTATGATGTCACATTTTACATCACTCATGGCATGTTCTTTGACATAATTTATGACATCACTGATGGCATCTCAAATAACTTTATTGATGACATCACTGATGATATCACTGATGACATCATCCAAGCTTCTTTGCACAGATTGCTCTATAAACGAGTAAGGCATTAGAGGTCTGAAAAGTAAGTACAAAATAGATCATAATAATATGAAGCATCATTAATGCCATCAACTATATACAACCCACTTAGGTGAACCAAGCTAGTGTTATGTGCAACATTGACCCTAAACCATACACTTTATGGGTAACCAAGTTCATGTTGACAATCAACCACAGATAGAAGGGTATCTCATTCAGCACACAGTGTTCAATCTGTATACAACTGTTCAGAGAAAACCAAGTTCCTCCAGATACTCAACTTCTGCTACATTACTAATGCCCTACTAAGAACAACCTTTATCTGTATCAAACCCCTTACAGTCACCAAACATTCATTGAGAAATGAAGTTGATATGACTAGAAAAGTAGGTAATGTAAACAGTGTTTACTCTAGAGTAAGTGAAACTTTCATGAGAAATACACCACAAAGTATTAAAAAGTATCTACTAAGAACAGTGTACACTCAATGCAAAATGTGTCCAAAGAGAGACTTCATACTGTGATGAAAAGTTTGCAGCCATCTTCTGAAGCAAATCAAGCACATGTACATAGGTTAGTACCTAGTGCTCATAGTTCTCTATGTTATGTAGAAATTGTCATGCTGAGACGATTCCATCTAATAACTCAAGGATGCTCACAATACTTAGGAGCATATTTACAAGCCCCTTGCACCACCAGTGTGTCACTTTTCGTGACGCCCCGGCGATGCATTTCACTGCCCCATATTTACAAGGACAGGAAAAGTCACCCTGCGTGACTTTTCCTGTCCTTGTAAATATGACCCCTTTAAACGCAACACTTTGCGTGAAAGGGGCGTTCCATGGGTGTTGCTGTGGGTGTTCCCATGCAACACCCATGGAACCAGACACATTTCCAGATTTACGAGGAATGGTAAACCTGGAAATGCGTCAGAATGCTACGCCACCCTACGGGTGGCGTAGCGAGCGCAACGAGGAGAAATGTTTTAATTTCTCCTCGTTTTTCCTCTTTCAATGCTTGCTGCATTCTACAGCACGCATTGAAAGAGGAAAATGCCTGTAGTGATTGTTTTTGTGCCCCTTCCTGCACAAAAACAATCTCCCCATGACGCAGGCATCCTTGCACCATGGTGCAAGGGTGCCTGCACCGGTGCATGGCAGCTGTTTGTGCGCCAGCGCAGGGGAGAGCACAGGAATGCGGCATATTATTGTAAATATGTCGCATTCCTGTGCTTTGAAAGTACCGCAGCGTGGCGCAGCCAAAGGGCTTGCGTTGCTGCGCTGCGGCACTTTCTTGTAAATCTGTCCCTTAGTATTTAGAATCTTGGCCCCGTTGGAAACTTTTTCTGCAGAAACAAAAAACTTGTGTGGAACATACTGGACACAAGTTGTCAACTGTCATCTGCACACAGAGTTATTCTTCAATACAAAGATTTATAACATGTTCAGTACCTCTACATTCCTATGGTGCATTATCAGGATATGCATTTTGTAAACACTCCACCCATTAGCTAGACACAGGCTGAACAAAATTAGGTAGAGAAGTAATATGTTAATTACCCACCACTATGTAAAATATAAAAGAAACAAACCCACTCATTGGATGATGTCCTCAGTGATTTCATCAGTGATGTCATCAATTATGCCATTTGAGATGTCATCAGTGATGTCACAAATGATGTCATAGAACATGTCATGAGTGATGTATTATGTGAGGTTGTAAGCAGTGCCTGTCGCGGGCGCAAGCTACAGATAGCTCTGCTAACTATAACTGATGAATTTCTGTGTTTTTTTTAGTTCAAAATATTAATGTTGTCACTGAGACATTCACTTTAACCTTTGTTTTTTTCAGTGAACACCTAGGTTTTTTTTAACATAAAATAATATTTTATTACCCTAACTAAAGCCAACCTCCTGCTTTGCCAGCCCTGAGGGCAGTCAACTCCATGTTCTGCACAGCCTTTAGCTGTACACAGCATGTGGTTGGCAACAGAGCCTGGCCTGCGGCCATGCCCTGTTGCCAACCCACCCAGAGGCAGTCAACAAGCCTCAGCCATCCAACCACCCTCAGGCAGCCAACCCCACGCCACGCACAGCCTTTGGACATGTGTGCCTTGAGGTTGGCCGCAGGTCCTGGCTTGCAGCCAGGCCCTGCTTTCAACTCCCCACAGGTAGTCAAACCCACGCTGGGCACAACGTTTGGCTGTGCGCAGCAATATGTTGGCCAAATGGCAGGGCCTGCCTCCAGGTCAAATGGCCAAACCCCCAGCAGGCTACCAACCCCATGTGCCACACAGCCTTGGGCATGTGCAGTGTAGGGTTGGCCTTCGAGACCCGGAGACCCCATTCACTGGGGCCAAACCACATATATTACGGGGAGGTGTGCATGTAGCCTCCCTCCCTGAGCTTTAAAAGGCCCCCAAGAACCCTATGCCGTGAAGCCAAATACAATTAAGCAAGGGAGGGGGGCATGGGGCCCCTCTCCCTGAGCCTTCTTGGGCCCCGGGGACCCCATCCCCAGGGTCCAAAATCTAAGGGGAGGGGGGCATTCAGCTGCCCTCCCTGAGCCTTAATAGGCCCCGGGTAACCCAGCCCCCGGAGCCAAATCCATAAAAATGGGGAGGGGGCTGTGCTCCCTTCTTCCTGAGCCTTCCTGGGCCCCGAGGACCCCAAGCTCTGGGGCCAAAATCTAAGGGGAAGGGGTCATGCAGCCCCCCTCCCGAGCCCTAAGAGGCCCCAGGGACCCCAACCCAATGCCAAATACAATTAAAAAGGAAAAAAGTGCCACGTGCCCCCCCACCCATCTGGGCCCTAAAGGCCCCGGGGCAAAATATAACAAAAAAGGGGAGGGGGGGGGGGCTGTGCGGCCCCATCCCCTAGCCTATTATGACCCTGGGGACCCCATCCCCTGGGCCGGATGTTAATATATGTGGGTGCCCACCCGGGTGCTCCCACAAACAACACTATGGGGGCAGTGGGAAGCAGGGCCCCCACAGCTTCAGCTGACTCCCCACATAGTGTGGGAGCCAGCATTGCTCCTACCCGGAGGGAGCAGCTATTTATACTGCTCCCTACAGACAGGAGCAAACTCTTGAACTGCTTCCCTGCCCACATCAATGCGGGCAGGGAAACAGATCTCAAGTCTGCTCCCAGCCAACGGGAGCATTTTGAAAGCTCCTGCAAGCTAGAAGCAGACTTTGTGTGCCCAACAGGCGGGAGCAAAGATAAGTTACCCTGCCTGCACTGGTGCAGGCAGGGAAACTGCTGTGTCCCATGGACTCCTTTTTTAATTTATTAATTGACCTCGGGAGTGGGCACCCCAGGGCTTTTATTGGCTCTGGAGGGGGCCGTCTGACATCTTGCCCAAAAATAAAACATACTGGCCTCGTGGAATGGGGTCCCCGGGACCTTTGAAGACTCAGGGAGGGGGACCACATGACCCCCACCCCTTTTATTGGCATTTCGGCCCCAGGAGTGGGCTTCCCAGGGTCTATAATTAAAGAATGCGGCCCCGGCCACCCTTTTTTTTAAATCACGGGAGTCCCATGGGATCACAGGGTCAAGACTGATTTGCAAATGGCTGGGTCTGAACTCGGGTGGCGAAGTGAGCTAAAGAACGATGATGGATTCAACCCAGATCTGTGACTGGGGGGTGAGTGTCTGAAAAGTTTCAGCGCTCCGTCCATCATCTCCTTGTGTTTGCTTTGTTCGCTCTAAGTTGGCAGGGTATGCCCAGACGTGGGTCCCTTGCTCACTTTGCCACTGGATTCAAGCCAGCCTGGCTTATGAGGGGTGTTACCCCGAAACCGGTCCCAGAATGCTTGTTTCCGGTTCAGGGAAGACCTGGCCTGGCAGTTCAGTCTGGACTGTTCCCATGAGGCACAGGGTCAAGACTGATTTGCATATGGCTGGGTCTAAACTAGGGTGGCGAAGTGAGCTACAGAACGATGATGGATTCAACCCAGATCTGTGACTGGGGGTGAGTGTCTGAAAAGTTTCAGCGCTCCGTCCATCATCTCCTTGTGTTTGCTTTCATCACAGCAAAATTGCCCATTCTTTTTATATATATATATATATATAGATAGATAGATATATAGATAGATAGATAGATAGATAGATAGATAGATAGATAGATAGATAGATAGATATACATATTGCCAACTGGCGGTCGCCAGTTAGTAGTTACAGAGTTAGAACCTACTTTCCATAGGAAGAGGGTTTTTAATTTTGCTAATATATTTGGTGCCATTTGACAGATCTTAACGAAATTTTCAAAACTTATACATAGCTCACTTCAGCTACTGTCTTAAACGTTTTAGGGTGATCCGTCAAGTGGGGGCTAAAAAAAAGGGGGGGGGGACCTAAAATGCATTTTGCTATGTTGATTCCTGTAGAAAAATTGAACAGCAAAAACTGCTGAACGGAATTATACCAAATTTGGCACAAAGTTAGCGATCGGTCCAGAAAGGTGCCTCTCTTATTTGGTGTAAATCCACTCAGTAGTTTTAGAGATATTAACCAAAATCCAGTTTTGTATATCAAGGGGCACGGTCCCTCAGCAGATCCACCCACGGATGATCAGGGGGTCCACGTGCCACAGCAGGGGCGATTGGCTGGCCGCAACCTGAGAAACAAATTGCAGCTGCCATTTTATATCTCGGGAAACTGTCCTTGGGGCTGAAATGTTGCTCGAATATTAATTGAAGGGGTCAGGTGAGAAATTCCCTGGCCCCTTATGTATCTTTAAAATGAAAGGCAAGCATGTGTACTGCAGTGGAAAATACTTTAAAACATTTTTCCACCCTTTTGCGAGATCCACAGACCCATCGCGGGGGGGGCGTGGCCTGAAGCCGATGTGAGCAGACGCGGGCAGCGGAGCTCCGTCCGCCGCTCATCCCTGAAATCAATAATCCTGAGTCCCGGCTGCAGACACGACCATCGTTCTGCGAACCGGAGCGCCTGCGGAGACGAGAGGTGTGATTAGTATTGCCTCCAGAGACGACTGAAACAGCAAAATCCTGAGTGGCCTGGCGAGGCTACACCGGCATCAAGATGGCGTCCACCGGTCGCTGAGCCAGCCGAGAGGGCTTCAAATCCGGAGTAGGGGAGCCTTTCACTTCCCGAAGGACGCGAACTGCCAACTGGAGGACGGACGACACCCGGAGAGCGCAGGGCTACTTGAGGTGAGCTTGAGCCCCCTGGGCAACGGACCCTGAACCCCGGGATGATCTGGTGCTGGTGCCTTAATCCGAGCAGCGAAATGGCGGCCGCACTACCGTGAATGCAGAGAAGTCGGGCAGGGTAGTGACTGCCACCTGGCAACACGGGGGGATTTGCTGGCAGCGAGGCCCCGCCGATGAGAAGCTAGTCCCTGCAAAAGGTACGAACAATTTGGCCAGTCCCGAACCCAGCACCATTCTGCTGGAACAGAACAACGAGGAAGGAGAAAGGAAAAAATGGCGCCCCTCCCCGGCTGAACCGCGCTGAGCAGACCAAGATACCGCAGCGGTGAAATCGGCGGTGAACGGGTGAGCTTGGAGGCCGCCCAGCGTGGGGAGATCTACCACCCAAAGTGCGTGCTGCGACTCCGAGATAGTGCTGCTGCCTAAGTGGGACTGGAAAACTCCCGCAATTGGTGAGGACGCACGCAAGCGGTGCCCCTTCTGGCGACTACTCCTAGGTGACAACAAAGGTCAAGGGCAGCCCCTCTGCAATTGTTTCTGGGGTCCCCAGTGGAGCATGAGCTTGACAAAGCTGGAGCGTATCCTCGGGGTTGATCCACAAGAGTGGCACGAATAGAGCTGTCGGTTAAACGACCGGGAGAGTGGCGCACAGCGAATTAGCCCGACTACAGATAACCGGCTGCACCTTGAAGGAGGCAGAGCACACCAAAAGTGCTGTGGAGGCACTGAGGGATGAGAGCACGGGCTGCACAAGACGACTAGCGAAGCACAGTGACCTCAGGCCAGCCAGACAACCCACTGGTCACCGACAAGTAAGCCAGACCCACGGGTAGTGAGACTATGCTGTACCGTGAGGGGGGAGAGGCTGCCTAACCAGTGACTAATATCTACACACGCAAAGGAGGGTGCTCTAGACGCACCCAGTGCCAAGGGCAATCAGTCCAACAGAGCGTGAACCAGCAGCAGCTGAATCAGACCTTCAGGGTTGCTTCAAGGGAGTTGCATGCTCCAAGAGGTGGAATAACGGCCTGGCGAGCGGCGCATACCGTACTCACTTGGCTACAAGGAATCGGCCAGGCCATGAAAGAGGCCGCACACAACTAGGGGGCAGTGAAGACACTAAGAAATAAGGGCAGTTAGCCAGACAAACAGTGCCTCACCAACATTTGAACCAGGACCAAGGGCTTTGGAACTACGCGAGACCCCGCTGAAGTCGGGGCAGACTTTCCTGAGGCCGCTAGAGGTGCGCACAAGAGAGGCCCAAGCGCAGCTAGAGACAAGTGCGGACGCAGTGGCAGGAGCGGACTTGGAACCATTGGAGGTGCAACAACGACAACCATCCACCAAATTAGCACGTGGCTGTCCACCACTGAACAAAGAAAGATCCGAAATACAGAGAGGAAGCCAGAACCTGCCTGAGGCGATGGGGAGAACACAAAAGAGAAGAGGATACACAGCCCTCAACGTGGAAGCTTCCGGCGCCCAGATGGACGAGGACGAAGAGGTACTGGAAGCGGGAAGCAGGGCGACCCCCAGGAAACCAATGCTGACCAATATTATGCAGGCGATCACTGCCTCCAGAGAGGCCCTAGAGGAGAAAATAGGGGCAATAGGCACAGACTTAACTCTGTTAAAAGTTGACCACCGAAAGCTCAAAGATCGTGTGTTAACAACGGAGAAGGAACTGGGAGGACTCCCAGAGAAGATGACAGCAATGCAGAAAACACTGACGGAACTAGAAACTAAAGTTAAAGTCCTGGAAGTGCGGGCTGAGGACAGCGAAGGGCAATTCCGCAGGAATAACATCCGCGTCATTGGAGTGCCGGAAAAAGCGGAGGGTACGAATATGGTGCGTTTCTTGGAAGAATGGCTTAAAACAGAAGTAGCCCCAGAGGGACTGTCATCCTTCTACGCACTGGAAAGAGCCCATAGAGACCCGGCAAGACCGCCTAAACCGGGTGCCCCGCCTCGGCCGATAGTAGCACGACTACTGCATTTCAGAGACAGGGACCATATATTGCAGCTAGCTCGCCAGAAACAGGAACTACAAATCGACAACAACGCAATAATGATTTTTACGAACTTCACAAGGGAGGTTCAGCGTAACAGAGCTTCCTTTTGAGCTGTCAAGAAGCAATTACGCCAGCTGCAGTTGCCGTATGCCATGCTGTTTCCTGCCAGGCTCCGAGTGGCTGATGCCGGGAGCCCCCGATTATTCTCCACTCCTCAAGAGGCCTGGGAATGGCTAGACACACGGAGGGCACCAATGCGCCACAACTCCCCATCGAACTCCTTGCAACAGAGTCCTGGTAGCAGCAAAACGGGATCCAGAGCTCCTTCTCCTAGGGAACTTAGCTTGGAACGTCGCAGAGTGCTGCAGGAGGTAGCGAAACATAGCCAGCAAGGCTCCAGTCCCACTTCAAGCAGAAACGGCGTGGGAACGGAGCGGTCGACAAGTTCGCCAGCTCCCAGTGAAAATGGTTTCTCAGAAACTGAGTTTCTGCAGGTCACACCCCAGACGGCGGACATTATAGTCTGATGGAGCAGACCGGTTCCGCTGCACTGTAGATATTGGAGGAATGCTCCGGTCTCGACCTGAGAAGGCGAATACAGGTCCCTGTTGCTGAGCTCGAACTGTTGAGGGTCCGCAGATGTCTGTTCCGGGGCGCTGTAACTGTTACAGGTACCGGGGGTGCGGCAGGCGGAGATCTGGACCCAGAACTGACGGCTGATCACCCCTGCAACCACTAGTGGACTTTGAGCAGTTACGTAAAGTTTGGATGGGAACTAGTTCACCAGTGACTGTCCTGGGGAGGGGGAGTTGGGGTTTTTATTTGGTTACTGGGAGGTTTACTGAAAACAGGCGTGTCACAATAATAGGATATAGCAGAGGAAAGATATACCACATGCAATGGGGCCCGCACTAGAATTCAAATGTATTACATGGAATGTTCGGGGGATGCACTCGATGGTACTGCGTCACAAAATTCATGCTTACTTAATCCGTAGGGGGGTTCAGATTGCGCTGCTTCAGGAGACCCACCTTATGGCAACTGAAGGGGCAGCACTGCAGCGTAGATGGAGGGGCCAAGTATTCTACACCAACTACTCCGCATTCGCACATGGGGTTCTGGTCTGGATTAGGGCGGGAGTACCCTTCCAATGCAACAAACAACACATAGACCCAGAGGGCAGGTATGTGGTGGTTTCCGGGAAGCTAGATGGCAGAGACAAAAGCCTGGGGAGTATCTATGCTCTTAACTCAGACCAACCTATCTTCTTTTCGCACCTCTCTGGGAAACTGGCCTCTGTTCTTACAGGTTCGGTCCTGTTGGGAGGGGACTTCAACTCCGTTACTGATGTCGCACTGGATCACTCCCATCCACCACTCCCTGATGCCCACACACATAAAATAGCAGAGTCGCGGTGGAACTGGCAACAAAGGTGGGGATTGGTGGACTCCTGGAGAGTTCAGCACCCGGATACCCGGGATTATTCCTTCTGTGCAGCACTACACGAACTCCATGTTCGGTTAGACGCCATATTGTGCTCCTCTGACGTGCATGAGGTGGTGCGCAGTATCGAATACCTCACACGAACGATATCTGACCACAACCCAGAGTTGCTGAGCTTGCAGTGGTCTCGACCAAGGCCCAAAATACCCACATGGCGCCTGAGGCCCGAGGCCCTAGAAGATCAAGTATTTCACGCAGACATAGAAATTGCCATTGACCAGTATTTCCAGGACAACGCTAATTCAGCTTCGAACTCCCTGGTGGAGTGGAACGGGTTTAAGTCGGTCATCAGGGGGCGCTGTATCTCGGGGATGGTGGGAACGCGGAAGACACTACTACAGGACATACAGAGGGCGGACCAGCGCCTAAGAGAACTAGAGCAGGAAAGACCAGAGAATGCTGATAAACAGGGGGAGCTCCTGGAAGCTAGAGAAGCTGTAGTGGTAGAAGTAGAGCGTCTTCGTTGCTTCGATTATAAAAAATATATAACCCGAGCTCACATGGAGAGGGATAAGTCGGGAGCACTGTTGGCTTGGTTGGCCAACCCAGCCAGGAGGGGGTCAGTCATATTGAAGATCAGAGAACAGAATGGAGTAGAGAGGTTTGACCAGCAGGGCATCAATGACCTGTTCCTAGATTACTATACCGACTTGTACAAAAGTAGACTGACGTCAACAGAAGCGGACATTGACACGTTCATAGGAGACGTGGAATTACTTGTCTTAGACGAGGAACTTGTGACTACCCTAGGCAGGGATGTGGAACTGGGTGAGGTGCGGGGGGCTATTAAACATATGGCACGCAATAAAACACCGGGAACAGATGGTTTGCCCATCGAATTCTACTTAGCATATATGGACTTGCTAGCCCCTAGACTAGTACAGCTCTACAATGACGCGAGGCAAGAGGGGCACCTGCCTGCCTCGACCAGGGAAGCGATTATTATACCCCTGCTTAAACCAGGGAAACCAGCTTGGAACAGAACGGCATACCGCCCGCTCTCCATGCTTAACCTGGACTACAAAATCCTGAGTCGTATACTGGCCACTCGCCTGCTCCCTCATATGACAGCCCTTATACATAGAGATCAATCCGGGTTTATACCTACCAGAAACACAGCCCTTAATGTTCGCCGCCTCATACAGGTATTAGAGGCAGATACCTATAAGAAAGAGGAAGCGGCGGTCTTCTCCGTGGACATAGAGAAGGCATTTGACAGCCTGGAATGGCCGTATTTATTTCAAGTGATGAAGAAGGTTGGGCTAGGTGAGAGGTTTGTGGGTTGGACGGCTCTCTTATATGCCAAATCCACTGCTAGGGTTAAGATGGGGGGACTAATATCGGACACCTGTAATGTAGGGCGGGGAACGCGACAGGGGTGCCCGCTTTCCCCCCTACTCTTCACCCTTGCGATGGAACCTTTTGCAGCCCGGGCCAGAACAGGACAGCACTATCAGGGCCTAAATGTTTTTGGCCAGATCCACCACATTGCGCTTTACGCAGACGACCTGTTGTTGTTCCTGGCAGATGCTTAGGGGAGCAAAAGACTTGCTGCAAGCTCTGGGTGACGTAGCGGGGCTGAAGGTAAATTGGGCAAAATCTTGTCTGTTCCCAGCGACAGAGGGTAGGATAGGCCCACAAGAAACTGAGGGAGTGAGATGGGAGACTAGGAGCCTGATGTACCTAGGCACTCAGATCTACCACACAAATTAGGAGTACAAAAGGTAACCTCGAGTTCTGGGGGTCTCTGCCATTATCGGTGGCTGGCCGGGTGGCTCTGCTCAAGATGGTAACTCTGCCGAGATTACTATATTACTTTGGAACCCTGCCGGTATGGGTACCAACGAAGTACTTCACCCAGCTCAAGGCGATGATCTCGGGGTTTCTATGGGGGAATGGTAGGCGAATATTGGCACTTAGCGTCCTCATGCGACCGAGAGCAGAGGGAGGGCTGGCGGTACCCGACTTTGTGGCCTATTACCTCTCAGCACAGCTACAGTGGCTCACGAAATGGGCGTACAGCCGCATTCGGGGGCTGGAGGAACTGAGAGAGGACTCTGTGACCCTGCGGGTGATGGCCCAGATCGCACTGAGGCTGCCTGTTTGTCCGTCAACCCTCCCCCTGGAACTACGCACGGCCCGCCAGTGTTGGCATAGGTACCTGAGACGTGCCAAAATACAATGCCCCTATGCACCAGAAATTCCGCTACTTATGTGTGAGGCCCTGCCACATGGAGGTAGTTGGCAGGGACTGACAGTTTGGGCGGAACAGGGGCTGAACACGTTAGGTGATCTGTATGAAGAGGGCACCATGATCCCGTTCAACGACCTGCAAGATCGGTATGGCTTACCCAGGGGGGATTTACTATTGCATTCTGCCCTCACCGCGGCCATTCGAAAACATTGGGGAGAGGGACTCACAGAGCCAACGACGTCATTAGGGTGTCAATATCTGGTCATGGCGGCAGGGACGGTTAAGGCGGTCACGTGCATCTACAGACGAATAACGCGGGAAACGCTACTACCCCTAACGGAGCTGCTCTTAAAATGGGAAGCGGACATCGGGGAGGACATCCCAGAAAAGTCGTGGGGGGGAGATAGTAGAGAGGGCTTGGAAGAGCACCAGAAATGCTAGATTCCAATTAATGCATTTTTACATACTACACAGGGCATACCTCACTCCGGAGAAGATTAATCAGTATTTTAATTCTCAAGAGGCGGCTTGCCCGCGATGTAATAAAGTGGGAGCTGGGTTTAGGTATATGCTCTGGGGTTGCCCACAGTTAGGTAGCTTCTGGGAGGAGGTAAATATGCTACTGGCGGATATCACCGACAGGGAAGTAGAGGCATCGCAGGGATACTGCCTGTTACACTGGTTCCCACACACAACGAAAAACAAAATCTCAAGTAAATTCATAGATATGGGATTAGTACTAGCCAAAAGGGATATAACCATGCACTGGAAAGCAAAACAAAGGCCAAATACAACCAGATGGAAGAAAGAACTCATTAAGTGGTCAGAGTGTGAAGGGATAGTTAGGATGCAGATTGCACAGCGAACGAAAAGTGAGAAGGTGCTGGAGGCGGCTAGGGCATGGGAATCCTTGGTGGCCTTACTTAAAGCTCCAGACAATGCTAGTGATGAAGAATCAATTGAGGAGCCCCCGGCAGGAGCAAATTAGTCTATTTATGTTCGTGTCCATCAAAAGCCTCGGAAAATTGGTGAGCGCCCATAGTGCACAGCCGTCTCTGCAGAACAAGGGTTCTCAAAGTGGTCCCCCTGATAATCGTAATGCACAGCCTGCACCAGAAGTGAATCGCAAGAGAGGAATTTGTATATAAGTGACACGCCTGGGGGGAGGGAAGGGAGGCGGGGAGTTGGCAGGGGGAGTTAGTAGATGAGAATGTTGATATAAAGAATGATCTAAAAATTGACCACAAAAAAACATAGTTACTGTATAACTGCGGGAGGAGGGAGGGGTCGCGAGTGCAGCACAGACCGGAATCTTCTTTATGTTGATGCATTACGGAACTGTACATGTCAGAGTCCAGTAATTGTATATCCGACTGTAGGATAAATGTGATGCAGTGATGGTCTCTGGAAAAATCTGTAAACCCCAATAAAGTTTGTTTAAAAAAAAAAAAAATCCACAGACCCATCGCGGGGCTCAGCGAGGCCCCCGTGTAGCTCCATCTGAGATAAGTGGAGCTAGCGCGTCCCCCCAAAAAATATATAGCTACTTTTACACCCACTCTTACTCGCATAGACATACGGACAGGGAAAGAGATGAACTGATTGCTCTCACACGCAGGGAGCTGCATTTCCAGTCTCTCCCTGCAGGAGGTGGGGAACCGACTGGGACCAGAGGGCCTTGAGGTTCCCCCAGCAGTCTCCAACATGCAGACTGGGGGCCCTGGATGGGACCAGGGTGGCACTGCCCCAGGGAGGGAGGCTTACAAATATAAACATAGTAGATGCCCCATTGAAGTTCCACTTCTGTAAAGGACAAATGATCCTAACTCCTGGGCTTGGAAAGGGAAAGCAAATGTGTTTTCTCTGCAATTCCAAAGTGAAAAATGATCTGAAATCCTTCATGGAGGTGAATGCATTGATCTATCGGAGAGCAATCTGTAGTGACTGTGACAAGTGGGTTCTTTGTTGACCTGACCTGGTGAGAGCTGAGTCCATGGTTCTCCCTTTAAATTGCTAGGAGTATGCAAATGGACACATCACTTGGAAGCTTCTCCGTTTGTCTCCGCCCACCTTAGTAGTATTCAAAGGTCTTCCTGCCTTTTGCCAGGATGATGGACAGCTTAACAAGCGGCCCCCTAACTCGTATCCCACCAATTTTGGTGAGGAATTCTTGATGCAGAGGAATATGAGGACATCTCCACCAAACAAAGAAGCACTTACTTTATATAGTTAAGATGAAGGACCCTTGTGCCAATAGATGAAACACACAGGGCTATGGGCATTGTGTGCCCCTCACACTTGTCCAAGCTGATTATGGACTATTCAAGAAGCAAGGGGTGGTGATATGTATGTGTATACATATTATGCAATAAAGGTGTAAAGATGAAGGTGAGGTGGGCGGAATACAACGGTGATATATAAATGCTGATATGGTTTGCTATCTCATTTAATCAAGAAAGGGAAGGAGGAAAAATGTGCTGTTATCTTTTGGCATCAATGTTATGTTACATAATGTTTATGTTCAATTTACCTAGGCATCACAACTACTATGTGCACACTAGACATTGCTCTGTAAAGGTTGGTCAATTTAGCGCAGCAATGTCTAAATCTACTTATGTTGTCTGATGTAAAGCCTGACATGTGAAATACCAAAAAATTCAATAAACAAATTCAAACAAAAAAAAGAGGAAGGGCCCTTGTTTGGTGGACACTTACCTCTTTGTAGTCTCATCGTCTTCTCTATAGGAGGATTCATGTTATCACATATTTCTGGATGATGACGCACCAGGAGCAATCACATTGCCAAAATGCACACAAGGTCACTAGTGACATTTCCTCATGCTCCATTACGCAGCTGTAGTGTAGAACACACACTGGACATTTACCCAAGGAGATAGCACTTAGTAACTAACCAGTAGAAAAAACTCCATTTGGGTAGTTATTCTGTGCACAACTGTGGACTCTTGTTAGATAAAAGGGCCGGGGCAGTTCCATTGTGGCCCAGTCACTGACACAGCTACGGACACACCCACACAGACACTTATACACCCACTCACGCACTCAGGTACTTATACATCCACTGACAGACCCACTCAGACACTTACACACCCACTCATACACACACTCACACACCTACTCAGACACTCTCACATGCACTCATAGACCCACTCAGACACTCCTGCACCCACTCACAGACACACTCAGACACTCTCACACCCACTCACAAACCCACTCAGGCACTCATATACCCCCACACAGAACCACTCAGACACTCTCACAGTGACTCATAGACCAATTCAGATACTTATGCACCCACTCACAGATCCACTCAAACACATACACCCACTCACAGACCCACTTAGACACTCATGCACCCACTTACAGAACCACTCATACTCTCTCACACCCACTCACAGACCAATTTAGACTCACGCACTGACTCACAGACCTATCCCAGATTCACAGACCCACTCAGAGATTCATGCTTCCACTCAGAGACCCACTCAGACACTCATGCACTCACTCACAGACTGACTCACACACTCATGGAGGCACTCACAAACCTACTCAGACACTTTCACACCCACCCACAGACCACCTCAGACACTCACTCAGACACTCATGCACCCACTCAAACACCTACTCAGAGACACAGGCACCCACTCACAGACCCACTAAGATATTCACGTACCCACTCACACACCCAGTGAGACACTCATGCACTCCCTCACATACCCACTGAGACACGTATGCACTCACTCACACACTCACTCTCCAAGGTTACAGTTAGGAAATAAAAAAAAATTAAAACTTAAAAAATTTACTTAAAAAACCAAAGGTTACTGGGGCATTATAGTTAGGAAACGCCATTAAAAAAATATAGAAATTCACTAAAAAAATTCAAAGGTTACAGAAACAATATAGTTAGGAAATAGAATTTTAAAAACTTAGAAATTCATTGAAAAACCAAAGGTTATAGGGACGTTATAGTTAGGCTCAGATTTCTATCATACAAAACCATAGAAATTCAGCAGTTATAGTTACCTCAGCTAACTATAACTTAAGCCCCCCAATGCACTGTTATGACCTCACATATTATATCACTCATGACATGGTCAGTCATATCACTGATGACATCATTGATGACATCTCAAATGATGTCACTGATGACATCATACATAAAACCACTCACATACCTGCTCACATACCCACACAACTGCTCATATACCTACTCAGACACCCACACAACCACTTACACACACCCTTACACAATCACATACCCACTCACAGATCCTCAACCACTCACACACCTACCCACACACCCATACAACCACTCACACATCTACTTACAGATCCATACAACCACTCACGCAATCACTCACACACCAGCTTGCACACCCACACAACCACTCACAGAAACATACAAGCACTCACACACCCACTTACACACCCAAACAACTACTCACACACCCACTCACACAGCCACTCACAAATCCACTCACATACCCATACAAACACACACACACCCACTCACACACCTAGGTCACAGGGACTTTATAATCAGAATATAGCAGTAAAAAACCGCAGAAATTCACTGAAAAGAAACAGATATTATAGTTAAAAAATAGCATTAAAAATGGTGTAGAAATTCACTGAAAAACCAAAGGTTACAGGAACGTTATAGTTAGGAAATAGAATTAAAACAACCTTAGAAATTCACTAAAATACCAAAAGTTACAAGGACGTTATAGTTAGGTTCAGATTTTACACACACAAAACCATAGAAATTCAGCAGTTTTAGTTATCTCAAGTAATGATAACTCATGCCCTCTGGTAACTATAGCATGCATCGTCACCATGCACTGCTAATTACCCCACACACATCACTTATGACATCTTCTATGACATCATTAATAATTATTGCAGTAAAATGGTTTTGTGTGTGTAAAATCTGAATCTAACTATAACATCCCGGTAATGTTTGGTTTTTTCACTGGCTATATATATATATATATAGTTATGTGGAAAAAAGACGATTATGTCATCGAGGCAATGAAACAACTCAAAGACACGGAGTGCTATCGACGCAGCGACTATCCCACCTGGCGCAAAGTTAACAATGAATTTTATTTGAAACTAATTGGATGGAAGAACTCAGGACAGTTATCCTCGGATGAATTTAAATATATGAAAAATGATAAACCAGTGGTTCCCATTTTATATTTTATTCCGAAGATACATAAGAATGCCCAAGTACCACCGGGCAGACCAATTATATCTGCTCGCAAAAGTTTGCTTGAAAACACCTCCAGATATATTGACTTTTATTTACAGGAACACGTCCAGAACTTGGCTTCTTACATCCGTGATACAAGTGACTTTTTAGCTAAATTGATTGACTATCCATGGCACAATGAATATCTTTTAATCACGCTAGATGTGACATCCCTATATACTTCTATAAATCATAGGGATGGTCTAAGGGACCTAGAGTTTTATCTGTCTAGGAGAGGACCAGAGTACACTCAACACAGCTTGATGATTTTAAATATGGTAGAGTTTTGTTTACGTAATAATTATTTTATGTTTCAGAACACCCTATACCATCAATTGCGAGGAGTAGCGATGGGAGCCAGCTTCTCCCCCAGCTATGCCTGTTTGCACATGGGCTGGTGGGAGGAGCTGGTTCTATCGAAGGAATATACAACAGTTGTAAGGAGTAACCTAAAAGACTGGTGGAGATATATTGATGATCTTTTTTTAATTTGGGACGGATCCATTAGTGAAGCAGAGGGATTCGTACAGGCACTGAACGTTAATTCACTTAACTTACAGTTCACTGCCTCCATCAGTGCCACTGGTGTCAATTTCCTTGATGTACAGGTCTGTGCTGTAGAAGGCAAGTTAGTAACAAAACTTCATAGGAAGCCGACAGCGGGCAATGCAGTGCTGCATGCTGGCAGTTCACACCCCAAGCATCTCATCCGAAGCATCCCTTACGGTGAGATGCTGAGGCTTAGACGCATTTGTAACTGTGAGGGTGATCTAATGACAGAACAGGAAAACAGCAAACAGCGCTTCATACAAAGGGGTTACACTAAACACTGCATTGATGCAGCCATCCATAAGAGTATGGCCGTGTCCAGAGAGTCCCTCTTGAGGAAAGATAGTGAGGCCCTCTCTCCTGAAACAAAGGATTCTAAGAGGCATATTGTTGGTGACACTTTTAGATTCATCATACAGTATAACAAACAAGAAAGACAAATCAGGAGACTACTAACCAGGAGTTGGCCTCTAGTTCTTAGTGATCCTACAATTGTGCATCTGCTCCCTAGGAAACCAGCTATCACGTATAGCAGAGCGATGTCCATGAAAGATATTTTGGTCCAGAATGATCCTACAGGTCCGAACAAGAGCTCTTGGCTAACACAAAGAAAGGGTTTCTTCAGATGTCGAGTATGTAAGGCATGCCAATATGGCTGCAATCAGACTGCATACAAAACTCCTTTCAGCGACAAGGAAAATGCAATAACCAAGTCCCTCAATTGCAAAACTGACTATGCCGTTTACGTGCTGGAGTGCCCTTGTGGGCTTCGCTACATTGGTAGCACGATTTTACAAGCCCACAAAAGGGTACTCCAGCACTTAAGGGCGATAAAAAATCAAGACCAGGCATATCCGGTTGCCCGGCATTTCAGTGAAGCACACAAATCTGACCCTAGCGGTTTGAGGTACTTTCTAATAGATGCTGTCACTCCCAACAAAAGAGGAGGGGACAGAGAAAGAGCTCTCAGACTACTCGAGGCCAATTATATCATCAACCTCGATCCAAAATTTCCCAAAGGTCTAAATGCCACAGAGGAATTATATACTTGTCTCTAACTTGATTAAACTGCGAGTAAAGCAAATCTTTGAATCTATGAGTTCAATAAGCCATTTATCAATTGCCATTGGTGTTCAAGAATTGTGAATACACTTTTTTGATATTAATCAAAACATCACAACTGCCGCATTTTGCACAAGTTTTTACACATAGGGTGAGTTAGTACTGTTTTAGTAGGATTTTAATGGGTTTTAATTTAGGATATTAGGAATAGAAAAATGTATTTTGCACAGCACTTGCACTTAACAACATCTAACGTTTACATAAAATCACAGGAGTATTGTACTGTAGTAGCGAAATTTTCACATTAATCAGGGATAGTTTTTAGGAATTCAGGTATTTATACCAAAATGTTCTTTTATACATGATTTTAGACACTTTTATAATCATGTTCTCTCCTATTATCAACTATAAGGAATTTTTAGCTACAGGCTCAATTGATGAAATGAAATCATCTGATACAATTTTCTACAACTGTTATTGGGAATGTCATTATGTATTTTACCGTAATAGTTACAGGAATGCAATTATTTTGCCATTCATTTCCCCAATAGTTGAACTTATCTTCTGTTTCTACGTTACTTGTAAATTTGCACTTGTCACTTTAAACACTGGTTGAGTAAAAGGAAAAGAAAGTATAAAAAGAAAGAAAAAAATGGTATAAAAAAACTGCTCACCTGACAGAGCATGTCATGTGATCAAGGCCCGAGGCGGGCAGAAATGCATCATGGCTGTAGAGGTCCTGGAGTAATAAAAAATACTTTTGCTGCACAAAGCTGTGGTCCGTGCCCGTCTTTCCAAAAGAAAGGAATTCCCAAGACGGAGTAAAACAACGAGAATATATATAGTTTTATATATATATATATATATATATATATATATATATATATATGTATATATATATATATATATATATATATATATATATATATATAGTTAGGATCGTGTTGCAATAGTAAATGCCTTTTTTTGTGTTGATAATAATGTGGGGCAAAGTAGAGTGCAAAAAAGTGCTACTTTTGACTGGTTTGTGCATGAAAGGTTTTTCTGCGATCCATCAAGTGGGGGCTGAGAAAAAGGGGTCCCAAAACGCGTTTTCCCCATTCATATTTCCATAGAAACTTTAGACACAGCTACAGCCCAAATCGCTTAACGGTTTTACACCAAATTTGGCAGAAATCTAGATCTTGGTCCAGAAAGAGTGCTTTTCAGGCCGAAACCTACCAGACAGCGCAGACCGGTTTGCTAAAGACATATTGGGAACACTCAGAAAGCTTCCCTTGGAGTGCATTCCGCTGTTTGCTTAACATTGGCTTTGTGGTTTGTAACTCACATTTTGTGGCTTTAAATTTGCTGGCTTAATTTGTTTTAGGCTGTCCAGGTTTAGTTAGTCCCTCTCAAGGAGCAAAGCCTTTTCATACTACCTTGCTTTGTATTCTTCTGCAAGTGCTCTTTTCTATAAACAGGCATGTAAATCTTGATCTTATATTGCCACATGTGCTGTGCATTCAAAAACAGAGGTCAGATTTCAGGCTTGGTGTTTACTTTTCTTTCTCTGACTTCAAAGCGAGAAGATTTATGTGGCAATCCTGCTGGATACTGGGGGTAGAGGAATGTTTTTCTTCTAGAACACAACATTATTTAAACGAAGTGTACAAGCATTTCAGAATATAACAGAATTAGCAAAAAACAAATGAAGCCCTTTTTTTGGTAATTCTGATGTGTGTTGGAAACAAATACTTTAATATGATCAAAACAAATTTATACATTAGGGGCCTGATTCACAAAGGGCCTCTGCTCTCATGGTGGAGGCCCTGCAGTCGTGGGGGAGTCTCCGCATTCTTCACATGGAGATTACACCCCCAGTGCGGCGGCCCTTTGTGAATCAGGCCCTAGTTGATGCCATTTCCACACATTATCATTTGTGTACTGCATGGTTTGATTAGTAAAACTGTATGTCCGTGGAAATGGAATGACCATTTCA
This sequence comes from Calotriton arnoldi, assembly GCA_963921515.1. NCBI lineage: Eukaryota > Metazoa > Chordata > Amphibia > Caudata > Salamandridae > Calotriton > Calotriton arnoldi. The sequence goes on from CAWUFW010004842.1 coordinate 1,274,461, forward strand.
ATTGAAAATGTGTTGTCTGTAATGGCAGTGTTCTACAATACCATGCAAACTCCCCTCTATGCCACTCCACTCTACTCTGCACCATTCCTCACCACTGGACTCTACTTTGCACCACTCCACTTTACACCCAAGCTACTTCACTCTGTTCCACTGTGCTTTACACCCTTCTGCACAACCTCACTCTATGCACTACACTCTACGCCCCTCTACTCTACTCCACTCTGCACCACTCTACTCTATGCCAATGCACTCTATGGCACTCCACTCTACACCACTGCACTCTAGATAATTCCAGTCTAGGCCACTCCACTCTACTCTGCACAACTCCACCCTAAGCCACTCCATTCTAAGTCACTCTGCAACACTACACTCTATGCCAATACACTCTACGCCAATGCACTCTACTCTGTACCACTCCACAATAATCCCTTGCACTCTGTGCCAATCCACTTCAACCACTCTACTATACTCTGCACCATGGCACTCTATGCCACTGCACTCTACACCACTTTACGCCATTACTCTATGCCACTCAATTCTATGCCACTTCACTCTACCCTGCACCCCTCCACTCTGAGCCACTTCACTCTACTCTGAAACAATCTACTCTATGCCACTGCACTTTGAACTGGTTTTAGAACACACAACTCCACCCTCATCCACGACCCCCCGGCCTCAACCGACGCCAACTCTGCAGCCAATGAACTACACCGATGGATCACCAACTGCGCAGACAAGCTCGCACCCCTCCGCAACCCCGACAAACAACGCCCCTTGAAGGTCACCTGGTTCACCACCGACCTCCAAGAATCCAGACGCACATGCAGACGTCTCGAAAAACAATGGAGGAACAGCAAAACCACTGAAGACCAGACCACCTACAAGAACGCCATGACAGAATACCACCAACTCATAAGACCCACCAAAAGGACCTTCATCCGGAACAAAATCCTCACCAACTCCAGTAACTCGAAGGAACTCTTCAGCATTATCCAGCAATTCACCAAACCCCCCAGCGAAGCCACGGACATCACACCCTCCGAAGACCTTGCAACAAGCTCGGCTCCTACTTCCACCTGAAAATCAAGGACCTCTACGACAACTTCAGCGAACAGACTCCAGAAACCACCCTTTCCTCCAGCGACGTCAGCCAGCCCACCATCACCGCCTGGACCCCGGTCACCACCAAAGATACCACCACGACCATGAAGAGCACTCACTCAGGAGCCCCCACGGACCCCTGCCCACCACACATCTTCCACAAAGCCACCGTCGCAATAGCACCCGAGCTACGACGCACCATCAACGCCATCTTCAAATCCGGCACCTTCCCCGATGACTGGAAACATGCAGAAGTTAAGCCCCTCCTCAAGAAAGTAGGGAGAGAAAAGATAGGGAGAGAAAAATGGCCGCCTGAGTGGGAGCCTCCCTAGGTGCTCCCGGTTTGGGGATTACCATCTGGCGAATATCCCCGGAAAAACCACCTCACCGGCCGAACATTCACCTGCCCCCTGGACCGGACTGTGGACCCCGCCGAACCATCCCACACCAACGGAGTTTGGCAGCCAACTTACCCGGATTTTCGACCTCCGCAGCTCAGGTCGGCGCCATCGCTGCCCGGACCCCGGCGCTGCTCTACTGGTGTCCAGTTCCCAGGCTGGTCTGCGCGCTGACCTGATGCTGCTCTGACCGGTAGCTACACAAGGACGGATGCCATGTCGGCGAGCCCCTGACCAGCGGTGTCGGCTCCCGGACCCCCGTGCCTGCCCTGGTGAGGCTGGAACCCCTGGCGCTGGGGGTCTTGCCCGGTGGAGCGGAGCCAGCGGTTGGGGCTCTCCTGCGGGCCTGGGGAGCTCGGTGGTGGGATCCTTGCTGCCGTCCATTGCTGCCGTCCCTCGTCCCGGGAGCTGCCTTGGACTCGCGATCTACACCGGGGCTGTGGCCGGCTCAGGCTGCGTGTTTGGGCGCTGTGTGCCCGCCTTCTCCCGTGAAGAGCTGCGACTCAACATTGCCGCCAGGTCATCAGGTTTGCTCTGGGGCCTGCCAATCCGGAGGCTGCCCTGGTGCCATCGTCCCGTATCCAAGGAGCTGCCTGGGCCCTGCGCTGTTCACAGGACCGGAGATCAGCCTCTGGGGTGTGTGTGCGCACGGGACCGGAGGTTGGCCTCTGTTGTGCTCTCCATGGCGCCATCAGGTCCCAAAAACCCACGCGAGGCTGTCTGGTGAGCCCTGCCTCCCCACCTCTAGGAGTCCACCTCTGAAAATCGGCAACACGACGGCGCCAGGTTATTGCGCGCTGCGCGTCCTATTAAATATTAATAAGTGCAGGGACCGACGGCTGCCTGGACCTAAAATGGCAGCCCCTCGGTAAACTCGGGGAACATTGCTCTTCCTTGATTGGTCATGGGAACGTCATTGAAGACGAGCAGTTAGCGCTTCGAAAATTCCTTACTGTTCATAAGCCATCAGAGTTGCGATTTACTGTCGGTATCTACACAGTAGCCATCTCACCGGCCGACTGCTCTTTGCCTGACCCTAAAATGGCAACAGTATGAAGAAACTCCAATCACCTTCCATTGCCTGACCATGAAATGACTGAGCTCCTAATACAACGTGATTATCCTCACCCTCACTAGCTATCTCTCAAGAGCGGCCAACCACTTATCCGCATCCTCGTCAGCTATTCTCTCTAGAGCTGCCAACCAGGCTCCTACACTAATAGTGTGCTCCCCTGTGGAACTGTCACAGTACAATTCTGGCTCCCGCACGGTGGGCAAGCCCACCTTGCTGCATTACTGTCCCTATTGGTGCTCGAGCAGCCCACCCGAGCCAACATGGCAAGGCCTGGCCTGTCCGCTACGGGGGAAAATTCTCACACTCTGGTCTACCCCCCTAACCTCTCCAAAACCGCCACAAAATCCTTCAAGCACTCCACCCTGAAAAGACACCCTGAGACACTGATCTCTGACCTGCGTTACAGTGCAGACAACGGCATAGTCATTAATGACCTCATCTTCTATTCTAGAAGAACCTCTGCCTGGCGCAAAACCTTTGCTCACCACTTCAATGTACGTGCTACTAAGAACATTCCGTATGGTACTAAGCTAACTATAGCACCCTCCTCAACCCTGCGAGCTGACCTCACCATCACCCTCTATAAAAACGCCATCGTTTTGATCCAAGCCTCAACCAAAAACTTGAATACATTTGCAGACCTTTTTACCCTCCTCAGAAACCACGTGCACGACACTGGCAGGGTAATTAACTCCCGCCCTGATGAGCCCTCGTCCAGCCCATCCAACGTGGCTAGCCACCCACAAACCCTTCTAAGATCTTCCAACACTGGCCACCCTAACCACTCCAGCACGTCTCCCGGTCTTGTCAACAGAATCACCTCTAGACCTTTGGTCCCCTCCCTACCAGCTCCCCAAGTAGACCATGTCACCGGTACGCCCCCAATGAACTACGATACAGGTCGCGCTTACCTTTCCCGCACCGTTGAGTCCTCAGCCAGCCCATCCAGCATGGCCAGCCACTCACAAACCCCCCTTAGGTCTCCCATCACTGACCACCCGAACCACTCCAGCACGTCTCCCGGCCTCGCCAACAGAATCACCCCTAGACCTTTGGTCCCCTCTCTACTAGCTCCCCAAGTAGACTATGTCACCAGTACGCCACCAAAGACTTACGATACAAGTCCCGCTTGCCCTTCCTGCCCTCAATCCAACCCGCAAAGGAGCTCCAACATAGATCCTATGGCTTACAACACAGGCCGTACTAGTCCTTCCCCCCTATCACCTATTCACGCTGTCAGAACTGCTCCCGAACCACTGCCCCCTTGCCCTCTACCACCTCCTTCTTATAGGGACATCGATTCTCTGCACGCCAGAGCTGCCAAACTAACCCAGAGCATTCATATTTCCATCCTGGAGCTAATGAACCTCCTCCACCTCGCTGAACTCTCCCTCGCCAACCTTATGCCCCTGCCAAACGCCACCCCCGCATTTGACAGAGCTCTCTAAACAACCTCTTCCGCTATCCTTGAGACATCTTCGCCCCCGCAAACACCCATGCCACCTCTCAGAGGAAGAAACCCGTGCTCTTGTCCTATCCTACAACTCTACCTTTGCCACTCCAAGTCCACTAGATCTCACTGAAATGGAAATCCTTGCCATCCTCCGAGACTACAACTCTACCCCAGCTATACCTCCTCCTTTAGACGCAAAGGCCGAACACGCCATCTGCACGGTCACTATCAACCCCAACAGACCAGCTACCCTCCGCAACAGAATTGTGGTCAAGAGTAATCTAGCGCCTGTTCACCTGTCCGCCCAGACTCCCGAACCTCCTTCCAAATCCTCTCTATCTGGTCTTTTAATTAATTGCCGGTCGGCAGCTAAGCACGGCGCGGATATTGCTGATCTCATCCTTTTCAAAAATTTCGACTTAGCGATCCTTACGGAATCATGGCTCAACGAATCCTCATCTCCACACCTGGACCTCCTAGTCCCTCCTAACTACAACATTGCAAGGCTAGACAGACAATCTAACAAGAAAGGAGGAGGCATCGCCTGCATCTACCGCTCTAACCTTCTGATCACGGATCTTCTGGCGGACACCACTGAATCCTGCGAATACCTTGCCCTCGCTATTCACAGCAACTCCACCCTACTGTGCAACCTGCACATCTTTTACCACCCCCCAGGCATGAACGACTCCTTCACCGACCACCTCATGGAAATCATCACAGCTAAGAGTTCCAATAATGCCAAAGATATTTTCCTTGGTGACTTTAACTTGCACTGGAACGATCCAAAGGATTCACATGTCAACGCCATCAAGGACCTCCTGGCCGATCAAGCCCTGACCCAAGCCTGCTCACTACCAACTCACTCAAAGGGGCCACTCTTGACTGGATTATCTCCAAAGAATCAACAGTCAAGCTTATCTCTATAGACCCATGCGACTGGTCTGACCACCACGCCATCACCTTCCTCTTATCTGGCACCCACAAGACAAGGGCACCGCAATCGGTGATTCCTAAATGCTGGATCAGAGACACTAAGAACCTGGACCGCAGGGAACTCGAGGCTCGCTGCATATCCGACCTCCCCCCCTCGAATATCACAACAGTCAGCGGCCTCAACGATCACTACTCGGCGACTATTTCGAACATCCTGGATGATCTAGCCCCACTAACGCTGAAAAGAACCCAAATCAAAGACAGAAACCCCTGGTTCACGGGATCCCTTAACAACGAGAGGAGAGTCCTCCGACAAGCTGAAAGATCCTGGAGGCAGCACCCCTCTGCCGCACATCTAAAACTCCTCCGCCAGACCAGAAATGCCTACAACAGGAACATACTCAAGTCTAAAAAAGAATTCTTCAGAACTGCACTAGAGAAGGCCAAGAACAGGCCCCACAAGCTCTTCGAACTGGTCAAACACCAATCTAATAAATTGGCCAAAACTTCAAAAGAAACCCCCAAGTCTCTTATATCCTCAGAGGAATTCTCCTCCTTCTTCGCTGACAAAATCTCAGCCCTTTGAAACGAACTCAACTCCATCACATACCCTCAAACACCTCTCGACCCGCCTCCTCCTGCCACGTCGCCCCCACAGGCTCCACCCAAAAACCATGCTCACTGGACTGACTTCAAACTCTATGACGACGACTCAGTGTCCAAAATCCTATCTTCCCTAAACCCTAATAACCATTTTAATGACCCGCTCCCTTCCAACTGCCTAGCTGCCGTCGCCCAATCCATTATTCCTAGCTGGACTACAATAATTAACGCCTCTCTCCGGCAGGGAATGATGCCCAACTCTCTAAAAGCCGGCCAAGTCCTCCCCATTCTGAAAAAGCCGTCGCTGGATCCAGCCTCCCCTGACAACTTCAGACCCATCTCCAACATCCCCCTCTTAGCCAAAGTGATGGAGAAATGTGTGCAGCAGCAGCTAAGTCAACACATCAACAACTTCCACCTGCTCGATGACTTCCAATCCGGATTTAGACCAGGGCACAGCACCGAAACCACTATGCTCCACATCATTGATGATGCTCTCCAAGCCCTTGACCAAGGCAGAACCTGTCTCCTAATCCTCCTGGACCTATCCTCGGCCTTCGACACGGTCAACCATGAAAAACTACTCGAACACCTCAAATTCAGGATGGGTTTGGATGGCACTGTTCTAGAATGGTTCAGGTCCTTCCTCCAAAACCGGTCCCAGAGATTCCTTGTCATAGGCAACCTATCGGCACCATCCCCGGTCACGGTTGGAGTCCCTCAAGGATCAACACTGTCCCCCACTCTCTTCAATCTTTACCTGGAACCGCTTACCGAAGTACTATGCACTGCCAATATCTCCTATCATATGTACGCTGATGACACTCAGATCTACATCAAAACCTCATCTCTCGAAGAGATCCTCTCCCTGAACGAAGCCTTGAAACTCACTGTCCAATGGCTCGCATCCAATCAACTCAAACTCAACACAAAGAAAACTGAATTTCTCGTGATCACCCCGCCCAATACCAACCTTGAGATTCAATCATGGATTAAGGCTATCACAGCCTTGAATTGCCCATCAACCATTGTGGATTCGGCCAAATCCCTGGGAATCACCCTCGATAGCAACCTGAACATGCGGGACTACATCAATTCAATGGCCAAATCAGCCAGATTCCACCTGAGATACCTTAGGAAATTGAAAGGCTTCCTCGATGCTCCCGACCTAAAAATGGCAGTCCAAGCACTTGTCATCTCTAGACTGGAATATGGCTGTTCTACCCTCTCGGGTCTACCCAAGATCTCCCTGGCACCTCTAAAAGCCTGCCTCAATGCGGCCGCCAGACTACTCACCGGCACGAGGAAATACGACCATATTTCCCCGCACTTGAAAGCTCTCAACTGGCTTCCCCTGGAGGCAAGAATACAGCTCAAAGTAGCATGCATCACGCACAAAGCCTTATATTCTAACTCCCCTGCATATCTGAGGCAGAAACTTGTGATCTCCGGAGGAATCAGAAACTCCCGATCTGCCAGAGACCTCCTGCTCCAACCTGCACGCTTTCGGAAAAAAAAACTTACAACCGGGCTTTCTCCGGGGCTGCTCCAAGAATATGGAACTCTCTCCCACCTGACATCAGAAGAATCCCCTCTCTGACTCGCTTCAAAAAGGATGCCAAAACATTCCTTATGGGTAAATTTCTCGTTTAAACTTTGCCTCTACCACCACTACGGCCCTGATCTATGGCCATCTATTGCCTCCCTTCGGATTATCTAGCTCACCCCATCAGAAACTTGGGGCCTTGTCGCGAACATTGGTTAACGTAATCTGTAAATATGTTATCTCGTTCTTGAGTATTTGGATATTTAATCTGTAAATACGTGCCCTATCTCCCTTATGTATCCTGCACCTTGCCCTCTCTCATTCGATCCGTAACTGGATGATGCTATGCCTATTCTGTACATGGCTATGTTTTCCTGTAAAGCGCTCTGATACCCTAACGGGTCAAGTTCGCGCTCTATAAAACATATAAATAAATAAATAAATAAATAAATAAAAAGAAAGCCTCTGCAGACTCAACGGACCTGAAAAACTACCGACCCACCTCACTCCTTCCCTTCGCAGCCAAAGTCACCGAGAAGATCGTAAACACCCGCTGACGAACTTCATCGAAGAGAACGCCATCCTCGACTATTCCCAATCCGGATTCCACAGTAACCACAGCACCGAGACCGCCCTCCTCGCCGCCACAGACAACATCCGCATGCTCCTCGACCAAGGCCACACCGCGGCCCTCATCCTACAAGACCTCTCCGCAGCCTTCGACACCATCTGCCACCGCACCCTGGCAGCCAGACTTCACGACGCCGGCATACAGGGAACCACCCTCGACTGGATCCGCTCCTTCCTCGCCGGCAGAACCCAAAGGATCAGACTCCCGCCTTTCCTCTCCGAACCCACAGAGATCAACTGCGGAGTACCCCAAGGATGGTCGCTCAGCCCCACGCTCTTCAATATCTACATGGCCCCCTCGCCGCCATCGTCAGACAGCATGGACTCAGCATAGTATCCTAAGCCGAAGACACCCAGCTCATCCTCTCCCTCACGAAGGACCCCGAAGCCACCATACTCAGTTTCCAGGAAGGAATGAAAGACGTCACAGCTTGGATGAGCAGCAGCTGTCTGAAGCTCAACTCGGAGAATACAGAAGTCCTCATCCTTGGACCCACCCCCTCAGCTTGGGACAACACCTGGTGGCCCACCACCCTCGGCAACACCCCCCCATCCCCACGGACCACGCCCGGAACCTCGGCATCATACTTGACTCCTCCCTCACCATGACCCGCCAGATCAACGCCGTCGCCTCCACCTGCTTCAACACCCTCCGCATCCTTCGCAAGACCTAAGAGTGGATCCCCCTCGAAGCCAGAAAGACCGTCACCCACGCACTCATAACAAGCAGACTGGACTACGGACACGCCCTCTACGCTGGAATCAACAAATCCCTGCGGCGCAAAATCCACACCATCCAGAACACCGCAGCCAGACTCGTCCTCGGCATCCCACGACATGAGCACATCACCCAACACCTGCAAGACCTCCACTGGCTCCCCGTTGAGAAGAGAGTAACCTTCAAGCTACTCACCCACACCTACAAATCTCTCCACAACACCTGACCCAAATACCTCAAAGAAAGAGCCTCCTTCCATGTACCCAAAAGAATCCTCCGCTCCGCCGACCTCGTCCTAGCAGAAACCCCGCGCATCTGCAGAACCAGAGCGAGTAGAAGAGCCTTCTCCTATGTCGCAGCTAAGGCCTGGGATGACCTCCCGGGAAACATCAGACACTCCCCTACTCTGCACACCTTCAGGAAGAGCCTCAAGACCTGGCTTTTTGGCTGACTCAGAGCTGCACCTCTTAATCCCCAGCGCCTTCAGACCCTCACGGGTGAGTTGTGAGCTTCACAATTCCCTGATTGATTGATTGATTGTCTGGTACCATTGACAACCTTGTGGCTGTAAGGATGCTAGTAGCAAAACAAATTAAGAAGAAGGAACAGCTTTATTGCTGTTTTATAAACTATAGCAAAGCATTCAACCATGTTAATCGCCAACTACTGTGGTCCAAACTCATAGCTTGGCATATTCCGGAACCACTACTACAAGGCAGTCTGCTGCTCTATTCTAATACATGGGCCAGAGCAAAACTGGGATCTCACACAGCTGTCTCTGATAAAATAAGCATTGAACAAGGTGTCAAGCAGGGGTGCGTATTAGCACCAACTCTTATTAATTTGTACGAGTGACCTGGTACCCGCATTAAATCGAGCAATCAGTCATGCACCAAAGTTAGCGAATCAACATATCACCCCGCTCCTTTAAGTGGACAATGTTGTTCTTTTAAGCCAAACTCTGATGGGGCTCCAAAGACTGTTAGATGTTTTATATAATGACTGCTCTGCAAACAATATGACAATTAATTACGAAAACACCAACATTGTGATTTTTGGTCGGAAAAAGATAAAACAAGGCCATTGGCACCTTAACAACCATTGTCTGCCTATCTCGAATAAATATAAATAGTTAGGATGCTGGCTAGACGACAAGGGAGGTCACTTATTACATCTAATTCATTAAAACCTAAACTGGCTTCATTACAATCCGCCTTTCGAGCGATTTTTTAATGCACAAAAAAGTTCTGCTTTGAATCGATGCTGAAAATAGTTACTGCCAAACTCGTTCCAACACTGGCATATGGGACAGAGGCTTTTCCAAGGACATTGGGTGCCTTCCTGAACAGCTCACAGAGTACAGTGTTTAGATCACTATTCAAATTACCGCATAACACCTCACCAGCCCTAATTATGCAGAAGGCTTGTATAAGTACATGCACTCCGCACGTGTAGCACATTGGCGTAACAATAACCCCCGCAGCCCCCGCAGTGCGGGGGGGGGGGCCCGAGCTCGAGGGGGCCCCCTCTGGCACTCTGTGCACGGGCGGGCCCGAGAGGTTTTGACTGGGTCGGGAGCATGGCCCAGCCCTGCAAAGCATCATGGGTTAGCCTAAGGCATGTGAAGGCATGGCTCTGAATCACCGCAATAAAAAATAATTTTGCGCGTATTGGGCACCTCTCCATTTGTCAAGGAGCTTTGGAGTCAATTCGACAAGTGTGCAGGCAGTGCTTGTCTGTTTACTCATTTTAATGTGTCCCAGGCAGTACAAGCCAGGCCCAGAGACGAGGTGCCTATAGTTGCCATGGAAATCGCCCCTGGCCCGGATTGCTACAATTGTATTTGTTACATCTCGTCCGGACCCTGTGACTGCTGTGATTGACTCGCGCTCTCTTTACAGGATGTAAGGGGTTGCTCCTTGAGAGACCACGTGTACCAGATGCACGGACGGCCCTCTCAGAAGCATGTTGAGAGCCAGCTTGTTTTACGTGAGAAGGTAAGCGCTGCACCCAAGAGCAGCACCCAGAGCTCTGCTCAGCCCTTTCTCCAGTGTCGGGTGAACTCTTAAGCAGAGGGTACACATTGGCAGCCTGACCTGCACACCCAGACTGCAGCAGGAACTAGCCAGCTCAGCCCTATCGGCCCCCGGGGCATGTACACAGTGGCTCTGCTGAAAATCGGCAGCTGAACAGACACTGCAAAATTTCAAGTAAGCCAATGCCAGAAACAAAATTGTCTTGTATGCAGACAGAGTTTTGGATATCAGAATTCGCTGATGTTTTGAATCAGGCACATAAGAGCAGGGGTAGCGCATTTTTATTACATGAGCAAAGCCTTATATAGATGCAGATTATTGCCAAACATGCCCTTCTAGAAGGTTCTTGTTTGCATTAACGTATAGTGGCATCATTTTTACCCACAAACTGGAAACATTTCTTTGAAAATAGTATTTGGAACTGAAAATGAAGGTGAATTGCATGTGGATGAATTTTGGTTAAGCATTTAATTGGACAAAATGTCTGATTTTAACTTGAAAACCGGCCTACAAATACAATTGGTACTAAGCATAATAATTATAGTTTTCTCAGGAATTAAGTGAAATTTGCAAAAGAAACACTTCACAGCTTTTCACCCCCATCCAAAACAGCCACCCCTTACAATATTACACAACTTTTTATAATTCAACATTTTTTTTAAATATGTGAAACGTTCCTGAAAATTTAACTGGCAAATATTCATGGGATGGCCCATAAATTGTGTTCAGTATAAAGTTAAAGGTAATTTATCTGCCCATAAAAAAGACTATCACCCTTAAAAATCTGGAAAAGGCTGTCAGATGAAGGCAGGTCACACAGCACCAGCAGAACAACCAATCGAGTTTGGGAACTTGGGACTTTAGGAAAACAAAAAGATTCTGCAAAATTTATCTGTAAACTTCAATGGGTGGTGGGGTAGGGAGGAGTGTGGGGATGCAAGGCCTTGCGTGCCTTCTGTGGATATTTTTGATCAAATGCACAAGACACAGGCTCAGATGTCGGTAGGACTGTCTATACCACTCATCCTCATCAGGCCGATAACACCGGGACTGCTCGGTAACCGTGACGTGTGTAAGATACATCATGTAAAGTGCAGAGAGGGACACCACAAAATACATTAATGTAATAACCCATGTCACAAACACACAACAAACAATTCTGGGCTATCTAGTTTTGAGGGAAACTCCTAGTTGTTTTGCTGAATCTTTCAATTTATTTATTGCATATGAGGGGGAGTCAAAGTGAGCGCCCATGAAATGGACAGTAATTAAGTGATATCTGGGCTGGAGGAGGTTAAGGTTTCCAAGATCAGGGGGTGAGGGTTCTCTTGGCATTGCCAAATATAACTTTTATCGCGCACAACCAGGCCACGGGCCAGTACCACTGGGTTCTGCAGGATAGACCGGGCATATCAATAATCAATCAATCAGGGTTGGGAAAGCCCAGCCACTCACCCATGAGGGTCTCAAGGCGCTGGGGGGGGGGGGCTGCTAAGTTGAGTGCTGGGGTCATCCGAAGTGCCAGGTCTTGAGGTCCTTTCTGGACTGGGGCAATGTGGGAGCTTGCCGGAAGTGGAGGGGGAGTGCAGCAGGTGCTGTGGCACTGGGACAAAAGCCTGTGATGGGACCACTGTACCCCAATTATTGCTAGATTTTGATAATCATTTTGTTGAAATTGTTCATTGAGGCGACAAGAAACGATAGAAAAAGGATCAGGCATAGAAATGACTCACAAGGTAGGATCTGTAGTCCCCCGTGGAGTACTTCTGCTTTTTTTCTGTCCCACTGGCTGTCTCCCCCAATCAACTTTGTAGAGGCAAGATTCAACTGTTTATTTACTTTGTTCATGCAACAAAAGCACAGACTCCCACACCAAAGCACCAGGTCTGAACAGCAGACACACTGGGCATGAGGATACAGATTCGCTGGAGGAGGAAGGGGATGGGGAGCCCAGATATGGATGGTGGTGGATGACATCCAGTATATGGTGGGAAAGGAGGAAGAATGTGGAAAGGCAGTTATAGGGCTAGCCTTATACATTTGACTGCATTGCCTGAAAAGTCTTCATTATTAACACAACCAGTTTGTTTGTAAACGAGAGATGCTAGTAAGTGGATACAAGAAAGGAAGCCTAATGTCCTGGTCGTAGCGTCCCCTAGCTGTTACAGTCTCAGCCTTGCTGTGTTTTCTTTACTGCAGCTACGTGTGGCTAAACTCAGCACATGGTGGCACCAGTGCTTGCTACAGACAGCTGTATCCTGGCAAAATCCCAGTGTAACCAGCCTCCTATTTGGGGTATTTTCTTATATTTTTATAAGTTAGCCTGGGAAGCATGTAACACTCACCATGCTATGTCCCTTTGCAGGAAACAAGCACATGTCTACTCTACACTCACCTTCACTCCACTCTTTCAGGGTTGCTCAGGACATTCTGAAATTAACATTATTACACAGGCTCAGCTACTTTGACTTGCGATAAAGTGTCACTCAAGTGTCACACACAAGGAAATGCAATGTCACACATACGCACACTCCAGCCATTGAAATGTCACACATAAGCAACTTGGAACCTTGGCAGCGATGCGTAGGGGGGCCCCCCTCTATGTATTTTGCAGGGGGGCCCCCTCAACTTTCGTTACGCCACTGGTGTAGCAGTGTAGATCATTGAAAAATCTCATTTGGCTGGAAGTTTAGTTCGTCAACAACTCATGTCAACCAAACGTTTGGGCCTACGCCCTTTCTGACGCACTGGAGCTAATAGGTGCGGCAGAGCTGTGGAACTTAAAACTACCGCATTCACAGTTCAAAGCAACTTTGAACAGGTAAAAATGAAATATTTTGCATCAGATCACCAGGCCTTCGCTAAAAGAGAACATGCGGTTCTAGTTTTCACCAGTTATGCTAGAAGAGGGCCTCAAAAATACACCATATTTTAAAGTAAAATGCTGTCAACTCCCATTGGCTGTTTTTCATCATTACAGTTATTACCCCCACGGGAAATTAAACCTGAAACCAAAATATGCCGCCTATGTGGCCTGTTTCAGGAATCGTTATCACACCTGCTCTGCATTTGTCTTACTCTCCTCGAGGATCGCCGAAGATTCCTTCAGCATCTGTTGATTAATGAGGGGACACGGACACTACTAGCGGCCGTTAGTTATCTATTGAACAATGCTCAGCCACAGGCGACTTCCAAACTTATAAAATTCTTGGACAATTGCAGACAAATCATTAAGGAAAAATCCAGCATTTTAAAGGCTGCAGTGTCTCAGGGCGAGCTTTTAGAGTTACAGTTACAAACTATACAGTCAAGAAGTCTGTTATAGATAATTTGTTTTATTCAGACCACAGGTTTTTATTAACCGCACTGCTAACACAAAAACATGCAGACAAAATAGAAATAATTGGCTCGCTTATATGGTTTGACTTCTAAAGATGTTATTCTTTGTTTATTAATGATAAGCTTAAATTATATGGCGGCAATTAGAAAAGCACAATGACTATCATGACAGGTTTACCTCAAGATGAGCCTCAATTTTTATCACTAAGAGAGAAAACTATCTGTTCTATATGGTACTGTTCATTTTATACAGCACAAAGTTTCTTATCAAAACGTGATCAAAAACATCTTCTCTACATGAATTGACTGAACCTGTAAGACTGAGAAGCTGAGTTTCGCTGATTAATTTTTAACATAACATGGCTAAAATTATGTAGTGATTCTTCTTTTTTTTTCAAATATATTTTTATTAGCATTTACATTTTCAATTTTGCACTTATACTCAGTCACATAGTACATTACATATTTCTTAATTTTCCTGGGGTAGAACTTCATGTCTATGTTACGCATTTGGTTTATTTTTTATGGCGTAGATGCTATATGTCTTAACATTTCAGAATTATATTCATCTCCAGTAATCATTTCCACACTATGGGGCCGATTACGATGGCGGACGGACTGGAGTCCGTCCACCATCGTGGTGGTGACCGGGACCGTCCGCAATACATGCGGCGGTCCCGCACACCCAATTAGGATGCGACCGCCACCATGGCGGCCGCATTTTGCACTTTAACATTGCGGCGGGTGCTGCTGACTGCAGCACCCGCCGCAATGTTCAAAATGCATGTTGTGCATTTCACTGCACTACGTGGCAGGCACCACACGTGCCATCACTCCACTCTATGTCACTGCACTCTATGGTGCTATACTCTACTTTGCCCCACTCTATCCCACTCTACTCTGCACCACTCTACTCTGCACCACTCTATTCTGCACCACTCTATACCACTGCACTCTATGTCACTCTACTCTGCACCACGGCACTCTACGCCACTGCACTCTATGCCACTGCACTCTATTATGCAACACTAATCTATGCCACTTCTACGTTGCCTCATTATATGCTGCTGAATTCTATGCTGCTGCACTCTACACCACTGCATTCTATGGCACTATAATCTGCAACACTCTACACCAATGCATTTAAACCAGTCCACTCTACTCTGTACCACTCCACTGTACGCCACTCAAAGCGACTCCACTTTATGCCACTCCAAAACATGACACTCTATGGCACTCCACTCTATGACACTCTACTCCTCTCTTCGTCGTTCCGCTCTACGACACTCCATGCCACTCTCCTCTACTCTACGCCACTAACTTTTAGCCATGCTGAACAGTAGCCTCGCTGGTGTACAGCATGGTTAAAACACATTGGCAAAACCAATAGCTCTTGCATAGGCGAGACACATTGGCTTTGACAATGCTTGTTGTGATTTGGTGTAAATCTATTCAGTAGTTTTTGAGCAATTAATTCTCAAGAACTTTGCATATCTAGAGATGCAGAGCCTCTGCCGATCCAACAGATCTCCTACTGAGAGCTGATTGGCTGCCACCACATCAACCAGGAAGTGGTGGCAGCCATCTTAGGACTTGGGACTCAGTGCTGAGTCCAAAAAAAAGACACAAAAATACATATGGGGCAAGGTAGGAATACCTGCTAGGCCTGTTGGTGCAGTCCCCACCTGGAGCCCAAAATGTTTTTTTTTAATGTTGCTGCAAATTCACAGAGAATCGGTGATTCTGTGGCAAAAAACAAGTGCGAGCTCCGCACGTGTTTTAATAAAAAGCCCCTGGAGTGGACCTAGGCCCAAGTGGGGTGATGCTTGATTTTATTTTGGGGAGGGGGCACATGACCCCACTCCCCGAGCCTCTGAGAGGCCCAGAGGACCCCATCCCTGGGGCAGAGATGAAAAAAAGGGGAAAGGGTGCGTGGCCTGCCTCTCAGTGCCTAATTAGTCCTCTGGCACCCTATCCCCTGGGGCCGAAATGTAAATAAAAGGGGATGCCTCCCCCCTCACTGAGCCTTAAATAGGCCCCTGGCACCCCGTACCCAGGCCGTGATACTAATTAAAAGGGAGGATTGCCGCTCAGACCCCTCCCTGAGCCTTTAAAGGCCATAGGGACCCCATCTCCAGGGCCAACTCAGTTACAGTGACCCAGGAGCCCACCCCCTGGACACAGTAGTTTCCCTGGCCGCACTACAGGCGGCAGGGAAACATTTGTTTGCTCCTTTCTGGCGGGTGCATTTTTAAATCTCCAGCCAAAGGGCTCCTTCCCTGCCTGCAAAGCATACCCCTTCCCTACTCTTATCCCACCCCCAAGTATGCAAGGGAGGTACTGCAGCACCAACAAACTGAGAGTCCCGACTTTTCTCTTGTTAAAATGTAATTGAGAAAAAAAATCAAACCATTCATTCTCCCTGATGGTAGTGCAATCTCTAGTCTGCCAAAAATTCACCTTGCCCCCTTAAGAACAGTTCTCAACATGGCAGTCTGACTCATAACAGGTTTTAGACGCTTAGAACACATCACACTGGCCCTCAAGAGCCTCAATTGGCTTCCCATCGAAGGAAGATGTATTTACAAGACTGCTTGCATCACCCACAAAGCTCTCCAAACACATTACCCCAACTATCTAGATAACAAACTATCGAAAGCAGGAAGAGCCAGAACTCTGAGAAGTTCCAACTCACTTCTCATACCTCCCAAACTGAAAAAGAAATCCGCCCAGGCACGCTAATTTTCAGGAAATACACCCAGGATATGGAACTCACTCTCTAGAGATCTCAGCTGCAACCCCTCCTTTTCCTGCTTCAAAAAGGACCTGAAACACCTTCTCCTCAACAAATACTTTAACACACATGCAAACTGAGCTGGGTTCCTATAGCTCACATTCATTCTGACTAGACCCCTTGTGAAGGTCAGTTGATTGATTGTCTCAGCTGCCTACTATGTCATTGACTCCACCTACTGCCATGTTCCTTGCCTCTGGCAATTTTCAGGCAACATTACAAATGTCAAGATAACTCCGCCGATTAATGTTCTTACTGGAGAGAGATCAGTTTTATCTAGTGGAAGTTTTGACTCATCATAAAGTAGCGCAGATGGTTATTATGCCTGCTGCAAAGAAAATGTACCATGCAGATCACAAAGTGCACATAATGTAAATAGGTCAGTGGGTTACTGTTTTTGTCAGAGAGTTTTTTTACTTGCAGTTTATAAGTTAAAATCCTAACATAGACCAGTGAGTTATTAGATGTCATCAAAGAGCTGCATGCAAACTGCAAAGATTAGATTAGAGCATTATGATTTTTCCCGTCTTTCATTATTCTAATGTTGCAGAAAGGGTAGAACCTCCAACCATGGTGTTTTATTTTTCAAATTCTGAGTTTGTGTTTCTTCAGACCAAGCACTCTTAAACTATACTGCCTACCAGTATGGATGACATGTTTATTTATTTTTTTATTTATAAAGTTTTGTATATATACCCTAATGGGTATCAGAGCGCTTTACATGACAGGGACTAGTGTAAGATTTTGTCTCACAAAAACACACAAACCAGGTAATACATGCGTGAAGAATCAAACAAATCATAAAGTATAATAGTATAACACAGATTCGTCTAGAATAAAGACAGTAATAGGAGGCGATAATCCCCTTGGGAATTTGCTGACTACACATTATCAGTGAGATCGGTATATTGTCTTAAGGTAAAAACTTCTTTAGTAGAAAAGATTTGGCTTCTTTTTTGAATGAGGAGGTAGCGGATATTAGGCGAACATCCGGCGGTAGAGAGTTCCATATCTTGGGAGCAATAGCCGAGAATGCTCTGGCACCCGTTTTCTTTTTGTGAGTACGTTGGGGTTTCAGTAGCAAGGTGAGCGCGCTTCGTGAATTTCTGTTGCCCCCTGATTTTTCTAGTTTTTGAGCCAGGTAGCTGGGGGTATTGAAGTGTAACGCCTTATGCGTCATGCAGGCAATTTTCAGCTGGATCCTTGCCTCATACGGTAGCCAGTTTAATGATTTTAGATCCAGTGAGATGTGTGTATTTCTTTTTGTTCCAAGGACAAGTCTGGCTGCCGCGTTGAGGGATGCTCTTAGAGGGGCCAGTTTGTATCGAGGTAGGCCACATAGTGTGGCACTACCATAATCCAGTCTGGGTAATACTAGGGCTTGAACCGTTTGTTTTAGGTCTTCTTGTGGTAGATAGGGTTTGAGTTTCCGCAGAATGCTTAGTTGATGATTTGCTCCTTTAGTGGCTGCGTTGATGTGATCCTGCATATTTAGGTGTTTATCTAAAGTGATACCTAGTGATCTAGCAGAGTCTATGATGTGGGGCGAGCATTTGAGGGCTGTAAGATGTTTCAGCCAAAGATCAATGTTTGGGCTGTGTTTCGGTGGGGAGATGAGAAGAAATTCGGTTTTGGCAGCATTGAGTTTGAGATGGTTAACCGTGAGCCACAGGTGTGTGTTTTGTAAGATGGAGTTGAGGGATATGATGTCCTCTGGGGAGGCGATTTTGAGATACAGCTGAGTGTCATCAGCGTACATGTGGTATTGGATATTGGAAGATTTTAGGAGGTCAGCCAGTGGTTCAAGGAATAGGTAAAATAGAATGGGAGAAAGAGCAGAGCCTTGAGGAACGCCAAGCGTGATCGCATGGGACTTAGACAGCGATTGATTCATTTTGACTCTTAGGGATCTGTTTTTTTTTTTGTTTGTTTTTTTGTCCTCATTTAACATAAATAAGTGAGAAGTCTTTAAGCAAACCAAAGGTTTATTCAAGGATCCCCGTATATAGATGACGATGCCTTCAGATTACTAAGCCCTCCGGGGATCCAACGAAACCAGTTGCTAAGATTCTAATGGAGATAAGTGTAGAGGGTGGGTACCTTTCACCACCACAGAATACACACACTAACTCCGCACTCACTTATTTAATAATCATTGGACTTTTATATATGTGATGTCAAATAACAAGATAAAATATATCAAACCATATTCTCCCAATCAACCCAATTCTTCCATATTTTGCATCTTTTCCTTGCTGAACTAGCAGATCTAATTTATGAATGCGCCTAACCGAGGTAACCAAATCTAATACTACTGGTGATTGTGGTGTGATCCATTTTAGGCAAATTTCACGCCTAGCAAGAAGGACCAACAAAAATAAAAGAGAAGCCTGTGAATTAGACACATTATAACTAACACACTCCTCTGGTAGGACCCCAAATATAACCAGACTTAAGCTTACCTTAATCTCTCGCCCCAGATCCTCCGAGACAGTCTTACCTATGTCTTGCCAGAAGCCCTGGATAGAAGGACACTGCCAGAACATATGCAAATCATCATTAGGGATCTGTTTTGAAAGAAGGAATCGAACCATTGAAGTATGACCCCTGATAGGCCCATCCTTTGTTCCAGTAAGTTCAATAGATTATCATGTTTGACGGTATCAAAGGCAGCCGATAAATCAAGCAATATCAGAAGGCATGATTCATTTTGATCCAGCATTTTTAGTATGTCATCCACTATATGAGTAAGTGCAGATTCGGTGCTGTGATCTTGATGGAATCCTGATTGGTGTTGGTCGAGGAGTTTATATTTGATTATGTGATTGCATAGTTGACTCTGAACACATTTTTCTAACAACTTTGCCAGGGTAGAGATGTTGGAGATGGGTCGGTAGTTGTTAGGATCAGAGCAGTCTGCCATAGGTTTTTTTAAAATGGGAGTTATTTGTCCTACTTTTAGGCAGTCAGGGATAGTGCCTTGATGTAGTGAGCCGTTTACAATCTTGGTCCATAGAGGGATAACACATGATTTGATTTCCTTTAGTATGCGAGGAGGTAGCGGGTCCGTGAAGTGGTTAGATGGGTTTAAGGAGGAGAGAATGTTGTACATGTCGTGTTCATTGATTGGGGAGAAGGTGTTCCAGGAGGCATTGTTTTTTGAGGGGGGCCAGGGTGTTTCATCCCCTTCCGTGATCTGGGAGGTATACGAGAAATTGCATGAGGTAGTTGGTAGTAGTTCCTTTTCTAGTTGAAGTTCTGTCTCTATCTTTGAAGTTTTTTCTTTGAAGAAGGTGGCCATTTCTTCGCAGTTTGGCAGGGGACTGGTTCCGGAGACTGCCGCGTTATATGTGTTACGTGATTGCTGCTTGACTATTTCGAATAGTTTTTTTGGCCTATTTCTGGCTTGGTCAAGCTCTATCCTAAAGAAATTAGCTTTCTCTTGTCTTATTCTTCTATTGTAAGTATTCCTAGATGTTCTTAGGCATTTTAGCAATTCTAGGGATGGTGAGGATCTCCAAGCTCTTTCTGCTGTTCTAAGATTACGTTTTTCAGTGTTCAAGTTGTCGTTGAACCATGGTTTTTAATTTTTATTTGATATGTTTTTCTGTTGAAGAGGCGCGATGGAGTCCATGACTTTCAATATGGAAGGGTTGTAGTAGTCAGTGAGCTCATTGACATCCTCCATGTTGGTCTGTGGGATCAAGTTATTATTTCATAGGGTAGCTAGCTCATTTTCGTTTATATTACGAAGGTCCTTTTTCCATTGTTTTATTTTCTTTGGTTGTACATGCTTAAGGATCGCCTTTAGATTGATGAGGAAGGTGATGCGATAATGGTCTGTCCAATCACAGGGGCTAATAGATTCTAGGGAAATTGTGTCGGTTTTTGAGATAATAAGGTCCAGGGTCTCCCCCTTGTTATGTGTTGGCCTATCGCAAATTTGGGATAACTCATGGTTTAATAGAAAGGATTTTAGGTTATTCACTGAGTGGTCGTTGTGGTCATTCCAGTGTAGATTGAAGTCGCCCAGGAAGATCTGGGGTCATTGCGTATTGTCATTCATTGTGATGATTTCAATGACTTGTTCAATGAATACCGAGTTATCACCCGGGGGTGATATAGGGCATGTATGTTACAAATGGATTTATTGTTGCATGCAATGTTGATGCTTAGATATTCACATGTCGTGACCACTATTGTTTCCAATTGGCGTACTGATAGTTTTTGTTTCTATGGAGGGATGTCATCTTTTTTTTCATTTCAGGTTGTAGGAGGGCGCCATCTTATGTGAATATGCTGCTCAGTATAATGCCACGTTAAAATGGTGGTAAGATTCTTTATTTGGGCGTCACAATCTTCATGAGTGAATGGGAAGACAGTCTCCTAATTTCACATCCCGATTTTTCCAGACTTTTTTTCCCTTTTTGTTACTTTTTTCCTCCCATTCTTGCCTAATATGTCGTGTAAGTGATCCAAACTGGTGCAGATGCCCATGTGGGACGCCCAGGCTCTCTGCCCAATGCGGCTCATCAACTTCCCAGATGTGCGCTGTTAGTGAATTGCCGAAGGCGAGGAGCCGTGAGGGAGAGAGAGGCGTTGTGCAGGATAAGGTGGTGCAGCCCTCTCTCTCGATCGTCTTTCTAGCTGTCCTTCAGGGGGGCGGGGCTTCCCATGTGATACAATGCAAAGTATACTTTCCGGTCACCATGGGCGAACAAACTAGAAAATATTTTCTGGACACCACGACGGGGCGGGGGAGAGAGGAAGCACTCACCCGCTCCTTCTCACGGGTGCGCTCTCGAGGGGCAATGAGGCACTCCTCACATCCGCAATCAAGAACATCCGAGTTGCCGGGCCCCGCTGCGCAGCGGCCTCGCTCACCCGATTCAGTCACGGCGTCCGTGAGCAGCCTCTCGGCCAAAGATCGCAGCATTAGTCCTTCGGCCCACTCCGCACCACTCCTTCCAAGAGCCCGTTCCGCCCAGCTGGTGGCGGAGCGACCCAGTCGTCGCGATGGGAATGGTCGAACTCCAAAAGTTCAGCCAGGTGAGCCTTGGATCCAGTGTCTTCCTCTCTGTACTGTGTGAGACGGTAGCCAGGGTTAATATGGGATATTTTCCATTTGTGATCCCAATAACCCAGGAGCTACGTCTCGGAGGAGCTCCTATCCGGTGGCCATATTTGGTGACTCTTACACCTTGTAATCCTCTGTCTTATGTAACATTTCCAAACACTGATTTATACGTGTATGATTGATTGTCTCTGTGTAATGTGTGTGTGATGTAAAGTACTCTGACACCCTACATTAGTAAGAGTGGGACTATAAAATTAATTAAATGCATCTGATTGAGAGTGGTTATGAAGACTTGAGGGGTACTGTTAAAGGGTGGTAGTGAGGGAATCCGTGGCAGAGGTGGTCATTGGGGGGCGCCAACAAACATTGTCGCACTGTGCCCCACCAGTGCGTAAACCGTCCCTGGTTGAAGCAGCTGCTAGCTGCCATAAGTTTAAGTTAGATAAAAATGTGTTAGCTACTACTGGTTACTCACTTTAGTATTTAACAAACTTGTCCTCTGCATATAGTATTGATTTAGGAATACTTGTGAGATTGTGACTACAACGCTTCAGGTAACATAAAAGTTTAACATGCATTTAAGGCAACGGACCAGTCATCCACTCAAAAACTAGTTGAAGATTATAATGCTAAAATACGTACTTTTACATAGATTTTATATACATTTATTTTCAATTCAAGTCGATGGAAAAGCAAGCTTGTGATTGAAACTGTTACTTCAATGAAACTAACAAATGAACAGGAGCCAGAATCTCCTTACAATAAGAAATGCAAGAAGACCTTGAATGGGACATATTGCAACACATATACGCAAATAGGGGAGAGAATGTGGTGTTATGGCCAGAGCTGCTGACTTTGGACCTGGGGAACCAGGTCCGAGTCCTGAAGTCGGCTCAACATACTCTGAATCTGGGCAAATCTCCCTGTGCCTAAACAAAATGAATCCATGCTATATAAAATTGCAATAAAAATATCTGAGTTCACTACATTCTGAAATTCACGCTTTTTACTGGCAATCTTCATAACGAGGCTACACTTAATACATAAAATAGCTCATAGGCCTCAGAAATGCAGGAAACTTTGCAGACATAAGGTTAATGTGCACTTCGGATTAATATAAAAAATGACATTGAAAGTCGTTCATGTAACATAATAGTGCATGTTAAAGTATACATGTGCAATGACATGTTCATATTAAAGCATTGGTTTTAAAGTATGGAATATGTAATTTTGCTTTCTCAATCCCACATTATTTTGCCTGGTGTCAAAATCCTTCACAATAATTCAATTGCATATAAGCTGATAATTTCGAATTTTACTTTCTCATTATCACTGTCTCTAGCAACCTCAAGAATAGAAAATACATTATTGTGGACAGTGCCTTTATTTGCGCAAGTGCATAGGATGATGTACTTTAACTTTATTAAAACATACATAGTAACCACAATTAAAATGACAGCAATAACTATTTCAAATATTTAAATTCCCCAATTTGCAAAGGTTCCAGATAGCCAAGTCCAAATGCAATTTATATTGAAATCTAATCCATTCTTAATCTCATGTAATTTTTAACACTATCCTTAATGCAGTCTATCTAGTCATGTATGCTAAGTGAGGTGTTGGGGTGATAAGGGCACCCTTCAGTCCCTACTATAGCCCTTCGATGCTAAGAGAGAATCTAAAGCCATTCTGTTCTGTAAAACCATGGATTTGAGGGCATTTAACTGATCAGTAATCAGTCTAAGTGCAATGGTGGTGGCATGTGCTACTTCTTCCAATATCTCACCATGACGTCTACTCTCTCGAATAAGCTGCCCTACTCCATACATTGGAAACAGGATGGAAAAGAATCATTGTTCCAAACATTTCTCTGGAGGAGTGAACAGCAGAGTGTCTGATAGCAGGTAAAACGTAACCACGTTAACAGACCCCAGTCCACTCCTGAGGTAGCCCTGAATAGGCACTAGACCCACAGGTAAAATAAGCATATCCTTCTTGAGGATGTTGTTTGTGGAGCATGTTCGGGTAAGAGCAACAAGCAGCAAGCTCAGCTACTTTGGCAGACTTCACATTTGGCAACTTCCCATAATGTGGTATACAGCACATAGAGCATAACTTGCAACTAGAACACCATCATTTTTAAAGCAAGACCCATCAGCAAAATACATTAGCTCACAGATGGGAAAGAGTGCAGATCAGCACGGGGTTTGGAGAAATGGGCAGTGACAAGCTAAGAGTCATGGGACTCTCTCTTCTCAAGGGTAGGCCTCAGAGAAGCAGGGTTGAGGGTGGGGCATTGGGCAAATGAAATAGGGGAAGCTGACAACAATATCACCTCAGAACGGGGCAATCAGGCTATAGAGAGGAGCTGCGTCTTTGTGGTGAGGAGGAAAGCAACAATAGTTTTTGTACTGCAACAGTCAAGGGGATTTCAATAAAATATTTTCAGAAGCTTCAACAAGCTTTGCAGCAGCAGTCACAGAGGATAAACATGGTGGGAGCCCAGCTGTAACTGGACCCAGGGTCAATCAATAATAGTCAAAGGGCTTTTTCTGATCTCTATGGCTCTGAACTAAGACCCCAAAAGAAAAACCATTGTGTTCATGAAAGTACAAAGTGAAAGGTTTAGCATAATCAGGAAGTCCTAAGGTAGACACAGAAGTCAATGCCTGCTGGATTCTAACAGATGTATTTTTGGCTTCTCTAGACCACTGCAATGGTTCAGGGGTATAATTTCTGGTGTAATCTTGCAAAGGCATCACCATTTCGGCATACATTGCTGTGCCATCCCCAGAAAAGGACGCACGTACGACACTGTAATAGGTCAACATACGGATTGCTTCAACGTGGTTTGAGGATAGGTGAAGCTTGCCAGCAGAAATTTCATGACAAAGGTACTGTACTGAAAGAAGACAAAACTGTGATTTCTCCTTTGAAGCCTCATTCCTCTTATTAGCCAGTTTGGTGTGGGGTAGTCGGAGTCCCCCTTGCAGTGATCCAACAATAATTCATCAAACTTTTGATCCAAAGTGGAATCTTGGGGAAAAAAGAGTGTCCAGATCTTTCTTTAAGGCTTGGTAAAAGATTGACAGTGACTGTAAAATCTTGAGTGAGCATTCAACATGAAATATGAGATTCTGAGAATGAGAATGCAAAGAGGTGCTGACTCGCTTCATGTATGGGAATAGAAAAGAAGGCAGAACAAAGGTCTACCATAGTAAACCACTTGGCATTTGTGGGAAAGCAGGAAAGGATGGTGACAACGTTGTGGACCACAGGGAAGCCTCAGGATGACTACATTATTAATCGCCTAAAGTCGTGGACTGAGCTGTACATGTTGCCTTTGCTTGGTTTGTATATTCATAAAATCTGGGTGTTGGATCTGCTAACAATTGCACCTAAAACTGCCCGCTGAAGGACGGATCCCTTCTTCTGCCTCAGGTTTCAATTGGTATGAGGTATTCAGGGGAATATTTTTCTCAGGATCAATCTTGCTTTTCACTGGTTCCATCAGTGATATGAACACCACCTCATTGGCCTCTGAGGCAAGACCTCGGAAAGCAATTCAGTTTAATCTGGAGACATGACAGTTCTGTTCCTACTGGGCTGACAATTTGTATTTTTACATAGGAGTGCAAGAACTTCATTCTCACATTGTTGGGATATGTTTAAGTATACACCATCTGAGGTACAAAACATGGTGCAGTTGAGCTTCCACAAATTGTCTGTACCTAATACGTTTGTGGGGGAGGATGGGATGAGGAAAAATGAATGTTTATAAGGGATAGGTCCCAGAGAGAGCGAGAGCCGATTGAAAATGTCGTGAGGTTAGAAAATACTAACTGCATCTACGAATATGCCTGAGAGAGGTAGTCAGGGGAATTCAGAAGTCTTCAGAGCGGAGTGACTAGTGCCAGTGCCAATGATGCAGGTAGTACGTTTACCGTTGATAAGACAATCTACATAAAGGCCTTTTTGCTTCAGGCATAAGGGTATTTATGATACTGTTGGAACCTCTCATGCTGTCCTAAAATTCAGACAAAGACAAATCTTCTCACACCTGGGGCCTTCCCCTGTTCCCAGTCCCCTTCCATTGCCTTGCCCTCCCTCCACCATGTCCTCCTTTCTCAACTCCTTTCTCCTCCCCACTTTAAGTGGCGCCTGTCTCCACTCCCTCTGCTGTTCTCTGCACTTTATGCAATTTTAGAGCCATCAGCTTTGATTCAACATTCTCTTTCTTTCTTTCTTTCTTTCTGTGAAGGCACGCAGTGATTGGCAAGTTACTAACTCCGAAAACTTTATTGTTTCCCATCTGAGGGGCATAGACATTAACTGGCTTCATACATTTGGTAGTAACCCCTGTACAAAGGTGGTACCTACAGTTTCCTGAGCCATCTCCATTGGATGGGCTACGCCTGAGTATCTTTCAACCACATCCTTAGGTCTAAGTAATCTGTGGCCACTTTGCCCTTATTCTGGTAAGGGTTAGAGTTTGAGATCTTTGTTCAGTCAGTTTTCACCGGACACGCATCTGCAACCACATTCAGCAATGTATCCTTTGCAGTGTTCAACATCTATTATCAATGGCAGCATCAATCCTTGGCCCCACATGGCCACTTTTCTACCAATCAGTCTCTCACACTTCACTCCACACCAGTTGCAGTGATTGATTCACATCTGCTCGGTTTGGCCTGTATACTTGAAACACACTCTGCAGCTCTCAGAATTGGGGAAGTTTCTGTTGAATGTTAGGAAGTTGATTCATTCAGGGAAAGTGAACCATAAATCTACCTCTGACCACAGGGTAATCCCACAAGGTTAGAAGGGTGTCCAGAACAGGCATGGGGAGGACCCTTCATCATTGGTGTCACCAGACTGGAGAGAGGGGAATCATCTCCATCTCAAGCTGCCTTGAGGTCTCCCTAAATAGTAGGGCTGCACTCCCCGGGGGTTTCTGCACCCTGCAGGGATGGAACATACCTGCACTCTAAATGGATCCACAGTAGTGGATACAGCATCTTTACCAGGCACTTTACTGTCAGTTCGTCACATTGCAGTGCTTGCTTGCCCATTACCTCCTTTTGCACCAGTTGCTGACAGTCTGACAGGTGCAGCTCCATTTCCAGGTGCATCTGCAGCTGCACTCCTGGCCTCCTCACCCGGCATGGGGAAAATATTCTGGAGGTCCTCGCTTTCCTTGTCCTTTTCTTGTGGTTCATTGATCTGAGCGATTAGATGGGGAGGAGGCAGGGCAGTTGGAACACAAGCCCTCGCTTTATCCCTAGGGTAACTTATTAGGTACTCCAGTTTCTCCTGAGCACTTTTCATACCATGGATTTGGGATTCTTGTTTTTGTCTATGGGCCTTCTCATGTCATTGTAGGAAGAACGGACACTGCTCTGCATCAATCTTTTTTGTAGGATCCTTCAGTGTCTTTTGCAAATTCCCTAATCTTTTTATATCAAAGGTACCATGTTGAAGAATGGCTTTTTTTCCATCCTCATTAGTGAGTAACAGCCACTATTTTAAATATGTACACATGCCTTTACTATGCTGGTGATAACAGTGTGGGCAGGCATCCCTTTCGGCAGGGACTGACTAAATATAGATTTTCTGACCCCCATCATTGTTTCTTTTGTTCACACATACATGAGAAGTAAGGAAAGGATCTGCTGGTCTCAGCCCACAACTCAAACCAGGCAAATGAAAATGAAATGGAAAGCAGGACAGGGGTGCTGTTATGTTTCATATAGGTACCCTAATATAGGCCCGGGGAACATCATACCCCTTCACCTACATTACCTCCCCTACACTACACTGTAACAAGCCTTTTAGGATTGAACCTTTACCTAGTTCTAGTCCTGGGTGCAGAAGGAGGGTGTCTCCTGAACAATAGAGTCCTATAACTCCATCAATAGACTCACACAGTATGAATGGATATTCATAAGGGCTCTTAGAAACCAGGCTGGGGCTACACCATCTTCCTCCTCACATCTACGTACACGGTTCATCCCATACCTCATCCTCAAATCCAACAATGGCTAATACAAGCAACAAGGGACAAAGGAGCCCTAGATACTTTCTGTATAAATATAGCACCTCTTGCTAGTGTTAGATAGAGGGAACCGAGACTTCCAGGCTGACACACCGACCAGAGACGCTGAGGCTCCTGCATGCAGACGCTCCAGCTGACAGTGGTCTGAACATCCCTCGCGGGGTGTCCAGCTCGAGACCAAGAGGGGCTCCTACATTCTCACTTCAGGTAATGGGGTTGGACTAAATCCTAGAGGGATTCTTGGCTTTACACCTACTCACATGCTAGGTACACTTAGGTACATCTAGATAGGCATCGTAGGAGTACGCACTCTCTTTTATCAATGCATTTTATATTCATGTATTTATTCATGCTTATTACAAGATGGTAGAACTGTACTATCCATTTATATTCATAATACTGCTAATCACATATCTCTGCTACTGTCTAATGGTTGTTGCAGCTCATATATTCTACACGAGAATAACAACTGTTCAATAAACCTTTTATTGAAACGCCCAGGCTGTTTATTCTGTGTATCTCTGAGACGAGATAAGTGGGCACGAGAGACTGAGCGAAAAGTAGTATATTGTTTCCACGATCTTGAGGGATCAGGATTGTCATGTTCTGAGGTTGCCAGAAACTATTCTCTCCCCGATAAGAGGAGACACTAGTGGCACTGTGAGCTAGCTTTTGCAAACCGGCTAACATTCTCGGTGGGGGTGCTCAGAATCAGTCTGCCACCAAGCCCACAGTATATGTTATCCGAACGCGCAGGTCCTGTATGGGTAATATAAGAACTGCATGACATGGCGCCACCAACGATGGTTGGGCTCTTATTTAACAGTAGAATCTGAGTAGTTCAGTCGTGCTATTCTCAGAGACCCCTACTCACAAAACACCAGAGACGTCTGGAGTGGGTGGGCACAAAACTCCGCCACAGCTGAGTAGGCGAGAAATCCTATTTATTGGCTGTTGGTTAATCAAGCTTGAAGGACATTTTGTTCCTAAAATTGTGCATAAACACCTTATCATAGTTTCCTTGAAACATTAGTCTGTGTTCTATACACAATGACTACTACCCCAGTCTTAGACCCGCTACAGCAAGCACTCCCCCTCACAGACGAGGAAGAAGATGCAAATGCAATACAAATTTCACAAAAATTCAGACGTACTATCACCCTGAAACTATTAGAATATGGTTTAACACCTAGGGGTGGTATAGTAGCATTCGTAATTGAGGCACACAAATCAAACAAGACAGAGGTATTTTATTCATGGGTTACATTCCCAGCAGCAAATGCAATAACGCAGACATTTCACTACTATGTAGAAGGAGATGCACCACAGGAATATGGTCCGTTCGAGGACATAAAAGTTCCACTCACTTACCAGGAATACCTATACTGGTTTAAAGGCGCCCTACCATATATAAGAAACAGAGTAAGATTAGGCCCGCTCGGAGGAGACGGTGCAACATGGCCAATATTAGCGGCCTACACACCACATCCTGACATTGACACAATGCCGCAGCCAGACTTACTCTTACAACACAAGGATTTAATCAAAATCTACAGAAACCTGACACAGTTTGTCATGAGGACTTTCACAGTCCAACCAACATCAGTTGCAACAAATGGTACTCAAATTCAGGGTACAGCAACTAAAATTACACCACAAACATTACACGCGGTAATGGGCAAAACGCCCACAAAACGTGAACAAATGCAATTCTGGGTAGCTCAGAAAATAACTCAGCTAGAGGCAGTATTTCCAAATACTACCCCATTAGAAAAACACAGAATGCTAACAATTTGCTTGCCCATGGGGATAACACCACAAGTAGAGGACTGCACCTCTTGGGGTACAGTCTTTGCTGCCATATATACCAGAACACATGGTATTCCTTCATTAGCAGTAGTACCTGATGTATTAAGACAAATACAAAATGAGTACGGAGCAGAACCTGCCCTGAACTTAGGGATGAAGTTATTAAATAACTATGACCAGGTATCAGCCATAATACTAGCTAATATTAAAGGGGAAGCAGCATCAGTGGCAATCCGCCAACGCCTAAGGGAGTTCAGTCCGTTGGATCAACAACACGAACTGCCCAAAATAATTGAAACTGCGTATGCAGAATTAGGCAGAGACAGTGTGGGTGGGAAAGCAATAAAACCACAACTGATGGGCAGTCCTGAAAAGGACAGTACCAAGCAGACACCTGCTTCTTCTAAAAAGAAGTGGGATAATAAAAAACAACAACATTTCAAAAACAGATCTCAATCCCGAGGCAGATCTCCTCCACAGGAGCCCTCTGAAAAGAGGTACAACCTTAGGAATAGGGATAATATTAGAAAACCTGACAGGTATCAGGATACTAATACATGTTCCTCTCGTTCCTTTCAGGGCTCGACGAAAAACTCAGAGAGAGAAGGACGGTCAGAACACAAAGAAGAGCGTACAAAGTCCAGAGACAAGCAACACGCTCAAGACTATACTTCCAAAAAAGAAGAAAAACCAAAATCAAAACCACAGTTTAAGAAGAAGAAAGTTGCAGGCATAAAGATCAGACATGCCCAGAATTCTGAGGACGCAGCTTTTGAACGGGGAATGGGCTCTGACGATGCTAGACAGTGCGGCAGAAGTAACAATAGCTCGCCAGAACCTGAAGGAATTTCTGGTGACAGCGGACTTGAATGATTACATCACGGTGGAAACACCAGACACCAGGGTGAGCGACCCACATAAGTTACACGAAATAACACTCCAAATGGAGGGGGACAAGCCCAGGAAAGTTAAAGGTCTCTTTTGGGAAAATCTGTCATCTGGTTATGACATCCTATTAGCAGAACAAGATTGGCCACCAACATTCGTTATGGAGTGCCCCAGGGGAGAAACTGTAATTTTTCCATCATTCTCCGACCACGCTCCCATACATCTTAAACATGCATATGCACAGGAGTGGGCAGTTGCCCTAACTCCAGCACTATACAAAAATCATGCCGGTTGGGATGAGGATTCAACCCACCACGTGATCCCGTTAAAAGTTTCACCAAATGATCAGAGGCAATACCCAATAAAGCAAGAAGCTAAAAAACAGGTCAGGGAGATCTTAGATCAACTTGAATACCAAGGGGTGATTGAAACATGCACCTCACCAATGAACAACCCTTTGTTTCCTGTATCGAAACCAGACAATACATATCGTCTAGTCTTAGATTATAGACATTTAAACTCATGCACAAAGACATTCACTGTCCAAAACGCACACAGTGCCGCATTAATGAATAACATTGTGCGGAAGAAATACAAAACTACATTAGATATCTCAAATGGATTTTTCTGCCAAAATATAGCGCCTGAAAGCAGGTATTTGACCGCATTCTCAGCGTTGGGGTCCCAGCGGCAATTTTGTCGTCTCCCCCAGGGGTATAAGAACAGCCCGGGGGTCTTCTCAGCAAGAGTAACAGAGTTACTCCAAAAGTTTGATGAGGAAGCATTGTCCTATGTGGATGATATTTATCTGACGGACGATGACTTAAAAAAGCACTTGACCAGGGTGAGCACCATTATCATGGGATTCGCCTCTGAGGGCTACAAATTTAATTTTAAGAAATCTAAAATAGCCCACCTCAATGTCCTGTTTTTAGGATACGAGCTTTCAAGTGAAGGGAAAAGTCTGGCAGCTAACTTTTTAGAAAAGTGTGCGCTGCTCCAGCCTCCAAAATCATTAAAAAATCTACAATCAATACTGGGATTCCTAAATTTCGGCAGAACATACATTTTAGATTACGCAGAAAAAGTAAAACCTTTCTACGAATTAATAAAACCATATTTGTTGGTCAGACATTGGACACAGGAACATTCAAATATCCTACGTTCATTACAAGAAGACATGATTGCTTCCAAACACTTACAGACACGCGTAAACGCACACAACTTGGTGATCCGTCTTATAGCGGGTCAATGCGGGTAAACTTACTTAACCTTCAATGAAGGCGAAACAGTACCGATCGCATACAAATCACACCTGTACACAAACGCAGAAATGCGTTTCACTTCAACAGAAAAAATCCTGACAGCAGTTCAGACCGCTGTAGCAAGAGAAAGAGCACTGGCTCAGGGGAAACGCATAATTGTCGTAACCCCGGTACCAGCTTTAGAAGCTGTTACAAAGGCTAGCATTCCAAATGCAAAAGCTTTACATACGAGGTGGATACAATGGGCTAATTCTCTTACTGCAACGGACGTTGAATACAGATTTGATCCAAGTCTAAAAACACAAGCATTCCTGCAATACGAACAAGAATATCCTCTACCAAATGAAATTTTGCCTCTAGATTAGTATGAATATATTATTTACATTGATGGATCTGCTCAACCGGCCATAGGGAGTAAGCAACAATACAGCGCAGCGTGTGCAATCGTTAAAGGTCGCATGCGAGATTGAAAGTTCCATCCAAGTTGCACCAAAACACAAACTCTAGGAGACTGCACGGCTCAGTTGGCAGAGTTAAAAGCACTGATACTGGCACTTGTAAATACGGGTCATGAATTCCCCACACTAATTGTGTGTGATTCCTTTTACTGTGTGCAGTCATACAATGAGTATCTACATCATTGGGAACTAAACGGGTTTAAAGATGCAAAAGGTGGCACAATTAAGCATAAAATGCTATGGGAACAGGTAGTGGAGTTGAAAAACGACCTACCAAGGGCTCACGTGATACACACACTGAGTCATCAGCGTGATGGCGTTCACGTTGAAGGGAATTCATTGGCTGACGAAGCCGCAAAGGGGGCTGTACGCACAGCTTCCGTTGCTGCAATCACTCGTTCAAAAACGAGAATAGACGGTGAGATTATGGTCGCTGTCATTGCTTCAAGCAAAAACAGCGGAGCAGTACCAAAGAAATTTCCACTCAAGTACTCCTACAAGTTAGTTGCAAACAACATTCCATATGCTCAGATTCCTGGAGTGGGGGACAGAGTAATACCAAATATGGATCATAGGCAAGGTTTAATACTAGCAGTACACGAGGGTTTGGGCTCTGCACATACAGGCGTTACAGCGACTATTTCATTGTTGAAACAGCACTATTGGTGGCCCGGTCTAACAAAGCAAACTAAAGACTGTGTCTTGAAATGCGACATCTGTCAACAGATGAAAGGCTCCACCAGAACACGCCTGGCGCAGACACCATTACTAATATCCGACAAACCTCTCGCATGTGTGTATCTGGACCACTGCGGCCCCATACAATCTGATGGGGCTTACAAGTATATCATGGTTGCAGTGGATTCCTGCTCAAGATTCCTATGGGTTTGGCCTCAGCGCTCGGCTGACGCTCGAACTGTTATAAAAGATTTGCGAGTCTTTATCGGGACATACGCAGTTGGCACGTTACATTCTGACCATGGTCCGGCGTTTAGCTCTCGGGCTTATAAAGAGGCCATGAAAAGTATGGGTGTTGCACTGCGGTACTCCTCTCCGTACCATCCTGAGGGAAATTCGGTTGTGGAGAGGAAAAACCGGGGCTGAAAGCAATCTTTAACAGCTAGGGTATTAGGCAAGGGCGGTAGTTGGGTCACTCACCTTTATGGGGTACAAAGAGCACTTAACAACCAGCCAAGAAACTCTCTAGGGGGTGTCACTCCATATGAGGTCCTATTTGGGACGAGAATGTGGGTAGCTGATCTTGAGTATGAAGGCACAGTGGCGGATGAGAAACCATTTGATATCCATGATCGTTTGGCTGTTTTACAGGATCTAAATGAATCCAGGACACAACAAAGCAACGTTGTCCAGAAATAGACCGCCACTGGGGAAGTCAAGGCAAACACGGCAAGACCTGTCTGGATCCCGAAAATCAGGGATCTGGTCAGAGAGAAAATAGCGGACAAAAAAGAATTTGGACCATCATACAGAAAGCCTGTACCTGTCCTAGCAATTCAAGGAACACAAACTGTTCTTTTGCCGCCTCTTGCCTGGAAAAAGGAGAAAAGATTTGTCTCAATCGACTTAATCAAACCACTCTATGTGGCCAATACTGAACAGTAGGCCTTGTGGACTCCACAGTAGCAGACGCCCTCCTCTCGCTACAATCCAAGAAGTTCAAACAGAAAGACTCATCACGTTTGAAGAGCCTCCTGTGAGGAATGAAGGACTAAGCAACAATACTATAGAACTCGTTCCCCTTGAACCCGAAGTTCATCTACAAAATGAAACTCAAAACAACACTCAAGTTGCAATCAGACCAAATACAGACGTCTACGTCAACATGCCTCGACGAGAGCAAAATGCGATTTCAACAAATCCCGATGCAATTCCAACAATTGATCGAACTGCTTCTGGCTACTTCATGAACTTTGATACGTTTTCTTTGGATCCAAGTGAACCGGAAACGACGCCAGCCCAAAAATCACACAAACAGCAAGCTAGAGACTTTTTGAAATTTCTTAAAAAGACTTACCTGGTATCGCCTTGGATTGAACTTTGGGTAATTACTGGGATTGTATTTTTTCTTTTCTGGCTAGGCTTAGTAATAACTTTTAGCATGCTTATTAATGGACGATATCTTCAGCAAAGCTCTATAGCCTCGAAAGTTAAGTTGATTTTAAAACCACATCAATCGTCTCATCGTGAACAGAGAGACTTGTTATCAGTGAACATCACAGCGGTTCCTATACCGGACGGTATAGTTTGGGACAAAGTTGATTTAGAAATATTTGGTCCGACTAAACTTTTAAAAATTTCTCATTTATTTAAAATTTCATTAAGTGATATCATTACCTCCAGTACATTTTCTGATGATTGGGACTCTGAAACTGTTAATAACATGTTGTCTGATTTAGAAAAAACTGCTGCATTTCCGAACACTGAAATGTTATAAAGTAATTCAGACTATGACACTTTGTACTGTTACCAACATTATGGTCATCTTTTTCTGCACAAATCTATTTCACCTAGAAATGTGTTTGAGTACCATCAGTAGGAACATTGCCCAACACCACCAAAAGGTAGTTTGCATACATTTGCACAGAAATTTTTATATTTTTCAGGTTTTAACACCACTGACCCGACCTCATATTATTATAAGGTTAGACCAACATCAACACTGAAAATTATGTTGACAAACACCAAACAGATTTACTCTGCTTCCTTTATTGCCCAACTGTCTGAACAAGGTTTTTACCTATGGAAGGACACAATAGACTTAAAATCAGTCTGGGGTTCTAGGGACTGGAAAGTCCAGGGAACAGAAGCGCTATTTAGAGCATGCCTCATTCCACAGCAGATGATATTTCTAAACGAAACTGTGCAACAGACATCCTGTCTTGGATTAGCCAAGGTCAAGGACCTGAACACACCTCGATTTCCAACACCAGCACAGATGGGATGGTGGCAAAATTCGACTTCACAGGAAGGGGCAACAGTAGATGACATTTTAAAGTACAATAGATCAGACCCAAATTGGGAAAAATGGGTGGTTTGGCCCTTAGTGGAGAGGTGTGGTGCAGCGGCCAGGGCAGCTGACTTCGGAGCACAGGGTTCACGGTTCGATCCCCGGCTCCGGCGGCAGCTCAGCACCATGTGACTCTGGGCAATAGCTCACTTAATTTCCACGACGGCCCCCAGCGCCTTGAGACCCGTAAGAGTGAGTAGCAGCGCCATATAAAAACGGACTTACTTACTTAGACACAAACATATGTCATAAACGATTCTTGGGTATTACCGAAGGGTACAGTATCCACAGGCCAGACCCACGTTATGTACAAAGAGAACATCCAGGGGTAGTGACATCCTACAGTGTTGGGAAGTTGTGCCTTGATTGGCTAGAAACCTCAACACTAACAGAAGTGAAACAACACTTAGCCTTACTCTCACATGACATGGATCTTAGGGATTTTTTATAAGGTCCCAAGAAACAACGTCAGAAACGTTTCATATATGCCGGTATTTATGCTTCCTATAATGAAGAGTGGAAAATATCACAACAAGAGGCCGCAGAGAGAATACGGGAAATAGAACGTATTAACTTAGAAAAATCGTTGGCTGTGGTAGATAATGGGTTAACAACTTTGTCCTCCAGAATATATTCTTTGGGCAACATTGTGTCTTCAGCGATAGATATCCTAGAACAAGATTTGGCCATACTACAACACGGACAATCTCAATTACGTTCTATCATGTCATTGAGCTGGACGCTGCAATCTTTGCGCGCAGGCTTTGTGCCTTGGCGTTTTATAAACAGTACGTCTCTGTTTTCTGAATATAATCTAACAGATAAACAGGTTGAAATGGGACAAAGGGGAGCTAAATATACAATGTTGCGTATTGAAAAACTGGACCGACTACCATTTACAGTAGCGGAAGTTCCGTCTACTGAATGGCTGATCCATGGCCACATAACTCTACCGGTCACTACTTTTCAGTTTCAATATTGCTTTGAACAACGGCAGGTGGGCAAATATGAAAAAATGGGTAAGGAATACATTAGGGAATACTGGGATTTACCGTATAGATTTCGATGCCGGAGTGGGGATCGAGAAGTGTTTCTAAGTGGTACAAACTGCAAGAGCGCTTTGAGCGGCTCTCTCATGTGCCGGGACATTACCTTGCACGGAGCATGTAATGGTTCGATAGCAAACTTGTCCTGCCACATGAAAGGGACTCCAGCTGCCGTGATCAAACCGGTATTCGAGCTGCTCTCAAATGGGAGTTACTTGATGCTGAACGATCAAGGTTGCTGTGGTATGCTTCCGGGCACTGCCTATCTGGTCACTGTAAACTCCAGGGTTACTTGCTGTATGCAAGTATTGTTTCCCCCAACAAGTACAGTCAGGGAGGCGCCGATATGGCCTTCGTTGAATGTTTCCTTTATACAATTTGATACTTTGAGCAGACTGAAAGCCATGCTTTTACAGCAAACAGTACCCTTAACCTCCGCTCGAGAGACCTTTGATCTTCAAATCGCAAGGACCTCGAGTGAGATACAGGCACTTATACGTACAAACTGCCCCATTCATTTTGCAGTAATGGTGGGTCGTATCTTTAATATATCTGATACGAGTGGTATTGTAGACCTATTTAAGACCATAGGGTCAGGACTTTTTAGCACCTTTCAGACAATCCTCGGAGTTATCCCAAACTTTATACACTCCGTATTTGGAAGCAATTTTGGAGGTCTACCTCTGATCCTGCTATCAATAGCGGGAGTCCTGATTGTCATTTACCTAATACGCAATGGACGGCCCAATTACCAACGAGATGGCAAAAGCGCTCCTGGAGCGGAAATACCGTGAACGCATGGTACAACATCTGGGCACACCTTGCCTGAGGGAACTAAGCGCCTCTTGGTTCCTATTGTTTAGACCAGTCTGGATGGACTGCATCCTACCTGTTCTTCGATGCCTGTTTTGCGGTGAAGAATGCGTGTTGGACCTCTGTCTGACACTTGCGACGGACACGCCTGGGGACTTGAGTACCAGGCTGGAACCCTTGAGGGCCCATGCTCGGCAATGTCCCCAGCGTATTCCCATCTTGATGGCTGCATTCCTCGAAAATCCGCAGGTGCCTTTTACAACTGGGGTAAGCTTTAGCTCCACCACTAGCACTGAGGTATCGACTACAGCACCGGCTGCCTCTACACCAGCTATTCAACATCTCAATGGAAGAGAAAAAAACACTCTCTAATTTGAAAACCAATCCCACCCTTGTTATAAAACCCGCTGACAAAGGGGGAGGTATAGTCCTCCAAGAGAGAGAGATGAATACAAGAATGAAATCCTGAGACAGCTGACTAACACTGACCACTATTTCAGACTGCCTACCAACCCCACCAGGGAATTGCAGAAACTCATCCTTCAAGTCACAAATGAAGGGTTAGAACATGGGTTTCTTAGCAAACATGAACACAAATTTCTGAACACCACGTCACCTCGTACACCTGTGATTTACACTCTCCCTAAAATTCACAAGAGCCAGGACAAGCCACCTGGCCGACCCATAGTATCGGGCTGCGGCTCCATCTTGGAACCATTGGGCCAATATGTGAACTTTTTCATTAAGGATTTTGTACCTGAGACTGAATGCTACATACGTGACAGTATGGCTATGATCAATTTAGTTGATGAACACCTATTCGACCCCACATCCGACACCCTTTGCACGTTGGATGTGGAGTCGCTCTACACCAATATTCCTCAAATTGATTCCCTCCTCGTCATTGAACGAGTCCTCAACAGACGACCAAGGCCCCATGCTGTACCCACGGTCTTTATACTTCAACTTTTGGAGATTTGCCTCACTAGGAATTTTTCCTTTTTGATGAACAATATTATCAGCAGGTGAAGGGTACTTCTATGGGGGCCGTTTTGCCCCAAACCTAGCCATACTTTACATGGACGACCTCGAGACCAGTCGCATACTGTCACCTATGAACCCATTCGCACTGGGATCTCGGTGTGGAGAAGGTACATAGATGACGTTTTTATGATTTGGCAGGACTCTGACACCACCATGAGACAATTTCTCCACTGGCTCAATAACAATTGTGACGGACTCAACTTTACTTTGACACATAGTAAGACCACCATCCCATTCCTTGATTTGAACATTCAGCATAAGGACGGGGTACTGATTACAAGTTTATTCAGGAAGCCTACAGAGCGGAACACACTCCTCAGATATGACAGTCACCATCCTCGTGCCCTGAGGGATTCACTCCCTTACTCACAGTTTCTCTGCATCAGGAGGAATTGCTCACTAAAAGAGGATTATTTTCACGAGGCAAAAGTCCTCAGCAATAAACTGACATCAAGGGGATACCCACGTAGGCTAGTTCGTAACTCCCTTAAAAGAGCCTGGTACTGTCCCAGGGATGCACTTTTGGAACCTAAAGAAAAACAACCACAGAACCGTATGGTCTATGTGACCACTTTTTCACCAGTATCACACACCATCCGGAAGAGCATTATCAAACACTGGGATGTTCTGAATGCAGGGGTACTTAATTTAGAACGCCCCCTGTTCGCATTCCGTAAAGCAAAAAACATAAAAGATCACCTAGAACGTGCGGCCCTACCATCTACCAAAAACACAGGAACACTTAATGAACTCTGGGGTCTGCCACCCCTGACAGGACATGCTAAATGTGGTGATTGTATTGTTTGCCAGTTTACAATTGAGGGGAAAGAATTTGTCTTTGATAAAATCAGGATTGAACTGAAAACCTTTTCGAATTGCAACACTAATAATGTTATTTATGCTATTTTTTGTCCTTGTAATAAAATCTACATTGGACAAACTACACAAAAGGTACGGATACGGATCTGCCAGCACCGCAGCAGAATACGCTGCAATACTCCAAATGCTCCTCTTGTCGAACATTTTCAGGCAGCAAGTCACACTGAAAATGACATACGGTGGACAATCATTAGCGTGATAAAGCCACCGCCAAGGGGTGCGGACATGGCGCAGCTCCTTAACAAGGAGGAACTGAAATGGATCTTGAGGACTGGAAGTATTCATACAGGCCTCAATCTTCTGGAGGACTGGACTTCATTGATCTAACTGTGACTGCTTTTGAGTATCTATGCGCTCTTGGTCCTAAACATAGACAATTACTCTTTGAACTGCCCTGCTATGTCATTTTAAATGTCCAATGTGCTTCTCTCTAATGATGCCTTTTGTAGGTCCTTTTACCGATTTTGTTGCTCCAAAAATGTACAGAGAATCATGTTGCTCTATGCTATTCTAAGGTGGCCAGATTTGCCACTCCTGTTAACTTTCCTTTTTGCCTATATTCGGTTTTTTAGCCACTTTAAGTATGTGCACATAAATTCTTTCATGTTCCAAGATGGCCGCTGGTTTGGCAACCACCAGTCTCTCCTCCATTTTTACTATTCTTGGTCACCTGACCCACTTCTCCCAATTGGAGGGCCCCATATATAATGCTCCCTCCCGGTTCACTCAATTCTGTGACCGGAAACACCCAGGCTGTGACGGACCCTAGATTACATACGGTAAGCGTGATAGCCCTGCACGCCGTTTTCCTCTACCACCGTTGACACTTGCATTATCCTAATTTCCTTCCTGCTCCTTCCTTCTAGCACTGGCCTGTATTACGGCTCAAGACCGCAAATGCGGCTTGCTTTTCATTGGAATTATGTCCACAATGGAACTCCCTTAACCGGTAAGCGCGCTCGCCTTGCACACCGCGGTTACCTTTCCATACCCATCCCCCTCAATAACCTCAATTGCTCAATTGCCCCATTCTACCTACTGCAGGAACCTTGACTCCGGTGCATACTCCCCAGGATTATAACTAAGACCACCATCGGTGTGGCCTGACAGCATGGCCGGCTAGACGTGTTTTCTGCGCCGCTCCTGCCCCAACACCGTAAATCCTAAAGAATCCTGGCGCTATGGTGACTCTCCTAGTGCGGAACAATAGCAGAACCCTCCCCTGACCCCAAGGATCCCAGTGAACTGCGGGGAAAACTGGCCCGCGACTGCAGATCGCTGATACAGACGGCGGCTGATTTGGAGGAATCCCGGTCGTCATAAAGGCGGCCGTCGAGCTGTTTTCGGAGGTGAGCGCGGGCAGTGGTGAGGCCCCTGGGCCGCGGTGAGTCCGGCCGCAAGCTCTGGATAAATTCTACGGCCCCAGGAGGGGGGGGAAAAGCAGAGGGAACGTACCGCTGTATGCGGCCGGCTGGCTGGGCTCCGACGATCGGGAGCGGAATCTACGCGAGACCGCGGCGGTGCGGCCTACAGGTGTTCCGACCGGAGAGGACTGGACGCGGTGCGGGAGCCGCCTGGGGACCGGAGTGGCCCGGTGTGTTGCCGGAGGCCTGAACTTGGAGCTGAGGGGCGGGGGTGCACAGACCCCGCATGCCATTACGAAACCCGGAGCAGCGGTGGGTCCCAAAATGAGGCCGAGGCGGGGCCCCGGTGAGTCCTGAGTCGGACGCGGGGGCAGTCTAGCCGCCAAGGAGTCAGCTTACACCGCTGACAATCAGCAACAATCGACCAGTAGCTGGAAGGCTCCCCCTACGAAAACGAAGCCGGAGGCTGGGAGATTAGGCTTCAGTGTGGCCGGCGAGGTGAGAAGCGGCCTACCGACACTCCGGCTGGCAGGGCTGAAACGGGCCACGAAGACAGCTTAGGGGCGGTGTCTGGAGCTGCAGTTCAATAGAGGCGGTAAAGAGCACCCCCCCTGCGGCCAACGAGCCACGGCAAGGAAGTGGGCTTGGGGAGCGGTGTGGCGAACTGGGGGCAGGTGGTGCCAGAGAACTGCCCCGGCCAACGGAAGGGGAGGCCTGCCTGATATAGTCGACACAAAGGCCACAGGGTGAACGGCCTGAGATACTCATTTGGCCCGGACGGAGGGGGCCACCAGACAGCACACTAGGACGGCCAGACTGACTATGGGGAAGGACCGACCCCTAAGAGGGGCCCAAGCCAATAAAATTATGCAATATACGGTCCCGGGGCCGTCGGCGGCGGACCGCCTTGGAACAGATACAGAGCGGGGGGCCCACCCCGACGCGGCAGCCCGCGACAAGGCCGACATCTTGGCAGCGATTCGTGATTCCAGGGTGGCGTTAGAAACTAAAATGGACGGTATGGCCATGGACATTAACCATCTGCGCCTGGATCTCCGGAAGGTGGCAGACAGGGTGACCACCACGGAAGGGGACCTGAATACTGTGCAGACGGAGGTCAGCCAACTGCGGGAGACGGTGGCGGCGCTCCAGGACCATACGGCCCGACTGGAAGAAAGGGCGGAAGATGCTGAAGGGCGGTCCAGAAGGAATAATCTCCGCTTTTTGGGATTTCCAGAAAAGGCGGAGGGGCCGGCGGCGGACCTATTTCT
This sequence comes from Calotriton arnoldi, assembly GCA_963921515.1. Lineage (NCBI taxonomy): Eukaryota > Metazoa > Chordata > Amphibia > Caudata > Salamandridae > Calotriton > Calotriton arnoldi. Next base: position 1,316,087 of record CAWUFW010004842.1, read on the forward strand.
GGAAGATTGGATTGGCACATCGTTCCCGAGCCTTAGGCTCTCCAACCTGTTTGCAGTGGAAAGGGCACATAGATCTCTTGGGCCGCCGCCGAGGCCGGGAGCCCCGCCCAGAGCCTTGATTGCCCGACTGTTCAATTTTAGGGACCGGGACATGATCCTGCAACATATCCGCACCAATGGCCCACCTAAATTTGAAAACCAAGACATCCATATATACCAGGACTATACCAAAAAGGTGCAGGAACTGCGGAATGACTTCTTGAGCGTCAAACGGCGGATGCGGAGCCACGACATCAAGTACAGCCTACTGTTCCCGGCCCGGCTCCGAGTACAACATGCCGACAAGGTGTACTTCTTTGGTAACTCAGTAGAGGCAGCTGAATGGATGGACGCGTTGGGCTTGGCCGGCCATGACCAAAACCAGGGCTGGCGGGAGCAGAGACGCCGGAGTAATCGACAGCGGACCCAGCAACGTCGAGAAGAGAGGCAGCACCGACGAGACCGAGATTTGGCGGATGGAGGACGTATCGTGGTGGGACCAGATGGCACTCTCCTGGCAGATCGGGAGGCGATCCCAACGCAGAACCAGTTTTCTCCGCTCTGTTTGGTACAGGAAATACAATCGGAGGCGGGCAGCGCCGCCGGCCCGGTTGTAGAGGGCTCCGGTAATGAGTGAGGGATGGACCTAGCACTGAGACAGGGAGGTTCTGGGACACAGACACTGTGAGTACCTGTTTTGGCCCGTGGGGCGCTTGACTTTCCAGAGACTCGTGTGCGAGGACACGGCGCCCAGTGACATTGTGGGGGGGGGAGGTTTTTGATAAAATTGATAAAAATTGGAGGAGGGTACACTATTTTGCCTATCTGTTGTTTAGACTTGCCGGCTGTAGAGTGCCGAGGTGGCCTGGCTAGACCTTTGGTTTAGGAAGGGGGGGATTGCGAGTGGGGAGGGCACGCCCACTTGTAATTGTTATTTTAAGTTGAGGGGGGTGCTCTAAGGGGTGGGTGGAGCTTTGGGGCGGGGTTCAGAGTCCTCGGACCCGGACCGGGTTACGGGAATGAAGGGCTACCGCCTGTGGGTGGAGGGAGTTGGGGTTTCACGTTATGGGGTTGTTTGGGGTGCTGCCGGGTCTGGTCTAGGTCACAATATAAGAGATCGAAGTAGTCTACCCTTAGAGGGGCCACGCTATATTTCTCCTGGGGGGCCCCACATAATAGTCGGGGGGCAGCGATGCCAACAACAGTTCACTTATGCCAGGTGATTCACAGACATACAAATTGATCACATGGAATGTTCGTGGGCTCAACAATGTGGTCAAGCGAATCCGGGTAGCATCCTACCTCAGACGGTATGGAGTAAGCATAGCCCTGCTCCAGGAGACGCACTTGTGGGGAGATTGTCTTAAATATGTTCAACGCCGATGGAGGGGTCAGTTTTTCGCAACATCCTACTCGGGTTTGCTAGGGGAGCGTTGGTCTGGGTGGCACCGGGGGTCCCCTTTAAGGCTTTACACACTATACGGGATCCTGAAGGGAGATTTGTGATGGTGGAGGGGACACTGGATTGCCGCAGCATATGCCTGGTAAACATATATGCCCCGAATACTGACGACGGGGGTTTTTTGAGCCGAGTGCTGGGGCAACTCGATCTCGATCCGGACACAGAACTGATTGTGGCGGGAGACTTTAACTGCGCCCTTGATGGGGAGCTCGACCGGCACCCCCCAAAGCTGGATGCCAAACCTAGAGTCAGGGAAGCGATGGGCCAGATGCTTCACAATCATGGCCTGTTGGATATATGGCGACACCATAATCCTGGTCGTCGAGTGTACTCGTGCCACACACCTGCTGCCAATACCCATAGTAGGCTTGATTACTTTTTCATTCAAAAGGCGGCGGTGCATCGGATAATGGAGACGCTATATCTGGCCCGCTATCTGTCTGACCATTCCCCGTTATTAATTACCTACTCGCTGGACCGACCGAGATCTAAAGTACCGCTATGGAGGCTTAACATCGAAGCTTTCGGTGATCCGATCTATAAAGGCGCTATAGCGAAAGGGTTGGATGATTATTTGGAACTCAACTGGGGTTCAGCCGGCACCAGGGCGACTGAATGGGACGCGATGAAGGTGGTAATACGGGGGATCTGCATGTCCACAGAGGTGGGGGTTAAAAGAGTGCTAGAGCGCGATCTGCGTCGGCAGGAGGAGCGCTTGGCGACATTGGAGAAAGAAATGCCCACGAACGGTGGGAGGTCGACTGAATGGGCCACCGTGCGACGACAGATAGGGGACATATGGGACTCGCTAGGCAGATTTAATAGAACGGACAGTAGACGTCGCTGGTATACAGAAGGGGATAAGGCGGGCGGCTATTGGCGCGCCTGATCAGGACGGAGACTCAGCCCCACCAGATTATGGCCCTCAAAAATGACTCAGGACAGGTGGTATATACTCAACATGCGATCAATAACGTATTCCTGACCCATCTACGTAAAATATACTCCAAGCCCCAATTTCCAGAGACCCTAGTGGTTATGGAGACCTATCTTGCAGGGGTGGACCTACCTAGCGTAGACACAGACAGTCAGGAGGCCCTAGGAGGCCCCTTTAGTGGGGAAGAAATTCGGGCAGCGATCGCCCTCCTGAAGACTGCGAAGTCTCCTGGGTTGGACGGTATAACTGCCGAACTCTATAAAGAGAGCGGTGGAGTCCTGGTCCCCAGGCTATTAGATATCCTGGGCGAGGCCGAGGAACGCGGTATGCTCCCAGATTCCATGCGGGACGCGCTGATTGTGATGATCCCCAAACCGGGGAAGGATCCCCTCCTCCCCGGCTCATATCGGCCCATCTCAATGTTGAACGTAGACCTTAAAATTATCAGTCAGGTGTTGGCGTGTCGGCTCCTCCCCTATCTCCGGCGGCTGGTCCATGAGGACCAATCCGGGTTTATACCGGGCCGGAATACGTTGCGTAATATCCGCCGCCTCGCGCATGTTATGCACTCATTAGAGGGACGGGCCCAACAGAGCGCCTTGGTGTTCCTAGATGTCGAACAAGCGTTCGACTCGGTCGGTTGGGACTACCTATGGCGGGTACTTTTAAAAATGGGTCTGGGGAGGGGTTTGTAAAGTGGATTAAATTACTCTATACTCGACCAACGGCAAGAGTTCGCACGGGGCGATACGTGTCAGAGGCGATCTCTATAGGGAGGGGGACGCGGCAGGGTTGTCCGCTCTCCCCCTTGCTGTTTGCCCTGGCAATGGAGCCATTGGCTTGCCATCTGCGTGAGGTGCTCAGAGGACGGGGCATACAGGTAGGGGGTTCGGAACATGTCGTATCGTTATACGCCGATGATGCACTAATATACCTGAGACAGCTGACCCGGTCATTGCCAACACTGATGACTGCGCTGGCGCAGTTTGCTGCTGTCTCCGGACTTTCCATCAACAAGTCAAAATCACAACTGTATGCGATTGGCCCGGGGTGCAACTGGGAGGGGTCACAGCACCCAGTAATGGAGCTTCCATGGGCAGGAGACGCTATCCGCTATCTGGGGATATGGATTGGTAGGAATGAGGCAGTTTTTTACCAGCACAATATGGGGAGGATAATCAGGGGTCTTCAGGACAGTATTGCCTTTTGGAACACGCTTAAACTCTCCCTAATGGGGAAGATTGCCTTAATTAAGATGGTGGTCTTACCTCGCTGCCTCTATACCATGCAAGGCTCCTTCTTTGAACTTCCACACCGGGTATTTAAGGAGCTGGATGCCCTGCTGGTCCTATTGTTATGGAATGGGAAGAGATGTAGGGTAAGTCTAGAGGTCATGAAACGTAGATGGGGCAAAGGGGGTTTAGAGATCCCCGACCTCGAACTATATTATTTTGCATCTCAATTGCAACATGCCATAGCCTGGTTGGATACGGATCCCTCTTGGGAGAGGTCCCTGCTGGCAGGTACATACGGGGACCGACAGCTAGGAGCGCTTCTGTGGCGGGCCGGGGGACACAAGGAACAAGGGCCTTCATTGGTGCGGCTTGGGGCAGCAATATGGAATCGGGTGATACGCAGAGTAATCCGGGAACGGCCGTTCGCCCCGGAGGCGGACTTTTGGCTGATGCCGCCCTTTGCGCAAATAGACCAGGTAATGTCCACGGAGGCCTGGAAGACTGGGGGCTGCCTAATGTTGTCTGACCTTTATCCGGACAATAAATTTATCACCTACCGGGAGGCGGTGATCACCTTTGAGCTGGGAGCAGGGCAGTTTCTGCAATACGCTAAAATAGCGGCAACGGTGCGACAATTATGGCCCATGTTCCCCGAGGCTCCGGGGCAGTCCCAAACCCTGGTTACTATGATCACCATGGCTGGGGGGAGGAGGCTTGTTACTCACCTCTATAGGGCGCTAAGAGATGATAAACAGATTGGCCCCCTCAAAATAGAAGAAAAATGGCAGCAGGTGTGTCCACAGGAGGTCACAGCATCAGAATGAGAAAAAATACACGAGAGTGTGCGGAAGGTGTCGGTGAGCAACCGCTTCAAACAAATTCAGTACAATATAATACATATGACCTACCTCTCACCTCGGAGGCTTCAGGCCATTGATGGTTCCAGGGATTCACGCTGCCCTCGATGTCGCTCTGATCAGGCAGACTTTCTGCACATGGTATGGATCTGCCCAACGATCCAGACATACTGGGTGGCGGTCCTCGAGGATCTGACTAGGATAACAGGGTGGACAATAGCCCTGGATCCAAGGGCTTGCCTCCTGGGCTTGATACCTCGGGATCCTAAGCGGAAGACAAGTAGGCGGTTCCTGGTCCTGGGCCTGGTTATAGCCCAACGGCGTATAGCGATTCATTGGTTAACCCCGCAGGGACCGCTATTGGCGAAGTGGAGGACAGATCTCAGGGAGTGAGCATTAGCAGAGGAGGGGCACATACGGAACACCAGGAGAGATGACAAATTACCCGAGGTGCTACTGGCATGGGGAGCGATGATGCAAGAGATAGCAGGACAAAACACCCAACTCACACCAGAAGGTTCAGGCGAGGCGTCTTTCACGGAGGGGGTGGCCACAGGACGACGAGGGGAAACACAACATGTCCCCGCATGAACACTAAGCTGTATAGACCATCAGTTACATAGACCCGGCAGGGGGGGGGGGTGCCGGGGAGGGGGGGTTGGGGGTGAGGAGGGGGGGAGTTTAACACAGTTCAAGTTATGTTTAAGCATGTAAAGAATACAAAGCGAAGAAAACTAGGATAGAGGAATCTCCAAGGATGTCAACGCAGATCTAATTTTTGCCATGTATTACCAATGTAACGTACACCGCCTCGGCTGAGGTGGACAAACTCTGTAACTATTTTACATGCGAGCTGCTGATTTGGAGCAATAACTCAATAAAGAAATATATAAAAAAATAAAAAAAAATAAGACCACCATCCCTACAGATCCTATGCCGGTGGCCTTCCGTTCTTCTTGATTCTCAAGACCTTTTGTCACAGCTCCATTCTTCATGTTGGGTAAGCCATAGCTCACCTTACGTGCCCAATCTGTCCTCTACCTCCCCCTGTGCCATTGTGTACTGTAGCGCTACCTCCCCTTATGATACATACATAGATACTAGCGCCCCCTCACCCTTCAGTACTTTCAGCTCTGTCTTTTCCTTTTGCCGGCCACCCACTACACGGCTACTGTTAGAGATATCTCACTTTTCCAACACCTACGCCAGATCTCGCTTCCATCTTGATCGTCGGCCTAACTTCCCTCTCTTTTTCTATCCCTTCGCTTCACCTTTTTATATATATTTTTCACTGCACGTTAAATCCACGTGCATGTTCTCATGTTCAGGAGCGCCTCGCATCATGTCGGACAGCACATTAGAGACAATCTCACGAGCACTTCGGATATACGCCACTTTCATTTGTCTAATTTTAGCTTATTTTTTTCCCTTTTCCTTTCCTCCATTTTTTCCATGGTTCTAGCAATTTAAGCTATATGAAAACAGGCATGTTATTTATAATGTCCTGAGGATGATCCCATTATTCTTTTAAGGGATCGAAACGCCGTCAACACCTTGTACACCATATACACCCTTTGAAAATGTTCTAATTTCTATGTAATGGTGTCTCATGTATATTCTGTTTGTTCTATTAGAAATGTGCTTGAAACAAACAATTTCCTTTGCCTGAACCCCTTACTTTATGTTGTACGTCTTTCTTGCTAAGTTGGATGCACGCTTGTGTCCCACTTAAACTGTTCCATGTTTATTGTCTGTAAACATTATTTGACTGCATATTAAATATCTGTCCGGCTGGACAGATGTCTACAATATAGTACTGATTGGGTCTATATTTATTGATTTATAACTTATTTTCTGTCTGGGGACCACTGTCTTTAGAAATAATTCTACACCAGCTATTGGCAGTACTGAATATCATCTGTGCTCTATTGACGTACTCTGTGAGGTATTACAAGGACTGTCCCCTGCAGCAGCAAGCAGCGATGATGTTGCGTCTCCCAGCCAGGATATTTAACCTGTAATTTGCTCATCGTGTGCTGGGAAAGAATTCGGATTTTCATTTTTTCTAAAATTAACTAAATTTGGAACACTTCCTGAAAATTGACACTGTCTCGCTGATAAGCATGGCCTTTTGACACTTGTAGACATTCAACTTATATGAACGAACTAAATTAGGACTGTTGCTTAAGTGACAATTCCAAACGACTAATTTTCGTAGTAAGATTTTTAATTTTTTTAAACTGTTTTTAAAATAATTTTAAAACAAGATTTTAATGAAGCTCTTTTAAAAATGTTCTATGAACTACTATCTAGTAAAAAGAATGGTCCACTAGTATTGTTATCATTGTCGACTGTTCGGAAGAGGAGTGGGTGTTATGTTTCATATAGGTACCCTAATATAGGCCCGGGGAACATCATACCCCTTCACCTACATTACCTCCCCTACACTACACTGTAATCCTTTTAGGATTGAACCTTTACCTAGTTCTAGTCCTGGGTGCAGAAGGAGGGTGTCTCCTGAACAATAGAGTCCTATAACTCCATCAATAGACTCACACAGTATGAATGGATATTCATAAGGGTTCTTAGAAACCAGGCTGGGGCTACACCATCTTCCTCCCCACATCTATGTACACGGTTCATCCCATACGTCATCCTCAAATCCAACAACGGCTAATAAAAGCAACTAGGGACAAAGGAGCCCTAGATACTTTCTGTATAAATATAGCACCTCTTGCTAGTGTTAGATAGAGGGAACCGAGACTTCCAGGCCGACACACTGACCAGAGACGCTGAGGCTCCTGCATGCAGACGCTCCAGCTGACAGTGGTCTGAACATCCCTTGCGGGGTGTCCAGCTCGAGACCAAGATGGGCTCCTACATTCTCACTTCAGGTAATGGGGTTGGACTAAATCCTAGAGGGATTCTTGGCTTTACACCTACTCACATGCTAGGTACACTTAGGTACATCTAGATAGGCATCGTAGGAGTACGCACTTTCTTTTATCAATGCATTTTATATTCATGTATTTATTCATGCTTATTACAAGATGGTAGAACTGTACTATCCATTTATATTCATAATACTGCTAATCATATATCTCTGCTACTGTCTAATGGTTGTTGCAGCTCATATATTCTACACGAGAATAACAACTGTTCAATAAACCTTTTATTGAAACTCCCAGGCTGTTTATTCTGTGTATCTCTGAGACGAGATAAGTGAGCACGAGAGACTGAGCGAAAAGTAGTACATTGTTTCCACGATCTTGAGGGATCAGGGTTGTCATGTTCTGAGGTTGCCAGAAACTATTCTCTCCCCGATAAGAGGAGACACTAGTGGCACTGTGAGCTAGCTTTTGCAAACAGGCCAACATTCTCGGTGGGGGTGCTCAGAATCAGTCTGCCACCAAGCCCACAGTTTATGTTATCCGAACGCGCAGGTCCTGTATGGGTAATATAGGAACTACACGACAGTGCCCTTATTATTTTTCTAACTGATCTTGTGAAAGGGGTAAGGAAAGGTATTGTGCACCCAAAGACCCCCTTACACTCTGCTTTGGCTTCAGTCAGATGCCTGGAGGGGCTTGTAAAGGTGCTGGTGCTGGGTGGCTGGATCATAGGAGAGGGCCTCTTTTTTCACACATGCATCATTCAAAGATCTGTGCTTCTGGTGCTGGCAGTCCTCCCTATGTTCCTCGTTTCTGCATTATTTCTAGACACCACTTGAAATTCACACACAGTGAATTCACATGCACTTTCCATTTTCTGGTCCTCTCCTGTTCCTACCTACACAGCCAGGCTATTATCCCGTCATCTGATACCGGCAATGCATGCAAGCAAGTAAAATACGGTAAGCGCAGTTAGAATTTTACCATGTCCAGTGCTGGGCTCCTCCCGAAGCCACCCTGGACAAAACTTCTCCCTTACCTATGGCATTTGGAGTAGTCATGTGTAGTCCAGTCCTGAGCTCTATTGTTCACATATAATACAGTTTTCCACATGCAATGCACCATCAGTAATATCAAACAAAACTTCGGGAAACCTAAAAGTCTGGCGTGTTTAATACAAAAATTGCCAATACACACAAGCAATAAAATAGGAAACAATTATTGTTTCAACTGACCAAAGCATCCGCTGCTAATCCAGTTTGAGCATATAATATTAAAATCCATATATTTAACACATATTTCTATATACTTTTTCCTCAACACAGCCAATAGAACCATTAACAAGTGATAGAAGCTGTTACATCAACTAAACTAACTAATGAACAAGAGGCAGGATCTGCATGCAAGAACTCGACAGGAGATATAGCTACGTAAACAAATGCTCACTACTTTCTGAAATGTATGCTTCTTACTACCTATCTTCTTAACAAGGCTAAGCTTACTACACAGTGCAGAAAATGTGCAATGGTACAAAACTGGGCACTTTCTAGCCCAGTGCCCACTGTCCTAACACAGTTTTTAACCTTACCTAGGGACTCTTGAATACAATTTAATTTGACTTTCCAAAGGTAATTTTAGATTACCAATCCTTTAGCTCCTCACACCCGCATACACCATCACAGCTAATGTAAAAAGATCTCTTCCAAAGAGCCCTCTTGCGGGGCCCATGGGGCATTGCAGCGCCGGCCCCATGAGGAGCAGAGCCCTATGATGAAGCAGGACAACTATATGGGTGTGTAAGGGCAACACTTCCAAATAAGGAAGATTCCCTTTAGAGCCAACCACTTCGACTATTCTTCTTTTCATTTCTTCTTTTTCCTCTTGTTCACAATAGGAACAAGCAGTTGCGTAGCTGGGGGGCGGGGGCGGTGGGGGCAGACCTCCCCAGGCGGCACAAGTCCCCGCTGCCCTTACCTGCGGTCGTCGTGGCCGCATGAATCGCCAGCACCACCACTCCCCCGCTCTTCGATCAGGCCGCCGCGGGCAGCAAACACAGGGGCCGCCACGGGCAGCCTAAGGCCTAGCTTCGCCACTGGGAACAAGTACCCTGATTGACCATATACTTTATTTAGGAGCAGAGGTACTGGACCTTTATTTAGCTCCTAGTCCCCCCCTTGTTGTGAATGATGATTTAAGTATGGCAGACTAGCTGAGAAACAATTTTAGTGTTTTTTCTATCTATATTTTCTTATCTCTCTATGAGTGACGACATGTCACCATACCACCAAACCTACCACATTTACTTACACCAGTAACTGGCCACCATGACAGATAACCAGTGACTTAGCTATGATGATGATATAGTAGCAGAAATTTTGAGAACACCATCCCTACTCGGGCGGAAGGTTTCACCCCCACAGGTAGCCATACAGATGACTGGAATACAATCGCCAAACTTTAAAAACAATTGGTCAAGATAGCCTTACATGGCTCGATAATGACAGAATATTTACGGGCCAATACCGCCCCTAATGGTCTCCTTGTTCCCATTACCCCGAGCATTTTACTTGAGGACATTACCTTTAGACGAGAATGGTCTAAAGTGGCTTTGAAATGCACCTCAGACTGGTTGGTACTGATAATAAGCCCAGCTAAACGACTTTCCGATGCCCTAATAATAAAGATCACAATAGCGGAGAATGCACTGAAAAAAGGAGTTAACATTACAGCATTTAAATCAAGACTAGCGGAAATAAATGGGGAAATGAACTAACAAAAAGAGTACCTTACCCAACAAAGAATTTCAAAGTTACAAAAAGATATCAATAAGTTTGATAGGGAAAGAAATTACCCCTACACTAAGGAAGACTGTCAGACCACAGCAGGTAATACGTCATCCAAAGAAGGATCAGTGACATTGAATAGAAAGCACAACTCGTTCAGCAGCACTTCAAGTGAGGAAAGCTGGGGTAACCACTGTAACCAATGAGGACGAAATCGACCACCTCTACTCAACTACCCTATGGCCCCCTTCAAAGGACTCCAGCACATGACCACATTTCCCGGACAACCACCGGTCTGGCCACAGATGTAGCCGATCGGTTTACAACCACAAATCCCTATGTACCAACAACCCTTTCCCCAGCCCCCTTTTTTTAACAGAGAATAGGGCAGAGGAAGAGGCAGAAGAAGGGGCGGCAACAAGACGGCCCAATGGCAGCAACCAGAACCACATATGCGGTTGAGGAGCCACACATCGACATCAAAAAGCTAGTGATTAATCTATCACATAGAATATTGAACCATGGAAGAGGAGGATACACTAGAGAGGGGCATAGGTTTTGTTCCCATCCCTCAAATGGAAAACATTCGCCTCCACAGCGAATTACACAAACTCTTCTTGAAAATTTGCCTACGGGCCTTTTTGAAGACAAACCATTTACTGATCCTGAGGACTCAGGACTACGCAAACGTTCAAGGTTCACACCAACCATGGCCATGGTACCTAAGTAATCACTTTTGAAAAAGCTGTTCTTAAAGAAGTGGGTCTTCTACAACATCCCATTGGATTCAACAACATATCCTCCAAAGAGAGGAACATCATCAGAAGCCTCACAGAAGATCCGACCATCACATGAAACCAGCAGACAAGGGGGAGTGATAGTTCTCATGTACACATCTTCATAGGAAGAAGAATGTCTTCGACAATTATCGAATGAGCGATATTACCGCCCACTCACCAATGACCCGACAATGAGACTGAAAACTAGAATCACCGGGCTGGTGACTGAGGCAAAAACTGAGGGCTGGATCACCAAGCATGAGGCTGAGTTCCTGATGAACTCCACGCCCAAAATACCATACTTTTACACTCTGCCTAAAATACACAAGGGCACCATACCACCACCAGGACGACCAATCATATCTGGCATCAACTCTGTATTGGAACCACTAAGCAAATTCTGTGACCACTTTCTGAGACCCTTGGTTGCTAAAACAACTTCATACCTAAAGGACATTACCAATGTACTTAACCTGCTACAAAATCTGGAAAACCAGCAAGAAATTGACCTATTAGTAACCTTAGATGTGGAAGCACTCTATACTAATATACCGCACAATGCAACAATTGAGGTGATGGAGACCTGCTTATTGGCTGAATCAAACTGTAAGGCAACAACCCCGGTAAAGTTCATTGTAGAATGTGCCACCATAGCCCTGAAAGAAAATTTCTTTCAATTCAAAGAACAACTTAATCACCAAATACAGGGTACTTCCACGGGGAACACATTTGCGCCGAGTCTAGCATGCTTATATATGGCAGATTTTGAGAACACACACATCACTGGTGAAACTAATCCTTACCGTACTAACATCAGGATGGGAGGCGATTTATTGACGACATACTGATTCTATGGCATGGTGATGTGGAGACATGTGAGACATTTTGTACCTGGATCAACAATCTTAATCCATACTTACGTTTCACAAGCACGATATCAGATCAAGCTGTACCTTTCCTCGATTTACTCATCTACCAGAGTGAGGATGGACTACCACCGCCAATTAAAAAAAAAACACAGACCGGAACAGCCTCCTACTCTACAGCAGCCATCATCCCAAGGCACTAAGGGACAACCTACCGTTTGGCCAATTCCTATGCCTGAGAAGAAATTGTGGCACCGTCCCTGAATTTGACATTCAAGCAAAAGAACTCTGCACTAATCTAACCACCTGCAATTATCCTAAGAGAATAAACACACGAGCTTGCAAGAGGGCCAGGAATATCCATCGTGATGCCCTACTGCAAACACGACACAAGGAAAAAGATGATCTACTTACCTGTGTGACTACCTTCACTCCATCATCCAACAGAATCCAAAAGATCATCAGGAGACACTGGTCGATCCTAAAAACTGGGACTCTTAACATTCCAGATCCGAGGTTTGCATTCAAATGAACACAAAACTTGAGAGATCTCCTGGATCATACACGTCCAAAGAAAACCCCGAAAATCAATCAACCCAATCCCTGGGGACTACCACCAATGAAAGGTCACTATCCATGTGGAAGGTGTGCAGTATGCAAATTCACGAAAGTGAGTAAAGAAATCAACCTAGGAGAAAACCTACCATAAGTTCAAAATGGCCATACTAATTGCAACACAAAAAACTGTATCTACCTAATAACTTGTCCTTGCAACCTACGATATGTAGGCATGATGACTAGACCCATCAGAACTAGGATCACGGAACACCGCAGCAACATCCCCTGCAAACGCATCTCAACTAAGATGTCGACACACTTTGTTAACACCAACCACACACCAGAAGACATTGAATGGGCAATATTGGAAGCCAGTGACCGTTGGGATCAACGGTCCTTATTCACAAGAGAACGTTGGGTGTTCCGTCTTAGGAGTCACACACAGGGACTTAATGATGATATTCCCTGGCATGATTGCATTAGATGAGCCTACACGTAATACTTTAAAAACAGGAATCTCCCTGAAAAAGAAAAAAGAATGTGAAGGTACCCACAACCACATGGGCATAAACATAAAATCACCAGCGTTACTTCATGGCAACCCCAAGAAGCACGTCCATACATGAGATGTGTATTCCTTATACACTCTCACCCGCACCACTATTTTAGTCACCAGTGCTCCTCAATAATATTCAATTACTACGGTCTAAAGAACTTAGGGAACAACTTTTTACAAGATCACTACTGACCCACTGTCTATTATCAGTAGAGAGATACATTAGCAACCACGAAGAACATATCAATTACATCTTTAACACTTTATGTGTACTCTTTGTTGCATAGACACAAGAGTTTCTATATGGCTTAACCCGAGTTACCAATCTAATAATAACTTGTATTCTTATCACTTCGTGAAAACCTTAAAAATCAAGCCGTGTATGTCAGCATCTGTTTAACATTTACCCTCGACCGTATTGGAGAGACTACATTCCAATATGGCCACCATTATACTTCCCTAGGGCTGAGTTGACAAACCACACCGGAACCGTTCACTAACATTGAACCCACTTCCGGGTCACGATTCGTAGCCAACATGCTACTTTGAGAACGCCACACCACATTTAAAAGCCGGGCCCATGACGAGCACCTGACTTACAGGAAGGCAGGGAGAGGAGTAGGTCACGCGCGAAACGCTGCACACAAGACTTTAAGTACGGCAGCACCCTCTGACACGTGAGTACTCTGTAGCTAAATAACGCATTGAGCATTACTGCTCTATTTTTTGTTTTCCAGAAACCGCAATAAACACGCGGTCCTCTGCCTTGACCTTAGGCACACTTTGGCCCATTATAGGGGGTACGAAACATCAACATTTCATGGAGGATACGCTTACATTAGCATTTATGTTTTTGTACTCTAAATAGTATGATGTGTGTGGTATGTCTAGGTATGTCTAATCTTGATTTATTTATATGCATCATATGAGACATGTATACTGTGATATCACAAGTGAATTTGGCACAGGTGGCACTCACCGATATCAGAGCATATGCTTAGTTCTGAAAACACAGCATGGCACTGCATGAAGTGACAATATGCAGAGACGAGTTCCGCATTAACTGTGTTGTCTACAACATTTTTAACAGTATAACTTGCTTTTTACGTTTTCTATCTCCCTCTTTACTCTCTTTTTTCCAGGTTGGTTTATGGATACCTTTTGGGGTGAGTATATTACAGATACTAATGATCGTATGCGTCATAACCAGGGTTAACATAAGACTATACCTAAGACACCATCCCTACACTTGGGGAGTACACTCACTCTTGGTCCTGAAGAAACGCCGGGGATCCAGTCTGGACCAATAGGGCGTGAAACATGTCAACCTGATTTATGAAACTTCGATAGTTCATTACGTTACGCACTTCAGATAGTGGCTCTTCCTAGCCCAGTGCCCACTATCCTAACAGTTTTTAACCTTACCTAGGGATTCTTGAGTAAAATTTAATTTGACTTTCTGAAGGTAATTTTAGATCACTCTTATCACCAATGCTTTAGCTCCTCACACCTGCATACACCATCACGGCTAATATAAATAGATCTCCGCCAAAGAGCCCTCTCGCGGGGCCCATGGGGCATTGCAGTGCTGGCCCCATGAGGAGCAGAGCCCTATGATGAAGCATGACACCTATATGGGTGTGTGAGGGCTACACTTCCAAATAAGAAAGATTTCCCTTAGAGCCATAAACTCTGACCATTCTTCTTTTCATTTTTTCTTTTTCCTTTTGGTCACAATAGGAACAAGTACCCCATACATTATTTAGGAGCATGGGTACTGGACCTTTATTTAGCTTCTAGTCCCCCCCTTGTTGTGATTGATACTTTAATCTTTTCACACACATATGAAAACTTCCCACAGAGCTCACCAGGAGCTGCTTGCTGAAACGAAAGAAAGAGAAGACTGCAAATCCACCCTCACAGACTTATGGCCCAATTTATAATTTGGCGCCTGGGCCGTTCTCTGTCAGGATGTCGGAATAATTTACTTCCTCACTCTGGCAGAGGCCCCGATGACCACATTTTTAAATATCCAGCCGGTTGGTGGTGGACATTTCAAGACAGGAACTGCAGCCAAGGAGGTTCCTGCCAATGTATTGTAAAAAGCTATGCGGCTCAGTCAAACAAAGTTACAATTTGTTTTCATTTTCAAAAACACAATCCCAAAGCGGTATTTTGTTTTTGAAAATAAAAAACAGTGCTTCCCACTCCATAGGAGTTATCTCCCATGGCGGGGGCATTTTGCAGTTTTCATTGCCCCTTACCGACAGGGTTTCACTCGTGGTGATGGGCAGTGAAAACTGACCTATATGTCCACTCATCTAAATTAGGTGGGCGGACATACAGGTCAACCTCCGATGGCCCTTACTCCATCGGGGAGTGTAACCACAGTGGAGCAGGAGTAGTTTCCACCATCGTTACACTAAAGGTCCGCCTGCATTGCAACTGAATACCCTTTCCACCAACATATAAATCGGCCCCTTAATATCAAATTTGGAAAGCATTTGTCTGCATGAATGAGAAATGCCTTCTATGTGTTTATTTACAGACTTAGGGGCCGATTCCGATTCAGGCCGGAATTCTCTCCGACCGAGCCGGACCCGGAGAGATTTCCGACCGAATCGGACCCTAGCAGTCCGACCGAACGAGTACGATGCGTTCGCATGCTATCGGACTCGATTCGGTCGGACTCCCATTGAAGTCAATGGGAGCCTGTCGTACAACGCGTACGCGGGCTCAATCAATCAATCAATCAATCACGGCATTTATAGAGCGCGCTACTCACCCGGGAGGGTCTCAAGGCGCTGGGGGAGGGGGTAAGTTACTGCTCGAACAGCCAGGTCTTGAGCTGCTTCCTGAAGGAGAGATGGTCCTGGGTTCGCCGAAGGTGAGTGGGGAGGAGTTCCAGGTCTTGGCTGCCAGGTAGGAGAAGGATCTTCCTCCGGCGGTGGCTCTGCGGATGCGTGGTACGGTGGCGAGGGCGTGGCTGGTTGATCGTAGCTGGCGGGTGGGCGTGTAGAAGGTCATGCGGTCGTTGAGGTACTTGGGGCCCAGGTCGTGGAGGGCCTTGTGTGCGTGGGTGAGGAGTCTGAACGTGATTCTCTTGCTGACGGGGAGCCAGTGCAGGTCTTTCAGGTGTCCGGTGATGTGGCTGTGTCGGGGGATGTCCAGGATGAGTCGTGCGGAGGCGTTCTGGATGCGCTGGAGTCTTTTTTGAAGTTTGGCTGTGGTTCCGGCGTAGAGGGTGTTCCCATAGTCCAGTCGGCTGGTGACGAGTGCCTGGGTGACGGTCTTCCTGGTTTCAGTGGGGATCCATCTGAAGATCTTGCGGAGCATGCGCAGGGTGTTGAAGCACGAAGATGAGACGGCGTTGACTTGTCTGGTCATCGACAGGGAGGAGTCCAGGATGAAGCCCAGGTTGCGTGCGTGGTCCGTTGGCTTGGGCGCGGTGCCCAGGGCCGGGGGCCACCAAGAGTCGTCCCAGGCGGAGGGTGATGAGCCCAGGATGAGGACTTCCGTCTTGTCTGAGTTCAGTTTAAGGTGGCTGTTCCTCATCCAGTCGGCGACGTCTCTCATCCCGTCGTGTAGGTTGGCTCTGGCGGTGGTGGGGTCGTTGGTGAGGGAGAGGATCAGCTGGGTGTCGTCGGCGTAGGAGATGATGTTGAGGTTGTGTTGGCGTGCGATGGCTGCGAGGGGGCTCATGTAGACGTTGAAGAGGGTTGGACTGAGTGAAGATCCTTGTGGAACGCCGCAGATGACTTCGGTGGCCTCGGATCTGAACGGGGGAGGCGGACTCTCTGGGTTCTTCCGGCGAGGAACGAGATGATCCATTCCAGTGCTTTCTCTCGGATTCCGATGTTGCTGAGGCGCTTCACTAGGGTGCGGTGGCAGACGGTGTCGAACGCCGCGGAGAGGTCCAAGAGGATGAGGGCTGCTGTTTCCCCGTTGTCGGTTAGGGTTCTGATGTCGTCGGTGGCTGCGATAAGGGCGGTCTCGGTGCTGTGGTTGGCCCGAAACCCGGACTGCGAGGGGTCGAGGGATCCATTCGTCTCGAGGAAGGCGGCAAGCTGTCTGTTGACGGTCTTCTCGATGACTTTGGCCGGAAACGGAAGGAGCGAGATGGGACGGTAGTTCTTGAGGTCGGTGGGGTCCGCCGTTGGTTTCTTCAGGAGGGCGGTAAGCTCGGCGTGCTTCCAGCTCTCCGGGAAGGTGGCGGTGTGGAAGGAGGAGTTGATGATGTCCCGGAGATGGGGTGCGATGGTGGCGTCGGCTTTGTTGAAGACGTGGTGTGGGCAGGGGTCGGTTGGTGATCCGGAGTGGATGGAGTTCATCGTGCGGGTGGTGTCTTCGGTGCTGATCGGGGTCCAGTTGCAGAGGGTGGTGGTGGCGGGCGTTGGTTCGGCGGTAGGGTGCGTGGTCTGTGCGTCGAAGCTGTTATGTATGTCGGTGATCTTGCGGTGGAAGAACGCGGCGAGTGAGTTGCAGAGGTCTTGCGAGGGGGTGATGTCGTTGTTTCCGGCGCTGGGGTTGGAGAACTCTTTGACGATGCTGAAAAGTTCCTTGCTGTCGTGGGCGTTGTTGTCCAGTCGTTCTTTGAGTGCCGACTTCTTGGTGGCACGGATCAGCTGGTGGTGTTTGCGGGTGGCGTGCTTGAGGGCGGTCCTGTTGTCTGTGGTCTGGTCGAGTCGCCAGGCTTTCTCGAGAGTGCGGCAGTTCTTCTTGGATTCCTTGAGTTCGTTGGTGAACCAAGGGGTTTTCTTGCTTCCGGGTCTGCTGGGAGGGTTTTTTAGTGGTGCGAGGTCGTCGGCGCAGGCGGTCAGCCACTTGGCGAGGTTGCTGGCTGCTTCGTTTGGGTCCGTTGTGTTGGTGGGTGTGTTCTGGCTGAGGGAGGCGGTGAGCTGCTCGGCGGTGATCTTGCTCCAGCTCCGGCGGGGAGCCTGTTGCGGGTGGTGGTGGGTCGCAGTCTTTCTGAAGCTGAAGTGGACGCAGCTGTGGTCGGTCCAGTGGAGTCCGGTGGCGTGGCTGAAGGAGATGTGCTTGCTGGAAGAGAAGACGGGGTCAAGCGTGTGGCCGGCGTAGTGGGTGGGCGTGTTCACCAGTTGCTTGAGTCCGAGGTTGGCGAGGTTGTCCAGCAGGGCGGTGGTGTTTCTGTCGTTGTTGTTCTCCAGGTGGAAGTTGAGGTCCCCTAGGAGGATGTAGTCGGCGGAGGGCATGGCGTGCAGGCTGATGAAGTCTGCGATGTCTTCGCTGAATAGTGTGCGTGGTCCCGGGGGTCTGTAGATGAGGGTGCCTCGGAGGGTGGTCTTGGGGTCAGTGTGTATCTGGAAGTGTAGGTGTTCGGGCGGCGGTGAAGGTCTCGTCGGAGTTAGTCGAGATGCGGATGGTGTTCTTGTGTACGATGGCGATGCCTCCTCCCGTCTGGTTGACGCGGTCCTTCCGGGTGATCTTGTATCCGTCCGGGATGGCTATGGCGATGTCGGGCGCTGAGGAGGCGTTCATCCAGGTTTCGGTGAGGAAGGCGACGTCCCATTGACTCAATGGGTGCGAGGCGAACAAGGGCGCCCCTACAGCGGGTACGCGTCGAAGCGGGCCGCGCCGTACATGCACAGGTAGGGGGACCCATGGGTCCCCCCTGTGTGCGACTCGCGCGGCTAGGCGTACAGGGGGGTCCGACACGGACCCCCAAAGTGCGGCTCCGACTGCTCTTTCGAGCCGGACGGCGCGAGTCGGTCGGACTGCTCGCGGCGCGCATCGTACTTACCCGGCCGGAGAACGTCTCCATTGCGCGGTGCGAGTCGTGTCCGTGCAAGTCGGTCGGAGCGGTTGGGTCCCGCGAACGAGTCGGTCGGCGATTTCCCGTACGTTCGCATCGTACTCGCTCGCCCGGACGCACGTCCGACTCGGTCGGGAAACAGGGCTCTGAATCGGATCCGGTAATGCCGAGTCCGATTCGGAGCCCTACCGGCCGAGATCGGAATCGGCCCCTTAATTTCCCTCCATGTGTACTGATCTTGGGAAGCCTATCGACTACCTAATGACCTTAGTAGAAAAGAGCTAGGAGCTATACTGAAATAAGGTGAAGGCATGAAAGCAGATATCTACATTGCTGCAGTTTTCCAGTATGAGGAAGGCACTACCCTGAGTGCAAGCTGGAGTTCCAAAATATGAAGGGACTGGTACATATGGGGTTCCATGTCTTCCCATGGACCAAGAGTTGCAATCAGAGCTGACCACATGTCACGGACCTACCTAGAGAGATCTGCTCTCCTTATTCTACTGCATATCACTAGGGACACCCCTCATGACAATGCTGGAAGGTGTACAGCAAAATTATTCTTTGTGAGGTACTCTTCACCAGCCGCCTCGACTACGGCAATGCACTCTACGCCGGTACCACCAAACAACTACTCAACCACCTCCAGACAAACCAGAACACCGCAGCTAGACTCATCCTCAACCTCCCTAGAAGAACCAGCACCTCATGCCACCTCAGAAGCCTCTACTGGCTCCACGCATAGAAAAGATGCCTCTTCAAGCGACTCACTCACGCCTACAAGGCCCTCCACAACATCAAAACGGCCTACCTCAACCACCGCCTGGTGTTCGATTGCCCCACTCAGCTCCTCCTCCCTTGCCCTGGTCCACACCCTTCGCATCCGCCAGAACCATTGCGGAGGTTGTTCCTTCTCCTACATTGCCGCCAAGTCCTGGACGACCTCCCCTTCCACCTGTGCACCTGCCTTTTGTTGTGGAATTCAGAAAAAGGTTCAAGACATGGCTCTTCGAACAACTATGTAAAGACCTAGCGACTGGAGACTCTACGGGGTGAGAAGCAGTGCTTTACAAGAAACCTCCAATTGATTGATTGAGAAAAATAGGAACTTGACTTCCTAAGGAGTACAGCAAGGTGTGAACGTTGTGGGATAAAAGTCAGCAATATGATTAGCAAAAGAAAATAAAGATCAACCATTCCCAGACAAGAAAAGAATTGTCAAGCCAGCGAACCTTTGGCACGATCACTTAAAACTAAGAAGAGGGAAAGGAGTCAGGACCACGCCAAGACAACTATCGTTTGATCCTGATCTATAGACCGTAACCATACTATGGAGTGGCAGGCATCCACTGACTTGTAAGGCATCCCTCTTCCGGATGCTGAACGGAAACCTTGGGTGTGCCCCCTTAGTGAATGTGAAGACGCAGGCTCTACCATCAGTGGTGTACCTGAAGATGATTTAATCTAAATCATAAATTAATTGGCCATGCCGACACATCCGGCCCCCTGATGCAATCATGACAGTCATGCAGTAGAGACACCATAAGTTACTTTGTAAGTTGAAGAGGGATGAAGATTTGGTACCCAGGATTGTACAGTTCCATTGCATGTGAGAGACCTACTCCACTTTCTAGAGAGCACGCACTGGCAACAAGCATGTATCGTAAAACACACTGCTCTCGAGTTCTACATTTCAACTAAGTTTTCAGTATTTCACTACAGCAATGTTTGAGGCAAGTTTCCCTTTGTCAGTATTCACAATCCATTTTCCCATGGTACCAACAGATCATCTCCAAGGATTACGCCTTGATGTAGGGTAGGAGAACAAATAAACAGACATACACTAGAATGTTCTCTTCAGCATGACATTTCTCTCACTTAACCCACCACAGAGTAAGGTATGTTTAATAGTGCACAAGGTACAATTTAAGGGAGTATAATACAACGGAATACTGTGTTCACATTTGTTTTGTTTCTTTTTCTAATATGGGTTTGTGCAGCTCTGTACACCGAATGGATTATCCCGCCGTGCTTCAAAGTGGTAGTTGCAAACACAACATATAATATTACTTGCAGCTACTTCTAGGTGGCTGTTTGGAGAAAGATCACGTGTCATTCATACTGAGTACTGCAAGTGCATGTAAGTACTTTATGGCTTGGTCTATTCACAGGTACTTTAGGTGAAAAAACACACCATGCTTCACAATCTTACTCCGTGAAAATTAAGATTGACTGCACTTGCCAATAGTTAGGTAACTATTTAAGAAAAATTATGAGGGTTGTGAAAAGTGTGATACAGGAGCTATATGGAGACAACTGACAAATACATTTAATTTTATTTACAGCAGCATTTGGAAGAACATCATGTACATTTATGGAGTAGGTTGAGACAAGATGGAGATGGAGAAATACTGTGTGGTAAATAAAGGGAGGATAGGTGCTTCTGAAGGAGGAGGGTGGGGGTGAGCTAGCTGATTTTCTTCCAGCTTGGGTTGAAGGCCTATGAGGAGATGTTTTGTTTCAGTACCCTTCCAAATGGAAAAGGGACAACTATATTTCTGAGGTGAAGGGGTATTGAACGCCTGATTTGAGAAGCAGCTACTATAAATCACCTTTCACCAGAGCATGTAGGCTTTTTTTTACATGGAACATCAACTGTGAGATTATGTATGTACTGTGGGATTTTCTCTGTCTCTCTGGCATAGGTTTACCAGCATCTTATATATGTGGTTTTAAGACACATGCAATAGCTGATGGAGGCCAGTGAAGTGTGATCCCGTTGCTTGAGATTAGCTGAATCTGCTGGCAAACTAGATCAATGAAGCAGAATTATAATTTCCAAGCCACAAGAACAGGGATCAGTAGTAATCACACTGGAAGAGTCTGAGGACTTAGGTGGCAGTCATAAAGAAGTTTGAAGATAGATGGGGCTGTAGCTCTCTCAATGTTGTCAGGGTTCATGAGTGCCCATTTATTTGATGGGGGCATATTGATAATGAGAGCTTGAGATCGAAAGCGACTCCTACAGACGTAGCCTGTTGGCTCATTTCTGGAGTGTGAGAGATGTGGACAGGCAGGATAAATCTGGGTTTTACAGCAAGTGGCCCATACTCCTATCCAATTAATTCAGTTTTGGTATAGTTACAACGTAAGGAGTTGGTCTCCATCAGTTCCTTGATGACGTTGAGACAGCCATGCCATGTTTTTACTTTTGATTTAGAAGAAGGTATGTGTGGTATCTGTCAATTAGAAGGCAAAGAGACTATTGCCTCCAACTAGAGCCCTAAAACAGAAAAGTTAGGGGCACTGGGACAGATTCTTCCACTACCTCAAAAATGATGTGGATGATTTTTGCTGTTTTGGTCCTATGGATGATGTTTGGGCTCTGTTTTCTATTAAGGATATCACCAGGTTCAATGCTTCTCCTGACAAGAACATTTGATCCTGTTGGACTTAGAGTTAAGTGGAAAGACTGATTGTTCAAAAGCACCCTATAGTCTAAGGAAGACAAGTGACACTATACCATCTGAGTACCCAATAGTAAGTAGTTTGTCTAAAGCAGTCATGGATGAAGATGATTTCAGAAAATAATGAGTAAAGGAACATATTTTGACAAAATTGCGAGCTCTGACTTTGAATTTGTGGCTATCACAGGCATGTTGGATGATGGAGAGCTTGTAAAGTGAGGACGTAGGGAAGGTTGCAAGGATTGTGAGAAGGAAGTATGGGCTAGAACTATCTTCTGCTTTCATATTTTGTAAGGTTCTGAATATTTCTTGGTTGGTCTAGATGTCTGTTTGTTTCCACATGCTCATTTTGGTCGTGTACACTGCAGTCGAGCTGCAGAGAAACTAGTTTCTGAATTTCACTCCCACTTCCTTGGTCAGTGCAGATTGAGAAGCCAAAATCGCAAGCTTCAGTCTTGTCTTCTGCAGTGCTCAGGGATGGATAGCAGAAAGGCGGCTCATAGGGGGTGTGGAGAGTTTACATTTTAGAACCAAGTGCATGGAGTGTGGGAGGTGCCTTGGCTGGGCAAGAAAAGTCTCTTAGCAAGAGGTTACATATTAAAGTGGAATTATTTGAGTTAGGATTGGCTATGAGATTAGATGGTTTTGATGTCTAGTTATATCACCAACAGTGTACTTGAAATTGAGAGACTCAAGGGGGCCTGAATAGACTAAAAAATGAACTGACAGTTGATACACAGATAAACCACACCATGTAACTGCTGCTGGTGAACCTTCGTGTTTATAGAGTCCTTATGCACAGATGGATGAAGGAATAAAAACAGCCTTGTTACATTGATCCTTTCCTCTGTGCATTCAGTCTAGGGTTGAAAACCGTGAGCCTCTCTCCTCAGGGCTTGGTTGGGTGACAGATCTTTGGTGCCTTCACATACACTCTTTTAAAAAATCCTGGAACTTTATGATGTTTCCGATCACTTGAAATAGAGATCTTTAACGTCTTGTCTTTTAAGTCAATGATAAATAGCCTGATGGTGTGGATGCCGAGATCCTTTTGGTGTGGAAGGCATATTTCCCTCTACTCAGCATCAGGCCGTCCATGCATATCTCTGCTAAAAATGGTATAGCTGAATATACCAGCATCTTCGTTTAAATCAAGTTTTGATTACCTCTGAGTTTCACAATAAACAAATACAGCAATTGGGATCACAGTTTTATTGCAACACCACAGGATATATTTCCTCATATGGGGGAGGGGGGCAGCAGTCATAACTCTCCTCTTCCAGCAAATCGTCTGACTGTTGAAGATCCTCCTCTGCACTGAGGCTGTGGAGAAAAAAGAAAAAGGGATCAATAATGACTATGTTGAGTGCTGCTTACGTTTAGAAATGCAAAGAATTTGGTAAATATGTGTTTTCATTCAATAACATGGGGCTCAATGAGCAAGATCTTTCATGACTCTTCAGTCTGAGATTAGATTATAAAGGTTTTGATCAATGATTTCGACAAGTTCTTCATCCAAACATATGACCCGTTATTTACAGATGTTATCGATTTCCTTGAAGTATTTGAAGGGATGGAAACTGTTACCCTCATTTATACCCAGCTCACCAATATGCTGTTCCCGATTCAGCATGAGCAGATGTGTGTGAGCATTATGTATGGAACACTGCATTTTTCAGTAAATATGTGGTTTTCAGACAGCATGTTGTGTGTACATTCTGCTGTCTTTTCTGTCACGATCAATGTTAAAGCTGTCTCTCCCACAGACTGGCATCAAAAGCGGCGGCCACACATATAAAGCCAACAATTTGAGGTTTCCTTTATAAACTGCCAGCTAGAAGCTGGGAGTTTATAAACGCGGGGCCAGATTTATCAAGGTTTTGCGCCGCCCTTTCGCCATGCAAGGGGGCACATGGGCAACGCAAAACCTAAGTGACATTTATCAAGTCACTCAAGACCACCTTGCATGGCTCTGCATGGCTTGATAAATCTGGAGTCATGCGATGCAGCACAAATTGTGCCTTGCGTTACTCTGCGGCAGGAAGGCGCTCCATGGGTGGAACGTGGGTGATCCCACGCATCCACCCATGAATTCTGGCGCATTCTCCGATTTACCATCAGCGGATGACCTGTGAATGTATCAAAATACTACGCCTCTCTAGGTGAGGTATAACGAGGAGAAATATCTTTTCCTCTTTTTTCCTCTTTCTACCTGTACTGCATTCTGCAGCACACATAGAAAAAGGTAAATGCCTGTGAGGATTGTTTTTGTGTAGGAAGGTGTCCCTTCCTGCACAATTACACCACGAAGGGAACCAGCTTAGGTTCCACAAAGCTTCACAGCCCTATAGTAGCTTGAATCCAATGAATTAAGTTCATGTACTTTTTTTCTTTTTTCACTGTATCATCCGTTCATTTTTCTTCACTCTTTAATGTTCAATTCATTTTATTCAATCCTTTTTTCATCCATTTTCAAAACAAAGCTCAAAAGCAAGGGTTGGGTTTCATGCCATGATTTATTTTCGAAAGCCCAATGCATTTCGGGAATAACACTCCCTTCGTCAGGGGCATCTGGGAATACAAACAACATTTATCATTTAATTCCCATATACTGGCAAAAGTGTTGTGATCATTATACAAAGAACATGTATCAATAAACATAAGTTCTTAATTTAAAGTGCTACAAAGCTGAAGACTGTTACGTTCCTAAATGTTACCATCATTCTTATTCTGACAATCTTCATTGTGCTAAATAACTCTACATTACAGAAACTCAACATTGCAAAAACTCAATGCACCCCTTCACTCTGTTTAAACATAAGACTAATCTCTTAACAGAAGAAAACAACCGTCCGTGTAATTTCATAAGCTTACCATGGCATTCTGGCAAATCTTAAAACATCAAATGGACACCTCCCGTAAAACTCCGACCATCCGAAAATAGTGACTCAGTGTTTCCTTTTCAAAGCGAGCCATCGCGCACCTGTTCTGTTTCATAGTGAACGTGTTCTACGTTCCTTGGCCGAGTATTTTATATCTATCCCCGCCCTTAACAATGCCCTACAGGTGGTTGACTCTATCCGTTAATGACGTGAACACTCATTCGTTAAAGCTACAGCACGAGTGTGCTGCATAGTCAAACAAGCTACTCAATCTCCCAGAGTGCACTGCCATAGATGCTTATTGACCTCGTGGATTATCATTACTACTTATTTCTTTCCCCATAATTACAATTGTAATATGGCAAACCCACTGTTATTAAAAGACGCACTCCATCTAATATGCGTCTGACCAATCTCAACATAAATGCCAAAAGTTATTCATGAATAACCGCGAATCACAAAACAGTGCATTATATTCCAACGTGACACGGAACCCTTCCCCAGCTTCAGGTGTCTTTTCTAACTAGCTACTTTCAACCCACGTTCTCTGGTCTTTATTTATTCATGTTTATCCAACGTTTATCATTGGGTGCAATCTCATGTGAGACGAAAATGTTCAAAACATGAATTCAATGAGAATGAGATGCACACCGTTTAAATCCGCTTTCTTAGACAATTTAAACCAAATTGATCCTTTCAAACAATATTGGCGTGCAATGCTTTCTCCGCGCTTCGTCCCATTGCGCTGCAACTTCCTGCACAATAACAATCCAGCCTACAACGGAGGCACCCTTTCATCATGATGAAAGAGTGCTTGTGTTGTCGCTGGGCAGCCAAAAGTGTGCTAGCACTAGGAAAAGACAGAAATGCGCTGTATAATGTTAATTATGGCACATTCCTGCCCTTTCCCTTTCATGCAGTGCGGCGCAGCAAGGTGGCTTGCTGCAGTGTGCTGCGTGAAAAAATTATGCGCAGCAAGGTGGCTTGCTGCAGTGTGCTGCGTGAAAAAATTATAAATATGGGCCCATGTATATGGCTAGCACATAAGACATTAAAGCTTCCATAAATAGGTGGCATAGGGATAATGTGCAGTGAAACTGTGCTCACAAGGTCTGACATTTCACCCCACATTTTACCCATTTTTACCTCAAGAAACCTGCATTTTAAAGTTCAAAAGGAACTCTATTTTAGCACGACAGCGGAGACGGTATAAATATGGGAGGAAAATGTGATTCCCATCCACATTTTTTCCTCATAATCACTGTGTGTTTTGTGTAAAAAAAGAAAATAGTATAAATTAGGCTGTATATGTATTCTTGTCACATACCATAAATGAAAATGCACTCAGACCTGTTTTACACATGATACAGAATATCGGGCCAGATGTACAAAGCATTTTTGAGGTTGCAAACAGCAAGTTCTTTCAGAAGTGCTTTTTTATGCTCAAACACAAAACAAAGGGGCACATGCATCAACCTAAATACCGATCGCAAATGGGCCGAATCGCAGAATCGGCCCCTTTGCGACCCGTATTTAGGCAATTGGGATGCATCAACCCAAAACCCATTCGCAGCATAGGTAATCGCAAATTTTGCGATTACCTTAATTGCGAATGCTCTTAAGGAATCGCAAATTGCGATTCCCTATTTGGGATGCATCAAAGCCTTTCCTAAATGCGACTTTGCATTTAGGAAACGCTAATTACCATCAACTGCAAGTTGATAGTAATTAGCAAAAACTTTGAAAAATGCACAAAAGTGCATTTTTCAAAGTGCCATGTGGCGCACACATATGCCCTTAGGACATATGTGTGCGTCACATGTGCACACATGCCAAATTTGGGGGTGCAGCACGGTGACCTTTAAGACCCCCTACCACCCTTCAAATTGCATTCGCAATTTGCGAGTACCTATTTGGTACTCGCAAATTGCGAATGGCTTCCCATTCATTCCTATGGGCCTCTAGGCCCATAGGAATGAATGGGAAGGCATTCCTTAAATGTGAATTGCAATTTGCGATTCACAATTAAGGAATGTGTAGGAATCGCAAATATTTTTGCAAAACCTACATGCATAGGCAATTGCGATTCCTTAATAGCGATTCCTTAATAATCGCTATTAAGGAATCGCAAATGCCTAGCTTTATGCATGTGCCCCTAAGATTCTACAGAATCGCAATTTGGTATTTGAAAGGGGTATGTTTAGGGCATCTCTTCCAAATGCCAAATCGCAGTGGTATGTATTAATGTTCTGCGACCGAATTCTGGTCACAAAACATTAATATTTTACCACCAATTCAAAATTGGAGGTAACCCTTCCGCAAATGTGAATTTAAAAAATTGAAAGTTAAATGTTTCATTTAAAAAAAAAAAAAAAATGCATTGCGTTGTCCTTTAAAGAAAACAGCCTGCATTTCAAAAAACCAAAAGATTGCTTTATTTAAAAGTAATCAAAGACATGATGATCTGCTGAACGCAGCAGGCCACCATCCCTCTGATAGCTATCATTCCTAATGGGTTGCAAACTGTGACCTACCTTAAATAATATTCATAAGGTAGGCTGATTGCGCACCCACTAGGAATCAGTAATTTAAAAATAAAAATTTCATACATTAGAAATAGCGATTTTCATACTGCGATTTGGAGAAAATCACAATTTGAAAATTGCTATTCCCAATGTTAGTACATCTGGCTCATTGTCTCTGAGACAAGTTGTATTTTTAAAAAAAAAATGTTGTTCCTTTTGGGATCTTATGTAGTCTAGTATCTCTGTTTATAGTGGAGTACTTTGTGAGAACATATTTTATAACTGTTCTTTTCATGCGCTATAATGAAAATTTCAATAAAAAAGTACAAAAAAGAAATAAGGTTAAGGGGAGGGTTGTGTATTCACTCTGTTAAGTAGGGTGTATGCTATGTGAGTGTGGGTGATAGTGTTGATGTAAGTAGTCTGTCTATGTTTTTCTAAAGCGCAACTCTTACTCAACAATGGGTGCTGGAGTGACCAGCAGTCAGACGTTAAACCATCTAGAGAAAAGCCACATTTTAAGCTTTTCGCAATGGGTTTGTCTGAGGACAAAAAAGCCACAGGAAAGTCTAGCAATATGTGGCAGGAATGCAGGAGAATAGTGTGCTGTCTAGTTGTGCCTTCAGATCTTAGGCAGTGGCAACCTACCTGCTGTTGAGGAGCAAATACTATTGTTGGAAACGGGGTAGCGTGGTGCGGAGCGGGAAGGCTAAACCAGGAGCATTGTGTAAAGCATCCGTGCAGCACACACAGGCGACACACCAGGCACACTACAAAAAGGAGACCACACCAGTTTGAGTAAGAAAAATAACATTTGTATTATGCAACAGCAGAGCAGGTGGTAACCACAGTAGTCAACACGGCGCCAACCGGCACCCGGTAGATATAAACAGTGGGGACTATTTACAGTGCAGCGCCAATCGGGCCGCTGCCAGAACCAACATAAGCACAGGAATAAATGAAAGTCCATAAGCAACAATATTAGGCGCACAATCCTCCTTAACATGAAGGCATAAACCTGGGGCATCTAAACAACGCTTTATGCATCACATCAGGCCCCCACTCAAGTTTAGCATCACGCGTAACCTACGCCTAAAGGATCATTGGTGCATAACCATCAGCAATGTACACCCTAGGAAAAAGCATTGGGCACATTAGCACAAATCATGTGAGCATTAGACATACGAATAAAGCACCATTGCCGTAGCCTGCAAGCACGAGCCTGAACCACGTTGGCATGAAAGCATTAAACATGCACAATAGGCATAATCACATGCATTAGGCATCCTTGTGGGCATGAACATTAGGCGGAACGCCAACAGCATCGGGCATACACATGAAGCCTAGAATGAAAACATCCGGTCAGGCATATAAACACACTATGCGCATGAAGGCATACATCAGCAGTGGGCATCATCCTCAGTGTAGGAGCATTAGGCGTTATCATTAGGCATCACTCCCATTAGCATAAACCCAGGGGCATCTCAATAGCACCTTATGCATAACCATACTACCAGGGGGGCATAAGCCACATTAGCCGCATGAGGTATGGCACATGAGGCCTTCCCATAAACTTAGCAGGGCGCCCCCTTAGAACACAATAGGCCTAAAATCAACACTGCAAACTTGAGGGAAAAGCATTAGGTATCATCCTAGGTACAAATGCATCGTACAATCCTATTCTGCAATAAATCACTTGGGGCAATAGGCCTCGCCAGCATAAACCCCGGTCGCCCCAATCGGGGGCACAACACTCTGAAACTGGGCCCAGGCCAACTGGCCTCTCCCAGGGGCTCAGAAGCCCTATGTCCCGCAAAGTCAGGGCAGCAAAAACAAAGGTGCGCAAAGCGCTAGGGCAGGAGGGTCTCTCACTCCTCTCTCTGTTCTCCTGGGTAATCCAATGCCCCCAAAAGAATACTGGCACCGGGGGCGGGCACCGGCAATATGCCCCGACACACCCCCCAACCACGGGATGACTGAGCCCCACTCACCACCGCGGGGTAATTGAAATATAGCGCTTAGACAGCACAGCACAGCGCTGCAGGCGCCAGCTCCTCTTCCCCTGGCACCTTGAATATAGCGCTTAGACAGCACAGCGCTGCAGGCGTCAGCTCCTCACTCCTGGCACTTTAGATGTAGCGCTTGCGATGGGTTCGGTCCCACCAGCTTCAGGGACAGCAGATAGCGCACCTCTTCTGGTAATCACGCAAATAGTCCCACTAGGCGCTAGAGTGCAGGCAGAGCAGCACAGGCACTTCAACTCTAGAAATATAGCTCTCTCTCAGCGCAGCGCTGCAGGTGTCAGCTCCTTACCTCCTGGGCAGTAAGATATAGCGCTCACCAGTTGCTGGGCTTAGGACGGCAGGAGAGCAGGCAGGCAATACTGGGCAAGATCAGCAGGCAGTGGGTACTCATCAGAACAGGACAGGAGCTCCTAGAAGCAGTCATCTCCCATAAAGTGGCACTCCTCCTGACACAGCAGTCTTCACTCCAGTAAAGGGCTCTCACTGGCCCTGTGGACAGCGGAGGGGTGCAGATGGGCACAGGGGCCAGCACACAGGCCCAATGTGGCGGTACCTCCTGGCAGAGTGTCCCCTCTCATTCAGGTCCACGCTCAGTCTGAGCACATGGAGGCACAGCCCCCCTCACCCCACCTACCAGAAAGGGCTGGAAGCTTCTGGAAGGTTCCCTGGGAAACCGGTCCCAACTGGTTTAGGGGAGTGTAGAGCACCCTGTCTGCCAGACTTCCCTCCAAAAGCTGGGGCTGGGTGACAGACAACTAGACCGGCAACCCACCTCAGGCAGGCGGCACAAGCAGACAGAAATGGCGTCCATTTTAAAAGTAACATTGCTTTACAACAGTACAAATAAATCTGCGCACGCCATTGTGCAGTAGGTATTATTTCACACATGGTAAAAAGGCTAGGGGGGAAAAGCGAAAGATTTTAGGACAATAAGGGCCAAGTCCAACAACTATGATTAGGAGTGTAAAGTTTAAAGCATTGGAGCAGGTATAACACATTCCTATATAGTAAGAAGTTTGAAAATGGAGCTTTTGGTTACTGAAAGCTATCTCATGCATCTCATGGCCACAGACAGAGGCACAGTGATTAAGCCCAAAAATGACATGACGGCTATATTTTAAATCACTTGAAGTCTAAATGAGAACATGTTGGGATTATGGCCTGAAGTATAGTTCTCTGAAATGATTTAGGATAAAGAGGAATGATTTTCTTAAGTGCTTTAGGTAGAAAGAAGAAGGTAGCCACAACTTAGTTTACTTTAGGGGAGGGGCACCAAATGAGCAGAATCAAAGATAACCCCTGGACTAAGGATTTTGATTAAAAGGGGTGGGGATTGATCCCATTGAGGCAAGCATCCAGCCTGGGGTCCAGATAGAGGGTGAGCATCAGAATAAGCTGAACCTCAGTTTTATCAGAGTTCAGTTTAAAAGTTACTTTGTCCTTATTATGATGGCGGTGGAGGTCATACAGTCATAGAATGGAGCTGGGCCATATCCAGTTGTCTATCTAGCAGATAGTGAGCTGTGCCTCAGCAAGAAAGAACAAAGATTTCATACAATCATAGAATGGAGCAGGGCCATATCCAGTTGTCTATCTAGCAGATCGTGAGCTGTGCCTCAGCAAGAAAGAACAAAGATTAGCCAAAGAAGTAAAAGAGAGCTGTTAGGGAGCAGCATAGATTTGAAACAGCATCAGACCTGAGGATGATCCATGTGGGACAAAGCAATGGAAAAGAAGAGTAGAGCGGAAGTCTGTGAATGGTGTGATAAAAAGGAAGTAAAACATGTGAGGGAATGTGATGTACTGCCCATCTCTGAGACTCTGTATAGAAGGATAGAATGGCTAGTCACATTAATAGGATGAGGGCAGCCATACCACCATCATTGGGGATAAGGCAGAGGCTAACAAGTGTACTGGTCTAAACCCAGCTGGAGCATGGTAAAGTAGTTGCCTATGCTCAATAAAAATTGAAACCTGTGAGCTGACCTATCAAGATCTTACCATCTAATGGGAGTAGTGTCATGGAAGGATAGTTCAGCAAGATGGAAGAGTAGGCAGAAGGTGTTTTTCTTAGAAGAATAACAATGATGACGTGCTTTCAGTTGGCACGAACCATGCAACCATGCAGCAGCTTTCTTAAACATTGTGCAGAATAAGGATGGAAGGGGGAACTGAATTTGATACCAGGCAGGTTCTGATGCATGCAAGTGTCAGAAATAGTGGAACAGTAAGAGAGGTTGCATCTACCAACATAATGCCATTCTCTTCTTTCAATATTAAAATTTGTGTCACCCTGTTTTAAATATAGGTTGCAATGCTCAGCAAGTTGGTAGGGCCTATATCTTTTATTTGATAGACAGGGCGAGTAAAACTCTCTACAGTTGCTCACCAAAATATGAATCCTGTTTTGCACAAAATTACGTTATGTTGACATACAAACAGATTGTTTTCTCTGGTCAATAAAATCCAAAGAATAGTGTGATGAACTGACATGCTAGCATGGCTTGGCAGTTATTTGGGCACTGCATTTCAATTGTTTTGTTATCGTGAATTAACTTTAATGCTTTGTTAACCATGGCACTTTGCTGATGAGCTGTACATTATTTCCAGTCTTTAATTCTTTTGAAAGAAATGGACCAGCAATAGAGGCTTATTGACAATAATATGCTCCATCTGCTCTGTTCACACTGCTTGGGAGTATAGAGTACTTCATCACATTAGGTATACCTAACTCCCTTTTTTCTTTGTCTGTGTGGGAACCCCTTACGGAGACCCATGGGGCAATCAGGAGACTATGGGTGCCAGTGGCGGCTGGTGAAGTTTCAAAGTGGTGAGGGGACAGATGAACATATGCATTCACCAAAGTTAAAAGCATTGTTTCATTGATTGGATTTCTCCTCATGTTTGCACTGCTAAGTACACTGAATCCACTTGAACATTGTAAGCCAAACATTTCATGTAACATAATTATATGAACAGAGATTGCTTGTTGTGTAAAATTTAATTTTTCATATATTTAAGTCATCAGCCACCAAAGTACACTGTGACAACAATCTGTACGTAGGGGGAAAGGCTAAAGATACATGTAGAGGCTGAAGCCTTTATAGACAGAGAGGCGTTGTCTGCAGGAACATGTGCTATTTTTTTTAACAAACAAACAACAAAGGTTAATAATGGAACAGATTACAATTCCTAATTTTTGTCAATGGACATGTGTACATTTTAAGCAACTCTTGAAATTAACACATTGCACGGCTTCACATTTACAAGATAAATATTACAAAACTGTACAATGTAAAAAACCAAAAAAGGTACTCTAAATAAGGAGGTACACTAATAGGTGCCCCCAACACAATAGAGGCTGTCCACATTCCTTTAACCATCACAAGGTCTGCAGCCAGCAGTTATGATTTAAGCTGCGGAGGGGCATGTTTTGGGGAAAAATGTTGCCACTTCTAGTCTGACTGGAGCGCCCGGGGCTAAGTTTACATCCTTGTCAGTAGGGGGTGGTCCATAGCGTTGCACACAATGGCTTTGCCAGGCTGATGACCTCACAGGCCTCAGGGCTGTGAAATCATCAGCTCAGACCGCGGTTCAAGAAATCGCGACTGGGTGGGAAAGCTTTCTTTCACCTAGCCCCTCTCTTCTGGAACCAACTTCCTATCCATCTGCGACAATGCTCTGATCACCTCCAATTCAGAAGGCTCCTTAAAACTGCACTATTTTAACTTGTCCCTCCTCACGGTCTACCGCAGCACCTCCACAGCGCAGAGATACCCCTTCGGGGGTGATTCAGGCGCTTTATAAATAAATAAATAAACCTGGCTGCACATGCAAATTGGTGTATTGCAGCCTGTAGAAAGATATGGTCTGTCCTCATCTAGCGTATGACTTTATTATTTTCAGCAAATTATCTTCTTTAAATTTATTAACAAAAGAACTATTTGAAGGGCAAATTAAAGGGGGGGGATCCCTGACGCTCATAACAAGGAGCCGCTCCTGCTGGGTGCAACTGTGGGGATTGTGGCCTTTCACTCCAGATGTTCAAGGGCCCGACCTACTGTGGGTCAGTCGAGTACTATCTCGTCCAGCACTTAACTCTTAGTGGTAGACTCGAAGAGTCAAAGGCTGTTTACGGGGAGGTAGGTGCTAGACATACAAACAGTAGCAGCAATAAGATGACTGTCCAGTCAAATAGTAGCTTTTATGAAAACAGAAGTTTTTAACGTCAATATATAAAACTTGTATGACACTAAATATTCCAGGCATGCCTATTAAGTTCAGTGTGCTTGTGCTAGCTGGGTTGGGATCTCAGAGTCCCCCTGAACCTTCTAAAAGGGGTGGTTAGTCACAATTTGAATAATGGAGGCAACTCCCAATGCTAATCCCATGCACCTCAAGAGTATGCTTTGCCTTAAGAGTTCACAAGTGCTTTAGCACCACATTCAGTAGCCCCAGCAGCCCAAGAACAGCTCTACCTGACACACTGTCAGCCAGCGATCCTGGGAGGACCAGGGCACTCCTTTGCATGCTTTGGTTTCCCTTCTCCGAGAGTCTGCAACCTCTTGCTACTCCAGCAACAATCAATACGTTTTATCTGCATCATCCATGGCAGGATGAACCAGGGCAATGGCCTTGCCTACATGGTGTCCCCCTACTAGGCACATGGTGGTCAACAATGTCGGCCCCCCTCACAGGCGACGGCCTTGTCTTCAAAGTGGCTCCCTCTTAGAACAGGGGCTAACCAACTACAGTGCGCACACGGGTTACAGTCCGCACTTCATGGTGGCCCCTCCTGGCACTTGGGGCCACCAACTGCAGCATGCAAGCCATGGCGACAGCACTGGATGAGCCGAACTCCTGTAATTGTCCAGACCAGGCATCTCACATTTCACTCACCGTGATCCACTCGGCAGGATCCCAGCTGGGCCTCGCTCATCTAGGATCTCTCCTCTTCCTCACAAAGCTCTCTGGTCTTGGCAAGGAGGCAGACACTTGACGCTCTCCTTCTGAGATGGTACTCTAATCTTGGCAAGCAGACATACTCTAGACTCCCTCCTCCTCATGGAAAGCTCTGGTATTTTCAGGCAGGCAGAAGGCTGGTGCTCTAAGCTCGGGGCAAGTGGTCTTGACTTCCTGGGAGATGTCCCCCACCCAGCAGGGAGACTAGCAGACCTTTGTCCCAGTCCCGATTCCATCAGCAAAAAGTCTTGGTGATCTCCCCTCTCCTGATGAGACAGTGCTGTTCAACCAATTATGGGGCTCATGCAAAGAGACCTTTGATGTGCACTGAGGATGCTCTAGTCCCCTTCCTTCAGTGTGTGTTCCTACCCCAGTACTCAGAAATTTCAGCAATACACATCTCCTGTCTGGGGGATGCAGCCCTCACCTCTCCGGGGCCCCCAAAATGGAACCCACAGGCCTCCATGTTATCTAACATCCATAGGTGCGCAGATGCAACCCAGTACACATAAACACGTATCATGCGCTGTCTGGTGCAAAACACAATCCACGCATGCGAAAAGTGTGTCAAGTATCCAGCCACAGAACTTTAAATGAGTGGGCCAGTTGGCTCCACTCCAGTGACTCAGGTAAAAAGTCCTGTTCACATAACTGATTCTACTGAACACAAAGCGAGTATGCTGCCACCTCTCTGCTTATGTCACTTAACTCCAGATAAGGGCAGTAGCCCTCAACCTTCAGAAAAAATGTAAATGATTATCTTACTCAGCAGGCTGAGAAAGATATTTCAAAGTAGGCATTATGGTAGTATAGAAATACAGGGCCTTTTTTATGAGAAGTGTTGCATCGTAGCGACAAAGCAGCGATGCGAGACTTCTCAGTGAGCCCTCCTTGCGACACCATCTGTGCGTCATATTCACTGTTTGACGCATCATGTCGCAAGGAAGGACAGCTGACGTATCTGTTGGCGCAAAACTGACGCATTGCTGGAGGTGTGTCGGAAGCGTGACGCAACTCCAGCAATGTGTCCTTTCTTATGGGGCAAGCCCCATGTGAAAGGGCCTGCGTCAGTCTTACGCCTGCCATGAGGCAGGCGTAAGGTTTTCACGCAATGGCGTCCTAGAAGTGGCGCACTGAAATCTTATAGATTTCAACGCGCCACTTCTACAATGCTTGGATGCGGGGGAACGCCCACCCTGCATACATTATTCCTGACGCAGGTATAATGTAGTGCAGGGCTTTACAAAGTGATGCATCTGCCTAGATGTGTCACTTTGTAAATAGGGCGCAACATGGGGCATTTTTTACACCGCCGCGTCACAAAAAGTGACGCAGCGCAAAAGTGTCGCAAGGGCTCATAAATGAGCCCCACAGTTGGGAAACTGTTAGCTTCAGCAGGTAAAAAACACAAGAGTTCCGGAAAAGGTTTGTGAATGGTGAATATATTTTGACATGGGACATAAATAAAATGTTTCAGAAATTTCATTCTAATTTATATGCTGAATGTCTGCTTCCTTTAAGCAAGAGATCAATTGTTCTTCTGCAGAAATTACATTTAAAAAATAAATTCTGAAGACCTCACCTGTTAAAATTTCATGTTGCAGATGAGGAGATATATAGTGCATTTAGCTATATGAGAAGCACGAATCTCTTTATTGTGGAAAGTCTATTACGAGTCCCAAAGTACAGAGCAGCTGGCAAAATTCATGCAGTCATTACTGCTAACTTCAAAACAAATCTAGGAAGGATCGAATTGACTATACGTCCTATCCATCAATCTCATTATTAAATGTTGACATGACATCAAACTACTACTTTTTTTGTTGAACAAGGAAAAGAAAGGTATGTATTCTACATGGGGTTTAACTTACTTTTGGATTTTCACTTTTTCTTTAGAGTAAAGTCAGCATTGTGATAAGAGTCCCAAAAACATTTTTGGGTGTGAAGAGAAATAAATATTAATTATACTTTGGGCAACCTGAAAGGTTTGTATTTCACTATTTAAAATATTACCAGGTGTTTTCTGGCTGAAGTTTAAAATGTTGTCTAAAGTAAGGTGTAACTCAAGGTTTGTGCCTGACTGAGCGACCATTTGTAATGGCCTTTAACTTTGGCTGCTTCATCTCAATCGATTAAGACCTAAGGCACTGCTCCTGGTGTTGTGCTTGCATTTAAACTATAAAAGGGACAAAGGAAGGATACCTATCTTACTTTCTAAGAAGCTCAGGAAACACTAGAACAATGATCAAAGCAAGACTCTGTTTGCCCGGGAAAACCTCTATGAAAATATGATTCATGAAAAGTAGCTCATCTTGAAAGATAGGTGTATATGGAAGTTTGTATAAGGTAGTTTTCCTAAATTCAATTATTATTGAATGGGGAAAAAACAGACAACATAACAGAAACTCTGCAAATATGTGGCATGTTTACTAATGTAATAGAAAAGAATATTTCCTGTAGGGCCTAAACTCTTCAGGGATCTGAAAGTCAACACCACATCATTTGCAAGTCTGTACAATATAGTAACATCTTCTTATGGAGATAACTTAGAAGAGTTGAAGAGCGTGCTTAGATTACTAGATCCCCTGGTGGTAGATCCCCGTGTGTTGATCCTGAGAAACAACGGCATTCTAAACACCTTGGAAAATCACTTTGGTCAAGCTTTGCTTTTTAATACATAGTACAACATCAACACCTTCCCACACAGCATCCACATTTGTACCATGCATAAAAATCTGTAGCACCGTCTGACTTCTTCACTACACATGCAAAACTAGAGCGACCATATGGATCAATGTCACTGTGAGAACATTTTGTGAGTCCCGTGACATACAAGTTGAATAACAGTGACCTTCTTTTTGCTGGCTTTAGGACTCTGGGCACTTTACCACCGCTAATCATTGCTAAAGTGCATGTTCTCTCTCCTCTAAACAAGGTATGAGTGGTTTACACATGTTTGGCATATTTGACTTACGTGTGAGTCCCTTGAAAAAAGTGGTAACCCATATACCCAGGGCCTGTTAATTAAATGCTACTAAAACTATGTGTGTCCTCGTTGTCTACTCACTTACCTCCAATCGGTTTCACGGTCAAGTGTATTCTATGCCATAATTCTCCCTTGAACCATGAAATTGTAAATCTTTAATTTTTCTCACTTGTATTTCACCTGCCGTTCTTTCCCCAAATGGTTTCAATGTATCATCCACTTTATTTTTGCCAGCACTTTTGATTTTTTTCACAGTATACTATGGTTATAAGTCCTGGCGTGTATTCAAACCATTCTGACATATGTACTGCTACCTTGTATGTGCTTTTCGATACAGTGAAACTCCCAACTATGACATCGTTTTTCGTGTACATTGTAACTAATTTCACTCCATAAGTACCAACTTTGGACGCGCTTTGTATTGTAATTTGTCCTAAATGGTCTATCGCTCAGCCCTTATTCCACCCAACTTCCAACATGGCCGCTCCTTTTGATCGCTTCTGTCTGTTCACTTTGATTCCTTCAGTTTGCACCGTCACCACCCCCACGTGACCGGCGTGACGCGGTCACATGACGCCAGACGCCGTTTTCACCCAATATGTCTCCCGCCATGTCCGCACTTCACCCGAGCACAGGCAGCGGTACTTTCACATCGATTACAAAGTGTTCTGTGCCAAGGTGTCATCTTTTTCGCCTGCCTTCTCAAATATCGGTAAGTCCAGATGGCTGCCATACCGCTTCTCGGGAACGGTACGAATACCTCACCTAAAGCTTTTCCTCCGCTTTTCTTCCACAGATTTTTCATCCTTGATAATTACTCATGCTTTTTATATAATAATTGGACCACGTTTGTGGTAAGACCTCAGTTCACAAACCACTCCTTACGGTCACTGCTACACTTACACCACCGCTTACTTCTCCTATTCATTTTATAGGTTTTTGTGGTAAGCAGACGCTTGCCTCCTAGTTTTCTAAGTCCCCTGCAGAACTACAGCTTTTACAGCAGGCAGTAAGCAAACCTCTTCCACA
Source organism: Calotriton arnoldi (assembly GCA_963921515.1). Classification (NCBI taxonomy): domain Eukaryota; kingdom Metazoa; phylum Chordata; class Amphibia; order Caudata; family Salamandridae; genus Calotriton; species Calotriton arnoldi. Next base: position 1,354,698 of record CAWUFW010004842.1, read on the forward strand.
TGTTTTCACCACCACAAGGACACGTTCACTTCCACCTAGTGCAACATTATACTCATGGCAATTTGATCACCCTTGGTAAAATTGATCACCCATGATATATTTCGCCTATGATTTCACTTCTTCCTTCATGCTTGTCAATTTTACGAATAGGACCAATATCTAACTAGAGAGATGCATACCTGGATACGCCTCTATGTCTGCATGACTGTCCTTGGTCTCCAATTTATACGGCCAATTTTTAACTCCATATCCCTGAATTTACCTCTTTTTTCTTTTCTTCCCAAACCCCTCTTTCTCTTTACGTCTACAGGCATCAGTCTATCATATGTATTACTGAATTGATCTATGGTGTTTGTCTTCATTTATGCTTGACAATTTACTGATTCTTTTTTCAAGCACTAAGAAATGCCTGAGCCTTTGTTCTTTTTCTTGTTTTAATTGTTGCAGGGTTTGTGTTTCCACTTCATTGTTTTTGTTTTCTTCACAAATACACAAAATATTAAAAGTATTTCTGTCCAGATGGACAACGCAATATAGATCTCATTGTATTTCTATATTTATTGCTTCTCCCTTATCCTTCTTGTGAGGGACCACTGTTCATACAAAATACTAGTGGGCCGGCAGCACTACTTGTGCCACCCACAGAGGTAGCCTTTCAAACCTGTCTCTTTAGGTCCTGTGTGCGCATTTTACTCCCACTTCAACTTGGCATCTAAAATTACTTGCCAAGCCTTATACTCCCCTTTATTACACATAGATCACCCCTAAGGTAGGACCTAGGTAGCCCTATGGGCAGGGTACTGTGTAACTGAAAGGTAGGACATGTGCCTTTATGTGCGGCATGTCCTGGTAGTGACAAACAGCCTATTTTGTTTTTCACTACTGTGAGGCCTATTCCTCGAATAGGCTAGCTTTGGGAATTCCCTTAATCAATCAATCAATCAATCATGTCACTTATAAAGCGCACTACATACCCGCGAGGGTCTCAAGGCGCTGGGGGAAGAGGGGGGTGGTGCTGCTACTGATCGAAGAGCCAGGTCTTGAGGAGTCTTCTGAAGGCCAGTAGGTCTTGGGTCTGTCGGAGGTTGGTGGGGAGGGTGTTCCAGGTCTTGGCGGCGAGGTGGGAGAAGGATCTGCCGCCGGCGGTCGTTTTCCGGATGCGGGGGACTGTGGCGAGGGCGAGGCTGGTCGAGCGGAGCTGGCGGGTGGGGGTGTAGAAGCTGAGTCGTCTGTTGAGGTAGGCTGGTCCGGAGTTGTGGAGTGCTTTGTGTGCGTGGGTGAGGAGCTTGAAGGTTATCCTCTTGTTGACAGGGAGCCAGTGCAGGTCTCTCAGGTGGGGTGTGATGTGGCTGCGTCGGGGGATGTCGAGGATAAGACGTGCAGAGGCGTTCTGGATGCGTTGCAGCCGTCTCAGGAGCTTAGCCGTCGTTCCTGCGTAGAGGGCGTTTCCGTAGTCCAGCCTGCTGGTGACGAGGGCCTGGGTGACTGTTTTTCTTGTTTCGGTGGGGATCCACTTGAAGATCCTGCGGAGCATTCGGAGGATGTTGAAGCAGGATGAGGAAACGGCGTTGACCTGCTTAGTCATGGAGAGGGTGGGGTCGAGGATGACCCCCTAGGTTGCGTACGTGGTCGGTGGATGGCGGGGCTGTTCCCAGTGATGTTGGCCACCAGGAGTCGTCCCAGGCTGAAGGGTTGGAACCAAGGATGAGGACCTCCGTCTTGTCCGAGTTCAGCTTCAGGCGGCTGGTCCTCATCCATTCGGCGACGGCCTTCATTCCTTCGTGGAGGTGGGCTTTGGCGGTGTGAGGGTCTTTGGTGAGGGAGAGGATCAGCTGGGTGTCGTCGGCGTAGGAGATGATGTTGAGGTTGTGCTGTCGGGCGACGTGGGCGAGGGGTGCCATGTAGATGTTGAACAGCGTTGGGCTGAGGGAGGAGCCTTGGGGTACGCCGCAGATGATCTTGGTGGCCTTGGATCGGAAGGGGCGTTGCGGACGCTTTGTGTTCTGCCGGAAAGGAAGGATGTGGTCCAGTCCAGGGCCTTCTCTTGGATCCCGGCATCGTGAAGGCGTGTTCGTAGTGTGTGGTGGCAGACCGTGTCGAAGGCGGCTGATAGGTCCAGGAGGATGAGGGCTGCTGTTTCTCCGTTGTCTAGCAGGGTCCTGATGTCATCGGTGGCGGCGATGAGGGCGGTTTCCGGTGCTGTGGTTGCTGCGGAAGCCGGACTGGGAAGGGTCCAGGATGTTGTTCTCCTCGAGGTAGCGGGTCAGTTGTTTGTTGACGATTTTCTCGGTGACCTTCGCGGGGAACGGGAGCAGAGAGATGGGTCGGAAGTTCTTGAGGTCCTTGGGGTCTGCCTTGGGTTTCTTGAGTAAGGCGGTGATCTCGGCGTGCTTCCAGCTTTCCGGGAAGGTTGCTGTCTCGAAGGAGATGTTGATTATTTTCCGGAGATGGGGCGCGATGGCTGTAGTGGCTTTGTTGGAGATGTGGTGAGGGCACGGGTCTAGCGGTGAACCGGAGTGGATGGTGTTCATGATCTCGCTGGTGTCCTCGTCGTTGATGTTGGTCCAGGAGAGCAGGCGGTTGGTGGTTGTGGGGGCAGTGGTCTCGGTGGTTGCCGGGGCGGTCGTGGTGTTGAAGCTGTCGTGGATGTCGGCGATTTTGCGGTGGAAGATGGTGGCCAGTGTGTCGCACAGGTCTCGCGACGGCTGGATGTCGTTGGTGTTGGAGCTGGGGTTGGAGAGTTCCTTCACGATGTTGAAGAGCTCTTTGCTGTTGTGTGCGTTGTTGTCTAGGCGGTCTTTGAGTTAGGCCCTTTTGGCGGATCTGATGAGGTGATGGTGACTGCGGGTGGCGCTCTTGTGGGCGGCGTAGCTGTCCGCTGTCCGTTCGTGGAGCCAGATCTTCTCCAGTTTTCGGCATGTTCGTTTGGAGGCCTGGAGATCTTCGGTGAACCAGGTGGCTTTCTTGCTGGTGTGGCTGTTGGGCGGATTCTTGAGCGGGGCGAGGGTGTTGGCGCAGTCGTCGATCCACTGTCTGAGGTTGCGGGCGGCGGTGTCGGGGTCGGAGGGTTCGGCGGGTGGGCTCAGGGCGAGGGTTGTGGTTAGCTGGTCTTCCGTGACTCTGCTCCAGCAGCGGCGAGGCATTTGTTCGGTGCGGTGGTGCGTGGTGGGCTTCCTGTAGGTGAAGTGGATGCAGTGGTGGTCAGTCCAGTGGGGTTCGGAGGTGTGGTTGAAGGAGACATGTGGGCTTGCGGAAAAGATGGAGTCGAGCGTGTGGCCGGCGGCGTGGGTGGGTGTAGTCACGAGCTGTCTGAGTCCGAGGGTGGCGAGGTTGTCGATCAGGGTGGTGGAGTTGGTGTCCTTGTTGTTCTCGAGGTGGAAGTTCAGGTCCCCGAGGAGGATGTAGTCCGTGGAGGCGATGGCGTGTGTGCTGACGAAGTCAGCGATGGAATCGCTTGAACTGTGGTCGGGGTCCGGGGGTCTGTAGATGAGGGTTCCTCTGAGGGTGGTGTTGGGATCGGTGTGGATCTGGAAGTGCATGTGTTCGGCGGTGCTGAGGGTGTCGTCGGTGTTGGTTGAGACTCTGAGGGTGTTCCTGTGGACGATGGCGATGCCTCCTCCGACTCCGTTGGTGCGGTCCCTGCGGGTGATCTTGTATCCGTCCGGGATGGCAATGGCGATGTCGGGGGCTGAAGCGGGATTCAGCCAGGTCTCCGTCAGGAATGCGACGTCTGGGGAGGTTGAGTCGAGAAGGTCCCAGAGTTCGATGGCGTGTTTGCGGGCGGAGCGGGTGTTGAGGAGGATGCATCTGAGGTTGTTGGGTTCTTTCCTGGGCGGTGGTTTGGCGGGGCGGGTGCTGGCGAAGCTGCAGTTCCGGCAGGTGAAGGGCCCTTGGGTGCGCTTCGGGGTGGCCTGGTAGCAGGCGTGATCTTTTCCGGGGTTGAGTGCGTGGAGGATGCTGGCGTCGTATCGGCGTCTGTTGATGTGGCGGGCGCGGGGATGCCCGGACCAGGGGGTCTGGCGCTGGGCGCGGTCACGGCGCGGACGGGCGCAGACGGGCGCAGACGGGCGCAGGCGGGCTTGCCTTAGGCGCGCCTTCGGCGCGCCCGCTGCGTACGTCCGCTGCGCGGCCGCACAGCGGCCGCCATAAATGGGGAGGTGGGAGGGAGGAGCAGGGAATGGGGCAGCGAATGGGCAGTGAGGGGGCGGGGCCGCAGGGGCGCAGCGGCGGGAAACAGGCACAGAAGGGAAAACGAGTACAATCAGGGCATCAAGGGGGCACAGAAAGGAAAAAACTAGCACAATGAGGGCAGCAAGGGGGCACAGAAAGGAAAAACGAGCACAATCAGGGGCAGCAAGGGGGCACAGAAAGGAAAAACGAGCACAATCAGGGGCAGCAGCAGGGCACACAGACGGAGCTGTGTGGTGGGGGAGCGACTTACCAGTCAAGGTCATATATATACGTTTAAATGGTAATTCCTGATCAGAAAGGAGTGGCGTTGCCATGTTTGGTATGTTTAGAATAGTGGTGATAAATCCTACTTACTGGTGTAGTTGGATTTTGCATTAATAGTTAAGAAATGCTACTTTTAGAAGTGGGCATTTCTCTGTGTTTATGACTCTTTGTGCTTTGCAGCCTGACTCCAATACACGTCTGGGATGTTTGACAGCTGCACTTAGTGCATACTTTCTAGACCGCCACCACACAGGAAGGGCTCGGTGGGACAGAGCATACATCTGCATTCATCTGCATACTTATAGTCTTCCTGGGCTGGGAGAGGGAGAGGTAGTTCACACTTAACAATTGTATAGGTTGTGTCCTGCCCTCAAACAAAGTGCTGATTTACCCCCTACTGATTGTCCAGAGCCAGGACTCGGCTGAAAGGGAGTGTTCGCACTTCTGAGGGTCCATTTGAAGTCACCCTTTTATCAATGACATTTTTTAATATAAGTACTGGGGCTCTGACCCCATGTCTTAGACAATGCATGGGACTTGTAACCAGAAGCTGCTGGCTTTACAATCTGCACGTTGCCAGAGGACTACTGTGCTACCAGGAGGTAACGCCATTTGGACTACTTGCTGTGTTGTACTGGCCTGCTGCCTGCTGGGCTGCTGGAGAGACTGCCACCCTGTAACTGGAATTTGTGCTGGCCTGCTTCTCTCTTTGTTCCCCAAGTGTCCTCCAAAGGCTTGTTGGCTTGCCCCTCCTGTTCTTCGCAATCTAAGGGCCTAAAATATTGCCTTTCAGCCCCTCTGCTGTGAGACTCATCCTCTTGGGAGTCCGGCAGCAACGGGCTACGTAAGGCGCTGTGATCAGCCGCTCCAAGCCTCAAGATCTGCAAATACGCGTGGTTGAAGAGCTTCATTTTGCCCCCAAAACCCTGATCAGAAAGGTGTGGGAAGTACCTGGTGGAAGTCATCAACCAGCACGTGGTGAGGGCTGCTTATTGTTTCTGGCTCTGGGGGTAGCGCGTGTTGAGTGCTTCTTGTGTCCACTGGCAGTGTGTGTCTGAGCACTTTGGATTGTGCAAAGAGAGTGGCTGGTGTTCCTCCCAGTACGGCCTCCAAGATAGGGGACTAGGACGTACAACTGTGGGGAGAAAAGTGTTGTCCCGTGGCACCATCTCCCTGCCTGAAAGTATTATGGCCAGCCGTTGGGAACCCCCCTCAGTGAGGCCTCTCCACCACGAGAAATGTGGTGGACAGGACTGGCAAGCAGCAGTTGCAAGATGAGGGCCATGTCGGAGGCTCTCCCCATGGCACTGAAAGGTACTGTGGGTGATGCCTGGGCCATCGGCAAAGTACAGCTGTCCCGCGCTCCTGCGCGGGCGGCACTGTTATTTGTGGGTGCTGTGAATGGGAGGTTGGACCTCCGAGGTACTCATGGAGCCTTCCAGGACTCCTTTACTGGCGGCTCCGTTCTTGGGCAGCGTTCTTGGGCAGCGGCTCCATTGCTAAATGAGGCCCCGAAACCGGAACTTTGACATTCTACTTATTGGCCCTCAGCATTGCGGGTTAAAGCTTCCAGAGAGGAACCCGAGAGAGGCCTGGGTCCGTCTCCCCAAAACTGAACTACCTTGTGTGGTTTTTGTTAGGTTTTCCCTGAAGTTTCCGGAAAATGGTGAATGGGACGCCGGGGCTCCTGTGCCATGTGTTTCTCTGATGTAACAACCGCAATCTTACTGTAATTAATGTGATTACCCTAACATATTGCGTTACTTGCCAATTACACTAATAGGGCCATAAGGACTACCATAGTAACTAATGCATTTAAAGTGATATCCATGCAATCTTTAGCTCTGTATCTAACGTGATACCTTGAAACTGTATACCTTGGGAAGTACTTATGTGTTACCTGCATTTGAGGGCCATATCTTGCAAAAGTATATTGTGTAATTTTATTGTTTTGGTCCTAAGGTGTAGATAATATAAAAGCCTATTTTTTATATACCCCTGTGCGGAGTCTCTTTTGTGGTGAAGTCATTGTGTTGCTGTGTGAGTGTGTTGCATATTGCCTCTGATGATAAACCTGTGTGCTCTGCGCCAAGCTACCAGAGGGTGAGCACTGATTATCTTTGGTGTGTAACTGACTTGCTCTGACTAGAGTGATGGGTTCTGCCTGGCTTAGGTACATACCCTAGCCAAACAGAACCCACATTTCTAACATGGAGTAAACATACTACAAAAATTAGGGCACAGATAATCATTATATGTCTTAGCACCAACATTGTGTAATGAGGTGAGACCATACTTGACATCTATATGAGTACCTCAGGGTATATCTGTGGAAACTGTATGAATGTCTGAGTGTCAGGAAAATAAGGATTTGGTCACAGTACAAGCCCCAGTACAAGTCACACAGAAGGAAGTACAAGTTTCCATCATGGTGGGTGTTGAAGCAGGGAGGTTAGAGCACAGGTGTTCAGTACTGGGCTGCTCCACAGACAGCTGGGGCAACTCATTTGCGGGTTAGACAGAAAAGGAATTGAGGGACAAGAAGCAGGAAATGCAATGCAAAAACAAATGATTCTAAAGCATACTTTAAAGTCATTTGTTTTTGTACTATTTATTTAGTAGCGCTGCAAGTATGATTGTGACCAGCAGGTCCCCAGCAACAAAACTGTCCCCCACTGGCAGTGAAACCGACCCCCACCCTGCCAGCTCACCAAAATGCCTGCTGCCCGGTTGGCTGGTTCAGCCCTGGCAAGAAGGGTAGAGACAGGATAAGAAGCCTCACTTATTTGAGCTTTATGCCTGACAACAGCAGTTGTTGGGTTTCCCTTGAACTTCAACTAGTTTGCACCCATTCTGCATGTCCTTGTCCTCTTGTTTTCTCTTCTGTTTTTCTACCTACAGTTTCCTGATCCATGAATTACTGAAGATACTGGATCCTCCTCTCTCTTGATCTGGGAACCCTGCCAAAGAACTCCAGTCAAGAGTTTCTGAGTACCGCCAGCCTTCTTCCTGTTCAGTTCTCTGGATGACTCCATGTAGCTAGGGGACTAGCTACAGCAGCATTCACCAGTTTGGCGGGTAAGCGTATGCATGCATAATAATGCAAAAGGCTTCAATTTTGTTCTCAATCTTTCCTACTCCTTACTTCTCCTAATTTATTCTTCAGGCGGTCTGTACCACTACTCCGATTCTTCTGAAGGGTCCTACTGACTCCAGTATTGCTTCTCTCTCCTCCCATACCCCTCTGTTCTTTTATGAATATTCGCATTGCCTTGAGAATACCAAGCATAAGGCGTAACCATCAAGGGGAGACAGTGGGATCCACATCTGCTACTAAACTACTTATAAGCATGTTTGTAATCCTGGCAGTTTGCCAGGCCTATGTTAGCATTATTACTCATGGAGTTGGAAATAAATTCCTAGCAGGCATTTGCTCAAAGCATAAACAATATTCATGAGGATTCATGAGACAGTTAGGTAAGAATGAGCCTTCTTGATAGACCAGATTAATCAGAGTCAGGCAGTTTCCAGAGCTTCTGGGAACACATGAACCAATAGTACTGAGAGACTATCATCCTCAGCTCCCAAGCCGAATGTAGTTATGCATATAGGTATGCATACCAGTGTTAGGGAAGCTTCAGGATGGCCAGCATTTTCACATTTTAGTTAGACTGGTGTGGCACATCCATAAAGGTTAACAGAAGATTCACAGAATATCTAGCACAATGTAATCTGCATTTCCTTTCCTATCCCCAAGCCTTTCTCACAGCTTAGGCCAAGATTACCTTTATAATATTGTATTTATATAAAGATGCATTAGCTTGGTTACACCCTTAATTTTGAATACAAGCCCTTGTTTACAAGATTATTCTGTCTTTTTGCTCCAGTGTAAGCCACATTTGGTAAAAATCAGAATAAACGAGATGCCCGTCTTGGTCTGCTTAACTTAAGACAAAGATCGAGGGATGTTGATTCTAAATCAATTATTATCATCATCATCAGTTGACCTCACGAGCGGCATGGACAAACAAAGCATTACCTGCTTTTCCTTCAGGCATTACAGGAAGGATTGAAGGATACCATTGCTTCAGTAGTTACATGACCCACACCTTCTGTAGCCCTGATAGATTTAGCTTTTTAGATTGGCTCTTAGCAAAGACAAAGTGAGAGATGAGGAGGAATTCGAAGAACAGTGTAGATGACACCTAACATCTGTTCTACTGCTTCTACCCATATCGAATGACCCAGGCAAATTGGTAATCTAGGAAGATCATTGTCAAAAGATTGACGAAGAACGGAAGGACTGTGCATATATTGTGGAAAAGCAGGGCATTTTTTTTAAAGAATGACCTGGCTGGAAAACTACATAGCTTGTCCTTAAAAAGCAAACCCAGACTGGGTGTGACTCAGTCACTGAGTGTGAGGTTTGCCATGCCTTAAGTACATTATTATCTTGCAACGATAATATATCTTTTTGCTGGTCCAGTGGAAGATGAATTGTAGCTGTTTTATGAACCAGACATTCTAGTCCAAGAACAATATTCCAAAACAGAAGGAACCCATAACAGAAGAAATTTGAGGAATTTATGAGGCTTCCTTTACTTATGGTGTAATGCTGTGAGAAACTGTTCCCTTGGTGGTGGCAACTAAAGAGGGGCATGTTGACACTCTAGAATTTGATTTGATATGCGTTTGCAATAATCTCGGGACATCGTGGATACGACTTCATAATCCCTGTGTGAACCATGCCTTTATGGACCCATTGTGTACCTTGGAAACAATGCTTTAATAAAATATCTTTTGATCTGTTAAACAATTTCTGCAGATCCTCTTCAAGAAGGGCTACCAAAGGAGAATAGACAGTTTGTGGATGTATTCAGCAAAAAGTGGGCAAACATATTCCCACCACACCGACCCTATGGTGGTAGCATTGACCTCATTCCAGATGCTTAGACTTCTGACAGTAAATATCTCCTCTCAGCCCTAAGGAAGCCCTATGCCCAGATGTAATTAGCCTCTTTGTGGTCGCAAAGTGTCCAATTTGCATAATCACGCCATTTGCGACTGCAAAAAGGCCTTTTGTTATGTACAAACTTGCATTCCAATTTGGTAACATGTCACTGAATCGCAATTTAGGTTTGCGACCAAATACCAATTCAGTATTTGGAAGGGGCGTCTTTAGCGCATCCCTTCCAAATATCAAATCGTAATGGTAAGTATTGCCGTTTGGTGACCAAAATCCAGTTGCAAAAAACATTAATACTTTACCAACTACAAACATGTAATGGTAAGCCATTTGCAAATGGGAAGGGTTTCCTGAGGGCAAATGTTCACAAACATGGTGGTCTGACCTCAGCAGGCCACCATCACAGTGATGGTTGCGATTCCTGAGTTGAAATTTGCAACCTACCTCTTTAATATTCATGAGGTAAGTTGAATTGCAACCCACTCTTCCCTCTATTTCTGTACTATTGGAACAGCTACAGGGAGCCAATGTATTTACTAAATTAATTGTACGAGGAGCATACAATCTAATTAGAATAAAAGAAAGAAAGAGATGAGTAGAAGATGCCTTACAGTACACAGTAAGGACACTTTGAATATCTAGTAATGCCTTTTGGGCTCTGCAATGTCCCAGCCACATTCAAACAGTTCATCAATGATGTCTTTAGTAATCTATTGAATTCTTATGTTGTGCTATATCTAGATGGCATTCTGGGGCTTATTTATAAGGCCCTTGCGCCGCCGGTGCGTCACTTTTTGTGACGCCACTTCTTTCTCTGCAAGGTTAAGGAGATCTATTACAGCTTTGATACCCAAGACCTTCTCACCCCACCTGCAACTGCCACTCCCAACAACGCCGGACCCCAGCAGACCCTGCTCCGCTGGACTCCCCTCACCGCTGACGACACCCTAAAGATCATGAAGAGCATCCACTCTGGAGCACCCGCGGACCCCTGCCTGCACCACATCTTCAACAGACACCTCCATCACCCCCCAACTCTGCTGCACCATCAACTGCTCCATCAACTCAACCACCTTCCCGGAAGACTGGAAACATGCAGAGATCAACCTCCTGCTGAAAAAATCCTCTGCCGACCAGACGGACCTCAAGAACTTCAGACCAATCTCTATGCTCCCCTTCCCAGCCAAGGTCATCGAGAAGGCCATCAGCGCCCAACTTTCCAAGTTCATCGAAGTGAATCACATCTTGGACACCTCCTAATCCGGCTTCCGAAGCAACCACAGCACCAAGACCGCACTCCTCGCCGCCACGGATGATGTCCGCACCCTCCTCGACCAAGGCTAAACTGCAGCCCTCATTCTCCTGGACCTCTCGGCTGCTTTCGATACTGTCTCCCACCGCACACTATGAACAAGACCCCATGACGTCGGCATCCGCGACAAAGCCCTGGAATGGATCCGCTCCTTCCTCACCAGCTGAATGCAGAGAGTCAGACTTCCACCATTCTGAACACACAGTGATCAGCTACGGAGTGCCCCAGGGCTCCTCCCTGAGCCCCACTCTCCTAAACATCTACATGGCCCTGCTCGCAGCCATCGTCAGAAACCACAGACTCAACTTCATCTCCTATGCCGATTACACCCAGCTGATTCTCTCCCTCACCAACGAACCCACAGTCGCCAAGAGCAACTTCCACAAAGAGATGAAGGCTGTCGCCACCTGGATGAAGGACAGCTGCCTCAAGCTCAACTCAGAGAAGACCGAAGTCCTCATCCTGGGCTCCACCCCCTCCGCCTGAGCCAACTCCTGGTGGCCCGCAGCACTTGGAACCCCCCCCACACCCACGGACTATGCACAAAACTTGGCATCATCCAGGACTCCTCGCTCACCATGAACCGCCAGATCAATGCCGTCTCATCATCCTGTTTCAACACGCTATGTCTGCTTCAAAAGATCTTCAAGTGGATCCCCACCAAGTCCAGAAAGACAGTCACCCACGCGCCCATCAGCAGCAAACTCGACTACGGCGATACACTCTACGACGGTATCACCCAAAAACTCCTCAAGAAACTGCAGAACATCCAGAACATCTCTGCCAGACTCATCCTGAACATCCCATGCCACAGCCACATCACCGGTCACCTGAGAGACCTCCACTGGCTCCCAGTCAACAAAAAGAATCATAACATAACATGTGTATTTGTAAAGTGCACGTTCACCCCCAAAGGGGCATCTTGGCACTGAATAACAAGTGTTTATTGTTACTCAAATCAATGGTACTCATTTTATTGACCTCAGAAAGGATGAAAGGCTGAATGGACCCGCCGGGAATTGAACCTGTGACCATGAGGTCGAACACAGGCCCCTGCAGTGGATGCATTAGTCCACTAAGCCACCAGACCCAGCTAACACATTAATCACCTTCAAGCTCCTCACACACGCCTATAAAGCCCTACATGACGCAGGACCTGAGTACCTCAACCACCGCCTCTCAATCCACGCACCTACCAGAAATCTCCGCTCCACCCAACTGGCCCTGGCCACCGTTCCACGTATCCGCAAGAGCACGGCTGGAGGAAGATCCTTCTCCTACCTCACAGCAAAGACGTGGAACACCCTGCCTCTCCACCTCAGGCAATCACCGTCACTGCCTCAATTCAGGAAGGCGCTCAAGACCTGGCTCTTTGACTGAACTGCAGTGCCCTCGGTGGATCCGCAGTGCCCCCGACCAGTGCCTTGAGACCCTTACGGGTGAGTAGTCGCGCTCTACAGGACACTTGATTGATTGATTGACTGATTGATTGATTGTCACCCCTTCCACATTCGGTTGGCGGTAGAGTGGCCCTGTGGAAGATGGTGGAATTGCACATCTGCATTAGTATTTTGCTGACCTCCATAGGAAATTATTTGGTGAGATAAATTGCTTTGTAGGCAGTTTGAGTGGCCTTAAAGAAATTACAGTTACCAACAGACAGGGGTGTAGACACCCTAGATGTTGAAGTTTGCTACCGGGCAGACCACCTGCAATGGGTGACTCGTTGATTGACAGGTCACTACCTGTCTGAAACTGGATTCTCCATGGCACAAAGGCAGGAGGGAATACTACATATAACTTCTTACCCGGAAGAAGGCCCCAGACTTGTTCTAACTGCAGGGCCTTGTCTGTAACACACTGTTAGAAGGTGGTTCTGACACTATGGGCTGCCCGGATTTTTCGCTTTTTGAGCACCTATGTGTTGAGTTGTTACTGTGGGAAAGACTCATAAATTGGGACTCATCCACAGTGAACTCAGGATGAAAGAGACTGCATGTGGATTTTACTGGTGTCCCCCTAGCTTGACTAGGCCGCTGCGCAGCAGCTGGAGTAAGGGGCACCGGACTGGTTACATGCAGACACCTGTGTACATGCGTGTGCACACGTGTAGGGGCTGCGCAGGGGAGATTCTGGGCGTGCGCAGTCCAGAAGCAGCTACAAAGTGAATGGTGTGGCAGGACTTATGCAGAATTGGGTGGTGACACTGAATAGGCCTTACACGCTAGGAAGGAACATGCCAGGGAAAGTCAGTGTGCTTTACTATGTTTTTCACTTCATTATTCCCCTATGGGGATGTGGAGCCCATGTGCTAGATTAACTTCCATAAGGCCTACAGATTCCAGACACGCACTAAAGTCCACTGTAGCGGATGTGAAAAGGAGTATTCTGCAGAGTCCCAAGTCATATTTGTACTGCTTTTGGGTCATCCAGAAATGTCATATTTCTCTGAGTCCCTGGCTGGGGTCTGGCCCTGGCAGGTTAGATTAATGACCTTTCTTCCCAGAGCGAAGATCTTCCCTCCAAGGAGAGAAGATAGGTGGAGCTACAGGCTAATCCATCAGCAGCTGTCGCTGGGTGCCAGGCACCAAGCTGAACCAAGGTGAAGGCAGCACTGGGGAAAGGGTCTTGTTTCAGAAACCATGTGGCCAGAGACCCTGGACGACGCCATTTTGAACAAACCCAGAGGCTGGACAAGGAGGAGGGAGCAGGGTCAGGGAAGTGATGTGTCGCTGTTTGATAGGACAAACAGAGACTTCCTGCCAGCCCCCTACTCAACTTTTAAAAACCACTGGAAGGGGAAGAGAGCTCTCTCTGGGGTGTGGTCTGCGGAGGCGGAAGGTGCTGGAGCCTGGCGCAATGGGCAGTTGGAAGGAGGAACCCCCTGACTGTCCCCCAGGGCCCTGCCAGCACCAGAAGAGGAGCCCAGGACCAGCGCGCAGAAGCAGAGGCCTCTGCGCAGGGAGAAGAGAGGCCAAGGAGGAGAGACAGGCGAAAGGCTGGCGCAGGGAGCCAGTGAAGACAGCTCCCTGCCGACTCCCCCCTCTCAGAGACCCCGAGGGCGAAGGAGAGTGTTCCCAGTGGCTGGGGCTGGCCGCCAGGAGCGAAAGGACACGAAAATGGGGCAGATCGGTCCCCCAGGGGCCGAGCTATGGCCCCCAGAAGGTGAGCGACCTTTGACCCCCCCATAAAGGGGAGATCGGGGGCCCGGGAGCCCATCCCCGGGCCCCGAAGCAAAGCCGGGGAGCTCCCCGTGAAGATTGTGCCCTCCGGGGTGCCAGGAGCCCACCCTGGCCCCCGGCTTAGAAAAGGAAGGTGGGGGAGCGCCGTCGCGCCCCCCGCGAAAATGATCCCAGGGGGCCCGGGAGCCCAACCGGGCCCCGAAGAATGGGAGAAGGCCGGGGGAGTGCCGCCGCACTCCCCCACGGTCCAGCCGGACCGGAGGACCAAGACGCGTCTGCCCGCTAGAGCGGGCAGACCAGAACTGCTCAGCCGGCTCCCGTGGCAGCACACGAGGGTGCTGGCCGCGCGGGGAGCCGGCGGGGGCAGGCTCCCCAGGCTGCCCCCCAAGCAGAGAGGCCGTCGCGGGTCCCGGGTGGGACCGGGGCCCGCCGAAGACCGAGCGCGGGGAAAAGGGGCCCGGGTGGGACCGGGCCCCCGAAAAGGCGCCGATCGGCCGGGGGTGGGCTCCTTGAGCCGGATTACTCACCTGGGGGTCCGGGTGGGACCGGACCTCCCAACGAGGGGCAAAGGCGGCAGAGGACGGACAGCGCGGCTCTCCCTGGCACAGCGGGAGAGCCGCTCATCAAATATGCGGAGATTCCCACAATGCCTTGCAGGCCAGGATCGGCCTGCAAGGGCAAAACAGCCTTTTCTCTGCCTGTGCTGGCCCCAGGAGGACGGGGTCACCACCACATGAATGCAAAGGTGCTGGGGGAGCTGCGGGAGAAGCGCAGCCTCCCCCCCAGCACGAAGAAAAGTCCCTCCCTAAGTTTCCTAGGGAGTTCATAAGGATAACCCCTCAAGGGCTCAACCTGCTTTAATACACCTTCTGGGCTGGAACTTTTGTTCTACAGCTGAGGGTGTATTGTGAAGTGCTTCATGGAGTGAAGGGCTGAGTTGGGGATGTCTGGAGAAGGGCATCCCCTGGAGGTGAAGAGGTGTAATTGCACCAGAAGTGCATTTACTAACCGTTATTCCTTTTTAGAGAGACTGAAGGTCACATATGTAATGTGAAGTACCTGTGTAAGGTGATGTCATAAGCAAAGTGGGTTATGTTGCCAGACACTCCTGCTAGGGTGTCTGGCTGGATATGCGTAATCCTGTGATTTCATCTGTAATGCCTTTAGGGGCTGTAATTGCAACACATTTTAATGTCCAACAAATGTGCTGAGTAGTGTCATTCTAAAGTGTGCGTAAACATGTATTTTTGCTGCTGTGCTTAAGTGAGGAACAACCCAGACTGTTAGCCCTGAATATGTAGGGGTGCATACTGTATGGTCAATATAAGATGCTCAGTCAGGGTTATGTGTCACTAGGGCAGGTGAACCTATTTTTAATGCGTGTTGAGGTAATGGGGTGGGTCGCCACTGGGATGGTGCAGTGGTCGACATCAGTATTAGTTCCCCAAAATATATATCTCAACAACGACTATGTCGAATACAATGAACCAGCCGACACGTGTTTCATCACTGGGAGAGGTCCCGTGACTCATCAGGGCTGGGGAGGATACAAAAGATAATGGGTGAGGGGAACAATGTGGGTTAGACAAAGAGTACCTAGTCTATGGAAAACACAATTAATAGGTAAAAGGGATCACCCTAGGTGACTACTGGGGAGAGAAGGACAGGAAATGCAAACTGTGACACGTAAGGTGTGAAGTGACACTCGTGGATGTGCCGCTACTCATGAGTCAGGGCTCATGGTGGCAACGCGGGAAAACATGTTAAAAACACAGTGTGACTGATGTGCTTGTGCCGCTCTCATGGGGAGGAAACATGAGGTAAAGCGCGGGAAAACATGGTACATTGTGTGGTGTGACAGGTAAATAGTGCGAGCAGAGGTGTGTGAATGGTGTCTGAGGATAACCACTGTATGGAAAAGATGAAGGTAAAGACCGATAAGCGGTGTGACCTGAATACTAGGCATGAAGTGATAGAAAGAAGGTCCTACAAAGGATAAGGACGACCTGGACTGAGGAGGAGAAGGGGGAGCGGCGGCCGAGACTAAACTAAATTACCTAAAACGCGAAAGTAACTGGAGGAGTGCTGGACCCTGTTGGGGGAGAGAAACAGAAGGAAGGTAGGTGAGTAAAGAGCACAGAACCATGGGACAAGGTACAATGGGGGAGTGGAAATCTAGCAGGTAAGGCTCACCCGGAAACCGGTGATAATTCCAACCCAACCACTGCATTTATATAAACGTATCGATACTGATTGTTATATTGCGAATACCCTCACCGCGTGTAACTAGAAGAACAGCCCTGGCTGATTTTTGAGGGTGTATTTTGAGTTTGTTTAAAAAATTTAAGAGCAATAAAGTTACACCTTAATATATTGACTTTACATTATTGTTAGCCAAAAGAGCGCACACACCTCGATGTTAGGCCAGCCCTTTTGCACAAATGAAAGAGTAGCTTTGCTGCTTGGGCTGAGACATAGACTCCCACATTTCATGAAGAAAAGGAAAGCAAAGGTTTACAAAGGCATCCAATACTCCTCTAGTGGAATGAGCTGTTCTTATAATTTATTAACATGGGTGGAAATCATACAACACTGCCTTGAACCGGTAAAATTCTGTAACGGTCAACGATTGTCACTTGTATACAAGAACGTCTAGACACTCCCCGCTTAAATGAATGTCAGAATACCTTTTGGTTATTTCTAGACTTAACTTAGCACCTAGCCTTCGCCATAATAATGGCTACTTGGGTTTTTCGGATTTTCTTGGTGGGTAGGCACGACTAATTAGGGGGGTTACTTTCAATTGCTTAAGTAATTGTTTTGAAATTGGCATTGTAATGTAGCTTGCCGTTGGCAATTTTTATAGGGCAGATTTTGCTTACCTCAGCTATGTATGATACACTTATTGAACTTCCATATTATGTAAAAAAGATAACCCAAAACCCTGGCTTTGGACCATGCAGGCGGAACAGTATTTTGAGACTGCGAAACAAGCATGATCTTATTTCCCTCCATTAGATCTTTCTCATAAAGCTTTCATGTTGTACTGTCATGAAAACGATGGGTTTGAATCAGGGATGTTGCGGAAAGATCACAGAGATCAGAAGATACCTGTGTTGTACTTCTCCACCATCGAAGCATTGAAGCAGGACATGATCATGAACTGTGGCAGCTGCAGCCATTCTTGCAAAGCTTTGGAAAATATTGTTCTTGGCTCCATTTTCATAGTACTACACAATTAAGGAGACGGTCCCGAAAAAAACACAGGCAGGAGGTTCGGGAATAACAGTAATACTAAAGAACCCTAGTGAAAGGGGAAATATACCGCCTGCCTTAGGTTAAATACGAGCGAAAAACGTCTCTCAATAGCTCCAGAAAGTTAATTTAAAAAAAGAGGATTGAGATTGCCAACAAAGTAATGGTAAACTCTCATAGTCTAGTCGAATATTTGTAAATATTTATTAAATTCAACGTAAGAAAATATTTTTGTATATAGTGTAGAAACAATCTGTTTTTAACAAATACATAATATTCTTCGAAGAAGACAAATAGCAATAAATGCATTTATAATTTTACCTCCTACAATTCATCATAAATCCTTAAAAGACATCAAAAACATAACCAAACAACATCACAGTCAATCGAATTATCATTCATACTTCAATCATACACATTTACAACTAACTTACTCAAGATACAAGCAAGTTAAAATCGTGAACGTGGACAGGAACAACCTGTAAAGCTATGAATGGAGACCCTAAGTAAATATATTCATAGGTTAGCTATTTGAGGAAGTTGAAAAAATATCTTTTTAGTTGACATAGGAAATCTGAATTGCATTTGTATTAGGTGTTTCCCAAATTTGATACATTTTCTTTGTACAGAGGCAATCTTCTTATTGCCAACAAACAATTTTTTCTTTTTTTAAAAACATTTTTATAACACAACCGAAGATTTCATTGGGTGCACCACTCTGTTGTGGTTCTTGCAGCAGGGTGTGCCGACGCGCGGTTCGATACAGGCTCCAGTGCAGCCAAGACCTTCTTAAGGGCACAGTAACTTAAGTCATATCAGAATATACACATTGGAGATAAGGGGGTAATGATAAAGCAGATGAGGATTCAAACACAAGTATCTAAAAGATAAATTAGAAACATCCATGTTGGGGCAATCTCGATCCAAGTCAATGCAAAGCAAAACTAATGACCAACAATAAATGAGTGTGCTTCCAAAGTTTCACCGAGGTAGTGGAAAAAATCAGTGCGTTCGTGCCTCCGAGGTGTGCAAGATTTGGAACCCAGTCACCATAACTTCAATAATGTGATAAAAAGAGAAAGTACATGGTGCATAAGTGACAGATTATAGAGCTGAACAGATAGCCTCAGAAAAAGTACCCAAGGAGTAGTCAGTGTCATAGACCCAAACTGTATCCTCAGAGAAGGATGAAGAGAAAAGGTTATGGTAATAGAACAAGAGAATCAAGTACTTACAGATGTATGGATTCTGAAAAATAATACAATGGGGTGTGGTGTAGAGAAATTTCAGGTTCCTAGAGGATAGGAGATATATAGAAATCCTGTATACAGAAAAAAGAAAGAAGGGAAAAATATCTGAGGAGAATGATACATAAATACAAAGAGGATACGTGCTACCCACTGAGAATACAATGGAAAAGATGGCAGAGAAAATATATAACTACCTTAAATTCCAGACAAGAATTCTCAGATAGGAGTAATAAGATAACTCGAGATGTAAGGAGAGTTCCCAGCCTGGGTACTTTCAAACGTAGGATATTAGACACTGGTAAAGTCCATCTAAGGATAAAAAAATGAACAGTGTCTGCCGTAGTCAGTTCAAAAAGAACCTGCCAGAGAGCGAGAGTGTTCCAAATGAAGGACTATCTCTAAGCCCATCTCCCAAGTGGTAAAATCCAGAAACGCACACCCAAGCACGCTGTTAAAGAGCAGGATTGGTTGCCCTCCAGAGATTTCCCCTCCCAATAGAGATGAATAGAATAGTGGGCCTATACAGAGCTCAACAGTAAATAAAGGAAATGTGCCAGATATAGTTCGAACCATGTCACGATATACTGAACAAGTGGGACATTACTGACAGGCAAGAGATAGTGCCTCAATCCAAAACACAGTGTGACGTCTAAATGTAGGGCAGTCGAGCAGCATATCAGGATAAGCGGGCATAGCTTAAACAATAAAGACTTCTGTAAATTTCCAAGAATGGGAGAGTAACAAATAAATACAATCAATTCTGAGAGAGTAAAAAGAGGGGGAATAGCGGAAGACAACAAAAATATACTGAAAATGAATGTCCTATGCTTCACTAAATGCAAACAGCTAGATCCTAAGGGGCTGCTTACCAGCATAGAGATATACCGGAGAAACCTCGGAAGGTGGCCCTCCTCCAGAACTGCACGAGGCGGCCCGCCTCGAGGGTCGAGAAGTGGTCCTCAGAAGTTTGGCCAGGGAGCAGCCAATACAAAAGGCAGGTATCCTGTAGTGAACTATAAACAGGGCCGGGGACTCGAGTGCCGCTGATGCTGGGATGCAGACTGGCGCCAAATGGTGCTCATCTATAAAACCGGTACGGGTACGGTCATGTGACCGGAGATGAATAAAGACTTACTGGCAGGCTAGACCGCCACCCTTGCACAATGAGGTGAGAAATAGGCTCGCCATGATGGAATCTCCACAACAGAAAAACAAGCAAAAAGAATACACAAAGAAATTACTAAAAACAAGCCAGTATAAGGAAAGAAATTCATATAATTCTGTCATAGGAGAACAATAATAACAGAAATGAATCGAGTCAGGAACAGGGGACTCAGTAGAACAGTAATGCCGACAAACCTTTCAAATGAGAGAGAAAAGTATTAAGCCAAATCATAGAGCAATACAAAAAAGGAGAAAACAATCAGGCCCGATCGGCAATAGGTTATTATATCGCATGCTCCCAGGGTGTGGTTTCGTTCAATCCTCTAGATTGTGTATTAAAAAAGAAAATCCAAAACACCTCTCTTTTTTTGCGATATTTGGTATCATCGCTGCCTCAAATAGGTGTTATTTTTTCTAGCATTGTCCATCTGAGTTCCCCATCTGTGTGGCCTTGATCCAACCAATGTTGAACAATGGGTGCAGTTGTTTTCTTATTGCGAATATTGGATTTGTGTTCTCCAATACGGATTCTTATTTCTGTTCCTGTTTCGCCCACATAACTAAGGTCACATGGGCATAAAACACAGTAGACCACGTTAGAGGTCCTACAGTTGGTCATATTTCTTAGTTCATTCCTCTTGTGTCCAACATTGATGTGGCTGGGTATCATGGCATTGTCACATGCCTGGCACGTGCCACATCTCTGGTTGCCCTTAATGGGATTGGTTCCTGTGATAGATTTCTGACAGAAAGGATCCTCAGTTTTGGGTTTGGCTCTAACTAGTAGGCTCCTCAAATTTCTGTTCCTTCTGAAGGCAAATGTAGGTTTAGGTAGTTTAGGTTCATCATCATTGATATTTAATAAATGCCATTGTGAGTACACTGCCTGTCTAATTGTTTGATCCAGGTTAGAGTGTCATGTCACGCAGACCAACTTGTCTTCAATGGTTTTCTCCTTTGGCTCAAACATAGCTTCCCTGTTGTAATATTTGGCCCTTTTGAAAGAATCACGGATAAGTCTCTTCGGATATCCTCTTGAGAGGAACTTGTGTTTAAGAACCTCGGCATGTTTAAGAAATTCGCTGATGTTCGAACAGTTTCTGCGAAGGCGCAAGAACTGGCTGAAGGGGATGCCATCCTTTTGACAGCGCGGATGGAAACTGCTATAATGCAGTAGAGTATTTTTCGCAGTGGGTTTAGTGAAAGAGACACAGAAAGGTGTTGATTCTAGTGCTCAATACAAATATCAAGGAATTCCACTCTTTCTCTGCTTTTATTGGGAGTGAACTTAAGGTTGTTGTCACAGAGATTGATCCACTCCAAGAACTGATCTAAGTCTTCTTCTTCGCCTTGCCACACAAAGAAAATATCATCAATAAAACGATACCACAATGGTCTGTTTTCAAAGAAAGGTGCAATTTCGTTGTGGATGAACTGCATCTCGAAGTTACCCATATACAAATTTGCTATGCTAGGGGCACAGGCTGCTCCCATGCTTACTCCTTTTATTTGTTTGTACAATACACTGTCAAATTCAAAGAAATTTTCATTGAGAACAATTTCCAGACATTGGATCAGAAATTCACGGTTCTGCTCTATTCCTGCTAAAACCAGAACGTTTTGAACCACTTCTAAGGCCTGTTGTTGAGGCACGTTGGTATAAAGGGCCTCTATGTCCATTGTGACTAATATTTCTCTCTTGTTATTAAATGGAATTCCTCCTATTTTCGAGATGAGATGGCCAGTGTCTCTAATGTAAGAGGGTAGTTGACTGACTATGGGCTTTAGAAAAACGCCAATGTATTGTGACAAAGGTTCAGTGGCCGCACCTATCGTGGATACAATGGGGCGAAGTGGGGGGTCTAGGGTATTTTTATGGGTTTTTGGTACACCATATATGACTGGAATTCGAGTAGTGGATGGAGTAACAAACTCAAACTCCTTTCTACAAATAGTGCCTTCCAGTTCTGCCCTTTTGCTGATGTCATATATTCTGGTCTTAACTCTGGTTTCAGGGTCACCTCTGACTCTGCTGTAGTGTTCCTGTATATCTAGCATAGCTTTCATTTTATACTTGTATTGTTTCGTATCAAACATTACTATCCCACCCCCTTTGTCACAGGGTTTGATGGTCACCTTGGGTTTGTCTTTCAATCTGTTAAGTGCCAAGGTTTCTAGTTTGATTAAATTAGGAGTCGGTTTGGCGATAAATTTAGTAATCTTTTGAATTTCCATGAGAACTGCCTTCTCAAAGATTTAAGTATGCGTCCCAGCCCCGTTTATAATTCACTACAGGATACCTGCCTTTTGTATTGGCTGCTCCCCGGGCCGGACTTCTGACAGCCACTTCTCGACCCTCGAGGCGGGCTGCCTCTTGCAGTTCTGGAGGAGGGCCACCTTTCGAGGTTCCTCCGGTATACCTCTATGCAGGTAAGTCGCCTTTTAGGATCTAGCTGTTTGCATTTAGTGATGAAAACCGGTCCCAGGATGCTTGTTTCCGGTCCAGGGAAGACATGGCTTGGCAGTTCGGGCTGGACTGTTCCCATGAGGCACAGGGTCAAGACTGATTTGCATGTAGCTGTGTCTGAACTGGGTGGCGAAGTGAACTAAAGAACAATGATGGATTCAACCCAGATCTGCAACTGGGGGTGAGTGTCTGAAAAGTTTCAGCGCTCCGTCCATCATCTCCTTGTGTTTGCTCTGTTTGCATTTAGTGCAGCATTGGACATTCATGTTCAGTATATTTTTGTTGTCTTCCGCTATTCCCCCTCTTTTTGCTCTCTCAGAGTTGATCTTATTTATTTGTTACTCTCCCATTCTTGGAGATTTACAGAAGTCTTTATTGTTTGAGCTATGCCCGCTTATCCTGATATGCTGCTCGACTGCCCTACATTGAGACGTCACACTGTTTTTTGGTTTGAGGCACTATCTCTTGCCTGTCAGCAATGTCCCACTTGTTCAGTATATCGTGACATGGTTCGAACTATATCTGGCGCATTTCCTTTATTTACTGTTGAGCTCTGTATAGGCCCACTATTCTATTCATCTCTATTGGGAGGGGAACTCTCTGGAGGGCAACCAATCCTGCTCTTTAACAGCGTGCTTGGGTGTGCGTTTTTCTGGATTTTGCCACTTGTGAGATGGGCTTAGAGATAGTCCTTCATTTGGAACACTCTCGCTCTCTGGCAGGTTCTTTTTGAACTGACTACGGCAGACACTGTTCATTTTTTTTATCCTTAGATGGACTTTACCAGTGTCTAATATCCCACGTTTGAAGATACCCAGGCTGGGAACTCTCCTTACATAGAGTTATCTTATTACTCCTATCTGAGAATTCTTGTCTGGAATTTAAGGTAGTTCTATATTTTCTCTGCCATCTTTTCCATTGTATTCTCAGTGGGTAGAACGTATCCTCTTTGTATTTATGTATCATTCTCCTCAGATATTTTTCCCTTCTTTATTTTTTCTGTATACAGGATTTCTATATATCTCCTATCCTCTAGGAACCTGAAATTTCTCTACACCACACCCCATTGTATTATTTTTCAGAATCCATACATCTGTAAGTACTTGATTCTCTTGTTCTATTACCATAACTTTTTCTCTTCATCCTTCTCTGAGGAAACAGTTTGGGTCTATGACACTGACTACTCCTTGGGTACTTTTTCAGAGGCTATCTGTTCAGCACTATAATCTGTCACTTATGCACCATGTACTTTCTCTTTTTATCACATTATCGACGTTATGGTGACTGGGTTTTAAATCTTGTACACCTCGGAGGCAAGAACGCACTGATTTTTTCCACTAACTCGGTGAGACTTTGGAAGCACGCTCATTTATTGTTAGTCATTAGTTTTGCTTTGTATTGACTTGGATCGAGCTTGCCCCAACATGGATTTTTCTAATTTATCTTTTAGATACTTGTGTTGGAATTCTCATCTGCTTTAGCATTACCCCCTTATCTCCAATGTGTATATTCTGATATGACTTAAGTAACTGTGCCCTGAAGAAGGTCTTGGCTGCACTGGAGCCTGTACCGAAACGCGCATCAGCACACACTGCGACAGGAGCAACAGAGTGGTACACCTAATGAAATCTTCGGTTGTATTATTAAAAAAAAAAAATTTAAAGAAAAAAATTGTTTGTTGGCAATAAGAAGATTTCCTCTGTACAAAGAAAATGTATCAAATATTGGAAACACCTAATACAAATGCAATTCAGTGTTCCTATGTCAGCTCAAAAGATCTTTTTTCAACTTCCTCAAATAGCTAACCTGTGAATATATTTACTTAGGGTCTCCATTCATAGCTTTACAGGTTGTTCCTGTCCACGTTCACGATTTTAACTTGCTTGTATCTTGAGTTTGTTAGTTGAATGTGTATGATTGAAGTAGAAATACAAAACACCGAAATCTCGGTTATGGAAACCTAGCCAGTTTTTTCAGAAAATTAAATTTACTAATATAAGATTCAGAAAAAATAGTTAGTAAAGGAAAAATGTCCTTTCTTGAGTCCCCTCACTCACCATGGTTTCCCATGGTGACATGCTTCATCATAGGGGCCATCCCAACCCGCTACGGGCTGAGGCGTGCTACGACTTGCGACACTACGTAGGAGCACTACTTGTGAGTGACTATGTGTGGTGCAGTGATGGGGGTGGAGTGGGTGAGACTAAAAATATCTAGCTAGTGGGCAAAAAGAATTTATTCAGGCTCCTAGCCGATATATTAAAAACGGGGTTGGTCGCTAGGGTGTCTGTTTTTAATTAGTCAGGGGTCCCTAGTGAACGTCAACTAGTTTCGAGCTACCCCAGTGCTCTTCTTCAGGACAAACAGGGTCCAGCCCTGTTTAGTACCACTCCAAAGTGACCTAAAGATACGAAAAAATGCTGCAGAATACTAGCAGGCAAGATTTAATACATACAGTACTTTGATCACGTAGTATCTGTAATAGAGAAAGGATAAAAAACATTATCAAGTACAGTCTATGTACTGTATAGGTAGTTATTGAAACCATGTTGATACTGATCATTTGAATCTAAAACAGAAAACGGCATACGAGACCTACTTCATGCTATGTAGGTAAGTGAAAACGCCATGCTGCACATTAACTACATATAATCAGACACTCACTACTGGTGTGTGTTGTTAAGAGCTCTCCCATAAGATCCTTGTGTGGTTATGAGAGCTATCGGCATCTCAATAGTCATATTATACTATAGGGCCAGCTTAGTTTAAACACAAAAACTAAAAACCAAAAAGGAATACCACATGACATTACCCTTGGTGAGTAGATTGTCAGTAATCTGAGACATGCCAGGCAATTAGGTGAATGCTTATTTGCCAGGAAATAGAATGAAATGAAAGAGCATAAACCTAGAAAAACATACTAATATACACAGACAAAACAATATGACAAAGAAAATACAGTGACATAATAAAACACATACTAATTATGGAGCAACAATGTGCTTCATGGTCTGAGAGGGGCTGGAGAGATCATCGGCACTGTAGGAGAAAGGAAAAAACAAAGCGATAATGAAAGCTTTGTAGCAAAAAAAGAGAGGGGGGTGAGTTGCACTGTGAGAGGCCCTGCTGTCTGCCCAGTCCGGTGCTGTGGAGAGAATAACTTACTTGAGAATGAAAACTGCTCCGGCTGTTGCCTGCTTCCCTCCCGACCGCATATTAACAAGTGAGTCCCTACTGCTTGTTTTTAAAGGGTGTTTTCCCGCCGATTCATGTTTAGGAGACTAGAGCGGAAACTAAAGAACAAAATGGCCGCCTTCTATGGCTCAATGTGGCTGCCATTTTGGGAAGGTAAAATACTCGTTAGTGCCTATTGGGAAGGGTATAAGGTGATTAGAGGCAATACAAAGGTGATGAACAAATACATACAATGTGCCTCACAATGATATACAAAAGAGGTCTAATATGAGTTCCTATCATTATGGGAAGATAAAATACTCGTTAGTGCCTAATGATAAGAGTATAAGGTGATTAGAGGCTAAACAAGGAAGACAAACAAATACATACAATGAGCCTCACAATGATATACAAAAGAGGTCTAATACGAGTGCCTATTGTTGAATCACTAAGGTGATTAAGACGTACTCATATAAAACAAACATACAGATGAATGCTGTATTTTCACTCCCTGAAAAAGTGTTTGATTATGAACAGAGAGTAATTGCAACTGATCGACTGACTCTTAGCGTGTCATATATAGGGTGATTGGTATTTGCTCAGGAGTTTCCCAATAGATGTAATGCCAGAGGAGATTGATAGCTTGACCTCTGGTTAAGAGGGAATTTGATCAGATGACTTTTCTAATTGCAGGGTGACTGGTATTCTTTCAAAAAACATACCCCTTAGATGTAAAGTCAGAGGAGACTGTTATTTAGAGAACTGACCCCACGGAATATTATCATTCAAGCCTTGAGTGTCTGTACATAATTTAAAAACCCAACGTTGTTCTCTCTCTAGAAGTCGCTGTTCGAGATTGTCATTACATTTGATATGTTCCAGGACCACCCACCTCATGTCGTTAGGTGTATGTTGTTTTTCGATTGAATGGGTTGACATTTTTGTTGTCGCCCGCTTGCACCTGATGTTACTACGGTGCTCCACAATCCTAGTACTGACTTTTCGTGTAGTCATGCCTACGTAGTGGGGATTACAGGTGCAGGTAATCAGATATACTAGGATTGAATGATAATATTCCGTGAGTTTACCATTCCTTTGTTGGCAATCTCAATCCCCTTTTTTTAAATTAACTTTCTGGAGCTGAGAGAGTTTTTTGCTCGTATTTAACCGAAGGCAGGTGGTATATTTCCCCTTTCGCTAGGGTTCTTTAGTATTCCATTTTCATAGTAGCCGTACTCTATGCCACAGTTGCCGTTCTGTTACCGCTAAAACCTAACAATTATCCATGGCAAACTATCAAGGTACGAAATTCTTTTGTTGTCTGCTTCTCACATTACTCTAGTTCCATGCCCTGTCCCAAACTCCACCTCCTTGCTGCCCACTGCTCAGGACAATGAGCTGCATGACTGTGCCCATTGGACTAAGGCCCACATAGGTCTCTCTAATGCACCAATGCTCAATTGTGATCTTGTGTATCATGCTGATAGATTATATCTCAGTAATAACTGCAGCTCACTAGTGGTCGGGCATTCTAATTGCACACTGTTTGAAGTTATTAAAAGCCAATGGTTACCTGAAGTACACTCCCCTCAAGTTGCTGAATTGGTTGCTCTTACCCATGCTTGTATTCTTGCTGCATGAAAGATTACTTTTTTTTAAAACTAAAATATGACTTTAGATAAACCCATGATTTGGGGTTCAACGGGGTATCCTTACCTCGTCGGACAGGGACCCCGATTAAAAATGGGGCCTAAGTGAGAAGTTTACTTGATGCTCTTATGTTACCATCTAAACTTGTGTTTGTAAAGTGCTTGCAAGCATAAAGTATCTGCAGGAAACACTTTTGTTGATCTAACTGCAACAGGGCTGCTTTGCCCCCAAGTTACTGTGCATAATTCTCAAACTGTTGTGTCTCTTATGCCAATTCAACAACAGCATTTTATAGTACATGAAGTAGTACTACAGTAGTACTGCTCACTCACTACAATTGAGCCTGCGCCTTGCAACCCAAAGACTGGCCAGGATCCTGCTATAACTTTTCCATTTTCCCTACCACATGACATGCTCCTGCTAAGTAGCTGTACCAGAAAAGACTGCCCAGAGATCTATCCGAAAGTGCCTGCTTCTTTGCTATCATGATCCCTATGTATGGGATAGGTCTAAAAATCCATGGAATTCAAACCATGGCCAAGAATTTATAATAGGCTGCCAGTTCACCACCAGCACGTTAGGATCAGCTCCAATTAATTAATTAGAAGCCCAAAGGGCAAAAAGAATGGCTCTTGATTTTGTCCTGGCAGCCCAAGAGTGGAGTTTGTGCCATTGTAGGATCCGAATGTATCTCATTTATACCAAATGTTTCATTGATTATACATGGCCAGATTGTTCGCATGCGTAACAGTGGCATGGAGTTACACAAAATTAACAAGGGTTTTAGTTTTGATGGCTGGAGTTTATGGTCTTGGTTAAAGGGTACATTTGGGAGACAGGGAACAATGGAGATACTTCTAGCAGTTTTTGTTGTACTTATTTGCTTCATATAGTTATAAGGGTTTGCAAATGCTCCAGTAACCACTTTACAAGAATTAAAAAGGCTTCTCCTTTTGCCCTCCAGCTACTAGAAATTGATAACATAGACCATAAATCTAATTACAGATCACTAAAATGTTTTAATTATGATCTGTCTCATGCAGTGAACTGACTTACAACAACTGATTTGCTTTGAAAGTTGCACACAAATAGTGCAAAAGGGAGGGACTGTGAAATTAAAAATATTGCCTGATTGTAACTTTAATTGCTGCAGCCATCTTCTCACTCACTGCTAACAAATGAACCAAATTGTGCACGTCTCTGATGTCTAAGGCCTTTCAAGTGTGGCATCGCAGACATTACATTTTTTAATAACTTGCTCAGTTTATTTACATTACAGTTTTTGAATCAGTTTGAAGGTTGACCATGTACTAGTCCACTAATTTAGTTTTTGCACCTGTATAGCTCTTTTGTTTTGATTTTGTCACATGATCTCTATTCAAGTTGTGTGTATATACACATATAAATTTGCATCGGCAAAGTGCCTCTTGTCACCAAACATTTTGTTAATAAACGTTTTCAGGCTTCAAATTGGGATAACAACAGACGTCTTTCATACAAATGTGCTGATTGTCTCATGCAGTTCATGTGGCATGGTGTGCTTCTCTTCTTCCGTCATCTTAATCAGCCTCAGCAGGCACCTGCAGGACATTCCTTAGTTGCAGTTGCAGCACTACATCCAACATACATTTGATCTTGGCATTTGATTGACAGTTGCTCTGATATCTGCACCCTAATTTACATGGTGGAATTCCATGTAGAGATTCGCATCAGCTAGAATTACCATTACTACCCGGTATCTCCATATAAAATTCCACCTATTACATGTTAGCATCCTCGGAATGGGAAATAACAGTGCAGGTGCACAAGTACCATGCAACATTCCTCATGTAATTCCATATTCTGAGGGGCTTAAAGCTCCTATTTACCACCTGTTCTGAGCAATGGCTTCCCTATAGGGTGGTGTGTGAAGAGAAGGGGTTAGGAGGGCGGGTTAGGGAAAGGAAAGAATAGTTTTGGCAGAGCATTTCATACTACCCCTTGCCAAAGACTGGGGGACAAGGCCTCATTCGATTTTAATGGCCAAAATTGCAGGAGTGTGGGCAGGTCAGGTGTTCCCACACCCGGGAAAACTGGGTGCATGAACACCGGACCAGTCATGAGCTGGTGCACCAGACTTTTAATCAGTGTGTTGGGGTATTTCCTGTCCAGAAGCAAATTGTATGCATCCCTATGAGCCACCTGTGAAATTGAGCATGATGTTTATGATCTACTAACTTGTACTTTGCAGCCAGAATCAAGGCCTCAGGTGAGTGGGGCTCTCATGAGATGGCAATGATTTATGTCTTCTGCTGCCATGGTCTTTAGGAGAGCTTTGGTTTTGAGTCCCTTTAGGACGCAAGGAATTAGCAACCTGATTTCTTACCTATCAAAGGAGGAAATGTTTCCTCTTGTTGGCATCTTCTATACTCAAGGGTAGGTGGCACCAACATTTAGCTTGTGGTGGAACACTTGCCACAACCTAGTCCTGTAGCTTTAGTTTTACCTTTGTAATGAGACTACTAAAGAGCAGGGGCGGCTCCTCCGTTATGGGAGAGGAGCCTCGCCCCCACTGCTGCAAACAGCAAACGCATGTAAAATAAAATGACAATAAAGCAATTAATAAAACTGCTTTATTACCATTTTGTTTTACACCGGAACTGCGGCCAAGTCTTGAGGTCGGGGTCATCCTCTGAGGGACAGCAGCAAGAGGAGTGGTGGGCACAAGGCACTGCAAAGGCGCATGTCGGTTTAGCCAGTCGTCTTAGGACAGCCAAACCGACATGCATGCTTGGATATCTCCAGGCTATGGCTTGGAGATATCAACAGGGCTCAGGAGGACAGGCTCCCAGTCCCTGCAGGAGCATGAAACCAACCCACTCCGCCCAATCCCGGTGCCTCTCTCATGCTGGGTAATACCAGCATGAGAGCAGTGTCTTGATTGGCGCAGAAGAGTCTGGGAGCCTGTGTGTGCATCGTCGGGAGCGGAAGAGGCGGCGAGGTGGCAGGCGGCAGGCTGAAGGTCAGTTTTGTTTTTGGCACCACTTTTTTTTGCTAGCAGCCGCCTCTGCTGTTACCAATATAATTATAGAATAATGCAAATCACTTTTAGTTATTTTTTAAAAGCATCCATTGGGAATTGGGTTTTTGAATAATCAGACAAGCATTTCAGTTTGACTTTTTTCTGAAACTGGCTGTGTACGCTCTGTATTGTTTAGCACAGCGCAGTCCCAGTCTCAATAAAAACCTAATATGTCTGATACCCACACTCTCAGGAGTAGCATGTAGGGTTAACCTCCCTACTAACATGTTGCTCTGTGAAGGAGCAAAAAGAAAAAAAAAATCTTTCTTTTTTAAAACTTTATGAAATAAAATTAAAACAATGCCAATGTTTCACAGAAACTCCAAAATGTGCATTATATCTCCAGTGTAGAATTTGATACAGGATTGCAGAAGCATGTGCTGAAAAGTAATACATAGTATATATGGATGCACAATAAC
Organism: Calotriton arnoldi; assembly: GCA_963921515.1. Classification (NCBI taxonomy): domain Eukaryota; kingdom Metazoa; phylum Chordata; class Amphibia; order Caudata; family Salamandridae; genus Calotriton; species Calotriton arnoldi. The sequence goes on from CAWUFW010004842.1 coordinate 1,385,053, forward strand.
GAGGCAGCATAGTTACACGTTTGGACAAACACGCAGCAACATTTTGTAAAAAACTCCAACACAGAGGTAAGCAAACACCTTACCAACTAAAGAATCAATATTCATTGCCCTCCCTGGGCCGGTGCTGAATATGCTGGGCACATCATGTCTAATTAGAACAGAGAGCAGGATTATTGTTCTGAAAGGGTCGGTTGAGATCACGGGTTTCTAATCCAATGGGTGGCACCATCCACACTGCCCTTCCACCCCCTCCCCTCAAGACACTGACAGATTGCCTTTCCTTCGTACATGAAAGCTGAGAATTGAGTCCTTCAGAGGAAGTGAGCGATCATCAACAGTACAAAAGTTTGAAAAACAGGTTAGGAAAATGGGCTATAATGTTTGCCCACATGGCATGAAAATATCACCAAGAGGATTATGGATTTCCTTATGGTCACAAATCTTTTCATTCAAGATTAAAGTGTAAACCATTTCTGACCCCCTGGATCAACAAGAAGAAGATTGTCAAGCTTGGATCGTTGGGCTGTGGACCCTATGAGAAATCCGAATCTCCTACTTACTCTCTGTCGATTGGTATTCGTATGTACAACAGAATCAGAGATTGTGAGGGAAAAAGCAGGAAAGGAGTAGACCGCGAACTGCCATGGCAGCAGTATTGCGGCTGGCCGGTTCCACCCTCGACATTCTATGCCGGAGGTTCAAGCAGCGTCTCCTACAGAAAATGCCGCCAAAAGCCAGCAAGCCTGCAAAGGAAATCTCGGCTTCGGCATCAGGACGTTCTTCGATTCACACCGCCACGGTTTGTCAGCCAGGAAATCGGAAGATATGGCTGCTTCTGCAGTGGCGAAAGGACCAGAGGGGGAGAATCCAAAACAACCGGCTTGGAAGGCCAGTGCAGTTCCATGCGGTTCTAAGCAGCCCACAATTACAGAGATCTTCGAATCGGCTGCTTCAGGCTCGAGGCAGCCTTGCAATGACCATGACCCTGCGAGCACTCTCACAGCCCCTGGACAAGTTGCTGAAACTGCTGGCGATGCACAAACCAGCGCCCTCCCGGCAGCAGTGAGTAATAATTCTATGTTGTCGCTCGAAAGGAGCATGATAGCTGGAGTGGGGACAAGTTTGAATGTACAGAATAATTCTACCGCAGAGGATAATAAAGGAGGATTTTCGGGCCAGGGATTGTTGGAAAAGGGGGGAACCTCAGAATTTCTTAATAGGGCAGATGTTAAGTTCTGTACTTCCACCCCCACCTTCACCCTCCAGGAAAAGCTCATCAGGAGCTAACATTAGGACAGAGCTGGGCTCCCCTGATCACTCTGGGTCAAGCGCTGGTTTAACGGATGAGGAGTCCGGCTCTCGAGCCTCGAGGGGCTGCCTCGGCGGAGGCCATGGTAAACCGTCCATGCAGAGACGTGTGCAGACCCGTGATGGAAGGATGGAGAGAGAAAAACAGGGCCAGCAGAACAGGATATGACTCTGATATCAGAACTGCTTGTTAAAATGAAACTATTTTGCAACCCGACAGGTCTATAATGAAGATATTGGAGGGGTAAGCGGTTACCCCAAGTCGAGACTGGTGGTTGCTCAGGGTCTGCCGACCTTCCCTCAATTGAGCGTACATTTGAAGGACACACCTTTCTCGTCTGGCCGGACTTTTTCCACACTACAGTGGAAAGGAGATGGCGTCCATGCCAGTTGTTTTCACCCTTTCAGGGACCGGGGTGTGATGCTTTCCTGATGAATCTGGCCCAGTTTAAGGAAGGGTGCGGACCTTCATTCTTGAGATCAAGGTACAAGAGTATTTGAAGGAGATCACTGGGGGATCCGGGGCGGATTGAGTACAAGGGAAAAGTTGGGAAAAAATGGCTGGGCAATATTCATGTTTTTCATTTTTTACAGGAGGCCTGCTGAATTTGTTCTTCAGGTTTGAGTAGGGTACAAAGTGAGCCAATGCGTTGGGGTCTAGACAGGGTGGGCCGATATGGTTGTTCTATTATTTCTTCACCATATTTTTGTCACGGATTCTAATGGTGGCTGGAGTCTGGGGGGCACACGGGGTGGTGGGGTAGTGGGTAGCATCATCAGGGTCATGTGTGACCTGTTTGAGGTTCAGGGGGCATTCCCGGGAGGGTCGGCGGGGTCGTCTGGTGTTTGGGAGGTGGGAGGAGTGGGCAACCTAAGCAGCAAACCTAGTGGACAGGAAAGATTTGGTATAGTATGGGGTCGCAAGATTAAGATCAGGTACATTAGATATAATATTGGTTTTCCTTTTAGCCATAAACAATGAGTAAATTGCGTATAGCGACAATTAATATATGTGGCTTAAATGATTAGCCCAAAAGACGCAGGGTGGCTTTTCATATACAATTCCTCAAAGCGGATATAATTTGTTTGCAGGAGACGCATATTGAGGGGTGAAGACATAAGGTCTTAGATTCATTGGGGTATCAGGTGGTGTGTTGCACCTCGCAAGGGACACGTACATGGGGTGGTTGCAATCTTGACTCGGAAGGGAGGTGGTATTTTTCCTCGCTCTCGGGTAGATAAATTTGGCCATTGGGCTATTACAGAGTAACGGTAGTCCCATGCTTTGTTCAGTAAATGGGTCAGTCCTGGACGATCCAACAATATTCAAGTGGTTAAATACCAAGATGACTTTATGGCCCCTTCCGCTCATATTTGAGGAGATTTTAATATTAATTTGAAGAGGGACTCTCTAGATGCTGGTATTAAACAATACCAAGGCCGTAAACCCAAAGTTTTCAGGTCTCTCGCGGATCTAAGAGCAGCTCACGGTTTAACAGATGTATGGGGTGAGAAAGATGCCTCTGACCCCGGATTTACATTTTTCTCAGCCCCACACCAGGTACACATGAGGCAGGATTATTTTTTTATCTCTAAAAATTTGTTACAGAGCAGTCGAATCAAGAAATATCCAAAGCTCATTTTGGATCATAATCCGTTGGTATGGGGGTTTCCTTGTCGGATAGTCCGCATCAATTTCAGAGCTGGTTCTTCAAACGGGCTTTATTACTGGATAATGAATATATTAATCACATGCAGGAGTGGATTCCAGTTTTTATGTCCGAAAACTTAGGTAGTGCCCCCGTAGGGACAATTTGGAATGCTTTTAAGACAGGGATCTGGGGGAAGACAGCTCATTTTAGCTGGGCTCACCAAAATAAGGAAAAATGACATCTGGCGGACATCTGGCGAATCTGTATAAGGGTCTCTCACTAGCAGAGACTGATCTGATAGATGCAGGGGCGAGTTGATGGAAAAGGTCTTGACAACAAAAACTCCTATTCGGTCACTCTACCAGCTATTGATTGGTTTAATGCCAGATGATATAGACAAGCAGGATAGGTGGTGGCAAGAGAAGGTGCAGGCAGGAAAAGACATTTGTTCTGAGTCTCTGGATCTTGCCCTATCTATTTTAGTCTCTGCTAATTTGCAAGTTCATCATTTTAAAACCAGTTTTAAGTTATACTATACACCGGGGGGAAATTGCAAAATGGAGTGGGTCTAAAATGTGCATTATCCCCGCTGCCAATTATACGGTGCCAATTTAGTACACATGTTCACAGGCTACCCGGTTTTGGGGAGTCTGATAAGGGACATAATGGATTTCCTAGAGGGAAAACTGTGTTTAAATATAGAAATAACCCCTCAACTTATACTATTAGGGGTTTGTAAGGAAGCAGTTCCAAGACAGGCACAGGCATTTATGTTTATTGCAATGACGGTTTTAAGACTGTGTGTAGCGACGGTCTGGCTGGACCACTCCCATCTTTGTTTCATCAATGGCTCTCCCACCTTATAGCTGTGTATCATACAGAGATGGCAGTTTACACATGAAAAGGCAGAGGTGCTAGGGAAAAAGGGTCAAGGGTATGGGCAACTTTCATGGAATGAATAACATTGATGGTAGAGAGATAGGAGGGTGTATAACTGGGAACAGGTGGTGGGGGAGGACAAACTTTTGCACTTTAGTGGATGAATTGTCTTTTACTATTTCATATGTGAATGACGTAATCCTTTGTAAATTATTGAAACTTTTCTTTTTGTATTCTGCTGGATTTGATTGGACTGTAATATGAACTGTCTGTTTGGGTTGGGGGGAGGGGGTCTTTATTTAAAAAACAAATCTCTAATAAAGATTTTTTTTTTTTTTTTTTTTAAACAACAAAGGTGCAGGGCACTGCTATGGTAACAAACTGCATGCCACAAGAAGCCGTACAACCACTCAGAAAAGTTGCCAGTCACCAAAATGTCACAGTAGGCCTTAAATACAGACTCTGCATACAAAGCCATTGAAATGATGTACTTTACCCAGAAGTGGCTACACACACAGATTAACAGTCTAATTGTCACTCCTAATTTCCATACACCCATTCTCCACCACCTCCAAGCACCCATCAAACCTCTTTACCTGGTTTTTGTTGGGATTTGTAGTCTTAACAATCTTTCTTTTCTGATTGTCCATTTGTCTGCACATTGCATGTCTTGCCCTTATTTACTGGTCTTTGGGTCTTTCTGCAGTCTTTTCCTAGCAAAGATCTGTTCTCGTGGGCACAAGAATTATTTCTAGACTAAATCTGCCTAGCAAAAATAAGGAAACAGATTCTGGATCTAGATTTAGGGAAAGTGTGGTATTCTGTCTACTTCTGGTACCATGGAAGACTTAGGATGTGTGGCTGTGAAGTCTAAGAAAACAGAGGAGCCAAAGATACCTGCAGAAAAAGCTCAAGTGGTCGAGTGGAATATTGGGTCTTGGTCATAAGGTGGCCTGACTGTAGAGTCCTTCCTGATTTGCTAGATTTAAAGTCCACAAACTGACTGAAATTTTTTATTGAGAAGCATCAGAACATACCCCACAATATAGCCTTCATAATTTGGACACAATCTGAAGACTAGAAAGAATTTCCAGCATCAGTCAGTTAAAGACATTACTCAAGTACTTTCATCAACCTGGAGCCTTTTTTTCTTGACGACTCTTCTCAAATATTTAGTCAAGGATTTATCCTACTCTGCACTGGTAAAACAACCAAATTATGTTTGCAAAACAAACTAACCAATAACATCAGTGAAAACCATCTATTAGGAGATTGATAATAAGGCTTCCTTGAGGGGGCTGAGATTGCCAACCTCAAAGTTCTCAACTGTATTTACCATATCCTAGACGAGGGGGATACATGCCTATCTGTTTTTCTCAATCTTTTACTGCTCTTATTTCAGTGGACCACCATAAGGTTATCAATATCCTAGAACACAGAATGGGCATTTGCACCCATGTCCTCAAACGGTTCTCCAGCTTCACCCTCCAGCAAATAAATTATAATAAATTGTCCCTTAAGCTTCTATTCTGGCCCATCCATTGTTTAACTCCTACAATGAACCTCTAAACCATATACTGGAGGATTCCAGAATGCCTGTACATCAGCATGGAGACAATCCGCAGCTCTACTTAGGGACAATATCAGTTACGTACAGCCTCATTCTCAGATCATGGCTTGTAAAACACCCAGCATTTGATATTCACAAACTTACTTGTGTAGAACCCCCAAAAAGCAAAGTTCAAAGTCATGTTGCACCAATGCAGAAAGAAATTGGACCCCACACTACTAATCAAACTCAACTTACCCCACTTTGCTCATGTTCTATCTTCATTGATTTCCAGAGCTTTCATAATAAACAACTCACATACATTAGCACCCCATATCAACAAAATTACTAAGTCTGACAACGTCTGTATGAGCTTAGGAAAACCAAAAGACCTATGACCAACTCAAGACTGCAGCATATGGCTGCAATGCTGCTCTGGCAGGCCTACCATGATCGTTGCTGATTCCAGTCAAAGCCATCTTCCATATCCCTGCCCATCTCCTATCCATGAAGAGGAATTTTCATCACAAATCACCAGTTCTGAAAGACCTTTACTGGCACCAATGGAGGACAGTATTACTATTGACTACCTCGCTTGGAAGACACTTCATTTTGTGAATCCACCTAACCTCATCAAGCTCTTAATGATAAGAAGAGCACAATGACCTGAGAAGCAAAGGCTGGCTCCTGCTAGAAACGCTAAAATCAACATCAATGGCCTTGAATCAAACCTTAATTGGTGTGGCCAGCAATCTCTGGATCTCTCTACTGACAGCTTTGAGTACTCAGTCAAACCTCTTTTCATTCAGAAAAATTTACTTATTTCAAATTAATTTAAAGTTGTTTTGGCCACAGCAACCCTCTCTACTTGTGCACTCATTTAAACGAGCTCTGAAAGTTCTCTAATGTGTATTGTAAAGTGCACTAATGCCCATGGATACAGTAGGAAAATGTTAAATGAATAAATATCGAACTCCTGCATACATCAACTAATGCCTTGTAACACTGCTCTGTCTACGGATCTTCACTTCACTTGATGGAGAGAAAAAAATCTTCAGCAGCTTTGCAACATGAAGACAGTCAAGGAAAGTCACCATGTCTATCCTGCAACCTCCAATCTTGCATGAGCTATCATGCATCTGGAATCTTTGTCTGTTCTTCTTCTCTCTTCGATGCAACTATGAGATTAAAGTACAGACCATTGTAGAGTCCACATCAAATGCACTGGAAGACCTGCGTAGAAAACATCAGTAAGAAAGTAACTTTGTTCAAGCAACCAGGTTATACATCACTGCAGGAACTCACAAATAGGATTAAGTTTGATCCCATTTGTATTAAAAAGACCTGTAGCTTAATCGAGATATTTTTCTTAATTTTCCATCATTAAAATAACATTGTTTCCTCTAAACTCAAATACAAATGATTGTTCTTACTATCTCAAATTGGAAACAGTTTAAACCATTTTCTATGGTTTTCTTTTATCAATTTCTTCTTGAACTGTTCATGCTAGTTCTCTAATGAAATTGTAACTTTCATAGTATAACTAGTGAACCTAGTTTGCACCTTCTTTCTTTATTACTTTAACTGTACCTCTATGAATTTTGTAATCTATCTTTGAATGTTTGGATCTAGAACCACTGGCATCTGGTTAGGTTTCGAACTGAGCTCATGCTACCTAAGATTAAGTTAAGGGTACTTTATGGGTACCTTTCATGCATTCACTCTTTTTAGTAGCCATGAAGAAAAGAGTGTAACACCAAATGCAAGACTTTGTTTGAATGCATTAGGTGTTTCGAACATGTTATTTTACTACTAAAGCCTCTGCTATGCTTAACGATCTTATCAAAGCAAAATTTGAACTTAACAAAACGCAACATTTAATGCATGCAATGTTTTGCTACGGATTAAGTCTAAATATTATGGTGGCCAAAATAAGGCAGCCATAGTGCTTGTGGATTATTTAATTTATTTTTTTAAACTGTCAATTAATTACGTGTGTCATCAATGAAGGTGACAATTCCACTGCTATTTCAGATGTTGATATTTCCAAATCTTTTGAACATTTCTACAAACACCTTTACAGTGATGACTGTAAACCAGCTCAATCTGATTTTGATTCTTTATTCTCTGCCATCCCTAACATTAACTCCACTTCTATAGATTTCTCTGCAGGTCATGTTTTTAGATGAATTTTTACACCCCATTCACTGTTCCTAAAAAGATAAAGCTCCTGGTCCTGATGGCCTTTCTATTGATCTTAGTTTTCATTTCTCTTCATTTTTGCTCCAAAAATGTTTGTAGTTATTTCATTATTTTTTTCTGAATCCCTTGTTTCTGATTTTTATTTTTTAGAACTTCTGATCATGGATAAATAAAGCATTACTGTAAAAATGATAGGCCAATATCTTTGATTAATAGTAACTGTAATATGTATGCCCAATTTGTTGTCACTTCTCTGTAGTCCCTAATCCCTTCTTATTAAATTTGACCAATCTGTTTTTGTTGAAGATAGATTAAGTACAGATAATGTTAGATTGTTTTCAAATATTATTTTACAAGCTTCCAGGATCAATATACCTTTAGCTTCTTTTTCATTGGATGCTGAAAAGGTCTTTAATTGTATAAACTGGAATCAGTAGTTCTTCCCCTAATTATACCTTGAGTCATGGCACTGAGCAGAATTGCCCTCTCTACCCTTGATTATATGCCTCGAGTGCTTTTTAGGAAGGTTAAGATATAAAACACGTATAAAAGGATTTAATTACAAGTCCCGGGAAGTTAAATTGCCCGCTTAGGCTAGTGATATTCCTTTTTATATTTTTGATTCACTTAACTCATTGGTGCCTTTTTACAGTGAAATTTCCTCATATTAATTTTTTTTTTTTAACTTTTTTATCTGAATGTTCCTTTGATGAGGTACTTCTCATGACTAACTGGCCTGGCGTCAATAAATAACACATTCTATAATTGTCTAAGTCCTTGTTACAGCAACTCTTATTTTTTCATTTTACCCTGCAAGCTAATGTTCACTCATCAGTTATTTGGTATAATAAGCACTTAGAAATGAAAAAGATATTGTTTTCTTTGACTAAATGACACAATAAGTGTATATAGTGAATTATCCAGATTATTGATGGAATTAACATTGTATCCTTTGATAATCTTCAATCTACACTTTTCCTTTACTTTTCTTTCCACAAGGACTACTTACTTCTTCATGATACTTTATTCCAATGCCTTGCAAAGATTTCTGATGCCCCGGACCAAAAATCCATTGTTCATTCTGAACTGTACAATCGTATTTGGAGTAATTCAATACCCAAAGTTGTTCTGATTTTCAAATGTATTCAGCATTTCACTCAGATCTAAATGTCTGAAATTTCTGAAACAGTGTGAAATTGTTTGGGACTGGATTTATGAGTTTCGTGGGACACTCAGGTTTGGGATCATTTACGGACAAAAGTATTTAAGCTTGTTTTCATTTCTCTCCATCCCTGCTACTTTATGTAAGTTTGTGATTCAGAAACTGGACACTGTTGGTCTTATAAATGTGCTAAAGGTACTCTATTTCTGATGTTATTTGATTGTAAGTACTCTAGATCTTTTTGGGAAGAGATTTGGCCTATGTTTAAGAAATCATTGGTACCAATATTGTCTTCTCTCCTCAACTCATTTTACTTGGTTTTTTAGCCTTTGAGAAGAACAGTATTTTTCAAAATAGGTGTATTATTAATTTGCTTATTGCAACTTCATTCACAAAGATTATACATTTTCGGAAAGCTCTGTCTAAATTGTTTTATTATTCATAGGGAATGGTGTTTGTGACAATAATGGAATCGGTATCGCTAATACATGTACTGTCAAAGATAAGAAAGCTATTTTCTGGCTTCTAGTTTTTAATTTCTTTAATAGCCAGTGTTCTGCTAAGGTTGTTCTTTAATACAATATAGCCTTTATTTGATTATTTTACCTCTATTGTTCCATATCTTATGCTGTGCTTTTTATTTCTCCTCTGCCTTTTTCTCCTATGAAGTTTTGTTGATGCAGCTGATAGCTTGTTTCAATAGTAGTTTTTACTAACATTATAAATTATATATGCTTTATATATTTATTTTATGCATAATGTAAGTCGTTTGAAACGTGTATTCTGTATAATTTTATAATACTAATAAATGTATTTAAATTAAAATACATAACGTGATGCATTGCTCGGTCTATCTGTCTGTATTGTCACTTTTTGGTAACCCTCCCCACTACCAAGGTCCCTACACTTACAAAAAAGAATACATTTGTATAGGATATTTCTAGCACTCCCATTCCAAGACCATTCTTGTCAGACATTTTCAATTCAACTCCACATTGTACTGAGAGAAAGAGCATAGCAAGCAAACTCAACGCTCTTCAATAGGGTTGCAGGAGCAGATGTCCCCTCAAAAGGCAGACTTGGCATGCACATGTGCACACTGTCAGCACATTGAATGAGAGACTCATACTATATCTATCAGTGCCCCTGCACGTAAAGTAAGGTATACACAACTGTATGATTTATTTTACTTTTTCTCGAAATTATCGCACCTATCCCTAAAAGAGATTCACCCACCCCATGGGCAGATATCTCAACTCACTCTCCTATCACTGGAAGCTCCTTGCTCTCCAGCCTTTCCCAATAAAATGTGCTAGTAAATTTCCTTTCATGACAAGAAGGCTTTTTTACCGATTCTAGCCCCATGCAAAGCAAATATAATGACGTAATAAATAGAGCCAAATCAAGTAGAGGACCCAGGCCTCCAGGAAAAAAGCCTTACTCTAGAAAAGAGTGGATTTTAAAGCTTGAACAACGTTGCACAGAGCCTTCCACAGGCCTACTAATGCAGACTCCACAAATATGGTATTTAGTTTATTTTCAGAACTTTATATTCCACAAACGAGCCAAAAGTGGTCTGCTTCCCAAAAGTTGACAAATGAACCATGTAAACACCAAAGAAAAAAAGAGTTATATACCTGTAGAAATAAATGTCAAATGACTCAGTACAGCATACATGAGGGTTTCAAAACGAATTCACACACACAATTCAGGCGCCGTGATAATATGTAAATAAGACGGCTGTGTGGAAGACTATCGGACATAGTTATTCACCTCGCAGAATGGACTCTAACTCCCATCTAACAAACAAGCTGAATTTATCCATTAAATGACAGCAATCTGGAGTTACCATATAGCAACAGTCAGCGCTTTACAGAACTCCCTAATGCTTAAATACATTGGTTCAAAAGGTGTGAAAAGGGGAGACATTTCATTGACGATTCACTAACAAACACCGGCTAATTGTCACCAGCCCACTGAACCAGCAAAGGCCAAGTGCACTCAGGCAGAGACTGAAGACAGAGGAGAGATTCATATCTTGCAGAACCTTTAAAACTGAGATCTTCAGTTCCCCACCTGCCAACAAGGGCTTGAACCACGACCCAGTGTCTCTTTGCACCCCAGGTAGTCATTCCCAGAGACGCACAACACAATATAAAATACCTCGACCAGGTAAGAGTAAACAAACATCTCAACCGCAGCAATGTTTACAGAAACAGCTTAACTGCAACAATGTGTAAAGAAACGGTTCAACTGCAGCAATATGTAAAGAAACAGCTCAAGCTCAGCAATGTGTAAAGAAACAGCCTGACTGCAGCAATATATAAAGAAACATCTCAACTGCAGCAATGTTGAAATAAACAGCTCAACTTCAGTAATGTGTACAGAAACAGCTCAACTGCAGCAACGTGTAAAAAAACAGCTCAACTGCAGCAATGTTTAAAGAAATAGCTCAACTTTAGCAGTGTGTAAAGAAACAGGTCAATTGCATGTGTAAAGAAACAGCTTGACTGCAGCAATGTTTAAAGAAACAGGTAAATTGCAGTAATGTATAAAGAAACAGCTTGACTGCAGCAATGTTTACAGAAACAGCAGAACTACAGCAATGTGTAAAGAAACAGCCAGACTGTAGCAATGTGTAAAGAAACAGCTCAACTGCAGCTATGTGTGCCACCAAGGAATCCTGCTTCACGACTCATCCCCTTCTTGCGGTACATAGGCTGAAAGTCCCTCTTAGCAATGTTCGAAGGACCATTTGAGCTATAGTGCTCTGCTACAATGCTTTGGTCCAGCAATGAGTTGAATGCTTTACTTTTCATGAATTGTCGAGGAGAATAGAAGTCAAATTTTAAAAAAAGGATGCCTAATCTTCAAATCACTGTATCGCTGCTTAGCCAGCCCCTGTGGTCATAATTGTATCTAAGAATCAACTTTATCCAAGGATCTCATTCGCAAACAAACACTCCCTGTCAAAGAAACCTACGGCTCAAATGGAGCTATAATGCTTGTCTTTTCCACTCCTGTCTGACCTGTTAATCCAACATAGGCCATCAACACACAGAAGCCCTACTGCCTTAGGCAGCAATATGAAGAATATATTTCATGACCTACAGCCGGACTGGGACTTCATAGAGCCGATAGCATACCTCTCTTGTGCACCGCCGGGTACCGGCCATGCAGTACGGGCCTCTTCTTCTATAAAGGCTGGATTATCCAATGGAAAGATGCTGTAGTACTGGGGCGGACCTGTGGTGGTAGCTGAAGGAACCCTGGTTGAAGCCACGCTTCTGGGCGAGCTGCGCGCGGGCTGCACGCAGGCGGAGGTCACAGCGAGGCCATCTTGCGCTGCGTAAGGGGGAGGGATGTACTGCACCACCGTGGCACCGTGAAAAGTAATTGGCTGGTTTATTCCTGTGAACACAAAAGATTGCCCGCTGGGTGCCTGTTCCCCCTCTGATGCCCTGTCCTCGTTCTGTTTGCAGGATTTGCACGTCAGCATCTTGAATTTGCACACGGCAATCAAAGCAAACGTCACTCCGACGGACAGCAGAATGGGCCCGAGCAGCTGAGTCCACTCGAAGTGTGCGATGCCTTCGTACTTGATCCAGCCCATCACCGTGAAGGTGATGCCAACCAGTCCCAGAAAGACCCCAGAGAACAGTAGCGTCGCGCCGGCTTTGTCGCCGTCTGACACCTGGATGTCCGCTCTTCCGGGTGGATAGGGAGCGACGGAAAATAGATTCACAGACAAGTTGTCCACCGTGTTGTTAGCTTGCGCCATTACAGCCCGACAGACGTTTACTGCTTCCTGCTGGAAACATTAAGAAGAGTTTTACAGAAGAATTTAAGCTGAAAAGTTGAGATTAGTTACTGTATACGTGGACTTTGTGCTCTTATGCTCGATGGACTACATCGTGAGAAGAGGCACACTTTGCTGAGCCGACTAAAGGTTTGCTCAGTGAACCGAAGAGGTTTGTCTAGGAATGGTAGTTGCAAAAGCTTGTGTTGTTTTTCCACATGCTCGACTGATTTGGATGACTTGCTCTCCACATATTTTTACTACATTTGTTTTATTCACCGTTTGATAATGCTATTTTGCTTTGACCTGTTCATCTGGTGGCATACTTGCCTGAATGACGAACTAGAATGTAGGAGAGCTGAGGATAAACAGCTGAACTGCACTTGTAAAATGGCTGCTGTGTGTTTCTGACTTGGTCAGCTGTGTCCCATTTGATGTTCAGGAGCGCTGAGCCATGCCTTAGGGCTATGACCTGATGAAATGCTACTTTTCAATGCAGTAGGCTGCTAATAGGTTGGGTGTAGTAATTGCAAACCGAGCACACACCACATGACGCTTCTTGGCACCGTTCATATGTTTATATAGTGGCCCCAAGACAAATGAGACAAACAGGATGAAATTACTCAAGTTTATCTGATATTTACTGACGCTCAGATCACCTGCTGCTACTGATGGTAGCTATTCTCCAGAGGGGCGCTGAGGCCACAGGTGGAACGACCTCTCATTTGTTCATTTCTAACTCTTGGAACTTCTAAAAGTCCTTGACCTGCAGAACATAGATAGGGGAGTTAATCCTTTAACAACAGCGGGGTTCTGCCACAGATGATCTGATCCGCAATCCTTGGACAGAAAGAACTACACATGAAGAAATTAGAAGCCAGTGTGAGGCCTCCAACAAAGAGGCAGCAGATGGAAACTCTCATGTGGTCAGTTTGGCAGTCATGCGTTAGACTCACTGAATCTAGCTAACAGCCCTCGGAAAAGCCAAACGCATAGAATGTCCAAGGCCATAACTGTTGATCTTTGACCAGCAGGTGTAAGGCGAAGGAGCATCCTGCACAGAAGTTTCAGTTCAAAGAATCAGGAGGATGTCAATGCTGAGATGCGAGTAACCAGTGTAAAGTATGTACCCATCATAAAATCTGCTAGATCGACAGAACCATTTAAGAAGTCCACAATTTGCCCTGCTGCTAATATCTACATTTTTAAGTTTATTTCTGACGTTTTAGGGAATTTCAAAGAATTTCTGGAATACTCCACCAATTATGCCACTGTCACAGGTTCTAAGAAGTACTCACAAATAACTATTTCCACACACCAAAATATAATCGGTGTAAATTTCTGTATGTGGGAATGTGATACTAAAGTGCAGTGGCACTTAACAGCTTTTCTTTTCTCTAGGAGAAAATACCTTTTCCTCATGCTTTAGCCAAGAGTAAATTTGCAAGTTTTTTGAGGGTAGAAACTACACATCAACCAGTGTACTTATGAGTTTTTACTGGTGCCTCACGCTAGAACGCCTATAAATTCAACCCTATTTGTAAATTTGCTCATATGAAATTCCTCCCTTAAGCACAGGTTTGATCACATGAAAATGTCCCCATGTTGGTGGAATTAGCAAGTGAGAAAATCCCTTTAAATAGAACAGAGTCCCACTATTCTTGATTCACTGTATTAGGAATTAATGTTTTGTGCACGTGCTGTGGATTTAGGTTCACAATCATTTGTAAGTGCTTCACCATGGGCATCGATTCAAGGCAATTCTCAAGAGCACTGGTCCTTAAGCCGGGCTCCACAGGTCACATCAGATAACAACCCTTTAGTTTTATCAGAGTTAAATATAAGCCAATTAATCCCAGGCCCATCCACACCTGAACTTCCACAATTCGAGCAGAAGTAAAAGCACTAACCACTGGATTAAGTAAGTCATGCAAAAGGCTCCACATAGGTGTGAAATGAGTTTGTAGACAGAGCGGACCTATGTGGGATTCACAAAGAATATCCCAGTTGGCTCAGAGGCAAAAGGGGGAATGAAGTAAAATTAATCAAATTAGATAAAAAGAACTCCTCTCACCTTCGAATGTGAACATTCGTTTTGCCAGGATAACATGACTGACGGTGTCAAACGCTGCTGAAAGATGAAGTGAAATGAGTGTTTTGGCACCACTGACATCAGAAGCACACAACCAAGCATTCAAAATGGACAGGACAGATTGAGTTCCGCTGTTATGTTTAAAGCGAACTGGGGGTCATTCAACAAATAGTTTGCTTCAAGATGGATCACAACTGAGTGATTACAGCAGTGAGGGAAACAAATCGCCAGGTTTCTTCAAAAGGGCGATAATGCTGAGAAACTTAACATCAGCAAGAACTGATTCAGTGGCAATAGAAAAGTTTAACATTACAGATTAAACAGAAGCCACTTTCGGTGGAGTGGAGAAACTCGGTTTTAGGTTTACCAAAAAGTAAGGGAAGCATGAACTTCAGTAAACGGAAATCTGCTAAACAAGCTATCTGCATGAAGGACAACAGGCTCAGAAATGGAAATCAAATATTGAGAAGAGCCAGATGTTGAGCTACCATTTGAAGGTGCAGTGCTTTAAGGTTGGAATGAGTAGGCATGCTTTGCCTACATTTTCTCCATGTACACTGGGGAATCTTACCCGCAATTCTAGAGAAATTGGATTAAGCCAATTTTCTGAGGGTGAAATGAGTAGGTCATGGGGTAAATCTGGATTTGGAATTTGAAAATTAATTTGTGGTATATGTAGTCAGTTAAATTAGGACTTCACTGACAGAGCTCGTTCAAAAACCACCTGTTTGGCATAACACTAAGGGGTCGATTCCGATTCGGGCCGGAAAAAGCACCGACCGACTCGGATCCGGAAATAATACCGACCGACACGTACCTGTGGCGCCCGACACGCCAAGTACGATGCAAGCCGCGATAAATCCGACCGACACGTCAGGAAACCAAGCCGACCGACCGAGCCGCTCGGAAAATAGCAATCCGGCCGGAAAAACACGCGAATCCAACCGACCGACACGCACCCGGAACAAATCCGACCGAATCGTACCCGCCAACTCCAACCTGCAAAGTACGATGCAAGGCGCGAAAACACGACCGAGTCGGACGGAGGACAAGCCGTACGACCGACACGCATACAAAACCGAGCCGAAGCAACACAATACACCGCGACCGACGCGTACGCAGCATACAAAACTGCACAAACACAGCGTGAACGAAACGGAAAACACCGTACGAGACCAATGCAGGGTCCGACTCGGTCACAAGAACGTTTCCAACATACACAAACAGCACAAAGGAAAAATCAACCAAAAAAAGGCCAAACAAGCAATTACCAAGCCAATAAATACTGGGGGGGTGGGGACAGAGAACAAAGACACACCAACAACTCCACCTATATAAAGGACACAAATCACTACCATGAGCCTTTGCAAATGCCATTCCACTGCCAGCACCCAAGAGAAAGCAACCACACACCCACAGCTCATCCCTCACACAAGCCACACACCAGCAGCACACCAACAAATACCTACCTCACATACACCCAGCACAACACACACCCACACACCCTCACCTGCACACCAACACACACATCACCCACTATCACCACCCATCACCATGCCCCCCAAGAAGAATCCCAAGTTCCTAGATAGTGAATTGGAAGTCATGGTAGACGAGATCCTCAGGGTGGAGCCACAGCTGTTTGGCACTCTGGTCCAACAGACCCCCATGTCGCAGAAAACCAAGATGTGGGAGAGGATCATCAACAGGGTGAACGCCCAATCACCATGTCGGCGCACAAAGACCGACATCCAGAACAGGTGGTATGACGTGCGCAGGAGGGTCCGGGAGCTGCTCAAGAAAGACTACCACCTGAGCCAATACACCGGCAGTGGCCCTCCTGCCAAGCCAGTATACCTCAGGCCCTGGGAGGAGAAGGTGCGGGCCATCCTTCCGCCAGTGAGCGTATATGGACTAGAGGACATCCCAGAGCCTGGTGAGTACACAACAAATGTACACAATAAACTGCCACAAAACACACACATCACTGTCAAGGGGAGAGTCAAACCATGCACTCATAGCAATTACACAGCAACTAGAACAGAATCATCCCAAAATGTGTATGTCAGTCAGATAAACACAACACATGCCATCAAAAAAGTCACATCCAACTGTGCCAACACATGTACAAACACAACCACAACTACAGCTAGGCAGTGGCACAAATAGAACTAACACACACATCCACACATGTAGCCACCACAACAACACCAACACACAGTGAAGACCACTCAAAGGAAGGAATTCTGTGTATGCTGGCCAAGTCAGTGTAGCCAATAGCATCATGGGAGTCGCAGTCACACATATTGCCCCCCCAC
The DNA here is from genome assembly GCA_963921515.1 of Calotriton arnoldi. Classification (NCBI taxonomy): domain Eukaryota; kingdom Metazoa; phylum Chordata; class Amphibia; order Caudata; family Salamandridae; genus Calotriton; species Calotriton arnoldi. The sequence continues at coordinate 1,402,011 of CAWUFW010004842.1, forward strand.
AACTGTCCCATCAACACCACCCTGAACCATGCTCACATCACAGGGAGTGGAGAAGGACTCACAAGATGGCTGACACTGGCTACTGCTGTGGGGAGCACAAGGCCCTGCTGCCAACTGTGCACCAACAAACAGCAGGACACCACTGACTGACATCCTGAGAGACAACTTACACTCCCTGCAATGCAAGCACGTTCCATGGTGGGATATCTGGCTGGCTGGCTGGGTGGGAAGGGGGACTTGCAGCACTGACCATAGTCACCAGCACCTCCCCTCACACCCCCCCCAACACAAACTCCACAGTACCCACCTGGTAGAATGCAATGCCCTCCATCCTAACACAAGATCCCACAAAGCACCACCACCCTGGGTTATGTTGTGTGAAGCACAGGGACACTCTTGGGACTCTTAGCCAAACAACTGCCAGGACAACACTCCCAGCCATCCTGTCAGCACAGCCAGCCCACCCCACAGGGAAGCAGAGTCAAAAGGAAGGAAGCATGGGCATGCTGGGAAGGGGGTGGAGGCAATAGCATGATGGGAGTGGTAGTCACAGACATTGCTCAGCCTCACAACTGGCCCATCAACACCACCCTGAACCATGCTCACATCACAGGGAGTGGAGAAGGACTCACAAAATGGCTGACACTGGCTACTGCTGCGGGGAGCACAAGGCCCTGCTGGGAACTGTGCACCAACAAACAGCAGGACACCACTGACTGACATCCTGAGAGACAACTTACACTCCCTGCAATGCAAGCACGTTCCATGGTGGGATATCCGGCTGGCTGGGTGGGAAGGGGGACTTGCAGCACTGACCATAGTCACCAGCACCTCCCCTCACACCCCCCCCCCAACACAAACTCCACAGTACCCACCTGGTAGAATGCAATGCCCTCCATCCTAACACAAGATCCCACAAAGCACCACCACCCTGGGTTATGTTGTGTGAAGCACAGGGACACTCTTGGGACTCTTAGCCAAACAACTGCCAGGACAACACTCCCAGCCATCCTGTCAGCACAGCCAGCCCACCCCACAGGGAAGCAGAGTCAAAAGGAAGGAAGCATGGGCATGCTGGGAAGGGGGGTGGAGGCAATAGCATGATGGGAGTGGTAGTCACAGACATTGCTCAGCCTCACAACTGTCCCATCAACACCACCCTGAACCATGCTCACATCACAGGGAGTGGAGAAGGACTCACAAGATGGCTGACACTGGCTACTGCTGTGGGGAGCACAAGGCCCTGCTGCCAACTGTGCACCAACAAACAGCAGGACACCTCTGACTGACATCCTGAGAGACAACTTACACTCCCTGCAATGCAAGCACGTTCCATGGTGGGATAACTGACTGGGTGGGTGGGTGGGTGGGAAGGAGGTCTGGCTGTCAACCAAACACAATCAATGCAGACCATGTTCACACCCCAGAGAATACATAGAAATGCCCAAATAATGCAGGACAATGTGCCACACCAATATCAACCCCTGACTGTGACGACTTAGGACAATACAATGTACAGGCCCGCACCCCGAGGCACAGTCACAACTGTCAGGTGTGTCAACCACTGATGCCTGCAGAAACATGACATACATTGTTTGTGTCTCCCAAAAACAGGTGATGATAGGGACACAGCAGCAGACGCTGAGGAGTCCCAGTCCCAGGCTCAAGAGGATGCCGAGCTCACTGGCGTCGTACAGCCTCTGTCCTCCTCGGACGATGAAGAACAACCTGGCACATCCGGTGCAAGTCAACATGCTGCACCAGCAGGACCACCAGCTGCAGCACCAGCAGGTCCACCAGCTGCACCCCCTGCACCCACCCCTCCAACGACTGTCACCACGAATACCATCCCTGCCGACATGGACAGAATAAGGAACAACACCAGCGCAGTGACCCTGGACCAACCTGGGGCCATGGACACCACCACCACCACCAACCCCCGAGGTGGACCAGGGTTATCTGTGCGTGCAACTGCACACACTGCACATGTCAGCAGGGGTGGTGGGAGGGGTGGGAGACAGAGGTCGCTGCTTGCAGACGTTGCTGGTGTGCATGAAGACCCACAACTGGTACGCATAGCTGATGCGTACCAGTCCAGCACCGGAGAGCTCAGCCAGGTAGTGGGGCTCCTCAGAGACATCAAACAGCAGCAGGCTGCCCATCATGCCCGCTTGGACTCCCACATGTCCCATGTGGAGTCACACATGTCACGTGTGGACTCCCACATGTCACGTGTGGACTCCCACATGACCCGCGTGGAGTCCAAGTGGGATGTACTACATGAGATGACGGCGGTGCACAGGGACATTTTACAATGCCTCCGCCAGATGAACAGCAACCAGTCCACACCTCCCTGTGTGCCAACAACATCTGGTACCGAACAAACTGCAACTGCCACAGGGAGGGAGGAGGACTCTGGCGGAGAGTCCCCTGCACCGCAGCAGCCTGCACTTGAGGGCCCCCCCCCAAGAAGAGGGGTCGTCCGAGGAGGGGAAAGTGAGAGGCTGATGGCCAAGCGCAACTCCCAGGAAGCCTGAACCTGTTCTGGATTTTCGCCTTTGTGCACAGACTGTTCACCCTGTTGATGGCAACACTACTCCCACACATTGCATGGGGAGTACAAGTTGGAACAATGTGTCAGACAACTGTGGCCCCGATACTGGGGATCCTGTCTACCTGGACTTTCTATTCATCTAGGAACTTGGGATTGCAAGATTCATGTACAGCACAATCCATCCTATGCACTATTATCACAGATGTATCACAATAAACACAATAATACACCATACTTGCCTCTGTCGTGATTCCAACGTGGGTGCTGTTATGGGGATGATGAACAACAAAATTACACTGTGTATGCGAACTGCAACAGCAAGGACAACACAGGCATGTGAGTACAGGCAACGTGACACATATGAGGGAGACACACCACCAGGGCTACACAACACATACACACCTAGGCCATCTGACTCATTGCCTACACTGATGTTGCCAGGGAAGACGGTGCAATGCACAGACACCACACCCATTCCCAGTTGTAGTCAAGTAGCCCACAGGTGCAGTAAGCAAATGGCACTCAAATGTGTGACCACAGACAACGCACATCACTAAGTGAAGCACAGGTTTATTACACAGTAGCAACATGCCGTAACCACTACAGATGCAAGGTAACCCCACCTGGTAGCGGGCACACAGTCAACAACTGTAGACAGAAGGAAGTCCATGGGTGTGGCGCACATCACCTGTAGGGACACAACAGCTACCAGCCTGGATGTGCAATCACGTTGTCGGTGGACACAGTTGACCAAACGAATCTGAAAGTACCCTGTGAAGGACAGAAATGACACACAGTCAAAAGCAATGGAGTACAGGACAGAACAGCAAAACTCATGCACAATACATGTTACAAGATACCCACCCAGAACCAAGTTAGCATGTGAACACTGTTGGGGAGTACAGCCCACCTGTAAGCACACATCGCAACACACATCCAGTCAAGTAGCCCATGGACACACTCCAACAGCACCAGAGCACCACCCACACATCATGCCAACTCACATCATTGACATGACACCTCAGGATACTCACATTCAGCTAAAGAAGTTGGTGATGAGCTGTGTGCGGACATCACCATCACCATCATCATCATCATCGTCACTGGCATCGTGTTCCAGGCCAGGATCCTCCACAGGTGGCGGATGTTGGTCATCGTCATCCTGGATGAGAGGCAACTCCTTCCGCACTGCCAGGTTGTGGAGCATGCAGCAGACGATGATAATCTTGCACACTTTCGCAGGGGCATATGGGAGGGACCCTCCGGTCTTGTCCAGGCAGCGGAAGCGGCTCTTCAGGAGACCAAAGGTCCGCTCAATCACTCTCCTGGTCCGACCATGTGCCTCATTGTAGCGCATCTGGGCAGGTGTCACAGGGTTCCTGAGGGGTGTCAGCAACCACGGCATGTTGGGGTATCCCGAGTCACCTACGGACAGACAAGTGCACATCAGCTGACTTGGAAAAGTGGGCGGAATACTACAGATCAGATCACACACAATGGCACAAAGTCAGTACACACCGACAAGCCAGGCACGCTGGTTCTGCATCTGTGCCATCAACCTGGGGATGCGACTACTCCTCATCACAAAGGCATCGTGTGCTGAACCAGGGAAACGGGCACACACGTGTGTGATGGTCATGTCTGCAAGACCCACCACCAGTGCATTGACCGAGTGGTAGTGCTTGCGGTTCCTGTAGGCCTGCTCCTGGGCCTGTGGTGGTACCAAAGCCACATGTGTCCCATCAATGGAGCCAATGACATGCGGCATCCTCCCCAGGGCATAAAAGTCACTCTTCACGTCAGTGAGTCGTCGCAGTCTAGGGAAATAGATGTACCGGTTCAGGAAGAGCAACATTGCCGCCAAGAAATCGCGGAGCACACGGCTGAACATGGTCTGTGACATCCCACCAGCAGACGCCACAGTATGTTGGAAGGTACCGGTGGCAAAGAAGTGTAGGGCTGCCATCACCTTCACCTTGGGGGTCAGCGCTGTAGGATACGGCCGGCCAGGCTGCAAATGTGGGGACAACTGCACTGCCAAATCCTCAATCAGCTGCCTGGTGAAGCGGTACCGTCGGATGCTGTCCCGTTCCACCATCGTTGCCAGGTCTGGGAATGGCCGATGGACAGCAGGAGCCCTGCAGTGCAGAGGAGAAGTAAGCAAGATCGTCAGTCACCCCACATATGCGGCATTGAACACACTCAAGATCCCAACATACATCATCATGAGGCACAACTACATGAAGTGTGCAGTACCGGAACGACATGTATGGTACATACATGGCCAACATCTGTCAACACGGTCCTACAGGTGGCATCAATTTGTCCCAGGTTGGCCCATTGGATATCATGATGCTGTGTCACAGTCACCCCCCAGTGACATGTGAGGACAGATGTGCCCCAGGCACCACAGCTCAACGACAGGCACATTCCCAGGGACCCTGTAATGCCACATGGACACTGGCATCACCTGGAGTATCATGTGTACACCACAACAAAACAAACATGACCCCCACAGGTAGTGGCCACACTTGCCATGGCAGGAGAGCCATGGACGTCTGTGACACACACGCACAACATCAGAGTCCATGCACACACAACGTGGATGTGGAGACTGTCTCCCATTGTGCACATGAAATCAGAGACATTGTAAACACTACATGCACAAAGACTGTGGAGGGCCATCACTATTGTGCCACTGGGACACCCTGGCTCAAACATACCGTCCCACATGGGACTCACGGGGTATGTGACATGACATACACAAACACCACTGTGAAATGTGACCATGGCACATGCACAGATATGAACAGTTGCACATCACAGTGGTCACGTACACGTAACACCCAGGAACCTGTCCCCATTAACACGTGCACAGCCTGGGGGTGGCTGCCCACAGGTGACACCCACAGGACAAAATGTACACCAACATACACACAATAGGAAATGCAGCCTTACATGCCTTATGATAAGGTTTGGACAGGCTGTCGTGATGTAGGTGTGCCCCTCACTCCCTGGGAGCTATCTGTGGCTGGCATATGTCCATCTGAGACAGGCATGCTGACATATGCCAGTCACATGTACAGTGATGCGTTGAACAGCAATGGACCGATCGGTGCCTCCGGCCGGCCCATTGCATTCAATGTGTGCGGGTACGCGTTGTACCCCTGTGCGCGTTGAACAGCAATGGACCGATCGGTGCCTCCGGCCGGCCCATTGCATTCAATGTGTCGGGTACGCGTTGTACCCCTGTGCGCGTTGTACTGCAATGGACCGATCGGTGCCTCCGGCCGGCCCATTGCATTCAATGTGTGCGGGTACGCGTTGTACCCCTGTGCGCGTTGTACTGCAATGGACCGATCGGTGCCTCCGGCCGGCCCATTGCATTCAATGTGTGCGGGTACGCGTTGTACCCCTGTGCGCGTTGTACTGCAATGGACCGATCGGTGCCTCCGGCCGGCCCATTGCATTCAATGTGTGCGGGTACGCGTTGTACCCCTGTGCGCGTTGAACAGCAATGGACCGATCGGTGCCTCCGGCCGGCCCATTGCATTCAATGTGTGCGGGTACGCGTTGTACCCCTGTGCGCGTTGTACTGCAATGGACCGATCGGTGCCTCCGGCCGGCCCATTGCATTCAATGTGTGCGGGTACGCGTTGTACCCCTGTGCGCGTTGTACTGCAATGGACCGATCGGTGCCTCCGGCCGGCCCATTGCATTCAATGTGTGCGGGTACGCGTTGTACCCCTGTGCGCGTTGTACTGCAATGGACCGATCGGTGCCTCCGGCCGGCCCATTGCATTCAATGTGTGCGGGTACGCGTTGTACCCCTGTGCGCGTTGTACTGCAATGGACCGATCGGTGCCTCCGGCCGGCCCATTGCATTCAATGTGTGCGGGTACGCGTTGTACCCCTGTGCGCGTTGTACTGCAATGGACCGATCGGTGCCTCCGGCCGGCCCATTGCATTCAATGTGTGCGGGTACGCGTTGTACCCCTGTGCGCGTTGTACCTCAATGGACCGATCGGTGCGCACCCATTGACAATGGGCTTGCCTGGCAACGGACGCGTTTTCGAATATTCGAACGAGTCGGTTGCTGGAAAATCAGTTGGTCACCCACAACAATGTTGCAAAATCATGTATGTCATGAAGTTGAAATTTTGAAGGATGCTGTGGGCGTGTTTTGGTGCTGCTATTCCATGGATTGGCCAGATTCAGAAGATGCAAACGACTTGGACCTATCACTTTGGACACAAGGGACAGTATCTGCCTCTCCAGCACATATATATTGCTGCATGTTCCCCTGAGAGCCCACTTGCCTGCACTACATGCTCCAGGACGACATCTGCCACTGCACTGCTGCTGTCTCTGCCCCTCTGGACCCTGCAATGGCACGTACTGTGGAGAGAGCCCCAGCCTTCAGCCTTGAAGAGAACCAGGCCCTGCTGGACAGCCTACTTCCACAGTACAGCAAGCTGTATGGGACACCAGGGGAGCAGGTGAGTGTTCTGTGCACTGCCTTTCTGAATGTGCATTTTGTCTGACTAGCAAGGCTGAGAGTCAGCACACCACTGGCTAGCAGGCTCACTGAGTAGTTGTCACCCCCCATAGTGTGTAGTGACTTGCACTGGACAGGTATGGTGCAGTGACAGTGCTTCTGAACAGGGTTTTACTCCCCATGCTATGATACCATGTAGTGACTTCTGGAAAACTGTCCATGGGCAGCCGTGCACTGCCTGGGTACACCATGTGCCCCTGTGATTGCGACATGTATATGCAACTGTGTCATGCACGGATATGTTGCATGTGTAGTAATGGCCTTATCACTTTGTCATCCTGACAGGCTTCTGCCCATCGGAAGCATGAGATCTGGAAGGACATCGTCCGGGCTGTCCGGTCCGTGGGGGTCTACAAGCGCCGGATCCGCAACTGCCAAAAGAGGTGGCAGGACCTTCGGGGCTGGACCCGGAGGATTGCACGGGTCCAGCTGAAGCTGTCGCCTCCTCGCAGGAGGGCGGAACACGGACCCTGACCCCCACATGCTCAGGATCCTGGCGGTGGTCTTTCCAGACCTGGATGGGCAGCTGAAGGCCAGAGAGCAGCAAGGAGGGGGTGAGTCAAAGACTGCACTGTGTACTCTGTCTAACATGCTATGTGCCCTCCTCGGGCCAGGTTGAACTGCCACAGTACAGCAGTCATGTTGTCCAGGAGCCATGTCCCTCTATTGTGCACTGCCCACTCCTCATCTGATACCCAGGTGTGGCCCTTACATGCAGGGAATTCTGTCACTTAGGACTGTGTCCTTGCAGTTTGCTTGACTCAAGGTGGGAGACAGCATCTGTTTCCCTGACTCTGTGGTGGGCATCATGGGTGGGTCCATTGCTTACACGATGCCTGTATTCTGACATGTATTCAGCGTGTTACTTTGATCTGTGGTCCAATTGCTGAGCTGATCCACCACATGTGGCTGGGGTACCTGGCACACACCCATGCTGCGGGTGGGAACAATGTTTGGGCCCCAGGAGTATGTATATGACGTGTGTCACACATACTTAGCCAGCTGCCTACAGTCCAGGGCTCATCCCTCATTCATGTGGGGCTGGACAGTCATGCCTACTCCAGGCCATACAATACACTCTGTACTCCCACTCCCGTGTATCAGAGGACACATTGTGCACAGTGATTTGACCCCTCAGGTGTCTGCCTCTGTGTCAGTGTGCTGTGGATTAGTCGCCAGGACTGCTGTGGAGTTTCTTGGTAGGGGCTCAGCATGCCACTGGAGATGTGACCATAGGAGACGATACTTGTGTGACACATAGGTGTCTGATCAGCTGCCCATGCAGACTGGGGCATGTAAATGTGAAGTTCAGGCAGCTGTTCCCCATGCACAGCAGAGTGTGAGGGGCTCAGGTTCAGAGGGTAGTGTCACAGGTCTCCCATATGTCCAATAGGTATGACCTGGACAGATGAGGGTTAAGAGGATGTGTTGTGGGGGGATGTACATGTGCACTTGTGCAGCTCCAGGACTTGCATTCCCCATGACCTACTATTGTGACACAGTGCAGAGTGTTGTTGTCTGGCTGCAAAGTCATACATCACTGAGACAGTGATGTATGACTTTGCAGTCATGCCTCCGCCATGGCATGTGTCTACTGATTGGTGATCCTGCAGGGGAGTGACATGTGCTACATGCACACCATAGTGGCGCTGGCTATCAGGACATGGGTGCATCATGGTGTCTGTCGCTGGTATGCATCACATGCATTTCCTATTTGACTCTGGGCATCCCTTACATCCGTAAACCTGTACTGACTCAGTGGCAAGAGCTGTGATGTGTCCACACCGTGTCCTCTGCACTGTCCAACTACTGTGTACTTGGTGCATGTGTCAACACTGGGGTGTTGCAATCCAACAGACACCAGACAGATGGGTGCAAGGCCATGTGGGATGTGAGTGCCATGCTTGGCATCAGACTGACAATTGACTTCTCCTGTTCAATTAGGGCACTTTTAGCAATGTACAACTAATGATGCCAGGGCTTGCTCTGTAATGTGCTGTGCTCACAGTGGTGTGTGCGTTATGTGCAGGTGACTGATGTCTGTCTGTTTCCCCATTGTTTGCAGATACATCCACGGCCACGGAAGGGGACAGCTCCACGGACCAGGAGGAGCCGGAGAGCCAGACTGGGTCAGCAGCCGAGGAGTGGTCGGAGGGACCCAGTGGCACGGAGGGCGAGGGGAGCCACACCGAGGAGTCCTCAGCAGCATCCACCTCAGCTGAGGACCAGAGCAACTCGGAGGATGACTCCCTTGTGGAGGCGGGTGTCAGCAGCCACCACACCCCAGCTAGTGTTGCTGTCCCCGCCACCACCAGCACCACCACCGCCCTCCCATCGGCTCCCATTCCCCAGGTCCGTGGAGGCTCCCATGTCCGGGAGCGTGTCTCCTTTGGGCCAGGCACCGCACCCCCTGCCCCTGTGTCCCCTGCTGCCCTGAGTGAGGAGTCTGTGTACCTCCTTCGCCAGCTCCATGTAGGGCAGACAGCCATGCTGAGTGTCCTCCATGCGCACACCGCGCTGTTGACTCAGCTGGTGTCGTTCATGGAGGGCATCTCATCGGGCATGTCTGACCTACAGAGGGGCAATAGGTCCATGGACTCCTCCCTGACGGCAGCAGTGTCCCTCCTCAAACGGTCCCTCACCCCTCCTGCCTCTGCTCCATCCACACTCCCCAGCACCTTACCCATCCCAGGCACACACACACTGGCACAGGCACACACCAGCACACACACATCCAGCACACTGACACACACGCCAATGACAAAACGCACACGCACGCACATTCAGGGGACTGAAGCCAGACTCACAGGGGATGGGGCCCTGGAACACACACACGCATCCACATGCACTGCGCAGTCCTCAGTTCCCTCTCCCTCCAAAGCACCCTCCCTTGCCTCACCTGCAACCCCAAAGTCACAGCAGCTCTTCCTCTGTGACCTCGGCCTCTTCCCCACCGATGAAGCTGCTCCAGCATCCCGGGGGAAGAGGAAGCCCACCCACACGGAGCAGAGTGCCCCTCGCCCCCGGACACCCTCCCCCAGGCGCAGACGGACTGAGGCCCCCACCCGCAAGTCCCCCCGGAGTGCTAAGAGCAAGACCCCGCCACCACCCTGCAGCTCAGGCACAAGGTCTCCGTCCTCCATCCCTCAGGCCCCCACTGCACAGGTGCCCCCACCACACCCTGCCCCAGGTTCCCCCACCCACAGATATACCATCCCCAAGATGCTCCGGCCTTCTCCCCCTGCCACTTGCTCTCCCAGCACCACACCCCCGCTGCGCTTGTCTGTGCCACTGATGTGGTGAGGGTGTCCCCCCCTCTGTCCAACCCACCTTGCCTGTTCCCCATTCTCCTCCCCTGGAGGTAGGCACTGCAGTGGAGTCCACTACCGCCCTGTCTGACTTGGGCACTGCAGTGGCGGACCTGTCCACCCCATCTGCAGGGTCCACTGCAGTTGTGCCGGCACCCACGACATCTGTGTCATGCCCCCAGTTGTGCCGGCACACACCATGTCAGACACCTCCACTGCAGTTGTCAGTGGCTCTCCTGCACCCACCACCCCTTCCCTGACTCCCCTGGTGAGCCCTGATCCTGTCCCTGCGGTGCCTGGCCTGCCCCCCGGTTGCCCCTCCTAGTGGATTGTCCCTGGTATTGTGCAGGCATGCGTAGGGTGACATCTGCCAGTGTCACCCTGTTTGAACTTTGACAATGGACTGGCCATTGGCCTTTGCTCTTTTTCAGGACTTCGTTTGGCCTCAACACATATGCTGAATAAAGCAACTTTCTTTTCTCTAGTGCTCATGCTTCAGATGTACATGTTGTTGGTGCAGCTAACCATGCCCTTGCTGCAGTGATGGTGATATCTGGTCTCATGATTATGAAGTGTTACTGTGCAGGAACCCATGTGGTCCAGGGGGAATGTGTCCTATCATGTGGTGTATCCATGTCATCAATAGCAGCATCTGAGGGTGTCATGTGTTCAGTATTTGGCAATGGGTTTCCTACTTACATTGGCAATTTCATATCTGTGGCTTCCACCCCTGCACATCTGTTGTGCCTGCCATCGTTGCATTTGTCTACTTCCCTGACCGTGTTGCCATCTCCAGTGGACATGCAGGTTTGGGCATCAATGGGGAGGGACTCATCCGTGTAGTCAGTGCAACATTGCTATACAAGTGTGTTGGATCTGTGCTGATGATTCCGTTGGCACATCCATGACCAGGCTGATGTGATGGGAGCCCTCATTTGGTGCTAATTGTTGATTGTGTGACCAAGTGCTCAGCTGACATGATGGGGCCCTACTGAGGCAACATATGGCACAGCTTTCCTCACACAGGAGTGGAGTCCCCTCATGGCAGTGTGTACACGTGTGACATTGCCTGCGCCCAAGGTGTGTGTTGTATGTGCATGTCTGTGTGTTCACTTCCATTCATCTGCGCATGCTGTGATCCCTAGTGTTGTACCTGTTTGTGATGCTTGCTGACTTGAGCTATGTTCCCCCAAAGTCTTCTCCCTGTGTTCTCTGTGATGTGGGTGCATGGCACATTACTGGTCATCAGGGTGTCACCCATAGGTGTGTTTGCTGTCAGGGCAGAGTTTGTGTGCTGACGCAGATGGGTCACAGTCAGGTTTCCCTTTGGCACTTGTTGTTTGCCCCTGTCATGTGATTTCCAGTTTGTGTTATCTTTCAGTGATTGTGACACGTTGTGTGTGTGACTGCTGGCACTCCTTAGGGTCCGGGCTGCAATGTTGGTTGTTGTCTATGTGTGTTCTTTGTGGGTGACCTTGGCTTCTTCATTGGTGTGTGACTGTGGCTGGGATCCCATTGGTCGGTGTGGTATTGCCGTCATGTCCATGTACAGAGTAGTGTGCAGTGTGTCAGACATTCAGGAGTCTTGTTGAGTGTCCATGTGTGATGTGTTTCTACACCTTGGTTCCCACCCACCACCCTGGAATAGTCATGGGTGCATGTGCAATGTCACCAGTGCATGTGTACTTCACTGCTGCACATTGTTGGAGGTCGAGGGGTGTGGTGTTGAGTGTGTGCAGATGAGAGTTGTTGCCCGGCTAGTCCCCTGCCTCCATGTTGGCCTTGGCTTACTGGCCATGCTGATTGATTTGTGCTTGTGTAGGTGTGATGGTAGTTAGTTGCTCAGGACACCTGACTGTGGTTCACAGTGTGAACGACATTTAGCTTTGTCATCACAGTGGTATTTTTCTTCAGCCCAGGGTCACCACATTGTGGGGGCCCTGGGGGTGGTGCTGTGGTGTGTCTGTGACTTGCTGTGTCAGTTGTTGTTCCTACGTGCCTGTGTGACATGTGTGTTTTGTGCTCCCTCTCACCTGTCAATGCCTGCTTGCCCACATAGGGGATTTGGATCCATGAGTTAGCTTAGTGTGGCAGTGTATGCACATCTGTATGATTGGTATTCAGCTCTCCTCATGTGTTGTGTTGTTGCCTGGGGACACTGGCACCCCCACCCCTCACCTGCTGTGTATGATGACAGTGTTGGTCTGCCTGTTTGTGTTTGTGCATCTGCACCACTGCATTGGCATATCTTGGGTGTGCCATTGGCTGTATGTTGTTTGGTGTGTTTCCCCTGCTGTCCCTGGGACTCCTAGGTCATCGGTCAGCACAGTGATCATGGTTTGTGTGTCCCATTGCTGCCATGGTATGGTATCTGTTCACCTCACATCTGCTGTCTCCACAGGGTATCTGCATTTGTGTGCCCATTGGTGCAAATATGTGGTTCTGCATTCTGATGGTCACTTCTGTCATTGTGTCATTGATGACTGTTGACGGTCTCAGCCCCCATGGGTGTTGTTTGTCTGCACATGGCCAAAGGAATGTTTCATTTGCACTGCAGTATTTGGCTCCCCCAATTTATGTTGCAATGGGACACATACACTACTTTGCCACAGATGAGTTTTTGGTTCTGTGACCAGGAATGATCCATGCAGTTTGGCAGTTGCAGCTCTTTCTTTGTTAACAATTACCTTTTGGTCACTGTGATGATGAGGGTGTAGACCCCATTGCCACAATGGTCAAAATGTGCTTCAGCTATGGACCCCACACTTACCTTTTGGTCACTGTGATGATGGGGGTTTAGACCCCATTGCCACAATGGTCAAAATGTGCTTCAGCTATGGACCCCACACTTGCCTTTTGGTCACTGTGATGATGGGGGTTTAGACCCCATTGCCACAATGGTCAAAATGTGCTTCAGCTATGGACCCCACACTTGCCTTTTGGTCACTGTGATGATGGGGGTTTAGGCCCCATTGCCACAATGGTCATGGGCTGCTTGCATTGTGGGTGCCACACACATATATGTGTGGCACATGTGCTAGGGGGTCACATTGTATGTTCAATGTCATGTTCGGTGTTGTAGGCATTTGACACAGCCTGCTCACACGCTTGTCATGGTGGTGGGGGATGTCTTAATCTTGCATTCCCTAGGTTGTGGTGTGCTTGTTGTGTCATGCATTGTCCATCCTATGAGTGGGGGTGGTAGTAGTGGTAGGCATCCAGCCCCCTGGCTAAGGGTGGTAGTAGTGGTAGGCTTCCTGCCCCCTGGCTAAGGGTGGTAGTAGTGGTGGGCATCCTGCCCCCCTGGGTGAGGGTGGTAGTAGTGGTAGGCATCCTGCCCCCTGGCTAAGGGTGGTAGTAGTGGTAGGCATCCAGCCCCCTGGCTAAGGGTGGTAGTAGTGGTGGGCATCCTGCCCCCTGGCTAAGGGTGGTAGTAGTGGTGGGCATCCTGCCCCCCTGGGTGAGGGTGGTAGTAGTGGTGGGCATCCTGCCCCCTGGCTAAGGGTGGTAGTAGTGGTAGGCATCCAGCCCCCTGGCTAAGGGTGGTAGTAGTGGTGGGCATCCTGCCCCCCTGGGTGAGGGTGGTAGTAGTGGTGGGCATCCTGCCCCCTGGCTAAGGGTGGTAGTAGTGGTGGGCATCCTGCCCCCCTGGGTGAGGGTGGTAGTAGTGGTGGGCATCCTGCCCCCCTGGGTGAGGGTGGTAGTAGTGGTGGGCATCCTGCCCCCCTGGGTGAGGGTGGTAGTAGTGGTAGGCATCCTGCCCCCTGGCTAAGGGTGGTAGTAGTGGTAGGCATCCAGCCCCCTGGCTAAGGGTGGTAGTAGTGGTGGGCATCCTGCCCCCTGGCTAAGGGTGGTAGTAGTGGTGGGCATCCTGCCCCCCTGGGTGAGGGTGGTAGTAGTGGTGGGCATCCTGCCCCCTGGCTAAGGGTGGTAGTAGTGGTAGGCATCCAGCCCCCTGGCTAAGGGTGGTAGTAGTGGTGGGCATCCTGCCCCCCTGGGTGAGGGTGGTAGTAGTGGTGGGCATCCTGCCCCCTGGCTAAGGGTGGTAGTAGTGGTGGGCATCCTGCCCCCCTGGGTGAGGGTGGTAGTAGTGGTGGGCATCCTGCCCCCCTGGGTGAGGGTGGTAGTAGTGGTGGGCATCCTGCCCCCTGGCTAAGGGTGGTAGTAGTGGTGGGCATCCTGCCCCCCTGGGTGAGGGTGGTAGTAGTGGTGGGCATCCTGCCCCCCTGGGTGAGGGTGGTAGTAGTGGTGGGCATCCTGCCCCCTGGCTAAGGGTGGTAGTAGTGGTAGGCATCCTGCCCCCTGGCTAAGGGTGGTAGTAGTGGTGGGCATCCTGCCCCCCTGGGTGAGGGTGGTAGTAGTGGTGGGCATCCTGCCCCCTGGCTAAGGGTGGTAGTAGTGGTGGGCATCCTGCCCCCCTGGGTGAGGGTGGTAGTAGTGGTGGGCATCCTGCCCCCCTGGGTGAGGGTGGTAGTAGTGGTGGGCATCCTGCCCCCTGGCTAAGGGTGGTAGTAGTGGTGGGCATCCTGCCCCCCTGGGTGAGGGTGGTAGTAGTGGTGGGCATCCTGCCCCCCTGGGTGAGGGTGGTAGTAGTGGTAGGCATCCTGCCCCCTGGCTAAGGGTGGTAGTAGTGGTAGGCATCCAGCCCCCTGGCTAAGGGTGGTAGTAGTGGTGGGCATCCTGCCCCCTGGGTGAGGGTGGTAGTAGTGGTGGGCATCCTGCCCCCTGGCTAAGGGTGGTAGTGGTGGTGGGCATTTGGCACCCCCTGGCTAAGGGTGGTTGTGGTGGTTGGCATCCAGCCCCCCTGGGTTGGGGTGGTGGCGCGCATTCAGGCCCCTGTGTGCATATGTGGCATTGGTGATGGGCATCCCGCCCCTATGGTGCTGCTGTTGCAAGTATATTCAGATTCCCCGTGTATGTGTGTGATGTGTCGTGTACGTGTTGTATGTGTTTTGTGGTTGGTGTCTGACTTACCTTCTGCGCCGTACGCGTCCGTGCCTGTTCCGGTAGTAGATGTAGAATATTGGTATGATCGGGACGAAGGGATTCATGGTTGGTTCGTGTCGTTCGTCCTTCTCGTTGCTTCGCGTCGTCCTCGTCGCTTGGCTTCGTCCTCGTCGCTTCGCTTCGTCCTCGTCGCTTCGCGTCGTCCTCGTCTGTGCTGTGTTCGTCTCGTAGCCGTGGATCGTGTTGTGGCGCGATTCGGAGCTTATGTGCGCCTCTCCCGGATGCTTTGACGTGCCGTGCGTAGCGACGGGTTCGGCGCGTACGGAAAGCGCATCGTACTTGTCCGGCCGGACGGGGCTGCATTTTCCCTTCCGTGCGACTCGATTCGGCGTTTCCGGATTCGCCTCGGTCGGAGAACAGGACCTGGTTTGGGTGAGTACGGCTCGGCCGGAATTTTTGCTGTTGTGCGCATCGTACTTGCTCGTTCGGTGTGCTGTACGGATCGGTCGGGAAACTGGCTTTCGCATGGCTTTTTTCCCGACCGAATAGTATTGGGTGCGCCTCCGACCGAGATCGGAATCGGCCCCTAAGAGTTGTGCAGTAATGCAAAGGCAGGGCACAGTGTCATATATACAACTTGTACCTGAGATACAGCATTGAGTACAAAGATCTTTAAGATGACAACCATCAAGGGTAATTCCTTCTTCTCTTTTTTTTATTTTGCTTCCCTATTTACTTAGTCCAGCAAAAGGTAGGTCACCTAAATGAATGTTAAACATTCTCCATTTTCTTAACTAATCACCTAACTTGAGAACCAGGAAATTAACTGCGCAACACTCAGTAAAAAAACAAATCACGATGAAAGCGTTTCCCTTCCCCAGGCTTGAGGCTTATTTTTGTAACCGGTCGCCGTTTTTGGGCTAAATTCAGACCTACATGCATACACATGCATGGTTATGTCTTACACACTCACGTCCCACTTCCTTCGGCACAGTGAGCTACTTAGACTTGTTCTCTTTAAATAGGAAGCCAGGCGTCCTCTCCACTGTAGCAGGATCGTGGTGGTGCTTAATGGGTAAATTGACTAGGAGACCATGAATTGGAGGTGAGTCGAAATACCTTTCAGGCTCCATGCATTGGCGGTTCTCAACTGAGAGGGATGTTGATTTAAATTTTTTCTTTCTGACTACTACAGTTGAATATCTTAAATCCAGAGATCTCCATGTCCTCCTCCCTGGAATCTTTCAGATCAACCAATAAGGGGTAAGCATACCCTCTCTAGGAGCTTTCAAGTACACTGCTCGTTGATATTTGAGAGTATCCACTATCCACATGTGGGGATGTGGTGTTCTTTGGGGAATATGTGGGTCCACCAAGAATTTTGTTGGTTGTAAATGTGATTTAATCACTGTAGCACGTTACGTATGCAGAACCCATAAATGAGAACTGAGATATAACCTTTCTTGTAATGTAGTTTGACTACTTTCCAGGTTCTAACAGCCCTACGTCCCATTTTCCATTCATGCGATTCCAAGCATTGGTAGACGGCAGCATTATCATTGCTCAGATATTCTGTTTTTAAATAGTATTTTCACTGATCGATCATAGGTACAGAACTGCAAGAGCTCCCTTAGTATTAAGTTGAACCTGCATAGCACGACTCACTTAAGGAGTGGGCTCTATGAAACAGCATGACACCTTTAGGTAGGTAAGGAACAGCATCTTTTGAGCAAGCAGTCAAAGCATCATGCTACTCCTGGGAACTTAGAGGAATTTTAAACCTTCTATGTTTATCACAGACAGTCACACACAATAAGTTAGGATTCTATCCTTCAATTTGAGTCTGGAGACTATATCACCACTCTGAACGGGATAGTCCTTTTATGCTTTGGACAATTATATATTTGGCTTTTTACATCAGTGAATGACTAACTGGTGTTATTATACCTTGAATGCCCTTTATCAGCTCATGCCCCTTTCCTGGATGAAATGCGATTCGTGGGTGATATACAACCAAACCAACCCAATGTAGAGACTACAGGTTTCAGCTCCACTGAACAAGCTGGGGATTTCGGGTTGAAATTCTCTGTGTCAGTAATCAAGAGATTACCTGGCCCGGCCGAAACTGACCCTGGTACATTGGGCTTTGGATATTGTGAAATTAAATAAGGTGATATGTCACAGGTTGGATTAACTATATTGCTGAATTGTTGGGGAGGGGTAAGTTGCAGCCAAAAGCCAAATTTCGAATATAACTATGTTGCATCACAGTTGCAATATGTGACCCACTGGTTTGTAGTAGCTCCAAGAAATCACATGACTAAATTAGGTCCTCATTTTCCAATCAAACTATGGAATGCCTCAGGCTCAAATCCAACAGGGAAGAATCTCAGAGCAGGCCTGATTGCTTGCGAAACAATAACATAACATAACGTGTATTTGTAAAGATCACGTTCACCTGTGGGCATCTTGGCGCTGGATAACATGTGTATATAATATTTTATATTATATTTATGTAATAATGGAGCAAGAAGGCCACGATACCAACTGTGAATTGAAGTATGCTCAGAAATTCCCATCGAGGGAAAATGGAGGTCCAGATTTTCTATGCATTTGCACGGGTGCTCGTGCAAGGCAAACCAGAGCAAATGTCAGTGTTGCTCAACTTTTGTATATAAAATATATTTACGTAAAAAATTTGGTGCAAGCGCAACACCAAATGGCTTTGCATCACATAGCGCCACACCACTGACAATAAATGTAAAAGGGTGTATGAAGCAGGAGCAGCACAAACACCCCTTTGAATTGTGGCAAAGCCAGATGTTTTAAAAGAACATGATCCTGGTTCTGAAATCCTAGTATCCTGTTACACCCCTTCACACTCCTTATCAGGTGTTTGGCACCAGGGGACGCAAGGCCATTTGGCTTTGCATTCGTATCCACATTTTGGTGACTGATATATTTTGTGTGGGAATTTAGGGCCGCAGCACAGCACATTTTTCACCTACTCCTTACACAATCCAAATTTTAGTAAATCTGTGCCCTCTGTCCCCAGCTAATCTATAGAATTTATATATAACAGATTGCTTTTTTGTTGGGTCAGTCATACAGTAAAGGAAGATATTTACGTTTTGAGCACTATTTTGAAGCAAGATGGAGAAAGTAGTTTCCTTGCATGATATGCAGAAAGGATTAGGGACAGTTGGCCTGATTTCATGAAAAGCCCAAAGTGCTTGCAGAGAATACAATTTTGATATACCTAGAAACGGAGGCAAATAAATCACTGCATTGTATATGGTTTTTGTCCCAACAAATACTTACATGGTAGCCACTGCCAGGGGATAGTGGGAAGAATCTATGGGCAGTTAGAGTCATGTAATACTAGATTTGAAGGAACCATTCAGTGAAAGATGTCACAATATGTCTTAAAACCTAAGCTGATGTCATTAGACAAAGCAGTACTCT
This sequence comes from Calotriton arnoldi, assembly GCA_963921515.1. Lineage (NCBI taxonomy): Eukaryota > Metazoa > Chordata > Amphibia > Caudata > Salamandridae > Calotriton > Calotriton arnoldi. The sequence goes on from CAWUFW010004842.1 coordinate 1,420,843, forward strand.
AGAATGCTTATTGTTGGTGATTATTGCTGATGCGAGCCTCTTTAAAAAGAACAGTTTTTTCTCTTTACTGGATTCTCATTTAAGCTTGACCATTTCAAGTTTCTTCAGCATGCATGCATTTTCACCCAAGCTGTAAGCAAGATAAACTTTCTTTCACCATCCTGCCCCATTTTGAAATTCCCACAGTTGATAACTTAGTTGTCAAACTGGACCTGCACAACAGCACACTCATATGTGTAGTATTGTATAGACCCCCTACAGCGATGCCTGACTTTCCGAAAGTCTTAGCGAACAACATCGCGACCTTGACTACTGATTACGATAAAGTCTTGGTCGCTGGAGATCTAAACTATTGGGCTAATGAGACAGACGAGGGAACGCTTTCTAGGGAACTCACGGAGTCCCTCACTAGCCTAAACCTCACCCAACACATTCATTCTCCCACGCATTTAAAAGGCCATACTCTTGATCAAGTGTGGTCTATCAACATTACTTTGCATAATCTGGCAGTTTACCCTTGTGTATGGTCAGACCATTCTATTATCAGCTTTATGCTGATTAATCTGTCACCGCTGAAACACCCTTCCTGTCAAAAAAGCACCTTCAGAAACTGGAACCGTACCAACCTGAAGGCGCTCATAGACACTTTATCCTGTGAGCAACCTGCCTTAGAAGGAGAGTTAGATAGCTGTGAAAAAGAGATCACTAACTGGCAAATGAAAGCCTTCAATATTCATGCTCCCCCACTGACCAAAACGTCCCGCCTAAGGCAACATGAAGCATCTAAATGGTTCACTAAGGAACTGAAATTCCATAAACTTCATGTTCGCCAAGCTGAACGGAAATGGCGTAAATCGTATCTAGTGGAGGACAAAATGACATATACCTTAAAATTGCATATGTATAAAAAGGCCATATTGGAGGCTAAGAAAACCTTTTTCACGAATAAGGTACTCATTTCGGAGAATAGCTCCAAAGAAATCTTTAAGATCGTGAAAGAGCTATCAAATCCCAGCCGCGTGACTCCATCTATCACGGCTACCCAGGATCTCTGCAACGATTTGAATTCTTTTTCGTTGAAAAAATTAGGGAAATTCAACACTCCATTTCTTACAATAATCTGAGTACAGAAGCCAGCCTGGCCTATTTCAATTCTTCTTCCCTTAATACTTTTCCTAAGTTGGACAGGAAACTTTTTCTAGATCTTGTTACGAAGATTAAATCTGGCTCCCCCAAGGAAGACTGCCCTATTAATATACTCAAGGCAATCTATCAGGCCTTCCCTGATACTATTTTGGAGTTTCTAAATCTGTCCCTGTCTCATGGCACTGTACCGTCAGTCTTTAAGGAAGCAGTGGTCATTCAGATCCAAAAAAAGCAGGGTATGGATCCCAAAAAGTTGGAGAACTATAGGCCAATATCGCTAATCCCATTTCCTGCTAAATTGCTGGAGGCCCATGTGGCTACTTGTCTCAGCACTTTCTTAGAAGCAACCATGTTTCTGGATACCCACCAGGTGAGCTTTCGCCCCGGGCATTCCACTGAATCTGTGATTTTGTACGTCATGGATGACCTCAAAAGACATGCGGACATTGACTGCACTCAGGCTCTGGTCCTCCTCGACCTATCTGCGGCATTTGACACCGTGAACCACAAAATTCTGTTGAAGCGTATAGCCGCAGCAGGTCTAGGAGGACCAGCCTTGGATTGGTTCAGATCCTTTTTAGAGGATCGCAGACAGTCTGTGTGGCTCTCCCCTTTTAAATCTAACACTGTAGAAATTAGTTGTGGTGTCCCGCAGGGCTCCTCTCTTTCACCGATCCTTTTTAATATATACATACGGCCTTTGATCTCTAGCCTTCGGCAGATGGGGGTAAAGATTTTTAACTACGCTGATGACATGCAGCTAATTTTCTCCCTGGAGAACTCGGATGAATCCAAAAATGTTGTTAAGAATTCCATGCTGTACATAAAAAACTGGATGGATAATAACCAATTAAAACTTAACTCTGACAAGACTGAGATAATCATACCCAGCAATAAACTCATCTACTGGACACCCTCTCATTGGCCTTTGGAGCTAGGGGCGATCCCACTCCCTAAACCTGTGATAAAGAGTCTGGGATTTCACATTGACTCAGGTCTCTCCATGAGTGCCCAGATTGGGTCAGTTACTTCTTCTTGCTTTGCCCAACTCAGTAAGTTTCGCAAGATTAGACGTTTTTTCAGCAAAGAGGCCTGGAGTGATTGCGCTTATCTTATCTAAAATTGATTACGGTAATGCGCTCTATCTTGACCTCCCGCAAAAGCAGAAACATCGTCTACAGATGATTCAAAATCAAGCAGCCAGAATTATCCATCTTCAGGATAGACGATGTCATATTAGCCCACTGCTAAAAGATCTCCACTGGCTTCCAGTGGAACAGAGAGCTATGTTTAAAACTGGCTGCATCCTCTTTAGAGCTATTCAGGGAACAGGGCCCAATTTTTTATCCTCACGAATCAGTAAGTACCCCCCCCTGCGGACCTTGAGATCAATGCACCTGAATCCTTTGGTGGTTCCCTGATTCAAACGTAAACGCATTGGTGGGACTCGGTTCTCCTTTCTGGGTCCGAGGTTCTGGAACTCTCTACCGACCTCATTGAGGCTTGAGGTGGATTACATGCGGTTCAGAAAATAGCTCAAAACATGGCTGTTTACCTTGGCTTACAACTAGTGGCTCCCTTGTCTACTTAGTCTCTGCTCGGACCTTCAGCGCCAAGAAACCTGCTGGTGTACGTGCGCTTAAACAAATACCCAAATAACATAACATAACAGAACTCTGTGCAGGAAAAGAGGTAAAATACAGGCCGAGATTTATATCTCTGTCCGAATGTAATTTTTTTCTTTTCATAGACATTGTGGGTAGCACACTTGGTTTCCAGGCATACTACTGAGAATGTCATGTGACACCTCTTGGCAAGTCCTACTAGAAAGGGCCAGATCGGAGTTTGTGAATGCCCAGAAACATAGATTTACACCTGCCAGGAATCCCTTTGTGAATCCAAGGCAGACATAAATGCGGTATTTTCAGCTGTAGACTTATTCCAAAAATATCTTCGTGAATAGTCTACAGTACGTTTTCACCCCAAAACGCTCTCTTCAAGGTTTTCGGTGTGGGCACTAATATCTCCCTTTAAGACGTGTATATTCAGGTTAGTGAGTAAGAATAAACTTGTCACTATCTGTATAGCACTTGTAATAGTGTTAGCCAAATGACTAACAACCATTAATTAGGCATTTTCATGATCATCTGAAATAGCTGAACAGATTAGGCGTCTATGTAAATGGTCAATAACTGAAAAAGACCTATGGACCTCAGAAAGAGGCCTATCAAATGCTATGGAAAGATCCTGGCACCATCTCTTACATGCCTTTCTTTATAGATGTACAGACATATGATTTTAGGTAAGCACCAGCTCAGGTGAAGTGAATCCTCTTGTCCACCCTTTACAATTGATGGTGTTCTGATGGATACATCTTCCTGCAGATTTTTAATCTTATTACTACTCCTTTCAGGCTTCAGGCTGGTCCAGAAACTTTTCCCAAGCAATAACTGCCTAGCGTCGCCAGGTAGAGCAATGGGGCTCTAGCTGCGACTCCACCTTTGGACATTACATCACTGGGATAAATTAGACACCATCCGAAGGTCTGACACCAGTTCCTCTTTGTCCATGCCTCATCAATGTGGTCCAGAGCACTCTCTGGATGTCTCTCCGACCTATTCCATAGCTATTGGACAGAGATTAGGTCAAATATCTGCTTGAAGAAGAAGCTCCTTCTGGATTCGATACCCACCAGGCCCGGGCGAAATTTAGATAGTACCTGCTTGATTTGCATAATTTCGGGAATTTCATGTCATGTTATGCATGTTAGGCAAAAATCCTGTAATTATGCCACGTCCCAAGTGGATCCCCTCTCCTAAAGGTAAGTCAACTGCCAGGGAACATTCCCCTAAGAGATCTTCCCACAAGAAGTATACAAAGCAGCAGAAAGAGAAGACTTCTGCCTCCAGGCAGACATCAGGATCTGCACCGATGGAAGGACCCCTCCAACCCATGCTTGGGTTACTGTGGTCACGGATGTCTCCTCGCTAAGCTAGGGTGTTCATCTGGGCGCAGTGACAGCACCGGCCTGTGGTCCATGATGAGCAGCACCAGCACATAAATATGCTTGAGCTGCTGGTGTGTTCTGCCTTGCCATGAAACCCTTTCTCCTTTCCATCTCAGACAGCAACATCCAGATTCTTTCAGACAACACCTCTCCAATCTTATCATCACCCCGGACGATGTGGGGTCGTGGACTTTATGTTGGGAACCAATTTGCCTGTGGAAGTGGGAGCAGCGATAGATAATCTTCCCAGCAGTGACACATCTAGCAGGCTCCTTGAACATGAGGGCAGATGCTCTCAGTCACCTGTCATTGGAGGACTACAAGTGAGAGTTACACCTTAAGGTGACGGAGGTGGCGATCTACAAATTAGAATTTCCATTTGTGGATCTCTTCAACGCAGTTCAGAAGAGGAAATATATTCGGTTTTGTGCCATACACTTCCTTTTGAATAGTTCCCTTCATCCTGATAGGTGTATCCGTAAGGTGAAGAATCTGCGGGAAGATTATGTGTCCTTCAGAAATATAATTACTGAAAGTAAGTAACATTTTCTTCTGGCTTTTAGTTTGTGCTGGGATTTTATAGGCATACAGCAGAGCTCCCTTTTAGTGAGGTACATTTTGCAGAATAATGGTCTACAAACCACAATTTTTAGTCCCTGTGTAGACAAGGAATTAATAGTTTTTGAAAGTCTTAAGATTTGTTTTTACAGCCCACCACAACAGCCCCCTCTCTCTGCTGTGTGCATGGCTCACTGTCCTTTCAGGTCAATCTCTATATCACTAATTATAAGCATGAGTAGGGATGAGTAAAACAAGTGTGGTTTTTGGTATCTGAGGGCATGTACTAAGCAATATGTGTATCACCATTTCCTAGAGTCTATCTGGTCTGCATTTGAAAAGATGCCCATTTTAAAGGGATGTTTACTTTAATAGGTATAGGTATTCAAGTAGCTTTTTTTTCAGACTTGAAGTCAAGGCTTCTCTGGACATGTACTGCACTGTGCTATATAGATGTGATATGTATTTATCACATATCTTTTTTTAGGAAAGTTAAATAAATCCTGTTGCAGTGTGGGGACAGGCAAGGAGCATGCAAAAGGTTGTGAGTATGCGGAGTCCATAAACTTTATTGTCCTCATCAGGGGTGAACTGGTCTACAGGGCAATCCGGCAGTCCCCAACAGGCTGGTCTGAAAGGTCAATGTCGGGCCGGTTTTTTAGTTATTTGTGGGCCTGTTTTATGGTCTGCTAGGCCGGTTTGTATTGTTAATTTCCCTATTGTATTAAAACAAACATTGTCTGTAGCAAGCTCAAATCCATGCACTGTTCCATGTCTCGCAAAACACTTATATAGTGTGTCTTTACGAGTTTGAAACTGCTCTAAACATGGGCCACTTTATTAGCCATGTACTTCACTAATGGAGGCCACTTTTATTTTGGTGCCCGGCCCTATTTTCTGTCCCAGTCCGACCCTGGTCCCCATGAGTCTGCAAGCACTTCATATCCATTGAGAGATGCCAACATAATTATAAAACATACAAATACGTTCTGTGATTTTAATTGAGTGTCATCACACTCAAAATAAAGTCCTTAAAGGGATTGCCAGAGACAGATTTCAGTAGCTGAACAAAGGGTAGTGTAGTAAGATTTTTAGTTGTGCCTCACATAGAAAAGGGAGAGCATAAAAACAAAGAAAATAGTCACTGTTGAGGCAGGTATACAGCTAAGAGGTATGGAAATGCAAGAGTACCCTAGTACAGTGGTTCTTAACTTTTTGTCTTCTGTGGACCCCCACTTAAACATTTCTGAAACCCGGGGACCCCCAAGGAATCATTATTGGAATCCAAGGACCCCCACTGAACCATTAGTGGAAGAAGAAGACACTGGCCTACGCATTTTTGATGATTTGAACCGCAAAACAAAACACAAAAAATAAAGAAACGAGCATTCATCAAACAAATATACAAATGATGAAATGTTTTATTTAATTCACAAACAAATTTTAAAAAAAATTCAAACCTTTAATTATAATAGGAAGGCTAGACATTTTCTAAATTCAGCTGAGGCCACCCATCATCCATACTAAACTCTGTTTAATGCCCAATTCAAGCTGAGGATATTAACTTAATTTTTAGTCCCTAATTTCAAATTCCTTCACATTCATAGAATGTTTTAAAATGTTCAACTGCACAACGTGCTTCTTTATTTATGTACACTTTATTATTCTCTTAATATTATTTAATTTTATAAGCTGTCGTGAACCACAGGTTAAGAACCACTGCAATAGTAGGTTTCTATTTGTTGTACATTGTTTTCCCTATGAGTTACACGAATAATGAGACATCATTGTTACACCATTTATGGGAGACTGTAGATTTTCTATATCGATCGCCTTCTGGCTCTTCTGCTAGGTGTTCTCACACTCTTTCGAGGGGTTTATATCTCCTGGACACAGCTTGTATAGTTGCAGCGCAACAGAGCAAGTGCGAGGCAGGATTTCTTGCATTCATTCTCAGAAAATCATGTGGAGACTTTAGGGAAACCTAGTTTATTCAGTAGACTTAATAACATAGTCCTCTGCAGATGATTTTTGTTTATTTTTGATTTGATAACGTGTGGTGTCTCGTCTTTCTGTTCTAGCCTGGTTTGTCTTCTGTTTTAGCCGGATGTGGAATGGTGTGAGACACGGGGAATCAGTGATGTCATTAGTGTGAGTGTTCTAGCTACGTCAGTTGGAGTCTCTGTCTACAGGTGGAGGCTGAGCTGGTTGCATCGTAGCTCCTGGAGAGGTTCCCTTACTTGTAACTTGATTCTTAATAAAGTACCTGTTCCTGTACCTACCTTCCTTCCTGGTATTCGCACTAGTGTGCCTCTTGAAAATGCAAGTGGCAATAAGTGAAAATTAAAGTTGTTTGAAGGAGTCCGAAGTGGAGATCCATCTAACTGCCAAGCCGAAGAAGGAACCACACCAGTCCCCAAGCAGCAGCTGTATGAGGAGTGTGCAGCAGGAGTGAACGCTGAGGAGAAGTGCTAGTTAAGAAAGGTATGCTACAGTCTAGCTTAGCTGCTGAGTGCTGCTAATAAGTCAGTTTAAGTAAGGGGCTGTTAGTGCAAAAGACAGACCATCCAAGGCAGCACTTTTGAGCCAAATGCAAGAGATTGGAGAAGGTAAATGTTGCAGCATCTTTTACAGTTTTGCATTTGGAAGGTCTGACCCATATCTGCCCAGGATCAAAAGGGGCATCAGCACAGTGTGATGAGGGTGAGCAGTATTGTGGAGCTTATGTGTTACTTCTGTACAGTGGCAGGAGTGATGAACTGAAAGAAAAGCGTGGTGCTGCATCATCACAAAACACCAGCGGTACAATACTAAAAGAAGAGTACAGTGTAGTGTTAAAAGTGCTTGTTCATATGAACGTTCTCTGATATTTTTTCATGTAACAGTGTGGACCTATGGGATGTTGTTTTCACATTGATTTTTGGTGGCCTAGCTAGCTGTAAGTGGCCTTGTGGAAAAACAGTCATAATTGAGTACCTTTCACTGCTGAATGAAGACAACTTCAATTGGTGCTCACCTCACCTGAAGTGGCAAGCAGATGCCACTTGTGTTGTCATCATACATACAATCAGCATTCTGGACGTGATGTTCCTGAGCTGGATGGCAGGGTGCGCAGAGATATGAATGCTGTAATATTATGTGGTCTGAGGGGATTTTGTAAATTACTTCAGTGGCGCAGTTGTGTGTATGATTCACAAGAAGCCCTGCTATGAGTGAGGAGTACTCTGTTACAAAAGGTGGAAAAGCTATACTCCAGTTTTTAGTGGGCATCCTTACATGTAACTTGTTCCTTAATAAAGTACCTGTTTCCTGTACCTACCTGCTTCCTGGGTCTTCCTAACCGCGTGCATCTTTGGAAAGCAACACAAGGGTAGCCTGCAGTTTCCACTCCAACTCCTTAGGGACACAGGAATGCTGCTGCACACACATTTCTGAGGGGAGACTGCCCACGTTCTCCTCCAACTCTTTAGGGATCTAGAAATGTTACAGGACTCATGCATGAGCTAACTATATTATTCAATGGGATACCTTCTTGAATGCTGAATGTAATTTGTAAGATAGGGATAATGATATTGTCATATGTATTTCTATCATTCTTGGCTCTGAATGATGGTTGCTTGTGAGGAATTAAAGTTGCATTTGGGTAATTGGCAGAGCGTAGTTCTGAGGTATGAGAAGATCATAGTGTTTTATTTTTGTATACTTTTCAATCTGAAACAAATACAAATGTTATTTAAGAAGTTTAAACAACTTGGGTACTCACAAGCCTTCTCAATGGCTTTTCACAGCTACACTTTGTGCTAAAAAGTAAGGTGGAGTAAGTGACCGAATTGGATGCACAAGATGGGGTACAGTAGAAAAGATTTTTCCACCAGGAAAAATATTTTCGTGGTAAAAATAAATATGTCTATTGACGAAGAAACATGCACAGGATTTTTGTGACTCCCACGAATGTCGGACATCTAAACACACTGGTTTTTCACATCCATTTCTAAAATAGGTGACTGGGACATTAGCTTGAAGAGAGGGAGATAGACGGTGCTGGACAGTAGGAACCAAGATAGAATAAAGCATCCCTCTGTCCATCATTTTCTGCAAGGATGAGCAATAAAAGGTTTTAGCTGGAACACCAAATGTAATGCAGTGAAATATATGGGTGCAATTAATTCTGACGAAAATGTGATGCTAACTCACATGCTGTATACTGGATTATCTTCAAAGTTATATGCTGCTGAATCTGGAGCGAACATGACTAGTGAGATGGTTGTCGGTAGAATCAAACTTTCTTAGAGCCTAAGATGCCATACAGGTACAGCAGCGGTATTTTGGAGCAGCCAAATTAATGAGGTCATTTGGAGCTCCAAAATACAGACATTGCCATAGTCAAGATGTATTCCGATGAGTACTGTGGCAGCAAAGAGTTTGCCCTCCAGGATCAAAGCAGGAAACATTTTACACAGTGCTCAAACATGACAGTAATGGTCCACTTCCCTTCACAGAAGCCACATACCTCGCCAATTATTTGCCTTAGATCCTGTGCCGTTTTTCTAGGTTTGTGATATACAAATACCACAGATATACAGGAAGAAGTGACACTGAACTGAGGCAGCAGAGATACTGCAGAGTCAAATCTAAACCAATTGTTAAAGACAGAGGGGCAGATTTACAAGCCCCTTGCTTCATTTTTGCACCGCCGTTGCAGCACTTTTTGTGATGCAGCGGTGGCGTAAAAATGTGGCCCACTTACAACGTGACACATCTAGGGAGATGCGTCACGTTGTAAAGCCCTGCGTCACATTATACCTGCGGCAGGTATAATGTATGCAGGGTGGGCGTTCCCACGCGGGAAAGCCTCGTAAAAGTGACGCAGTGAAATCTACAAGATTTCACTGGGCCACTTCTAGGACGCCACTGCGTCAAAACCTTACGCCTGCTTGGAGCAGGCGTAAGGAGTAATGCAGCACAATGAGGATAGGCATTCCCATGCATTGCTGGAGTTGCTTCGTGCTTGCGACACGACTCCAACAATGCGTGACTTTTGCACCAACAGAGGCATCAGAATTTCTGATGCATCTGTTAATCCTTGCTCCATGGTGCGCCGTATTGTAAATACGGCGCATCCATGGTGGCGCAAGGGTTTCTCAGGGTGGCGCGGGGAAAGTGACGCATCTCTACAGATAAATCTGCCCCAGAGTTCACAAGTGTAAGGCAGACTCCACCTATCATAGACAAAAGGAGGAGCATCACAAATGTCTACTACCACCCACCAACAGGCTTCATTTTCTCAGCTTAGGCTAATTGAGGCTCATCCACTTTAGCGCCTCTAGCTGGAAGGTCCTAATATGTTTATCTGACTCACCCAGATCAACAGATCCACCCCCATTTAAGAAAACACCTAGGTATCATTGGTATACAGGTAGCTGTCAAAACCATATAAGGAAATGAGGGAATTAAGAGATGAAGATGTGAAGAATGGGCAACAGGGAACCCCTGTGGAATTCCACGGAATTCTCTTTCCCAGAGGATGTAAAATGTGCGATAACTGCATGAGAGGTTTCCAATAAATAGGAAATAATCTAGGCCAATGCACTCCCTGTGGTCAAAGGTGTCATATATGACTAATATGATTAGAAAAAAGAATGCAAGCCTCCACAATTCACTACCTGCGGGTCATCCAAAACTAAGAGCAGAACATAATCTGTTCCTCTAAGGAGCCAGAATTCCACATAGAATTTATTGTTTTAAAGTTCTGGATTTACTGGGTGGTAATTCTTTCTAGAAAGTAAAGAACATAATGGGTGGCAGCTACCTGGTTCAGTGGGTCCCAGCGATGTCTTTTGTAGGAAAGGGGTAGCCCTAAAAGATTTGATTTCGACTGGTGCAAGAGAACTTTGATAAGCTACACTAAAAAAGGAGAGATGAAAGGAATTGATTTCAAAATTATCCACTGAATATGGATCTACGACAGTCCAAATGACCTTTTCAAAAAAGCAACTAAATTTGCTGTAAATCTGATACGAGACAACCGCCTAATACATAGTAACTGTGGACAGAGATGATTTGCAACAATGTATAGAAGTAAAAAATGACAAAGGATGGGATGGGTTGGGAAGAACAGTCCTTCATTGGTTCTGAAAATGTCCTAGTTACTTTTTGATTCCATAACCTTAAAGGAAAAACAATAATTTCTAATGAGTTAGAGATTTTTTTTAATGCGGCACAGATATTTGTTCCTCCAACATGCTGTTACATCACAACCCAAAGACCATATGCGTTTGCTGCTGCAGGCATATGATTTCTGCGTAGCCAATTCTGCTGAATGTCATTGGTCTGGTATTTATCTAACCAGTTTTACTTTCAATTCGACCCACTCGACTAGTTGGTAAACTGCATCTACAATGCAGGCAGAAAAACTATCATAGTTTGCACTGATGTTGATTTTTGAAATATGTGGAAGGTTACCCCACTGTAAAGAATTTAGTTCAGTTCACAACTGCCCAAGGATCGAGATCAAAGGGCCATCCTCTTTGATGGTACAAGATTTTGGAATGACTCTGTTAAGGAGTGGCTTTCTGCCACTATGATTGAATGAATTAATGATTTAAGTTGATAGCGCGCACGACTCACCCCAACAGCAGTATCTTGGCGCAACGACAGTACAGTTAAGCCAGAAAGAGACCAGGTCTAAAACAATACAGTTTTTAGTGCTTTCTTGAAAGTGTGATAGTCTGGGCAGGTTCTAACAGCGAGTGGCAATTTGTTCCAGAGGGTAAGGGCCAAATAAGAAAAAGACCTGTCACCCCATCTAGATCAACGAATGCGTGGGACTGACTAGCTCTTTCTCACTGGAGCGCAGACTTGTAGCGGGATGATAGCGTTTAAACTTCTGACATAGATATTCAGGGCCTTTGCCCAACCGGGCTTTGTAGGTTAAACAGCACAGTTTGAAAGTTACCCTTTTCTTTACTGGCAACCAGTCAAGAGATTTTAAGAGGGGCGCAGAGGCCGTTCTGAGCGGCCGATTGCAAATCAGCCCGGCAGCTGTGTTTTGCACTACATGCAATTTCGACAATAAGGACTCATTGGCAGATGCCAATAGTGCATTGCCGTAATCTAGTCAGTTTACAACCAGAGCTTGCACTAAGGTCTTCCTGGCCGATAGTGGAAGAAATTCAGAATGAGAAAATGTAATTAATTCTGCACATGCCAAAGGAAATGTCACTACTAACTCTTTTCCTCAGCAGCCAAACTGTTGTGGTAGACTGTCATATGTGCCGATGTATGACTGTGATATTGCACTTTTCATTGAACTTTCCATATAATATATGGTTTGTGTGTGCCTCTCCATACACGATTAGCTGCATACTCCTAATACGCACCTATACCTAAAGAAAGTCAAGGGACTCAGTCGGGGTACAGCAATGAGATGCACATTAGAAAGGAAAGATTCCAAGGTATCACCAGCAATGTGTGTAGGGAGAGTAACAGCTGAACACAAGCCATGGAACTTCAAAATGTAAATGACCAGTGCAGCAGCAGGTGTAAGAATTGCTGGATCCTTTATCCATAAAGTTAGATCCCCACACAGGATGACCCAGGAAGATTCCAGATCAATGTGTGATACTAGCATTGTTAAATGAAAGGGGAAAGCGATGATAGAGAACTATTGAAAAGACAGGATAAGGAGCATTTACTAGAACATATACATATTTCATTGATAAATGCACATTCCACACCATTGAAGTCCTTCTGTGCTAACAAAAACTGTTGTACTCTCCAGTATGGGGTTAAGTCAGCATTGCCTCTCCCTGGAATGTATTCATATTACATTTTCAGCACTCATTTCCTGAAGAAAAAAAATATAATGATTTCCTACCAGAGTTAAAAGAGTTGAGATTTGGATCAGGCAAATCATTGGCTGAGTCATTGAAGGAACTGCGATTGTAGTCTTCCGGATGGCATGTGACCTGCTGAAATGTAAAACGTTACACATTTCTTTCACGAACAGTAGATTCACTTCGGGAAGACCTCTAGTAGAAAATTAAAAGAAAAATAACTAAGGCATCAAAACTTCCACTTAATCCAAGCGCGTCACAGAAAGACTTTCCAATGAAAGTTTGAAAGATCAGCAGAGGTGTTTCTTTGGGCATGTCTCTTTTAGTGAAACAAACGACAGCTTTTTTGGCATAGGCACGCATTGAAAGTAATTTTTTTGTTTTTGTATGGTTGCCACAAAACAAATAACAATTTCATGTTTATTGTGTGAAAGTATGCACTTTTTAAAGCTAGAAGAGATACTCATAATTTCACTCACAATTTTTCACACAAAACAAATAAAATAAATCATCGTCTTTTGCTCCTGAACTAAGCATAACTCAATAGATATTGCAGACCCCAGACAACGTAATCTGCCCAGCTGTTGGTGGGCGAAGAAGATGACTCTCCATCCAGGTCTACACTCTCAGCCGATGCACCCACGGGGCTGCAACAGGAGTTGAAGGTCTAGCAAAGTTCCCACTCTCAGCATTATGGTGTGACTGGCTGAAACCAACCTGACCACCTCAATGAGTGCAGACATTTCTGACATCGCTTTGCAAATGTTGACACATACTGTGCAGAATACACTCCTGGTGCTGTGACAGTATGTGTTACAACGCAGTTGTCAAGACAAAATGGTATTTAGACATGTTGCCACACCTTAACACATCACCACTACCTTGCAAGCATACTTCACGAGTCGATGTTCAACATGTGAGCATCGAGTAAAACGCGACCACATTCAGGAGTTGTGGGGTCCTCTTCATCCAAATGGCGTGACATCAACAAAAGCTTCTTGCAATCTCAGAACCGTTGTCTGCAGCCTCAAGAGCCATGGGTCTATCTTTCTTGATGCTTCTGTTTCCAGCAGCCATTTGCTGCATGGGTTCTATCAGTGTGCAAAGAACACAGATTCAAATACAGTGCCTCCAAAGCATAGTTGACCCTACTTAATGCTATTACTAGTCAGCAATGATTGCTGCACCTACATTTCTGGATTTCATAAATAACACATTCTTAAAACAAAACACTTTTACTACTGCACATATGTAGATTCTAAGTCAAAAACACATACTGAACTACCGATTAGACTACACTTTGAAAGCATTCTATAACTAAAAGATTAAAAAACTGTTTCCTGGAACTGGACTAGAAATGGGATTCTGAAGGAAATAACTACATTTAAGAGAGGCCTCAAAGAACCACAGTGGCAGTTCAAAAATAAGGGCAAGGGTCGAAGTAAATTGATGCACATCATTCATAAATGCATGCACATAGGTTTGCTCCAAGGTTTGAAAATTAAATCACACAGTTGAATATATTGTAGTGAAGCAATGCTTTATGTTTTAGTAAGTAAAAATGTGTTTGGTTAATCTTGAAGAAAACATTTTTGCCAACATTCAGTGTTGCAAATCACCCTCCATTACAGCTTCTAACCAACGTAACAAGTACAGAGAAAGAAAGGACTATGGCAACAGGACAAGCAAATCCCCTTTTACCTTCACAGAAAATTATTGATATTTTGTAACGCTTTTGGTTCCCCTCCATAGTTGAATAACTCGTCAGTAGTCACAATTTCCTTTAAAAGGTGTCACGCTTATTTCATGTAGATTTGATTCTGATGTAGCATGATGGCTAACACTGGTGAGGATCACACTCTGCGTGGGGAGAAAGAGCCAGTACCAGTAGAAGGACGGTGAGGAACGCACCTTGGTGTAGTAAGTGGGTAATGGAGGGTAGCGCGACCTATAACAGCATTATTTACAACTATGGGTGACAATCCTTTCCTTTTCCACTCCAAGTGTGACTACAGGGGTTCCTGGGACCTATCTCCCTGGGCCCAGATGACCCTCAATCAAGGTAAGAGTGTGTGAGCTGGTTCTCACAGCATGACACTGCACAATATAGTATGGGTGTGATACACGAGTGCAGTGTCTAGCTTACACTGCATGCAATTTTCCTAAATGGGATTGAGGGACTTACAGTCCAGTTTTATCAGTCATTAGAAGAATTGATTTATAAGACAAATGTTTTAGTATTGTTTTCCAGGTAACCAGGAAACCTATCAACTATAGGTGGTGGCAAGTTTTAAGCCACTATTTCATTAGTGTATACTAAGGGTATATACAATGGATCCGACATTTGTCCTGATGAACGCCATGGACTCTGTTGAGTCACTAGGCAGAAACATGTTGATATCATATTGGGGTTGGGGTACTTACTCCCCGATACACCACAGCCAATTTTTAATATTAAGTGGTACCCTACAAAGTAAAAATTGTACTGGGCTAGCACATTGGTTTTTAATTTATCTCACGGATCCTAGGTCAGAATAAGTGCCTCCCTGATCTCAGGGTGTAGGTCCATTCTCCATCAAACCAAAGTTTTTGGAGAGCGTGGGGATATCCTATGATGAAGCATGACACCTGGTAGGTGTGTGAGGACATCCCATCAAACATTTTGTGTGTGTCTAGGAACAGATCGGTAATGATGAAATAATAATATGTTGTAAAATAATTACATTTCACTCGGACTCATTGAGCCCGTCAGAATCCAGCCAGAAAGACAGGCTGGTTTCAATTCCGACCGGCTGATACATAATCAGCCGGTCAGAATTGGAACCGACGATAGGGATCGGAAAGCCTGCAACCAAAGGTCGGAGGCTTTCCAACCTCCATCGTAATCGGCCCCTAGGTGTCAAGGTGGGCATGCGGCATGAGCTGGAGGCCCAGCTTAAGGGAATATAGGGCTCTCTAGCATCTCTTGAGAAGGAGCAATTGGGGATGAGTGCTGCGAAGCCCCCTTGTTACAGGCACACACCCGCCATGCTGAGCTTCTGGAATGACTCTGCTGCACTAATCGTAAGGCATATATGGAGCGTATGCACTCAGAGGCAGATATACCCAGTGCTTTACTGGCCTGGCTGGTGAGACAGGATCAAACCCAAACCCAACAGCCTATCACGTCCATCAGAGCGGGTCAGGGCTCCTTCCTCCTCATGCAACAGGAGATTCACTTGTCCTTCACAACTCACTACCAGTGCCTGTATGCCTCACCTAACCCCACAGTGGTGTCCTCGTTGGCTCGCTACCTCGATAGTCTCCCATGGTGTTTGGACAAAATATTGAGTGTTTAATATCGAATGAGAAAAATATTGAGTTGGAAATATTGTGACACAGAAATATTGTGTAACTGCAACAAATGATGGACGGAATGCTAAATGATTCAAACATTCTCACCCAGTCAAGAGATCTGGGTTAAATCCATCGTTCTTTTGCCCACTACGCCACCCCAGTTTGGACCCAGCCATATGCAAATCAGTCTTGACCTTCTACCTCATTGGAACAGTCCAGACCGAACTGCCAAGCCAGGTCCTCCGTGGACCGGAAACAAGCATCCTGGGACCGGTTTTGGGGTATGTCACCCTTCATCAGCCAGGCTAGCTTGAATCCAGTGGCACAGTGAGCAAGGGACCCACGTCTGGGCATACCCGTCCCACTTAGGGCAAAAAGTGTAACTGCAACAAATGATGGACGGAATGCTGAATGATTCAAACATTCTCCCCCAGTCAAGAGATCTGGGTTAAATCCATCGTTTTTCGGGGTAACATACCCCGAAACCGGTCCCAGGATGCTTGTTTCCGGTCCAAGGAGGACCTGGCTTGGCAGTTTGGTCTGGACTGTTCCCATGAGGCACAGGGTCAAGACTGATTTGCATATGGCTGGGTCCAAACTGGGTGGCGTAGTGGGCAAAAGAACAATGGATTTAACCCAGATCTCTTGACTGGGGGAGAATGTTTGAATCATTCAGCATTCCGTCCATCATTTGTTGCAGTTACACTTTTCGCCCTAAGTGGGACGGACATGTCCAGACGTGGGTCCCTTGCTCACTGTGCCACTGGATTCAAGCTAGCCTGGCTGATGAAGGGTGACATACCCTGAAACCGGTCCCAGGATGCTTGTTTCCGGTCCAGGGAGGACCTGGCTTGGCAGTTCGGTCTGGACTGTTCCCATGAGGTACAGGGTCAAGACTGATTTGCATATGGCTGGGTCCAAACTGTGGTGGCGTAGTGGGCAAAAGAACGATGGATTTAACCCAGATCTCTTGACTGGGGAAGAATGTTTGAATCATTCAGCATTCCGTCCATCATTTGTTGCAGTTACACTTTTTGCCCTAAGTGGTACGGGTATGCCCAGACGTGGGTCCCTTGCTCACTGTGCCACTGGATTCAAGCTAGCCTGGCTGATGAAGGGTGACATACCCTGAAACCGGTCCCAGGATGCGTGTTTCCGGTCCAGGGAGGGCCTTGCTTGGCAGTTCGGTCTGGACTGTTTCCATGAGGCACAGGGTCAAGACTGATTTGCATATGGCTGGGTCCAAACTGGGGTGGCGTAGTGGGCAAAAGAACAATGGATTCAACCCAGATCTCTTGACTGGGGAGAATGTTTGAATCATTCAGTATTCCGTCCATCATTTGTTGCAGTTACACAGAAATATTGTGAGCAAGAATATTGTGGACAAGAATGTCTATTTTAAGGTAAGTAATATTGATATTAAAAATATAGAAAGTGTTAATATCGATGTTAAAAATATTGCTGTCAATAATATTAATTTTTAATTATGTCTGTGTATTTTAATGCATATGTAAATTGTATATGTTTTAAAAAGTTTGTTTAAATATTGCTAGTTTTTTAATATGGTTTGTAAATTAATAGTGGTATATAAATTTAATGTAATAGTTTTTTGTTATTTTTAGTACCATAGCAGGTTGTGGGGTTTATAGGAGAATAGGGTGGGAAGTAAATTAATTAAAATTAATTAATAACATTTTAAAATGAATATTTATTATTTAATTGATAAATTATTTAATTGTATAATAAGGGCCTGATTATGATGTTGGGCGGAAAGCCATCCAACAGCTCGTCGGAGGCTTTCTGTCCGACATCACAAGTTTCCGTCCGACCGCCGTATTACAATACTGGCGGTCAGAGGAAAACCTGCAGGGGAATTCCACTGTGCTTCCGGCGGGCTCATAGAGTCTGTCAGGGCGGCGGGTGGAATAGTAATAGCCGAAGGCGCGCCTAAGGCAAGCCCGTCTGCGCCCGTCCGCGCCCGGCTGGGACCAGGGGCCAGAACCCCTGCCCCTTCACATATTAGTAGAATTGCCTACTCACGCCACCAACTATTAAGGTTACGGAACCCCAGCAATGATAAGTGTCGCCACTTGATGCCCCCACTTAGTGAGGATCCCCGGTGCACTCAGTGCACCTTCAGCTTTCGCCCGTCCTCAGAAAGACCACTTGAGGTCCAGCACCCCCACACACCTAAAATGTTCCTCCTAAACTGCAGATCCCTACCAAAACACTCCCAGGAGCTTAAGATGCTCCTGGAAGATGAGGATCCAGACGCATTATTTTTGACGGAAACTTGGCTACATAATGAGTCCGAACCAGACCTGGTACAAACCCTGCCTGCTGGCTTCACTATCCAGCGGAATGACCGCGATAAGAAGAAAGGCGGAGGCATCGCCATAAAACATAAAAACTCCTTTAAATGCAGGGTTGAACCCAATATCATTGCAGACTGCAAAAGTCTTTTCTTTAACATCTCGCTATCCGCTACCCACTCCTTTTCTGGAGTTCTCATTTACCGCAATCCAGGTGGATGCGGACAATTCCTCAAATCCCTTCCTGAGGTAGCAGCCACTCTAGTGGGCTCGTCCCCTAATATCACCCTCCTGGGGGACTTCAACCTGCATTTTGATGACCCCAACAAGGCTGATGCATCGGAGCTCACCCAGGACCTTCTAGCTATTCAATTTCTCCAAAAAGTCACAGGCCCTACACACAAGAAAGGTCACACACTAGACCCAATCTTTAGTAACAATACAGAATTGTCGATGGGCGAACCCGCTCCCATACCCTGGTCAGATAATTTCCTGATCCCCTTCTGTATAAGCCCCTTACTGCGACCCCTGGGCACCAAAGTCATTAACAAGAAAGCACGCCCTTGGGCTAATCTCCCAGTAGACTCCTGGATCCTAGCCCTTGGCAACCTCAAACCTAAAACTGATCAAAATATCACCGCAGCCTCGGAAAACTTCACTCGCTGGATTGAGGCCTCACTTGACAAGGTCGCCCCGGCTAAACTCAGCCATAAAGCGAGGGAGAAAAGGGCACCATGGTACTCCCCAAAGCCGCAAGTACTCAAACAGACGTGTAAAAGACTGGAAAGGGAATGGAGGAAAGACTATAACGACTTGAGCAAACAAAAATACAGAGAATCCATAAAACGCTACCAAAAGGAAATAAAAGCAACGCAGTCACCTATTATGAAGGTATCATCACTGCCGCCGCCAACACTCCCAGGGACATTTTTTGCGTTGCGAAGGATCTCCTAGAGCTCCCAAGACCAGAACTACCCCCCGAGGCCTCTCCAGAACATTGTAACGAACTGGCAGATTTCTTTCAGGGAAATATTCAAAATCTATACACCGCATTCCCCAGTTCTCCCCCGCCCCAGTGACCTCTCACCAACGGACAAGCCCCCACCGCATCCAGAATACACACTTAAGGAACTTCCAACTTTAAATCTGGATAAGCTGTCAGAAATTTTCTCTCAAATAAAATCAGGCTCCCCCCTAGACCCAGCCCCCCTACACATCCTACACAAAGCAGGAAACGTGATCTTCCCTACCATCTTGGAAATTGTAAATCTGTCCATTTCAACCAGATCGGTCCCCCCTCCATGGAAGCACGCCACGGTTAAGGCCTTACTAAAAAAAACAGCCTAGATCCAGATGTCTTAAGTAACTACCGCCCCATCTCGCTGATTCCAGCGATCGTTAAAATTCTGGAAAAACATGTGAACTCTACCCTCTCTGACTTCCTAGAAACCCATGACCGCCTGCATTCCACCCAGACCGGGTTCCGTCCTGAACATGGAACCAAAACAGCCCTTCTTGCTGTGGTCGAGGACTCTAAACGAATCCTCGACCAAGGTGGTGCAGTCGCCATCATCCTCCTTGACTTAAGCTCAGCTTTCGACACAGTCAACTTTACCTTCTTAGTAGAGAGAGTCAGGAGGTTAGGGATCCTAGGTGAGGTGATCACCTGGATACAATGCTACCTAGACAACAGAACCTTCCAGGTTTTCTCAGGGGACTCAACGTCCAGGAGACCAGCACTCAGCTGCAGAGTCCCGCAGGGATCCTCGTTGAGCCCCACACTATTTAATGTGTACATGCAGCCACTCGCTGACATCATCCTGCCTCACGGGATCAAAATTGTCACCTACGCAGATGACACACAGCTGGTAATCACCCTTGATGGTCCCCGTAACTTTCCCTCTGATTTTGAAACATGTCTGTAGAAAGTGGCCTCCTGGTTGGAGCACTCCTGCCTCAAACTCAACGGAGGAAAAACAGAACTTATGCTCCTGGGTAACAACCCCAGCATGGACCTCAAACAGATGTGGCCCAACTGCCTGGGCCTGATGGAGCAGGGTTTTGAGAAAATAAAACCTGCTCAGATTAATTCCTCGGTAACATTTACTAACAGTGTGCGGTGAAACTAACATGCAAAAACAAGAAAACACAGGGAAATGCTTATGCGCATGCGTGCACTAATACGTGGACTAATGCATAAAAGACTAGGCCACATTCGCGTTCTGCTTAAAAAATTAAAATAATAATAATGCTGCTTTCTGCACGTTAATGTTTTGTTAGACAAATAACATGGGATAGTGCAAATGGTGGGCGGTAAAACAGTGAGAAATATATTTCATGAAATTAATAATGTCTGTGTTTTATTCATCGTAGTGATGCTTGCAATGGGCCTACATCGTTGCATGATGAGTTGAGGGTTAAAAAAGAAAACTAATAAAAGCCGAAAATCGAGCTCTGAGAAAGAATGGAGAAGGCAATGTTGATGACCTTCAAGAATCATTGTGGGTCTGCCAAGTAACGGAAGGATGGCCGTGGAGCCAAGTACAAATGTGCAAACTTCTTCCGCGGAAGCTGCAGAGGCGGACAATGAAAATGTAGAGATTTGAAACATGTTACTAGTTGGAGGAAGCGTGTATTCATGAGACGTGGCTTACGTATTGCTAGAAATTTAAAACAAAGAAATGCTGTGAAAACATGGACGTGACTATGGTGGTGTGATAGAACACCCCCTAAACTGACCAATGAGAGACTAAGATTCTGAAAATGTTGCTACAATGGTGGGTTGGACATGTAGGGTTTTAGAGTATAACTGGGGTGACTGGGGGGTGTAGAGGAGCGCGCCTTTGAAGAAGCTAGAGAGGGGAGATCGTCGGTTTGCTGTATGCAGATAGAGGCCTACCTGTTTCCTGTTCCTGTCCTACTCTTTGTTCCCTGAACTTTTCTCGGGGAACCCCCATCTATTCTCATGGCCAGGGGGTAGATTTTCCACTAAAATACTTAGGTTAATGTAGTATCTTCATGTTGTGTTATAATGTTCTATGTTATCTTGTTCCTAGCTGCTCAGCCAGCGTGTGAGTTCTGTGTAGAATGTTGGTACGTGGGCCATGAGTGGAATGCTTGGGTGACCGGTGTGAGTGGTGACAGTTGGAGGATGGGCTGAGCAGCTAGCAAGCTGCTCCTGGTGGGGCTGCTGTACTAGATCTACCCTACATGTTATCTTCTTCAATAAACCTACTTAATCAACATCTTAACAGCGTGGACTACGTTACTACATTATTTTTGGCGACGAGGATGGGATTTGCTCACGCTCTATAGTTGGTCTGAAAGAAGCTGAAGATGACATTTACAAATAGTCAACATGTTGGGAAGAAGCTTCACAGTCTACAAGTGCAAACAACACACAGGAAAAAATTCAACAAGACTGGGTCACAAGAGGTCATACATACAGCCCTAGTTGTCATTCAAGAGGATGTTTTGAAATCTAAGGAGCCACAAAGGAAACAAAAGAAACTGCAACAGCACGCCTTGCAGCCCCACCAGTGTCCATTACATCGGACAGCCCCAGCCCAAGCGTGCTGTATTTCGTTTCATCTGGACATATTTACAAGAACTTCACCTTTAAGGAAAGTAAGCAACATCATTTTAGACTTTCTTTCTGTCATCTCTAATTTGAACGCTGCGCAAGGACATCTGATTGGAGTGTTATGATCCACCTATTTGTTGAACATTCACAGTGACATTTTCAACATATCAGCAAAAAATGACATTTTGAGAACTACACGAAGCCCTGGTGTTTTGGTGTTTACATAAGACACATCAGGTGAAGAGCAACGGCGTTTGTCAGTTTAAAAGGTCAGAGACTTCCTATCAGAATGCGGATTCATCGGATTTAAAAAGTCAGATATTAGTCAATTGACACTTAATCTTGTGGAATGGAAGCTATAATTAACTTCTGCTCGTAGCATCATCAGTTTAAAGTAAGTCGAATGTCTGTAACTGTGAATTTACGATGTTTGGATTTACAAACAGCAACGTCTTGTGCATGGTCCCTGCGTTGTGTTATGGTTTACTAATTACGCGTACCCAGCATCAGTTTGCAGTTTAATGCAAAAGTTTATTTCATTGAAAATTGAGGGCCTTCAACCCTGGAGCAATGTCAGTTAAACCGCTGCGGGTGGTTTAAATCCAGTCACGAGTCGCAGGTAGCACGTGCACACCTACCTGCGTTCTTCAGTCACACAGAGATATTCTCTCGAGTTCTTCCTTCCGTGGTCTTCGTTGCTAGACAACCTGTACTCTGCTTTGGACGCTTTGCAGCACGCCAACGCCGGGAGCCATCCGGCGCGGTGTCCTCTACGTGCTGCCATTTTTTATTTTTTTTTGTGGAAGAAATGGGCATTTTCTACTGCGGTGCGTGAACACTCCCGAAATTGGTAGAACAGGATTGAGAGCCCTATCGGAGCGGCAGTGACTTTATGCCAGCTCTTCAACAGCGTATTATGGATGTGTATTTGGCTGCAGCGCTTTCTCTGCCAACGTGGGATCTTGCTGCTCTCTGGCCACAGCGTTCGGGTTCTCTTCTGTTCCAAGATTCTTCTGCCGATGTGGATTCCAGCACCTTCTTGGCAATGTTGTGGTGTTCTTTTCCTCAGGTATCGGTTCGGCACACTGTTGTAATTGGTGAACTTGTTGGTTGTTGCAGTTGTCATGGACCTACACTGTATGAATCAGTCCGTTACAACATGGACAGTGTCTCATTTTCTTCTTGGAGGTGGCACACAGCTTTACATTTTGGAAGGTCTCTCATTTCGCGTGCCAGTAGCATTGATGTTCTTGCTTTTTCTGTGATGTATTTGATACATTTGTGGGTCATGTTTAAAGAGTCTTTGCCTAGAATGTCGTTTTGTTTTAAATAAAAACTTATTTGTTGAGAGTGATAGGTTAAAGATTTATGCCAGCATGTTAAACCCATTTCCATATTTTGGGTGGTTCTATCGTCCCTTACATGAGGGTGGTCCTTTTGTTCTCCATGTGTTTTTGGCTCCTTGTTTTCCAAAGCCTGTGTCCCTTTCTTTAGGGATGAAAGGGGTTTCAGTCCCACTTCCACGTTTTTTTTTCCTTACTTAAGGGGTTTGTTTCACTTTCAAGTGAGGAATGGGTTTGAGTCCCATATTCACACTGTAAGCCACCGTACCCTTACATGAGGGTTGGCTTAAGGGGTTTGTTCCCTCTCATGCTAGGAATGGGTTTTAGTCCCATATCCACACTGGAAGCCACCTTACCCTTACATGAGGGTTGGCTTAAGGGTTTTGTTTCCCTTTTCACGCATAGAATGGATTTTTTAGTTCCACTTGTTGCAAGGTTTTTGTTCCTTGTGTGCGTAAGCCACCATGTGCTGCACGTTCGTTTTTGTTGGTGCGTGGGCCATGAGTGGAATGCTTGGGTGACCGGTGTGAGTGGTGACAGTTGGAGGATGGGCTGAGCAGCTAGCAGGCTGCTCCTGGTGGGGGCTGCTGTACTAGATCTACCCTACATGTTATCTTCTTCAATAAACCTACTTAATCAACATCTTAACAGCGTGGACTACGTTACTACAGTTAGTACAGCTAAAATCTGTACTTTGCATAATCATTTGCAAATGTATTTTGTTTCTGAAACTTTTGTCTCTTCATCTATCCACTCTTTCATTTGCATTCTAATCATTGTGATTTGAGTTTGACACCTTTTGCTTTGATAAATGTTCTCTCTCTGTGATTTATGCATTGTTTGCCTTGTAAAACTGTACATGATGAGCATTTACCTTCACATTATTTGCGATAAATATTATTAACCTTATACCAAGTTTGTGATTTATTTAGTAATATAGATTGATAGTTAGTTTCTAATTATTACCATCAACTTCTCAACTAATGGTCCATCGACCAGAGGAAAGAGAGTTGATTACAGGTTCAATTATGTATCTTGTGTGTTAGGACGAGCCTGTAGTTTATGAACAACTGATTTAACGTTAAACTTGAAACAGCGCAACAGGGATTTATGTGTTGGGTGTATGAGTATGGGCCAGTGATTGTGTTTTATCGATTATCAATCCCTGATTGGCGCTGGATCAGTTTTTGGTAGCAGAGGATGGTTTATTATTGATTAGTTTGGTAATAATTATCGATTATTGATTATTTGTTTCTTAACATGAAAAGTTAGTGTTTTGCTTTATGTTGTCTAGAAGTACGGGTGCGGAGTTACCTAAGATCCCGGGATGATAATGTATTAGCCTGAAGAGGCAGAAGAATAGTGTGGATAAGTCATCACACTGCAGAAGTACTTTGTCTCTTGTCATAATACTTAACGGCGAGAGGCTGTGTGTGTTATATTAGGGACTGTTCGTTTGAGAGTAGATTTTGTTTGAAATAGCGAAGGGTCCACTTCCGAAACTCTGGCCTTACATCCCCAAAGGAGTACCAAGACCTCTTTCCATGTGAAAGTCCTCTTCCGAAACTTTGGCTAGTATCCCTAGAGGAGTACGAAGTCCTCCTGTAGCTTGTTTGGGTGTAGAATTGCGCTGGTCGTTATTTTACTTGGAGTGAAAGAATCTTTCTTTTTGAAGTGGAGACTATCTCTTTATTTAGTGGAACAGACAAAGTAGCATTGTTTTATGTTTGTTTTCTAACAAGTTTTGTTAAGAAAAGTATAGAACAACATTGCCGTATTATTTTGTAAAGGGAGGGTCAGTAGTAGGAGTAATACTGACGTCACAAAAAGCCGCGCTAGCATTGGTCAGACAGTTGGCGTTTGAAGTGCTGTGATTGGTTGATTACTGTGAGCTGCACTGGTATTGGTCAAGGTATTGATTACGTAGGAGTGTTCTGATTGGTTGGTTGGTGTGAGTCGCACTGGTATTGGACGGTCGTTAGCAAATAGAATAAACAGAAGAACGAAGAGTTTGTTGTTTGTTTATTGAATTGCATTTTAGCGAGAAGTTTTGGGAAAAATGAAGCTGATTAATAAGATAAAGAGTTTCTTTAAAAAGGACAAACCAATAGTTACAAGAGAGGGAATTCCTATTCCACCTCCAAAAACAGCTGCTTATTTTATGATGTTGGAACGTGGTTACCATACGTGTACTTGGTTAGAGAATTGGGTGAAATACACGGAAGATGATGGTGTATTAGCTTTTCCGAAGCATGGTACATTTAATGTAAGGATCCTACAGAATTTGAGAGGAAGAATGAACTCCTTAGAACCAAATCCCAGACCTACACAGTATGAAGCGCTTGAGGAATGGGAACAAGAAGCGTATGATCGAGAGAAGTATTGGGGCGGAAGGAGATATAGGGGCATAATGTCTAGGTATCCTTTTGAAAAACGGGATGAGAAAATGAAAAGATGGAGGAAAGCTGTGATAGCGGATGGTTTGTACCCAGTTTTAGTTGCTGAAGAAGCAACTGGAGGCAAATGTAAAGAGAAGAAGAAAAATGTAGAGACATCAAGGATAGATTTTGACTCAAGTGATTCTGATGATGAGTTGTTAGATGACATTTTGGCTAAAAGACCTCCACCTTATCAAGAGAACTCAAGTGAAACAGTCCCAAATGCACCATTAATGGGAACCCCACTAATTCTGCAGGTTCCACAAGTCCCGGTAGTTACCAGAGCAGTACAAGAGAGTGAAATGGACATGCTGAATAGGACAAGAGAGGAGTTGACTCAGAAAATTAATCAGTTGAATCTGAATGCGGAAGCATTAACAGTGCCAGTAACAATTGGACCTATAGTTCCGTTGTATGGAGAAAAACAGAATATATCAAGAGCACATGCGTTGACAGTCCCAATGAATAGAGACAGGAATAAAGTGGTAACGAAAGTTGATCAGGTTGAACAAACCGAAACAAGTACGTCATTAATTGATCTGCCAGTTTGTGAGATGTTAACTGAAACCCCTAAGAGAAGTGCGCAGATGGATCCGAGGAGATTAGTGCAGAATGTCACTCCGATATCAGGGAGTTCAATGGGACCTTCACCAGATGAATTAGATGACTGGATAAGGGGAATGGAAAAACAAAAACCTCAACCACAGAGTATAGATGAGAGTAAACTAAGAGTGGATTTGGAAGAAATGATTATTGGTACAATAAGCCCAGACAGATTGAGTAATATCGAGATGAGGAGTTGTTATTTCTGTGCAAAAATATTACTTGGAAAGCGAGAAATCTTCATGAAAAGTTGACAGAAACTGCTTGTGAATATGGAGTGGACATAGAGAAGTCAAGAGTGTTACAGAAAACATATAGACTGGATTTTACTGAAAAGGATTTGGAGAGCTTGAATGCGTCTGGTAAAAGATTGCAAATAAAAGAATTAATGAGTATCTTGAAGAAATGGGGAGATGTAGAACGGTGGAAAGGAAGATGGGCGAAAAAGAAAGAAGAAATTATTGCCAATAAAAATGCGTCTTTATTTCCACTAAGAGAGTCAGAACAGGCTGAAAGGGTGTGTCCAATGAGAGAAGTTCGAGGTGGTGGATATGTTCACGTTCCTTGGACGAGACAGGATATATTGTCTTTTACTAATGACTTTCCCAGGTTGAGGGAAAAGCCAGTTGAATGGTACAAACAAGTAGAGAAGTTTGTGAAGGTTTCAAAGGTCTTGTTGAAGGATTTGGATGGTTTATTTGAGATTGTTGTTCCAGCAGATTTATGGACAGAGTGTAAGATTGCTGTTGATTGGCCTAAAGAAGAATATCCTAGAGATGCGAAAACAGGTGCACCTTCAGATGAGGTGATGAAGAAATACCATCAGGTAATTACTTACCTGAAGGGAAAAATGTCTCCGAAAGAAACAGATTGGGTTAAAATTGACAGAACAACCCAAGAACCAAAGGAGTCGGTACATGCTTATTATGAAAGGTTGTTACAGGTGTTCAAACAGTACAGTGGATTTGAAAATATTGGAGATAAAGATATGGGACATTTTGTGTATCGTTTTGTATTTGGATTAAAACCAGAAATTAGTAATATGATTCAGCAACATTTGATTTGCTGGTAGAGTAAAACGGTTGATGAGATACTGGGGTATGTAAAGTATTATAGTGATGATATTGAATCGAGGCATAAGAAGCTAAAAGAGAAAATGATGTGGGCACAAGTGAAAGTGGCAGAACAGCAAGAAGGAAACAGTGGTACTCAAACAGATTTCCAGATGCAAGGTCAGAATCAGAATGGTCAAATAATGAGTGGTGGTAGAGGTAGAGGTAGAATGAATAAAGATGAAATGAAAAGGAAATATCCTTGTCATGCGTGCGGAAAAGTTGGGCATTGGAAGAACGAGTGTAGATCTGCTCAGAAAAATAATGGGATAAATCAAAATTTAAATTCACAGATGCAGAATGAGGTGGTTGTGAATCAACAACAGCAACAGCAGCAGCAGATAGTTACTCCACAGTTATAGGTACCACAAGCTCCTATGCCAAATAATGTGAATGCTCAAGTGCAGAGATACAGTGCGAACACTGGGTTTCACGCAGGTGAACAAATTGGTAAGAATCAAAATGTGCAAATGGTTTCGCAATACTTGTTGCAGTGCAATGAGAGTGATTCAGACTCATCTCAATGACGGTGCCTGAGGGGGGAGGAAGAGTGCGTGCTTGGCGCAACTCTAGAGGTAGATCAGTCAGGTCCATTTGTTGATGGAAGAGTGGAAGGTAATGATATTACATTCCTAGTGGATACTGGTGCTACCCGTTCTACTGTGAGAGCAGCAGAAATTCCAAACCTACCCCTCTCGGGAGAAACTATCCAAGTCGTAGGAGTCTCCAATAAGCATATCAAAACCCCGAAAACAAAGCCAATAGAAGTTCATATTGGAAGTTTCAGAGACATGCATCGGTTTGTGGTATGTGATACGAGTCCGGTAAACCTTTTAGGGAGAGATTTACCGTGCAAGATGAATTGCACTATTTATTGTACAGCAGATGATATTGCTTTTCAAACACCAGATGAGGATGTTGCGTTTAAAATGATGTTAGCGAAGCAAGGGACAGAAGTGGATGAATTGTTTTCACTTCTTACTAAAGAAGATTTGCCTGCAGAGTTGAGAAATACAGTAAGATCTGATGTATGGGACTTCTCAGGAAAAGAGATTGGTCTGATGAACGGTGTGGATCCTATTCAGGTTGCGGTGAAACCGGGTGCAACATTTCCAAACACACCTCCATACAAAATGAGTCCCGAAATAACAGCAGGAGTCATTCCTGTGATTGACCAAATGATTGAGCAAGGTATTTTAAGAGAAATACTAAGTAGTTCTTGTAATTCGCCTATTATGGGAATTAAAAAGCCAAGCGGAAAATATAGGATAGTACAAGATTTACGAAAAATAAATAAGATTGTTGTACCCTGTTGTCCAATAGTGCCAAATCCAGCAGTGATTCTACATCAAATTCCCTGTGATGCAGAACGGTATACAGTAATTGATCTGTGTCAAGCATTTTTCTCGATTCCTTTACATCCGGATAGCCAGTATTTGTTTGCGTTCCGGTTCGGAGACCGTGTTTTGGCATGGTGCCGAGTTCCCCAAGGGTACACAGAGAGTCCATCGATTTTTAATCAGATTTTGAAAAAATGTTTGGAGACTTTGATCATGCCAGAGAAATCGGTTTTGGTTCAGTATATTGATGACCTACTGGTGCCATCAAAAACACGAGAGGCATGTGTGACGGATACAATTGCCTTACTGAATCATCTGGCAGAAGGTGGACACAAAGTGTCACCAGCAAAATTACAGTTTTGTAAACAGGAGGTCCAATATTTGGGACACAAAATAGAGAAAGGAGTCAGAAAGGTGACACCAGAAAGGATCAGTGTGATTCAACAAATGAGCCCTCCTAAAACTCAGAAGGAAGTGCGAATGTTCTTGGGAATGGTTGGATACTGCAGACAGTGGATCAGTGGCTTTTCACTAATTGCAAAGCCTTTACAGAGGTTAACACACAAGGATGTGACTGATCCGATTGAATTGGATGATGAAAGCATGAAAGCTTTTATTGAGTTACGAGACAGTCTTTGTTGAGCACCTGCATTGGGAATGCCAGATTATACAAAGGATTTTGCGTTGTACTGTTGTGAAAGAGATGAGTGTGCACTTTCAGTTTTAACTCAGAGACATGGAATGGCACGACGTCCAGTGGCATATTTTTCTGCTACTTTGGATTCAGTGGCTGCAGCGTTACCAGGTTGTTTGAAAGCAGTAGCTGCTACTTGTGTGAGCTTGAAACAAAGTGAAGCGATTGTGATGGGACATTCAGTTAAAGTATATGTGCCACACTTAGTTGAGATTCTTTTGACAAGAACACGTACACAGCACATGACCTATAGTCGGCTGACTAGGTATGAAAGAGTAATATTAGGTGCTGAAAATGTGACTGTGATGAGATGTACGACAATAAATCCGGCAACATTGTTGCCTAGTCCATTTTGTGAGGAAGTAAGAGATGAAGCAGATCACGATTGTTTGGATGTGACAGATTTGTGCACGAAACCAAGGCCAGACATTAAGGATACTCCGCTAGAGGAATCAGATAGTGTGATGTTTGTTGATGGATCTTGTCTGAGAAATGAAAAAGGCGTATTGAGTTCTGCCTACGCAGTATGTACAGTGGCTGCGGTTCTGGAAGCATCCTGTCTAAAAGGGGTAAATTCTGCACAAATTGCTGAGCTCATAGCTTTGATTAGAGCATGCAAAATTGGCAAAAATTTGAAAGTAATCATATTTACTGACAGTCAATATGGTTTTGGGGTGGATCACGATTTTGGACAGTTATGGATGCAAAGGGGATTTCTGACTTCTTCAGGTTCTCCGATCAGAAATAGTAAAAATGTGAAAGATTTATTGGATGCTTTGCAATTGCCCAAGAAAATTGCGGTGGTCAAATGTTCTGCACATAAGTCAGGAAATGATTATGTGACAAGCGGCAACAGATACGCTGATCAAGTAGCGCGTTTCTGTGCACAAAATTCAATTGCGATTAACAGAGTGGTGGAGAAGAAAAATACTAATTGCCACCTGATGTTTTCCTCCTGGGAAACTTGGGATGAGATTGGACAGTTACAAGAAGAGGCAAGTGATGATGAAAAGGAAATTTGGAAAAAATCAGGCTGCAAGAAGAGAGCAGAAGATGAAGTTTGGGTGTATATAGATGAAAGACCAGTTATGCCAGATTCTTTACTATCCCAAATGGCAAGGGTATACCATGGAATTGCACATGTTGGAAGAGATGCAATGATTAGACTCTTCAAGCAGTCATGGTACAACCCAAAATTCAGGGTCATTGCAGAGAGTCTATGCCAGAGGTGTGTTATATGTCAGCAGCAAAATCCAGGCAGAAAGACAGTTGTGAGTTGGGGACGAATTGGAAAGGCAGCAGGACCATTTACGAGGCACCAGCTCGATTTCATGGAGCTTCCCCCATGTAACGGACTAAAATATGTGTTAGTTGTTGTTGGTTTGTTTTCTCGTTGGGTAGAAGCTTATCCAACAAGAAGGAATGATAGCTTGACTGTTGCGAAGTTACTTCTAAGAGAACTAATTCCAAGGTTCAGATTTCCAGAAACTTTAGAGACGGATAGGGGATCTCATTTTAATAATGAGATAATTCAGATGATCTGTGCAGCACTACAGATTGAGCAGAAGCTGCATTGTGCCTATCGGCCAGAAGCATCTGGAGTGGTCGAGCAAATCAATGGCACTATAAAATCTAGACTGGGAAAAGTATGTGCATCCATAACACTGAAGTGGCCTGACGCTTTACCCCTGGTATTGATGAGTCTTAGAAGTATCCCAGATAAAAAGACTGGGTTGAGTCTTCATGAAGTGCTAATGGGAAGAGCAATGAGACAAGCGATTGTACCAGCAAACAAACTGATGAATATTTCTGATGATCTAGTGCTTGATTATTGCAAAGGATTGGCTGATCTGGTGCATTCCGTGTCTCCTCAGGTTGGAGAAATTGCAACTACAACACAGCCGGATAAGCACATGATTTGAGTCCAGGAGAGTGGGTTCTTGTCAAGAAACACGTGAGGAAGTCATGTTTAGAACCCAAGTGGCATGGACCGTATCAGATTATTTTGGTGACAACAACAGCAGTGAATTGTGGTGGCTTGCCAAACTGGATCCACGCAAGTCATACCAGAAGAGTCCCAAGTCCACTTGAAAAAGAAGGTGAGCAGCAACTGGTGAATAAAGATAAGAAACCAGAAGCTGGAGGTTGTGAAGCTAAAGAATCTAGAGTGACAGATTCTGACAAGCTTGATGATGGTGAACAACCAAGCACAAGTCAAGTAGAGTGGGCATCAGCTACTGGGTCTCGTAAGACTGCTGTTGAGCAAGTAGAAAAGGAAGTTACAGAAAATCAAGAGCAAGTTCAACAAAGAAAAGGACTAAACAAAAGAACCTGTGAACCAGAAAGAAAGGATGAAGAAGTGGTTCAAGCTAAGAGAGCGAAAAAAGGTGACAATTGACCAAGTGAAGTAAAAAGACTGAAATACACTCTTGAAAGGAGAAAACCAAAACAAATAAGTGAAGTATCAAGCCAAACTGAACAAGAAGAATCAGAAGAAGAATTAGTACGAAGAACAAAGAGAATAAGAGTTCCAAGCAAGAAATATACAGCTCCTGAATGGACATACGTAATAT